>CM072811.1:3069768-4522268 GCA_037013495.1 Hippophae tibetana | reverse complement strand
CCTAGGCTTTTATCCTAGGCTTTTGGTGGACAACCAAAGGATTTTTAAGTTCTACACTAGAAGTTTTATTTCGATTGTAAGTGAGGACTAAAAATCATTATCACCTTTTCGAATATAATATTTTATACTACTTAATCCAAAAATTCTTAGTGATAGAACTTTTAATTATTAATCTTTAGGAATAAGGAGGTGTTATTTCTCTTTGAATGTATACTTCTTTTTATGGAAGAGTTTCCTTAAAGCTTTTAGTGAGACATTGAATTACTTTGAATTCTACTTACCAAAAACACTTCCCCATTTTATTTGGTTTTACTAGCTTTATGTATATATTGGTTTTCTAATAATAGAAAGTTAAAAATAATAACTAAATATAAAACATAAGCATCACATGGTTTAACATCTCTTACAGATAGACTTATTCTTATTTTCAGGCATGTGGAGCATTGGAATGTTCCCAAAATGGCTTTGTTTAAGCAAATTCTTAGACCCAGCAAGAGGATTTAGATCAACGGAAAAGGTGCTTGAAGAATTGTTTGTGAACCAAGTGTTCGTTATGTTTTTCATAGCTTGTACATACTATAAATGTCATAAAAGAATATAATTTGAGTGTTCACAATGTTGAAGTTTGTGTTGTGTCGTGTTGTGTTGAGACCAAGTATCATTGTTAGTTTGCCTAACAATATGGGACATATTACCAATTATAATAGAGTTCTGCCTCTTGGGAATAACTTTTTGTCCTTATCTTGAATATTTCAATTATTATTTACAGTTACAATCCTGTACATATTAATTAAATTCCTCATTTTCAATTTGATATAAATTTATCGCATAAACCTTCGACTTTAAACCCAAATTTATAAGCTATCAATTTTAAACACATGTTTGTATTTCTATTTTGAACACAACTCATGCATGCTTTTTTAATATGTAACCGACGAATATTAGTGCTAGATGTATTGTAAAACTGACTCGTAGTAATTTAAGAAAACAAAATTTTGGAGGTCGTGGTGAGAATCTAATGATCCATATCAAGATTTGGCTAGTCAATGGTCACAGTCAGCATAAAATCAGATCGTAGTAAGCATATGGTTTAAATTAAATTAGAGAAAAGTGGTACACTAGAGTCACTTTACACTTTAACAAGGGATACACTTCGGTTATTTTTGGTGTCCTTTAATCACATAGTAAGGTGCCCTTTAATCACATAAACCTTTAAAATCATAATATTGAGTGCCCTTTAATCACATAAACCTTTAAAATCATAATAATGAGTAAGGTGCCCTTTAATCACATGAACCTTCAAAATCATAATAATAACTCGAGAGAAGAATACATGTTAGGTTAGATTTAATTGATCGTGTAATTAATTGATAATTATATTAGAGTGATTTTAGTCATTTATATGTTTAGAAAATTGAGAGATTAAATATTTTTAGATATTTTCTCATATATTTTCTTAGTTGCCAATTCTGATTTAATTAATTATTGTTATTTATTTTTTGTTCTTTTAATTTTACTTTCTTAAAATATAAAAACACAAAAAAGTTTATTTTTATTTTTTAGTTTTAAAAATTAGTTTCTAATAACATAATCTTCTTGTGAATGAATTTATCTTTTCATTATATTACTTGTTGCGATATGTATACTTATGTATTCGTTGTACACAACTCATGTGTTGATCATTTATACAAATCTATCCTTTTGAAATCATGAGAATGTTTTGTTGCTTTTTATATATTTTTAGCTTCAAAATGATTTAACCGATCAACACTCAAAAAAGGGTATTTGAAAGCACTTTATTACAACATTGAAGCATAAAAGATCAACATATGTAAGCCATACATGTGATTCAAGCCAGTGTAAAAGGTGTAAAGAAAATAAGGCTTCCAAAACTTTAGAGGAACATAGGCCACAACATGAAAATTTAGTGGGCTGCAACACGAGAGTAATGGACGGAGGATTCAAAGCATGTATAGGTTGTCTCATGTTATGGGATGGATTACATATGTGCCGTGGTGCTCGGATATATGATCCAATTTTCTCTCCTTTTTCTCAACTATATATTAGACCCCAAATCCCTATTTGTAATCATCCCTTTCATCCCTCAACACATTATTTAGCTTATTTCTTAGTTTCTCTCTAGTTTTTCTTTGTTTTCATAGTTTAAAAGTTATTCTCTTAATTTAAGAGTTGAGCATAATTTATGTAGTAGTTTTCATATCAATTCAATAAACATTGTAGGCAATTCTATTTCGAGGTTTTCCGGAAATAGAAACATTACTTAAGTTCTAAGAGGATACATATGTGATATAATTTAAATGTATTCTTTTCATATTAACTTTTTGAGTTATTTTGAATGCTATTTTTAATTTACTAAATTAATCATATCTGATTAAAAATACTGTAAGATATTAGTGATATTATTATGCTTATAAAATATTAAAGTAGGTAAACATTTTCATAACACGAATTAAGTTTTATTTCTTCATCAAATTTTAAACAAAAGTTTGTTAAAAAAACAATATCGACGAAGTATTTTTTGTAATAAACCTAAGAGTTAGATATATGATTTAATTATCTGAACATAATGCTCTTGGATATAGATGTAATTATATAAATCTTATTTAGAGTCATGTTCTGTTTCAAAGAATTTTATAAGATTTATTATTGGAAAATATATTGATGATATATTTTTCATAATAGATTTAAAATCAAAAAGTTATTTTCTAAATATTTAAATCATGAATCTAACTTTTGACACCCTCATGAGTATCTAATTATGTGCTCTACCTAAAGTAGTAATTAAATGATTTGTTATTTCATTAGAAATAAAGCATAATTTAATATAAACCAAGTGATGATCCTTGCCTATGGATAATAACTAGTTTATATTAATAAAGAATCTGATCCCCACCTAATATGTTTTCATGCTAAAAAGGAAAAATCAATAATCTTATTTCATATCTTTAAGAACCTAATTAATATTATGTAAGCATGATTAACTAACTAATCTATCCCATAAATTCTCTATTGAATGTAAATTTTTATTTACCTATTGTTTTCTTGAATCTATTTTTACTTTTATGGCATAGATTAGATTTCTCAAACCCAAATTTTGTGAAGGAATGTTTAGGTTTAATTTTTGTTTTTAAGAATTTGTTGAATTATTTAGAAACCATGTGATTCCTCTTTAAACCAACCTTGGAAGTATACTTATTATTTATTACAAAGTGATTCATGTACCTATGAGCTGAAAGAGTCCATGACCCGATATAAGACCAGGATAAGGAGAAACAGTCTCTCAAAGCACTACTACAAAGAAGAGCTTTTAAGTTGGTTATTAACCGACTTAAAAGAGATTTTAAGTCAGTTCAATTAAGCAACTTAAAACGAGATGACTTATAATTTAAAGTCAGTCCTATGTGTCAACCGATTTTAAATTTTAAGCCATTACTACGTGTCAACCGACTTTAAATTTTAAGTCATTCTTACATGTCAACTGATTTTAAATTTTAAGCTAGTCTTATATGTCCACCGACTATAAATTTTAAGTCGGGACTATGTGTCAACTGACTTAAAATGCTATAACCCTTTTTAAACATATTTTGGTTATAACAAAAAATAATTTATATACAATATATATATATATATATATGTATATATATATTTAACTTAATTATAGTATCATTAAATATTATAAGATACCTATGTTATTCAATATCATCAAATTCTTCTTTTAAATCTTGCCATTTTATAATTTGAAGCATATGTTCTGATATGAACCCCACCAACAATTGTGATGAAACCCGATAACAATGATGGATCGAAACCCCAAGATTGTGAAGACAAGATTTGCTGAGTCTTAAGCCATCATCGAACAAGATGAAAATCAAGATTACAGAGGATTGAAATGCCACACCAAGAAAATCTAAGGTGCATATTGCAACTATGGTGTAGACCTCGGCCAAACTTATATATTGATCGAGTGCATATTGCAACTATTTGAATATCAAATCATCGATCACTACTACAAAAATGGGCATTAAAGTCGGTTCATCGCGTGAATCGACTTTACACGTAGATTTTATGATTTTTTTATATCTTCATTCTCATTTTTTGTATTCGATATTCAATATATATAGCATAAAAAACTAAAATATAAATAATAATACAAATAATTAAAAATTTAAATATAATTAATTACTTGATAATGAAATTTATTACAAAACAAATAATGTATATACAATACATATATATATATATGTATATAGTTAACTTAAATTACAAATAAAATAATGTCGTCAAAGTGTAATTGGATTGTGCGAGAAAACTTAGTTGGCTTAGAATCACCAGCATTATGACAAGAAAACTGGGCAAAAAATAGTTGATCCATATAACAATTCATTTCCCTATATACATGAGCACGTGAACATCCATCAAATAAGGAGTCTAAACTTCAGAGACATACGAATGGAGAAATTAAATCATTATAAATATTACCGTCAAAAAGAGATTACCACAGTGACATCTGAGTGATATAATAATAACCTTTTATCTTTTCGAACTTATATTAGCACTTTATTAATCTTTTGTCTATAAATAGGAAGCTATTTGGAATCAAGCTGGTATTTTTAATGCTATAATGAGCTCTAAATATGAAATCAAGTGTAACTCCGATTTGTTACTTCACTTGTATGAGTTTTGGTGTCCTTAAACATATGGAACAATTTTTTAATACGTTAATGGTCACCAAAAATCATACAAGCCAAGTAACAAAATAGGAGTTACACTTGACTTCATATTTAGAGCTCATTATAGCATTAAAAATACTAGCAGAGATTCCAAATAGCTTCATATTTATAGACAAATGATTAATAAAGTTCTGCCATGATGTTGTCATAAGGAAAGTAGGCAAGAGAGATGAGATGAAGTTTGGGAAAAAAATAGGTCCATAAAAAATGCACTCCCCTAAATACATAAGCACATAACCATCCATCAAACAAAACATCCATCAAACAAGGGACTTTAGACACAGGAATAGAGAAATTAAATCATTAAAAAAATTACCTTTATGTTGTCATATGCTATTCAAGATCATCAGAATCTTCTCCTAATTCTTCTTGTGATGATATAATTTGAACCATGTGTTCTACCCATTCCTCTCATAAATCCACAAAAAATTACTAGTCATAGCCCGTCTTGTTCCAACAAAGAACTACATGTATTTAAAATAAAAATAAGAATTCAATTTCATGTATTTAAAAAAAAATAACTCAAATATGTTAAAAACTTTTCTGTATATGGGTAAAAGATATTACCACATCATCAATTGGAATTTTGATATTTGTAATGATTTTGCTCATAAACTTCATGACATAATAACCACACATGACTCTATTATTTTGTTATGGAACCAACAAAAATCAAGTGTACATGATTTTTCATATTCGAACATCTTTATTATTTAAAATTAAAATTAATAAAATTATTAATATTCGCTTGTACATACCATAACTTTTTTTCCTTATAAGCTTATGAGATTTTTTAAGGGCAATGCCCCTAAACTTGTTCAAAAACTTCCATGCCCTATCAAGGTTTAAAATAGTTAGTTTTTTTTTAAATATTACAAAAAATAATAGAAGAAACCAATAGATAGCTATAAACTCTTACATTTCAACAACTACTTTTGTATCTTTACTCAGTTCTATGTAGGCTGAGTCACAGTACAAAGCATGATTATTGAACAGATCAAGGATTACTAACATCCAAGGGATTATTAACTTTTGATTTTTGTTAAGTGCTAATGCCTTATCACATAATTGTTTAGCTCTGATGCTAACATCCTTCTCTTGATATTGATTGACATATGAAGAATTATAAAACATTGTTAAATGTGATGAGTGATTATGTTAAAGTCAATAATAATACCCCCTATATAAAAGAAATATATATAAGTAATTAGATAATATAAATATAATTATATATCTTCTACATAAATGAAAGAAAATGAATAGATTGAGGACTCACCTTATCCATACTTGAATTATACTTAAATCTACTACTACAAAAAGGGGTATTTAAGTCGTTGTGTAAAGTCTACTACTAGCCACGTGGACGTAGCGTAAGTTGATGGGGAAAACCGATGCTAGACACGTGGGTAGCGTCGGTTCGCCACTTCAACCGACGTTATCCACACAATTTAATTTTTTTCAATTATTATTTTATTTAAACTATGCATACGTACTATAGAAAAAGAAAAAATAACAATTTTACAATAATATTTAAAACAAATACGCAAAATTAAATAAAGATATATTGTATGTACATATATAAATTTAAATATCCAAACAAATAAAAAAAATTATATAATGTTAAAAACTAATTGTCTAAAAAAAAGAAAAAAATTATACTATTTAAAGAGTCAAATAAAATAATAATGACCTAAAAAAATTTCAATTGTAAACTGCGTGCATTTTTTAATTTAAAAAATAGGACGTAGCGTCGGTTGACGTGGCGAACTGACGCTACACGCGTGGATAGCGTTGGTTCTACACCGAACCAACGCTAAATTCATTATAAGTCGATTTTTTTCAAAAACTGACTTTACATAGCGACTTAAATACCCATTTTTGTAGTAGTGTTTGCTTCTTACTACTCGTATGCCTAGTACTCTATGGCCTTATGCTATGTTAACTTTAATTTTTTTAATTAATATATTACCCACAACAATTCTATCTGGATTGTCACCTTTTGAGGTGTTATATGGTAAGGCTTCCATATAAGATGCTTTAAAAAAATTTGGCTGCCATTTTTTTTCATGTATTAGGGATTTTAATCACAAAATATTTGACACTCAATCTATTAAGTGTATCTTTGTGGGTTATGCTTTAAATAAAAAGGCTATTTGTGTCTTAATAGATCTAATTGTAAGATAATTGTTAGTAGGTATGTTGTGTTTCATGAGAGTACCTATCCTTTTTCTAATACATATCCTAAACCTTCTATGCAAACTAAGTATGAGACAATTATTATAGTTCCATCTAATTTGGAAATTACTTCTCCTTTACCATTTGATTTACCATCTTCTATATCTTCGTCTCTTCCTAGTTCTAAAAATCCTAATTCACCTATTTCTAGTACTCATCCCACTATATCTTATGATCAAATTAGGGATTTTGTAATCTCTCATGAACCTATTATATCTCTTGGAAATGAATTTGTTATTCTGTCTGAACCTTTGTCACCTTATTTTAATCTTGCTCCCTCCCCTACAAATGATCTGAAACTCATAGTTGATTTACCTATTGAAACTCATGCTTCTCTAAAAAATTCAAATACTCATCCAATGATAATAAGATCAAAAGTGAGCATTGTCAAGCGAGAAGCTTTTTCAACAGTTTCTTCTCCTTCTTCTTTTCTTATTAGTGAACCTAAAAATTATAAGCAAACTTTAACATTCCCTAGGTAGAGAAAGGCAATGTAGAATGAAATTGATGATCTTAATGCTAACAATACTTGGGGTTATAGTTCCTCTACCTATAGGTGTGATTCCTATTTCATGCAACTAGGTGTTTAGGGTCAAGTTATTGGCAGATGGGACTTTAGACATGTATAAAGTAAGGCCAGTTGCTTATGGTTTCTTGTAGGAATTTGGGGTAGGTTATTCTAAAATCTTTAGCCCAGTTGTGAAAACTACCAAAATTCGAGTAATGCTTACTAAGCTTTAGGTCGAGGATGGGTAGTAAGGCATGTAGATGTCAACAATGCCTTTCTTCATGGAGATTTACTTGAGAATGTGTTTATGCACTAACCTCCTAGTTTCATAGTAGGTGATTCTGCAATGGTTTACAAGCTTCAAAAGGCATTATATGGCTTAAAATAGGCACCTAGGGCTTGGTATCAAAATCTTTCTACTTTTTTTCTTGGAATGGGTTTTCATAACTCTAAAGTTGATATCTTATTGTTCCTTCTTTGCAAAGACAATGAAATTATTTTCCTTCTAGTCTATGTTGATGACATTCTAGTCACAGGATCAAACTCGACTTATATAGATCAAATCATTGAAGATTTACATCTTCCTTTTGCTCTCAAGGATTTAGGTTCTTTCAAATATTTTCTAGGAGTTGAGGTTACTTACGATGTTACTAGCATGCATTTATCTCAGCATAAGTTTATGAAATCATCACTTACATGGTTAGCCCTCTTGATACCAAACTTGTGGCCACTCCAATGTCATTTGGCAAGTTATTAAGCAAAGTAGATGGCCATGCCTTAGCTAATCATTTAGATGATAGAGGATTGAAAGGATCACTTCAATATCTCATGCTTATAAGACCTAATATTGCCTTTGGCGTCAATAAACTTTGTCAATTTTTGGAATTTCCTATTGATATTCATATGATTCCAGCTAAAAGACTGTTGTGATGTGTTAATGCTAATTTGTAGTTTGGTCTTGCTTTACAAAAATGTGAAATGCTTGATTTAATAACATTTGTGATGTAGACTATCCGAGTTGTCTAGATGATCAGCGTAGCACATCTGCCTATTATGAGTATCATGGTAACTACTTGGTTTCATGGCACAACTCTAAACAGAAGGTGACATCTAGGAGTAGCACCAAGAGTGAGTACGGTGCCATGGCTTTGGCTTGTGCAAAAACCATCTAAATAAGGTCTCTTTTAGCTAAATTATCTATTATATTTGCTAGTATAGCTGTTCTCTTCACTGATATTATCAATGCTTAAGATTTTCATCATAATCATGTGTTTCATACTCAAACAAAGCATATAGGGGTGGTTCATCACTTCCTTCGTTATTAGGTAATTCAAAAATCATTAATGGTTGAGCATATATCCTTGAGTGACCAAATCACAAATTTCTTAACCAAGCCTTTACGTATTTCTTCATTTCTATTTTTTAGACCTAAACTCATAGTTTTACCCAAATCATGAGTTTGTAGGGGAATGTTGACTAGTTTAAATAATAGACTATTATAACAACATTATCACATGTTATAACAAATCAGTTTTACAAGGCTAGTACTACAAGAGTTGTTAAGCTCATTAACAATTTGTTATCACATGTGATAATAGATTTTTATAACAGTAATATCACATGTGATAATAGATCAAATTCAACAATGTAAATGTCACATTGCTTTAGAAGTGAAATCTCATTGGTCGTTGAGGTTAAGGTAATTAGGGGTTTGCTAATTTATGCAAAGGTGTATCCTTCTTTTGTACGCATAAGAAGGGCCTATAAAATGATACAATATGCACATGTAAATGTATTCTCTTTCAACTCCTAAATTTAGTTTTTTGGCTCTTAGGTTTTTTAGTTTTCTTTAATAAAATCTTTGAGACATTTTTCAAGAATCTATGTTCTTCTTCTTCTTGCGATTAAAGAATCAAAAATTCTTTATTCTTTTTTATTTTAGTAAATATCAAATTGGATTAAAAAAATTAGTTAGATTAAATTTGAGCACTTAATTAGGGAAATAAATTCCCATGTGGCATGGATATAGTTGAGGAGTGTGAGAATGAGATTATTATTAGCACACAATTTAAATGTGTTAAAGGATTTTTCAAGTTAGTTAGAAATAACAGTCATGTTTCTAATAATTAACTTGTGCAAAAATAACTTTCTATAAAATAACTCTCTAACACCACACAATAGCCAGCTCAAACATAAGGAAAATTTATGAATTTTCCACGTACAAAATTGAGATATTTTGTGAGATGCAAAATTACTCGAAACATATTGTTCAATAAGTTGTTTCTTTATTGAAAATTTATATTCTTAGAGAACAATATGCTTCATATATGAGGGGCTTCTATTTGGGGGAACTAGAAATTTTTTTCTATCTACTTGGATATAGCAAGGACTCCCATTTATTGCATTCTATCACTATTGGGAGACAAGACTTAGGTGCCCGGAAGTTCCAACATTAATCACATGTTACAAGGGTATCATTCTTATTCCCATACGAATTGCTTAGACCACTAAAAATGATATTTATCAAAAACTATTTTATTATAACAATTAATTGGTACAATAGCATACTTGTGATAATTTTAACTTAATTATATATGCGATAATATATTTAAAATAGACACTAAATTGCAAAGGAGGTCATTTGTATGTATGATATTTTCATTGAATGAATGGGATTTATGTTGATATTTGTATAGGTCTTTTGGGTTTTGAAATAGAAAACTAAAGCACACCCCATCTGAGTGTATAAAATTTTTGTAAAATTTATTTTTTTAATTTTCTGGATTTTTTGTAATTTCTTTGGAACTTTCTAGGAATTATTTTGTCACACATTTTATAATTGTTATCGAGATTGGATAAAAATTATTGCTGAAACAATACTAGAATAGCGAAGTAGTGTAGGTACAAATGTTTTAATTTGGTAACCTCTTACAAGTAAAGAGACTCCATGCTAAAGCATTTCCTAGATTTATACAAGATTGCAACTTCTTAAAAAAAATAGCAGCAAGCCAAGCTAGAAAACCAGCCCAAGCCATCGATTGACCCCACTTGTCACAATGATGTGGGGGCAAGAGATGGATGATGAAATCTCATCTATTTAAAAAAGGAATTAAGAAGAATTGAGATAAGTGGTAGGCATGATCAGAAAGGAAAATGAAAAACTCTAAAGGGAATCATATGAGCACCATGAAATTAGGTTGGAAGCATCCACCACCAAACAGGAAAGGGAAGCCCGATAGTTGGAAAAGGAGGACGAAGATGACATATATCCCAAGAACCATGCTTTGAATAGGGATGTAAACATCGATCATGGTCCGTAGAACCTTTTCTTTTTTGAACAACCATGATGGTGTTAATCAAGGTGCAGCTTTTAACTCATTCTTAGGGTAAAAAAACAAAGTGGGAAGAAAGAATGAAAATCACGGAGGAGCAAATAGGGGGATATAGAGTTGGTCGGTACCAATATGACCTCAATTGAGTATGCAAAAAAATCATTGGATCTCCATTCTGTGATAACAAAGAGTAGTTGGAACCACCAAGAAAGTAAATTCACTCAAGTGTCTAACCTACCATGAAACCTCAGACAATAGGGCCGGCGAGCATTATAAGGGGAAAAATGGGATGCTATGATATTTAAGACTTTTGTAGCTACACTTCACAAATCAACTTAGAGAAGGTTTTGCAACCGCACTAGGGTCATCCTTTCTTAACAACTGGAAAAGAACTCATTAATGTACAAAAAAGATGAGCTTACAAAAGAGTGCAAGATGAATAAGTAACATTTATTCTGTTTAAAGCAATTAATGTTTTTGATGATGATAATGCTGATGATTACTTTCAAATAGATGGTACTGATGAGTTAACCACTGATGTGCTTCATAACTTGCTCCCTAGTGACGCTTTAGAGTATGTACTTGTTAATTCCATGAACACATATGCTAATAAATACCATGACACTCATAAAGGTGCACAAATTCATACCGGTAGCTTAACAAAACTTTTGAATCACCCCACTTAAGACTTTAACATATGGTGTTGTAAATAAGGACATAAACGCACCAAAAAATAACTCAATCTATTTTAACTTTGAAAGTATGGAATCAAAGGTTGATATTATGATGTGAACTTTTTGGAGGACACGCTTCTCATGAGTGTGCTAAATATGTTTGTGGAATGTCTTGAAATAAGCTCAAGGTTGAAACCATCCATTGAGTAGCCACCCAAATTAGAGCTTAAACCTTTACCATCTCATCTTTGTTATGCATTTTTGGGTGATAAATAAATACTTATAGTCATAATCTCTACTAATCTAAGTGAGGAGCAAGTAGAAGCAGTACTGAAGGTGCTAAGGAACTCCAAAAGAGCTATAGGTTGGTATATTTCCGACATTAAAGGCATAAACCTATCTATATGCATACACAAAATCTTACTAGAGGATGGAGCAAAACCCACCAAGGATGCACAACATCGCTTAAATCCCATTATGAAAGAAGTGGTGAATAAGGAAATTGTCAAGTGGCTTGACATGTGCATTATTTATCCAATATCAAATAGTGAATGGGTAAGTCCAGTTCAATGTGTACCAAAGAAAGGAGGAATCATTGTGGTGAAAAATGAGTCAAATGAGTTAATATTTACTAGTACTATCATAGGATGGAGAGTATGTATGGATTTTTGCAAAGTAAATAAGGCTACAAGGAAGGACCATTTCCCTTTCCCATTCATGGATCAAATGCTTGACCGATTAGCTGGGCATTCTTTCTTTTGCCTTATAGATGGATACTCTGGCTATAAATAAATTGTTGTGGTACTTGAAGAATAAGAAAAGACCACCCTTACATGTCCTTATGGAACTTTTGCTTTCAGGAGAATGACATTTGGATTATGTAATGCACCTGATACATTTCAACGCTGCATGATGCCATTTCCCAAACATGGTGGAGAAGCATTTAGAAATCTTCATGGATGATTTTTTGGTCTTTGGAAACTCATTGGATGAATGTCTACACTATCTCTCCCTAGTGCTATAAAGATGTGAAGAAAAAATTTTGGTTTTAAACTAGGGGAAGTGTCATTTCATGGTACATGAAAGTATAATCTTGGGCCACAAAATCTCAACTAATGGTATTGAAGTGGATAGAGCTAAGATAGAAGTTATTTAGAAACTACCACCACCTACTAATGTATGAGGAGTAATGAGTTTTCTTAGGTATATAGGTTTTTATCGTAGATTCATAAAACTTATTTCCAAATCTCCAAACCATTGTGCAATCTTTTGGAAAAGGACATGCCTTTCAAATTTGATGATAAATTTTTAATGGAATTTCAAGTGCTTAAAGAGAAACTAATGTCAGCACCAATTATAGTCACACCAGATTAGAGCAATCATTTTGGGTTGATGTGTGACACAAGTGATTTTTCTATTAGAGCTATTCTTAGATAGCAAAGAGAAAAAATGTTTCATACCATATACTATGCAAGCAAGACACTGAATGAGGCTCAAATGAATTATGCTACTACAGAGAAAGAGCTACTTGCCATTGTATATGCCTTTGAGAAATTTAGATCTTATTTGGTTAGCACCAAAGTGACTGTCTACATGGATCATTCTTCAATAAAGTACTTTATGACAAATAAGGATTCCAAACCAAGGTTGATAAGATGGGTTCTCCTTCTACAAGAATTTGACTTGGAAATCCATGATAAAAAAGGAACAAAAATCAGGTAGTAGACCATCTTTCTAGATTAGAAAGGGAAGCAAAAATGGATGACAATATGGTCATTGGGGAATCCTTTTTAGATGAACAACTATTTTCTATTGCTCAAATAGAAATCACATGGTATGTAGACATTGCAAGTTTCCTAGCTATCAACATTCTTCCATCAGACCTCACATGACAATAAAAGAGGAAGTTCTTCCATGACATTAAAAAGTATTTTTGGGATGACCTTTACCTCTTTAAAGAATTTGGTGATGGTATTTTGGGAAGGTGTGTCTCTTATGATGGAGTTGAAAGTATTATTTACCATTGTCATAGCTCACACTATGGAGGTCACTTTGGGAACATAAAAACAATAGCTAAGGTACTTCAATCTGATTATTTTTGGCCCACACTATTTAAAGATTCTTACAATTATGTAAAGATGTGTGACAAATGTCAAAGAATAGGTAATATTTCAAAAAAGGATGAGATGCCTCTAAATAGTATACTTCAAGTGGAACAGTTTGATGTTAGGGCATCGACTTTATGGGACCATTTCCTCCATCCTTTGGTAACCAATATATACTTGTAGAAGTGGATTATGTGTCAAAGTGGGTAGAAGCCGGTGCTAGAAATGAATGTGATGCCAAAGTTGTCATGAAATTTCTAAAGAAAAACATTTTCACTAGGTTTGAAACTCCTAGGATCATTATTACTGATGGAGGAAGCCATTTTTGCAATAGAGAATTTAATATCTTATTGCCTAAGTATGGGATTAAGCATAAAATATCTACCCCCAACCATCCCCAAACAAGTGGACAAGTAGAGGTGTCTAATAGAGAAGTGAAAAGAATTTTCGAGAAAACTATGAACATCTCCAAGAAGGATTGGTCATCTAAGTTGAATGATGCTTTACAGGCATACAAACTTGCATTTAAAACACCAATTTCTACCACCTCATATAAGCTAGTTTATGGAAAGGATTGTCACGTACCATTAGAATTGGAACACAAAGCATATTAAACATTGAAATGGTTGAATATGTCCATAGATGCTGCTGGGGAGAAAAGAATGCTTCAAATAAATGAATTGGATGAAATACAGTAGAATGCTTATGAGAATGCCAAGCTTTACAAAAAAAGACAAAAAAATGACATGAGAAGAAAATTGTGCACCGTATCTTTGAACTGAGGCAAAAAAGTGTTACTGTACAACTCAAGACTTAAATAGTTTTAGGGCATATTAAAGAGTAGATGGTCAGGTCTATTCATCATTACTAAGGTAACCAACCATGGAGCGATTGAATTATAAAACATTGATAAATATGGGCAATGGGCATAGAGTGAAGCACTATTAAAAAGATCAATTATAAAATGAAACATTTGTGATAACCTTGGTAGATGCACCTTCAGACTTGATATGATTGTCTAATCAAGGAAGTTAAAAGTGACGTTGGTTGGGAGGCAACCCAACATTATTTTATTTTCATTGTTTCTGTTTTATAGGTGAATAAATATGAAGAGCAATAGCTCAACAAAATTTAGCATTTCAAAGATAGATGTAGTGTGCCATGACTAAGAGAGTTTTGTTTCCTTTTACTTTTTTATATTTATATGTGCACATTAGGGACAATTTGTAATACAAGTTTGGAGGAGGGAAATTCATTCTCTACTTTAGTATTTACTATGCATTTTGAATTTTTAGGGAATTTTTTTAAATTTTTAGGATGTTTTTAAACATGATTTAGGTAGAAATTGATAAATATATGGAAACTAAATGCATGCATGCTTGATGCGAAACATATGAACTCAATGATAAAAATTGGTTGTCATGACTAGGATAAGGAATGTAGCATACTCGTTAAGATACTTACATTAATCATGTGATATGCTTGCTAGTTTTGATTGGATTGATTCAAATTTTATGCAAATTTTCATAATTGATTTTGGTGTGCTTATTGAGAGAAGATTCGTAATGAGATATATGAGTTGATGAGATCTACAAGGTTTTAGAATCTATTTGATAATCCCTTGAAGCAAAATTCTAAATAGTATCCCTCTAAAAAAAATAAAATAAAATTTAAAAGAACTTTGGGAGTGCTGTGAGGTTACAAAAAAGGGACGTGGAATAGAAGAATATGAAAAGAATGATAAGAGAGGTGCATTGAAATATCAAGTTAAAACTCAATTGTAGTTAAAAAGTACATAATGAATAAAAAGAAAGCTAAGATATGGAAAAAGCCTAAATGTGTTAATTTATCGACCCCCCATCTAAACCTTACATTACAACCATATAAATTGCTTATTGATCTTTAGCTAAATGCATATTTATATTAATGGAGAGAGATGTGAAAAATAGACTTATGAGACTTGTTCTAAGATTGAATTGATAAGCATGCTCATATATGTTGATTTTCATGAATGCATTGGATGATATCATGTATAGTACACACACACGAATTAATTTTTTAAAAACCTTGCACATCTTTGTATTTATGGAATATTGATGGATAAATATGTGAACCTCCTTGTATGAGAATTGTACGAATTTTAAGAGGGATATTTTTTACTAAATATGCATGTATTACTAGATATATATTTATGAATATACTACTCATGATAGTTTATTTATGTAGACTTGGCTTTGTTTGTCCTGACTTTACTTGAGGACAAATAAAGAGTTAAATTTAGGGGTGTGATGATTCTATGAAAGTAGAGTCATTAGCACACTTTTGTACTTAATACTTGCTTATTTTATTCAATAATTAGTATTTTTGTGGATAAAAATATTAATTTATAAATTTTTTAGTGAAAAAGGATGAAAACATAAATTTTGGATTTGTTTGGAATTTTTATGGATATTTTATGAATTTTTAATGTAGGACTAATCCGGAGCTACCACATGGCACCACGCAAGTAGAAGAGCTGACTGGGAAAGCCATGCAAACATTATGCCAATAAAGACAACAAATCGTAGCTCGCTAATAGGTCTCCCCTGCCACATCTAAGCACAATGTTCATTTCGATTTTACAACGTGGTCAAACCTCTTTGACATATGTCATCACACGATTTGTCACCTATTTTCACCAGTGTACCACGCCATCTGTCCTACATTGACCTGACAGGTCTCCCTTACCACGCGTTGCACTTTGATTCGCCCTATAAATTCCACATGCCACGTGTAAATTTTCTATTTGTTGGCGCAGTTAATTTTGCTTCTTTTGATCTCAACCCTTGATCTAAAGCTAATCTGATGGTCCAGATTTCAACTGAGCTATATTTAACCCTCTAATCACCTCATAAACCCTAACAAGCCATCATTAGCATAATTTTGGAGCTAAAAAGAGAGAAAAATAAAGAAAAATTTAAAAATGATATACAAATTTTGGTGGAGATTCAAGAGGAGATTAATACTACAATTCAAGAGATTGATTGTATTTTTTCTTCTACTCCTTTCTTTATCAATTTTTATGTCTTTCTTTATGAAAAATATGAGCTTTATGAACAAAATTATGTATAATTAATTTATTAATCTAACGATCTTATGAAATACTTAGGTAAAAATGTGTGATTTTTAGGCATGCATCACAATCCCAACTGGCTAGTCCTTGTCAATATAAGCAATCAAAATAAGCTCTCAAAAAGATGATAAACAATTCTATACTAAACAAAACTAAATCATTTCCATAGATTGATACAATTGTATTTAGCATATGTAACAAGCCTTTAAGCCACTAGGGTGCCCTAATGGACAGGTTATAGTCTTATAAGGGTTTTCAATGATAATACCCACAAACATCAAAACTAAACTAAATTAAAATGAATTAAAGAAAAAAAACAAAGACACTAACTATAGACAATTATATATTTGTCTCAAAGATTGCCCATAACAATTAATACATAGGATATCTAAGTCTCACTTACCACCAAAGAATAATTCAAACATTAATTTTACTTTTATGATCAACTCTTGGACATTCATCGAACTATAAACATATAATCTTCGTATCAAATAATCTTATGAATGACATTCATATAACAAAATTATTTGTCTTTAAATTATACAAATATGATGTTTGTAAGCATTATAATTACAAACTCTATAAGCTTACCTTTCAGTTCACTCTCTACTAATGTAGAATGGTCATACTACATTCAATCAATAACTCTTTATCAAGGTTATAACTTTAGAGCAAGGTGTGGGGTTATGAAAGAATGGGAAGGTAAAACACAAAAGTAAGATAAAAAAAATTCAAACACCATCATTTTAAGTTCTTAACTAGCTAACTCATTCAGATCATATATATCTTCATATTCATGGTTAAGTACTATGGGTACCATTTCACATTGTATCAAATATCACTATACTTTTTTTTCTTTCCTTTTTTTTTGGATGTTTCTTTTTGTTTTTTCCTTCTTCTCAATTTTTTCTTCTTTTTATAATTGAAGAGATACAAAATTACATTACTAACCTTTCAACTTTTATACATTTAAAATTGATTTTCTACAACCCCAACCTATATTTTCAGGTCGTATTCAATTTTTACATTACCCTTTTCACATGGAGAGTTCTTACTAAATATGTGTTTATTTTAAGTTATCCTAGAGAATAAAGGGTAGGATAATATGCTTCTCCTCTCATAAAAGGGTAGGTTATAACTTGTAAAAGAAAGAAATTTTTTATAATTCATATAAGGTCAAAGAGATACTAGTGATAAATGTACAAATGGTAGGCTTATAAAGGTTCAAACGATCCAAAAAAGGCTTAAATCCTTTCTTAAGCATGATGTATTCTATAATTTTTCCTTGAGAGTTTTTCAAAGGGAAAATTCTATTTTGTTATGGACCTAATTGGTTAGAGGGGTAAATAGATAATCAGGGAAATGATGACAAGTTAAAATTTTCTTAGACGGCCAAGCATGCAATCACATGTAAATAAAATAATACAAAAATATAAATATTGAAACACAAGATTTTTAGATGAAAACAAGTCACACCAATGGTTTAAGTGGAAAACCACCTCTCCACCTGACTACCTAACTATCCACTATGAAAAATAAGGTCCAATTACAAGGTCAGGTCTTATACTACCCACCAAGATAAAGCCTCCAAGTAATGTACTTACAAGTCGCTACTTTCAACAAAGCCTTTACAACAAATGTGTTCAGATTCATACCAACATTTTGATAACTTGAGTCACACAGGAACTTTCACACCCTCCAAACATTTACAAAACACATCCTTCTCTTTTGTTGATATTGTATATGATACTGGTGGTAAGTATGTTCGATTCTTATCATTTTCCACCCTTAGTTCCAATTTAGGTCGTATGCCTAGTTTCTTTAAATCCAATCTTGCTTTAATTTCATCCTTTGTTTTTCCAAGTATATTAAGTAAAGTAACAATCAAGTTCTCACATACATTTTTCTCGATATGCATGAAATCTAAGATATGAAGAATGTGTAGGTCTTTCCAATAAGGTAATTCGCAAAATATTGAATTTTTTTCCAACAACCATGAAATCGCTCATTTTTACATTTAACACATGGGAATCGAATCATACTAATTACATTATTTATATTTCTACAAGCAAATTCCATGAAATTTTCAACTCCAGAAATGTAGTCCTGCTCAATTCTACACTTTGACATCCAAGATTTGTCTATTTTCTATTAATGACATTAATTAAGCATATTAATTATGTATCCAATCAATATATTTCAAGTATTATTATATATAAATTCCCCAATTATTAGAATATATACCAAAACATACATAATACAAACATTTATCATTTTAATAATTTTATAATTGTATTACTCTTACTTAATAAAATATAATTATTTATATGTAAATAAATTTATCCACATACGGTAAATATTATAATCCCTCAAACCCACAACATGTGGATAGTATTTCCATAGAAAATAAGCCAAACATATAATAACAAGCATAATACAAAACATACATAAATCAAAAATTTATACAAAAAATAGAGCAAACTGAATAATAAGTGCGTATGATTAATAGAAATACTTACAAGAGTAAATGAAGTGACTAAATAAAGAAAATGAAGAAAAAATGGGTATAAAATTTTTGAGTATTTCGCTCAAAAAAATAGGGGATCTGAAAGATAATAAGAAAAAGATAACAACCCACAAAACAACGTTGAAAATGGTGGTTGGAGGTGGCCGGAAAATGAGAGAGTAGAGGATGAGCTTGGTTTTGGGCAAAGGGTTGCTGCACAAATTGAAAAAGAAATTCTGGTGAAGAAGAGAGAAGAGAAACGGAAATATACGCGTGGATAGCGTCGCTTTGCCAAATCAACCGATGCTATCCACGCAGTTTAAAATTGAAAATTTCTTTTAGGTCAATTATTATTTTATTTAAACTCTTTAAAATTTAATTTGAATATATATATATATATATATATATATATATATATATATATATATAGTATAAAAAAAAGAAAAAAAAATTTAAAATAATATCCAAACAAATACACAAAATTAAATAAAGATGTACTGTATGTACGTACATAAAATTAAATATCTAAACAAATACACAAAATTATATAATTTTAAAAACCAATTGTCTAAAAAAAATAAAATATTATACTATATATATCCAACTTAAATTTTAAAGAGTCAAATAAAATAATAATTGACCTAAAAAAACATTGTACCTAAAAAAACATTTTCAATTGTAAACTGCATTTTTTAATAAAAAATACACGTAGGATGTAGCGTCGGTTGATGTGGTGAACTGACGCTATCCACGTAGGACGTAGCGTCGATTGATGTGGTGAACTGACGTTATCCACGTAGGACGTAGTGTCGGTTTGACACGTCAACTAATGTTACGTCCTATGTGGATAGTGTCAGTTCTACACCGAACCGACTTTAAATTCATTATAAGTCGGTTTTTTCCAAAAACTGACTTTATGTATCGACTTAAATACCCCTTTTTGTAGTAGTGTCTCAAGAATTTAAGGTGATAAATTTGGTTGTTTAAAGGCCACAAGATTAACTAGATAAGTTCAAGATTTCTTTTAAGAGCTAAGAGGAACACAAGACCTCACAAGAAGATAATTTTCTTAATAATTCCAATCTGATATTTAAAATTTGTAGTACATCTCTTTATACTTGGAACAACCCTTCAAGAATAGGCAAAGTCATAATTACAGCACAAAAATTAGACTAAATAAGTTCTTTACCTTTTTTTGGACTCTTAGTCTTATAAATTGAGGTAAAATATAGCTATTTATCGACTTTTAGAGATAGCTAATAAATGGCTATTTTGGACTTCTTAAGACAACCAATTTGGACTTCTTAAGACAACTAATAAATAGCTAAATGACTAGATTCTTATTTTAACATGCCGAGATAAGACCAAGTTATTCTCCTATTTAATATTCTTCAAATTCTTCAAATTCACACCCTCTAATGCTCAAAATATGCGGGCTATGAATTTGCATGCTAATAAGCCTCTTCAATTGCTTTGACGACATAATATTCTTGAAACTCTTCAAATTCACACCCTTTAATGGTTAAACTATGATGGCTACAAATTTTCATGCTAATAAGCCTATTCAATTGCTTTGATGACATGGACTAGGCCTTGATATTTATTTGAGTCCATCTTGGTCATTTTAGAATAAGTCCAATTCTCATGGATGGGCCCATTTAGTGCTTCCTTGGAACATTTGGCTCTAAGTCTTGTAATTGGACCACTTAAAAGTGACAAAAGGTCTTGTGCAAATTCAGCTCCATTCCCACTTGTATGCTTGACATGTCCACCTCCTTGGTTTGCATCATTCTCCCCCTTTTGAGAAGGATTTTTCCTCAAATCATAACCTAAGTCAAAAGGAGACAAATCAGCAACATTAAAGCTTGCACTGACATAATACTCACATAGTAAGTGAAGCTTGTAGGCATTATCATTTATGTGTTCCACTACTTGAAATGGATCGTCACCTTGAGGTAGGAGTTTTGAATGCCATTTCTCCGGAAAATGGACATTCCTTAAGTGCAACCAAACTCAATCTCCTAGTTCTAACACTACCTTCTTGCATCCCTTTTGGCTTGTTGGACATATTGTTTGGTCCTCCTTTCAATGTTCAGCTGTGCCTTTTCATGAATCAATTTTACCAATTCTGCTCTCTTCTTGCCATCTAAGTTCACACATTGACTCAAAGGTAAAGAAGTTAAATCCAATGGTGACAATGGGTTAAAGCCATAAAAAATTTCAAATGGTGAAAAGTTAGATGCAGAATGTACACTTCAATTGTAAGAAAATTCAAAATGTGGCAAACTATCTTCCTATGTTTTCAAGTTCTTTTTAGTGATAGCACGCAACAAAGAAGACAATTTTATACACTACTTCAGTTTGGCCATCCATCTGTGGATGACAAGTAGTAGAAAACAACAACTTGGTTACCAACTTTCCCCACAAAGTCTTCCAAAAGTAACTCTAAAACTTTGCATTCCTATCAGAAACAATGATCCTAGGCATACCATGTAACCTAATTATCTCTTTTAAGAACAAATCATCTCTTTGTGATGCATCGTCGATTTTATGACATGCAATGAAGTGTGCCATCTTGGAAAATCTATCTACCACCATAAAAATTGAATCTTTTCCCCTCTTTGTCCTAGGTAAACCTAAAACAAAGTCCATAGAAATATAAGTCCAAGGTTCACTAGGTATTGGAAAAGGGGTGTATAAACCATAGGGTTGCAACTTAGACTTATCCTATTTACATGTGATACACTTCTCACAGATTCTTTCCACATCACGTTTCATATGAAGCCAAAACAATGATCATACAAAATTCCTAAAGTCTTAGCTATACCAAAATGACCCATCAAACCACCACTATGAGCTTCTCTCACAAGAAATTCACGCAAAGAACGCCACTTTTTCACATGCATTGAATACATCACTAAAATCAGTATCTTGTGCATACAAATCTTTAATATATTCAAAGCTAAGTACTTTTGTATATAAAATGGAGAGTAAAGCATATTCGAGACAATGCATTAGCCACCACATTTTTCTTACCTTGCTTGTATCTGATCACATAAGGAAATGTTTAAATGAATTACCCTCACTTGGCATGGCATTTGTTCAACCTTTGTTGACCTTTCAAATGCTTCAAAGATTTATGATCTGTGTAAATCTCAAACTTCTTTGGGCATAGATAGTGTTTCCAACTTTCCAAATCCCTTACCAAGGCATACAACTCCTTATCTTAAGTGGGGTAATTTAGGACTACCCCATTCAACTTTTCCAATAACTATTCCTGAAGCATCACACTCAATTTCAAAAGTTTTAACAAAGTTAGGCAAGACAAGCAAAGGTGCATTAGTTAACTTTTATTTCATCATATCAAATGCATTTTCTTATTATTTCCCCCACTTAAAAGGTACATTTTTCTTGATGACTTCAGTAAGAGGGATGTCTAAGCTACTAAAATCACACATAAATTTTCTAAAGAAACTAGCTAAGCTGTGGAAACTCCTCACTTGGCTAATTGTTGTAGGCAATGGCCACTCTTGGATTGCCTTCACCTTTTCCTCATCCACCTCAATTCCTCTCTTGCTAACAACAAAACCAAGAAACACAAGCTTGTGCGTGCAAAAGGTGCACTTCTTGAGGTTAGAAAACAACCTTTATTTATTTAGAATTTCCAAAACAGATTTGAAATGCATTACATGTTCTTCCAAGTTTTTTATATAAATTAGGATATCATCAAAATACACAACTACAATCTACCAATAAATGCACGAAAAACATGATTCATCAAATGCATAAATATGCTTTGAGCATTAGTTAAACCGAAAGGCATCACTAACCACTCATACAAACCATATTTACTCTTAAAAGCAGTTTTCCATTCGTTACCTTCCTTTATCCTAATATGATGATATCCACTCTTAAGATCAATTTTTGTAAAGATATAAGAACCATGAAATTCATCCAGTATATCATCTAATCTAGGAATGGGATGATGATACTTTATTGTTATGTTGTTAATGGCTCGGTAATCAACACACATCCTCCATGTTCTATCCTTCTTAGGAACTAAAAACACTAGAACCGCACAAGGACTTATGCTTTCACGCACATACCCCTTCTCCAATAATTCATTTACTTGCCTATGAAGTACCTTAGTCTCGTCAAGATTACTCCTATAATCAAGTCAGTTTGGAATTGATACACCAGGTATGAGGTCAATTTGATGTTCAATCCCTCGAATTGGAGGTAAACCATAAGGTACCTCTTCAGGAAGGACATATTCAAACTCTTGCAAAATAGAAAATATATCGCTTAGTAATGCACCGACGAGATCATTAGTACAAAAAAGAGATCCCTTGTACATGAGCATAATAAGGGGTTGTTGTGAAAATAAAGCTATCTTGATCTCACTTTTTGTTTTTGCAATATAATTGAATTTTTCCTCTCTTTTTTTCACTATGGCTGAAATCCTCTTTTTTTTGTTCACCCTAATCAATGTTTTTCTCTCCCTTTTTTTAACTCTTTTTTTCATTTAATCTTTGTAACTTTAATTTGTTCCCCTAACCTATTTTGGAGTTTATGATACAAGAGTAATAGGTTTCCCTTTAAGAGTGAAAGAATACTTATTTGTGAATCCATCATTAATAACCCTAAGATCATATTTCCATGGTCTCCCCAATAATAAATGGAATGCGTGCATAGGAACCACATCTCAAAGCACCTTATCCTCATATTTTCCAATGGATAATGCCACCATCATTTATGTTTGTCACATTGACTTCACCACTTTCATTCAACCACTAAAGCAAGTAAGGTCGAGGATGTTTCAAGGTAGTTAATACAAATTTCTCCACCAAATTAATGCTAGCTACATTTGTGCAATTTTTGCCATCGATAATGACACTATAAAAATTTTTATTTACAAAGCACTGGGTATGAAACATGTTCTCCCTTTAGCTACTTTCTTCCTCTTTAACCTGTATATTGAGAACTTGCCTTGCCACCATCATCTACACCTTCCTCATTTTCTGACTCAAGATCTCCTTGAGCATTTATCACCATCATCATTTTGTTCACACATTGGCTGGCTGTGTGTCCTCACCCTTGAAATTTAAAACACTTAAGATTGTGTGTTTTTGAACTCGAAGTCTTTGTCTTACCTGAAGTAGTGATGATATTTAAGTTGTCATTCTTAGATAGTTTAAGTTTTGGCTTATTTTGTAGCTGCTCTTTCCTTTTTGGAACTATCTTTCATAAACTGGTGGTAACCATAGGTTATCCCCTTCTAGCCAATCCTTTTCGTTTGAATTGTTCCTCCACCTTTATGGATTGGTGTACCATATCCGTCAACTCAACATAGTCTTGCATCTCAACTATATCTACAATCTCACAATTTAAACCGTGTAAAAATCTAGCCATAGTGGTTTCCCGATCCTCTTCTACATTAGCCTGGATCATAGCTACCTCTATCTCTTTGTAATACTCATCCACACTCTTGGAACCTGGAGTTAACCTCTACAACATTTGATACAATCCCCTATAATAGTGATTGGGTACAAAATGCTTCCTCATAATCATTTTCATCTCTTCCTAAGTATCCATGGGTGGTTCTCTATTCCTCCTCATAATAATTAGTAATTGATCCCACCAAACAATAGCATAATCGGTAAATTTAATTAAAACCTACTTAACCTTCTTTAACTCCAAATAATTGTGACAATCGAACACCATCTCCATTTTAGTTTCCCACTCCAAATAAACTTCTAGGTCATTTCTACCTTGAAAAGATGGGATTTTAATCTTTATGTTTCCTAAATAATTATCCCTCCTAGGCCTACCCATCCTAACTTCTCTATTCCCATACCCACGCTTACACCTGCCCCAATTCAAATATGTCTCATCAACTTCCTTCATCTCTACCTCTTCCTCAACATTCCGCCATGGAACACGTCTCTCTTGCTGCATATTGGGGATATCTTGTTGTTGCCCCCTAGAAGTCCCTTTTTCTACCCTATCCAACCTCTCGTGAATAGGCTCTAATTTAGCCCTTATCAGATGCCTCATCTCCCCTAACAATGCTTGCATTTGGAGTTTCAGAACAACATTTTTTCAACAAGAACTCTCATATCTATTTCACTCAAGAATTGATACACTTGCACTCATGTTTTTTTCACTCTAAATGGCTTTTACCCTTTTATGGTCTCACACTCTTTCCTTTTCCCACTCCTTTGTGTCTTCCTTACTTCTTAATCAAACTTCAAGAAACTAATTCAAAATAATCCAGTAGCAATTCAAAAATGAGAAACAACCAATACTCATCAAAAAGATCAAGAGTTTGAATAAGGAAAGAAACAATATTGACAAGAAGAATTTTTATTAGAATCTTGTATTGAGAAATGATATGGACTAAGAAATTTTCCTCTTCGTGTAGAGAGAGATTTCTAACTAAACATGTATAGTTTTTTTATAAAAAGGAATATGAAATCAGGAAATAGAACAAAAATAAAAGATAGAAAAACATATCTTAGAGCCAAAGCTCTAATACCAAATGATACAAACCCCACCAATAATTGTGATAAAATCTGATAACAATGATGGATCGAAACCCCAAGATTGTGAAGAGAAGATTTGATGAATCTTAACCCGTCACCTAACAAGATGAAAATCAAGACTATAGAGGATTGAAATACCACATCAAGAAAACCTAAGGGTTCTCTCAAGAATTCAAGGTGATAAGTTTTGTTGTTTGAATTCCAAAAGATTAACTAGATAAGTTCAAGATTTCTTTTAAGAACTAAGAGGAACACAAGACCTCATAAGAAGATAATTTTCTTAATAATTCAAATCTGATCTTTAAAATTCGTAGTACTCCTCTTTATACTTGGAACAACCCTCCAAGAATAAGCAAAGTCATAATTACCGCACAAAAATTAGATGAAACAAGTTATTTACCTTTTTTTGGACTCTTAGTCTTCTAAATATAGGTAAAAAAAAGCTATTTATTGACTTTTAAAGATAGCTAATAAATGGATATTTTAGACTTTTTAAGACAACCAATTTGGACTTCTAAAGATAGCTAATATTCAATGTATTTTAATATGCCCAGCTAAGACCAAGTTATTATCCTATTTAATATTCTTAAAATTCTTCTAATTCACACCCTTTAATGGTCAATTTATGTTGGCTACGAATTGGCATGATGATAAGCCTCTTCAATTGCTTTGTTGACATAATATTCTTGAAACTCTTCAAATTCACACCCTCTAATGGTCAAACTATGATGGCTATGAATTTAACTTCTTTGTTGTAAGGATCTTTATTTCTATATAAAATTCAGCTCGAGTAATCGGTCTACCCAGTTTAGCTTCCTACATAAATTAAATAAATTTATTAACTCAAATTAGAGAAAAATAAATATAAAAATAGTTATACATTAACAACTTAATATTACCATTCTTTGTCTAACTTCAAGATTTGATGACCTCTCACTATGGTTAGGAAGAATATTCTACATTTATATATTTTATGTTCTTCCCTAATGATTTGAAATTCATCTGTACGTCTATAATTTACGAAGTCTTTCCATACTTAGGGTTCAATCTAGGGGTGATGTTTAGGGATTTTGTACAGTTCTTCTTCATTAAGTGGTTCCAACTATGAAAACATATAATATTTGCCCAATTTGGAAGTTTTGTATTCCTTCCATGCCTGATTCGTAATCTTGTAGCACTTGTTTATCCAATTATCAGAGACCTTAAAATGATTCTATAAAAAATAGATTTTAGAGAATATATAATACAAAAAGGATATAATATGTAATTAATTATAAAACAAAAGAGACTTACATAAATGGTTTTCCATATCTTGTACTTTTCAGCATCTTTAACCGTACTCTAGTCATTTATATTGATTGGTGTACTTGACTTCACAAGTCTACCAATAGAAGATTTCAATTTTTGGCCATTTTCTGCTTATGGATTACTAGTTGCATTGAATTGAACAAGTATTCTATAATCTGGATTAAGTAGAGCATCAGATATATAAGCCAAATTGACAATTTTAAGTCCAAACCTATAAACAAGAGTTATTAGAATAATATAGAACATACACTATTTTTAATTAGGTTGTTGATAGTATATATATATATATATATATATATATCAAGTATGATTGTGAAAGAATATATATATATATATATATATATATATTCTTTCACAATCATTTCGAGACCATGACAAAAAATCATCATCATCTACTAGATCATCATATACATTAGGCAATTTGTTTGAGAAATGGCTAATATTGGATAATGTATGAAGCATGCCATCATCTTCTAAGGCATCACAATGGTAAAACTCTTTTTGTGGAGACATTAACACAATAGACCATCTTGTGTAAATTTGATCGCTTACGTAAAATACTTGTTTTTCATGAAGTGCAAACATGAAATGATCATCAGTGAGACCTATCTTGGATAAGTTTACAAGGGTAAATCCAAAATCATCTATTTTATATCCAACATTGATGGCATCTTCAACCTAATCACAAAGAATACTATTTCATGGAAGACCTCATAATCGAGTTCCTAAATTTCTTGAATTATATCATAATATTTTCTATTAGAAAGTACAAGATTACCATCTTTTAAACTAGAAAATTTCCTAGTTTGTGCAACCATATTCTCCCCACTATTTTGGTTTACTCGAAACTTGTCCCTTGCTTGTGTCGTAAACCTTGAACCATTAATTGTGAAACTAGAATATGCTTTGACATCAAATTTTGGACAATGTCCAAGCCATTCTAAAGTTTCTATTATTTTATGATCGAGTTTGTTGAGTTTAACTCGAATTTATGCATATAAAAACATTAAATGTGTTTAAAACAAACTTTTAAAACATTATATAAAAGTACTAATGAATTCTTGTATGTGACACTTCAAGGTTGCGAAACCAATTAATAAGCTCTCGCTTATGCTCATCATACTACCACTTTTCTCCTTTTTTTTATAACGAGGATTGGTCTTCAGTAAGTTTAAATGCATTTTGTGATATTATTCAAGATATATAAAATATTATTAATTAATAGTTAAATAAACAATAATTCTATTTTATATGAAGAGGTTGAACCTGTCATTACTTACTCTATGTACAGTTGTCCCTCATAATTATTTACCAAAATGATTCAGTGTGCTTTTTACCATCTAGTGTGATTAATGAACAATTTCTTACTTCCATCGAACATAGGGTGACTTCTTCAACAATGTAACATTCAACCATTCATCCTTCACGTTGATTTCTATTATTTACATATACATTAACTACTTGCATGTATTTTTCAAAAGGAAGCATCCATATTAAGTAAGTAGGACCACACAAATGAACCTCCTGAACTAAATGAGCACACAAGTGAATCATTATATTGAAAAAAGGAGGAAAATATTTCTCATGTAGACACAAATTCTCCAAATCTTTCTGTAAAGAGTTTAACTCGCCAATTGATATAGATTTCTTGCATATTGTATTGAAGAATGAACAAAGATGAATTATTGATAATCGAACATGTTTTGGAAGAATTGACCTAATAGCAACTGGCAATAACTGTTACATTAAGACATGACAGTCATGTGATGTCAATCCATAAAGTTTCTTATCAATCATAGACATAAAATTTCTTAAGTTGGATGAGTAACCATCAGGAATTTTCACACCCATCAAACATTTACAAAACACATCATTCTCTTTTGTTGACATTGTATATGATGTGGGTGGCAAGTATGTTTGATTCTTATCAATTTCCACCTTTAGTGTCTATTTAGGTCATATACCCAATTTCTTTAAATCTAGTCTTGCTTTAATTCCATCCTTCATTATTCCAAGTATATTAAGTAATGTACCAATCAAGCTCTCACATACATTTTTCTCAATGTGCATGATCTAAGATGTGACAAATTTGTAGGTCTTTCCAAAAGGTAATTCCCAAAATATTGATTTTTCATTCCAACAATCATGATTTACTGATTGAGTAACATTTTCATTTTCACCCCTTTTATTAGTTGACCTCTTTTGTTTCCCTCCATTAGTGAGTATTTTTTTCACCTTTCCATATCATTTGAATGTTATAACATTCAATTTCCTTAATATCTCAACACCATGCAAAGGTCTTGGTTCAGGATCACGATCTTCTTCACCATCGAAAGGTTTCTTTTGGTATCTAAACTTGTGTTTAGATAGCAAAAATCTTATATATCTTGTATAAAACATCTTTAGTATGTGAACAAGATAAGTTGCAGAAGTGTCATCAATGCAAATAGCGCATCTCATATAACCTTTTGTTGTATGTCCTGATAAGTTCCCACAGGTAGGAAAATCATTAATTGTCCATAACATGACCCTCCTCAAGTTAAAGTACTCTTCTTTATGTGCATCATAAAAGTGAGAAAAATGGAGAGAAACGTAAGCATAATTAAGGGAAAAGTGAGAAAAAAAGAGAAGAAAGTGAACACAAAAGAGAGAAGAGTGAGCAAAGAGGAGAGAAAAGTAAGCAAAAAGTAGAGAAAAATAAAAGAATGAGTACATTAACTGAAAAATAAGAGATTAAAAGTGTAGTGATGGCAAGGCAACAAGTACTTGTACTTATGTACAATGATATTTATCTTTCTACGAACGATCTTAACTCATCTTTGCCTAGTGTCATCCTATCTTTATTGTAAGACTTTGAGGATCAACTTCCTGAAGAGATTCCCCATGGATTACCCCCTTTGAAAGAAATTGGGCATCAAATAGACTTCATACATAGATCTATTATACCAAATCGTCCTACTTACAAAGCTAAGATTTGAGGATGAATCTTTTCGATGAGGAGGGGAATAATGGAGATTGTGGTGTTGATCAAGTTGATGTTTCCAAATATGCTCAAGATCTTTTGCAAGGAATTGGCAGTCTAATGACTAGGGATAGATTTTGAAGATCAAGTTGGGTGCAAGGGTTACTTTATGTTTAGCAATTTTTATTTTAGTGAATTGTAGGATTTTTATGTCTTATTTATTTTAAGTCTTTTTAGTATTTTATTTTGAATGATGGATTGGGCCCAATCTATAACCATATAGGCCCATTTCATCTAGGTTTTTCTATTTGGATTTCTTGCTTATAAAAAAGAACAACTATGTTCTTGGGGCTTTATTGAATACTTATTATGGAGAACAAGATTAATCGATCAAGTAATAGTGTATTAGGCATCAAGCTAGGGATACATGATGAATGGTAAAATGGGCAAATAGAAAACAATGGTGATACTCGAGAAATCCTTAGGGCATCTGAGTGACTACCAATTTTCTATCACATGATGGGGTAGAACAAGCTCTCAGGGGGCTAGCCAAGATTTATTAGTGTGTACACATTTTTCCCTTATTTTTTACTTGGGATTTTTTCCCATTTCATGGAGGAATTGTGGAACACGAGCCCTATGGTATCCAATGCTATATATACCCATATAGAAGCTCTTAGAATATAAATTTTGCTTCTATATTATGTGTAAATCATGTAATGAACAATTGAGAAAAAATAAAAAATAAAAACTTTTTTGAGTTGAACCTTCTCCCACACCTAAAGGCCATTTGATCTAACTCTTTGATTGTAGGTTTTTACCTTTGTTGTTCTTTTTTCCCACACATCAATTTTTAAGAACTTGGATATACCTTGGAAGGTCAATCGAGAAGAAGCCTAGAAAGCTTGTTGGATGTTCTTCATGCCAAGGCTTTAAATCTCTCTTCTTTTATGTTCATTGTATATTAATATGTGAATCAGGTTTTTATTTTTCTTTTCCTTATATTACATGTAATTAAATTTTTGAAATGTATTGGTTCCTTGTTCATATTTATACAAACCAAAATCACAACAAACATCAACTTTCTCAACAATTTGGCTTGAGTGTTTAGGTTTAATTTATTTAATTTATTTATTGTTTCAGACAAGATAAGTAAAGAATTTAAAATCACTACAATTATACAAGAAATCAACATCAAGGTAAATTTATCATTAGATTATTAGTGATTGGTGTACTTGCAAACATTTATTAAACATCACTGACTCCTTATTGAGTAAGTTTGGATGGTGACCACCTTAGCCAACCCTCAATAGAGTTAGTGAGTCCTTGTTGCTTTCATGGCAACGAGGTTGGCAAACCAATGAATTGGTCAAACCGACCCTGAATTCGAAAAAATAATAAAATAACCTAAAGCATCCTAGTTAAGAAAAAAAATACTAAAATAACATAACTCATCCTAGTTTAGTCCATAACTAGTTTAGACTTTCCAATTTTAAATTGGTTCCAAATCCCTATACTAAATTCCAACTTTTTTTGTTAACATATCATCCAAATATGCTAGAATGTGCAACATGTGTAATCAAAACTAATGTATGTCCTACATGCGTGTGTACCGCTAGCTCACACAATAAACCACCTTTAAAATGGAGCAACAACAATTAAACATACAAACATATGTTTTGCTCAAGGGAAAACGACTCACCAAAAACATGAACTTTACAATACTACAACAAGAAAATAAGAATTAAACATATAATAGATGGTCATCAATTTATAGCTAGTAAAAGGTCAGGAAAACATTTAAGTAGTAATGTCAAATGAGTAGCTTACTTATTAAAATTGATCCAATGAACTAATAACTTGAAAAATCACATCTCACTTAACTCATAAGTAGCTCACGAGCACATACTATAATGCATTTAAAGAAAAATGCAAGTAAAATATATTATTTTTTATTTTTTCCTTGTGTTACAAAAATAATATTTATACCAACATTGTTTTTAAGACATTTATAAATATTTTAAAAAATCTGAAAATGAGTTGCTTAACTCAACTCACATAAAATTCAAATGAGCATAAATGAGCTATGCTCACTTAAAATGAGCTAATATGAATTTAATCAAAGGGAGTTGAGCCAGTTTAGCTCATCTCATTTCACACTTTTAATTTCAAGCCTCCAAGGTTGTAGTAATTGGTGTCTTACTTTGCATTTGATATTCATGGAGTGAAATTTTATTAGCGTATTGTTTATTTGTTAAATTGCATTTTCGGCTTTTAGGCATGTTGTTAGCTTTAAAGTTAGTTTATATTTGAGTAATTCTACTCACATCCACCACTAAAAACTAAACATATACCCCATTTCTTTTAAATTAGTACAAAACAAAAGCTACAATTTGTAAGACCTACAAAATAAAAGGTAAGAATTTGTAAGCCTTACAAATAAACTATTTTTAGCATTATAACTAAAATAACATAAATACCATAAAATCAAGAAATAATAGAAATAGTAACATAAGACATCTTATCATGTTTTTTCCAATAAATAGAAATTAGTAGAAAGAAAATTGAAGAAATAAAAAACGCAAGATTAAGTCTTAAGGAAAAAGATAGATTTAAAGATTCATCATTCTCAAGAATATAAAAAATATTTCCAAGGAAAAATATATTTTATTATCGATTGAGTAATAAAGAAATGGGTATTAATATTACAAACACATAAGAAATTTATAATATACCATTAATTAACAAAGAAATAATTATGGATAAACTATCGAAAATCCCTCAAAAGGATAAAAGAAAATGTGACTATATCCATTTGGGAAGAATCCAAATATTAACAAAAGCACATTTTGGATAATGAATTGATACACCAATAAAACTAGCATTGCTAGTTAATAGAATAATACATAAGAAAGATGTTTTATTATGAATGATCCATTAAAACTTAGGATACTAGAAATTAAAATTCACAACATACCATAGGTTTTTCATTAATATTAATGATAAGAACTTAAACAAAATATTAAGTTTAGCCTATGAATTTAAAAGAGGAGATTTAGTGAGAGAAGAAAATCATCGGTTTTTAGAATACTACGTGATAGAATATTTATGAACAAACAACCATAATAGTTCAATATATAAACAAAATGAATTCATATGAATAGATAAAACTTTTTAAAAAATTGGATAAATAATAAAACCAGAAATATTAATAGATTTTGAAATACCTGAAGAATTGAACTTAGATGTTAAAAAAAACCTCTAATACAAGGGGACAAAAGTAATGTAGCAAGAAAATGTAATGTATCAAGGTTTACATTTATAAATCATCAAGAAGAAACCTTTAACAAAGAAAAGGAGGTGAAAGAACTAAAATAAGAAGTTAAACAAATGAAAGAATTAGTTTATGATGTAATTTGAGAAAGAAAATAATACCACTATTATACCAACAATATTAAAAAAACTACAAGATATAGAATTAGATTGTAATTGAACCTAACAAGCATATCAAAAAATCAAATAACAATATTGAGATCTTTAATTCTTTTAGCAGAAGAAATAGATATGGCATAAGAATCAAATATCAAGTCCGTACAAGACATAAATAAAATAGAAAATTAACTTTTAAAAGAAATAAGAGAGTATGGTTATAATAAAAAATTACAAAAAGACATACATAAGCAATATACAAAATTAAGAAATGATGTAAATAACATACTAAAAGATAATGAAATTATAGGTTATAAGTTTGATCCATTTGTAGGATCAAAGGAGGAACCACCTTGGAGATCAGACGCATTGATACCAAGGAAGGATAAAAGAAATAATGAGGAAAAACCAAAAGATAAATAAGATGCTATGATCCTAGTTTAATAGAATATAGAAAAGAATTAAAAAAATAATCTATGGACCTTGAGAATAGGGACCTAGAAAAATTAGTTAATATGTTAATCTGAACAAATGAAGAACTAGGAGGAAGTTATGATGAAAACCTTTGTACAAACAAAGAGGAAAATGATGTGACAATGGTCATTGAAAATAATTTTGAACCAAAAAATATGATCCAAAAAATCGTATGAAGCCTATTTCATTACTAGTTCCTCATCAAGAAAGAACATTTGACCCACTTACTTAGCAAAGAAAGAAGTAGGGAAAGGCCATAAGAACACGACCTTCCTTATAGAAGAAAACAACAAACCAAAATGGAAAAAAGGATTATATTAGAGAACTAGAGGTAGTGTCTCACCATAATTCAAACTTCATGAAAATTACAAATCTAATCATTTAGATTTAGATTGTACATGAGATAGGTATAATATGTCCCTTTCAAATTAAATTAAATTGTAGAAGATTTAGCTTTAAATGTAGTATATGGTACATAACAATTTAAATCAGATTTTTTAATCCAAAATTTTATAATTTTTTGAATCATATGTTTATTTTTGAAAACATGACTGTTATTTTTTGAATAAGATGCATATAGATTATTAGCTAATTATAGATCATCAAGAGCCTACATTTAGGTATAATATTATAAAAAGATTAAATTTAATTTGAAATTAAGAATAGGTTAAATTAAATTGGTGGGTCAAAATGTAATTAATAAAAGTTGAATTTCTGCGCAGGAGAAGAGCCACTTGCGACATTCACAATGCCCAACACACACCGTTCAATCATCCAATCAAAGGTCAAGATTCGGCGCGTGAAATCCAGATGCAACAAAAGCGATTAAGCCGGAATTCCTGAAGCACGTAGCTCGGCACATGTGGGGCCAACCTGCCGCGCAGACTGGTGTGCAGGGTGGGACCCACTTGTCGGCTGCGTAGATTTTCTCCCGAGGTGATCGCTGACCGTTGGATCTGTTGAACGGTCCAGATTTAAAATGCGTGGAAGCAAGTTGTCGTGCACCGAGCAACTCACCTATAATCCCGTGCGACGCGGTTCATCCAAGCAGCGTACACCCTCGCGTTTCAATGAAAAATAAGTAGCCACATGTCTCCTAAATATTCCATCCAATCACATGATGACATGTGGAATGTATTTGGTAAAATAAAAACGCAGAAACGGTGCCCACTTACCAGCTGTTAACGCGTCGCCATGTGTCGAAGCCAGTTGTTGCGCACTTCCAGCGCGATGAAATCTTGTGCGACGTGGTCCAGTTGTTCTCCATGCGCCCATTCTTCCCATCGAATGAAAGGCTGCCACGTTTCTCTTTATATCTCGCATCCAATTAAAATGATGACACGTGGCATGCGTAAAAGAAAAAAAATCAAAAAAGCACAGAACGGTTTTCACGCGTGTTGTTTATTTTAATTCCCCCATGTATTTTTTGTCCCCCATTACATGTATTCTGATAAAAAAATAATAGTTGGAGAGAGGGGATATATTTTGTACGCGAAAAAATTAGGAGGGATCAGTTTTAGTTTGGTTTTCGTTTCATCTTTGAGTTTTTTTTCCATTTTTTTCTCTTCAAGTTTTTCTTTTTCTTTCCTCTCTTTTGTGTTGTATTTTCTTAGGAAAATTATAGAGAAAGAAGACAATGAAGAAGAAGGAAAGGGAAGAAATTTATTTTTCATTGAGGAATCGTGAAAGAGTTTCTCCTAATCTATTTTCTTTTAATTTTTATTTCTCTACAATGCTTTATTATTGTTGTGTTGTAATTTTAATTTCTCCTATGAACTAATTTATTTGTTCTAGGATTGCAGTGTAGCGTAAATTATGAAACTTGAATTAATTATTTTTGAATGATTTATGGAACTGTTTTAAGTTGTTTATTTTATCTGTGTTTAATGCTTTTAATCATCGGAAGATTAATTAACTGATCTGTTACACTTAAATAAACTTGGAAAAGGCATTTTTGTGTGTTGCTCGTGATAAAATAATGTATATATATAAGGGATAGAAATATACTTTTATTGTATATGTAACTGTATGAGAACTCATAACTTAATAAATCTGGCTAAATTTAATTCTCATAGGAATATAGTGAATTATTTTAGCGAGATGTGTTTGTTTGGAGCTCAGAAGAGATATATGGATAAATTAAGAGTTCTTTGTTAAAAGCTTAAAATATGAAAACATAAATCAAGAGAAAATAAAATATTCAAGTGGATTAATTTGGTGAAACTGCAATCTAGAATTTTCTTATAAACTGTTAAAAAAATTAGTTAAGTCAAACTGCATCAAATTATTGATTGTTTGGATAAAATCAGGTTTAAATAATTTTAGTAATTAACGAAAGCTAGTAACAAATCTCTATGGGAACGATATTTTACTTATCATATTATTACTTGTAACCGTGTATACTTGCACGATTTTATGTTCTTCAAAAGAGACAACAGAAATAAATCAACGATTATTGGTAAAGATACAATTCCGATTGATGGTATGCTTAGGTTATATGATGTACTCCATGTTGATGGACTTAAATCCAACCTAATAAGCATCAATCAAATTTGTGACAAAAACTATAGTGTACAATGTACCAATAATCATTATATTATAAGAGATCCGAAAGGTGAATGTGTGACTAGAGGAACTAGGTATCAATATAATTGTTAATGCATTGATATAGGCCTTATTACTATTACTTGGAACTTAGCTAACAATCATTCTATTTTATTATGGCATCACAAGATGAGAAATATCAATTTTAAAGAACTTATTAACTTGAGAAAATTGGGGAAAATTTTAGTGATTCATATGTTAGGAAATTAGGAATTAAAGATTCTTAGATATTTTTTCATATATCTTTATAGTTGTTGAGTCTTGCAATTTAAAATTAGTTGTCATTTATTTTTTTGTTTTTATAATTTTCTAGTGTCCAAATAGTATTTGTAATAATTATATTGGTACTCAGTTATAAATTATAGAACTTCGTATAGGATCGATATTAATACTTCGGTACATTTTATTACTTGCATAATGTGTATACTTGAGAATTTCATTGTGTTGATAACATTTATTATTTTATTCTTCAAATAAATCATAAAAATCTTTGATTATTCATTTCTACTTAAAACTCAGTGTATCAGTATATATACAAGATGATTGGTTTTAAGTGAAATAATCAAATTATCTGTGACGATTAATTAAAGTTTATATAAAGGGAACTTTCATTAAGTCACTAGTATGGCCCATATCCATTTGTGATAGAGTGATCCTTATTGGGGGTGACTAGTATGGAGATGTCTAGTTAAGAGCACTTTGTATAATAGTTCATTACATTGGATTCGACTAGACATATTAGAAACACTATTAATAACCATTTACTCACATTTGTTTCTTTATGTCACTCGATAACCATATGTAAAATGATCTTAATCATATTAGATTTAGTTGATCACTTGTTGTAGTACCTTGGTATTTAACTTACTTGACGATATTCGAAGTACTAGGCTAAGATACCTTGTATCTTGGTACCTTGGTGTTTACGGCAGGCTAGGAGGTTATCTCAAAAAATGTGAAAGCCATTTTATTTTATCATAGATGTTGGGTAGTATTTTTCTTGTTTAATGGCCTAGATCTTGAATGATTGCATGCATTCTATAATATTATTATAGATAGAAACACATGTGCATCGCGGGTTCTTAAAGTGACGATGTTATAAAAGAGGTAAAAAATACTTATTGACCTTGGTTGTATCATGAATTTGTTTTGAAGTATTAAGATGCACCTAATTATTATATATATGGATTACACATATATATTATGTTGGATAAATAAACTTTATGATATTCAAGAGTTTGAAATCTCAAATTTATAGTGGAGTAACTCTTAGATTAATAAAAATTAATAATTAGTTAAATGGTTAATTAATGTATTATTGTTTTATTTAATCTTGAATTCGTAGTTTTATTGATCCTTGAGTATGCTCCATAACAACGATTGAACGATTTCCTTCCAAGATAAATGTATAATTAATTTGGAATTCAATATCTCATAGGATCAAAATGCATATTTGTTTGATAAAATAATTTTTATGGTGGTCATAAATGTCCAATAAATATATAAGGGCAAATGGTAATTTGATACAGTCGAAATAATTCAATTAATTAATTATATAACATTTAGTTGGACAAAATTTTATATAAATTAATTAAAATATTAAAATGCGAAATTTAAAAGTTTAGTAGTCATGTAAATACTTGTAGGACAAGGAGGATATTTTAGTAATTATCAAAACATATTTGATTTAGGAATAATTATACAATTTATTTTGAAATTAAATTGTAGCAAACCAATTGGAGTGAGACTCCTTATTAGTGTGAAAGAGAGATAAGATAATAGGAACGAAATTATCATTAAATCACACAATATGATCGTGTGTAAGATTCCTAAATGGAGATGCTTTAGGGATCCTAATCCAAATAAAACTAGTTCAAATGGAAACCATTTAAGTACACCTTATTTCCCCTTGGATGGCCAGCCAAGACATTGGAAATTGAGAGAATTTTCTACCAATCAATCGAGAGAGTTTTGGGAGGATAAAATTTAACCCAAAGCCAAAGTGATTCAATAAGGTGTTCTTTATAGAAAATTATTGTTCTTCAACAACTGGTGATAACTCCTTAAAAGTAAAGTTATTTATCTACTTTTAAACAACTTATTTGCCTTGGTATGTATTAAAATATCATGAATTAGCTTAATTTGTGTTTAAAATTGCAATATAGATGAAAAGATATCAAACGAATCAAAAATAGAAAAAAATGAGGACAAATACAGAATTACATGGTTGATTGATCGACCAGGAACTGGATCAATTGAATTTTTATAACTGGATTGATCGAAAAAGAAGTGAATCGAACGAGGAGTCATTGATCGATTGATTGAGAATAAGCTCTATCAATCAACTAACAAGGATTAAAGCACCATAATGAGGCTGTAAGAAGAGGCAATTAAGACTACAAACCCTAGTAGCTACTAAGAAGAGAAAAAAAGAGAAAAAGTTCAATGGGAGATTAAAGGAGACACAACTTTGTGAAGAATTCAAGAGAATATTAGTGCTACAAATCAAGAGATTTAGTGTATCCTTTCTTCTTCTCCTTTCTTTATCAATTGTATTTTTTCTTTATGAAAAATCTGAGGTAAAAACATAATTATGTCTAGTTAATTTATTAATCTAGGGGTCTTATAAACCCAATTTTCTACATGTTATAATCTAATATTTCCCCTAATTTTTATTGAAATTCAATTATATTATTTAATCTAATTTTTATGCTATTAATTGTTTGGCTAGCATTTGATCTATAGAGAAAATTAAATAGAGAGAATTATTTAGTTGTTTGTCTTGATTAGAGAGAATTATTTAGTTGTTTGTCTTGATTAAATAGCATGCATAATTTCTAGGCAAAGATGTATGATTTTATGTGTATAATCTATAATTGATGAACTTAATGAGTAGTATAAAATTTAATTGACACAAGAATATAATTAGGTTAACTACTATATGGTATGCAGTTACTTGAGAAAGGAATGCATGCTAGGTTAGATTCAATTGATCATATAATTGACTTAAGATTATATTAGGGGAATTTTATAGATTCACATGTTAGGAAATTAAGGGATTAAAGATTCCTAGATTGTTTTTTTATATTTTATTTTTCATTTTTTATAATTTTCTATTATCCAATTAGTATTCGTATTAATTATATTGGTACTCGTTTATAAGTAACACAACTCCTTATGGAATCAATATCCGTACTTTGGTATATTATATTACTTACGTGATCCATATACTTGCAGCCTCTATCATGTTGATCAAGTTTTTGGCATCTATATCGAGGAGTTAATTACTTATAACTGATATCAATGATGGTTATTATTATACTAGTTTGTACCTTTTAGTTTTTGTTTTATTTTTTATATCGTATGCCTTGATTGACAGCTGAAACTCTTGTTTATTTTGATCCAAAAGTAGAGAGTTTTACTTCGCTTAAGAAGGGAACGGTTAGCACAAGATCAATCTGGTGTTATTGCAGAACAAGGGGAACAACAAGTTATTGTCCCTAAATATTTTGAGGGATTTTGCAATCCTACAAGTAGATAAAGGCCTACCATCTATCAATAGACTGGATCAATGCTAACAACTTCAAACTTAAGCCAGAGTCATTCAAATGGTACAAGCAAATCAATTTGAAGAGTTCGTCAACGATATTCCAAATCTTCTTTACTTCATTCTTGAAAATATGTGACACTTGTTTCCTTTCTTACTAAGGGACAAAGCTAAGGCATGGTTACTATCACTACTTGCTGGGTCAATCACTAAATGGGATCAATTGGCTTAGAAATTATTGGCAAAATACTTCTCACCTTCAAAGATAGCTAAGCCCAAAAATGAATCACTTTTTTTCAACAATTTGAAAATGAATCACTCAATGAACCTTAGGAAAGCTACAAAGAGCTATTAAGAATATGCCCACACTATGATCTTCCTAGTTGGTTGCAATTGCAAACATTCTATACTGGATTAGTGGGGCAGTTAAGAATTATAATTGATGAAGAGTAAGCTTTTGCATTACTTGATAAGATGGAATTTAACAATTGTCAATGGCTTATGGAAAGGCTCAACCCAAGGAGAGTGGTTGGAGTAATTGTTGTAGACACCATAGCAGCATTGTGAAAGCTCAAACAAATACTATGATACTAGGTTTAACTAAGAAGTTAGATGCTAGCAATGTAGAAATAAATATGGTACAAAGCCCATTCGTGGTGTGTGATTATTACAATGGACCTCATACAGCTAAAGCAAGTGGGAACCTTTCTGAAGTAGTAAACTATGTCAACAATCAAAACCACCAAGGAAAACCATACTCAAACACATACTACACAGGATGGAGAAACCAACCAAATTTCGTATGGAACAATAATAATAATAACCCCCATGTTTATAAAACAACAAAAACCACAAGCCCAAGAGAAGAAGCCACCTACTGAGGATAACACGAGTGGTTTAATTGGAATGATGAAAGACTTTATCCTTTTAGTGAATAAAAAAACGGATAACATAGAGTCCACTCATAAGGCTTCTAATCAAAATTTGGATATTCAAATGGGAAATTGGCCTAAGTTATAAGTTAAAGGCCTTAAGGTGACCTTCCAAGCAACACAGAAGTTAATCCAAAAAGAAAAGATAAGAAGTAGTGTAAAACAATAGCCTTGAGGAGTGGTAAACTTAAGAAGAGAATGAGGAAACTAAAAAGGGAAGATGAGGAAAAATGGAAAAAGAGAGTACTAAAAAGGAAGTGATTCAATCAAAGAAGATCAATCTTTACAAACCGATTATTCCCTTACCTCAAAGACCACAAAAGAGAAAATTAGACAATTAGTTTTCAAAATTCCTAGATGTTTTCAAGAAGCTACATATAAACATACCATTTGTAGATGTACTTGAAAAAATGCATTCATAGCCAAATTCATGAAGGATGTCTAATCTAAAAAAAACAGGCTTGAAGATAATGGGACAATAACCTTAACTGAAGGTTGTAGTGCCATCTATGAGAGAAAACTACAACAACACTACTATATTATTAATATATAGTCTCGGTTTATATTGTATTAAAAGTTATATTATATTAAAATTAAGAGTGCAATTACATTTGAGAGTTTATATATGCACCAAAACATAATAAAGCCTTATTATAGCTAACTAACTAGAGTGTTCACATAAGAAAAACTAAGTGATACCAATAAATCTCTAAAGTGTTGATGAGTGCTCAAAAAGTACTAAAATTATCATGATTTTATGCACGTTAATTGATTAAATATATATTTATATGATTTTATCATATATTTACATAAATTTATTTTTCGGAATCACAAGTATTTTTATTGTTTTTCAGGTATTTTCGCTTAAAAACGTAACTTAAAGACTCAAAGAGAAATATTGGAGGTAATACATCACAAATATATTCATAAATAAATGAGAAAAAGTCAACAAATATGGAAAAATTGGACAAAATGAGTCAAAAAGGTAAAAAAATGTCAAAAAGAAGGAAATTGTGCACGTAGCAACCCAGCCGCGCCGGCCAACGCACGAAGCGCGCCCAGTCGTACCAAGCACCCGCGCGCACCACGCCCATTCCGCACGCGCCCGCGCCCATTAACGCTCGGTCCTGCGTGCACCTGCTCTCCATTTCCGTGCGTGCCCCTGCTCCAGTCTACGTGACCCGCCGCCCCACATCAGCATGACGTCATCAATGATGTCATCATTCATTACTCTGCATTTCTATCATTTTTTCACCCATTTTTCCTTCCTCTGCTCACCTATAAATACCCTCATTTTCTTCACTTCAAATAGGTGAAAAAATGATTAAAAATGGTGAAAAAATGATTAAAAATGGTGAAAATACGAAATAGTTAATGATGATGTCATGTTGACGTGAGGCGCAACGACACATGCGGATAGGGCACAAATTGGCAACAACGTGCACAGACTGGAGCAAGGGCACGTAAAGGTACGCGTAGAAAGCAGTAGGGACGCACGCGGGACCAAGCGCTGATGGGCGCAGGCGCGCGCAGAATGGGCATGCTACGCGTAACTGTTCGACACGACTGGGCACGCTACGCGCGTTGGCCGACACGATTGGGCAACTGTGTGCACGATTTTCTCCTTTTTGATATTTTTTACCTTTTTGACCCATTTTGTCTAATTTTTCCATATTTATTGATTTTTCCTCATTTATTTATGAATATATTTATGATGTATTATCTCTAGTATTCCTCTTTGAGTCTTTAAGTTACGTTTTTAAGTAAAAATACATGAAAAACAATAAAAATACATGTGATTCCGAAAAGATAAAATCATGATAATTTTATTACTTTTTGAGCACTCATCAAGTGTCTTCCATATATGAATGAAAAGGCTTCCAACCTAGTTTCACAAGTTGTCTAATCTTCTAGTAAATATGTGACATAGACTTTTGATGCAGAACTAGATCCATCATGTCTAAACACTAGAAAAGGATCTTGGACGTCAGGCTTCTGTCCACTTCTATGTCTGCAAGTGTTAAAGAAAAACTTTCGAACTTAATCACCTATGTTTTCTTCTGGCTGAGACAAGATGTGCTCCAAATTTCGAGCACCATAAGTTAAAGCACTTCTTATGCGGCAGAAGTTTCCTTCAGAAAAATGTAGTTTTTATGAAAGAAATCATCCATAAAAACAATCTATAAAACTTCTCTACACCCACAAAAATGATATTCTAGATGTGATAAATTTTATTATGCTTCAAAATCTAATTATTGAGATGACGATTTTCAAAAAAAAATACAAAAAGAGATATACTTCTATCCATAAAGAAAACTACAAAAATAGAAGTAAATTGCTTTAAAAAAGTCACGGCAAATAAGAAAATAACATGGCCATGAAAATCTTTGAAAGGTAATGAGTTCTACTATTATTGCTCACACTGTGCCCAAGGTTGTTATTTTCTTTAAGTGGATCGACAATGTTCAGGTTCTTAGGCGAAAATGTACAAGCATTTGTTTCATATCCCCTTGAAGGAATTGAGAACATTTCAACACTCCTTTAGAAATTCATTGTTAAGCAACATATCATCACCACCATTGTCAGGTGTTTCAGCTGAAAAATGCCCGGAAAGATAAGGATCTTCCTTTTATTTTTCCTTTATTTCTCCTTTCAAAGATATATAACAACATAAAGAGGGACAAGTATGCTGCTCACCCAAGAGTTCTGGAAGTGAAGATAATCGAACAGGACCATTCAAGCTGATGCAATAGCTATCCGAATCAAACTTACTAAAGTAGTCCAAGAATTTATACAAGTCCTAAAAGGTTTTAAGTAAAAGACTTTCACAACTGATCATATAGGTTTATGGTCTACTATGAAAAAAAATCCCACCTATCAAACTCACCGCCAAAGGACCATTCAAGGAAGAGTGGAAGAGATGGAAGACATAAAGGACCAATGTCTCCAATGCATATGTAGAAATCAAACCATGATGAGCACCAAGTATGGATTTCGTAGTAATACCAAGCCTTAATTAGTATAATACTGCTTTTGAAAAGATGATCTTTTCTAATGAGGTGATCAACTTGGCAAATGAGCAATTCATGGATGCCATCCCAATCTTCAAAACATCATTAATGCAAACCAAAAAGGTAAATGAAAAAAATACAATGGACCGTGTAAAGAAAAGCACTTTCTCTAAATATTAAAGAAACACATAACAAAGAATAATACAAACCAAGTATGAATACTAATACATTACCACAACATAGTTCGGACTTTTTTTTCCCAAATTTCAATGGAACTAGTTAGATTCATTCAACATTCATCTCCGACCAATTGAACACAGTTCAATAAATGTTATTTGGGTGTTATTTTTGTTAATATAAATTTTAAGGATTCCATTTGAGCTAATAAAAAAATAGCTAAAGATGTTATATTTGGTAAGCAAAGCACAAAAGAGATAATCATAACGTGAAGTACAAACAAATTAAATAAGTGTGGAGAAAATAATACCAATGGGTTTCCCATTAATTTTGATATCAAAACAAACTTTGTCACTTGTATCAAACTCAAATCGTCCTTCTGCTAGATAAAAATAATAATAATACTCTGATCATTTCTAAAACAGAAGGAAAATGGTTCAGGGAAAACATAATTCTAAGCTGATGGGGATCGATTTCGACAACAAATGACTTATTTGTGATTTTTCATCGTTTAATTTAGTTTGAGATGAATGATACAAAAACAAAATATTAGGTATTTCGTATAAAACTGATAGTATAAGGGAAGAGAAAGGGTTGTCCAAATGGTGAATTGAAAGAATCTAATTACCAGAATGAGAGCTAAGGTTAAGAAGAGGAACAAAACCCACAAAAGAGCCACCGAAATCATCCTCCTTGTGGTAGTCATCGACATGTCTGCCCTTGACAGTATTAGGAGCAATACTCCACTTGTGCTCCACTCGTTTAGAAAAATAATGCAAATCCTTCCATCTTTAATTTAATATTGAAATTTTTTTGAAACATACTGATTTTTAGCAGAAGGAAGAAGAGAGGGATGGTGTGCAAAACTAGCGTGAGGGAGCTGGGAAAAAGGAAAAAAAAAGATAGGGATACCAGCGGGAGCGAGCTAGGAAAAAGGAAAAAAAAAAAATAGAGGAAAACTAGCGCAAGTAAGTTGGGAAAAGGTGAAAAAGAAAAGAGAGAGAGAGAGAGAGAGAGAAGGAAAAAATTGGAAGAAAAAAAAAAGAAAAGAGTTTGATACATCAATTTGGTACGTGGTTTAAAAGAAAGAAAATATATAAAATTAAATTAATATAGAAATAAAAAAAATCATAAAGTAATTTTTGTATTTTTTTAAATGAATAACACACATACATAATATAATATTTGATTTCGGTTTTAAAAAGACTAAGAATTTTATTATTTTAATTAGATTATGGTCATTTAATAACCGTGTTTATATTTAAGTAATTTTTTTGGTTTAACTTATGGTCACAGTTACGATAAAAATTTAAACTATATGTATACATTATAGCCTCGATTTTCATTAGACCATGACCAAAACCCTATAGCCTTGGTTTCTAAAAAAATGAAAGCTAAATTTTAGAGACCAAAGATCACTATTTTAGTAGTGACAAAACTAAAATATCCGAGTAGCTTTGACATCCTTTACACCATTGGAAATATACATTTTGGGAAGACATTATGTGACTTGGGTGCTAGCATTAACCTTATACCATTATCATTTTTCAAGAGATTGGGGGTCGTTGGTGAAGCCAAACCCACTTCAGTAACATTGCAAATAGTAGATAGGTCAATCAAGCGACCTCAGTTTATGGTAGAAGATGTGCTAGTAAAAGTGGATAAGTTTATCTTTCTGACAGATTTCATTATACTAGACATGGAGGACGACCGTGACATTCCTATTCCATTCTTAACAACCGAAAGAGTACTCATTGATATAAAAAATTGAGCTTACAATGAGAGTGCAGAATGAATAGGTAAACTTTAATGTTTTTAAAGTAATTAAATTTTCTGATACTAATAATACTAGTTACTGCTTTAAGATAAATGTTACTAATGAACTAGCCAATGAGGTAGTTCATAACATGTGCTCTTGTGATGCTTTAAAATATATGCTTGTTAATTCTGTGAACATACATGATATTGAACACCTTGACAATCACTTAGGCACACACATTCATGATGATAATCTAGCTAAATTTGTTAAACCATTCATACTTGATACTTTGACACATAATGCTATGAACAATGAAATAAATTCATTAGAAAGAAATTCAACTTATTTTAATGATGAAACTGTAGAATCTATGATATTAGTTCATATTGTTGACTATGTGAAATATTTAGAGGTTACGCCTCACATGTGTGTATCTAATGCTATTGTGGAGTGTCTTGAGACAGGATCTAGGCTCAAACCATCCATAGAGGAATCACCCAAGTTAGAGATCAAACCCTTACCAAAAAAAGGAGGAATTATTGTTGTGTTAAATGTGTCAAATGCATTAATACCCATAAGAATTGTCATGAGATAGAAACTATGTATGGAATTTTGAAAAGTAAAGCTGTAAGGAAGGATCATTTTAATCTCTCATTTATGGATCAAATGCTTGACAGATTAGCTGGACATTCCTTATTTTGCGTTCTAGATGTATATTCCGACTACAACCAGATCGTCGTGGCACCTAAAGATTAAGAAAATACCACTTTCATATGTCAATATGGAACTTTTTCTTTTTGGAGAATACCATTTAGGCTATGCAATATACCTATAACATTTCAACGCTGTATGATGGCTATTTTCTTAAACATAGTGGAGAAGGATTTAGAGATCTTTATGGATGATTTTTTGATCTTTGGGAACACATTTTATAAGTGTTTACACTATCTCTTCATAGTGTTACAAAGATGTGAAGAAACTGATTTAGTTTTAAATTGGGAGAAATGTCACATCATAGTGCAAGAAGGTGCTATGTTGGGTCACAAGGTCTCATATAAAGGTATTGAGGTGGATAGAGTTAAGATAGAAGTAATTAAGAGACTATCACACCCACCAATGTAAGAAAAGTTAGGATTTTTCTTGGACATGTGGGCTTTTACCGAAGATTCATCAAAGATTTTTCCAAATTCTCCAAACTCATGTGCAATCTATTGGAAAAAGATGTTCCTTTCAGATTTGATAATAAATGTTAAAAGGCATATTGGGTGCTTAAAGATAAATTAATGTCAACACCAGTTATAGTAGCACCTGGTTAGAGTAAGCCCTTTGAATTAGTTTATGATGCAAGTGACTTTGCTATTGGGGCTATTTTGGGGTAGCAAAAAGAAAAGATGTTTCATGCCATATATTAAGAAAGTAAAATGCTTAATGATGCTCAAATAAACTCACTACCATAGAGAACAAACTCCTTACCATTGTATATGCCTTTGAGGAATTTATAATGTATTTGATTAGGACTAAGGTGACTGTCTATATGGACCACTCTACAATAAAGTATCTCATGACAAAGAAGGAAGCCAAACGAAGATTGATAAGATGGGTTCTCCTTTTAAAAGAGTTTGATTTGGAAATTCGTGATAAAAGAAAGATAGAGAATGAGGTGGTAGATCATCTATCTAGACTTAAAGAGGGAAGCTAATATGGATGACAACATAGAATATAGAGAATCTTTCCCAAATGAGTAACTTCTGTCAGTGAATTGACATCCTATGGAATATAGACATTGCAAACTTTCTAGTTACGAACATCCTTCCACCTAATCTCACATGGCAACAAAAGAAGAAATTCTTCTATGATGTTAAATAGTATTTTTGGGATGACCCTTATCTCAACAAAGAATATGATAGTGGTATTTTGAGAAGGTGTGTCCCCTCTGATGAAATTGGAAGTATCATTTACCATTGCAATAGCTCAGACTATAGAGACCACTTTGGGAGTACAAAATTAGTAGTTAAGGTACTTCAATTTGGTTATTTTTGACCTAGACTATTTAGAAATGCCTACATTTTTTGTAAAAAAATGTGATTGATACTAAATGATATGTAATATTTCCAAAAGAGATGAGATACCTTTAAAGAATATACTTGAAGTAGAATTGTTTGATGTTTGCAGTATCCACTTTATGGGATCTTTCCCCTCATCCTTTGGTAACCAATACATACTAGTAGATATGGATTACATGTTAAAGTAGGTAGAAGTCATCACCAGCAACAAATGTGATGCCAAAGTTGTAAAGAAATTTCTGAAGAAAAATAATTTCACTAGGCTTGAAGCTCCTAGAATTATCATTAGTGATAAAAGGTAGTCAATCATGCAATAGATGTTTCAATTCTTTATTGTCTAAGTATGGGATTAAGTATAAGGTATTTATCCCTTATCATCCCGAAACAAGTGGGCAAGCAGAAGAGAGGTGAAAATAATTTTGGAAAATATAGTGAATAATTTTAAAAAGGATTGGGCTTCTAAGTTAGACGATTCTTTATAGGAATACATAAAATTATTTAAAACACCAATTGCTACCACCTTATAGAGGTTAGTATGTGGAAAGGCATGTCACCTATAGGTGGATTTACAACATAAAGCATATTAGGTATTCAAACAATCAAACATGTCTATAGATGTCGCTGGTGAGAAAAGGATACTACAAATAAATGAACTAGATGCGCTATGGTGGAAAACTTATGAGAATGCCAAGCTTTATAAAGAAAATACAAAGATATGGTATGGTAAGAAAATTGTCCATCGTACTTTTGAACTGGAACATAAAGTATTACTGTACAACTGAAAACTCAAACTACTTTTGGATAAACTCAATCGTAGATGGTCAAGTCCATTAACCATTACTAAGGTAACAAAACAAGGAGCCATTGAATTAGAGAACAAAATAAAGAGAGGTTTATGGGCATAGAGTAAGGAATTATCTTCGAGACCAATTTCCAAATGAAAAGGTTATGATGACCTTGTAGATGCACCTTAGGAGCTTATATGAATGTCTAGCCAAGGACATTAAACATGGAACCTTTTACCAAATGAAAAAGGTTATGATGACCTTGTGGATGCACCTTAGGAGCTTATATGAATGTATAGCCAAGAACATTAAACATTGAACCTTTAGGGGGAAACCCAATTTTATTTTACTTATATTTTTTCTATTTTCTAAGTGAATAAATATGGAGGGCAATGTCACAACAAAGATTGAGCAGATTCAATGACAAATGTGGTGTACCAAGGCTAAGGGAGTTTTCTTTCTTTCATTTTTTTTTCACATTCTTATATGTTCATATTGAGGACAATGTGAAATTTAAGTATGGTGGAGGCAATTTGTTCTCTACTTTAGTGTTTAGTATGTATTTTCATTTTTTTAGGATGCCTTTTTATCATAATTTGGGCAGAAATTGATTAATAAATGAAAACCAAATGCATACATATATGAACCTAATGATAGTATTGGTTCTTATGACTAGGATAAGGAACGTAACATGCTCGTTAAGATACTTGCACGAATCATGTGATATGCTTGCTAGTTTTAATTGAATTGATTCAAATTTTTATGCACATGTTCATGACTGATTTTGGTATTCTTATTGGGAGAAAATTTGGGATGAGTTATTCTAATTAATGAGCTATATCATGTTTTAGAATCTATTTGATCATCCTTTGAGGAAAATCCTAAATAATATTTGGTATGAGAAATTATTTAGGCTTTTATTGTATCAATTGAGCCTTTCAAGCTAACACTTATTAACATCCTTAGTCACCCTTTTAAGCCTTACTAAAAACCATTCATATATTTAAGCCACATTTTTAGCCTAATCAATAAACATTACCTTTACCTCTACCCATTTAGCTTGTATAAAACATGCAATCACGTTCTATGCTATAGAGTGAGGTGAAATAGAGTGCACCCTACTTCACATCTATTAAAGAAAAACTCAATTACCCGTTTAAACAAAATGAATAAAATTAAAAATAAGTTTGGGGGTGTTTAGAGGCAGAGATAGAAAGAAAGAAAGAAAAAAAGTCAAGAAGAGATGTGGAATACAAAAATGAAAAGAATGGTAAGGTAGATGGACAAAAATATCAAATGAAAGCTCAATGGAAATTAAATGTTACATGATGAATAAAAAGAAGGCTAAGGTGTGGAAAAAACCTAAATATATCCATTTATCTACCCTTACATAAGCCTTATATTACAAGCATGTAAAGCCCTATTAATCTTTAGCTAAATTTACATTTATATTAATGGAGAAGTGTGTGACAAATAGACCTATGAAACTTGCTCTTAGTCTTAGTTAATTAGTATGCTCATACAAGTTTATATATGAGTGCATTGGATGGCATCATGTGCAACACACACCCGAATCAATTTGTCAAAAACCATGCATATTCTTGCATCAATGGAACGTTGATTGATGGATATGTGAACCTTCTTACACTATTACAGTACATATGTTATCAATTTTCTATCTTTTACATCAAACACCACATTTTTATATCATTTGTTTTCTTTTTCCCTTATTTGTTTTTCATTTTCCCTCTTTTTTTTTTTTTTCCTTTTTACCTTTCTTTCTCTCTTTTTTCACTCCCAACTAATATGTTACTACCAATTTTTTTCCCATTTCTTTTCTCTGCTCATCAAACCCTATATATTCCACTCTTTAGAGTCGTCCTAGAGTAACCCTAGCTCAGTAAAAATGAAGTACAATCTAAGGGTTAATGAGCGTGCCTCTCTCCATCAATCTCCCCCAGAAGTGTCTATGCCAGTTCGCAAGGACGATGAGGTTCACGTGGTTTAAGGCACATATAAGGGTCGTGACAGAAAGGTTGTTTAGGTCTATCGTCGTAAATGGTTCATTCACATTGAGCAAATCACTTATAGTTAGAGGGAAAACTAGCAACTGTCCTCAATGTTTTTGAGAATCAATAGATGGTTCCTTCCTTATTTGTATGAATACCTTTTGTGAGTAATGATTTTTGAGTTTTACTAAGTTGTAGCAAAAAGATTCCTAGAAAGCCGAGTTGAAAGAGTTTAGTAGCAAGAATGGATATGATCTCAACAGAAATGTCGATGGTTGTCCTATACTTTTGGATGTGCTAGAAGGTCAGCGTCTTCAGAAGTAGATTCTTTATCTAATTTAGAGTCTCATAACACTCACAAACCTTATTCATTGTGTATTGTTGGTAGTTTGCCTTCTTTGGGAAGGTTGCTATTAGAACATAACTTCCTTATATTTAATCTCAAATCTTTTTCCTTTTAGTTTTTCCTTTTCCCTTTTAATTGACAAGCTCCATTTTGTTGGTGTTCTCATGCTAGAACTGTTCCTGTTTCCCAGACATCTAGTAAGTAATATAGTTGTATGATAAATCTCTTTGTAGTCTTTACTTGAAATTTCTTTCTGTTATCTATGTGCAACACCTGATACATTTTAGAATCCAGATAGGAGAAATGGGTCGACAATTTCTAGTTATGTTGTTGTATTCATTTCATTCCTTTTTTTTTTACTTTCAGGCTTCTACATCAGGATTTGTTTTAGTAATATGCTAATTGCTAGTGTTTGGCCTGGTGTCTAGTGTCTGGTGCCTGGTGCCTGGTGCCTGGTGCTTGGTACCTGGTGCCTGGTACTAGTGCTTGGCTTGGTGCTTGGTATTAAGGTTGGTGCTTGGATTGGTGCTTAGTGCTAGTGCTGGTGCTAGTGTTGGTACTGGTGCCTGGCGTGTCAAACTCTTCAAATCATCACATTCTATTCCACTCAACTTCCTGGTCCAAATTACCATTACTGATAGGTCAGTTTCACTTTGATTTATATGCTAATTGCTAATGTTTAGCCCGATGTTGGTGCTTTTAAGTTTTGGAAAATTTAATACCTAACCTTTTATCAAATGTAATCTTTTAGTGTAAGTTTTTGTATGAAAAGATGTACTAATACTCTCATTTGGATGCCTTTGCGTAGGAGATAGTATTTTCTTTCTAAGTTCTATTAAAGTATAGTTTGATATTCCATCGATAATTCAATATGGTTTACTAGTCTCCTAACATTTCAGTGTTGATTTAATCTCTTACTATGATATGAAAGGACAAAAATTAGAATTTAGCTTGATTGGATTATTAGCTTTCAGTATTCTTAAAATATCTTGTTTAACAATATTTTAGTTAAAATGGTGTTATTAAACCTTATTAAGATCATATGTTCTTGATTTTTCTATGCCATGCTTAAGGAACAAAATTTATTCTTTTAATGAGCATATTTTGATAATAGTTGAAGTTAAACATTCTTACTTATTTGTATTGCAGTGGCCTTTATTAATTTTCTATTTTTGAATAATTAGCGCTCTGGCTGCTCTTTAAATGATTTTTCTACTTCTAATAAATGTTTTGGTTTCCTTCGAAGGCAGAGAGTGAGAGAAATGTTACTCTTTGGAAAGAAAAATCATATAAATTTTATATATCAAGTCGCAGAAGCTTGTGACAAAACAAATTAATAATTCTACAGAAGCTAGTAAATACTCAACTTTGTTCCCATTTCCACATTTTTAGTAAAGGTTCCATAAGCTTGTTGTTTCTTGATATGCTTTCCTTTTAGTGTTTTATTATTATTAGTACTTCTTACTGATTTAGCATGCAAGAGGAGGAAGAGGAGCAAGCAAAGTTAAAGGCATCCAAGAATTTACTAGCAAACAAATAAATATTTTGGTGATTCATTTAGTTTAAAACTTACTAGGCATGATCCTTCAAAGACTGTAGTTGAAGCGCTTTTGATCAACTATTAGTTATAATTAAGTCCACCAATGTAGTATTCCAATAATTCTGATTTTATTTTTTACAACTCTACTTATTTAGTTTATATAAATATGCAGTTCTTAGAAGGGTTGTATATGGCTGCGATGATTTGATTTTCACATCACATATGATTTTTACTTTGGTATTTGTTTTCACATACCATAGATATGAGACAAAGAGGATTGGAATCATTATATAGTGCATCTAATCTCATATGTTACTCTTATGCACACCAAAAGACCAGAGTACTAGCAGATCAACACATCAGTGCACCAGCGGATCAGCACACCAGTGCACCAATACTAACACACGAATACACCAACTACTACTAACAACGCCTATGGTATTTGCCTTTTCTCTACGCTTCTGTTGAAGTCGTTGTGGACTTGATTATGTTGATTTGAAGAAGTACATTTATAAATGTTTGTAATAGTAAGAAGTTAGTTTGTAATAGTAATGTTATTCTTCATAGTCATTGTAAATATTAGAATTAGCTAGAAAGGTTTTATTATGTTTTAGTGTATAAACTATCAAATGTAATTACATTTTTAATTTTAATACAATATGATTTTTAATATTTTAATTAATACATTTATTATAATTTATATTGAGTTTTAATATTGTAATTAATAATTGTATTTTTATTTAAATTTATGGCCATATGGTAACCCTATGACCTTGGTCTTATAAAAACCAAGGCCATAGACATACCTATGGCCTCGGTTGTTGAAAGAATGAGGCCATAGACATACCATATGGCCTTGGTTTTTCAATAACTGAGGCCATAGACATACCATATGGTCTCGATTTTTATAAAACCCAAGGTCATAGACATATCCTATGGCCTTAATTATTTAAAGACCGAGACCATAGGTATATATTGTAGTAGTGTTGTCATGGAATTGTGCAAATTTTGAGAGGTTTAGTCATTACTAAACATGCATGTATATAAATATATATATTTATAAATATGTTGCTCGTATATTTTTAAAGATAGACATGGCTTTGCTTTGAAGGCAAGTAAAGAGTTGTGATAACTCTATGAAAATGGAGTTATTTATCCACTTCTAAATCAATTATTTGCCTTGTTTGTGTTAAAATATCATGAATAAGTTTATTTGTAATTAATATGGCAATGTAGCTGAAAAGATTTCAAATGGATCAAAAATAGGCAAAAATGAGAACAAATACAAAATTACAAGGTCCATCGATCGATGAGTGGATCAATTGAATTTTTATAACTGGATTGATCGGAAAAAAGTGGATCGATAGAGGAGTAATTACTCGATCGATCGAGCAGAAAGGATTAAAATGCATCAACCTTGAATTAAATCCCAACTTTCAATCTTAGCCTATGGATCAAAGTAATAGGAATCCTAATTTAATTAAGATCAATTTTAGCCTATTTAGAGCACCATAGAGGTCATAAGAAGATAAAATTAAGATTACAAACCCTAGAAACTGTAAAGAAGAGAAAAGAAGGGAAAAGGTTCAAGAGAAGATTAAAAGAGACACAACTTTGTGAAGGATCCAAAAGAAGATTAGTATTACAAATCAAGAGATTGAGTGTATCTTTTATTCTTCTCATTTCTTTATGAAAAATATAAGCTTTAAAAATATAATTATGTCTAGCTAATTTATTAATCTAATGTACTTATAAACCCAATTTTCTACATGTGATGATCTAATATTTTACCCCAATTGTTATTACAATTCAATTATTTTATTTTATTTCATTTTAATGCTATTGATTATTTAGCCATCAATTGATCTATAATGGCAGTTAAATATATTTAAAGAATTATTTAATTGTTTGTCTTGATTAAATAACATACATAGCTTCTAGAGAAATATGTATGATTCATGTGTGTAATCTATAATTGATGAACTTAATGAGTAGTATACAATCTAATTGACATAAGAATGTAATTCGGTTAACTACTATATAGTGTTTAGTGTACTTGAGAGAGGAATGCATGCTAGGTTAGATTCAATTGATTATATAATTGATTAGAGATCAATTGTATTTCTTCTTCCACTCTTTTTTTATCAATTTTTATGTCATTCTTTATGAAAAATATAAGTTTTATGAAAAGAATTATGTGTAGTTAATTTATTAATTTAGGGATCTTATTAACCCAGTTATCACCATGTGATGATATAATATTTTACCGCAATTATTATTTTAATTTGATTATATTATTTAATCTAATTTTTATGCTATTAATTGTTTGACCAATAATTTATCTATAGAGATAATTAAATAGATTTGAGAGAATTATTTAATTATTTGTCTTGATTAAATAAGATGCATAGTTTCAAGGCAGAGATGTATGATTCTTATGTATGTGATCCATAATTGATGAACTTATTGAGTAAGATGCAATTTAATTGGCGTGAGAGTCTCATTAAATTAATTACTATATGGTGTGTGGTTTACTTGAGAGAGAAATACATGCTAGATTAGATTTAATTAATCATTTAATTAATTGAAACTTATATTGGAGGGATTTTAACGATTCACATGTTTAAAAAATTAGAAGATTAAGTATTTCTAGATATTTTCTCATATATCTTCTTAGTTACCAAATCTAATTTAATTAATTATTTCTATTTACTTTTACTTATTTTAATTTTGATTCCTTAAAATATAAAAAACATAAAAAATTGATTTTTAGTTTTAAAAATTAGTTTCTAATAAAATAATCTTTATGTGAATGATTTTTTCTTATCATTATATTACTTGTTGCGATAAATATACTTGCGTATCATTGTATACATAATTTGTGTGGCAATCAAAGCATATAATTGAAACCAACCACACAAAAACTTTAATTGTGCTTATTCTCTCCTTTTTTTGCTAAAAGTTTTCAAATAGGCTTATTCATTAGGTTAATTTATCAAATATTTGTGGTTGTATTTGATGGATTAACAAGCCTATAATAATAATTGTGTTATTATATTTTAACTGATTATTCTAAAGTAGGTAGTTATTTTTGATTTATCTGATAAATTGTTTAAATCAACTAGTTAAAGTTGTTCATTATTTAATCTACTCTGGGATACCCAATTGTACTTGTATTTATGTTCAAATTTTTTCAGGTGATAGTGATGTGAGTTCGATTAACTCATAGGACTCAAACTTGTCAAAACGCTAATCATGATCCAAACACCTTTTTTATAGTGACTATGATGAAAGCGGTGGCTTGTAAGTAGATTAATTGGGAGACATTACCTAGGTAGGTAGTTTAAGTCCTAGCCTTGTAACTAAATACTTATTTTTCATAATGAATAATTAGGTGGTCCAGTGGATCAATGGTTTTCCTCTTAGGTCATTAGTATGGTCCATGTTGTTTCCATCTAAAAATCTCTTATGTTGATTTCTATTTTTCGCATTATTTTATTTACACGTGATTGTATGCTTTGTCATATATGAAATTTTAATTTATCATGCTTCTATTGATATTTCGCTAATTAGATCACTAAATCCATAACTAAATAAATGAAATTTCAGGCATTAAATGATGAAATCAAGTGATGTGATCATACAAAAACCTATGGAAGAAATGGTGGTTGAAGATTGAAAGATGTTCATTAGTAGGAAACAATTTTAAAGATGAGTTTCCCTTAATTCTTTACACATATGGTATATACTGAAATTTTCAATCAAATCTTAATTTTAAACTATTAGTGTACTTAAAATTAAATTTAAGGATTATTAATGTATTATTATAAAAACATAGATCCATGTGCATATATTATATTAAATAAAGATATTATCAAACCTTATTAAAGTATCTAACATGAAATCTTAAATTTTAAATATAAAATTAAATAATTTGTATACGTTAAATTAAATAGAAATTATTATTATAGTTTGGGAATATAATTACATATATTTATGTTTTAGTTAGAAGGAACGAGAATGAGAATGAAATTGATTCTATTAATTCTTATGTTTAGTTATGTTATAAATTAAGAATATAATGAAATTCATTCTTAAAAGAGAGAAAATAACAATTCTAACAATCTTTTTTGGGTTTCGATATTATTTTTATTCTAATTTTAGCCTAAAAATCACAAAAGACCTTACTTATGTGCTAATTTGTAAACAATATTAAATAAAAAAATTTATCAAAAATATTTTTTTTGTTCTTTTTAATTTTTTAAAATTAAATAATATTTTTGAATAATAATTATTTAAAAAAAATTAAATATTTTAATAAGATATTATATTTGATGGAAAAAATAATAATTAAATAATATTATTTAAATGTTACATAATATAAAAATATAAAAATAATATATAATATTTTCCATTATAATTTATTTTAATTATAAATGAAATATTATAATAATGATTTTTTTATTTCATTACTCAAATCAAAAACTATAATAATATTATTATTTTTTATATTTAATTTTATTATCATTATTATTTTTATTGTACTTACCGAAACCTTTACTTATTAAATGAGCAGTTTTGCTCGATAGTCGTAGCGCGGCGCATAGAACAGAGCAGTGAGAGCCATGGTGTCCAAAGCCAGCGACTCTGCTATCAAACTTGGCGTCAGTTCTCTTTCTTCGCTCAAACTCTTACCCTTTTAAGATACAAATTTTATCTTCCACGGCTATTCATCGTCGAAAACGTCATTCCATTTACGATTTTTTATTCTACTTTTCTGATCGTTGCTTTTTCTGTCATAATTGGGATGATCATGATAGAATCAGGAGAGCTATTACTTTATTCTATTTAACTTCATAATCAAATTTAGAGTTTGTGAAATTTGTGAATTTTAATTTGTTAGGGCATATAATTGTGTCGCATAATTTGAGATATTATGTGTTGTTTGGACAGAGATCACATGGAGAACAATCCGATGATTCTTCTGGACGCATGACGCATAAGATGCATGAACTTAAGAAGCAAATTCAGGGAGAGAGAATTGTTTCAATCAAAGTATGTTTTTTTTGTTAGTATTATTTTTGCTACAGACTAATTGCCTTTATTTTCGCTTCGAATATTTATTTTAGGAGAAGATTGAAAGGAACGGTAAGAAGCTTGAAGGTTATGCTTCAGAGATTCTATCAGCAACATCAAGAACCGAAGAGGAAGGTTGTAGCGGAAAATTGCTGTCATCTAGAACAGAACAACCTCTGTACAAGTTGAGCGGATTGGCTCAGGGTTATGGAGATAAAGAACATGTCAATTCTCACGATGTTTTATCACCATCAAGTACAAAGCTTCCTTACGTTGAAAAGTTACCGCCTTATACAACATGGATATTCTTGGAAAGGTAGTTTCTGCTTTTTTCCTCGTTCTTTGATTTCTGCAGTTGGGACAGGTACAGAAAATTATTTTTTCTATAGTAGTTATGGTGCCGCTAAATGTCTCACAAATTTTCTTACACAGCGCAGAAATCAGAGAATGGCCGATGACCAGTCGGTCGTGGGGAGGAGACGAATTTACTACGACAATGAACATGGCAGTGAAGCGTTGATTTGTAGCGACAGTGAGGAAGATATGGCTGAACCCGAAGAAATGAAACGTGAATTTACTTCAGCTGAGGATAAAATTATTTTGTAAGTTCAAATGAAATGCTATAGTTTATGTCTTTGTGTAGAGGGACAATTGAATTCAGAAGTTGGTCAGTCCAACTGGTTTCGAAGCTGTAATAATGTGCTAAGTAGGGCGGCTGTAATTGTCTTAAAATAGATCACATACGGTAGGAAAGAAGAACAAAATCCTTTGGTGGAGAGAACTATTGTGTGTCTAAATTCTACTCTCTTGGTAATGACGTTCCCCATGTTATGGTCCTGTCATTTTTTTCTCTTTTTTCTTTTTGGATTAATTTTTTTATCGGACAGGACAATCATTGGGGAATATGGAATGAGTGAAGAAGTAGTAAATGCTGTCAGTAATTTTATTGGAGCAGACATTTCCGAAGTTCAGGTAGTCAAGATAAATTTGTATACTAATTTATGTCCTTTTGTTGTGCCACTTAAAATGATTTTTTCTCATGAATCATGATGGCAGGAGAAGTACAACACAATAAAGGAAAGGAACCAACAGAAGAAAGATTCAAAAGGCTCTGGGAAATTTGGATTTTATAAGGGTATTTCCCTGGACAAGAGTCTTATGGCTGCATTAGATTCTTTTGATAAACTTTTTTGCCGCCGTTGCAAGGTATCTGGTATTTTCTTCCATTATTTGTTAAAGAGAACTATACTATTATAGTCTTAACTATAAGCCTTGAATTATCTCAACTTTCATGCTAATATATACCTGGATTTATGCGTTGTGTCATCAGCTATTTGACTGTCATCAGCATGGATGTTCCCAACGTGTAATTTATCCTGTAAGAAGCAAAGTTTCTCATCTTTTCTGTTCACTTTATTTTTATTTTATTGTTTGTGTATTTAATTAGAGTTTTACGTGACAGTGTGAGAAGCAGGCCTATTGGTCAGAGCATGATGAGGATAGGAAACCTTGTAGTGAACATTGTTACCTTAAGGTATACATGAAGTTGCTGAGAGGATCACTTTCTTCTCTTCTTTTTCATCTGATCTGGTTAATTTCTGTTTATGCTTATTTAGGGATTACATTTTATGAGTACCACTCACAAAGAATTTGAGTTGGATTTTTACATTCTTGTTATTTTTTATTTTGATATCTACGCCAACTTCTTGCAGTTAAGAATGCTAGAGCACTTGCCAAAAGCTTCAAATACTAACCTTGTGCATGAGATGAATGAAAATTCAGATAGAGAAAACACTCCAGCCTCCGAAGCATACAGTTACCATGCTAATAAAAAAGTCACGAATGAAGAAATATGTGTTACTGCTGTACTAGATGCTATTAAGACTTCCGAAGTTGCAGGAAGATCTCAAAATGTGGATACGTCTGTTATGCCAATGCACTCTGAGGAAATGAGGAAACGAAAGGCCATGGAGAACATAGATAGTAAACCAGATGGCCTGGAAATGTTTTCTGATGATATTCAGAACTCATGCAAGAAACAGAAGAGCTTAGATGTTTCAGATGTAGAAAGTAGAACCACTGAACATTTTCGGACTCAAAATTACAATTCCACTGCCAAAATTGGGCATCTCGAAATCAATAAATGTGCAACAAATGAAACTCCAAGGACCACCAAAAACTCTGGAATTGCTAGTTGTGATGAATTTGGGGACAAAATTCAAAATGAACCTGATGACACTATGCAAGTAGATGTGATTGAGCAACCTTCCAGATCCATAAGTCAAGTCAAGGCAGTGCATAGTAGCTCTGAATGGAAGCAAATGGAAAAAGATTTATACATGAAGGGATTAGAGATATTTGGGAGAAACAGGTATGTTTTTGGGATTTGGTTGCATCCATTAAACTCGTATGCCTTAGACCCTTCACCCTTTTATAACTTGATAGTATCATTTTTTGCAGTTGTCTCATAGCCAGAAACTTACTTTCTAGTTTGAAGACTTGCTTAGAGGTGTCCATGTACATGTATGAAGGTGGAGTTTCAATGCCTCACAGATTTGCTATTGGACCTAGCTCAAGTATGGAAGACAATGGAAAAACTGACACCGAGCATACAGTAAGCTTAGTTTCTCCATTTCTATCTTTTGCACTTATTTTGTTATGTTAATCTTGTGAATTAAGAAATCATATCTGCTGTTCTATCAGTTGCTTCCCTAGAAGGGATGCTGTTCCTAACATAATACAACTGCCTTGCCCATCTCTCATCTTAAATGATGTACAATGGGGGATATTCCTAATGAAATTTATTATTTAAGCATGACTTGAATATCTTGATGTTGTAATTGCAGCAATATTTGTTGTTTATTTTACAAAAGCTATTGGTTGTTGAGAAATTTCTCAATCAAAAAATAAAAATAGTAATGCAGCTGCATACAAGTAGAGGCTTAATTACTACAGTTAGTCTAACTTTTTGGTTATAGTTGATAAGGGGGGGTTCTTCAAATGATTAAGTTTGATCAAATTTTGGTTTATTTTTTCTGGTTGAAGATTAATTCATTTTATAATTGACCTTCTAAATGAGTGGATAATTGTTATTTATTGATGAAAACAGTTGGTAAATGAAGTTGATTTAGTTGATATAATCTAGCATTTGAATCTTACTTTCCTGCTGCTAGTTAATCTACTTTCATCTTTTTTATGTTGAGATAGTTACTACTATCAAAATCGCCTAAATACATCTGGAGCCAGATTCTGGCTGCACCAAACACAACTCTGAATGTATGGCATAGACATTACTTTTTTAACCTTGTATTCTGTTGTGGTAGGACCAGGAAATGGCAATAAAATCACGATTGATTCGTAGAAGAGGCAAAGCAAGGAAGCTTAAGTATTCTTGGAAGTCTGCTGGTCCCCCATCTATTTGGAAACGAATTGCAGATGGAAAAACTCAGTCTTGTAATCAATATACACCTTGTACATGTGAATCAATGTGTGGAAGGGAATGCACTTGTCTACAAAATGGAACTTGTTGTGAAAAATACTGTGGGTAAGTTAAAATGTGGTTTAGTGGGTAACTCGTAACACTTTTGCCAGTAACACTTGGAAACTAAAAGAAGTTAGGTTCAAGGCTGCATAATCAATCGCTGTTTTTTCAGTTGCTTTTGATCCTCAGATACCGTACCATGTGTGATAAAATTGGGTTTTTGTCTCAGTAAATTTTCGCCCTGTGCATGTGAGTGGGATCTATGAATGATGAGTTATTGGGAAAAATATGCATTTTTAAAATGAAATGACGTTAGAAAACTTATTTCGACAAAAATCCAATCAATAGTACTCTTAAATTTTCAGGTGCTCAAAGAGCTGCAAAAATAAGTTTAGGGGATGTCATTGTGCAAAGAGCCAGTGCAGAAGTCGTCAATGCCCATGCTTTGCTGCTGGACGTGAATGTGATCCAGATGTTTGCAGGAATTGTTGGGTTAGGTAACAAGTTCAACTATTTGGTGCTGCTACATTGAACTGAAAGCTCTACTTTACTCCTTGAGTTACATAGCAATACTTCTCTGAAAATAACATTTTAGTTTGTTTCAACCATGAACTAGCAGAGCAATCTGCAATCTAATTGACTATAATTTCATGTTCTCTCTAGTCTCTACCCAGTGTTCTTCAATTTTTATATCTACTTCTGCATTCTAAGCTTTGGCAATGTTCTGAAACATTATATACTGAGTACAGTTGCGGAGATGGTTCATTGGAGGAGCCACCCAGACAGGGAGATGGTCATTGTGGAAACATGAGACTCCTTCTGAGGCAGCAGCAGAAGGTGCGTGAGTTCTATTTTTAATTTGTTTATTGGTTCTTTTTATGTGGTCGGTTATTTTTAGAATCACGTTGCTATACCTTTCCTCAGATTCTATTGGCCAAGTCAGATGTTGCTGGCTGGGGTGCCTTTCTAAAGGTTGGTAGATAAACTATTGATTTAATCGTTGCCTATAAATAACAGGAAAAGTTTTAACTTTATTTTACCAAATTTGGTGTTGATTTTTTAGAATCCTGTGAACAAAAACGACTATCTTGGAGAATATACTGGCGAGCTTATATCCCATCGAGAAGCAGACAAACGAGGGAAGATTTACGATCGTGCAAACTCCTCATTCCTTTTTGACCTAAATGATCAGGCGGGTGATAGTTTTTGCATAAATTATTTAGATTTTCATTCATTAAAAGGGTTTTTTAGGCTAAACATATTTGAGGTACTCAAATTTTGGACCATTTTACACAAAAGTGTATGAACTTTTTTCTCTATATAAAAGTACTTTGACTTTTATCTCATTTATACATAAGTTTCTTTTGGGGATTAAATTCTGCTACCTCATCCTCTTAGCACTACTTAAGTTTTGACACGACATCTAATTAATACTAATTAACTGATATGTCAGAACTTAATAGCAAAAAAAGACCTATGTGTAAATGGGATAAAAATTTGGGTATCTTTTATAGAGGAAGAAAAAATCTAGATATATTTGTGTAAAATTGATCAAAGTTTGGGTACTTTTTGTAGAGAAAAAAAGTGAAGACACGTGTAAAATAGATCAAAGTTTGGGTACTTTTAAAGTTTTTTTGCCTTTGTTTTTAATAGTGTGAACTATTTTTGAGTGACTTATCCCTATATACATTTTCAAAACTAAATATTGATTTTGGCTTTCGATAGTTTCCATGCATTCTTCCTTCTTTTCCTTTTATCTTTTCACTAATGCTGTCATAGTCTGATATGGCATGCTGGCAAGATGTATCGCCTTTATAACTTCACACAAGTGTCACAATGGAAAAAAGATCTCAAACTGCTGCTTGTTCGTTAACAGTATGTCCTAGATGCTTACCGGAAAGGAGACAAGTTAAAATTTGCCAATCATTCGTCAAATCCTAATTGCTATGCTAAGGTATACAGGCTTCAGGGATCCATTTTCATGTTACTGACTGTTTTATTAGCAAAATGTGGATGAGTTATTGTTGTCTGATCAAGTGCATTGTCCTATGAAGGTAATGTTGGTGGCAGGAGATCATCGAGTAGGCATTTTTTCCAAGGACCGTATTGAAGCAAGCGAAGAGCTCTTCTATGATTATCGTTATGGGCCAGACCAAGCTCCAGCTTGGGCTCGGAATCCTGAGAGTTCCAAGAGGGATGACTCTGAGAGACCTCAAGGTAGAGCAAAGAAACACCAATCACACTAGGCTCTAATAAAGAGTTTAGATGGATTCGTGTTGCATGTAGTACTTGCACATGTTGAATCAATTCTGATGTAGGTGCTTATTAGTTTATTATTTATGGTATTATTATGTTAATTGGAATACTGTGGGCTAATGGCCCATTAGCAATTGTATTTACTATTTAGACGATAAATAAGTCTCTTATTGTATGTTTTAGCAATTTTTGATGAATATTTTGATTAATTGAATATAAATTGAGAAGGTAACTCTCAGATTATTCCCTTCAACTTCATCTTGTTCCTTCTCTACAAATTCTTGTAGGTGGTTTAGAAAGGGAAACAAGAATTATAAGGGAAAGGAGGAAGAAGATGAAGAAGGGAGTTGGAAGGAGATAACCTGACAGCAATATTCTCAACTCATATTTAATTATACAATAAGAGACTTACCTACGGTCCAAATTCCAATGGTAATTGGCCTTTACTCCATGGGCATTAACATAATAATACGGTAAATAACGTTAGCTAATAAGCTCCGTATGGATACTAGTTCCTACCTCAACTCTTGGGATTTTTCTTAATTACGAATCCAATTAGGACGAGACGTTAGTTGTCCTCCTTTGGGATTGTAGCTATGTTTAAGCGCCCTCCTGCAAGTTCAAGCAAATACTAGCAATAAGTTTGAATATTATTAGGGTATGAACAATAAGCAAGAAAATTTTAGCGTCATTGTTGAGATATAATATTGATATTATTAATAGTGTTTTAGCTTTAGAAAAATGGATCAATTAACTACAAATTACATTATTTTAATTTTTTATATTAAAATAGTATATTTTGTTTATATTTTTTAAGGCTAAGAAATCTAATGGTACAAATAAGTTAATCTAAAAGATTTCTACGGCTTGTTCTCTATTATTTTTATTGTGGTAGTAAGACTTTGTTGGCATCAAAAGGGGGCATGACTTGCTTTATAGTTGCAAAGTAATTTAATCTTTTGATCAGTGAAAGTGTTAACCGAGGAAAATGTAAACTATATTTCAGCTGCCCGAGGGAAATTTAACAAATAAACAATACACGAAGTAGCCAGTTTGAACACTTTTGGACTGAAAACATTATACGCAATGAAAAGAATGTAAACCGATGAGAATGTGAACCGATGAGAACATAAAGAGAAATTCTAAAAACATCTCACACATGTCTCCTTGTACATGCCCTTTTTTTTCTTGATGTAAGGTTGATAAGTTTTTTATTAATTTTACATGCCCTTTTTTTTTCTTGATGTAAGGTTGATAAGTTTTTTATTAATTTTTGTAAGTCTATTTCTTAATATTTTGTTTCTTACGAAGTAAATGACTTTAAAATATTAGTTATTATTTCAAGTAGATTATTATTTAAAAGTAAACTTTTAACTTTTTTTATTAAAATATTAATTTAACTTATAATTTTTTTATGTTTATTTTTATACAAGCTTGAGTCTAGTTTCTTTTATCTTTATTTTCTTATTTATTAGTTTTATAAATATTATAAATAAATATATAATCATGTTATACTCTCGATTGATTTAGAATTATAATTATCATACTTGAATTTAAGGGATTTATCTTGATATTTCTTTTGTTAAACCTTATTTGTCTCAAATTGTTCAAGCTATAATACCCTCATGTAAAATGGAACCTCTTGTATTAGTACATAGCATGGTGCCTGTTTGGACATCTGGCCTGGCCCAAAGATCGGACCTTGTAAACTACTCAGGCCAACTTCAGCCCAAGACAGAAGATTAAGCACCTTAGACATCCCACCCGTGGGACGAACCAAGCCCAAATGCCAACTCCAGCCCTATCAAGACCGAGCTCGATGTCAGCTCGATCCTAACAAGATCGAAGCCCAAATGCAGATGGAGCCCTAGAAAGATCGAGCCTAAGTTCATCTCAAGTTCGGTCACAGTGCGATCTCGTGGAAAGCATGGTTAAAACCCAACTTGGATCTCTAACACATTGTACCTTAGATTAATCATGCCCTCCTGACACGTATTTACATTTACATATTGTGTATTTGACACTTGTATCCATATATGTGCTATAAATAGGTGGACCACAAATGAGGATCCACACATTCAGTCGTTTGTATTAATCTCTCTAATCTCTCTCTAGATAAGCCTTATAGTCTCAACAAATTGGCACCCACCGTGGGGCTCAAATTCTCAAGTCAATTACAAGTTTTTGACCCCGTATCCTATAGTACCTCGCTCCTAGAGACAAATTAGAAAATTCCATTGCGCACCACTCACAAATCGACAATCATGGCAATAACTTGGTCTGAAAGACGGTCAGATTCGATTGATGCTGAAACAATGGCAACTCAAGGAAACACATCATCAGCCACCAATGGGGCCAGAATAGAAGATAATGCCCTCTATTAGGAGTTATCTTGTCAACTCCTCGAGCTAAGAAAAGAACTCGATGAAACCCGAAGAGAAAAAAAATCTCTGATCCCAGGCACACGGAAGGACCTCGAAAAATCCTACCGTCGAACCAATCACAGGGGAGGCAAGAGGACACAGTCTATCTGAGCCTCGTTATACCGAGCATGAGGTTGAAAGAAATCCCCTTTCCAGCTCGGCTCGACCCGATAAAGAACAATGGCTCCAAGAAAAGAGAAGTTGGGAAACACGACTACAAGCTATAGAGGATAACAACAGAAGACAGAAGGAGGCTTTAAAAGCATCAAATGAGAGACAGGAAAAGGGAAAAGCCCCTTGCGAAGTGGACAGAGATTGCAAACACACGTTCAACATTTCAAAATAGCCATGGTACCCATGAGTCTCACCTAGGCAAAAAGAGACGCAATGATGTGCAAACTGTTCGCTGCCACTCTCTGTAAGGGCACGCAAAAGTGGTTCAACAACCTACTCTCCGGTCCATATCCTCCTTCCCATAGTTTTCCAAACTATTCATCAACAACTACGCCTGCAATAAACCCTTGAGAAAAGAATCGCACCACCTCTTTTCGATTATACAAGGGGAAAATAAGCCCATCGAAAAGTACATGAAGTGATTCAGAGAAAAAAAATTAGAATTCGATGATTGCCCTATCTCTATCATTATAGAGGCTTTTAGGTGAGGCTTGCTAACAAATTCCGCCCTATTCATGGAACGAACTAAATCGGTGTCGTGCACCTTGGAGGAAGCTTATGGGGAGGCCAGAAATTTCGTCAACTTAGAAAGAGAGCTTAGCTTGGCCAAGGATTGTCAAAATGGGGTAGAGATGGTCCCGACCGCAAGTAGAGAAAAAAAGGAGGACAAGCCCAGATCAAACACACTAAAACTACAAAAACAAGCGATTTGCTAACTTGGGGAATGGGCACTGGCCGGTCAACAAAAAATGGGTAGTAAATAAAAGTTGGCCGAAAAATAGGGAAACTTGGAGAAGAGCATTATCCCTCTTCAAGGGTCCTCCTTTAAAAAAGGGATTTAATTGAGGTAATAAAAAGAATGGAGTGGGAGCTCGAGATTAGATGGCCACCCAGGATGCATGCTCTAGACAGAGACGTGTCCAAGTAGTGGGCCTTTCACAAAGATGTGGGCTACGATATAAGAGACTGCAAAAACCTGAAAAGAGAGTTGGAAAACATTATTGGCAAGAGGATATTTCAAGGACCTCGTCACATAGAATGAAGATAGAAGAGGCTACCAAGGCGAGTGAAGAATATTCTGTCCAATATACTCGTCAAGCAAGGGCAAACAACCTTGTAATGGGCCCGACGTTAAAACCATCCACACCATACATGAAGGACTAGGGGTCAGCGGGGTTTCTAACAATGCACCCCACATATACGCTTTGGATAAAGCAAGACCCCCTACGAGAATAAATTTCACAGAAAGGGATGAGACTGCATCCCATCACGAGGACCCACTAGTGATAACTGTGAGGATCAGGTCTTGTGACGTTTGGTGAATAATGATTGACACTAGGAGTTCGTTAGATCTCCTCTTTCAAACCACAACTAAGGCCCTAGGGCTAGGAGACGCGGACATTATCAAGGTCGAGGTTCCCCTTGTAGGATTAAACAACAGCACCACTTAGGCAAAAGGAACGGTGATCCTACCTGTCATGACAAAGGGGGTAATAATAATGATCAATTTTGTCGTCATTGATGCCCCGACTCACTACAATGCAATCCTTCTAGGAAGACCCTGGATACACAAGATGAGAGCAGTTCCATCCACCTTCCACTAGGTGATTAAATTCCCTACGCTTGGAGGCCCCGAGGAGGTAAGAGGAGATTAGGAAAATGTCAGGAGTTATTATAATGCCAAAGTGAAGGGAATTGCCTCTAAATAGAAATCATCGAGAGGTCTCTTCCCAAAGAGACCAAGGAATAAAAGTATAGTGAGGTCAGTGTTTCTGAACAAAGTAAAAGAATTCCCAACAGATGCGGAGGGAAATGGCCATCCCGTAAAAATAGGCGACGACCTAACAACAGAGCTCGAGGAGCAACTCTCATTGTTTCTCAGAGCCAATGCAGAAATCTTTGCATAAACCCCTACAAACATATCAAGAATTGATTCATGAGTAATCACACACTAGATAAACATCGATACAAAGGTTATACTCGTTCAATAGAAGAAGAGGAAATTCCCTAGAGAAAAAAAATGAGGCAATCAAATATCATGTAACAGTCCTCAAAGAGGTCGGGGTCATCAAGGAAGTCAAGTATCCCTCATGGCTCTCAAATGTGGTACTCGTAAAAAAGGCATGCAGAGCGTCTCACATGTGCGTAGCCTTCACCGATCTAAATGAGGCCTGCCTCAAAGACTGCTTCCCCTTCCAAGCATTGATCAATTGGTGGATGCCTTTTCTGGGTTCAGGTTAATGAGTTTCTTAGATGCATACTCCGAGTATCATCAAATCAAAATGCACCCTAAGGATGAGTGTTGTGTGTTTTAAAACACAAAAAAAACGTGCAAGTATACACGGTCACAAGTAATAATATTTGTAAGTAAAGTATCGTTTCCACGGAGATTTGTTACTATAATTTGTTGATTAATAAAATTATCTCAATCTGATTTTATTCAAAACGTACGTTATTTGTCACAAATTTAAGAAAACAGTTAAATAACAAAATAAAAGAAATCTAGGATTGCAATTTTTCACCAAATTCATCAACTCAAATCATTTTATTTTCTTTTGATTTACATTTTTTAGTACATTTAATTTGTCAACCGAAAACTTCTATTTTTATTCATACATCTCTTCCGAGCTCCATACAAACACACCTCGTTAAATTAATTCACTATATCTCTATGAGAATTAGATTCACCGAAATTCATTACGTTTTAAGTTTTCAAATGGCCACACATACAATTAGGGTATATTCCTATCCTTCATCATACATGTCATTCTATTTATGAGCAATATACACACGAATGCCTCTTCCAAGTTTATTCATGTGCCACGGATCGTTTCGATAATATTCGTAAATAATCAAAAATCATTAAGCACAAAATAGAACGAACAAATCGAACGTCTTATAAATCTATCAAAAATAATTAAAATTAAAGCATCATAAATTTAGATCAAATGCAACCCTAGAAAAATTAAATTACTTCATAAAATTAAAATATAAATTATAACAGATACATAAAAATAAGATGAATAAGATGGAAAATTAAAACATCAATTAGAGCAAATATTTGGCACACGCAAAACACAACAAAAGCCAAAAATGGCTTCTGCGTGTTCCACAGCCAACACACAAACACTACAAAAATTACAAACTCAAAAAACTTCTTAACACTATCATCTTATCTCCTATTTATCCCCAAAAAATACATCAAAAATATTAATATTTAATACACGCGGGGGATAGAGGAGTGTGGGAAAAATAATAAATAAAAACGCGTGGGGGACAAAATTGTATCGAAAATCGAATCGAAAATATTAATTAAATCACGTGTGAAATAGGGGCGCCGATTCTGCATTTTTAAATTGATTATGCATGCCACGTGTCAGCGTCCGATTCGCTGAAAGGAATCAAAGCGGACACGTGGCAGCTTCTGATTGGCTCAGGGAAACGTGCCACGATGGTTTGTCGCGCAGGGAGTAACGGCTACACGCGGCGTGACCCTGCGCTTTCGCACTCATCATAACATGCCACGTGTCATGATATGATTGGCTGAAAATAGAGCAGGACACGTGGCTGTTGCTGATTAGAGGTTGGGATTCAGAGTGAACACGTGGCAGCTTCTGATTGCAGTAAATCAGGTTGCACGTTGAGATCAGCGGCTGACGCGTCAGAGAAGTGGGTCCCACCTGCACGTCGGCATGCACGGTAGGTGGGCCCCACTCGGGCGCCTAGCCGCGTAAAAGAATCTGCACCCACGCGATCTGGTCGGGCGTGAATGGCACGCGCGAATCTCAGCCGTTTCTTCTTTGATCGGACGGTCCACGTTTCGCGCGTGCATATTGGCGTGTGGTTCTTCTTACTTGCGCAGAAAATTAAAATTTCATTAATTGGATTTTGGCCCACAAATTTATTTCAAATTACATTTTCAACTTTCTTTAATTACAGTTTAGCCCTTTTCTAATTTAAATTAAATTTTTAAACTTTTAATAATTAAAATCAAGCCCGAATTTAATTTAAATTATATTTTTGAATTTTATAAATTGCAATTAAATACTATTTTATTTGAAATTATATTTTTGGACCCAAATTTGCAATTAATTAAGTTTTTCGATACAAATTATTTAATTTTATTAAAATATATAAAAAACAGTAAATACTAATTTATTAAACTAAAATTAACTAAAAACATTGAAAACATAGCAATTATAATTAATAAAATATGTGAAAATAACTATATAAAATACAGTTATCAACACTCCAAACTGAAGTTTTTGCTAGTCCTCGAGCAAAAGAAAAGAAATAAAACAAAGATAACTGCATTTAAAATAGTGATTTTCAAAATATTTCTTTTTTTAGTCATTCCAATTTACATAACTCAAAGAAAGAAAAGAATTTTATCTAAGTATCAAAATCAATTTAAAAATATATTCCATTTTCACAATGAATTGTAGTGTGTGTGTGAAGTCTTTTCATTTTTAGTCGCATGCAATCCGGATTAGTTTATGCAAATATAAAATCAAACAAATTTTAATGAAATCACAAATCTCATACGTTTATTTTTCATTTCTCTCTGCACTAATGTAGACAAACACATCCAAAAATCAATAGGACTTAATTAAGCTTGTAATGTATGGCTTAGGTAAAGGTAGGATAAAGGATATATTTAGCTCAATTTTTTTCTAAACATTTTAGGATTGAAACAAGAGATTTTCTATCATCACAATAAATATTACCCAATTTGGGATTTAACATCACATACAATAACTTTTTTTTCTGTTTTTTTTTCTTTTATGTTTTTTTTTCTATTTTTTTTTTCAGAATCTTTTTTTTTTCAAGTATCCTCTTTTTTCCTATATATCATTAAATATTTACTAACAATTATCACATGTTAGTTCGATAAGAAAAATAGACATATCTCCACACACACACACATATATATATATATATATCTCCACACACACACACACACACACACACATATATATATATATATATTGTAGGCTTTGAAATGAAATAAAAAAATATATAAAACTTTGAAGCTCAAAGGGGTATACTATGGATAAAGCATGTGAAGGTAGATAGAAAGGCTCAAACGATCCAAAGATGGCCTAAATCATTTTCTTAGTTAAATGTTATCTATAATTTCGCCTCAAGAGAAAATCAAATAAATTCTAAAAGTTATGACACCACAAATATCAATCGAATTCCATACTCACATAAACATTTTCTAAATTACCATACCAATTCAAAATTCAAGACAAGTGATCACAAATATTTTAATTTGTAAAAATGAAACATACGTAAAAATTATTCATCGCTTAGACAATATTCAACTTTTTCAAGGAGCTATGCATCATTTAAAACAAAGAAATAAAATTAAATCACTATTCACCGCATATTATCTTCAATCAACCAAACAAAAAAAAATTTCACAAGCAATAACATCCAGAAAATATTTCAATCAAGTTTAATATATCTACCACCCCCAAACTTAATATACACATTGTCCTCAATGTGTGAAAGTTAAAGAACATATGAGAATGGTTTAAAGAAACTTCCTGGTTTGTTTGAATGGTTAATTCAAAATAGCTTCATTTCTCCCACATTGCACTTACGAGAGAAAATAAATTAACATAACAAAATATAAAAAAAACTAATAAATGCGAAAAATAAAATAAAATAAAACATATGGGTTACCTCTCAAGAAGCGCTTGATTTATAGTCGTCAGCTTGATTTCTCAATTATTTTTCTTTTTGTTAGTTAAGATTTGTGTGTCAACAAAATCTCAACTTACGAGAAAATTGAAAAATAAATTAAGTCAACAATAACAACAATAAATAAAAAACAATTTTTTTGGTTTTTTTTCTTTATGTGAATTAAGATTTGTGTGTTAAACAAAATCTCAACTCACGAGAAAATTGAAGAATAAACTAATCAAACAAAAATAAAAATAATGTATTTATTTTTCTTTTTGTTAAGTTAAGATTTGTGTGTTATACAAAATCTCAACTCATTATAAAATGGAGAAATAAATTAAACAAGAAACAATAAGCAAAAGAAAAAAAAATGATTTTTTTTTTCTTTTTGTAAGTTAAGATTTGTGTGTCAAACAAAATCTCAACTTACTTGAAAAATACAGAAAATAAGAAACAATAAACAAAACAAAATTTATTTTTCTTGTTGTAAGTTAAGATTTGTGTGTCAAACAATATCTCAACTTACGAGAAAATTGAAAAATAAATTAAACAAGCAAAAATAAAAATGTTTTTTTTTTCTTTTTGTAAGTTAAGATTTGTGTGTGAACAAAATCTCAACTTACGAGAAAATTGAAAAATAAACTAAACAAACAAACATAAACAACAATAATAATTTTTTTTTGAATTAAAATGAGATTGATTGGTATTAATATCAACAATGAAAATAGTTAAAACAAATCCCCGGCTACAGCGCCAAAAACTTGTTGTGTGTTTTTCAACACACAAAAACGTGCAAGTATACACGGTCACAAGTAATAAAATTTGTAAGTAAAGTATCGTTCCCACGGAGATTTGTTACTATAGTTTGTTGATTACTAAAATTATCTCAATCTGATTTTATTCAAAACGTACGTTGATTGTCACAAATTTAAGAAAACAGTTAAATAACAAAACAAAAGAAATCTAGGATTGCAATTTTTCACCAAATTCATCAACTCAAATCATTTTATTTTCTTTTGATTTACATTTTTTAGTACATTTAATTTGTCAACCGAAAACTTCTATTTTTATTCATACATCTCTTCCGAGCTCCGTACAAACACACCTCGTTAAATTAATTCACTATATCTCTATGAGAATTAGATTCACCGAAATTCATTACGTTTTAAGTTTTCAAATGTCCACACATACAATTAGGGTATATTCCTATCCTTCATCATACATGTCATTCTATTTACGAGCAATATACACACGAATGCCTCTTCCAAGTTTATTCATGTGCCACAAATCGTTTCGATAATATTCGTAAATAATCAAAAATCATTAAGCACAAAATAGAACGAAAAAATCGAACGTCTTATACATCTATCAAAAATAATTAAAATTAAAGCATCATAAATTTAGATCAAATGCAACCCTAGAAAAATTAAATTACTTCATAAAATTAAAATAAAAATTATAACAGATACAGAAAAATAAGATGAAGAAGATGGAAAATTAAAACATCAATTAGAGCAAATATTTGGCACACGCAGAACACAACAAAAGCCAAAAATGGCTTCTGCGTGTTCCACAGCCAACACACAAACACTACAAAAATTACAAACTCAAAAAACTTCTTAACACTATCATCTTATCTCCTATTTATCCCCAAAAAACACATCAAAAATATTAATATTTAATACACGCGGGGGATAGAGGAGTGTGGGAAAAATAATAAATAAAAACACGTGGGGGTCAGTGTTTAGGGACCAAGGAATAAAAGTATAGTGAGGTCAGTGTTTCTGAACAAAGTAAAAGAATTCCCAACAGATGCAGAGGGAAATGGCCATCCCGTAAAAATAGGCGACGACCTAACAACAGAGCTCGAGGAGCAACTCTCATTGTTTCTCAGAGCCAATGCAGAAATCTTTGCATAGACCCCTACAAACATATCAAGAATTGATTCATGAGTAATCACACACTAGATAAACATCGATACAAAGGTTAGACTCGTTCAATAGAAGAAGAGGAAATTCCCTAGAGAAAAAAAATGAGGCAATCAAATATCATGTAATAGTCCTCAAAGAGGCCGGGGTCATCAAGGAAGTCAAGTATCCCTCATGGCTCTCAAATGTGGTACTCGTAAAAAAGGCATGCAGAGCGTCTCACATGTGCGTAGCCTTCACCGATCTAAATGAGGCCTGCCTCAAAGAGTGCTTCCCCCTTCCAAGCATTGATCAATTGGTGGATGCCTTTTCTGGGTTCAGGTTAATGAGTTTCTTAGATGCATACTCCGAGTATCATCAAATCAAAATGCACCCTGAGGATGAGGCAAAAAATTCTTTCATAACAGAAGAAGGAGCATTTCGCTTCACAAGAATGTTGTTCAGATTGAAAAACACAGGTGTAACATACCAACGCCTTATCAACAAAATGTTCGACAAGCAGTTTGGCAAGAACCTGGAAGCATACATCGATGACATTGTGGTCAAGTCAGTTCGACCCTTTAACCATATCAAAAACTTGCAGGAGATATTCGAAGTGATATGAAGGTATGACATGAAACTTAACCCAAAAAATGCATTTTTGGTGTTGCTGAAGGAAAATTCCTAGGCTAGCTCGTATCGGCAAAAGGAATCGAGGCCAATCCTGACAAAACACAGGCACTGCTAAACATGAAGCCACCCAATAGTCTCAGGGGTATACAACAGTTAAATGGAAGAATTAGGGCATTGGGTAGATATATAGCTAAATGCACAGACAAGTGTATGTCCTTCTTAAAAATGCTGAGAAAGAACAAGACTGTCTTTTGGAATGAGGATTGTAGCACGACCTTTGGGGAAATCAAGAAATACCTCAGCAATCCCTCAGTCCTAGTCAGCCTACTATCAAGGGAGGTTCTTTATCTATATTTGGTTGTAACACCCCAAATATGCAGCACCGTGCTCATAACAGAAAGAAACAAAATCTAACACCTCATCTACTATGTCAGCTAGATTTTAACTGAGACCCAAAGAAAATATCCCACCATAGATAAAATTTCCTTTCCCCTCAAAATTACTGCAAGAAAGCTCAGGCACGACTTTGGCTCATACACCATCATAGTACTCACCTCACATCCTCTAAAAAATGTATTGAAAAAACCAGAGGTTGTAGGAAGGCTGGCCCAGATAGCCATGGAATTAGGGGAGTACGACATCAAATACATGGCTAGAGTTTCCATCAAAGGGAAAGCTCTAGCCGAATTTGTGGCCGAGTTCACTAAATGCCCCGAGGTCATTACCAGAATAGAAACTTAGGAGGTATGGATGGTTGACCCTAGGAATGCATCGACCTTGCAGGTATTTGTGGATGGTGCTCACAATTTCAATGGCTTAGGACTAGGGGTGGTTATAAGGGATGAAAAGGACAATTGCTTTGAATATGCTGTCAGGCTTGACTTCTAAGAAACCAATAACATCACATAGTATAAAGCTACCATATTTGGAGTCATGACCGCAAAAATACTAGGGGCAGATAGAATCACCCTACATAGCGACTCCCGACTCATGGTCAATCAGTTTCTGGGAACATTTGAAGCACGAGATGGAAAGATGAAGAAGTACTTGGAAAGACTAAAATAAGAATGCACAAAATTCTTGGAGTTCAAGATCAATCAGATAGCTCGAAATGAGAACAGTCATGTTGACGCCTTGGCCACCTTGGCATCCATAAGGGAAACCAAATACGAATAGGTGGTATCAATAATGGTGCTGGCAGAAACATCTCTCAAAGAAACTAAAAAAAGGATAGAATGCATGGAAAATCTATCTACAATATATTTTTCCCCGATCTATAATTTATTGGATAAATGGGACCTATTCGAAGACTGCACGACCGCAAAGCAAATCGAAGCTAAAGAAGCCCGGTACATGATTGAGGTGGGAAAATTGTACCGCAAAATGCCACTCAGCCTGGGCCTCTTATGCATAAGCACAAAGGGAGCCAAAAAAATAATATACGAAGTGAACAAAGGAGATTATGGCTTGCATTCTAGGGGAAGAAGATTATCCCAGCGAATTATGAGATAGGGTTATTACTGGCCCATTATGCTCACTGATTGCGTTAAATACACTGAGAGATGCAACAAATGCCAAAGATTTGGCCCCTAACCCACACACCACCTAATGATATGAGGGAAGTAGTAAGTCCCTTGCCTTTCTACAAGTGGGGACTGGATATAGTAGGACCTCTACCCATAGGCACGAGCCAGAAAAAGTTTCTCCTCGTTGCCACTGATTATTTTTCAAAATGGATAGAAATAGAAGCCCTAGCCATAATACGAGAAGATGAGGTAATCAAATCAAGTTCATATGGAGGTCCATAGTTTGTCGATTTAGCCTCCCCAAATATCTCGTTATGGATAACGGGCACCAATTCACTGGTCGAAAGATTAAAGCATTTGATTTCAAATACAATATCAAGATATGCCACTCAACACCCTACTACTCTTAGGCCAATGGTCAGGCAGAGTCCTCCAACAAATTAATCATCAACCTATTAAAGAAAAAGTTGGAAAGAACCAAAGGGAAATGGGTGGAAGAATTTCCCGGCGTGCTATGGGCTATTAGAACAATCCCCTGAGGGAGCACCAACGAAACCCCCTTCTCCTTACTTTATGGAACCGAGGTGGTAATACCCACCGAAGTTACAATCCCTACCCACAGATCGAGCATAATAGAGGAGCACAATGAGGTAAAAAGAGTAACCAAACTAACCTTGGCCGAAAAAATAAGGGATGAAGGTTTAAGAAGATTGATCAAATAGAAAATAACAATATTAGAATACTACAACAAAATTGTGAGCTTCAAGACTTTTTCCCGAGGTGATTGGGTTCTCAGGAAGGTTTTCCCTAACAAAAGAGAATAGATGGTTGGTAAAATGGATGCCAGTTGGGAGGGACCTTATCAAATAATTGAAATAACACTAGGAGAGGCCTATTTATTGAAAAGCATCAAAGGCATTGAGGAAGGCACAAGCTAGAACTCGAGACATTTAAAAAGATACCATTTCTAATAATATATGTATTAACCTACCCATCTCCTTCTTTCTTTTGTAACAGCGACGCGTATGTATCTATGAAATAAAAGACCTCAGCATCTGATTATTTACTCAATCTCTCTCTTAAAATGGGCATCATAGGCTCATCACCTAGATCTATAAATCTGGTGGAGCACCCCAGTAATGAAAGAAGTTGAGTTGTCCACCTCGGTCAAGAAATAGGTCGACACTCTGACAATAAAAAGAGCATCTCGGTCAGGAACTAGGTCAAGCCCTCTCCCTTAAAATGGGCATCAGGGGCTCATCACCTAGATCTATAAATTTGGTAGAGCACCCCAGCAATGAAAGAAGTTGAGTTGTCCACCTCGATCAGGAACCAGGTCTAGACTCTAACAAAAAAAAAGTACCTCGGTCAGGAATCAGGTCAAGCTCTCTCCTTTAAAATGGGAATCATGGGCCCATCACCTAGATCAATAAATTAGGTGGAGCACCCCAGCAATGAAAGAAGTCGAGTTGTCCACCTTGGTCAAGAACCAGGTTGGCACTCTGACAAAAAAAAAGATAGCACCTCAGTCAGGAACCAAGTCAAGCTCTCTCCCTTAAAATGGGCATTAGGGGCTCATCACTTAGATCTAGAAAATATGGTGGAGCATCCCAGCAATGAAAGAAGTCAAGTTGTCCACCACGGTCAGGAACCAGGTCAAGCTCTCTCCCTTAAAATGGGCACCAAGGGCTCATCACCTAGATCTATAAATCTGGTGGAGCACCCCAGCAATGAAAGAAGTAGAGTTGTCTACCTTGGTCAAGAACCAGGTCAAACTCTTCCCCTTAAAATAGTTATCGGGGGCTCATCACCTAAACTGTGTTAAATAAAATTACAAATACAACAAATATCCATTATATATAAATACAAGCTAATCAGATTGTTCATTATTTTATTAACATTAATCACTACACATCTCGCACATGGTCCATCTATCAGCATAGACATTTAAACACTCTTTAAACATTTGGACACACGTCCGCTATCTGGATCATCAGTCTCTTCAACCAAAGGAAAAAGTTTGGCCTAAATCTCAACAACCTTCTCACGAACATAAGTTGCAGGTTCAGGGTACGTCGTCATCATTAAAAGCAACCCTCGCTCCAGATCTTTAGTAACCTCCATGACTTTAAGAAAAACTCTTTCAGATCGCTTCATATAAAAACTTGCCCAATACGAATCTCTACCAATAAGACTGGCCATACTAGTCAAGGTTTTCTTTTCATGAGATTGCGTTTCAGATAATTGCTCCCTACAAGTAGTGAGCTCACACTTGGTCTCTTTAGCAATACGTTCTAGCCTCATAACGTCAACTTTAATTAACCTAATATCGTCCTCAAGCCTACCACTTGCAACACAAAAAGCTCGAAGTAAGCACCTATTGGTTCGGTCAGAATCCATAACACGCGAACAAAAAGGTTAGAGGAATTAGGAAAAATTCTAAAACACATGAATGAGATTAACATTCTCAAATGGCCATACATACAATTAGGGTATATTTCTATCCTTCATCATACATGTCATTCTATCGATAAGCAATATACACAAAAATGCCTCTTCCAAGTTTATTTAAGTGCCACGGATCATTTGATAAAATTTGTAAATAATCAAAAGCATTAAGCACATATAGAATAAACAAATCGAACGTCTTATAAATCGTTCAAAAATAATTAAAATCAAAGATTCATAAATTTAGATAAAATGCAACCCTAGAAAAATTAAATTACTTTATAAATTTAAATTTAAATTACAGCAGTTAAGGAAAATGAGATGAAGAACAAAAGAAAATTAAATCATTTCGGATCGTAAATATTTGGCACACGTAGAACACAACAGAAGCCAAAAATGGCTTCTGCGTGTTCCACAGTGTAGCCCTGAACACTACTAAAAATCTCAAACTCTAAACTCCCAAAACTCTATTTTTCAACAATAAATCCCCAATTTATAGCTAAAAAAATATAAATAAAATAATACATTTTTTTGGACACGAGGGGAACGTGGGGGACAGCTGAAATGCGTGCGTGAAATTCTACGTTTTCGCACTCACTGAAACTTGCCATGTGTCAGAACTTGATTGGCTGAAAGCTAAAGTAGGACACATGGCATCTTTCGATTGGTTGTATAACTGGGTGCATGTGAATCGGCCACACGAGATTATGCCTTAGTTGACGTGTGAGACACGTGGGTCCCACCCTACACGCCGGCCTGCGCAGCAGGTGGTCCCCCACTTGGTACACCGACGGCGTGAACGAGAAAACCTGCACCCATTCGCTTTGGTTGGGTTTGAAAGACATGCGCCCATCGTAGAAAAACAAATTTTCTTAATTGCATTTTGACCCATAAATTTAATTCAAATTACCTTTTAGACTTTTATTAATTGCAATTAAAAACTCTTTTATTTGAAATTATATTTTTGGACATAAATTTGCAATTAAGTACGATTTCGATTCAAATTATTTAATTTTCTTAAAATTATATTCCTTAACAAATAAACAGTAAATACTAATGTATTAAACTAAAATTAACTAAAAATGTGAAGAACATAGTAATTACATTTAATTAAATAGATGAAAATAACTATATAAAATACAGTTATCAACACCCCCAAACTTAAGTTTTTGTTCGTCCTCGAGCAAAAGGAAAGAAATAAAAAAAAGATAATTGCATTTAAAATAGTGATTTTCAAAATATTTCTTTTTAGTCATTCCAAATTACATAACTCAAAGAAATAAAAGAATTCTATCTAAGTATCAAAATCAATTTAAAAATATATTACATTTTCACAATGAATTTTAGTGTGTGTGTAAAGTCTTTTCATATTTTATCACATGCAATCCGAATCAGTTTATGCAAATATAAAATCAAACAAATTTTAATGAAATCAAAAATCTCATAAGTTTATTTTTCATTTCTCTCTCCACTAATGTAAAAAAAAAAAACACAACCAAAAATCAATACGACTTTATTAAGATTTTAATGTATGGCTTAGGTAAAGGTAGGTTAAAGGAAAATATTAATCTCAATTTTTCCTAAACACATCATTTTAGGATTGAAACAAGAGATCTTTTATCATCAAAATAAACACTTCCCAATTTGGGATTTAACATCACATACAATAACCATTTTGTTTCAGATTTATTTTCTTTTTTTTTCTTTTTCCTTTTTTTTCCAGAGTCTATTTTTTTTAGTATCCGCTTTTTTTCTTCTTGATATATCTTTCAATATTTACTAACAATTGTCACATTCCAATGAGATAAGAAAAATAGATATATCTGCACACATATATTTTTTTTTAAAGTAGGCTTTTGAAATGAGATAAATATATATATATAAACTTTGAAGCTCAAAAGGGGTATACTATGGATATAGCATGTGAAGGTAGATAGAAAGGCTCAAACGATCCAAAGATGGCCTAAATCATTTTCTTAGTTAAATTTTATCTATAATTTCGCCTCGAGAGAAAATCAAACAAGTTCTAAAAAATGTGACACCACAAATATCAATCGAATTCCATAGTCACATAAACATTTTCTAAATTACCATAGCAACTCAAAAATCAAGACTAGTGCTCATAAATATTTAATCTTGTAAAAATGAAACATACGTAAAAATTATTCATCGCTTATATTTAATTTGTGTGTGATTAAATTTAACTTTGCTGGCTGTTTGTAAACATGATGTAATAATAACGTTTTTATGCTTGCGAAATATTAAATAGGTAAAAATCTCTAAAATGAATTGATTTTATTTTTATTCAAGATTTTATATTAAGAATGTTAGAGAGAAATATATTATTTTTCATTACAAACTTAAATCTGAAAATTAGATTTTAAGGTTTAGTTATCCGGTCTAATTTAGAGTAGTGCACTTTTATTTGTTGGTACAATTGCCCGGTAGTTAGAGTGAAGCTCTATTTCAAAAGTTTTTATAAGAATTATTATCTGAAAATGTATTGAAAACATGTTTTCAGTTGTGGTTTTAAAACTTGAAAGTTAGTACTCGGATAATTAAATTCTTAGGTTTAATTTAGACACCTTGAATAAAGTTTAAATTGTCTAACCCCACCAAAGGTGGCATTTAAATGCTTCATTTTCAATCTCTTAGAAAAAGGAATTAATTTAATTAACCAAATTAGGTATCAACCCCACCCATAGGTGTTAGTTGATTTGTTTAGTTAACAAAGAATTTCTAACACCACCAAAGTGGTATTCATATAAAAAAGGGACAATCAATAAATATCAATTCATATCTTTAATAACCTAAATAATATGAGCAAGCATAATTAACTTTGTTATTATATCCATAATTACTCCACTATTTTAACAAATAAAATTTGCATAAATGTTTATTGAATCTCTATCTATATTTATTTTTATGTTCTTAGATTAAAAAAAAACACAAAAACCCAAATATCGTGACAGGATGTTTAGGATTTAATTTTGTTTTTTAAAAGTTTGAATAATGAATTAAAAACCACATATATTCCTTCCTTAGATCGACCTTGGGAGTATACTTATCATTTTGTATGAAATGATTCGTGCACTTGCGAGAGTTTTATAAATATAAAACCAAAGTATTAGTAGGATCGGCGATGTCGGTTCTGCTCATCAATTACAGTGTGCTTTTATGGGTTATAGCATAGCTCACAAGGGATTTTTATGTTATTATGCTATTACTAATTGTCTATGTACTTCTAGAAATGTTATTTTCTTTAAACATGAGGACTATTTTCATCAATATGTTTCCCCTTCTGATGGTGTCCTTCTTCCTAGCTTTAATGATATCTCTCCATCAATTGAGCATTTAAAACCCAATATTGTCTAACAGCAACGACAACCCCAATCATCACAAATCCTTCACGACCCTTAACTAGTGCATACTTCAGTGGCTCCTTAGAGATCTTCCCGTACTATTCGTCCTCCCGATAGGTATGGTTTCTCTTCCACTTTAGCTCATACTACAGTTCCTACCTCTTATTCTCAAGAAGTTAAACATACGTGTTGGGTGAAAGCTATGCAAGAATAACTTCAAGCTTTTAAGGAGAATCATACTTGGGATATTGTTCCCTATCCTACTGGTATTAAGCCCATTGGTTGTAAATGGGTATATTCCATTAAGATACGATGTAAGGGCTCACTTGATAGATATAAGGTGTGGTTGGTGGTACTCGGTAATCGATAGGAGTATGAGGTCGATTATGAGGATACATTTTCCCCTGTAGAAAAAATGATGATGGTGTGAGTTGTTCTTGTTATTGCTATATCCAAGGGTTGGCCATTGAGATAAATGGATGTTAAGAACGCCTTTTTGCATGGGGATCTTAAGGAATAAAGTTTTATGACTCCACCATCAGGTTTGTTTTCTACACCCTCTATCGACGTTTGTAGGCTAAAATGGTCACTCTATGGTTTAAAATAGGCTCCATGTGCTTGGTTTGATAAATTTCACTCTATACTTCTTAGCTTCTCCTTTGTTCAAAGTTAGTATGATTCCTTTTTGCTTCTTTGCAAGACTGCTAAGGGAATAAGGCTGCTTCTAGTATATGTTGATGATATTATTATTATAGGGATTGACTCTACATTTATTTCCAAGCTTCAGGAACGCCTTCAAGGTTCCTTTTATATGAAAGACTTAGGTTCTTTACAATATTTTTTAGGCCTTGAGGCACACTCTACCTTAGTTGGTATTTTCTTATACCAACATAAATACACCCAAGAATTAATTACTTTGGTTGGCCTTCAGATTGGTCGTTCTATTGATACTCTCTTGGAAGTCAATGTTAAATATCATCATGATGATGGAGATTTTGTCTCTGAATCTTCTTTATATAGACAAATGGTGAGTAGCCTAAACTATCTGATTATCACTTAGCCTGATATTTCCTTTGTTGTTCAACAAGTTAGTCAATTTATAAAGGCACATAAGCACCACCATCTGGCTCTTGTCCGTCACATTGTTCGCTATTTTGCAGGGCACTTCCACCCACAGTCTTTTCTTCCCTGTGGACTCTTATATTCATCTGCTTGCATATAGTGATGTTGATTGGCAGGTTTTTCTGATACTCGACGATCAATTATTGGTTGGTGCATGTTTCTTGGTGCCTCTCTTGTTTCTTAGAAAAGCAAGAAGCAAGATCATGTGTCGAAGTCCTCCACCCAATCTAAGTATCATGCTATATCTTCTTCATGTTCTAAGATTATTTGGCTTTAGGAGCTGTTGGGTGAGCTTGGGTTTCCACAACTTGAGTCTACTCCACTCCATACGGATAATACTAGTGCTATTCAAATTGTTGCTAACCCAGTATTTCATGAGCGTACCAAGCACATTGAAGTGGATTGTCACTCTATTCGTGAAGTATATGATGCTCACGTCATCTCTCTATCTCATATTACCACCGATTTCTAGACTACTGATGTGTTTACTAAGGCTCTCTCCCAGCATCGACATCAATTTCTTGTTGACAAATTGATGTTTTTTGATCGTCCAACATCAATTTGAGGAGGGATATCAATGGCAGAGATTATGGACAAGATTACAAGATTTACTTTATCATAATTAATGTATTAGATGTGTATATATTATTACCTAAAATAGATAAAAAATATATATTGTTTATTTAGGTAAGAATATACAATTTAAGTAATAGAATATTGTATATTCTTACCTAAAATATATAAACAGAATATTGTATATTTAGGTAATAAAATATTATATATTTAGGTAATTGAATATTGTATATATTCTTACCTAAAATAGATTGTATAGTAATTCTTATTTAATAAAATGGATCCTCAAGAAGAGGTCATTCAACCATTTACTCAAAATTTTCAAATTATTTATCTTGTTTGGATTCCTTTAGTTGGTTTAGAAATGGTATTGACTACTACTCTCGTTCTGATGTTTTATGATTTTAAGGATGTTAGTTTGTTCCCCAATTATTTTATTAGAATTTTTATCATTATTTGTACTTGTTTATGTACTTTGAAAGATTATAATTTTGCCTTCTTTATCACTTGTACTAAATGGTAAATCATTAGAAATTTTTGGTAATATTTTATTGACTATCTTACCACTTCGAAGGATCATGGAATCCTTAGCTTTATCTACTTGGCTGAGTACCTTTCCTTTTTCTTGCTTTTGCATGTATTTTTCAAGTTGCTCAATTTTGGCTTCAATCCTTTTTACCCAAGTCTCTACAGAATTCAACTTTTGATTGTGCATCAATTGGTTGTCTCTATTAATATGAATATAAATTCAAATTATCTTCTAAGATTGGTTTTGATTGATTTTGTGGTTGGTTTTCATATGGCCTTTTGTTTTGTTTTGATCATATGTTTGGTAATTTTTTAGGTAACTATAGTTGTTGTAATGATATCTTTGCATATAATTTACTTCCCCTATGGTATCCATACTAGAATTTCCTGCATTTGAACAATTAAAAACATTATGTTCAATTAAACAACAAAATTCACATACCTCTTGTTTTACTTTCGAAAGGTAATGAGAATTTGTATTTTCTTAGTCAATTTTGTAAGTCCTAAGGCCATTTATTTCCTAGAGAAAATTTTATTGACTGTTGTCCTTCTTCCTCTAGTACTTTTACATTAGAAATTAGCATCCAACTTCTCATAAAGCTCATAAGTTTCTTCTATCATTTTTTCTCCCATAGCTCCTTATGTTGCATTATCAATTGTGTACATACACTATTGTGTTAGTTCATCATAAAAGAATTGATGTTGTACTTGAAATAGTGTTAGCATTGAGTCAAAAGTAGTTTGTGAAACTACTCAAATAAAATGTAACATAAATACCGAAATGCGCTTAAAGTAATTTGTGAAATGTAGTATTTAGAGAAAATTTCAATAGATTTTTGCTCTAATTTCTTGCTTGAACAAAGAGAGAAGAAGGGAGGACATTAATAGAAAAACCCAAGCAACAAGGCCATCCTTTTCGGGGGTTTGATGATGGGTTTGACAAGGGGTCCATCGAGGGCCTTGTAGAGGTGCCAAAAATTTTAATTTTGTGTTTCAAAAATTTTCTAGTAATTTTCCATAAATACCCACACACGCAATGAAACAAAAATCGTAACTTACAATCTATCATGCATACTATGAAAACCCATCCTATGGTGTATGTATAATAGGCTTTCAGACCAAGTGTGACTAACTATGTACTTATGAGCATTATTGATCACAAATATCCAACCTTACATAGAGGAAGATAGAAACACTAAGTAAAATAAATAGACTTGGTGTTTTGCATACAAGAATACCAACAAGACACAAAGGACTATAAGACTTACACATTGCATTAAAGGAACACCCAAACATCTCCCCCCACTACTACAATATATATCTTTAGTCTCGAAAATTTAGCCTCGGTTTTTTTAATAACCGAGGCTATAGGATTTTGGCCTCGGTTTTTGAAAAACCGAGGTCATAGGGTATATCTATGGCCTCGGTTATTTTAAAACCGAGACTGTAAATATGTAAATTCTATCAATTTTCTTTCTTTTACATTAAACATCAAATTTTTGATCAAATTTTTTTTCTTTTTTTTTCTCCTTTTTTTTTCCTTTCTCTTATCTTCTCTTTTCTTTTTCGATCCCCAGTTTTTTTTCCTTTCTCTTCTCTTCTCTCTTTCCCCAGCTTTTTCCCTTTCTCTTTCTCTTCTCTCTTTTCTTTTTCCACAATGTTTTCCCTTTCTTTTCTCTTCTCTTTTTCCTACCACATCCCCGACCCTCATCCTTGGCCTCCAGCTACTTCATCCCTGGCCTCCAGCTCCCCAGCTACCCCATCCCCTTCAGCGAGCGAGATAGATTTAGGGATTAGAAAGCGTGAAAAATTTAAGATTTGGCAAGCATGAGAAGAACGAAAGAGATCTGAGAGAGTGAGAGAAGGCGCACTGTAATTAGTAAGTCATCATAACACCAAACGATTGCCTCTGTTTTCATGGATTTTTGTTTATGAATTTTAATTTCTGCGAAAGTTTTGTCGTATTTAAGATCCTTTCAATTTTTATTCCGATCTATCGTCTTCCTTTTTTTGATTAATTATTACAATAACATTCTAGTTACTTGAGAGCAGAGAAACCCTAATATTGATATTGGTTCTATAAATTGAAGTTTGGTACTCTGTGGAATCTAGATTTCTCTTCCAAATTTGAGTTGAAATGCTACACAAAAGCTTTAAGCTAGCTAAATGGTAAATTCTGCATCTCATTCTTTCTTTATATTCAACAATTTTGAGTTTTTTTTCTAAAATTATAGGATGTATGTTTTGATTGAATCTATAAGCGATACATTCTGCATTTCCCTTTTTTTTTTCTTTATCTTTGTGTTCTATTTGTCACTACACGGTTGTACCCATTATTTTTTTTCCAGAGTAAGAGAGATTATAAAAGCATCTAGTAATGATTTCATTTTTGGTCTGTAATCTGGATTGGTTGATTATACTTGTAAGAGACAACCTTATCTTGTAAAAACCGAGGTCATAGGTTGTTACCTATGGTCTCTCTTACTTAGGCCTTGGTTCTTATAACCGTGGTTATAGACCTACGGTCACGGTTAAAAACCGAGGCCATATGTACTTTTTGTAGTAGTTCCCTTTTTGACACAAAAGGTCAAAGGAATACTTTTATGTGAGGGAAAGAAGGCATAAAATAATGTAATAATCCTAACAGTCATGCAATACAACAAAAAAGATTAATGGAAACAAAATAGGCAATAACACATCCTAGACCAAAAATCAAATAAATAGAACAAATTCATTCTTATTAATTAAACAATATATTCAATTTTTATTTCAATAAGTAAAAGAAAATACACTAAGACAACATAAAAAAAAGTTTAACACTCTACGTGAGGACTATCCATGATTATTAGGGGTAGTAAAAGAAGGTTCAGTTTCTCTCCACTAAAGTTTCTAAATATGGAGGCATGAGAATCAATAAAGGAGGCATCAGAGAAAGAAAAGCCTTTGGGACCAACTATTGGAGGTCTAACTAAAGCTGAAGATAAGGGATAACCATTAATATGTGGTGGTGGATTAGGTTCGTAAGAAGTAGCTTGAGCTTATGCCTGAAAAAGTACATGAATCCTTTACATATTTATGTAATTTAGATTGAAAGTATGTGACTCATCCAAAAGATTATAGATGGTACCAAGAGCATCATCATTGAGGGGAATATAAGGAGGCAAAGAAGAAGAAATGGGAATAGAAGCACAATCGATGGATTGAGCAACATTTTGAGAATAAGAAGAGGAAGAGGTAGTTGAAGAACGCTATGTGAGCCTCTACTAAAAGGGAATAGTTAGAGTGAAACAATAAATTTGTTATTAGAAAAAAATATCATGAGAAAGGTTGGAACTCCACCTTGAAATCAATGGAGGATAGTTGAGGGAAGAAAGGAAAGGATCAATTGAACTAAAAATGATGATTCTATAAATCATGCCTACAAGATCTATAGTCTCACCATTAAGGATAGTGCAAAGGAAGTTTCCTCTATATGGGGTGACAGTATGAAGATGAAAATGAGGGTGAATGATAGTGCTAATGACATCATTAAGATGACAACTAAGGAACAATTTATTGATAATATTGGCACCTCTACTATCGGTGTGGCGAGGCCCTACCAGTTGGTTCTCCATATCAATGAAGTGACATTCATTTACTCGAGAATACTCATTAGGAAGGAAAGTAGTAGCAAGATTCTCAAACTTAAAGAGGATGATATGGAAAGAAGGTTCCTCAACATCAAAAAGAGATAATAATTCAACAACATCGTCTCTTGAAAAAGTGAATCTTTGCACTTTGAGGACGAGTTTGGTAGAAAATGTAAAAGTGACCAAAGGAGGTCAAGCATCATAAAAATCCCTAACAAAATTTTCATCATACGAGAAAGAAAGGATACAAATAGAAAGTCAATAGAAAAACCTTTATTCAATTGTTGAAGAGTCATGGATAACAACATATTGCTCACAAAAGATGGGTGTCTGACTAGAGGATCCAACAAGCTATGACTACTTCAACTTCTTCTTACTTTAGGATCATTTTGTTGCCATTTTTTAAGAATGTGAGGGTAAGAGGTAGATGAATAGAAAGAAGAGAAGGCTACAAATATGTGGTGTGAAGAAATGAAAAGTGGGGGCTCAAATTTATAGACCGTACATAACTCATTAAACTAACTTTCCAACCACCTCCCTGGAGTACTCAATGTGCCCCACGGTAAGTGTGTAAAATACATACTTTGGTGTGACCTAAGTGAGGGGGTGTTAAGGCACAGAAAAAATGATGCAATGTGTCCTTAAAAGAGAGAGAAAGATAGAAAGAGTGTGCCAAACCACAAACACAAATATTTTTTGAATTTTTAAACAAAAAATCATGAAAAATAACACAAATCAATATCAAAGAAACAAGATAAATACATAAATAACATATAGAAAGAAGGTATAGTCTTTATGTCATATAAGAATGTGGTGTATATGGCACTCAAGGTACATTTTGTTTAGAAATTCTTGAAAAACTGGTCAAGTGATCCTTATAAACGTGGCTAGGCTAACACGTTGAAGAGACTTGTTTCTTTCTACACTATGCCTAAGATGCATAATGCATTGGACTTGAATATGCTCAAATGAGCCACAATAACCACTAAGTGAAAAAATATATAGGGGAGGAGAACTCTGTCAGGTACTTTTCAAGGATCTAGGACATTACCTACTAGGTGTCCAGTAGTGTCATATAGATGGCATAAACATGTAGAGAAGTGAGAGAATCTAGGTCTCTGACTTCATGGAGTAACATGCGGAGGAGAAAAAGAGGAAGAATTTCTCACATTAACTCTCATATGAGGATGAGAAGTTAATTTTTGATAGTGGGTTTGAGATGCCTACTGTGACATGTAGAAGGACTTCCTTTGTTCAAGAGAAACCTTTAATGTGCTTATCTCATGCTCTTTTTCTTTTAGGCACTCCAATGCCTTTTTCTTTGATTTTTTTAGATTTTATATGTTTTCACAAGAGCTCATTACAAGAGTCGAGCAACTCATCTTGCTCACTTTATTATCTTCTACAATTACCTCATGAACATCTGAGGTAGTAGTCAAAGGATCTATGACAGTACTTGAATCTATAAAGGCCAAAAAGTTATTGTCATCTCGATGCTCGAGTTTTGTATTTATAAAATAGCTCACAAGTGCACAAGTCACTTTGTAAAAAGTGATAAGTATACTTCCAAGGTCAGTCTAAAGAGAAATTATGTTATTTTGAAGTAATTCAATAAATTCTTAAAAACAAAAATTAAACCTAAAGATCCTATTACAAAGTTTGGGTTTCAAAAAGATCTAAATTAATAACATAAAATTAAAGATAGATTCAACAAACATTTTTGAAAATAACATTAAACTCAATAGAGAATTTATAGGATAGATTAATTAGTTAATTATGCTTGCTCAATATTAATTAGGTTATTAGAGTTATAAATTACGATTATTAATTCTATCTTATACATACAAATATGAGATTAATTAGGTCTACAATTTGTCATTAAATAAAATCACATAACGCCTTCGATCAATTCTATTACTTAATTTTAATTTAATTATGCTTCTTTTCTAAGAGATTAATGAACCATTAAATTGCCACATTCTGTCTGGTCTAGCAATTTAATTTTCATTCAAGGTATCAAAGTTGGATTTAAAAATTTAAACTTCTAGGAACTAACTTTTAGATTTTAAAACTACAGCTAAAAATAGGTCATCAATATATTTTTAAATAGTAATTCATGTAAAAATCTTTGAAGTTGCATTTCACTCTAATTACACAATTGATATAAATCTAAGACAAAAGAGCACTACTTTAAATCAAATCCAAATAATCAAATCTTAAATCTAACTTTCATATTTTAAGTTCATTATAAAAATTCTAACATCACTATATTTTCTATAATAAACACTATAGAATTCTTGAATACAAAACAATACTAATTTTATAAAAATGTTTGCCCACTTAAATATTTCAAGGGAATAACAATATTACTATTATCCAATAGTATTTTTAGCCAGACATGCTTTATTTAATAAATGATTAGTAAATTAAATAGAGCATTCAAAACTCATTCAAAAAAACCCATAGAATTAATTTAAAAATAAAAGAATACATTTAAATTATGTCAAGCATATTGTTCTCAGCACAAAATTATAAAAACTAAGAAAATAGGAAATAAAAACAACTGAGAAGTTTAGGATGGAAGTGATGATTTTTACAATTAAGTGGATAGGTTAGAAAATGATACAAAAGAGAGAAAAATGTATCAAAAGATTGGGATCCGCAACATGCTTTTATTTTCACCATAGCATGATCCTTGTGATATAAATTAGATGTTCGATAACTCTTTGAAGATAAAAGGAGCTTCTATTAGCATCATGGAACTTACAAGCTCCTAGGTGATTTCCTACTCCCAACTATGGGTCTTAGGTGCTCTTAGAATTATAGATGATGTGGTAGGTTGCTAGTAATGTTTACCATCTATAGTTTCCCCTACTCTACAACTTCTTGAGGGAGCTAGGAGGTAGATGGAGCATCTTATTTATGAGGTGAGTCAAACCTATTCTTTTTGAGCTAAGGAGCTATTAACTTCATTACCACATGTCTTCATCAGGGAGTGTCTTGTTTGGATTGACTATTATAGTCATTAGGCAAGCAAAGATTCAAGCTATTGTTTAGGAGCCGTTAGCTAATCTTAAGGTTTGCAAAGCTCACATTGAGTATCCGTTTATTTCTAAGAGAGAGAAGATGACTTATTAATAGGGTTTAAAGAGTCCTTAGACTCAATTTACTTATTTTGAATTCAAAAATTCTCTGTTAATCCAAAGCTTGAATCATCTCATTATTTCTTGAAACTCTTTGTTGTTATTTTAATCAACTCAATTAAGGTCATTTCTTTTGGTTCTCGTGGCTTCTCCTTCATCAAAAATTTATTTTGATCACACTCATTCTCCTACGAGTATATTGTTCACTGAGTCTAGTGAGACACCCATTGGGTTTCTTGAGGTGGCTTCCCCTAGGCACATCAAAATTTTGTACCTCACTTCTCTTAAAATTCTATTTGTACAAATATAGCTGTATGTAAGGATCGAACCCATAAAGGATTAATAAAAATCTCCTTTTAATTACTAATACATTAGTGAGTTAATTGAAGTTAGCATGGGAGTTTGATTTATTGTGAAGAAACATAAACAATAAAGGTGAATTGCTCATGAATAATCAGAGGCATGTGATCATGGGACTATCGACACTACTAGTCTATAATACAATTAATCATATCATAAATGGATTTCTAATTGGCACCACATTTTTGTATCGTGTAATTAATTAATGATATGATCGCTAATCGTCCTAAATCTTAAAAAAATTAGAGATATTCTTACTAAAATTAATTCACTCATTGCATTAAGATTTAAAAATTTATAACTAAACTAGGCAAGATTAAAAAAATTTAAAAACTTTAACGATGGAAATCAATGCTACTTATTATAGTAACTACAAGATACCACTTCAAATAAAAATATTAGTAATTACAGATAATACCTTAAGTTAGTAATAAACATATCCATACAATAAGTTAGTTGATACTATAATTCATATATGCACAGTTTTAACATTTAAACATAGAATTGAACGCATCAAGAATAAAAAAATTAAACTAAAATTATCATAATATTAAATTAAATAAACCATAGTATGGGCTTGGAATTGCCCACAGTTTTCTTTATATATTTTTTAATATTATTCATTTTATCTATTTCTTTAGTGTTATACAATGAAATAAGAAAAAAGAGGTAAACATGTATTTAGAAAAAAAATAGGGTACTCTATCAATCAAGCTTCGATCAAGATCGATAGAGGACCCTCGAACGGAAATGTATGGATCAATAGTCTCAATAGATAGAGGAATCAAGGTAACAAAGGAAATATGGAAAGTAAGGTTTGATTAATCCAAAGTGACTCAATTGATTGAGTGCTCTCGAGTTTAAAATTGTAAAGGGTATATCAATAAAGAAACTTTCTTGATTATCGATACACCCAATCAGTACTCAAATTTGGAATTTTAGTACCAACTTTTAATATTGACCATTGGATCAAGAAAGTCTAATCCAACTCGAATTGGGCTCAAGTAATATTCTATATAAACAACCTAAGGGAGATAAAAGAGTACATCAAGGGTAACTATTGGAGGAAATTTTGAAGTGAATATTGGAGATTGAAAATTAGGGTTACCTTGGTTTCATCACTACCCATCATAAGCTTTTCTTTATAGTTTTTTATTTATTTTTCCAACGGACCACTTAACTTTCCACTATGAAAAGTGTTGCGTGTTTTACAACACACAAAAAACGTGCAAGTATACACGGTCACAAGTAATAAAATTTGTAAGTAAAGTATCGTTCCCACGGAGATTTGTTACTATAGTTTGTTGATTACTAAAATTATCTATATCTGATTTTATTCAAAACGTTCATTGATTCGAATAAATGTAAGAAAAAAATTTAAAAACAAAATAAAAGAAATCTAGGATTGCAATTTTTCACCAAATTAATTAACTCAAATCATATTATTTTCTTTTGATTTATATTTTTTAGTACATTTAATTTGTCAACCGAAAACTTCTAATTTTATTCATACATCTTTTCCGAGCTCCATACAAACACACCTCGTTAAATTAATTCACTATATCTCTATGAGAATTAAATTCACCAAGATTCATTACGTTCTAAGTTTTCAAATGGCCACACATACAATTAGGGTATATTCCTATCCTTCATCATACATGTCATTCTATTTACGAGCAATATACACACGAATGCCTCTTCCAAGTTTATTCATGTGCCACGGATCATTTCGATAAGATTTGTAAATAATCAAAAAGCATTATGCACAAAATAGAACGAACAAATTGAACGTCTTATAAATCTATCAAAAATAATTAAAATAAAAGCATCATAAATTTAGATCAAATGCAACCCTAGAAAAATTAAATTACTTCATGAAATAAAAATAAAAATTATAACAGATACAGAAAAATAAGATGAAGAAGAAGGAAAATTAAAATATCAATTAGAGCAAATATTTGGCACACACAGAACACAACAAAAGCCATAAATGGCTTCTGCGTGTTCCACAGCCAACACACAAACACCACAAAAATTACAAACTCAAAAAAACTTCTTAACACTATCATCTTATCTCCTATTTATACCCAAAATAATACATCAAAAATATTAAAATTTAATACCCGTGGGGGACAGAGAAGTGTGGGAAAAATAATAAATTAAAACGCGTGGGAGACAAAATTGTATCGAAAATCGAATCGAAAATATTAAATAAATTACGCGTGAGACAGGGGTGCCGATTTTGCATTTTTTTAAATTCATTATGCATGCCACGTGTCAGCGTCTGATTCGCTGAAAGGAATTAACGCGGACACGTGGCGGCTTCTCATTGGATGTGGGAAACAGCGCAGGAGACAACAAAGCACGGAGAAAACGGCTACACATGGCCTTGATCCTACGCTTCTGCGCTCATCATTAACTGCCACGTGTCATCACCTGATTAGCTAAAAAATAGAGTGGGACACGTGGCAGTTGCTGATTCGAGGTTAGGATTCAGAGTGGACACGTGGCAGCTTCTTATTGGAGAAAAATCCGGCGTGCGTACGTGAGGGACAGCGGTTGGACGCGTCAGAGAGGTGGGACCCACCTGCACGCTGACCTGCGCGGCAGTGGGCCCCACTTGGGTGCCGAGCCGCGTGAAAGAAGCTGCACCCATGCGAGTTGGTCGGGTGTGAATAGCACGCGCGAATCTCAACCGTTTCTTCTTTGATCGGACGGTCCACTTTTGGCACATGGTGAATGGCGCGTGGCTCTTCTCATCTGCGCAAAAAATTAAACTTTATTAATTGCATTTTAACCCACAAATTTATTTCAAATTACATTTTCAACTTTCTTTAATTACAGTTTAGCCCTTTTCTAATTTAAATTTAAATTTTAAACTTTTAATAATTAAAATTAAGCCCGATTTTAATTTAAATTATATTTTTGACTTTTAAAAATTGTAATTATGAACTCTATTATTTGAAATTATATTTTTAGACATAAATTTGCAATTAATTAAGTTTTTTCGATACAAATTATTTAATTTTATTAAAATATATAAAAAACAGTAAATACTAATTTATTAAACTAAAATTAACTAAAAACCTTGAAAACTTAGCAATTATAATTAATAAAATAGGTGAAAATAACTATATAAAATACAGTTATCAACACCCCCAAACTTAAGTTTTTGCTAGTCCTCGAGCAAAAGAAAAGAAATAAAACAAAGATAACTGGAATTAAAATAGTGATTTTCAAAATATTTCTTTTTTAGTCTTTCCAATTTACATAACTCAAAGAAATAAAAGAATTTTATCTAAGTATCAAAATCAATTTAAAAATATATTCCATTTTCACAATGAATTCTAGTGTGTGTGAGACGTCTTTTCATTTTTTGTCGCATGCAATCCGGATCAGTTTATGCAAATATAAAATCAAACAAATTTCAATGAAATCACAAATCTCATACGTTTATTTTTCATTTCTCTCTCCACTAATGTAGACAAACACAACCAAAAATCAATAGGACTTTATTAAGCTTGTAATGTATGGCTTAGGTGAAGGTAGGATAAAAGATATATTTAGCTCAATTTTTCCTAAACAACATTTTAGCATTGAAACAAGAGATATTCTATCATCACAATAAATACTTCCCAATTTGGGATTTAACATCACATACAATAACCCTTTTATTTTTTTTTTCTATTCTTTTCTGTTTTTTTTCTTTCTTTTTCTTTTCAGAATATTTTTTTTTCAAGTATCCTCTTTTTTTTCCGATATATCATTAAATATTTACTAACAATTGTCACATGTTAGTTCGATAAGAAAAATAGACATATCTCCACACACACACACACACACATATATATATATATATATATATATATATATATATATATACTTGGTAGGCTTTGAAATGAAATAAAAATATATATAGAACTTTAAAGCTCAAAGGGGTATACTATGGATAAAGCATGTGAAGGTAGATAGAAAGGCTCAAACGATCCAAAGATGGCCTAAATCATTTTCTTAGTTAAATGTTATCTATAATTTCGCCTCAAGAGAAAATCAAATAAATTCTAAAAGTTATGACACCACAAATATCAATCGAATTCCATACTCACATAAACATTTTCTAAATTACCATACCAATTCAAAATTCAAGACAAGTGATCATAAATATTTTAATTTGTAAAAATGAAATATACGTAAAAATTATTCATCGCTTAGACAATATTCAACTTTTTCAAGGCGCTATGCATCATTTAAAACAAAGAAATAAAATTAAATCACTTTAGAATCAATTAGAAATATGTTTTAAAATCGAAGCCCTAGCCACTGATCTAACATATGCTCGATCAATAGAGTATTTAGTTCGATTAATTTAGTCGATTCTCGATCAATCCAGCCAATGAAAAATTATAATGGAGATTGAGGTACTGATCAAGTTGATGTTCCCAAGTGTTGACCAAGTTGATGTTTCCAAATATTCTCAAGATCAATCACAAGGAATTGGAGGTCTAATGACTAGGGATAGATTTGGAAGATCAAGTTGGGTGCAAGGGTTACTTTAGCAAGCAATTTTTGTTTTAATTAATTATGGGCCTTTTATATTTAGCTACTTTTGTTTTAGTTAATCGTGGGCATTTTATGTCTTATTTATTATAAGTCTTTTAGTCTTTCATTATTTAAGGATGGATTATGCCCAACCCACAAATAAATAGACCCATTAGGATTTAATTGATCCTAGGGTTTATCTTGCGTTTGAATTTGTGTTTTTGTCATAAGGATTGTATAAAAAACATATCAGTCTTGTCATTTAGAATAACGAATATCATTAATGAAAAGCATATTTTAGAAAGCTTTTGCTTTTCCTTCTTGTGTTCTTGAGTGAATGCTTGAATTCAACTTATCAAAAGGAATTATCATCCTTTGTGGTGTCTCAAGATTGGGGTGTTAAAACCTTTGTTTCCTTAGGGTTCTAATATAATAATCTTCAATACGTTCTTAGCAAATCAATCATTTCTATTCCTTTAAGTTTGGGGGTTCCTAGGGTTGTTCGCCTAGAGATTCTGCATCATTTGGTATTAGAGCCTCGGTTGTAAAAAAATATTATCTATATTCATCTATTTTTGTTTTTAATTCTTGATTTTGAAAAAAGTCATCTTGATCAGTCCTTTTTTTCATTCTTGAGACTAAAAAAAATCATCCTTTAAGTCTTTTAGTTTTCTTTTAATTTCATTGTCGTTGTTTTCCTATTTTAATTTTGTTTCATAGTTTTATTTTAATTATTTGTATATATTTTTGTTCTTTATTTATGTGTTCAATCCATCTTTGTTCTTCAAAAAAAAAAAAAGAGGGCTGCACTGTTAACAATTTCAAAACTTTTTTGATAAATTGAAGTTGCAACTTTAACGACCATAACTTTTGACGGGTGTCAGAACAACTATTATAATATATCAAATCAAAGCTTGTTTTGATTCCTATTATTAAAACAAAGATATGTCTTCTTTTTGTGCCATTTTTGACCCCAAATTCAATCGTTTACACCACTAACCAAGATGTTAAAGTTTTTTCGCACCTTTTTTTGCATTGTTTTTGGTTCTTGTTCATTAGGTTTACGAATTTGTTTTTTTGTGAATTTTCTATTCACATAAGCCGTAGCAACAGTAAAAAAAGCAAAAAAACAATAAAAAAAAGGAAAAAAAAGACGAGGAAGAGGAGAACAAAGTAGTATATTGTTGGAGATTTCAATTCTTTTTTTTTCTTGCTTAGTTTTCTTGTTCTTATTGAAATTGATTTTCTCTTATTTGGTTATAGTTTTGTCAATTTCATTTAAAAGAATCATCAAACTTGCTGTCAAAGTCTAATTTAAAAAAAAGTCATATTGTGGTCAGGATTCTTTCTTTAAAGTCCTCTTTAGACTTTCTTTTTATCCTCAATTAAGTTTTTAAAATTCTAATTTTCAAGATTTTCAAGATCTTGAAAAGATTCTTTTTGGATCTTTAGAGAGCTATTTGGACTTTATTTTTGTCATCCTTTGTCTTTAAGTTTTTAAAATTCTAATTTTCTAGATTGTTACTAATAAATCGGTTACTTCTTGAGATTTGTTGAATTCTTTGATTTTATTAAGAACAAAAAAAAAAAGATTGGCTTGAGCTTTGAGTGGCAAAAGGAAATAGAGATAAAAAAAATGCCAAAATAGTGTTAAGAAAAAGAAGGCCGAAATAGTGAAAAAAAGAGAGACCGAAATTGTGTCAAAAAAACAAGAGTGATAACAATATGATTTGAGAGCAAACACGTGAGGAATGTGTGAGTAACACTACCTTTTTATTTCATTTTGTTTTATAGATTGAAAACATGAGTAATGAAGTAGGAGAACCATAAGAGGTCAACTTGAGATTTTCCATCTAAATTTTTAATGACCAATTTAAGAAGCTGAATTATAGGTTGGATGATTTAGAATCCTCTCCCGGTTCTAAATTACCTAGGAGAAGACATGAGTTTGAAAAAGGATAAGCTGATTCCAATGTGAAGGAGAGAACAAGTTATAAACAGGACAAAAAGGTTATGGATATACAGACAAATGGAGATATCAAAAGTGCTAGTTCAAGTGACGATGAGATACCACTCTTTGAGAATTGTTTTGATATTAAAGTGGAAGAACCTATGTATAGAGATTTACTTGTCATAAGGAGATCCATGAATATAAAGCCTAAGGATAAAGGAGATGAGGAGCACCAAGGATAGGAAAGTGAGAACAATGGAGATAAATGTGAGCACTAAGGAGAGGAAAGTGAGCACAAAGGTGAGAAAAGTGAGCCAAAAGGAGAGAAAAGTGAGCAAATAGGAGAGAAAAATAAAAGAATGGGTTCATTTGCTAAAAAATAGGAGATTAAGAGTGCAATCATGACAAGGAAACAAGTACTTGTACTTATGTAGAAGGATGTTTATGCTTCTACTAACAATCTTAACTCAACTTTGCCTAGTGTTGTTGTATCTATATTGTAGGACTTTAAAGATCAACTTCTTGAAAAGATTCCCCATGGATTACCTCCTTTGAGAGGAATTGAGCATTATATAGACTTCACACATGGATCCATTCTACCAAATTGACTTACTTATAGAGCTAAGATTCAAGGACCAATATTTTTGAAGAGGGGGAATAATAAAGATTGAGGTACTGATCAAGTTGATGTTCCCAAGTGCTGATCAAGTTAATCTTTCCAAATATTCTCAAGATCATTCGCAAGGAATTGGTGGTCCAATGAATGGGTATATATTTGGAAGATCAAGTTGGGTGCAAGGGTTACTTTAGGAAGCAATTTTTTAATTAATTGTGGGTTTTTTTATGTTTTATTTATCATAAGTCTTTTATTCTTTTAAGGATGGATTAGGCCCCACTCAACTAAATAGGCCCATTAGGGTTGAATTGCATCAAGGGTTTATCTTTGGTTTGTATTGTCGTTTTTTTCATAAGGGTTGTATGAAAAAAAAGTAGCAGTCTTGTCATTTAGAACAACAAATATCATTAATGAAAAATGTATTTCAAAAAGCTTTTACGTTGCCCTCTTGTGTTCTTGATTAAATTCTTGAATTCAACTTATCAAATGGAGTGATCATCCTTTGTGACATCTCAAGATTGGGGTTTTAAGCACTTTACTTCCTTAGGGTTCTAATATGATAATCTTCAACACGTTCTTAGCAAATCAATCGTTTCTATTCCTTTTAGTTCGGGGGTTCCTAGGGTTGTTTACCTAGAGGGTCCACATCACTTTGTCTTTTTGATTTATGAGTAGATGATCTTGATACGGTTGACTTTCCAATTTCACCCAGCAAGTGAAAGGTATCAGAATCCCTCATTTGTTGTACACCTATAGCTAGAATCATTTTCATGATTAGGAAGCCATAAGGGATCTTGATCCTCGAGTTAACAATAAGAGACTCGTTTATAATCTCCTCATGTATAGTTGAACCTACATTGAATGCAATACATTTTCTAATACAATATAATATCTATGTATTTAAGTTTCCAATCTTAAGAGGAGCGATTTGAGGGTAACAGGTTTGCCCATACCATTTTTTTCTACACCCGAAAGAAGGGAGTGAACTCACTCAGGATAAATAACCATTCATCATTGAGACTAGCATCAGGTGAACCAAAAAGTTCAGTAAACATTCCTTCATTAGTAATGTTAGACCATTATAACTTAAAACCATGATTTATAGTGTTCAAAATGGGCAAACAAATGTTGATAATTTGAGCTGAGATGTCAACAATTTTGTTTTGCACAAAACATTTATAGCTCATAGGTCGTAGGTGATATATTTTGTGGTCAATGTTTGTATAAAGTTCATGAACATGGAATGGGTAACATAACTTGGCTAGTGTGAATAGAGATTGGCAACCTAGAGCCCTAATGGCTCAGGTAATTTCAATTTCATGAAATTTTACCCTATATTCTCACATTCAAGTAAAATAGGACATTTAGAGAAGGAAATATGACACCTTGATTTTGATTCATCATCCCACCATTGAAAGGAATGTGGGGCTGAAACACCGAGAGGAAGTTCATAGTCTTGCAACCATTGCAAAAACTTTGCACAAAATTCAAAATGATAAAAATAACCCTAAACTATAAATTACTCGACAGTTGAAATTTCCCAAAAAAATAATAAAATCAATATTGGTGGAACAATTTTGGGAAGAAATTGTATCAACAAATTTAGAAAAAGGTGTTTGTTTGGTGAGAAAGTTAGGAAAAGTGGGGAATTCGGCTTTCATTTATTTATGCTCAAATCTAATTTTTTTTTGTAAGGATTGATGGTTGAAAAGAGATTAACAATCAATCCTAAGTGATTTAGGTACAAAAATAAGTGGATTTGTTGTAATTTTTAGTGGAAAAGGTAGGGGTTAGGGTTCGTTGTGAGGGGGGGGAAAAAGAAAGAATGTATATAGATTGAACCCGCTTAATCGATTGAAATTTATACCTCTATCAATCTAGTTCATACTCTATCGATCGACATTCTTAATTTTTGAATATTTCAAAAACTCCCCAAGTTCTATATTAATAAAAAAATTCAAGTAAACACTCAAATAAAAATAAACAAGCAAAAATTGAAAACATTATTTTTATTTCAATTTTTTTAATAAAGGTGGTAGATTTATTCAAATATGAACATCATTCAAATAATCAATTTTTGAATAAAAATTATTCTTAAACAAAATTAGATTAATCACAGCATGCATAAGTATTCTAATAAAGCACATATATATATCTCAACACATATGATAATATATTGACAATTACTCAAGGTGAAATCAATATTGAACTATAATAGTATGTCAATTTGTTCATTTATGATTATTTATAAAAAAAATTTAAAGTAAAGACCAATCATGCAAACATTTAAGTTGAATTCATATTTGCACGTAATAAAATTTTCTTTTGGAGAGAGAACTTTATTAACTAACAATTATTTGTAGTTTTTGAATTTATGCTCATTATTTATATGAGGGATTGGTTATTTAGTTTTGTTTTTGTATAAGCATTTGTGGCTCTTTCCTTTTGTGAATTCAATTATTATTTTTATATAGCTACTTCCTTTATCATATTATTTATCTTTTGTGAAGGATATATGCATGAACCAATATGCCTAGTATGATGACTTTCACACTAGTTATAAAGTAGCCCTCTCCTTTCACTGAGGTAGATTTCACACATCATAGTAGGTGGCCCTCTTAAAACAAAGAGTCTTTCTATAGCAAAATTTTATACAGTGGAAGACAAAATTCAACCATAATTTTTACAGTCAAGTTTATCTCAAGTCCTAAAATCTCACATAATTAATTATAAACTTCAAGCATGACATATTAATGTATTCAATGAGTATGTGAAGAAGTTCTTGTTAACATCGATCACCATATGTAACAAAAAATATAAATTCATAGAACAAGATACTCAATTGTACAATGAATAAATAATCAATTTATTGTTTTTCAGGTATTTTAGTTCAAAAATAACTTAAAGTCTTGAAAAAAAAATTAGAGGTAATACATCATAAATATATTGAGAAAATAAACGAGGAAAAGTCAAAAAGATGGAAAAATATGAGTCAAAAAGACCAAAATTGTGAATGCAGCTGCCCAGTTATGCCTAGAAACACGTGCAGTGTGCCCAGCCATGCCTAGAAACACGCCCAGTCCTACGCGCATAGCTGCACATCGCACCGAGTTTCGTAGGCACCATTCCTTCTACACCGAGCCTTGCACACAACATCCCACCTGTGTCATGCCGCATGCGCCAGTACACTCCTTGTCTAGTCCAATGCGTGCTAGCCACTCGTTTGTCGAGATTTTCGTGCCCCATACACATGCCAACTTGTTCAAATGCATCCAAATTCAAAGTTTGAAATATTTCCTCCCCTTTTTTGGATTTTTCCTCATGTATAAAAGGACCCTCTTCCTCCATTCGAAAACACACAATTTTCTAACCTCTTTCTCTTTCTAGAAAGTTTTTTTAGTTTTTATTTTTAAAGTTCTTCTCTTTTTGAGAGGAACTAGTTATGTTTTTATAAATTTTTAGTTTTTGATTCAATAAAGAGATATGCAAATTCGTTTGGAGGTTTTCCAGTAACAGAATTAACATCAAATTATTGTAAGGATTCTTTTAAGATATTATTTTAATGGATTCTTTACAATTATCATTTTATGTTTAATTCTTATATGTTATATTTAACATCAAAAATGTATTGACAACATATTTTCAGTATTAGTTTTTAAACTTGAAAGTTAGTACTTGGAAATTTAAATTTTTATGTTTAATTTGGACACCTTGAATAAAGTCTAATTATTCTTGATGTTGAAGGTGTAGTATGTAAGGAAGACATATATGAGGGCTTTACATGTCCTAGCCCTTTCTTGTCTCTAACTCTTTTCCATAATGAAGAATGTTGTTCAATCTTTCGGCTCCAATTGATAACATTTTCTCCTTGGATTGTTTAAGTTCTTGTATTAGATTTTGTTTCTCCTAATTTAAACCTACAAGACTTGAATTCAAAATATTAGAACGTTCAAATAGATCAAGATTATCTTTTCATAAGATTTCAATTTTTCATTGAGTTTAGTTACTTCTAAAAGTAACTTATCTTTATCTCTTTTGCATATCACGTACTCGTACTCTCTAAACACTTCATCAATACTAGCAACATTAAAACATTTAAGTAAGAATTTAGCATCACTTTTTCTCATTGTCTAAATCAATATCAAACTTAATAGGGTCTCCACTACTTTTTATAGCAAATACTAAAAATTTAGTGTCATTAGGTGTAGTGTTGAAAGCTTTTACAATGTTTTCATTTTTATTTTTATAGTCAGTTATAAAGTGACAAAAACCTATACATTTAAAGAATTTGAGGTCCAATGGGTTTAGATTTCTTACCATCAGAAATTATAGATTTGAGTTCTCTCAAATTCTGATCCTTTTGATGATTTGGTTGTCCTTTGTTTTGATTATTCTTTTGCAAGCAACCTTACAAAAAATGTTAAATAGAATATTACAAATATTGTAGGCTTGTTAATCCACAAATACAAGTACAAAATATTTAATAAACTAACTAATGAAAAAAAACCTGCTAGATGATTTTTGGCAACCAAATTATGAGAGAAAGCTTAGAATGCAAAAGTTGATTCAAGTGTGATAAATTAAAATATGGGCCATAAGATTCTTTATAGAGAAAGAATGGAGCTCAAATGCTAGGTTAAATTACAATTATAGTTCAATCCATTAAACAACTTATAGAGCAATAAATAATAATGACAAAATAGTAATTTAAAATTTTGGCTCAAGTAACAATTAGGTTAAAGTTGAAAACCTAACCGCTTGATCGATCTACTCACTTCTACCCATTTTTTGATTGATCTAGTGCTCAATTTATAAAACATTAAACTTTGACCGATCTACCACAATTGAAAATTATATCAGGGACATTTAATCAAGGTACATAATTCTCAATGAATCTACTCACCTAGATCGATCAAATGACTTATATGTAAAATGTTATTATGTGTCTAATATGAAATCTAACATGCATATAAATAGATATATACCTAAGATTTGTATGTTAGAGCTTGATTGTTTCCTTGGCTCAAAAAATATAATGGAGACTGAGGTGCTAACCAAGTTGATGTTTATAAGTATACTAAAGATTCTCAAGATCCTACAAATATTTTCAAGATCCTACGCAAGGACTATTGGAATGTCAAATTGGATGCAAGGAATAAATTAGGAAGGGAGTTTTTTGTTTTAGTTACTTATGGGCTTTTTATGTTTAGTAATTTTTATTTTAGTTAATTTTGGGATTTTTTTATTTTAAATCTTAGTCTTTTATTTAATGTGGGCCTTTTATGTTTAGCAATTTTTATTTTAATGAATTATGGGCTTTTATTTTAAGTCTTTTAGTATTTTATTTTTAAGGTTGTATTAGGCCCATTAGACCAATTCTATCTAGGGTTTTTTTCTTTTAGGGTTTCTTGTTTATTAATAAGAAGAGCTATGCAATTTGGAGGGAAGAAGAACAAATATTCATTAATGAAAAGAAATTTTCAAAAAGCTTCTTGTGTTCTTGATTGAATACATAAATCTGACTTATCAAAGGGAGTGATTATCCTTTGTGGTATCTCAAGGTTTGGGTTTTAAGAACTTTGTTTCCTTAGGGTTCTAATATGATCATCTTCAACATGTTCTTAGAAAATATATCGTTTCTATTCCTTTGAGTTCGTGGGTTCCTAGGTTGTTCGCCTAAAGGGTCCACATCATTTGGTATTAGAGCCTTGGTTGCTGAAAAAAAACTTATATATCTTCATCTATCTTTGTTTTAAATTTTAGATTTCCAAAAAAAATCGTCCTTTGATTGTTTTCTACATTCTTGAGTGACAAATCACAAAAAAAAGAAAGTGAAATTTTGTCATTTTGAGTCTTGTGTTTTCTTTCAATTTTGTTGTCATTGTTTTCGTATTTGGATTTTGTTTCATAGTTTTCTTTAAATTATTTGTATCTTTTTCTTGATTCTTTATTTTATGTGTTCAATCATATTTGTTCTTAAAAAAATGAAAAAAAGGAGAAGATGGTTGTTGTTCACAGTTTCAAATGTTTTTTTTTGATAAATTAGAGTTGCAACTTTAAACTACAATAACTTTTGACTCGGTTAACAAAACTACTATTATAATATATCAAATCGATGCTCGTTTTGATTCCTAAAATAATAATGAAACTCTGCCTGTGTTCCGTACCTTTTTTGACCCCAAATTTCATCATTTAGACCACTTATCGAGAGGATAAAGATTTGTCGCAACTTTTTGTGTTATTCTCAGTTCGTGCTCATTAGGGTTGCGAATTTTTTTTGTGAATTTTCTATTCACAATAGTAGAAGAAGAAGTAGAAAAAGAAAAAAAGGGGGAAAAAAGAAGAAGAAGAACATAGTAGTATATTTTTCCAGAATCTAATTCTTGTTTCTTGTGTTTTTTTGTTCTTGCTTCCGAATAGGCTTTCTTTAGAGTTCTCTTTGGTCAAGAGTCTTCCTATAGATTCCTCTTTGGTCAAAGTCTTTCTATAGAGTCCTCTTTGTTTAAGAGTCTCCTTAAGAGTCGTATTTGGCAAGAGTCTTTCTTTAGAGTCCTCCTTCTTCAAGAGTCTTCATCAAATATGTTCATGACCAATTTAAGAGGATGGATGTAAGGTTGGATGATTTAGAATCCTCTTCCAATTCTCAATCACATAGAATAAGACACAGAAGACATGATTTTTATAAAGAAGAAGCTAATTCCAATGTGGAAGAGAGAACCCGTTATAAATGGGACAAAAAGACTAACTACAAAGAAGATAGCAATATAGGCAGTATAAAGATGATAATTCTACCCTTTCACAGAAAGAATGATCCTAAGTTATACTTGGAGTGGAAAATAAAGGTTGAGCATGTGTTTGATTGTCATAATTACTTTTAGAATAAGAAAGTAAAGGCAGCACCCGTAGAATTTACAGATTATGTTGGTATATGGTAGGAAGAATTGGTGGTCAATAGTTGAAGAAATGTTGAGAGACCTATTCGGTCATGGGAAGAGATGAAATTGGTGATGCGTAAGAGGTTCATACCAAGCCATTACTATAGGGATATATATATTAAGTTTCAAGGGCTGGTCATGAGTGTAGAAGATTATTATAAGGAGATGAAAGTTGTCATGATTAGAGCAAACATAAAGGAAGATAGAGAAGCGACATTGGCTAGATTTATTGTCGGGTTAAACAGGGAATTTGTTGATGTGGTTGAATTGCAATATTACGTAAAAATGGAAGAAGTACTGCACAAATCCATTAAAGTGGAGAAGTAAATCCAGTCCAAAAGGTTCAAATCTAGTTCGTCCTGCTAGTTCTCCCAGGGAATCAATTTGGAAGGACAACAAAGCTACCTTTAGAACAAAAGGTGAAGTCAAAAAATTTAGTTGTTGTTCCTAAAGCTAAACCTAAAACAAAAACTCCTACTAAATCACGTGATATTAAGTTTTTTAGGTGCCAAGTACTTGGACATATTGCTTCGAAATGCCCAAATAAAAGGGTTATGCCACCATTGGAGGATTGTTCTAATGTAGAATTGGAAGAACCTGTGCATGGGGAATTACCTATCACAAGGAGAGCCCTCAATATACAGCCTAAGAGTGAAGGAGATGAGGAGTAACGTGAGCATAATTTTCACACAAGATGCAATGTGAAGGATAAGGTATGCATAGTTATTATTGATAGTGGGAGCTGCACTAATGCAGCTAGTATTTTGTTGGTAAAAAGTTGAATTTGAAGTGGCAAAAGCATCCCAAACTGTACAAGCTACAATAGCTGAATGATTGTGGAGAAGTGAATTCCAACAAACAAGTATAAGGATGAGGTTCTTTGTGATGTGGCACCAATGTATATTGCTCATATTTTGCTTGGGTGATTGTGGCAGTTTGATAGGAAGGTGATACATGATGTTACAGAAATCAATATTATTTTGAAATGAACAACCAAAAGTTGTATTAGCCCCTCTCAAATATTTTCAAGCTTATGAAGACTTGATTAGGATAGCAAGAGAGTGCAAGTGTAGACAAAAAGAAAAGGGAGAGAATTGAAATCTTAGTATTTTATTTAATTGTGGGTCTTTTATGTTTAGAAATTTTTATTTTTGTGAATTGTGGGCTTTTTATTTTAAGTCTTTTATTATTATTTTTTAAGGTTTGTTTAGGCCCAATCCATAAATAAATAGGCTCATTAGGACCATTCTATGTAGGGTTTTTTCCTTTTAGGGTTTCTTGCTTATTAATAAGAAGAGCTATGTAATTTGGAGGGAAGAAGAACGAATATTCATTAATGAAAAGAAAATTTCAGAAAGCTTCTTACTTTGCCTTCTTGTATTTTGATTGAATACTTGAATTTGACTTATCAAAGGGAGTGATCATCCTTTGTGGTGTCTCAATGTTTGTGTTTTAAGGACTTTGTTTCCTTAGGGTTCTGATATGATCATCTTTAATAAATTCTTAGCAAATCAATCGTTTCTATTCCTTTTAGTTTGTGGGTTCCTAGGTTGTTTGTCTAAAGGGTCTGCATCAAAATACTCTTGAAAGACTCATCTAGAAATTAAAATTACATTGGGATGTTCTGTTAACAAATATCAGCAACACTCATAAACCTTAAAATTTTCCCCTTTGGGCATATTCTTGTCACAAACCCTATCTATCACTACATAACACTCATAGGAAATATAATTTTATGTTGTGGAAGAATCCTATCATCTAGTGAAACCATCTTTGCTTGAATGTTGATAGCTCATATTTACACTAAAAGACAAAACATAAGTAACTAAACAACTTCCCCCGAAAGACTTTTTGTTCAGTTATGCAGTATATATATCAAATAGAAAAGTGAAGAATATTCATAAGAGTAAGTTATCAATTAGATAGAAAATTTAAGTATGCTCCACCTACTTATAATAGTGGAAAAAAACGATTTTTGAAGTAATTCTCTCCCTAAATTCAAGATGTGACTATTCATTAACAACACAAACATAGTAGCACATATAATGACATATCCACAGTCACCAAATGTGAGATGAATATCAGAACTATATTAATATGTCAATTAGTCCAGTCTTGATTAGTTATGAAAAATTTAAAGAAAAAGAGTATCACATATCTTGAAGAAATTCCTATTGAATTCAAACTTACGTAAAATAAGATTTTACTTACTAAGAGAGAACTTAATTAATATTTTCTATTTTATTCCCTCTTATTATTTAATATAATTTTTGTATAAGGGATTGATTATTTATTTTCTTTATGCATAACCACTTGTGGCTCTTTCTTTTTATACATTCAATTACTTTTGTATTTTTCTTTTCCCTTTAATTTTTTTAAGGGACTATGCACGAGCCAAAAGCCTAACATGGTAACATTCACACTAGTTATGAGGTAACCCTCTCCGCTCACTACCATAGCTTCACACATCACAGTAGGTAGCCCTTTCAAAACTAAGTATCTTTCTATAGTAGCATTTATAAAGTGAAAGATAGAGCTCAAACACAATTTATCAGTTTTGGTTATCTTAAACCCTAAAATCTAACATAATTAATTATAAACATTAAGCATGATATAATTATGTGTCTAGTGTGTGTGTGAGTAGGACCATGTTAACTTCAATCACTAGGTGCAGAAGATATATAAGTACATAAGTACATAAGTCGTACTATCCATTTTCTAAAAGTATAGTTAACAAGTATAAAAGTAATATGTAATGTTAATGTCAATGTTAAACAAGTGTACTTACCTCCTTTCATTTTTTTAAATGAACAAGTAATAAAAAAAAATGCCCAAGTGCCCTAGTGAATAGATAAGCTAATTGCCTTTTAGTAGGCACAAACTCAAGGGATAAAACATTGTCTTCTTCTAGTTCCCCAGTCAAATGATGTCTAATTTCTATATGTTTTGTTCAAGAATTCATAATAGGATTTTTAGAGATACATATAACACTTGTGTTATCACAGTGAAGGGGAATTGTACCTTGTTCAAATCCATAATCCTTAGGCATGTTCTTTATCCAATAAAGTTATATGTAAGAGCTTTCAACAACATTGTATTCTGAATCTACAATAGATAATGAGATGGAGTATTGTTTCTTCCTGTGCTAAGATACAAGATTTTTCCCAATATAGAAACATCTTCCTAAAGTACTTTTTTTTACATCCTAATTTCTTACCTAATCTGTATCTATGTATCCACTAATATCACATTTAGTATTATTAGTAAACCAAATACCAAAGTTTTTAGTTATAGAGACATACCTAATGATCCTTTTGACTTGTTCTACTTTTAATTCCTTAGGATTTGATTGATTATAGGCACAAACACAAACCCTAAAATAAATATAAGATCTACTTACTATAAAGGTACAACAAGCTTCCTGTATTTCTTTTATATAGCATTTAATCAACGCTCTTACATGACTTATCCAATGAAATTTCTGCACCAGTACTTGTGGGAGTTCTCAAATGCTTACTTATTTCACGTCCAAATTTCTTAATTAAATTACATGCTTACTTGGTTTTGAGAAAAAAACATGCCATCATTTAATTGTTTAATTTGCAAACCAAGAAAATATATGATCTCACCCACCGTAGACATTTCAATTTCACTATACATTTTGTTAACAAAATCATTGCCAAGAGAATTAAATGTTGACCCAAAAGCTATGTCATCAACATATATTTGAGCTATAAATATTTCCTCTTTGGTCCTTTTAATCAAAAGTGTCTTATCAAATCCCCCTTAAAAAAATCCCTTGCTTAAGAGATAAGTTATAAGTCTCTCAATATAAGCTCTAGGAGCTTCTTTTAAACCACAAATTACCTTATTGAGTTTATAAATATGCACCAAAAGATTAGGGGTGAATAAAACTTTTGGGTTGTTCAACATAGACTTCTTCACTAAAGTAAACCATTTAGAAAAACGAACTTTACATTCATTCATAAAGTTTAAATTTCATAAAGTATGCAATGGAAAGTAAAACCCTAATTGATTCTATCCTAGCTACAAGAGGAATTATTTCACACGATCACTTTCTTCAACTTGTTTCCATCCTTGCACTACTAGTCTATTCTTGTTTCTAATCGTAACATCATGTTCATCAGATTTATTTCTAAATATACTTAGTTCCTATGATATTTTTATCTTTAAGTCTAGGTACTAAAGTTCAAATATATTTCCTAGTAAATTGAGCTAACTCATACTACATGGCATTTATCCAGAATTCATCTTTTAATGCTTCATTAATATTTTTTTAGTTATATTTGAGAAATATAACAAAGATGAGTTACCCTACTTACCTACCTCCTTCTAATTACATCACTTGCAGTTGGATCACCAATGATGTTATCAATTGAGTGATTTTTGCCAGTATGTGTTATCCCTTGAGTTTGAGTGTTGGGTATGATGTCCTCATCATCCAAGGATAACTCTTCATCTAGCTCATTAACTACCTTATCAGTGTTAGCTATTTTATCCTTATGTCTTTTAATTTTAAAGGTTATGCTTAAAGGTTTATCTTTTATCATAAGTAACTAGAGTGCTAATACTTGCGTCATCTACAACAATATTGATAGACTCCATCACAGTATTAGTTCTCAAGTACATCACTCAAAAAACAAGAGTTGTTAATGAGTAATCTAGGAGGATGCCTTCATCACTTCTAGAATCAAATTTATATGGATTCTCACAGTTTCTAATCATGTAACATTTAGTTTTTAACACATGCAGATTCTTAATATTAGATCTTTTACCTTTCCATAACTTATAGAGAGTTTGGTTTGTACCTTGATGTAAGTAGACACAGTTTCACTATGTAGCATGAATTACGTACTACTTCAGCCCAAAACTTCTTGGGAATGTCTATTACATGTTGCAAGATTATTGCCAACGTTTGAAACACCTAATTATTGCTTTCAACTATCCCATTTCTGTATGGTGATTGGTGTAGAGAACTCATGTGCTATTCCATGTTGCTCGCAAAACCATATCTAGAGTTCTCAAATTCTTTCCTATGATTAGTTCTTAGTCTCGTGATATTGGTTATTTTGTTACCTGTTTCAATATGCACATTAAGACCAAAGGAATTGAAGAAATCAAATGCATCAGATTTTTCTTTCAGAAATCTAACCCATGTAAAATAGGAAAAATCATCATCAACAACAATAATATATTTCTTACCAACCAAGCTCTTAGTTCTCATAGGACCCATGAGGTCAATGTAAATTGACTCAAGTATTATACTCATGTTAAATCCTTTAATTTTCATATATAAAGGGCAAGTTTCTTTGCCAAGTTGACATGGTGCACAAAAGTCTTTTTTAGTTTCATAAAGGATTGGTCACACACGATTTCCTTTGTGCTCAAGTCAACAAGATCTTTAGCATTGATGTGTCCCATCTTTTGATGCCATAAACAAACAAAATGATCATTGAATAAATTACAAATAGTAGTACTAGGGTTATGCCAATGTAGTAGTAATTACCATGAGACCTAATTCCTTTAATCACATAATTACCTTCTATTTTTGTTATAATACAATGATTATTAGTAAATTGTATACTATTTTTTGTCCCAAATTTGACTGATACTTAATATGTTGGGTTTAAGTCCATCAACATGGAGTACATCATCCAACCTAGGCTTACCATCAATCTGAATTGTATCTTTACCAATAATCCTTGATTTATTTCCATAACTAGAAGTAGTTGTTCCTTCATTTCAATTTTTAAAATTTGTGGAAAGAGAATGATCACCAATCATGTGTCTAAAATAACCGCTATGGAAATATCAGTTAGTAGTAGATTTAGCTTTCAATATGACATGGACCATTTAAATCATATTTTTAGCCCAAATTTGCAAGTCTTTTGAATAATGTACTTATTTTTAGAAACATGACTATTAGTTCTTCATGCAGATCCTCTTGGCGAACAATCCTAGGAATCCACAAACTCAAAGGAATAGGAATGATGGATTTGCTAAAAATGGGTTGAAGATGATGAGATTAGAACCCTAAGGAAACAATGTCCTTAAAACCATAATCTTGAAAGGGGAAAAAGGTTGATCACTTATTTTGATAAGTCAAAATCAAGCATTCAATCAAGAACACAAGAAAGCAAAGCAAAAGCTTTCTAAAATATATTTTTCATTAATGATATTCGTTCTTGCCTCCAAATTACATAGCTACTCTTTTATAAGAAAGAAAACCTAATAAAAAAAACCTTAGATAACACGAGCTTTGTTTAGTGGTGGATTGGGCCTAATCCAACCTTAAAAAAATAAAAGGCTAAAAGACTTCAAATAAAAATTCTACAGGAAACTAAAATAAAATTGCTAAACATGAAAGGCCCACAATTAATTAAAACAAAAATTGCTTCCTAATCTATCCTTGTCATTGGACTACCAATTCCTTGCAAAAGATCTTAAAAATATTGGGAAACATCAATTTAATCAACACTTGGGAAACATCAACTTAATCAACACTTGGGAACATCAACTTGATCATCACCTCAATCTCCATTATTCCCCTTCTCTTCAAAACGATTCATCCTCGAATCTTAGCTCTATAAGCAGGTCAATTTGGTAAAACGAATCCATGTGTGAAGATTATTTGATGCTTGATTCCTCTCAAAAGAGGTAATCCATAGGGAATCTCTTCAGGAAGTTGATCCTAAAAGTCCTACAAATAAAGATACAATGACATTAGGCAAAGATGAGTTAGGATCATTAGTAGAAAGATAAACATCATTGTACATAAGTACAAGTACTTGTTACCTTGCCATCACTGCACTCTAAATCTCTTTTTCTTCAGCAACTGCATGTATTCTTTTATTTTTCTCTCCTTTTTGCTCACTCTTCTCTCCTTTGTGCTCACTTTCTTCTCTTTTTTGATCACTTTTCCTTCCATGATGCTCACTTTTCTCTCCATTTTCTCACTTTTCTCTCTATTTTTGCTCTCTACCCCACTTAATCTTTATTTATTTTCCTCTTACTCATACTTTTATTTTTCCTACACCTTGCACTCTCCTACTATCCTAATTTGGTCCTCATAACCTTGTAAAGGTTTGAGAGGGGCTAATACCACTTTTTGGTTGTCCATTTGAAAAGAATAGTGATTTTTGTACCTATCATGAGACACCCTTTTATCAAACTGCCACGGTCAACCCAACATTATATGACCAACATACATCGGTGCCACATCACAAAGAACCTTATCGTCATATTTTTCAATTGAAAAAGGTACCCAAACTTGTTTGTTAACTTGCATTTCTCCCCAATCATTCAACCATGGTGGCTTTTATGGTTTAGGATGCTTCTGCCACTTCAAATATAACTTTTCTACCAACAAGGTACTAGCAACATTAGTATAGCTTTCAATGTGCATACCTTATCCTTCACGTGGCATCTAGTGTGGGAAATACAATCATGATGCTACTCATCTCCTTCTTTCTTAGTCTGTATATCCGGGACTCTCCTTGTGACAAGTGAATTTTCATGCACAGGTTCTTCCAGTTCAACATAAGAACTAAAACTTTTGATTTCTCCATTTTTCTGTACAACTAAAACCTTTTTTTTCTCATTTATAACTTGCTCTCTTTTCTACATTGAAATCATTTTTTTCTTTGTTTAACTCATATCTTCTATGTCTTCTTTTATGTAATTTAGAATCGGATGAGGACTCTAAATCATCTAACCTTGCATTTAGCTTCTTAAATTGGTCATCAAAAGTCTTGAAGGGGAATTTTAAGTAAACCTCTTCTAGTTCTCTTCCTTCCTTACTCATGTTTTCAACTTGTAGAATAAAATAAAAGGTAGTTTTTCTCACACACTGCCTCACGTGTTTGCTCTCAAATTAGATTGTTATCACTCTTTTTTTTTCACAATTTTAGCCTCTCTTTTTTTCACTATTTTGGCCTCCTTTTTTATTAGTATTTTGGCCTCTCTCTTTTTATCTCTCTTGCCTTTGCCACTTAAAGCGCAAGCCAACCTTCTTTTGTGTTCTTAACAAAATCAAAGAATTCAACTAATGTAAAGAAGTAACCAGTTTATTAGTGACAATATAAAAAATCAGAATTTAAAAACTTAAAGACAAAGGATGACAAAAAGAAAGTCCAAATAGGACTCTAAAGACCCAAAAAGAATTTTTCAAGATCTTGAAAATAAAAATTTTAAAAACTTAATTAAGGATAGAAAGAAAGTCTAAAGAGGACTCTAAAGAAAGACACTTAACCACAATATGAATCCTTTTTTTTAAATTAGAGTTGGACAGGAAGTTTGATGATTCTTTAGAATAAAATAGACAAAATTAGAACAAAATAAAAGAAAACCAATTTCAACAAAAACAAGAAAACTCAGCAAGAAAAACAAGAATTAGATTCTTGAACATTCTACTGTTTTGTTCTCCTTTTCTTATTCTTTTTTTTTTCCTATTTTTTTTTCCATTTTATTTTATTTTTTTCTTTTTCTATTTGCGGCTGCTGTGAATATAAAATTCACAAAAACAAATTCTCCACCCAAATGAACAAGAACAAAAAAAAACACAAAAATGTGAGACAACTTCAACCTATCATTAAATGTTGTAAACAATGGAATTTTGGGTCAAAAGCAACACAAAACGGAGGATTTCAAATGAGCTTTGATTTGATATTATATAATAGTCATTTTGATACCCGAGTCAAAAGTTATAGCCGTTTAAAGTTGTAACTCCAATTTATCAAATGTTTTTTGAAACTGTGACCAACAAACCTTTTTTTTCCTCTTTTTTTTGAAGAGAAAAGATGTATTGAACACATAAATAAAAAACAATAAAAATATACAAAGAATTCAAAGAGAACTAGAAATAAAATTTAAAGACTAAGATAACGACACAAAATTGAAAGGAAGTAAGGAAAGCAAACAAGAATATCATAAAATCAAAATTTCAAAACAAGAATATTTTCGTTCCATAAAGATAAGGAAAGAAGAAAATCAAATTTGGAATCAGGAAAGGTTTCTTTTTGTCAATTTGGATTCAAGAAAATAATCAAACGTATAAAAGGATGATATTTTTGGTTGAAAAGACGCAGAAACAAACAAGATTCTAATATTTTTTTGAAATCAAGAATTCAAAACGAAGATAGATGAAGATAGATAACCTATTTTCAGCAACCAAACTTTGATACCAAATGATGTAGACCCTTGAGGCGAATAACCCTAGGAACTCACAAACTCAAAGGAATAGGAACGATTGATTTGTTAAGAACGTGTTGAAAATGGTTAGATTAGAACCCTAAGGAAAAAAGTATTTAAAACCTCAATTTTAAGACTCCGTAAAGGATGATCACTCCCTTTGATTAGTCGAATTCAAGCATTCAATCAAGAACACAATAATGCAAAGCAAAAGCTTTTTGAAATATACTTTTCATTAATGATATTCATTGTGCCTCCAAATTACATAGCTAATGTCATTTGGACTGATTTTGCGAAACTTTTTTTTTCAACGCTTGGATGAAATCAAGGGTTAAGATGTAATATTTTCTTAGGATTCCTTGGTACTCAGCTACCCCATTTTGGCTCCATGTTTTGCTGTGCTGTTTGGACTAATTTTGGGTAGCTTTCTTTTCAGCCCTTAAGATGTGATACTTTCTTGGGACTCCTTTGTACTCAACTGCCCTATTCTTACTCCATGTTTTGCACCACCTTTTTTGTGCTTTTTGACTATTTTTATTTTCAGCCCTTGGATGAGATTAAGGGCTGTGATGTAATTGATTTTAGGGTTTATTTGTATCCTATAAGTACTTAAAAGCAGCACAGCTATAGAGGGCTAGATTTTTCTAAATGAAATTTGATTATTTTTCAAATCTTTCAGTGCTCATTCATGCTCTTTGTTCCTTTTTAAGAAACTTATCAAGAGATTGGAAACCTTTGTGGAATTTTTTAGCATCCAAGAATTTGTGGTGAGTAATATCCATACTTGTTAGGGTGTCATTTATGCTAAACTTATCAAAGAGCCAGCACCTCCTTGTGGTGTCTTTCTCTTCAATTTAATGGTGAGTCATATCCATTTTTTTGTGGAGAAACCTTTTACTATATAATCTAAAAATTAGCTATGTCCTAACCCCTTGGTTTATATCAAGAAATTTGGGAACCAAGTTGTTGTTTTCAACTAATTTTCATCCACAGACGGGTGGGCAAACTGAAGTAGTAAATAGAACTTTGTCTTCTTTTTTGCGTGCTTGATGAGTGCTCAAAAAGCACTAAAATTACTATGATTTTATGCACATTAATTGATTAAAAATATATATATTTATATATAAATTTGTGTTTTCGAAATCATGGGTATTTTTATTGTTTTTCAGGTATTTTCGCTTAAAAACATAACTTAAAGACTCAAAGAGGAATACTGGACGCAATACATCACAAATATATTCAAAAATAAATGATGAAAAGTCAACAAATATGGAAAAATTGGACAGAATGGGTCAAAATTGTCAAAAATGAAGAAATCGTGCACGCAGCCGCGCCTAGCATCCATCGTAGCACGCCTAGTCCCGTGCGCATCTTGCTCATATCCCACACGTGCTGCACTTCCCGTCTGCACAGCCACCCTACATGTCATGCTAACGTCATCAAATGACATCATCGTTCACTACTCCGTGTTTCCACCATTTTTTTATCATTTTTTCACCCAATTTTTCTCCCCATCCTCACCTATAAATACCCCCATTCTCTTCACAACTAAACACACCTCAAAACACATATTCTCTTCTCTTTTTTCTCTCATTTATTAGTTTTTCTAGTTTTTCTTCGTTTTTAGCTTTTCTTAGTTTTAGAGTTCTTCTCTTTTTGAGAAGAACTAGTTATGTTGTTGTAATTTATTTGCTTTTTGATTCAATAAATGGGAGTGCAAATTCCATTTGGTGGTTTTCCAGCAAGGGGAATAGCATCGAAGTACTGTAAGGATTTTATTTTCTTTGCAGTTATTTTTTATGCTTTATTCTTACATGTTATATTTAATTTTTTTGTGATTAAATTTAACATTGGTGGATGTTTGTAAACATGATATAATAATAACGTTGTTATGCTTGCGAAATATTAAATAGGTAAAAATCACTAAAATGAATTGATTTTATTTTTATTCAAGATTTTATATTAAGAATGTTAGAGAGAAATATATTATTTTTCATTACAAACTTAAATCTGAAAATTAGATTTTAAGGTTTAGTTATCTTGTTTGATTTAGAGTAGTGCTTTTTTATTTGTTGGTACAATTGCCTGGTAGTTAGAGTGAAGCTCTATTTCAAAAGTTTTTATAAGAATTATTATCTGAAAATGTATTGACAACATGTTTTCAGTAATGGTTTTAAAACTTGAAAGTTACTACTCGGATAATTAAATTCTTAGGTTTAATTTGGACACCTTGAATAAAGTTTAAACTATCTTACCCCACCAAAGGTGGCATTTAAATGGTTCATTTTCAATCTCTTAGAAAAAGGAATTAATTTAATTAACCAAATTAGTTATCAACCCCACTCATAGGTATTAATTGATTTGTTTAGTTAACAAAGAATATCTAACCCTACCAAATGTGGTATTCATATAAAAAAGAGAGAATCAATAAATATCAATTTATATCTTTAATAACCTAGATAATATGAACAAGCATAATTAACTTTGTTATTATATCCATAAATACTCCACTATTATAAATTATAAAATTTGCATAAATATTTATTGAATCTTTATCTATGTTTATTTTTATGTTATTAGATTAGAAATGCAAAAACCAAACTATCATGACAGGATGTTTAGGATTTAATTTCGTTTTTAAAAGTTTGAATAATAAATTAAAAACCATATATATTTCTTCCTTAGATCGACCTTGGGAGTATACTTATCATTTTCTACGAAATGATTGTTTGCCACATTGAATGGACTGATGCAAGAAGTTTGGGCACAAGCCAATTCGTGTAAGCTTATGGAGGAAGGCCCATATGTTCATAAAAGAAGTGTCAACATGCTACAAATTCAACAAGGACATAGGAAATAATTAGTGGATATGTGGGATTGTTTTTAATTTGTAAATCACACAAATAAGTCATATGCCATTTAGCTTAGTTTCATCTTTCTAATTTCAAGCATGTGATTTGGAGAGAAGAAAATCTGGTTGATTCTTTACCATTTTAGGCACGTAGCTTAAGAATGGAAGAACATAGACATTTTCTTTGGTTTATGTTTGCCTATAAATAGGTCTATTCAATTCAATAAAGAGTAAAATATTTAAGATCAAAAAGTGAAAGGAAAATTTCTCTTTGGTTCTTTGAAGAACATTTTGAACTTATCAGATTTGTCAGTGGCGTTCATAACTCGACCTATCAATCAAGTCTTTATTCCATGATTTTGGTGACTTCCTTATACTAAGGTTCACATCTATTTATAGGTGTTAGGTTGTGGTTTCCATCCAAACCTATAGTAGAATGGTCTTAGGAACTAAATTTTGTTATAGGTTTCTTTACAAGTTGGCATGGTTTGTATCATTTTTTTAGCAGAGCCAAGGTACTAGTCTCAGGTTTTCCTATCCTTGTTGCATTTTTTCTTTGTGTGTATATCTCAATCGCAGTTTCAAAAAAATTGATAAATTGGCTTCTGTCGTACCTTTTATATTTTTTCCTTGTTTCAGTTTTTGTTCAGTAGGGTTGTCAACCTGTTTCTTTTGTGTCTTTTCTATTTATAACAGTAGTAAAAAAAAAGAGAATATTTGTAGCTATGATTATTACTTCCTTTTTTATTCTCATATTCTTTCTATATTCAAGAAGATTTGGAATTGTGATTATTTATTCCTTTCTTTGTTTTCATATTCTTTACATATTCAATAAAATTTGCAACTGTGATTATTTGTTCCTTTCTTTATTCTCATATTCTTCCATATTCAAGCAGATTTGAAACTTTCATTATTTATTCCTTTCTTTATTCTCATATCCTTTCCATATTACATTAAGTTCCATTTCTTTTGAAAAGAAAGATCTTAAGAAAAAAGATTTTCAGCTTTAGATTATTTCTTTCATATTTCTAACTTTCCTAAATAGTTTTTTTTTCTTTCTTTATAATTTTGGGTACAGAAAGTAGGTAGTTGAATTTTTAAAAAAAAATTAAAAAAAGAAGCCAAGAAAAAAAGGTGATGCAAAAAAAAGGGATCTGAAGCAAAAAAAAAAAAAAAATTGGGTGTTGCCATTTGCACATTGGAAACCTAGCCATTTGTTTTCAGTATCTTCTTACATGTATTATCCAAATATTATTGGTCAAGTTTAGGTGTGGATTGTTGCATAAAATATGATTCTTGTTTGATTAGTTAGATAAGAACTTTTGCAAAATTATGACCAAAAAAGCACGAGTGGTGAGCATATAAGAGAATAAAAGCCAACTGAAATTTTGAGTGCAAACCCAAGTTAATTGAGTTATACATCAATTTTGAGTGAAACACATGAGGGAGTGAAGTGAGGATTTTTTTTTCTTATTCTTATTACTACTAACAATTTCTTTACAGCAAATATGTCCAAAGAAAATTCTTTAGAAGATGTATATGGGAAGGTACGTAGACATGAGGTTTATGATGGAGACATTGACAAGAGAGATGGGGTGGTTGATTTGGGCAGAAATGGAGCCCATTCATGAGATGTTAGATTGGATAGAAAAGACACGTGTTGAACCACCTCATGTGTATAGGGGGAGAGAATTCAATCAAGGGGAGCTAGGATGGAGGAGGATCAGTTTGAAGAGTTTGAAGAGGAAGATGATCGGGAATCAATTGATAGTGCTAGAAGGATATATGGTGGTAGATTTAGGAATATGAGTAATCGAGAAGATAATAATTTGGGAAGTATATTAAGATTAAGATTCCATTGTTTCATAGGAAGAATGATCCAAAAGCATATCTAGAGTGGGAGATGGTGGAGTTAGTATTCGATTTCCACCATTATTTTGAGGTAAATAAGGTAAAACTTGTTGCCATTGAATTTTCTAATTATGCATTTGGTGGGAACAATTGGTATTGAGTAGGAGGAGAAATAGGGAGCATCCAATTGAGATATGAGAGGAGATAAAAACTGTGATGAGGAAGTAGTTCGTGCCTACTTACTACTATCGAGAGTTATATAACTGGTTGCAAACACTACCAGAGTGTAGATGAGTATTAGAAAGGGTAGAAAGTGACAATAATCCAATCAAATATTGAAAAAGATTGAGAGGCTACTATGGCAAGGTTTCTTACTAGTTTGAATAGAGAAATCCAAAATGCAATAGAGTTGCAACATTATGTGGAGTTGGAAGACATGATACACATGGCTATTAAGATTGAGAATCAACTCAAGAGGAGAGGAAGTACATGTGCAAGCCATAGCCAAAATACATCCACTTGAAAGTCAAACCATTGGAAGCAAGATGAAAAACTAGAGCATAAGCAAGTAGTGGCTAGTCAAAGAACTCAATGTAAATCATATTCATCCATTACTCGGAATCTTGATATTAAATGTTTTAAATGTCAAGACAAGGTCACATAGCCAATCAATGTTGGAAAAAAAGAGTTATGATGATAAAATACAATGGAGAGATCAAAACATACAATTAATTGAACAATTATTCTATGCCACCATTGGAGGACGCTGATGATGAGGAGTACATTCCTCAAGGTGAATTATTGGTGGCAATGAGGGCTTTGAGTGTGCAATCAAAATAAGATGATGAAGTGCACTAGGAGAACATATTTCATACTAGATTCCATATCCAAAACAAGGTATGTAATGTGATTATTGATGGAGGAAGCTATACAAATTTTGCTAGCACTACAATGGTGGAGAAGTTAGCAATGCCAACAATTAAACATTCTGGCCCTTATAAATTGCAATGGTTAAATGATAGTGGGGAGGTAAGGGTACATAAACAAGTGTTAGTCACTTTTTTCATTGGGAAGTATGAAGATGAAGTGTTGTGTGATGTGGTTCCCATGCAAGCGAGGAACTTGTTATTAGGAAGACCATGGAAATTTGATAGGCGAGTCAAGTATGATGACTTCACCAACAAGTATTCATTTGTTCATCATCAAAGATCAATTACTCTTGCACCTTTGACACAAAAGCAATTTTATGAGAATTAAGTGAGATTTCAAAAGAGAGTGATAAAACTAAATTGAAAGAAAATCAGAAAGAAAAAGTGAGAGAGAGTGAAAAAGTTGAGAAAAAAGAAGAGAGAAAAACAAATGTCTATGCAAAAGTGAGTGAAATCAAGAGAGTAATATTCCTTAATTAGCCAATGATTGTACATCTATATAAGGAGGCATTTATTACTAACCAACTTGATGATGCTTTACCAAGTTCAATTGTTTCTATCTTGCGGGAATTTAAGGATGTCTTTTTTGAGGAGATTCCTAATGGATTGCCTCCTAACCAAGGGATTGAACATCAAATTGATTTTGTATCTGGTGCTCTCATTCAAACCGACCAGCCTATTGGAGTAATCCTAAGAAGATGAAGGAACTATTAAGGTAGGTTAGAGAGTTGATGGAAAAAGGGGTACATGAGAGAAAGCATGAGTCCATGCGTTGTTATAGTAATTTTGGTTCCTAAGAAAGATAGGACATGGAGGATGTGCATAGACTGGAGAGAAATCAACAATATCATGGTTAAGTATCATCATCATATTCCTCACTTAGATGATATGTTAGATGAGTTTCATGGTTCTTGTGTCTTTTCCAAAATTGATCTGAAAAGTGGATATCACCAAATTAGAATGAAAGAAGGCGATGAATGGAAAACTACATTTAAGACAAAATATGGTTTATATGAATGGTTAGTCATGCTCCTTTATTGTCTTTACCTAACATTGCAAAAAAAATTGAGATTAAATGTGGTGCTTCACGTATAGGTATTGGTGTTGTTCTTATGCAAGAAGAATGATCAATTGCATACTTTAGTGAGAAACTAAGTCGGGCTGCTTTAAAGTATCCTACTTATGACAAGGAGTTGTATGCGATGGTTTGGGTTTTGGAAACATGGAAAAACTATCTTTGGCCTAAAGAGTTCATAATCCACATTGATCATGAGTCATTGAAACATTGGACAGGTCAACAAAAGTTGAACAAGAGACATGCACGTTGGGTGGAGTTCGTAGAAACATTTCCCTTTGTCATCTGATACAAGCTTGGTAAGGAGAATTTGTTTCTGATGCACTTTCTCGCACGTATTGATGAGTGCTCAAAAAGCACTAAAATTATCATGACTTTATGCACATTAATTGATTAAAAATATATATATTTATGGCCATTTTATATTTAGTAATTTTTATTTTAGACAGACTTTTATTTTAAGTCTTTTTAGTCTTTTATTTTTTTAAAGGTTAGATAAGGCCCAATTCACCACTAAATAAATCCAATGTTGTCTATGGTTTTTTATTTTTAGATTTCTTGCTTATATAGAAAAAAAAAGTTATGTAATTTGGAGGCAAGATGAAAATCATTACTGAAAAAGTATATTTCAGAAAGCTTTTTCTTTGCTTACTTGTGTTCTTTATTGAATACTTGAATTCAACTTATCAAATAGAGTGATCATCTTTTGTGGAGTCTCAAGATTGGTGTTTTAAGTTCTTTGTTTCCTGAGGGTTCTAAAATGATCATCTTCAACACGTTCTTAGCAATTCAATCGTTATTATTCCCTTGAGTTCTTGGGTCTGCATCATTTGGTATCAAAGCCTTGGTTTCTGAAAATAGGTTAACTATCTTCATCTATCTTTGTGTTCTTGATTTTTTTCTGCATTTTTGAGTCAAAAATCATAAAAAACAAAAAAGAAATTTCATCCTTTTAAGTCTTGTGTTTTCTTTCAATTTAGTTATCAATGTTTCCGTCTTTGGATTTCATTTTGTAGTTTTCTTTGAATTCTTCATATCTTTTTCTTGTTCTTTATTTTTGTTTTTTTATCTATCTTTGTTCTTAAAAAAAAGGGAAAAAAAGAGAAGAGAGCTACTATTTGCAATTAATTGTTTTTTATAAATAGGAGTTGCAACTTTAAATAGCCATAACTTTTGACTCGAGTATCAAAACAACTATTATAATATATAAAATCAAAGTTTTTTTTTATTCCTATTAAATTGTTTTTTTGCTTGCATTATGTAACATTTTCAACCCCAAATTCCATTGTTTAGACCACTTGTCGAGGGGTTCCAATTTTATCACACCTTTTTGTGTTGTTTATGGTTCATGTTTATTAGGGTTGAGAATTGTTTTTGTGAATTTTCTATCACTGCAGCAGCAGCAATTAAAGAAAAAAAAACAAGAAAGACAACAAATGGAAGAGAAAAAAGAAGAAGAAGAAAAGGAGAACATAGTAGTAGATTGTTCAAGAATCTAATTTTAGTTTTCTTGTTCTTGTTGAATTGGTTTTCCCTTTATTTTGGTCTTGCTGCCCAAGACTAATTTGTTTTTAAAAAAGGGAATCATAGTTGATCAAGAATCTTTCTTTATCGTCTTTATTGGTAAATAGTCTTTATTTAGAGTCCTCTTTGGACTTTCTTTTTGTCATACTTTGCCTTAAGTTTTTAGAATTCTGAATTTTGAGATAAACACCCATGTATTACATCCTTTGCGAGGCATGCAACATCAAATAGACTTCATACTTGAATCTGCAATAACAAATCTACTTGCTTACAAAGGTAAGATTCAAGGATGAATCTTTTCGAAAAGGAGGAGAATAATGGAGATTGAGGTGCTAACCAAGTTGATGTTTTCAAATATTCTATAGATCCTACACAAGGGATAGATTTGTAATATTAAATTGGATGCAAGGATTAATTTAAGAAGCAATATTTGTTTTAATTAATTGTGGACCTTTTATGTTTACCAATTTTTATTTTATTTAATTGTGAGCTTTTATTTTAAGTCTTTTAGTATTTTATTTAATTGTGGGCATTTTAGGTTTACCAATTTTTATTTTAGTTAATTGTGGGCTTTTTATTTTAAATCTTTTAGTTTTAATTTTTTTAAGAATGGATTAGGCCCAATCAACCACTAAATAAAGCCCATGTTATCTAGGTTTTTTTTATTTTAGGGTGTCTTGCTTAAATAGAAGAAGAGTTATATAATTTGGAGGCAAGAACAAATATCATTAATGAAAAGTATATTTTAGAAATCTCTTCCTTCTTGTGTTCTTGATTGGATGCTCGAATTCGACTTATCAAAGGGAGTGATCATCCTTTGTGGCATCTCATGATTGGAGTATTAAGGACTTTGTTTCCTTTGGGTTCTAATTTGATAATCTCCTTAGGATTCTAATATAATCATCTTCAACATTTCTTAGCAATTCAATCGTTCCTATTCCATTGATTTCGTGGCTTCCAAAGGTTATTTTCCTAGAATGCCCGCATCAATTTTAGTGAAGAGTATGCATCATGTGAAAAGGTAGCTAGTGGAAAGTTCTTTAGGGTTGATGGGTTCTTTTTTTTTTAGAGAAAATAAACTATGCATTCCAAATATTCCTAATGCGGTCCCTTTAGAAGAACAACTTGGGAACCCATGAACTTAAAGGAATAGAAACAATTAATTTGCTAAGGATGTGTTGAAGATGATCAGATTAGAACACTAAGAAAATAAATTCCTTAAAACCCAAACCATGAGATGCCACAAAGGATGATCACTCCCTTTGATAATTTGAATTCAAGCACTCAATCAAGAACATAAAAAGGAAAAGAAAAAGCTTTATGAAATATACTTTTCATTAATGATATTTGTTCTTCCCTCCATTACATGGCTCTTCTTCTATATAAGCAAGGAACCCTAGAATGAATGGGCCTAATGGGCATATTTAGTTATTGATTGAGCCTAATCCAAACTTAAAAATAAAAGACTAGAAGACTTAAAATAAAAAAACCCACAATTCACTAAAATAAAAAACCCACAATTCACTAAAATAAAAACTACTAAACATAAAAAGCCCATAATTAGCTAAAACAAATATTACTTCCTAAATCAATCTTTGCACCCAACTTAATCTTCAAAATCTATCACTTGCATAAAAAGGTAATAGAACATTCTTGGTAAAGCTTTACAATCTTTGAATTTAGTTTTTGATTCTTCTAGCACATTCTCTTTTTATTGCACATCCATGATCAAGCCTTGCAACACTTCCTTCATTCTCTTAGTCTTTGCCCTAGTCATTGGACCGCCAATTCCTTGCAAAGGATCTTGAGAATATTTGGGAACATTAACTCGATCATCTCCTTAATCTCCATTATTTCCCTCATCTTCGAAAACATTCAACCTAAAATCACCTACATCAAACAATGATAAATAACCGACATTAAAAGTTGCACCGACATTACCATAGTCATTTGGCAAATCTATCTTGTAGGCATGTTTTTATTGATCTATTCCAAGACTTGAAAAGGTCTATCTCCTCGATGCTACAATTTTAATTTTCCTTGTGTGGGAAACCTCTCCTTATGCATGTGCATCCAACCCCAATCTCTAGGTTGGAAAACAACCTTCGAACGCCCCTTATTGGCTAGCTTAGTACATTGTTCATTCTTCCTTTCAATGCTGGCCCGAACTTTAGCATGTAAATCCTTCACAAAATCTTCCTTTTTCTTATCATCAAGATTAGCATGCTCATTAGTACACAAAGGTACAATATCAATAGGTGTTAAAGGATTAAAACCATAAACAACTTCAAAAGGAGAAAATGAAGAAGTAGAGTGAACAGTCCTATAATATGCAAACTCAATGTGTGGCAAACACTTCTCCCACTGCCTTATATTCTGTTGAATGATAGCACACAACAAAGTAGTGAGTGTCCTATTAACAACTTCAGTTTGATCATCCATTTGAGGATGTGCAACAATGGAAAATAATAGTTTAATTCCTAGTTTATTCCATAAAGTGCGCCAAAAATGACTTAGGATATTAACATCTCTATCACTAACAATTTTCTTAGGCAACCCATGCAAACAAACCACTTTTTTAAAGAGAAAATCAACAATATGTGTTGCGTCATTGGTTTTAAAACATGCAATAAAATGAACCATTTACTAAATATATCAACAACAACAAAGATGTTATCCTTACCACTATGAAACCTTGGAATCTTAAAACAAAATCCATAGAAATATCAATCCAATGTTGATATGGTACAAGTAAAGGGGTATACAAGCCATATGGTGTAACTTTAGATTTTTCTTGCCTACATGTAATGCACTTTTCAAAAAACGATTGCACATCATGCTTCATATTAAGCCAATAAAAATGCTCATGTAAAATATCTAAAATCTTTAAAACACCAAAGTGACCCATTAAATATCCCCTCATGACTATCCCTATTAAGCAACTCATGAACAAAAAAAATAGGCATACATAATTTATCTTTCTTGAATAGAAATCCTTCTTGCCTATAAAAATCACTAGATGCACACTTATCAGCCATTCCATACTTATTAGCATACAATTTCTTACGCAATTCAAAACCAAGTAATTTAGTTTGCAATGAAGTAAGTAATACATACCTTCTAGACAATGCATCAACCACAATGTTCTCCTTCCCATGCTTGAATTTGATTACATAAGGAAACATTTCTATAAGCTCCAACCACTTAGAAATGCTTTTATTAAGCTTACCTTAAGTCTTCAAAAACTTCAGACTCTCATGATTGGAATGAATGATGAATTCCCTTGGCCATAGGTAATGTTGCCATGTTTGAAGAGATCTCACTAATGCAAAAATCTCCTTGTTGTAAGTAGGATAATTTACCACTGCCCTACTTAGCTTTTCGCTAAAATATGCAATTGGTTTGGAATCTTGTATTAAAACAACTTTTATGCCAATCCCCAATGCATTAGATTCTATCTCAAAAGCTTTATCAAAGTTTGGCAAACACAACAAATGTGCAATTGTTAGTTTATCTTTTAAATTAAGTGTTAAATGCTCGATCATGTACATCATCCCACTTAAAAATAACATTCTTTTTAGCAAGTTCATTCAAAGGTGCAGCAATAGAACTAAAATATTTAACAAATCTTCAATAAAAGCTTGCTAAACCATGGAAACTACTTACCTCATTCTCATTCTTAGGTTTAGGTGAATCCCTTATTTCCGTTACCTTTTCTTCATAAACACTAATACCTTGTGAACTAACAACCAATCCAAGAAACATAATAGATTCCTTCCATAATGTGCACTTTTTAAGATTAGCATACAACTTATTCTCTCTCAACACACTAAAAACTGCATGCAAGTGTTCCACATATTCCTCTTAATTTTTGCTATAGACTAAAATATCATCAATGTAAGCTACCATAAATTTTCCCATGAAAGCACGCAAGACATGGTTCATTAACCTCATGAATGTACTAGGTGCATTAGTTAAACCAAAAGGCATTACTAACCATTCATACAATCCATATTTAGTCTTAAATGCATTTTTCCATTCATCCATCTCTTTAATGCGAATCTAATAATATCCATTCTTTAAGTCAAATTTAGAAAACAAATGAGAGCCATGCAACTCATCAAGCATATCATCTAACTTGGGGATATGATGTCTATACTTTACCATTAGCTTGTTAATAGTGCAAAAATCCACACATATGTGCCATGTTCCATCTTTTTTTGCCACTAAGATGACAAGAATTGAACATGGGCTGAGACTCTCCTTTACAAATCCCTTTTGTAGCAACTCATCCACTTGGCTTTGTATCTCCTTCATTTCCTTAGGAGTAGCTCTGTAAGCAGGTTGGTTTGGTATTGCAGATCTAGGTGCAAAGTCTATTTGATGCTCAATTCCTCTTAAAAGACTTAATCCATAGAGAATTTCTTCAGGAAATAGATCCTTAAAGTCCAACAATAAAGACACAACAACACTAGACAAAGATGAGTTAAGATTGTTAGTAGAAAGATAAATATCCTTGTACATAAGTACAAGTACTTGTTGCCTTGCCACCATTACACTCTTAATCTCATGTTTTTTAGCAAATTCACTCATTCTTTTATTTTCCCTTCCCTTCCTTGCTCACTTTTCTTTTTTTTTTGTTTTGCTCCATTTTCTCTCATTTTTGCTCATTTTTCTCTCCTTTGTGCTCACTTTTCTCTCTCCTTTTTGATTTTCCTCTTGCTCACACTTTTGTTTTTCTCTTAACTTGCACTCTCTTGCTATCCTAATCTGGTCCTCATAAGCTTGCAAAGGTTTGAGAGGGAAAAATACAACTTTTCAGTGTTCATTTCAAAAGAGTACCGATTTATATACCCATCATGCATCACCCTCCTATTAAACTTCCATGGTCGCCCAAGAAAAATATGAGTAGTATACATTGGTGCCACATCACAAAGAACCTCATCCTCATACTTTCCAATTGAAAAAAGAACCCAAACTTGTTTGTTGACATTCACTTCACCACAACCATTTAGCCATTGTAGCTTGTACGGTTTGGGATGCTTTTTCCACTTCAAATTTAACTTTTCTAAAAACAAAATACTTTCTACATTAGTACAGCTCCCACTATAAATAATAACTATGCATACCTTATCCTTCACATGGCATCTTGTGTGAAAAATATGCTCACGTTGCTCCTTATCTCCTTCACTCTTATGTTATATATTGAGGGCTCTCTTTCTGACAAGTAATTCCCCATGCATAGGTTCTTCTAATTATATATAAAAATAATCCTACAATGGTGACATTTCATTGTTAATTAAACTGGAACTCTTGATTTGTTCATTATCACGTACAACCATAACCCTTTTGATTGGGCATTCAGAAGAAATATGTTGGAGTCCTTGGCACCTAAAACACTTAATATTGTGTGACTTAGGCATTTTTGTTTGAGGTTTACCTTTAGGAACAACAATTGAATTGTTTGAATTTGCTTCACCTTTTATTTTAAAGGTATATTTTTTGTCCTTCAAAGTTGATTTCCACGAAGAACTAGTGGGTGAACTAGATTTGAACCTTTCGGACATGATTTGTTTCACCACTTTGATGGATTTGTGCAATAGTTCTTCTATTTCTACGTAATGTTGCAATTCAACCACATCAACAATTTCCTTATTTAACCCCACAATGAATCTGGCCATTGTCGCTTCTCTATCTTTCTCTATGGTTTCTTTAATCATGACGACTTCCATCTATTTGTAATAATCTTCTATACTAATGGAACCTTGGAACAACCTTTGCAAATTTTATATAGATCTCTATAGTAATGGCTAGGTATGAACCTCTAATGCATCACCAATTTCATCTCTTCCCATTATCGAATATGTGTCTCATCATTTCTTTGCCTATTGACCACCAATTGATCCCACCATATACCAGCATAATCTGTAAACTCTACGGTTGTTAGTTTTACTTTCTTCTTCTAGGAGTAATTATGACAATCAAACAAATGGTCAACCTTTCTTTCCCACTCTAAGTATAACTCAGGATCATTCTTTCCTTGAAAGGGTAGAATTGCCATATTTATACTACCTATATTGATATCTTCTTTGTAGTTCATCTTTTTGTCCAATTTATAACTGGTTCTCTCTTCTACATTGGAATCAGCTTCTTCTTCCTCGAACTCATATCTTCTATGTCTTCTTTTATGTGATTGAGAATTAGAAGAGGATTCTAAATTATCCAACCTTACATTCATCCTCTTAAATTTGTCATGAACATATTTGATGAAGAATTTCAAGTCAACCTCTTATGGTTCTCCTCCTTCCTTACTCATGTTGTGAACCTGAAAAATAAATTGAGATAATCCACATATACCATTAAGTGTTTTCTCTAAAATAAGATTGTTAATGCTCTTTTTTCACACTATTTTCACTCTCTTATTTTTTACACTATTTTTGCATTTTTTCGACTAAAAGCTCACGCTAACCACCTTTGTGTTCTTAATAAAATCAACGAATCCAACTAATCTTAAGAAGTAACTATTTTATGGGTAAACAATCTCAAAATTTATAATTTTGAAAGAACTTAATGGAAAAGTATGACAAAAAGAAAGTCCAAAGAGGACTCTAAAGAAAGATTCTTGACCAAGGAGGATTCCAAAGAAAGACTCTTGAACAAGGAGGACTCTAAAGGACGACTCTTGAACAAAGAGGAATCTAAAGAAAGACTTTTGATCAACCATGATTTCCCCCTTTTTTTATATCAGGCTTGGGCAGCAAGAACAAAATAAAAGAAACCCAATTTCAACAAGAACATGAAAACTCCTTAAGAAAACAAAAATTAGATTCTTGAACAATCTACTACTATGTTCTTCTTTCATTTTACTTTTTTTTTCATTTTATTGCTGCTACTGTGAATAGAAAATTCACAAAAAAAATTCACTACCCTAATGAACAAGAACCGAAAACAACACAAAAAGGTGCGACAAATCTTTAACCCCTCGGTTAGTGGTATAAACGCTGCAATTTGGACTGTCAAAATGTATAAACTAAAGCGAAGCCAAATTTTAACTGTAGCAATTAAAATGAGCTTTGATTTGATGTATTATAATATACGTTTCGTTACCCAAATCAAAAGTTATGGTCGTTTAAAGTTGTTACTCCGTTTTATCAATTTTTTGTTTGAAACTGAATAGTAACCCTCTTCTTTTTTTTTCTTTTTTTAAGAATAAAGATAGGTTGAACACAAATAAAGAATCAAGAAAAAGATACAAAGAATTCAAAGAAAAATATGAAACAAAATCCAAATACAAAAACAATGACAACTAGAAAGAAAACACAAGACTTAGAAGGACAAAATTTCTCTTTTTTTTTGTTACCCTTGTCATTGGACTGCCAATTCCTTGCAAAGGATCTTTAGAATATTTGGGAACATCAACTTGATCAACACCTTGATCTCCATTATGTTCAATTCAAGATTTTCTAGTGAGGGAGTCTCATGGTAGAGGACTAATGGGTCATTTTGGGATAGTTAAAACTTTGGTTTTTTTGCAAGAGCACTTTTATGGGCCACATATGAAAAGAGATGTTGAGAGACTTTGTGATAGATATGTCACTTATAGGCATGCTAAATCTCGAGGGCATACCCATGGACTTTATACACCACTACCTATTCCTAGTGCACCTTGGATTCAAATTTCAATGGATTTGTTTTTAGTTTTCCTAGGACTAAACGTGGTAGGGATAATGTGTTTGTGTTTATTGATAGATTTTCTATGATGGCACACATTATTCCATGTCATAAAATAGATTATGCTTCCAATGTTGCTAATTTGTTCTTTAGGGAGATTGTGAGGTTAGACAGGATGCGCAGAAAAAATATTTAAGATAGATATGCCAAGTTCTTAAGTTACTTTTGGAAGACCTGTTGGTTTAAGTTAGGAGTAAGTTGTTATTTTCTACTACTTTTCACCCGCAAACTGATGGTCAAATCGAAGTAGTGAATAAGGCCTTGTCTACATTGTTTAAGGACTATCATAAAAATGAACATCAAAACATGGGAAGATTGTTTACCGCATATTGATTTTTCATATAATCGTTATGTTCATTCTGCTTCTAAATTTTCACCTTTTGAAATTGTTTATGGTTTTCATCCTTTAACTCCATTGGATTTATCATACTACTTGTTCCTAAGTGTGTTAATTTAGATGGAAAAAATAAAGCAGATTTTATTAAGAATATTCATGAGAAAACAAGGCTCAACATTGAGAGAAAGACTAAACAATATGCCAAACAAGCTAACAAAGGGTGTCATAAGCTGATCTTTGAGCCTAGAGATTGGGTGTGGGTGCACAAGAGAAAAGATAATTTTCTTGAACAAAGAAAATCAAAGTTGCTACCATGAGAAGATGGTCCATTTCATGTAATCGAAAGGATCAATGACAATGCCTACAAGCTTGACTTTCCTGGTGAGTATATTGCCAGTGCTACCTTTAATGTTTCTGATCTGAGTCATGTTGATGTAGGTGAGAATTTGAGGATAAATCCTTTTCAAGAGGAGATGAATGATGGAAATATGGCTACCAAATGGAGCACGGGCGAAGAGATTCAAGGATGCTCTGAATAGGCTGATGCAAGAAGTTTGGACTCAAGCCAATTCGTGTAAGCTTACGGAGGAACACCCACTTGTTCATAAAGGAAGTGTCAACATGCTGCAAATTAAACAAGGAAATTCGAAAAAATTATTGGATATGTGGATTGTTTTTAATTTGTAGATCACATATATAAGGCATATGCCATTTAGCTTAGAGGGGAATAACCTAGACATTTCCTTTAGTTTATGTTTGCCTATTAATAGGCCTTTTCAATTCAATAAAGAGCAGAAAATTTCAAAACAAGAAGAGTGAGAGTAAAATATTTCTTTGGTTCTTTGAAAAACTTTTTGAACTTATTAGATTTGTCTGTGGTGTTCATAACTCGACTAATCAAGTCTTCATTCCTTGATTATGGCATATTTATCATACTAAGGTTGACATCTTTTTATAGGTGTTGGGTTGTGGTTTCCATCCAAGCTTGTATTAGAACGGTCCTAGGAACTAAATTTTTATTACGGGTTTCGTCACTAGTTAGTGTGGTTCGTATATTCTGTATTATTTTCCTTATGTTGTACATCTACTTATGAAGGGAGAATTAAGTAGTCAGTATCTTCTTACCCAGGTAGTGTATTAAGTTTCAAACTCTTTCTGTGCCATCCAGTAAGTCCTTGTGACCCGAAAGTAGCACCATATGTGTTAACCTTGAGTATGGCCAAATGTAAAGCATGCCAAGAGTCTATATTAAGTTGAGAATCCATCTTGTAATGCCTTATACTCATCATTGGATGAGTATCTAAAGATCTTCTAGAATATTTCTTGTGGATCCTCACAGCATTCTGATAGCCTCCCAAATGAACTGTCAAAGTATAGTAATTGTAGAACCCAAAGAAGTTGGGTTATCTTCAAATCGACAATCATTTCTTACTATAAAAATTACCAAAATCATTAAAATAACTCATGCTTTCTATAGATTTTCAACATGTTCTCTAAAGTTTAGTGCGATATAGATTTAGATTAATGGATTCCGTGTGAGTTTGACCACTAAAAAACTTATTGTTGTCTCTTTAAGAGATCATTAAAACGTGCAAGTATACACGGCCACAAGTAATAAAATGATAAGTAAAATATCATTCCCACAGAGATTTGTTATTAGTGTTTGTTAATTACTAAAATTATTTCAAACTGATTCTATCCAAAAGTTGATAGTTTGATGCAGTTTGACTAACTAATTCTTTATATCAGTTTATAAGAAAATTCTAGGATTGCAGTTTCACAAAATTACTCCACTTGAATAATATTATTTTCTCTTGATTTATGTTCTCATATTTTAAGTTGTTAACCAAGAAATCCTAATTTATCCATATATCTCTTCCGAGCTCCATATAGACACATCTCGCTAAAATAATTCACTATATTCCTATGAGAATTAAATCACCCAGATTTATTAAGTTCTAAGTTCTCAAATAGTTACACGTACAATAAAGGTATATTCCTATCCCTTATATATATATATATATGTTATTTTATCCCGAGCTACACACAAAAATTCCTTTTTCAAGTTTATTTAAGTGTCACATATCAATTAATTAATCTTTCAATAATCAAAAGCATTAAGCACAGATAAAATAAACAACCTAAAAATGTTCCATAAATCATTCAAAAATAATTCATTCAAGTTTCATAATTTAAGCTACACTGCAACCCCAGAACAAATAAATTAGTTCATAGCAGAAATTAAAATTACAATACAACAATAACTAGATATTTTAGAGAAATAAAATTTAAAAGAAAAAAAGATTAGGAGAAACTCTTTCACGATTCCTCAATGAAAAATATAATTTCTTCCCTTTTCTTCTTTTTCGCTGTCTTCTTTCTCTCTATTTCCTAACAAAATAACAACATAAATAGTTAAAGAAAAGTTTCTACGTGTTCTCTACAACACGCAGAGAAGAAGCTAAAAAATTGAAGTGAACTGGAAAAAACTCAAAAAACATCTTACCTCTCGTCTAAATTATATCACCCCAAACAATTAATTTTTTTTCAAAATGCATATAGTGGGGGACAAAAATACAAGGAAAATAATAAAGAACAAACACACTTGGAGACAACAAATAGTTAGCTGGAAGAGGGTGCCGTTTTTGTGTTTTTTATTTCAAAAAATGCATGCCACGTGTTGCCATATGATTGGCTGCAAGAATAAGGAGACACGTGGGCGCTTTCTATTTGGTGGAACGGGAGGGTTCACGAGGTTTACATGGAACGCATCGCATGATATTTTATCTTGTAGCAGACACGTGGGTGACGCAGAACGAGTTGGAAAGTGGGCATCGTTTCTATGTTTTCATTTTACCAAATGCATGCCACGTGTCGTCATTGGATTTGTTCGAAGATTAATCTAGACACGTGGCCTCTTCTTATTCAGTGAATGGGAGGATGCACGCAATTTACATGCAATGCATCACAGGGGAAGGGTTCTTGTGCAGAAACGTGGGTCCCACCCTGCACGCCAGCTTGCGCGACATATGGACCCCACTCAACTCTCTGTGCAGCGTGTAATCCAGAAAACTGGGTCCAATCGCCTGTGTCGCATCTATCTTACACGTGCCTGATCCCCACCATTGATTTCCTGATCGGACAGTGTGTGTTGCGTGTTGAAAGTGGACGCGTGTGGTCCTCTTACTGCACAGGAAAAACAAATTTTCTTTAATTGCATTTTAGCCCTCTAATTTAATTCAATTTAACTTTTAAACTTTTGTTAATTGCAGTCAAGCCCTTTTCTAATTCAAATTATATTTTAAACTTTTTATATTTGCAATTAAGCACTCTTTTAATTCAAATTATATTTTAGACTTTTGTTAATTGCAATTAAGCCCTCTTTTAATTTAAATTATATTTTTAGACTTTTATTATTTGCAATTAAGTCCTTTTCCAATACAAATTCTTTAATTTCCTTGAAAAAATATATCATTTAAAACTAACAGTAAATATTAATTTAATAAATTAAAATTAAATAAAAACATTAAAAACATAGCAATTATAATTAATAAAATAGAAAAAATAATTGTATAATATACAATTATCGCTTAGCCAAATGATTGCAGAGTTCGCCTGTAAAATGAAAACTCAGAAAAGGTGAGAAAATGTTTCATCAAATGATCCACATAAGAAAAATTAGGAAGGGAAAGAGTGCCACTCCTCTTTTCTTCTAAGTTAGAATTATATTCTAAATAGCATGCCAGAATCAGATGGACTTTGTATATAGAAAGAATAAGGGCCAGATAGCCCTACTCCAACATCCGATCTCCTCAATAAACATAGAAGGTCATAAGACCCACCAATCATGAACCAACCCTCAATTGTGAATGTTCAAACTTTTCTATGAGTACTTTTTTTAGTAACTATCAATTGCATATCAATAGAGATATCCAATAAACAATCCTAAAAGGACTATGATAGGTGCTACCATCTATCTCCAAATAATCTCCAACTAATGCATATTTTGGAAGATTAGTATGTGAGCTGGTCATTCTCTTAATTAATGGAATGCATAGCAATTTTTCCAAATTTGCAACAAAGAATTCTCCCAACCAACCATAAACTACTCCATCAAAGTCAAATAATGAGACTGTAAGCTAGGCCAAATAGATGAGTGAATATAATATCTTTGTGCTTTGTATGTCCAATCCATTTAGTGTCTATGCAAGTGAAGCACGACATTAGAGTTCCTTATTTTAATTCCCTAGGAAACATGTCATAAAGTAGTGTAATTTAAATTGGCAACAATCTATAAATCACAACCCCTTCTTCCTAAAGGTAAAAATAGACCCACTAAATAAATTGGACCAATTTGAGTTTTTATGGCTTTCAAGACCAAATCAATTATCTTAGTCTAGTTGTCAAGAATAAATTTTGACCATCAGTATATCTGAAAAGAGTGAAGAAACATGTTCGAAATCACCAAAGATATCAAACATATATTCACATATGCCCTTGTATAGAGAGTGTAAGCCATATCCATAATTCAATCTTAGTACGTATTTTATCAGCTATACATTGAAACCAACACTTCTTTGATGACATTCCCCCCGCTCATAAAGAAGGTGACTCCCAAATAGTACATAGAAGCAACCCCAATGTGCATGCCGACGATCTCCTTAAGGAAAGAAACATTATTTTGGGAAACACCCTCACCAAAATAAATAAAGGATGTATCCATGTTTACCAATGGTCCTTATGACCATATTTATGAAAAGCCTCATCCAACACTTCAATATTTGAAGGACATCTTGGCCAAAAATAAGCAAATCATCAACATGGAACAAGTGAGTTGGTGCTACCGCATGGCTAGGCTAATTGGAGGAATTTTTTATGCAAAAATTTTAATTCCTTATAAGTGCACGAATCACAAGTAGACTAGTCATAAGTTTAGTCCAAGGTCAGTCTCTATAGGAATTGGTAGGTTGTTCTAAAAGTTAAATTTTTTTTTCTTCAAAGTTTGTTAAAAGAAACAATCCTAAACATTCTATCAAGTATTAATTGAAAGAAAAAAAGATTGTAAATTCTAAATTGATTAACTAACTAAATTAAAGAAAGTAAATTTATAGTCGAATTAAGGTGATGAAAGAATATGGGAAATTAGTTCGTATATTCCGTCATGGAAAAAAATGAATTAAATGATTTAATTAAATAAAGCGTTCTATTTTTTGATTTTTTTTTCTTTTTTAAATAAGAAAACCCCTAATGATCATGATGAGTCCCCGCAATTCTCAATTAATAAATAACTTTCTAGATAGAGTGTGAAATTGATTAATTGAAAAACCTACGGAAAATATATAATTTATAATTCTGAGTTAATTAATAACTTCATGGATCAATATTGAAATTGATTCATTGGTAAACCTAAGGGAAATATATTTTCTTTAGATACAAATCAAGATTTGACACATCATTATTTATAATTGAAGATAGTTTGAACCATCTAATTTATTCTCAATTAATCAATAACTTCCAAGATCAGACTTTAAATTGATTAATTGGTAAATTAGACTCTTGTTTATAAATGCATAACCAAGCCCAGATGATGTGTCTAATGCTTAGTTCTAAAATATTTTCTTTAATTACAAATCAATACTTGGCCATAATTAGTTTATAATTAAAGATATGAAGAATATGAACAAAAACTAAATCCAAAAACTTTTATTTAATTAAATCATAAAATTGTTCTTCCAATCATTGAGAGCAAGACTAAAATCTTACTTACAAAAACTAGCCAATCATTGAGAGCAAGATCCTTTGCAAGGAATTGGCGGTCCAATGGCTAAGGCAAAGACAAAGAGGATGAAGAAAGCTTTATCATGGAAATGCAATCCAAAGAGGCTGTGCTAGAAGAATCAAAAACTAAATTCGAAGATTCTAAAGCTTCACCAATGATGGTCTATTACCTTTTTATGCAACCGATAGATTTGGAAGATCAAGTTGGGAAAAAAGATTAATTTAGGAAGCAATATTTTTGTTTTAATTAATTATGGGCTTTTTATGTTTAACAATTTTTATTTTAGTGAATTGTGGGCTTTTTTATTTTAAGTCTTTTAACCTTTTATTTTTTAAGGTTGAATTAGGCCCAATCCATAACTAAATAGGTCTATTAGGCCTATTTCATCTAAGGTTTTTTCTTTTAGAATTTCTTACTTATAAAGAAGAAGAGTTATGTAATTTGGAGGCAAGAACAAATATCATCAATGAAAAGTATATTTCATAAAGTGAATACTTATACTCGACTTAAGGAGTGATCATCCTTTGTGGCATCTCAAGATTGGGATTTTAAGGACTTTGTTTATGTAGGGGTCTAATTTAATCATCTTACACATGTTATTATCAATTGAATCGTTCCTATTCCTTGAGTTCGTGGGTTCCTAGGGTTGTTCACCTAAAAGGTCCGCATCATTTGGTATGAGAGCCTTGGTTGCTGAAAATAGGTTATCTATCTTCATCTATCTTTGTTTTAAATTTTAGATTTTAAAAAATCATCCTATGATTGTTTTCTGCATTCTTGAGTCACAAATCACAAAAACAAAAAAGAAATTTCAACTTTTTCAGTCTAGTGTTTTCCTTCAATTTTGTTTTCGTATTTAGATTTTGGTTCATAGTTTTATTTGAATTATTCGTATTTTGCTCTTATTCTTTATTTCTGTGTTCAATCTATTTTTGTTCTTTAAAAAAAAGAGGGTTATTGTTCAGTTTCAAAATTGTTTGTGAGAAAACGGAGTTGCAACTTTAAACGGCTTTAGCTTTTGACTCAGATAACGAAATGACTATTATAATATATCCAATCGAAGTGCATTTCAATTACCACAAGAAACATTGTGCTTTGCCTTTGTTCTTGCAATTTTTGACTCCAAATTCCACCGTTTACACCACTAACCAAGGGGTTAAATATTTGTCACACCTTTTTGCATTGTTTTTGGTTCTTGTTCATTAGGGTTGCAATTCTTTTTTGTGAATTTTTTTTATTCAAAGAAGTAGCAGTAAAAAGAGAGAAAAAACGAACAAGAAAAAAAATGAAAATAAAAAGAAGAAAAAAGAGAACATAGTAGTAGTTTGTTCAAGAATCTAATTCTTGTTTTCTTGTTCTTGTAGAAATTGGTTTTTCTTTATTTTGTTCTTCCTGCCCAAGACTGATTTAAAAAAAGAAGGGGAATCATAGTTGATCAAGAGTCTTTCTTTATAGTCCTCTTTGCTCAAGAGTCTTTCTTTAGAGTTCTCTTTGGTCAAGATTCTTTCTTTAGAGTCGTCTTTGGTCAAGAGTCTTTCTTTAGAGTCCTCTTTGGTTAAGATTCTTTCTTGAGAGTCCACTTTTGTCAAGAGTTTTTCTTGAGAGTCCTCTCTGATCAAGAGTATTTCTTTAGAGTCCCCTTTGGAGATTAGTTGGATTATTTTATTTTGTTAAGAACACAAAGGAGGTTGGAGAGAGCTTTAAGTGATAAAGAGAGAGAGAGAGAGAGAGAGAGAGAGAGCGATAATAGTGTTAAAGAAAAAGAAGAGTGATAACAATCTTATTTGAGAGCAAACACGTAAGGGAGTGTTAAAAAAAGGGAGAGTGTTAACAATCTTATTTGGGATCAAATATGTGAGGGAGTGCATGGGTTATCTCATTTTATTTTACTGGTTGACAACATGAGTAAGGAAAGAGGAGAACCACAAGAGATTGACTTAAAATTCTTCATCAAATCTGTTCACGACCAATTTAAGAGAAAGAATACAAGGTTGGATGATTTAGAATCCTCTTCTGATTCTCAATCACATAGAAGACATGAGTTCAAGGAAGAAGAATATGATACCAATGTGGAAGAGTGAACCAATTATAAATGGGACAAAAAGACTAACTATAACAATATAGGATGTATAAATATGATAACTCCTCCCTTTCAAGGAAAGAATGATCATGAGTTATTCTTGGAGTGAGAAAGAAAGGTTGAGCATGTGTTTCTTTGTCATAATTACTCTGAAGAGGTGCGATCAATTGGTGGTAATAGGCAAATGAATGGTGAGAGACCTAATCGATCATAAGAAGAGATGAAATTGGTGATGCATAAGAGGTTCATACCTAGCCATTACTATAGGGATCTATATAGAAAGCTACAAGGACTGGTCCAAGGTTCCAAGAGTGTAGAAGATTATTATAAGGAGATGGAAGTTGCCATGATTAGAGCTAACGTAGAAGAAGATAGAGAAGCAACAATGGCCAAATTCATTGCTGAGTTAAACAGAGAAATTGCTTATGTGGTTTAATTATAACATTACGTAGAAATGGAAGAACTACTGCACAAAGCCATTAAAGTGGAGTAGAAAATCAAGCCAAAAGGTTTAGATCTAGTTCGTCCTCTAGTTCTTCAGGAAAATCAACTTGGAAGGACATCAAAATTACCTTTAGAAAAAAAGGTGAATCGAAGTCAAATAATTTAGTTGTTGTTCCTAAAGGTAAACCCAAAACAAAAAATCCTACTAAGTCATGTTATATTAAGTGTTTTAGGTGCCAAGGACTCGGACATATTGCTTCTAAATGTCCAAACAAAAGGGTCATGGTTGTATGTGATAACGGAGAAATTATGAGTACTAGTTCAAGTGACGATGAAATGCCACCATTGGAGGGTTCTAATATGAACATCTTCAACACATTCTTAGCAATTCAATCATTCCAATTTCTTTGAGTTCATGGGTTCCTAGGGTTATTTTCCGAGAGGGTCCGAATCAAAACATCACAACATAACAATATCACATAAACAAAGCAAACAATAAGGATGCAAAACAAACACAACACTTCCCTTAACAACATGCATTTTACACATACTCTTCCCCTGAATGTATGTATGTTAGGCAATAAACATGTTATGCATCCTACTCTCAAATCTCCCCCAAAACAAAAGCATTTACACATAGTAGAAAACAAGTATACAAAAAGAGGGAAGCAAGCTAAGCATGTACAATGAACTAGAGATTTCTTAATTTAACCAATACACTAAATTTAAACATCCACCTGGCTAACAATCAATGATGCATTCATGTAAGGGTGTGACTAAAAATATGAATAGACTCAAGTATAACTAAACTTCATAATTCCATATTTAGCTTCTCTTCACTAATGTAAATTCCACTTGATGCTTGCATAGGTTATCTATCTTTTAATCCTATTACCAGTATACCTCGCAATGATGCCAAAAGTTTGATGTGCAAAAATTAGGTGCACAAATTTTGTATGATTTATAAAATAGCTCGCAAGTACACGAATCACTTATAAAAAATGACAAATATATTTCTAAGGTTAATCTAAAGTGGAATCATGTGGTTTTTAAATAATTCAAAAGATTCTTAAAAAGGAAAATAAAACTTAAACATTTTGTCACAAAGTTTGGGCTTGAAGATAGATCAATAAACATTTGTCATATAGTGGAAAATTTATGGGATACATTCGGTAGTTTATTATGCTTGTTTAATATTAAGTATGTTATTAAAAATATGAATTAATATGATTGATTGTTCTTTTTTTTTATAAGAAATTATAGTAAGTTATGGATTTATTTCATTATTAATCAATTATTAATTAAAGTTTTTTTGCGAGGATCGGTAATTAATAGTTAACTAAATTATGATTTATTCCTAAGGAATTAATAAACCATTTAATTGTTGCTTTTGGTAGGGCTTTCAATTTAAGCTCTCATTAAAATGTTTAAGTTTGGTAAATAATTTAAGAATATGGAAACTAACTTCAAATTTTAAGTTTACTAGAAAAAATATGTCGTCAATATATATTTTTAATAATAAATCTTATAACAATCTTTGAAATAGAGTTTTGTTAATCTGATTTGAAATATTACATCTAAAATCTAAGAGTTGACTCCACATTAGATATAGATAATTAAATTCTAAATCTAACTCTTTTGTCTATTATGAAAAATACTTCATCAATATATTTTTCTTTCACAAACTTCATTTTAATCTTGATGAATAAATAAAACTTAATTTATTTAATAAAAATATTTAATCTACTTAAATATTTCACAAATGTAACAACAAAATTAATATCTCATATTATTTATAGCTAGGCATACATATTTTAATAAATGATGAATAAATTAAAAATACCATATAAAATAACACATAAAGATAATTTAAAAAGAATACACTTAAATACCTCAATAGAATCTCATGATCATTTCTATTTTGAAAAACCTCTAAATAGAATTGCTAGCATTACTTATTGAATTGAAAATAGAATTACAACACAAACTAAAATTATTCAACTCAGAAAAGAACTTGAAACTACTAAAAGAAAAGATAAGAAAGCTTAAAAGATTAAGAAATTACCTTAAGAATGAAGTCGTCGGATATATATTATAATAGAATTAAGGTGCTATATGTAGATATATGAAAGGAGAAAAATATGGATTAGATGACTGGTTTTGTGGCACATAATTCTTTCACACCATGCTACATGTTTTGGAGCTTCATCCATTACACTTGGGCCTCAACATAGAAAAATTCCATGTTGTGACCTGTATCATTTCTTGGATGTGTTATTCTTAATCCCTTTCCCTCATGCTGTGGCATACAACATTTTCACGTCACGACCCACATCAATTCTGGGATGTGTGATTCTCAATCCTTTTGTCTCCATGGAAAATTAAACTTCCATATTGCAGCCAATGTTGTTCTGAATAAAGGGATCCTTTATTTTCTTTGTACATCCCTTTTTCATGGTTTGGGATATATGTAATGTTTTACATATGTTATTTTTAAAGCTTTAAAAATCCCTAAAAAATTACAAAACATGCCTATAATTCCAAAAAGATAGATTTATTTAAAATGATAGTAAAAATATGCAAATACAAATCTATTTAGTTTTTTAACATGCATAAAATCATGATATATTAAGTGTTATTGAGCACTATGACAACCCTCAATCAAATTCTTGTTAGTGACTTAGCAAGGATGGAAAAAATTTAAAAAAAGAAACTAGAATAAAGTTAAACTATCTAAATTAGTTTTGTAGATTGACACGGCTGCATTTAGAATATGCAACTATCCTTTAAATCCTTAGGCTTCCCTAGTGAAAAATTTAAGTCTCGTGAGGGTTTCTAGATATTATACCAACAAACATCAAATTTAAAATGCAAAAACTAAAAGTAAATAAGACAAACAAATAAACAACACATAAACAAACAAAATTTAAAACAAAGAAAAAAAGATAAAATAATAACAAATTTTGTCATGCTTTTTAATCTCTTATAAGATTACAATTAAAATCTATAGCATAAATTATTTTAATACTCTAAACATTAATGGTTTATTACAATAATTAGTTGAAGATCACTTTCACTCTATCCTCACAAGACATACTCTCAATAACACTGATCCTACTGGTTTAAGCACTCATTCAAAGGTATATGCAAATATATATTATGTATAAAAATGAACAAATAAGTTCGCATATATATAAAGAATAAAAAGCTCAAAATGGTGTATAAATATTGATATCATGAAAGGAATCAAATGATAGGATTTTATAAAGAAATCACACATTATCTTCATACTTCAATTAAATTTATCAAATGAAAATCTCGACTAATATGCCTTTAGGAGAAGAAGAAAAGGCAAGTGATTTCTTGGATAATTATTTACTATCTTTATTTTGTATTTAGCCATTTCTCATAACTTTGTAGAATATTGGGTCATAGTATTTATTTTATACTATTCATTTCTCTATTTTTCTTATATTTTTCTTTTCTCTCATGTTTTGTAGAGATATTCTTTTTTAGAGAGGTCCCATTGAAAAATTGTACATAGTTGTATGATAAAGTGAATGGCTAATTTGTGGATTTTTCTTTTATATTATTTTGATAAACCCATATGTCTCTTATTTAGAAGTCCTGCATAAAAAAAAGAAAATGGCATATATTTTCAATTTCTACTTAAGTCATTCAATTTAAGCAATAAAAACAAATATATGACATTTCATTAGAAGTAAAAATCTTAACATCCAATGCAAATAATTATAGAGATCATCTAGCAATTTAAGATCGATAATAATAGGGTTTAAAAGAGTAGAAGAAAATATTATTACTCTGAATGGGAGGATAATGGCCCAAAATATATTCTCACAAAATAGTCTTCATTATTTGATTTTCTAAACACCGATTTTGAGTTTATTTGAATTTTAAAATTTTATCATCAAATTCTAGTTATGAAAAAACTAATTAATTATGATATTTCTCCATGATATGTTCAAGAAATTAATCTAACAATACAAAGACTTAATCATTTTCTTAAAATTAACTAAAAGATGTCATAAATTTGTAAGAAAAATTTTAAGATTAACCAAAAATTCCTAATCCAATAAAAATACATTAAATCACACACAAAAAGTACAAATAAAAAAAATTAAAACATGAATATAAGAACATATAAAAATTTCAATTTTGCACAATTTTATAATGTAACTTTTCCTCCAACCTAAAATTTACATTACCCTCACTGTTTGAGTTTCTTTTCTCCCAATTAATCACTACTTTATATAAGAAAGTGGGGGTACCTAACTCAAAAGGTGAAATTATTTTACAACCTAGTGATTAATTGGGAGAAAAGAAACTCAAACAGTGACTATTTGTAGATAACTTAATCCTGTGGTGAATTATATTCCCAACATTTATAGGCATCTTTGATGTGATTGTAAATATTTAAATAGCCCTATCTCTTTGAGTAGCGATGTAATGGCTGGAGAGCATAAGTCTTGAAAACACGAAGTATTTCCAAATACGAGCAATTTGATCCAAATACTTTGCCTCAAAACCCTTATATTTATCATAAACATATATCCATTCAACACCTTGTATAGCTAGGGTTTCTAAAACAATAGTATAGTCCACATTATTTAAAATAATGCTCCTATTCACCTTGTCTAATATTCACTAAATAATACTAAGCATTTATATCATTACGCCCAAATAGAGCTAGTACATTCCTTACTAAAACTTGATTATCAATAGAGTTGGGAAAATTCGCATAGAATTCCTGAACAATGGATTCAATAGCAACCTCTAGTTCTTTTAAAAAGATTATCACATCAAAGCTTATTATGACATCTGTAATCCCCTCAAATCCGTTATCAAATTCCATTCCTCTCTTATGTATAAATCATTTATTAACTTCTCTTGCTTGTTAACAAAATTGTTTGCCTCAAAACTAGAAAATTTAGGACTATCATATTCTTCAAAAATGGAAACCTCATTTCCTTTCCTATTTATTTTTGGTGCCATTTTGAAAACTTAAATAATATCAAAAGTTCACAGGTTCATAGAAAATCTAAGACAACAATAATAATTACTCCAACATTTTTTCCAAACCTGACTTTGTCCTAAATAGGGTTTTAGAACTCTTAAAAATCACAAATTTTAGTGTTAAGTTCTAAAAATTTATTAATACTTACTTGTGTTGTTGTGGATTCAAGAACAATGAAGAACACTTCTCTTTGAAGATGAAGGTTTCTTGAAACTGTTGAAATTTTTGAAAACTTCCTTTGTGAAATAAATAAGAAATTGTCAGGAAAGGGATTCTTATGAAAATTTTGAAAAATTATTGAAGTAAGGTTGATTTTTTGAAGGTTTTTGAATTGTTTGGTGGGAGAAAAAATTATAGTTGTATGGAAAGCATGAGAAAATGAAAGAATTCACGTGTGGAAAACTAATTTGGCACAGAAAATGAACTCTGGCCATGGCATAGAAATATTCTTGTTGCAACACAAATGTTTGAATTTATGATGATTTAAAAGATACCTCAATGCTATAGCTCAAGAAGAACATGCTGTAGCGCGATTCAAATTTTTATTGTGCAAAAAAACAATATAATATTTATTTATTTATGAAATTAAAGTAATAAAATAAAATAAAACAAAATAATGGGTTATCTCCAATCTAAAACTATATTTATCGTCTTTAGTAAGATATTGCTTAGGGGATTTCTTCTATTTATTAAACCAATATCCCCTTATTGTTGAGTTTTGCTAATTTTTTTGACCTTTGTATGATGCAAGCAAGCCAAGGAACTGGACATGTTAATCATACAGGTGGGGAATGGAGTTGAATTTTCATAAGACCCTTGTCACTTCCTAGTGGCCCAATTATAAGACTTAGAGCCAAACATTTCAAGTAAGCACTAAACATGCTGATCCATGAGAATTGGTATGATTATAAAATGACAAAGATGGACTCAAATAATAATCAAGGCCTATTCCATGTCATCAAATCAATTGAAGAGGCTTATTAGCATGCAAATTCGTAGCCAGCATAGTTTGACCAATAAAGGGTGTGAATTTGAAGAATTTTAAGAATATTAAATAGGAGAATAACTTGGTCTTAGTTAGGAATGTTAAAATACATTAAATCTAGTCATTTAGCTATTTTATTGGCTGTCTTTAGAAGTCCAAATTAGCCATTTATTAGCTATCTTTAAAAGTTAATAAAGACCTATTTATTAACTGTCATTAGAAGACTTAGGGTCCAAAAAAGGTAAAGAACTTGTTTAGTCTAATTTTTGTGCTGTAATTATGACTTTGCCTATTCTTGGAGCGTTGTTCCAAGTATAAAGAAAAGTACTGCAAATTTTGAAGAACATACTAGAATTATTAAGAAAATTATCTTCTTGTGAGGTCTTGTGTTCCTCTTAGCTCTTAAAAGAACTCTTGAACTTATCAAGTTAATCTTGTGGCATTGAAATAACCAAACTTATCACCTTGAATTATTGAGAGAATACTTAGGTTTTCTTGGTGTGACGTTTCAATCCTTCGAAGTCTTGATTTTCATTTAGTTAGGTGATGGGTTAAGACTCAACAAATCTTATCTTTATGATCTTGGGTTTTGATCCATCATTGTTATCGGGTTTCATCATAATTGTTAGTGGGGTTCGTATCATTTGATATCACGAGAAGTTGGATAAGGTAGAAGAAGGAACTCCTAGGGGACAACAACAAGACATCCCCAATAGGCAACAAGGTGGGCGTGTTCCCTGGCAAAATGTTGAGGAAGAGGTGGATATAGAGGAGCTTGATGAGCCATATTTGAACCGATGCATGTTTGAGCATGGGTATAGGAATAGAAAAGCTAGGATGGGTAGGCGTAGGAGGGATAATGATTTAGGAAACTTAAATATAAAAATCCTATCTTTTCAATGTAGAAATCACCCTGAAGTTCATTTGGAGTGGGAAATTAAAAAGGAAATGGTGTTCGATTTTCACAATTATTTAGAGTTAAAGAAGGTTAAGTTGACTACAATTGAATTTACTGATTATGCTATTGTTTGGTGGGATCAATTACAAATTAAAGGAGGAGGAATATAGGCATAGATGAAAATGCTTATGATGAAGTGTTTTGTACCCAATCACTATTATAGGGGATTGTATCCAAAGTTGAAGAGATTAAATCAACGTTCCATGAGTGTGGATGAGTATTACAATGAGATGAAGGTAGCTATGATCCGGGGTAATGTAGAAGAGGAACGGTGATATGAACCAAGGGTTAGGACCTAGTTAAATTTCAGATTATATAGCAAAGGGTTTCTCCATAAATCAATGAATATTACTCACCATTTATCTTAAGAAAAAATGCTACAAGGAGATGCTATTTCCTTAATAAGTCTAGCATAATTGAAACCCTAACAAGTATGTATATTACTCACCACAAATGCTTGGATGCTAAACAACACCACAAAGGTTGTCAATCCCTTGATAAGTTGCTTAAAGATGAATAAAGAGCATGAATGAGCTCTCAAATGACCTAAAATATCAAATTTTATTCAAAATATGCATTCCTAGTGGCTGAGCTACTCTTAAGTATTTATAGGATACAAATAAACCCTAAGCGCTACTACATCATAGCCCTTGATCTCATCCAAGGGTTGAAAATAAAAATAGCTAAAAAGCACAAAAGGTAGTAGAAAACATGGAGAAAAATGGGGCAGCTAACTACAAAAGAATCCTATGAAAATATTACATCTTAACCCTTGATTTCATCCAAGGGCTGAAAAGAAAGCTATCCAAAATCAATCCAAATGGCAAGCAAAAATGGAGCAAAATATGGAGCAAAACATGGAGCAAAATGTGGAGCAAAATTGGAGATAAATTGGAGCAGCTGAAAACAAAGGAATTCCAATAAAATATTACATTTTAACCTTTATGGTCATCCAAAGGCTGGAAAGAAAGCTACCCAAAATTAGTCTAAATGGCACAACAATGTGCCTAGTTTTATTTTGCCAATTTTACAAATTTTCATCCTAGGCTTGTCCTAATCCTTGCACTCTGAATTCAAGGCGTGAACCGACTTTATGTTTAAAGTCAGTTCACGGGATGAACCGACTTTACATTTAAAGTTGGTTCACACGATGAACCGACTTTACGTTTAAAGTCTGTTCACGCGGTGAACCGACTTTAACTTTTTTTAAAAAATTTATTCATTTTCTATTTACTCAAATAAAAACCTGTATTTGAGTAGGAAAAAAAACCAAAATCAGTTTAGCAAATAGTTCAAATAATACAAATATTTGAAAAATAAAATATTAATTAATAACAGAAAAATTACCATCGTTTTGTTATATTTTATTCAAGATCATCATATTCTTCTCCTTATGGTATAATACAAACCTACATATATAATACAAAAATTTATACACATAATAACAGAAAAAAATATGAATAATAGGGGATCTAAAAGATTAGTTAAAGAGGAAGAAAACTCACTAACCGGTGCTGGAAATGGTAGTCGTAGGTGACTGGAAAATAGTTTCTGTCTGGGAAGAAAAAAGAGAAAAGAATTTATCCACGTGTGTAGCGTCAGTTTCACGTGTCAACCGACGCTATGCTACGTGGATAGCATCGGTTGACGTGGTGAACCGACGCTACATCCACGTATAGCGTCGGTTCGACACGTCAACCGACGCTACATCCTACGTGGATAGCATCGGTTCTACACCGAACCGACTTTAAACCAATTTAAAGTCGGTTTTTAGAAAAAACCGAATTTACATATCGACTTAAATACCCATTTTTGTAGTAGTGTGCTAAGCAAGCAAATTATGTTTCAAATTTCCAAAGACCTCAACATAACCCATATTCGAACACCTACAATGTAGGTTGGAGAAATCATCCAAATTTGTCATGGAGAAATAATCAAGGGGGATTCAAACCGTCATCATCTTCCTACCAACCCCAAGAGAAGAAACAAACAGATTTGGAAGAAATTTTGGGAAAGTTCATTGAGGAGTCAAGAACAAATTTCAGAAATCAAGAGGCAATCAACAGGGACATCCAAAACCAACTAGGGCAGCTTTCAAAGCAGATTGTAGAAAGGTCTCAAGGATCGTTTCCAAGTGACACAATAAATCCCAAAGAGCATGCAAAGGCTATCACATTGAGAAGCGGTAAAGAACTTGAATGGCAGAGGAAATCAGAGAAAAAGATGGAAGAATCTAAAGAAAAGCCATCAACATCCCAAGATGTTCAACCTTCCCCAAATGCGAAATATGAGCCTCCTATCCCATATCCTCAAAGATTGAATAAGAAAAAGCTTGATAATCAATTTGATAAATTTCTGGAAATTTTTAAGAAATTACATATTAACATTCCTTTTGTATAGATGTTGGAAAAAATGCCCAAGAGTGAAAAATTCATGAAGGAAATTCTATCAAAGAAGAGGAGGCTGGGAGATTATGAAACTGTCATGTTAAATGAGGAGTGCAATGCAGTTTTTCAAAGAAACTGCCACAGAAATTGAAAAACCCAGAGAGTTTTACTATACCTTGTACTATAGGATTTTGCAATTTTGATAAAGTCCTATGTGATTTAGGAGCAAGCATTAATCTAATGCCACTTTCTGTTTTCAGGAAACTAGGCCTGGGAGAAGTGAAGCCCACTTCAATCTCTCTACAATTAGCGGATCGATCGGTGAAATATCCTCGAGGGGTAATTGAGGATGTTTTAATTAAAGTTGAAAAATTTATTTTCCCTGTAGATTTCGCGGTGCTTGACATGGAGGAAGATAGAGAGGTACCGTTGATATTGGGGAGACCGTTCCTTGCAATTGGAAGAACATTGATTGATATTCAGCAAGGAAAGCTCATTCTACGGGTGCAAGATGAACAAGTGAATTTTGATGTTTTTGAAGCAATGAAATTTCCAAGTGAGGAACATTCTTGTTTTCAAATTAACACTCTTGAAAGGTTAATCTTGGAAATGTTTGAGGAGAGAACTCCATTGCTATCACTAGAAGCTTACCTTGTGAAATCTGCAACAATTAAGAAGGAAGATAAGGGAGTGAGACAATGTTCCGAATTACTGGCAGCACTTGATGAATATTTGTCCAGTGATGGAACATCCAAGGAGTTGGGAACAAATGAAACTCCAACCTCAGTGGTAAAGAAGGAAGCCAACAAGATTGAGCTAAAGCCACTACCATCCCATCTAAGGTATGCCTATCTTGGAGACTCTGAATCCTTTCCTGTTATTATTAACAATTCTTTGAATGATGAAGAGGAAAACAAGCTATTAGGAGTTCTTCGGACTCACAAAGCAACAATTGGATGGACAATGGTTGATATCAAAGGGATTAACAACTTTTTTTGCATGCATAAAATCTTGATGAATGAGGATTACAAGCCCACAATTCAACCACAAAGGCGCTTAAACCCAACAATGCAAGAAGTGGTCAAGGCTGAGGTGATTAAGCTTTTGGATGCTAGGGTAATTTATCCGATTTTAGATAGTGCTTGGGTAAGCCCAATTCATTATGTACCAAAGAAAGGAGGAATCACAGTTGTAGAAAATGAAAACAATGAGTTTATTCCAACAAGGATAGTGACTGGGTGGAGAGTGTGTATTGATTATTCAAAGTTGAACGACGCCACCCGAAAAGATCATTTTCCTTTGCCATTTATTGATCAAATGTTGGAAAGATTGGTTGGACATGCTTATTATTGTTTTCTTGATGATTATTTGGGGTACAACTAAATTGCAATTGCACCAGAGGATCAAGAGAAGACAACATTTACATGCCCTTATGGTACTTTTGCATATAGAAGGATGCCATTCGGTTTATGTAATGCACCTGCAACTTTCCAAAGATGCATGATAGCGATTTTCTCTGATATGGTCGAAAAGTTTATTGAGGTTTTATGGATGAATTTTTCTATTTTTAACCATTCTTTTGATAATTTTTTGCATAATCTCTCTTTAGTCTTGTAGCATTGTAAAGACACAAATTTAGTGCTAAATTGGGAGAAATGTCACTTCATGGTTCAAGAAGGAATTTTTCTTGGCCATCAGATTTCAGCAAAGGGAATAGAAGTGGACCGTGCAAAGGTGGAAGTGATCGAAAAATTACCGCCTCCAACAAAAGTAAAGGGTGTTAGAAGTTTCTTGGGACATGCTGGGTTTTATAGAAGATTTATTAATGATTTTTCAAAAATAAAAAAAACCTCTTTGCAGTTTGCTAGTTAAAAATGCACAGTTTGATTTTTCTTCAGATTGTTTGCAAGCTTTTAACCTTTTGAAGGAGAAACTCAATTCGGCCCCTATAATTTGTGCACCGGATTGGAGTCTTCCATTTGAGGTAATGTGTGATGCTAGTGACTATCCTATAGGTACTGTTTTGGGCCAAAGGAAGAATAAGTTGTTGCATGTGATTTATTATGCAAGCAGGACATTGACAGATGCACAGCTTAATTATGCAACAACTAAGAAAGAGCTTTTGGCAGTAGTGTTTGCATTTGATAAGTTTAGATCTTATTTAATTGGGTCTAAAATCATTTTTTATACTGATCATTCTGTTCTTAAGTATTTGCTAGCCAAGAAAGATGCCAAACGCGATTACTAAGATGGATTCTTCTCTTGCAAGAATTTGACTTAGAAATCCGGGACAAAAAGGGGACCAAAAATTTGGTTGCTGACCATTTGTCCAGGTTGGAGGAAGATTACCTTAAGGTTGAAGGATAAATTAATGAAACATTTCCTGATGAGCAATTGCTTGCTATTCGAACGGCTCCATGGTTTGCTGATTATGCAAATTATTTGGTCAAGAAAATTTTACCTCATGACATGTCTTATCAACAAAGAAGGAAATTCTTTTCTTATTTGAAACATTATTTTTGGGATGAACCTTACTTGTATAAACAATGTGCAAATCAAATTATTAGAAAATGTGTGCCGGAGGAAGAAATGGAAAGCATTCTGCGTCATTGCCATTCGAAGGAAGTTGGAGGACATTTTGGTGGAACAAAAACTGCAGCAAAAATTTTGCAAACTGGATTCCATTGGCCTTCATTGTTTAAAGATGCTTTCAAGTTTGTTTCAATGTGTGATGATTTCCAAAGGAGCGGAAATATTTCACGGAGACATGAAAGGCCCTTAAATAATATTTTGATAATTGATTTATTTGATGTTTGGGGTATTGATTTTATGGGGCCTTTTCCTTCATCTCATTCTAATAAATACATTCTTGTTGGTGTAGATTATGTCTCTAAATGGGTGGAAGCAGTTTCCTTGCCTACCAATGATGCTAGGGTTGTGATCAATTTTCTCAAGAAGAACATATTTTCCAGATTTGGCACACCTAGAGCAATTATAAGTGATGGAGGTAAGCATTTTTGCAATAACCAATTTGAGGCTTTGTTGCAGAAATATGGAGTAACACACTGAATAGCACCACCTTACCATCCTTAAACTAGTGGACAAGTTGAAGTGTCAAACCGAGAGTTGAAGAAGATCCTTGAAAAGACCGTAAATAACTCACGCAAGGATTGGTCAAGGAAACTAGATGATGCACTTTGGGCCTATAGGACAACTTTCAAGACACCTATCGGCATGTCTCCATACCGATTGGTGTATTTAAAAGCTTGTCACCTTCCAGTTAAATTGGAACATCGAGCATATTGGGTAATTAAAATTCTGAATTTTGATCATAAGGCAGCAGGTGAAAAGAGGGTGTTGCAATTAAATGAGATGGATGAAATGAGGAATGATGCTTATGAGAATGCCCGAATATACAAGGACAAGATGAAGGTTTGGCATGATAAGCACATTTTGAGGCGAAACTTTGAGGTGGGACATAAATTGTTGCTTTATAATTCTCGTCTTTGACTTTTTCTAGGAAAGCTAAAATCTCGTTGGTCATGACCTATTCTAGTAACCAAGGTGTTTCCTTATGGAGCAGTTGAGATCAGTCATGAAACAAAGGGAACTTTCAAGGTGAATGGACAACGGTTGAAGCAATATTTTGACAGAGAATTCAGCAAGCAAAAAGATTCTCTAGAGTTCCAACAACCACAGTAAAGAATGACAGAAATTCTATCTAATGACTATAACTTAAAGCACTTAATGGGAGGCAACCCATCAGATTTGTTTTCTCATCTTTTATCTCATTTTATTTTAGCAATTTTAAATTTTAAATTTTAGCTTAAATTTTAAGTTTTGGTGAATTATTAGTTAGATTTTAAATTCTGCACTTCATTTTATGATAATTTTATTTTTAATTAAATTTGCTTATTTTATTTGTCTTGCATGTAAAAAAACAAATCTTACGTTCGCCACCGACGAGAATCGATTTAAATGGGATTTTAGCCACAGCCTACAGGTTAGTTTTCATGCGAATTTTTTTCACTTTTCTCTCAAGTTTCTCCATTTTCTCTCATCCCAACTCCAAATCTTCATTACCATTCATCATCAAACACCAAATCCATCACCATACACTTGTTTCCATCGAGATTTGCTGCAAGTTCATCAATTTTATGCGCGATTTTGGAGCTGTTTTTGGGCATTTTGGAGCAGATTTTTGGGCGTTTTGGGGCTTGATTTTTCCTCTAACAAGTGAGTAATTTTGGTACAAAGTTTTGTTTATTTGAATTTCTCTTAGATTGCAAGAGATTTTTGGAGGATAAATTGGATTGTGGATGAGGAATTGCAAGCTAGGGTTTTGAATTTGAATTTGATTTGGCAATTTGGGGCTTTTTGAAATTGAGGATATTTTAATTAAATTACTGCATTTCTTGCTTTGATTTCTGATATATTGAGGCATTGTGATATTGAGAATTGTCTAGATTGTCTAGATTGAAGTATATTGTGAAAATGCCTAATAAAACCAAAGCCCAGAAGGCTCGTGCTTCTTCATTGGACAGGAGTTTGTTTATATCCGAGGATGCTGCGAAGCATTTTGAGGAAAAGGTTGTTAAGAGGGAAATCATACCTCAAAGGTGGTTTTTGATTGATCAGACTCCTTGTTGGGGTAATTATGTCCCACATCTTCAGGCTAGGAAGTGGGAGATTTTCTATCATCCTATTGTGGGGGCTGCCTCTCTTTCGTAAGGGAATTCTTTGTTAATACTCAAGAGCGGGTGGATTATAAGGTTTTTGTGCATGGACAATGGGTACTTTTCTCCGATTACTTTCAGATATTGACATGGCAATAGTCAATGCTTCGGTCTGCAAGTTAGGCACAGTATGGAAGATGTCAGGGGATGTGTATAAAAATTTCCCCCAAAGTGCTTTATTGGATATGGTACAACCCTGGTATGCTTTCATTTGTGCTAATTTATTGCCTACTACACACCTTAGTGATGTCACTAGAGAGCGGGCCATCCTACTTTATGCCATTGTGTCTGAGGCCTCTATTGATATTGGTAGGGTTATCTTTGATTATATCATGCAGAGTGTGAAGGCTGCATCTGGAGGCATTGGGTATCTTTAATTTCTGCTATCTATGCAAGCCAGGGTGTGACTTGGGACAAAAATGAGGAAATTGGTGGTGTGATGAAGCCTATTAATGGGCAAAAGCTTGTTGAGTTTTTGGGTATAGCATCGCCTCCCAAGAAATGCCCTCATTCTACTGTTGGGGCCAGTGTGAGTTCCTCCCAACCTAGGGTTGAGACTGTTGATCACCGTTTGGGCAAGATTGAGCGTATTTTGGATTAGTAGGGGGAGCATCTTGCTTATCAAAGTCAGTTACTCATACAACAGTGGAATTTCCAAACCGAGAGTACACAGTTCCTTCATGACTACCTTCAGAGGATGTCTATACAGTTTGGGCATGATATGAGTGGTTATCCTACGATGCCGACTTTCCCCCTATGCCTGATGCACCTGTTTACATTGGGACCAAAGATGATGAGGATGAGGAGTGATGTTTTATTTTGCTTTCAGTTGTTTTCAGTACTTCTTGTTATTAATTTTCGTATTTTCTGTTTAGTTTTTGATATTTATCTTGTGGACTTTTGTTGAGTGTTTTATTTTTTTATTTTTTTTGTCACTTTTTTTTCGTTTTATTTCTTTATGATTGATTTTCTTTTATTGTTAACCCCGTGATTTAACAAATTACTGTGACTGTGATGGTGCACCTAGCTCTTTTTCTCTTTGTGATGTCGATGGCCATTTGCAGTTTCTCTTTCTTACATTGAGGACAATGTAAGGTTTTGGTTGGGTGTGCGGTAAATGGTAAATCTTTTCTATGCTTCATTTTTAGTAGTTTTGTTTGTGTGTTTATTTGTGTTTAATTTTGTTTTCCATTTATTTTTCTGCATTTTGATTTAATTTCTTTATTGTCTTATTTTTTTTTTTTTTTTTTATTTTTTTTTTCTCATTTGCATTTTACTTGTTTTAATTTGCACGTCGATGATAATAGTGTGATTGTGATAACAAGTAGCTTTTATAAGACATTAAATTTTGCTTTGGTTTAAAGATAATTTCAAATGTCGATTTTACCTAGTTGGTGACTCTTTTGGTATGTGGTATGATTTGGTTTATTAGTCTAAATGCTTAGAGAAGTCTTATGTGCGAATTTTTCATGGACATTTTTGTGATCTCAACAAACTCTAGAACTCATTTGAAAACCTCTTGAGGCAAAATAATTTGGAATTGCACTGTTTAGGATATGATGTAGGCCATTTTTGGATCGATTGTGCCATTTTAAGCCTACCTTGTTATCCTTATATCACTAGTTACCTCTTTAAGCCTATTTAAATATATTGTTAGCCTTATTTTTCTTTCTTTTTGCCTTCTATAACCTACCTTTTATTTAGCCAATATATATATATAATTCCTACCTTATTTGTTAAGAGCACTTAATGTTGAACACAAACTTTTCAAGAGCAATTGGAGTAAGGATGGAATAATAATAAAAAAGCCTTTACATTCTAGTAAATAAAAGAGTGTTAGTGATGGATGTACTGAGATGAAAGATTGAGGAAGAATTTTGTTTATCTTTGGAAAAATGGGATATGATCGGAAGAAACAATTTGGGTTTAATGGTGTTACTATTTTACTTAATTGGTTATGTTTAATCTAATAAGTTCTCTTATTTGTATTTTGACACTTCCCGTTCTTTCTTAACCAAATACCTAAGCCTAACATTACAAGCCTCATAAAGTCCTAATGATCCAAAGTGGTGTATTTTCCTTCATTAGTGGAGAAAGGTTTGAAAAGTGAGCCTATGGAGTTTGAAATTTCACCCTTTTGTTTGTGGATGTTGTGCATAATATTACCCGGGCATTATGGCTATTGGTTTGTGGTTTGATGGATGTTTAAGAGTCAATAACAAAAGTGAAATTGGCATTTGAGATTTCTTAAAGCTTAGGTGATATTTAATTATTCTATGTGTTATGTGTTATTTACAATTTTTGAGACATTTGTGTAAATTAATTGTTGTGTGATTTTATTGTTTTGAGTTAGGATAGTTATAGGTAAGATGTTTATGGGTATCATCACTGGAAGCCCTCACGAGACTACAACTCGTCCTACTAGGGCCGTCTAGGGGTTTAAAGGCTTATTGCATACGCTTAATGTAATTTTGTAAATATAATAAATTTTCTTTGAATTTTTCTTTTAATGTCTCCTTTGAATTTATTCATAGATCGCTTTTCTTGCTAGAGACTAGCAAGAAGGTGGTTGGGGGTTGTTGATAAGAGTCAAATTATTGCATTTTTGTTATGATTTAAATGTTGATATTTGTGTGAAAATTGTGTTTATTTGATTATTTAATCCACAAATGTCATTTCACAGGTATTTCGTGTTTAAAGTGAAATTTCAGGATAAATCATTATTTTGGAGAAGTTTGGGACAAATTTCAATGATCGGGATTGAGTGAGAAAAAAAAAACAAAGTTTAAAAATTTGGAAATCCTGCCACTGGCGAGAAGATTCTCGTCGCCGGCGAAAATCTTACAGAGAGCATGGAAAAAATCTTGCAGAGAGCACAAGTTTTGGTCAAATTCATCTCGCCGCCGGCGAGAATCAGAGGAACCAAAATTTTAATTTTCCCAGAAATCTCGCCGCCGGCGAGTTTCGTCCGAAAACACATTTTTATGTCGTTTTGTTCCAAAATTTCCCCCAAAACCCCCAGATCTATATAAACCATAAGATAGAGAGAGAAGGACACGACAGAGTGGAGGAGGTCTAAGTTTGGAGAAGAAAGTTTGGAGAAGCTTGAAGGATTATCACCATTGTTGATACCAAGTGTTTTTCTTTAAGAGTTTTTCATCTCTTCTCCTTAGCTTTCATTTTCTGCATTTTATTCTGATTTGTTATTCATGGATTCAATTGAGATGATGTTTGTTCTTATTTCCATTATTAACTAATTCATTGTTGCTAAGGCTATGATGTAGTTGAATCAAGAAAATCTGATTTCTTTTGTTATTGTTATATGAGTTCATTGTTTTCAAGTTGAGTATTTATTTCCATGCTTAATGCTTGAATCACGTGGGTCTTCGAACCATTACACACAAAGCATTTATAGCTCGAAGACTTCACTTTATACCTATAAACTCCACACAAGAAACAAATATATACCCCATGAAATGCATCATATAGAAACAACATAGGAAAACTACACAACTACATTTGCCTTCATGCAACACTCTTCCTGAATGTATACAACTTAGGCAACAATGTGCAATGAAATCCTACACTCACATCCTATGTGGTACATAGCATGGCAACAATCATATAGTTATGCATAGAAACTTCTCCCTTTTTTGACAAAGAAAGTCAAAGGTACACCCCTATATGAGGGAGAGAAGAAAAAAAAATGCAATAATTATAATAATAATGTAATAAGTAAGATAGAGTTAATGGAAATAGAATGAGTCACAAATGAAAATAACACTATTAAACATATATTTAATAAAAAATATTTATTCCAACTATGGAAGTTCAGAGAAAAACTAAAGCAACATAGAAAATTGGGGGATTAAGTATTCTTAAATATTTTCTCATGTATCTTTTTAGTTGTCAAATTTGATTTAATTAATTATTGCTAATTACTTTTAATTATTTTAATTTTGCTTACTGCAATTATAAAAACACATAAAAAATTTATTTCTATTTTTTTAGTTTTAAAAATTAGTTTATAATAAAATAATATATGTGGGAATAATCTTTTCTTGTCATTATACTACTTGTTGCGATACGTATACTCGTGTATTCATTGCACACACATCGTGTGTGGTGATCAAGTTTTTGGCGCCGTTGGAGATTATAAATATTAGAATTTAATAATTTTTATTAATATTATTTATTTTAGTTATTTTTTTAATTTATTTTTCTTTACTTTAATTTTAATTTACTTATTTTCTTTTATTGACTTATTTATTTTTTTATTTTAGTTAATTTATTATTATTTTTAATTTTAATTTATTTATTTAGTTGTTTATTTATTTATTTAGTTTTTATTTAGACTTCTTCTTTAGTATTGTAGAAATATAATGAGTTTATTGCATGAGCAGAGTTAGTGAGATAGAAATCTTACTTTTAGATCTTGAAATTGAGTGTACTTTAAGATGAATTAGAAAACAACAAGTAACTCAAGAAGAAAAAAAGAAGCTAATCCATTAGAAATAAAAAACAATGAGCTAAACTTGAACAATCAAATACTTTTGATGTATCATAGAGATAAAGCTATGAATGAATATGCAATACCTACGTTGGAAGGGCTTCATCAAAGTATTACAAGGCCAAATATTCAAGCTAATCAGTTTGAACTAAAGCTAGTGATGTTTCAAATGCTACAAACAGTTGGACAATTTAGTAGATTTCCAATAGTGGATCCTCATCTTTATCTCAGATTGTTTATTGAAGTTGTAGATTCATTTAAGTTCAATGGTGTAACAGAGGAGGCATTTAGGCTTAGATTATTCCTTTACTCTTTGCGAGACCATGCTCGAGCTTGGATAAACTCTTTGCCACCTGATTCCATTACAACATGGAGTGGTTTGGCGGAGAAATTCTTGATGAAATACTTCCCATGCACCAACAAAGAATTCCAAGCTTAGGAATGACATTACTTCCTACCAACAACACTAAGGAGAATCTCTATATGAAGCATGGGAAAGATTCAAGGAATTTCTAAGGAAGTGTCTTCATCATGGTATTCGTTCTGGTATTCAAATGGAGGCTTTTTACAATGGTCTCAATGCTCAAACAAGAACTATTGTTGATGCATCTGCTAATGGAGCTTTTCTAGCCAAATCTTACAATCAAGCTTTTGATTTATTTGAGAAAATGGCTAGCAATAGTTATCAATGGCCAATGGACAAAATGATAGCCATAAGAAGAGTAGTCGAAATGCATAAGGTAAATGATACCATAGCACTTACAACTCAAGTTTCATCTTTGGTCTTTTGAAGGTTCAAAACACACCAACGAGTATAAACTAGGTCCAATATTCAAGAATGTCATATGTGTTTTATGGAGGAGCTCATTTGTTTGATAATTGTCCAAATATTCTTGAATCCATATGCTATGTGGGTAATGTGAATCGAAACAATAATCCATACTTAAACATATATAACCCAGGATGGAGACAACATCCAAATTTCTCTTGGATTAATAACAACAGTCAAGGTGGTAATCAATTCAACCCTCAATCATTTCCACCACCTGGTTTTCAACAACCACAACAATCACAAGCCCAAGAGAAGAAGCCACATATTGAGGACAATACAAATGCTTTAAAGGGGATGATAAAAGACTTCATCCAATTAGTAAATACAAAAGTGTCCACTCAAGAAGCTTCAATTCAAAATTTGGAGAACCAAATAGGGCAACTTGCTCAGGCTATAAGTCAAAGGCCTCGAGGTAACCTTCAAAGTGACAATTGTAAACCCAAAAAGAAAAGGTAAAGACCAGTGCAATGCCATAGCTATAAGATGTGATAAAACTTTAGAACATGAACATAAGATAGAAAAAGAGGAGGCAAAATAAGAAATTAACAAGGATAAGGAAGAACTAGTGGATAAAGAGAGTACTGAAAAAGAAATAATTCAGCCAAAGAAAAACGACCTTTACAAACACATTATTCCTTTCCCTTAAAGACTACAAAAGCAAAAGTTAGATACGTAGTTTTCAAAATTTCTAGAAGTCTTCAAGAAGTTGCACATAAAGATACCATTTGTAGAGGCACTTGAACAAATGTCGTCTTATGCCAAATTCATGAAGGATATAATATCAAAGAAAATGAGGCTTGGAAATCATGAAACAATAGCCTTGAATGAAGGTTATATTGCCATCCTTGATAGAAAACTACCGCAAAAATTAACAGATCTAGGTAGTTTTGACATCCCTTGCACTATTGGGAACATCCTTTTTGGCAAGGCACTATGTGACTTGGGTTCTAGCATTAACCTCATGCCATTATTGGTCTTCAAGAGATTGGGGGTTGGTAAAGAGAAACCCACTTCGGTAGCATTACAAATGGTAGATAGATCAATTAAGAGACCTCTGGGTATGGTAGAAGATTTGCTAGTAAAAGTTGACAAATTCATCTTTCCTGCAAACTTTATTATGCTAGACATGCAAGAGGACCGTGACATTCCTATCATACTTGGTCGTCCATTCTTTGCAACCGGAAGAGCACTCATTAATGTACAAAAAAGTGAACTTACAATGAGAGTGCAAGATGAACAAGTAATATTTACAATTTTTAAAGAATCTAAACCCTTTGATATTGATAATGCTAATGAATGTTTAAGGATAAATGTTACTGAATGTAAGGACAACTTAAAAGAATCTGTTGAGTTACCCAAACTTAAGACTATTACACTTGATGCTATGAATATGGACATAAACTCACCAAAAAATAACTCAACATTTTTTAACTTTGAAAGTATGGCATCGAAGGTTGACATAGTGGACTATGTGCACTCTTTGGAGGACATGTCTCTCATGTATGTATCAAAGGTGATTATGGAAAATTTTGAGATAGGATCTAAACTCAAACCATCAATTGAAGAGCCACCAAATTTAGACCCTACACTTTTACCCTTCTATCCCCAATCAAGTATGAAAGTGAAAAAGTCCAATGGAGAGGTGAAAAAGATGTTGGAAATATATAAATTGGATGAGTTATGATGGAGTGCTTATAAGAATTCCAAAAAGTTTAAAAATAAAAACAAATATGGCATGAGAAGAGAATTGAGCACTGGGTTTGTGAACAAGAGCATAAGGTATCATTGGACAAATCAAGACTCAAAAGGAAAACTCAAAAGTAAATGGATACAAAGGGATGTGCCTTAGCACTTGATATGACCATCTAGTCAAGTACGTTAAATGTGATGCTGGTTAGGAGGCAACCCAATGTTGTGTCTTTAAGAGAACATGGTGCAAGTATACACAGTCACAAGTAATAAAATGATAAGAAAAATATCGTTCTCATGGAGATTTGTTACTATTATTCATCAAGTACTAAAATTGTTTCAATCCGATTTTATCCAAACAATCAAAAGTTGATGGAGTTTTAACTAAAATGATTTTTTTATAACAATAAATAAGAAAATTCTAGGATTACAGTTTCACCAAATTAATCCACTCGAATTATATTATTTTCCATGATTTATATTCTTGAATTTAATTTGTCAACAAACAACTACTAATTTTATCCATATATCTCATCCAAGCTCCATATAGACACATCTCGCTAAAATAATTCACTATATTCCTAGAAGAATTAAATTCACCAAGATTCATTACGTTCAAAGTTATCAAGTAGCTACACATACAATAAAAAATGTTCCTCTCTTTTCATCATACATGTTATCCTAAACACGAGCAATACACACAAAAAGGCTTTTTCAAGTTTATTTAAGTACCATAAATTAATTGATAAATTTTCCAATAATCAAAAGAATTAAGCGCAAATAGAATAAATAACTTAAAAACATTACACAAATCATTCCAAAATAATTAAATCCAAGCTTCATAAATTTAGCTACACAACAACCCTAGAAAAAATTAAATTAGTTCATAACAAAAATTAAAATTACAATAAGAAAAATATTAAAGCATTTAAGGAATATTATATGAAGAACAACAAAAAGAAAAGTAAAATTTCATCTACACAGAAACACAACAGAAGCCAAAAATGGCTTCTGCGTGTTTCACAGTCCTCTATCCAACCCCCTTAATTTTATAGCAATAATCACTATTTATAGTGCCAGGAAATATAAAAAATATTATGCGTGGGAGACAAAATGGGAGAAAAATTATTCTCTAGACATGCAAACGCGCATGCAAAAAGTTGGGACATATCGTGCAAATCCCGGGATCGCCGATCCTGCCAATACTTTGGTTTTATATTTATAAAACTCTCGCAAGTGCACGAATCATTTCGAAGAAAATGATAAGTATACTCCCAAGGTCGATCTAAGGAAGGGTTTAGATTCTTTAAAAATTGTAAATATTACTTGTTCATCTTGCACTCTCATTGTAAGTTCACTTTTTTGTACATTAATGAGTGCTCTTTTGGTTGCAAAGAATGGACGACCAAGTATGATAGGAATGTCACGGTCCTCTTGCATATCTAGCATAATAAAGTCTACAGGAAAGATGAATTTGTCAACTTTTACTAGCAAATCTTCTACCATACCCAGAGGTTTCTTAATTGATCTATCTACCATTTGTAAATGCCACCTACATCATGCATTAGGTGTCAAAATCGCATTCAACATACGGTATTTATCACAAGAAGCATTCATTACACATCTCCTCTCGGTCTCAATATAATGCAACAAATCATCTAAATCTTGATCAGAAATTTAAAAGCATTAAGCATGGAAATAAATACTCAACTTGAAAACAATGAATTCATATAACAATAACAAAAGAAATCAGATTTCCTTGATTTAACTACATCATAGCCTTAGCAAAAACGAATTAGTTCATAACGGAAATAAGAACAACAATTATTTCAATTGAATCCATGAATAACAAAACTGAACAAATTGCAGAATATAAAAGCTAAGGAGAAGAGATGAAAAACTCTAGAAGATCAAGACTTGGTAGCAACAATGGTGAAGATCCTTCAAGTTTCTCCAAAATTTCTTTCTCTCCTCCAAAAATGGCTTTGAACTCCCCTCTCTGCCGTCCCCCTCTTTCTCCATCATATTGTATATATAGATATAGGGTTTGGGGGCAATTTTGGAACAAAACAACACAAAAATGTGTTTTCGGACAAAACTCGCCGGTGGCGACAATATTCTCGCCGCGGCGAGAGTTCTAGAAAACTTACGATTTTGGTTCCGTAGATTCTCGCCGGTGGCTAGATTAATGTGGCCGGCGGCGAGATTCACCTGGCCGGCGGCTAGATTTATTTGGCTGGCGGCGAGATTAACTTGGCCGGCGGCGAGATTTCTTTGCCAAAACCTGTGCTCCCTGCATGATTTTCAACGTATTCCCTATAATGTTTTTGCCGGCGACGAGAATATTCCAACCGGCGGCGAAATTCCAAATTTTGAATTTTGTTTTATTTTTATTTGAACTCAATCCCGATTATTGAAATTTGTCCCAAACTTCTCCAAAATTATGATTTTACCTGAAATTGCACTTTAAACAAAAAATACCCGTGAAATGACATTTATGGATTAAATAATTAAATAAACACAATTTTCACACAAATATCAACATTTAAATCATAACAAAAATTCAATAATTTGACTCTTATCACCCACCTCGCAGCCTATAGAGGATGTCTTTTTATTGTCCCCTAGGAGTCCCTTCTTCTACCCTTTCCAACCTCTCATGAATTGGCTCTAATTCAGCCATCATCTCCCCTAATAACGCTTGCATTTGGAGGCTCGAAACTACAAGTTGTCGACATTCTTTGGTTGTATATTTTTCTTGATTATTGGAAATGCTTAGAGACTACAAATCAAGGTTAGAATCCTCACAAGAAATCCCTCACGTATTTCACTCAAGATTTGATACACTTTCCCTCGTGTTTTTTTCACACTAAAAAGCTTTTACCCTCTTATGGTCTCACACACTCTTGCCTTTTTCCACTCCTTTGTGTCTTTTTTACTTCTTAATCAAACTTCAAGAAACTAATTCAAAATAATCCAGCAGCAATTCAAAAATGATAAATAACCAATACTCATAAAAAAGATCAAGAACTTGAATAAGGAGAGAAGCAAGAAGATTGACAAGAAGAATTTTTTTATTAGAATCGTAGGAATCTTGTATTAAGAAACTATATGAACTGAGAGATTTCTAACATGAATTTGTATATTTTTTTTATAACAAGGAATAGTAAATTAGGAAATAGAATGAAAATAAAAGATAGCAAAACTTATCTTAGAATCAAAGCTTTGATACCAAATGATACAAACCCCACCAACAATTGTGATGAAACCTGATAACAGTGATGGATCAAAACCCTAAGATCGTGAAGATAAGATTTGTTGAGTCTTAACCCATCACCTAACGATATAAAAATCAATACTACGGAGGATTGAAACTCCACACCAAGAAAACCTAAGGATTCTTTCAAGAATTCAGGGTGATAAGTTTGGTTGTATGAACACCATAAGATTAACTCTTTAAGTTCAAGAGTATTTTTAATAACTAAGAGGAACACAAGACCTCATAAGAAGATAATTTTATTAATAATTCCAATCTATTCTTTGATTCATAGTACTCCTCTTTATACTCGGAACAACCTTCCAAGAATATGAAAAGTAATATTTATTGATAGGAACCAAAGGGTTACGACCTAGCTAATTTTTAGATTATATAGCAAAGGGTTTCTCCATAAATCAATGGATATTACTCATCATTTATCTGAGGGTAAAGGCACCGCAAGGAAGTGCTATTTCCTTGATAAGTCTAAGTTGCAACCCCATGGTTTGTACACCCTTTTGCCAATACCTAGTGAACCTTGGACTGAGAAGAGATTCAATTTTTGTGGTGGTAGAATGATTTTCCAAGATGGCATACTTCATTGCATGCCATAAAACTGATGATGCATCACATATAGTTGATTTGTTCTTCAAAGAGATTATTAGGTTACATGGTATGCCTAGGAACATTGTTTATGATAAGGATGTAAATTTTTTGAGTTACTTTGGGAAGACTTTATGGGGAAAGTTAGGAGCCAAGTTGTTGTTTTCTACTACTTTTCATCCACAGATGGATGGCCAAACTATGTAATAAATAGAACTTTGTCTTCTTTATTGTGTGCTATCATTAAAAAAAACTTGAAAACATGGGAATATTGTTTGCCACATGTTGAATTTTCTTACAATTGAAGTGTACATTCTGCATCTACGTTTTCCCCATTTGAAATTGTTTATGGATTTAACCCATCATCACCATTGGATTTAACTTCTTTACCTTTGAGTAAACGTGTGAACATAGATGGGAAGAAGAAAACAGAATTGGTAAAAATGATTCGTGAAAAGGCACGTTTAAACATTGAAAGGAGGACTAAAAAATATGTCTAACAAGCCAATAAGGGACGCAAGAAGGTAGTGTTAGAACCAGGAGATTAGGTTTGGTTGTACTTAAGAAATGATCATTTTTCAGGATAAACAACATTCAAAACTCCTACCTTGGGGTGACAGATCATTTCAAGTAGTGGAAAGAATAAATTATAATGCCTACAAGCTTGACTCACCAGATGCATATGGTGTCAGTGCAAGCTTTTAATGTTGCTAATTTTTCTCCTACCTTGGTTGTACTTAAGAAATGATCATTTTTCAGGATAAACAACATTCAAAACTCCTACCTTGGGGTGACAGATCATTTCAAGTAGTGGAAAGAATAAATTATAATGCCTACAAGCTTGACTTACCAGATGCATATGGTGTCAGTGCAAGCTTTTAATGTTGCTAATTTTTCTCCTACCTTGGTTGTACTTAAGAAATGATCATTTTTCAGGATAAACAACATTCAAAACTCCTACCTTGGGGTGACAGATCATTTCAAGTAGTGGAAAGAATAAATTATAATGCCTACAAGCTTGACTTACCAGATGCATATGGTGTCAGTGCAAGCTTTTAATGTTGCTAATTTTTCTCCTTTTGACTTCAGTGATGATTAATTTGAGAACAAATCCTTCTTAAGAAGGGGAGAATGATGCAAACCAAGGAGGTAAACATTTCAATCATACAAGTGGGAATGCAGCTGAATTTACACAACACCCTTTGTCACTTCCTAGTGGCCCAATCACAAGACTAAGAGCCAAACATTTCAAGCAAGCACTAAATGGGTTGATCCATGAGAATTTGGATGATTCTAAAATGACAAAGATGTACTCAAATAATAATCAAGGCCTAGTTCATGTCAACAAAACAATTGAAGAGGCTTGCTTAGTAGCATGCAAATTCGTAGTCAACATTGTTTGACCATTAAATGGTGTGAATTTGAAGAATTTGAAGAATAATATGACATCCAAGCAATTGAAGAAGCTTATTAGCAAGAAAATTTGTAGCCAACAATGTTTGACTATTAAAGGGTGTGAATTTGAAGAGTTATAAGAATATTAAATAGGAGAATAACTTGGTCTTAGCTAGACATGTTAAAATACATTGAATCTAGTCATTATATATTTATTGGTTATGTTTACAAGTCCAAATTGGATGTTTTCATAAGTCCAAAATTTTTATTTATTAGCTATCTTTAAAACTCAATAAATATCATATGTTTTTAGCTACATTTAGAAGACTTATAGTCCAAAAAAGGTAAAGAACTTGTTTAGTCTAATTGTTGTGTTGTAATTATGACTTTGCCTATTCTTGGAGGGCTGTTCCAAGTACAAAGAGGAGTGCGACAAATTTTAAAGAGGATATTGGAATTATTAAGTAAATTATCTTCTTGTGAGGTGTAGTGTTCCTCTTAGTTCTTACAAGAAATTTTGAACTTATCAAGTTAATATTGTGGCGTTCAAACAACCAAACTTTTCACCCTGAATTCTTGAGAGAATCCTTAGGTTTTCTTGGCGTGACATTTCAATCCTTCGTAGTCTTGATTTTCATCTTGTTACGTGATGAGTTAAGACTCAACAAATCTTGTCTTCACAATCTTAGGGTTTCAATCAATCATTGTTATCGGGTTTCATCACAATTGTTGGTAGGGTTCATATCATTTACTACACAAAAATTAGACTAAACAAGTTCTTTACCTTTTTTGGACCCTTAGTATTCTACAGATAGCTAATAAATAGTTACTTAGTGAATTTTAAAGATACCTAATAATTGGCTATTTTGGACTTCTTAAGACAACCAATAAATAGCTAAATGACTAGATTCAATGTATTTTAACATGCCAAGCCAAGACCAAGTTATTCTCCTATTTAATATTCTTAAACTCTTCAAATTCACATCCTTTAATTGTCAAACTATGCTGGCTATGAAGTTCCATGCTAATAAGCCTTATTAATTGCTTTGATGACATAATATTCTTGAAACTCTTCAAATTCACACCCTTTAGTGGTCAAACTATGTTGGCTACGAATTTGCATGCTAATAAGCCTCTTCCATTGATTTAATGACACCTAATATGCCTTGATTATTATTTGAGTCCATCTTGGTCATTTTGGAATCAACCCAATTCTCATGGATCACGTCATTTATTGCTTCCTAGAAACATTTGGCTCTAAGTCTTGTAATTTGGCCACTAGGAAGTGACAAAGGGTCTGATGAGTGCTCAAAAAGCACTAAAATTACCATGATTTTATGCACATTAATTAATTAAATATATATATATATATATATGTTTTATCATATATTTATATAAATTTGTCTTTTTCGGAATCACGGGTATTTTTATTGTTTTTCAGGTATTTTGGCTTAAAAACGTAACTTAAAGACTCAAAGAGCAATACTTGAAGCAATACATCACAAATATATCAATAAATAAATGGGGAAAGGTAAAAAAATATGGAAAAATTGGACAAAATGGGTCAAAAAGGTAAAAAATGTCAAAAAGGAGAAAATCGCGCCCAGCTGCCCAGCCCCGCGCCCAGGCAAGCGCCCCAGCGCCCACACCCGCGCGCGCCAGCCTTCCAATCCGCACGCGACGACGCCTTTTCGCCCCATTTTTCACGTGCAGCCGCCCCCATGACGTCATGCTGACGTCATCAATGACCTCAGCCTTTCCATTACGCGTTTTTACATTTTTTTTTACATTTTTTACTCATTTTTTCTCTCCATCCTCACCTATAAATACCCCCTTTCCCTTCACTTCAAAACACACTTCTCTCTTCTTTCTTTCTCTCATTTCTTAGTTTTTAAGTTTCTCTTAGTTTCTTTCTTAGTTTTTAAGCTTTTCTTAGTTTCTTTCTTAGTTTTTAGTTAAATTCTCTTAGTTTTAGAGTTCCTCTCTTTTTGAGAAGAACTAGTTATGTTTTTGTAATAATTTAGCTTTTTGATTCAATAAATGGGAGTGCAAATTCCGCTTGGAGGTTTTCCAACAACGGGAATAGCGTCGAAGTTCTGTAAGGATTTTATTTTCTTTACAGTTATTTTTATGCTTTATTCTTACATGTTATATTTAATTTGTTTGTGATTAAATTTAACTGTGCTGGCTGTTTATAAACATGATGTAATAATAACGTTGTTATGCTTGCGAAATATTAAATAGGTAAAAATTTCTAAAATGAATTGATTTTATTTTTATTCAAGATTTTATATTAAGAATGTTAGAGAGAAATATATTATTTTTCATTACAAACTTAAATCTGAAAATTAGATTTTAAGGTTTAGTTATCCGGTCTAATTTAGAGTAGTGCTCTTTTATTTGTTGGTACAATCGCCCGGTAGTTAGAGTGAAACTCTATTTCAAAAGTTTTTATAAGAATTATTATGTGAAAATGTATTGACAACATGTTTTCAATAGTGGTTTTAAAACTTGAAAGTTAGTACTCGGATAATTAAATTCTTATGTTTAATTTGGACACCTTGAATAAAGTTTAAATGTCTAACCCCACCAAAGGTGGCATTTAAATGGTTCATTCTCAAATCTCTTAGAAAAAAGGAATTAATTTAATTAACCAAATTAGTTATCAACTCCACCCATAGGTGTTAATTGATTTGTTTAGTTAACAAAGAATATCTAACCCCACCAAAGGTGGTATTTATATAAAAAAAGAGAATCAATAAAATATCAATTTATATCTTTAATAACCTAGATAATATGAGCAAGCATAATTAATTTAGTTATTATATCCATAAATACTCCACTAATATAAATGATAAAATTTGCATAAATATTTATTGAATCTGTATCTATGTTTATTTTTAGATAAATATTTATTGAATTTGTATCTATGTTCATTTTTATATTATTAGATTATATTTATTAATCTGTATATATGTTTATTTTTATGTTAATAGATTAGGAACACAAAAAACCAAACTATCGTGACAGGATGTTTAGGATTTAATTTCGTTTTTAAAAGTTTGAATAATAAATTAAAAACCACATACATTCCTTCCTTAGATCGACCTTGGGAGTATACTTATCATTTTCTACGAAATGATTCGTGCACTTGCGAGAGTTTTATAAATATTAAAACCAAAGTATTGGCAAGAATCGGCGATGCCGGTTTTCGCTCATCAGGGTCTTGTGCAAATCTAGCTCCATTCCCACTTGTATGATTGACATGTCCCGCTCTTTGGTTTGCATCAGTTTTTTTTAGGGTTTATTGCTTATAAAGAAGAAGAGTTATGTAATTTGGAGGCAAGAATGAATATCATTAATGAAAAGTATATTTCTTAAAGCTTTTGCTTTGCCTTCTTGTGTTCTTGATTAAATACTTGAATCTGACTTATCAAAGGAAGTGATCATCCTTTGTGGCGTCTCAAGGTTTAGGTTTTAAGGACTTTGTTTCCTTAGGGTTATAATTTGATCATCTGCAACACATACTTAACAAATCAATCGTTTCTATTCCTTTGAGTTCGTGGGTTCCTAGGTTGTTCTCCTAATGGGTCCGCATCAATGAGCTTCTTCATTGGGAAGTACAAAGATGAAGTGTTGTGTGATGTGGTTCCCATGCAAGTGTGGCACTTGTTATTAGGAAGACCATGGCAATTGGATAGGCGAGTCAAGCATGACATCTTGACCAACAAGTATTCATTTGTTCACAATCAAAGAAAAATTACTCTTGTACCTTTGACTTCAAAACAAGTTTATGAGGGTTAAATGAGTTTGCAAAAAGAGATTGAACAATAATAAAATTACTGACAAAGAGAGTGATAAAAATAAATTGAGAGAAAATTATAAAGAAAAAGAAAGAAGATTGAAAAATTTGACAAAAAAAAGAGAAAAACAAATGTCTATGCAAAAGCGAGTGAAATTAGGAGAGCAATATTGCTTGAATGATTGTACTTCTTTACAATAAGGAATTGTTGAATACTGAACAACTTGATGATGCTTTACCTAGTTTAATTGTTTCTTTCTTGCAGGAATTGGAGGATGTCTTTCGTGAGGAAATTCCTAATGAATTACCAGGGTAGACGACATGATGATTAAAAACAATGGGCTAAAGACCAACTATCTAATTTTTTGGAAGTCTTCACCATAATAAGAGGTTACCAAATGTGATTCAACCCTAAAAAGTATGTCTTTAGAGTAACCGTGGGAAATGTTTTAGGTTATTTATTGTATTTAAGAGGGATAGAAGCCTATCCTTACAAAAAATTTGGTTTTGATAAACATGAGGTGATATGAACTAAGGGGTTAGGACCTAGCTAATTTTTATATTATATAACAAAGGGTTTCTCCACAAATCAATGGATATTACTCACCATTTATCTTAGGGGAAAGATGCCACAAGGAGGTGTTATTTCCTTGATAAGTCTAGCATAAATGACACCCTAACAAGTATGGATATTACTCACCACATATGCTTGAATGCTAAACAACACCAGAAAGGTTGTCAATCCCTCATCCTTAACTATTCCCTTTGGATACTTAAGAGATCTATCTGTAAGTTGAAGGGACATAGTTGTGGGTTTTAAATCTCCTAAATTGAGCTGTAAGAATATAGAGTAGGGCATCAAATTTATACTAGCACCTAAATCAAGCATTGCTTTAGCAACCTTCCTATCCCCCATAGTTATGTTTATAATAAAACTTCTAGGGTCTTTCAACTTAGGGGTAGTTTGTGCTGAAGTACAACGCTAGAAATTTCTGATACTACTACTTGTTCATTCAGTTCATACCTCCTTTTCTTAGTGTTCAACTCTTTGAAAAACTTAGCATATGATGGCACATTTATGATCACTTCTAATAATGGTAAATTGATATTTACTTTAGAGAGCATATTAAAAGGATCATAGAATTACTTATCTTGTTTGGATTCTTCTAACTAGTGTGGAAAAGTTACTTGCAGCTGGTGTGGTTCTATTGTCTTTTGAATTTTAGGGATGTCAGATGACCTCCAATGAGTTTTTCAGAAGGCTTGTTAAGTTTAACACTTGTTTCTCCTTTTTGCGAGACTAGAATATCACCTTCTTTGTTACCTGAACTACAAGGTAAATCGTTAGAGATTTAAGGTAAACTGGTATTGACTACCTTACCATTTCGAAGGGTTCTTACATCCTTTGCTTGTTCTGGTTGACTCGGCAATTTTCCTGGTTCTTTCTTTTGCATTTGTTCAGCCATTTGCCCAACTTTAGATTCAATCCTTTTAACCAAAGCCTCTATGGTGTTCAACCTTTGATTATTCATTAATTGGTTGTCACGACTAACTTGAATAAAAGCATTCAAGCTATCCTCTAAGGTTGGCTTAAAAGATTGGCTTGGTGGGTAATGGTGGTTTTTATTCGACCTTTGTGTTGGACATTGGGTGTAGGCTGGGTAATTGTTTGTTTTCAATGATGGTTAGGGTGACTATAGGTGTTTGGATGATACCTTTGAAAGGATTTGACTTCCTCTATGGCATCGACACTAGAATCACAAGTATTTGAACAATTATGAGTACCATGCCCAATTGAAAAATACACTTCACACACCTCTTGATTTGGCATTTGGTGGGTAGTGAGAAGTTGCACTTGTTTAGTCAATTCAGCAAGTTGCAAGGTTATCTCATTATCAGAGCCAACTTTATTGACTCTTGCTCTCCTTCTAGAACTTCTTTATTGGGAATTAGAACCCAATAGCTCATAAAGATTATAGGTTTCCTCTGCAGTTTTTTCTCCCACAGCACTTCCAGCAGCATTATCAACCATGTATTGACTCTGCAGTGTTAATCCATCATAAAAGAATTGGTTCTATAGTTGCAATGGAAAGCTATGATTATGACATTGAATGAAAAGGAGTTTGAATTGTTCCCAAGCTTCATGAAGGGGCTCTTCATACATTTGAGAAAATGTTGCTATCGTCGTCCTTAGATCAACAGTCTTTTGATAGGAATGGAACCTACCCATAAACATTTCATATACTGCCTCCCATGTTTTTAGAGAACCCAACTGTAGAGTAATGAACCATGACCAAGCTTTATCCTTGAGGGTGTAAGGAAAACACCTCATCCTAAGTTGATCTTCATTGATTGCATGTAGTTGAAAGGTTTGGACAATAGCATAGAATTCTCGAATGAAATGCAAAGGGTCTTCATTAGGGACACTGTAAAAGGAAGGCAACAAAGAATAATGAATCTTTTTCAATTCATAATTCCTTGCAACCTCTTGTAATTATATGCCGGAAGTTACATTTCCAATGATTGGCATTGTATAGTCTTTCATCATTTTCCGCCTATCTTCAGCATCTTCCATGGTTATTTGTAGTTGAAATTGATCCTCCTCCTATTGTGTATCAACATTTAGCTCTTAAAAAAATAGTAGATATCTCTAAGAAAGATTTCTCACTTGACAAAATGTATAGGCTTAAAGCAAAAAGGTGCAGGGAACCTAATTTTTTTTAATGCTAAATTTAAAGAATGGACACAATTTTTGAAACAAACGAATTTATTTCATTTGAATTTTATTACACACAAAATAAAACTAAAACAAAGGAAAATACAATAATAGGTGACCTCCCACGTAGAACTAAAATTTATCGTCTTCTAGTAAGACGTTGCTTGGAGATTGCATAATGACAAACTCAATGTGTCCTCTTCATTGAATTTATTTTACCCCATTTGACCATCAAATTAGTCTTTGCTCTGTTTTTGCAAATTTTCAAGTAACTGTTCCACTTGAACTTCCACCTTTTTGATAGAAGCTTCCATAGAGTCCAACCGTTGATTGGTTTTAGATTGGTTATCTCTACAAACTTGAATAAAATAATTCAAGTTGTCCTCTAGGGTTGATTTATTGGGAACGCTTCTTGGAATAGGCGGGTGGAATTGCTGGCCTGGCTGATTTGAGCTTTGAGCGAAATGAGGGTTGTTTTGCCTCTAGGAGAAGTTCGGATGACAAACTCAATGTGTCCTCTATTGATATGCTCCCAATACATTAACCTGTTCAGGTCCTGCTGTTGTTTCTCCTTGATATGGACAGGCTTCAGTACCATGTCCCATGTTACTATACAAACCATACTATTCATTATTGGTGTTGGTTTGCGTAGTGAGAAAGGAAACTTGCTTGGTCAATTGAACATGTTGTTGTTGAACTTCATTGCTGGAATCGATTTCCTGGACTCTAACTTTTCTCACTCATGAGCTTTTTCTGTTGGGAATTAGCACCCAACATCTCAAAGAGGTTGTACGTCTCTAAGGCAGTCTTTTCTCCCATTGCTCCTCTTACAGCGTTGTCGACAATGAACTGACATTGTTGTGTGAGTCCATCGTAAAAGAATTGGTTCTGCAACTACAAGGAAAGCTATGATGGGGACATTGAGTGAGAAATTTTTTGAACCTATCCCACGCTTCATGGAATGGTTCTCCTTTAGACCACTGATTCCTTGCAAAAGATTTTTTGAATATTTGAAAACATCAACTTGATTAGTATCTCAATCTCCAATATGCTATTCGAAAAGATTCATCATTGAATCTTAGCTCTATAAGCAGGTTGATTTGGTATAACAAATCCATGTGTGAAGTTTATTTGATACTCAATTCCTCTCAAAAGAGGTAATTCTCAAAGCCTTCAATAAAGATACAACGACACTAGGCAAAGATGAGTTAAGATCGTTAGTAGAAAGATAAAAACCCTTGTACATAAGTACAAGTACTTGTTGCCTTTCCATTATTGCATTCTTAATCTCTTGTTTTTCCGCAAATACACTCATTCTTTTATTTTTCTCTCCTTTTCCCTTACTTTTTCATCTCTTTTGCTTACTTTTTCTCTCTCTTGCTGACTTTTCTCTCCTTTTTGCTCACTTTTCTCTCACTTTTGTTCACTTTTCTCTCTTTTTTTTGCTCGACTTCAATTGGCCCCTTTTTATTTTCCTCTTGCTCACACTTTTGTTTTTCATTCAACTTGCACTCTCCTGCTATCCTGATTTGGTCTTTATAAGCTTACAAACGTTTGAGAGTGGTAATACAACTTTTTGGTTGTTCATTTAAAAAGAGTATTGATTGTTATACCCATCATACATCACTCTACTATCAAACTACCATGGTTGTCCAAGAAAATATGAGTAGCATACATTGGTCCCACATCACAAAGAACCTTATCCTTATATTTACGAATTGAAAATGGAACCCACACTTGTTTGTTGACATTCACTTCTCCAAAATCATTCATCCATTGTAGCTTCTACGGTTTGGGATGATATTCCCACTTTAAATTCAATTATTCTACCAACACAATACTAGCAACATTAATGCAGCTCCCATTATCAATAATAATCATGCATTCCTTATCCTTCACATGCCATCTTGTGTGAAAAATATGCTCACGTTGCTCCCCATCTCTTTCACTCTTAGGCTAAATATTATCAAACTTTTGGACTTGATTTGATTCTCAACTTTAATGGCTTTGTGTAGTAGTTCTTCCATTTCTACATAATGTTGCAATTCAACCACATCAGCAATTTCCCTATTTAACCTGGCAATGAATTTGGCCATTAAAGGATGATTTTTTTAAATCTAAAATTCAAAATAAAGATAGAGAAGATAAATAACCTGTTTTCAGCAACCAAGACTTTGATACCAAATAATGTGGACCCTTTAGATGAACACCTAGGAACCCACAAACTCAAAGGAATTGAAATGATTGATTTACTAAAAATGTGTTGAAGATTATCATATTAGAGCCCTAAGGAAACAAAGTCTTTAAAACCCAAACCTTGAGACGCCACAAAGGATGATCACTCTATTTGATAAGTCAGATAAAATTATTCAATCAAGAACACAAGAAGGAAAAGTAAGAAGCTTTTTGAAATTTTATTTTCATTAATGAATATTCGTTCTTGCCTCCAAATTTCATAACACTTCTTCTTTATAAGCAAGAAACCCTAAAATAAAAAAATATAGATGAAATGGGCCTAATGGGCCTATTTAGTTGTGGATTTGGTCTAATCCAACCTTAAAAAATAAAAGACTAAAAGACTTCAAATAAATAGCCCATAATTCACTAAAATAAAAAATTTCTAAACATAAAAGGAACATAATTAACTAAAGCAAAAATTGCTAAACATAAAATGCTCACAATTAATTAAAACAAAAACTGCTTCCTAAAGTAACCCTTGCATTAAACTTTATCTTCCAAATCTATCTCTATTCATTGGACCACTAATTCCTTGCAAAATATCTTGTGAAAATTTGGATGCATCAACTTGATGAGCACTTGGGAATATTAACTTGATTAGCACCTCGATCTCCATTAAATTCTTACCATTTTTTTAACTGGTAGAGAAAAACAAGGAATATGTGTAGAATATAGATTAACAAGCTTTCTAGTCTATCATAGAATACTTGGGAAAGTTTTTCTTTTAGCTAATCCTACTAGAGGCGAGGTGCTACATATGTACATTGCCTTTAGAAAAAGCTGCTAGTGTTGTATTGGTGGTCGACAAGGAGGGGAGATAACATCTTGTGTAATATGCGAGCCATTACCTAATAGGAGCAGAAAAACAATATCCTTCACTAGATAAGGCAGCATTTACAATAAGAACGGTTGCTCAGAAACTTAGGCATTACTTTGGAGTATATAAGATAGTCATCCTTACATTATATCCCATGAATAATATCTTCGGAAAGGCGAACTAATCTGGTCACCTCTTTCAAATAACTTTTGAATTAAGCAAGTTTAAGATACATTATAAACCCTTGTTAGCAATAAAGGGATAGGCTCTTATCGATTTTATCTCTTATAGACTCAAGAGCCCACACCTAAGCTAGAACATATGGTGCCAGTTTTGGTGAAGATTGTACCTACTCTAAGTTTGTGGAAGGCATACGTTGATGGGCTAAGAAATTCAAGAGGATCGAGGGTTAGAGTTGTGATATTCATTCCCACTAGAGGGTATAATGTTGTATGGTATGAATCATTGCTTCTAGCTTTGCACCAATTGATGTCCTTGGAAGCCAAAAGGGTTTTGGTCCATATTGACTTACGACTTGTAGTGAATTAGGTCAATGATAATTTTGGGGCCAAAGGAGAGGGGGAACACACATGCATACTCCTTGGCTACTTTGACGTCGTCAACCGTGAGATTGGAGTTAAAAAGGGTCATCTTTGTGACATGCTTATCAGGGCCTATCATAATAGGGATGATGATAAGGATAAAAATCAGACCAGCTCCAACTCCTCAACACACCTCCTAGCTAGCTCTATGCCTCGAATATATAGTTTATGATACTTTGCTCGATGATAAAGATGAGGTGCTCAAAATTATAACGAAAATATGGAATTACACTTCCTTCTAAGAGGTACTCTATGAATAAGTCTATAGTGGACCATGGTTGAAGTGTTACCTAATCAAGAAGCGTGAGTAGTTTTGAGATAATTACATGAAGGATGATGTGAGGCTCATTCAAGAGGTAGAACCCATCCTCACAGAATCTTCAAGTAAGGCTACTATTGGGCTACTCTTCTAAAAGTATCCATCCACTACGTCAAAAATGTGACAGCTGCCAAAGACATGCTACTATTCCATACCAACCGGCCAGTGAAGTAAAGTCCATTATCAGATCACGGTTGTTTCAAAAGTCGGGTTGGATATTTAAAGAAAACTACGAAACAAAATCCAAATATAAAAACAACGATAATGAAATTGAAAGTAAACACAAGACTGAAGAGGAAAAAATTTATTTTTGTGATTTGTAACTCAAGAACGCAGAAAACAATCAAAGGTTGATTTTTTTTAAATCTAAAATTCAAAACAAAGATAGATAATATGTTTTCAACAACCAAGGCTCTAATACTAAATGATTCGTACCTTTTAGGAGAACAACCTTGGAACCCAAGAAGTCAAAGGAATAGAGACAATTGATTTGGTAAAAACATGTTGAAGATGATCAGATTAGAACCCTAAAGAAAAAAGTCCTTAAAACCTAGACCTTGAGATGCCATAAAGGATGATAACTCTCTTTGATAAGTCGTATTTAAAAATATACTTTTCATTAATGATATTTGTTCTTGCCTCCAAATTACATAGCTCTTCTTCTTTATAAGCAAGAAACCCTCAAGGAAAAAAACTAGATGAAATGGACCTAATTTGCCTATTTAGTTATGGATTAGGCCTAATCTAACCTTAAAAATAAAACTAAAAGACTTCAAATAAAAAGTCCACAATTCACTAAAATAAAAATTGCTAAACATAAAAGCCACATAATTAACTAAAATAATAAACATTGCTTCCTAAATTAATCATTGTATCCAATTTAATATTCCAAATCTATCCCTATTCATTGGACCACTAATTTCTTGCAAAAGATCTTGTGAATATTTGGAAACATCAACTTGATTAGCACTCAGAAACATTAACATGATTAGCCCCTCGATCTCTATTTCTATGAGTAGTAGCCTTTAACCTAGTCACCGTACTTGCGTGTTAGTTTTCATAGGAAAATAATGATTTTGAGGTATAAAGGTGATTAATTTGTGATACTAGTAAGGAGACATTGGCAGTAAGTATTTCATGAGAGTTAGAGGAAGTAGATATAATTGGTAAATTTGTTTCCAATTTAGTGTGTGGGCTGATTTGAATAGTATAGTGTGTAGGTGAGTTTGTTAATGTAATAGGTATAAACAATTTGATCAGTAGAGGCAAAACTATTTTGGTCACTACTAAAGCTTTTAAGGATTCACAAGAATTATCTGGTAGGATAGATATGGCAAAAGGAAATGAGTTCGCATAAAAAATGACATTTCTTGAGATTAAAAATTTACTATTTGCTTTGAGACATTTATAGCTTTTGTGGATAGGACTATACACAAAAAATATACAAGGATCTATCCTAAAATCAAACACGTGAGCATTGTAGGGCCTTAGGAATAGGAAACATATGTAACCAAACATATTGAGCATGAGATAGTTAGGCTTAACTCCATAAAGCATCTCATATGCACTCTGAAAATTAAGAACAAAAGTGAGAAATTTGTTGATCAAATATGTTGTAGCGTAAAAGCCTTCATCCTAAAACTTTAAAGGCAAAGAGCTATGAGCTAGCAAAGTTAAACCCATCTCTATTATGTGCCTGTGTTTCCTTTCTACTAGACCATTTTTTTGAGTACCATAAGGATATGATATGAGTGTTAATACCATGATGTGCAAAGAATTGATTAAGAGAATCAAATTCTCCACCACCATCAGATTGAAGAATCATAAATTGTTTTCCACATTGCAATTTTGCTAGTTTTTTAAACAAAAGAAAGGCTTATAGAACTCCACATTTAGTTTTTAAGAAATGATCAAACTAAACCTTGAGTTTTCATCTATAAACACCTCATACTACCGAAAGACAATGAAGAATAACATAGGAAAAGGACCCCATACATTAGTATGAATAACTTCAAGAATCCCAAAGCTTTTGTTTGATGAAAGGGAAAAGGGAAGTTGATGACTCTTGCCTTTAAAACAAGAAATTCAAACCTCAATTGTTCAGTGAGTGTGTAATGTTTACTTAATGTACTAAGCACACGATTCATAACCCCTTTATTTGCATGACACAAACGTCTATGCCATATTTGAAATTCAAGAGTTTTAATTTCACTACTTTTAATCTGAGCAAATAGAACCTGACCTGATTGAAAAACAACTCCACATCTTCTCTTATCAAGAGAAATATCAGATAAGTATAGGCCTTGATTAACCTTCTCTTGTAGCAGAATCTATAATATGTATTTTTCCTTCACAAAGCAACAATTAGAGTGAAATTCTAAGAACGATGAATTTTCCTTTGTAAACTAAGATACACTCAAAATATTTTTAGTTATATTTAGGCACACACAAGATGTTGTTGAGATGAAACTCTATGTTGGGCACTTTATTAGTAATTTGCGATTTCTCACCTTGCCTACCAAAACTTGTTGTGAGCCATCATACTATAAAATTCAAAGGATTAGATGTCACATGATGTGATGCACTTGAGTTAGTGAACCAAGTTAGGTCTGGAATTGCAGAGGGAATTGCATAGGCATACATTTCTAAGATTGGTGTAGTTTGAGGGTTAATTTGAGCATTGTTCAAAGAAAGCACTATAATGGAATTTTGAGAATTTGGTGTCATTAAATAAGAGGTTGAGAATTTGTGATGGATGAGGATTGCACGTTAAAGGTATGTATGATAATAAATATGGATTATATTGTGAAGTATTTGCAATTAGATTAGGGGCATTGATTAAGTTGCTTGGGGGTGGTGTGAATGGTACATTATTATAGGAAAACTGATTAGAGAAAGACTAAGGGAAAATTTGAGGTTGCTGCATTAGTGAACCAAAAGATTGCTGATGGAAAGAGCCATAAGATCTATTTGCGTTAGTGATATCCATATAAGATAGGTCAACACGATACTAGCATGATCTTGCAAATTGTCCAGCCTTTCCACAAATTTGACATTGTGGCTTTTCTCTATTGTTAAAAATCTAAGAAGAGGTTATGCAAATTGAGATTGATTTAAAGATTGCATTTCAGATGAGAAAGATTGGTTTGGATTATTGTTGGATTGTACTTGATATGGGAAAGACTATTTAAGATTAGTAGGCTAAAGATTTAGATTATTGGTGTACATTGGATTATAGATTGGTTTGACATTAGAAGTTAGAATAGCATGTGGATATTGACACATATACGTTAAGCCAACATTCATACCTTGATTTACAGTATTGTTATTTCAAGATATATCAAGATTTCTTTATTGAACGAGATTTACAAAATCTCTATCAAGATGTGACTTAGTGCTAGCAAGATTTATAGATGGTAGTATGGAAGCTGGAGTGTTTCGTCTTCCTAGCCTTTCCTCTTGAGCCAATAGTTTATTGATATCACCACACACAAAGTGTGTGCAATGAATACACAAGTAATATAATGATAAGAAATTATCATTCCCACGGAGATTATTTTATTAGAAACTAATTTTCAAAACTTAAAAAAAAATAAAAATTATTTTTTTGTGTTTTTATATTTTAATGAAGAAAAATTAAAATAACTAAAATGAAATAGCAATAATTAATTAAATCAAACTTGGTAACTAAAAAGATATATGAGAAAATATCTAGCAATAGTTAATCCCCCAATTTTCTAAACATGCAAATCGCTAAAATCCCCCAATATAATATCAATTAATTACATGATCAATCGAATCTAACCTAGCATATAGTCCTCTCTCAAGTACTACACACCATATAGTAATTAATTTAATCACACTCTCATGCCAATTAAATTGCATACTACTTATTAAGTTCATGAACTATGGATCACATAGATAAGAATCATGCATCTCTGCCTAGAAACTATGCATGTTATTTAATGTGACAAATAATTAAATAATTCTCTCAAATCTATTTAATTGCCTCTATAGATAAATTGTTAGCCAAAAAAATTAATAGCATAAAATTAGATTAAATAATATAATTAAATTAATATTATAATTGAGAAAAATTATTAGATCATCATATGCTGAAAAATAAGTTCATAAGATACCTATATTAATAAATTAATTAACCATAATTTTGTTAATAAAACTCATATTTTTTATAAATAAAGACAAAAACATTGATAAAGAAAAGAGTAGAAAAATAAATACAATCAATATCTTGAATTATAATATTAATTTGCTCTTCAATCTCCACCAAAATTGTGTCTTCTTTTGAATTTTTCTCTCTTTTTAGCTCCAAATATTGATCAAAATTATGATAATGGAGGCCAATTAGGGTTTATGGAGTGATTAGGGGCTTAAATAAAGCTCAGGTGCAATCTAGATTGTTCGTCTCTTAAGAGAACATGAACGTGCAAGTATACACGATCACAAGTAATAAGTGATAAGTAAGATATCGTTCCCAATTTTTCTCTCTATTTTTTAGAGATGTAGAGAAAAAACCAAAACTCCCCTCGACTTCTCCAAGTTCTCCAAAATATACATCACAAAATATTCTTCAAACAAGCGTGCAAAAAGTGGGAGACAAATCATGCAGCAAACATAGAGGATGATAAAGAAGTGACAATGGCTAGATTCATTGTCGGGTTAAACATGGAAGTTGTTGATGTGGTTGAATTGCAAAATTACGTAGAGATAAAATAACTACTGCATAAAGCCATTAAAGTGGAGAAGCAAATCAACTCGAAAAGGTTTAGATCTAGTTCATCCTATAGTTTTGAGTGGAAATCAACTTGGAACAATTCAGTTTTAGAACAAAAGGTGATGCAAAGTGGAACAATTCAGTTTCTATTCCTAAAGGTAAACCTGAAAATAAAAATCTTACTAAGTCACGTGACAGAATGGTTATGGTTGTATTGATAGATGGAGAAATCGAAAGTGTTTTTCAAGTGACGATCAAATGCCACCATTATAGGATTGTTATGATGTAGAATTGGAAGAACATGTGCATAGGGAATTACTTTTCACAAGGAGAGCCTTGAGTATATAGCCCAAGAATGAAGTAAATAAGGAGCAACGTGATCATATTTTTCACACAAGATGCCATTTGAAGGACAAGGTATGCACAACTATTATTGATAGTGAGAGATGAACTAATGTTGCTAGTATTTTGTTGGTAGAAAATTTGAATTTGAAGTGGAAAAAACTGCCCAAACCATACAAGCTACAATGGTTAAATGATTTATGGAGAAGTGAATGTCAAGAAACAAGTTTAGTTTCCTTTTTCAATTGGCATGTATAAGGATGAGGTTTTTTGTGATGTGGAAACAATGTATGCTACTCATATTTTTCTTGGATAATCGTGGTAGTTTGAAAATAAACCCTAAGCTCTACTACATCATAGCCAAGGGTTGAAAATAAAAACAGTTAAAAAGCACAAAAGGTGGCAAAAACATGAAGAAAAATGGAGAAGCTGACTACAAAGGTATCCTATGAAAATATTACATCTTAGCCCTTGATTTCATCCAAGGGTTGAAAAGAAAACTGCCCAAAATCAGTCCAAATGGCACAGCAAAAATGGAGCAAAATATGGAGCAAAACATGGAGAAAAATGTGGACCGAAATTGGAGCAATTGAGAATAAAGGAATCCCAATAAAATATTACATCTTAACTTTTGTTGTTATCCAAGGGCTAAAAACAAAGCTACCCAAATTACTCCAAATGGCACAACAATGTGCCTAGTTTTCGTTTGCCAATTTTGCCCTAATTTCCATCCTAGGCTTGTCCCAATCCTTGCACTCCCAATTTGGGCCCCCTTAGTTATGCATGACCTCTTGAATTGGCCCATTTAAAGCCTCTTTGAGTTATGCCCTCCTAGACCTTGTGATCGGTCCACTTGGAATTTGTAGAGCTCGATCATTCTCATCATTACCCCTCTCTTCAAGAGGATTCATCCTCGAATCGTCACCTGTATAATCAAAAGGAGAAAGATCAGAAAAATTAAAAGAGTAACTGCCATTATACTCACCAGGAAGATCGATTTTGGAGGCATTGTCATTAATTCCCTCAATCACTTGAAAAGGGTCCATCTCCCTAAGGTTGCAACTTGGACCGTCTTTTTTCAGGAAACCGTTCCTTTCTCAAATGCACCCAAACCCAATCACCATGCTCAATAATGACACTTCATCGCCCTTTGTTGGCCTTGCAAGCATAATCCTTATTTCTCTTCCCAATTTTCTCATGAATGTGTTCATGGAGCTTCTTCATCGTTTCAGCCTTCCTAGCACCATCTAAGTTAGTTTTCTCTGAAATAGGTATGGGTAATAAGTCCAAAGGAGTTAGTGGATTGAAACCATAAAACATTTGAATGAAGAATGATCAGTAGTTGAATGCACACTCTGGTATTAAGAAAATTCAACAAAAGGTAAACAATCCTCCCAAATTTTCAAATTCCTTTTCATTACCAGTCTAAGTAATATGGACAGAGTCCAATTGACTACCTCAGTTTTCCCATCTGTTTGGGGATGACAAGTAGTTGAAAACAAGAGTTTAGTGCCCATTTTAGCCAAAAGAGTTTTCCAAAAATAAGTGAAGAATTTAACCTCTCTATCAGACACAATGTTCCTAGGAACTCTATGAATCCTAACAACCTCAATAAAGAACAACTTGGCTACATTAGTGGCATCATCGATCTTATGACATGCTATGAAGTATGCCATTTTAGAAAACCTATCTACATCCACAAAATGGAGTCTCTACCCTTTTTAGACCTAGGTAGCCCTAAAACAAAATCCATGGAAATATCTACCTTGGTACGGGCAAGGGAGTATATAATCCTTGTTATAGGACTTTGGATTTGGCTTGCTTACAAGATATGCATCTAGAACATATTCTCGCTACATCCCTCCTTATTGTCGGCCAATAAAAATGATCACACAAAACATCTAGAGGCTTCTTAATTCTAAAATGGCCCATTAATCCTCCCCCATGGGCCTCCTTAATAAAAAAAATCATGCATGGAAAATTTGGGTATACAAAATTGATTTTCTTTAAATAAATATCCATCTAATTTATAAAAAATTTCAAAAGAAGCTTTTTTTACAAGCATGGTAAATAGTAGAGAATTCATCATCATTAGCATACATTTCCTTCATATACTCAAATCCTAGAAATCTAGTATTTAAAGTTGAAAGTAAGGCATACCTCCGTGATAAAGCATCGACTAGAACATTCTCCTTACCTCTCTTATATTGAACAATATAAGGAAATGTCTCAATGAATTCCATCCATCTAGCATGCCTCATATGCAATTTACCTTGGCGCTTAAGATGTTTTAGAGATTCATGATCAGTGTGGATGAAAAATTCCCTAGGCCAAAGGTATTATTTCCATGTCGGCATATAGCTCTTTGTCATACGTTGGATAATTAAGGGCTGCTCCGTGAAGTTTCTCGCTGAAATAAGCGATAGGTTGCCATTTCGGCATCAAAACAACTCCTATCCCTATTCTTGATGCACCACGCTCAACTTCAAAGGTTTTAGTAAAATCAGGTAAAGATAAAACAGGTTCAGAACACAAACTATTATTTAATGCTTTAATGACTTTGATTAGAGGTACGACTACTGTACTAAAAACTTTGACAAACCTTCAATAGAAACTAGCCAAGCCGTGAAAGATCCTAACATCGGTTACAGATTTAGGTGTGGGCCATTCTTGAATAGCCTTAACCTTTTCCTCATCTACTTCTATTCCCTTAGAAATAACAATGAAACTAAGAAAAACTAAGTTGTCCATGCAAAAAAAAAACACTTTTTCAGGTTCGCATACAATTGTTCTTTTCTCAAAATTTCAAGCACATACCTACGATGTGAGACATGCTCTTCAATATTTTTATTGTAAATGAGAATATCATCAAAATAGACAATACCAAAATTTCCAATAAATGCATGCAGAACATGATTCATAAGCCTCATAAAAGAGCTAGGTGCATTTGTTAGACCAAAGCGCATGACTAACCATTCATACAATCCATGTTTAGTTTTAAAAGCGGTTTTCGATTCATCACCTTCTCTCATCATCCACTTCTCAAATCAATTTTTGGAAAAATGCAAAAACCATGCAACTCTTCTAACATGTCATCTAGTCTAGGGATAGGATTTCAATATGTTACCGTAATGTTGTTGATGGCTTGGCAATCAAGACACATCCTACTTGATCCATCCTTCTTAGGAACGAGTAGCACGAGAATGACATATGGACTTAGGCTCTCCTTGACTCAACCTTTGATCAAGTACTATTCAACCTGCCTTTGAATCTCCTTAGTGTCTTCTGGGTTGGTCTTATAGGCAGGTCGGTTTGGAAGAGAAGCTCCTGGTATGAAGTCAATTTGATGCTCAATCCCCCTAATTGGTGGCACCTCATCAGGAATCTCTTCAAAGAACACGTCCTCAAATTCCTGCAAAAGAGAAATAGTGGCACTAGGTAAAGATTGGTTAAGATTGTTAATAGAAAAATTACCCTCCTTTTACAAAAGTACAAGTATGGGTTGTTTTTTCATTTTTCACACTTTTCTTTTCCCCTAGCCATCTTCAACTGATCTTTAAAGCCTTGCTTGGGTAAAAGGGGTACAAGTGCTATGTTTCTACCATTCTTCACAAATGAATACTTGTTTCTATATTTGTCATGTGTAACCCTCCTATCATATTTCCAAGGCCTACCTAGGAAAATGTGTCCAACTTGCATGGGTACCACATCACACATCACCTCATCCTTGTACTTTCCAATGGAGATGCTCACTAATACATGCTTATCAATCTTCACTTCCTCACTATCATTTAACCATTGCAACTTGTAAGGCTTAGGGTGTTCGAATGTAAGCAACCCTAATTTCTCAAATAAGGTAGTACTAGCCACATTGGGGCAACTTCCCCCCATCTATGATAACACTACACATCTTGTGTGAAAGATGTTATCTCTTTTTTGTTCAAGGTCATCCTCCTTGATTTAAGTGCTCAAAGATCTTCATATTACAAGAGCTTCCCTATCCACTTGTCCCATCTCTTCTTCACTAGCTTTCTCTCCATATGACGTCTCATCTTCTTCACTTTCATTAGCGGTTCCCACCTCACCACTAGCTAAGGTGATCATTGCCTTCTTGTTTGGACATTGAGAGGCTATGTCACATTACTAAGAAACCAAAAAAACTTAAAGTCATGATTACGAACTGGGGTGTCGATTTTACCTTTGTCCTTGCTATCCCCCATCTCTTTGGCTTTGTAAGGCTCAAATCTTGGTTTGGATGTAGCTCCTTCATCTTTTTTCTCATTTCACTTCCAAGGACTATTAGGGTTTGGTTTTAGAGTAATGAGACTAGATCTTGATGGTTAGGACTGAAAATCTATTTCTTTAATTGCCTTTCCACCTTAATTTCCATATGGATCATGTCCTCCATCTCCACATAATGATGAAGTTCCACAATGTTGGAAATGTCCAGATTCAACCCACTAAGAAACCTAGCCATGGTAGCCTCTCTATCTTCCTCGACATTAGCTCTTACCATCGCCACTTGCATTTCCTTTTAGTAGTCATCAACATATTTATATCTTTGAGTCAATCTTTGTAGGCGTTGGTGTAACTCTCTATAGTAGTAGCTAGGCACAAACCTCTTTCTCATGATGACCTTCATGTCCTCCCAATTATCTATGAGCCTTTCATGGTTTCTCCTCCTACTAATGACCAATTGATCCCACCAATTCAATGCATAGTCAAAAAACTCAATTACAACGAGTTTTACTTTTTTCTCCGTGGAGTAGTTGTGGCACTCAAAAATGTGCTCCACCTTCTTCGGGGACTACCCCTGTTGGACATTTTTTCAATTATAACAACAAGAGGTTAGTGTAATAAAATAGAACTAATGTAAATTCACTCAATACCTCACATGTTTAACACTCGAATTGATCGCTCAAACCCTCTTAGTTCCTAATCAAAGCAACCAAATCCAAGAATTCCAAACAATTTGTAGAATTATCAAACACCTAAAAAGGTAGTTCACAATATCCCACTTGTTAAAGCACAAATGAAACTAACTCAAAGTGTTTAGGATCCTAGATTAGAGTAGAGAGCACAAAGAAAATCAATAGGTCAAAACTATTGGAAAAACAAAAATTTCCCTAAAGGAACTAAGCACACATTGGGAGATTTATAATCAAAGGGTAAAATTTTGGGAACTATGAGTTCAAATACTCATTAGAAATTAGCATATGCAATTTGGCCTCTCTTTGTTTTCTTTGTTTTTTTAAGTAAATTCTGGCCACTCTTTTTTTGTTTATTTTTTTTGGACAAATATGTTAGTAACTCAAGCGTAAATCAATACAACACCTTCAATATGAGTTTGAGGAATTTTTAAGATGCATAAAATAGAACATAAATTATGACACAAAGGGGTAATGAAATTTCTGTAAGAACTACCACAGAAATACCAGAAAACAACAAAAAACTACAGAAAATATCAGATATTCTAGAATATGAAAGGAAAAATGCAGAATATTTTGAGAAATACCAAAATTTTCAAGGAAAATTTAGAATACTTTCAGAAACAGCAGGATATGCAAGGTTACTGCTGAAGTTTTTTGGACATAATAGAATTTGCAAAGAAAATGTAGAACAAATGTGGAAATAAAGAAGAACAATATTTTTAGGGTTTGGAAAATAAATTTTAGCAAGAACACAACACTATGATATTTTTTTATATGTATTTGAAACAAAAAAAGAACACAAGACCAAAAATAAATATAAAGGATAGGAATATGAAAATTAGCACCTACAACTATGATACTAAATGATATGAACCAAGGAGTTAGACCTAGCAAATTTTCAGATTATATAGCAAAGGGTTTCTCCACAAATCAAAGAATATTACCCACCATTTATCTGAGGGGAAAGACACCACAAAAAGGTGCTATTTCCTTGATAATTCTAGCATAAATGACACCCTAACAAGTATGGTATTACTCACTATAAATTCTTGGATGCTAAACAACACCAGAAAGGTTGCCAATCCCTTGATATTTTTCTTAAAGAGGAACAAAGAGCATGAATGAGCTCTCAAATGATCTGAAAAATCAAATTTCATACAAAATGTGAATTTCCAGTAGCTGAGCTACTCTTAAGTATTTATAGGATAAAAATAAACCCTATTCTCTACTACATCATAGCCAAGGGTTGAAAATAAAAAGAGTCAAAAAGCACAAGAGGTAGTAGAAAACATGGACCAAAACATGGAGAAAAATGGGGAAGCTGATACAAACGAATCCGATGAAAATATTACATCTTAACCCTTGATTTCATTCAAGGGCTGAAAAGAAAACTGCCCAAAATCAGTCCTAATGGCACAACAAAAATGGAGCAAAATATGGAGCAAAATTGGAGCAGCTAAGAACAAAATAATCTCAATAAAATATTACATCTTAACCTTTGTTTCCATCTAAGGGCTGAAAATAAAGTTGCCCAAATTAGTCCAAATGGCACAGCAATGTGCCTAGTTTTCTTTTTTCCAATTTTGCCCTAATTTTCATCCTTGGCTTGTCCCAATCCTTGCACTCCCAATTTGGGTCCCCTTGGTTAGGCATGACCTCTTGAATGAGTCCATTTAAATCCTCTTCGAGTTGTGCCCTCCTAAACCTTGTGATTGGTCCACTTGGAATTTGTAGAGCTCGATGATTCTCATCAATAAATTGGTTGAAATTGGTTTTCCTTTATTTTGTTCTTGCTGCCCAAGATTGATTAAAAAAAAAAGAGGAATCATTTTTTATCAATAGTCTTACTTTAGAGTCCTCTTTGATCAAGAATATTTATTTGGAGTTTTCTTTGGTCAGGGGTCTTTCTTTGGTAAAGAGTCTTTAGAGTCCTCTTTGATAAAGAGCTTTTCTTTAGAGTCCTCTGTGGATGTTCTTTCTTTAGAGTCCTCTTTGGACTTTCTTTCTTTAGAGTCCTCTTTGGACTTTCTTTCTTTAGAGTCCTCTTTGGACTTTCTTTTTTTCAAACTTTTCCATTAAGTTTTTAGAATTATGAATTTTGAGATTCTCACCAATAAAATGGTTACTTCTTGAGATTAGTTGAATTCTTTGATTTTATTGGGAACACAAAAGCGGTTAGCATGATATTTGAATGGTAAAAAAGGAGAGCAAAAATAGTGTTAAAAAAGAGATAAAATATTGTTAAAAAATGAGAGTGATAACAATCTTATTTGAGAACAAACACATAAGGAAGTGCGTGGGTTATCTCATTTTATTTTACATGTTGACAACATGAGTAAGGAAGGTGTAGAACCACAAGAGGTTTACTTGAAATTCTTCATCAAATCTGTTCATGTCTTATTTAAGTGAATGAATACAAGGTTGGATGATTTAGAAGAAGAAGTTGAATCACATAGAAGAAGACATAGAAGGCATGAGTTGGAGGAAGAAGAAGCTAATTCCAATGTGGAGGAGAGAACATGTTTTAAATGGGGAAAAATACTAACTATAAATAATATAGCAATATAGGCAGTATAAAGATGGAAATTCCCCCTTTTCAAGGAAAGAATGATCATGAGTTATACTTGGAGTGGGAAAGAAAGGTGATCATGTGTTTGATTGTCATAATTACTCAAAGGTGAATAAAGTAAAGCTAGCAGTTGTGGAATTTATAGATTATGCTAGCATATGGTGGGATCAATTGATGGTCAATATAGGCGAAGAAATGGTGAGAGACCTATTCGGTCATGCTAAGAGATGAAATTGGTGATGCATAAGAGGTTCATTCCTTACCATTACTATAGGTATCTATATAGAAAGTTACAAGGGCTGATCCAAGGTTCCATGAGTGTAGAAGAATATTATAAGGAGATGGAAGTCGCCATTATTAGAGCAACACATAGAGGAAGATAGAGAAGCGACAATGGCTAGATTCATTGCTGGGTTAAACGGGGAAATTATTGATATGGTTGAATTCCAACATTATGCAAAAAGGGAAGAACTATTGTACAGAGCCATTATAGTGGAGAAGAAAATCAAGTCCAAAAGGTTCAGATCTAGTTTTTCCTCCTTTAGTTCTCTATGGTAATCAACTTGGAAGGACAACAAAGCAGCCTATAGAATAAAAGGTGAAGCAAAGTCAAACAATTCAGTTGTTTTTTCTAAAGGTAAACCTAAAAAAACTCCTACTAAGTTAGATGATATTAAGTGTTTTAGGTGCCAAGGACTCAGACATATTTCTTCAAAATTCTCAAATGAAAGGGTTATGGTTATACATGATAATGGGGAAATTGAGAGTGCTAGTTCAAGTGACGATGAAATGCCACCATTTGAGGATTGTTTTGATGTAGTATTGGATATACCTATGTATAGGGAATTACTTGTCACAACGAGAGCCCTCAATATACAACATAAGAGTGAAGGAGATGAGGAGCAGCATAAGCATATTTTTCACACAAGATGGCATGTGAAGGATAAGGTATGTACAATTATTATTGATAGTAGAAGCTGCACTAATGTTTCTAGTATTGTATTGGTAGAAACGTTGAATCTAAAGTGGAAAAAGCATCCCAAACTGTACATGTTACAAGGAATAAATGATTGTAGAGAAGTGAGTGTCAACAAACAAGTGTGGGTTCCTTTTGCAATTGGAAAGTATGAGGATCGATGAGGTTCTTTGTGATGTGACACCAATGTATCCTACTCATATATTGATTGGACTACCATGGCAGTTTGATAGGAGAGTGATACATGATGGGTATAAAAATTAGTGGACAATTGGGAGGAGATGAAAATGCTTATGAGGTAGGACTTTGTACCCAATCACTATTATAGGGGATTGTATCAAAAGTTGCAGAGGTTAACTCAACCAAATCACTATTATAGGGGATTATATCAAAAGTTATAGAGGTTAACTCAAGGTTCCAAGAGTGTGGATGAGTATTACAGGAAAATAAAAGGTAGAAGATAACCAGAAAGCCTTTATGGCTAGATTTTTACCTGGTTTGAATCATAAGATTTGTAGAAATAGTTGAGATGCAACACTATGTTTAGTTGATAGATATGATACATGAAGCCATATAGGTGGAGGAAAAATTCAAATAAAAGGGATTTCCTATGAGGGAACAACCTATGGTTACCACCAGTCTGTGGAAGATAGTTCCAAAAAGGGATGAGCAGCTACAAAATATCAAATTGAAGCTTGTTTCGATTCCTATAAGAAAAATTTGCTTCACCTCTATTCGTACAATTTTCTAGTCCAAATTCCACCATTTATATCACTAACCAAGGGTTTAAAATTCTTCGCACCTTTTTGTATTATTTTTGGTTCTTGTTTATTAGGGTTGTAGATTTTGTTTTGTGAATTTTATATTCATAGAAGTAGCTATAAAATAAAAAAGAAAAAGAAAAGGAGAGCATAGTAGTAGATTGTTCAAGAATCTAATTTTTGTTTTCTTGTTCTTGTTAAAATTGGGTTTCCTTTATTATGTTCTTGCTACCCAAGATTGATTTAAAAATAAGGGGAATCATAGTTGATCAAGAGTCTTTCTTTAGAGTCCTTTTTGGTCAAGAGTCTTCCTTTAGAGTCCTTTAGAGTGCTTCTTGGTCAAGAGTCTCTTTTTAGAGTCCTTCTTGGTCAAAAGTCTTTCTTTAGAGTCCTCTTTGGTCAAGACTCTTCCTTTAGAGTCCTCTTTGGTCAAGATTCTTTCTTTATAGTCCTTTTTGGTCAAGAGTCTTTCTTTAGAGTTCTCTTTAGACTTTTATTTTTTCATACTTTTCCATTTAGTTCTTTAACATTCTGAAATTTGAGATTGTCACCATTAAAACGTTTACTTCTTGAGATTAGTTGGATTCTTTGATTTTGTTAAGAACACAAAGAAGGGTGGCGTGAGCTTTGAGTAGTAAATAGAGAGAGAGAGAGAGAGAGAGAGAATGAAAATAGTGTTAAAAAAAGGAGTGATAACAATCTTATTGGAGAGCAAACATGTGAGAGAGTGCATGGCTTATCTCAATTTATTTTGCAGGTTGACATCATGAGTAAGGAAGGAGGAGAACCACAACAGGTTGACTTGAAATTCTTCATCAAATCTATTAATGACGAATTTAAGAAGATGAAAGCAAGGTTGAATAATTTAGAATCCTCTTTTGGTTCTAAATTACATAAAAGAAGACATAGAAGACATGAGTTACACAAAGAAGAAACTTATTCCAATGTGGGAGAGCAAGTTATAAATGCAAAAAAAAAAGATCATGGTTGTAAAGACAAATGGGAAAATCAAAAGTGTTAGTTCATGTGACAAAGAGATACCATTAGTGAAGGATGGTTCTATTGTTGAAGTGGAAGAAACTGTGCATAGAGATTCACTTTTCACAAGGAGAGTCTTGAATATATATAGCCTAATGATAAAGAATATGACAAGTATCATGATCGTATTTTCCACACAAGATGCTATGTGAAGGATAAAGTATTTGCATTAATTATTGATAGTGTGAGCTGCAGTAAGATTGCTAGTACCTTGTTGGTAGATAAGTGAAATTTGAAGTGGTAGAAACATCCCAAACCATACAAGCTACCATGGATAAATGAATGTGGCACCTATGTATGCAGCTCATATATTACTAAGCCGACCATGGCACTTTGATAGGAGGGTGTCACGTGATGGTCATATAAATAATTATTCTTTTGAAATGAACAATCAGAATGTTGTATTAGTCCCTCTCAAACCTTTGCAAGCTTATGAGTACAAAATTAAGATAGCATGAGAGTGAAAGATTTGGGAAAAACAAAAGTGTGTGCAAGAGGAAAATAAAAAAAAAGTAAGTGAGGTAGAAAGCAAAAATGGAGAGACAAGTGAGAAAAATGGAGATAAAATTGAGAAAAATGGAGAGAAAGTGAGCATAATGGGGGGAAAGTGTGCAAAAAAGAGAAGAAAGTGAGCACAAAGGAGAGAAGAATGAGAAAAAAGGAGAGAAATAAAAGAATGAGTGCATTTGCTAAAGAACAAGAGATTAAGAGTGGATGACAAGGCAACAAGTACTTGTACTTAAGGGTCTGCATCATTTATCTTTCTACTAACGATTTTAACTCATCTTTGTATAGTGACGTTGTATCTTTGTTGCCGAACTTTGAGGATCAACTTCCTAAAGAGATTCCCTATGGATTACCTCCATTAAGAGGAATTAAGCATCAAATAGACTTTACACATGGATATGTTATACCAAATCGACCAGCCTACAGAGCTAAGATTCGAGGATGAATCTTTTCGAAGAGAAAGGGAATAATGGAGATCGAGATACTAATCAAGTTAATTTTCCAAGTCCTGATCAAGTTGATGTTTCCAAATATTCATAAGATATTTTGCAAGTAATTAGCGGTCCAATGAATAAAGATAGATATGGAAGATCAAGTTGGGTGCAAGAGTTACTTTAGGAAGTAATTTTTGTTTTAATTAATTTTGAGCCTTTTATCTTTAGCAATTTTGTTTTAGTTAATTATGGCCTTTTTTTGTTTAGTAATTTTTATTTTAGTGAATTATGGGCTTTTTATTTTAAAATTTTATTATTTTATTTTTTAAGGTTGGATTAGGCCCAATCCATAACTAAATAGGCCCATTAGGCCTATTCTATCTAGGCTTTTTTTTCTTTTTGGGTTTCTTGATTATATAGAAGAAGTACTATTATGTAATTTGGAGGAAAAACAAATTTTCTTTAATGGACAGAAAATTTCAGAAAGCTTCTTCCTTCTTATGTTCTTGATTGAATACATGAATCTGACTTATCAATGGGATTGATGATCCTTTGTGGCATCTCAAGGTTTGGGTTTTAAGGACTTTATTTCCTTAGGATTCTAATATGATCCTTTTCAACACGTTCTTAGCAAATCAATCGTTCATATTCCTTGAGTTTGTGATTTCTTAGCGTTATTCTCCTAGAGGGTCTGCATATGTTAGGAACCAAGTTGTTGTTTTCTACTACTTGTCATCCATAGATGGATGGCTAAATTGAAGTAGTAAATAGAACTTTGTTTTCTTTGTTGTGTGCTATCATTAAAAAAAATTGAAAGCATGGGAAGATTGTTTTCCACATGTTGAGTTTGCTTACAATCGAAGTTACATTCTACATCTAAGTTTTCACCATTTGAAATTTTTTATGGTTTTAACTGATTGTCACCATTGGATTTAACTTCTTTACCTATGAGTGAATGTGTGAACTTAGATGGCAAGAATGATTCATGAAAAGGCATGGCTAAACATTGAAAGGAGGACCAAACAATATATCCAACAAGCTAACAAGGGACACAAGTAGGTAGTGTTAGAACCAAGAGATTGGGTTTGGTTGCACTTAAGTAAGGACTTTTTTCTAGAGAAACAACTTTCAAAAATCCTAACTCGGGGTGATGGACCATTTCAAGTAGTGGAACACATAAATGATAATGCCTACAAGCTTGAATTACCAGGTGAGTATGGTGTCAGTGTAAGCTTTAATGTTGTCAACTTGTCTCCTTTTGACTTAGGTGATGCTTTGAGGACAATTCCTTTTGAAGAAGGGGAGAATGATGCAAACTAAGTAGTTGGACATATCAATCACAAAAGTGGGAATGAAGCTAAATTTACACAAGACGTTTTGTCACTTCCTAGTGGTCCATGAGAATTGGGCTGATTCTAAAATGACCAAGATGGACTCCAAAAATCAAGGCCTAGTCTATGTCATCAAAGAAATTAAAGAGGCTTATTAGCATGCAAATTTGTAGTCAATATAGTTTAACCATTAAAGGGTGTAAATTTGAAGAGTTGCAAGAATATTATGTCATTAAAGAAATTGAAGAGGCTTATTAGCATGCAAATTCATAGCTAGCATAGTTTGACCATTAAAGGGTGTGAATTTGAAGAGTTTTAAAAATATTAAATAAGAGAATAACTTGGTCTTAGTTTGCCATGTTAAAATACATTGAATCTAGTCATTTAGCTATTTATTGGCTATCCTAAGAAGTCCAACAGAACCATTTATTAGCTATCTTTAAAAGTTAATAAATAACTATTTATTAGTTGTCTTTAGAAGACTAAGGTGATGCGGACCCTTTAGGAATTGAAACTATTGATTTACTAAGAACATGTTGAAGATGATCAGCTTAGAACCCTAAGGAAACAAAGTTCTTAAAACCCAAATCTTCAGACTCCACAAAGGATGGTCACTCCCTTTGATAAGTCGAATTCAAGGATTCAATCAAGAACACAAGAAGGTAAAGTAAGAAGCTTTCTAAAATTTTCTTTTCATTGATGAATATTCGTTCTTGGCTCCATTATATAGCTCTTCTTATTAATAAGTAAGAAAGGCTAAAATAAAAAAACCCTAGATGGAATGGGCCTATTTAGTTATGGATTAGGCCTAATCCAACCTTAAAAATAAAAGACTAAAAGACTTAACATAAAAAGCCCACAATTCACTAAAATAAAAATTATTAAACATAAAAGGCCCATAATTAAATAAAAGACTAAGACATAAAATAAAAGGCCACAATTAACTAAAATAAAATTACTAAACATAAAATTCCCATAATTAGCTAAAACAAAAATATTACTTCCTAAATCAATCTTTGCTCCCAACTTGATCTTCCAAATCTATCCCTTACATAAAAAGGTAATAGACTATCCTTGGTGATGCTTTAGAATCTTCTAATTTAGTTTTTGCTTCTTATAGCATAGTCTCTTTGTATTGCACTTCCATGATCAAGCCTATGAAAGCTTCCTTCATCCTCTTAGTCTTTGCCCTAGTCATTGGACCGCCAATTCCTTGTATGGGATCTTGAGAGTATTTGGGAACATCAACTTGATCAGCACCTTGATCTCCATTATTTCCCTCCTCTTCAAAAAAATTTGTCCTCGAATCACCTACATAAAAAAAAGATAATTTAGCAATATTAAAAGTTGCGCTAACATTAAAATAGTCACTTGGAAAATCTATCTTGTAGGCATTATCATTGATCTATTCTAAGATTTGAAAAGGTCCATCTCTTCGAGGCTACAATTTTGATTTCCATTGTGTAGGAAACCTCTCGTTATGCGTGTGCACCCAAACCCAATCTCCAGGTTGGAAAACAACCTTCAAACACCCCTTATTGGCTTGCTTAGCATATTGCTCATTCTTCCTTTCAATGTTGCCCCGAACTCTAGCATGTAAATCCTTCACAAAATCTGCCTTTTTCTTATCATCAAGATTATCATGCTCATTAGTAGGCAAAGGTAAAATATCAATAGGTGTTAAAGGATTAAACCATAAACAACTTCAAAAGGAGAAAATGAAGAAGTAGAATGAACCATCCTATTATATGCAAACTCAATGTGTGGGAAACACTTCTCCCACTACCTTATATTATTTTGAATGATAGCTTATAGCAAAATAGTGAGTGTCCTATTAACTACTTTAGTTTGACCATCTATGTGAGGATGTGCAATAGTGGAAAATAACAGTTTAGTTCCTAGTTTATTCTATAAAGTGTGCCAAAAATGACTTTGGAACTTAACATGATCAAGCCTTGAGCATTTCCATGATCAATCCTTTAAAAACTTCATTCATCCTCTTAGTCTTTGTCCTAGTCATTGGACCGCCAATTCCTTGCAAAATATCTTGAGAATATTTGGAAACATCAACTTGATCAGCACCTTGCTCTCTATTATCAAACTTCTTAGTTAAACATTACAATAATGCATTTATTTAAGCTTGTAATGCTGCTTTGGTATCTACATCTACTACTCTAGCCATACTCCTTGAGTTTTTCCTCTTAATAGGTCCATGGTAATTTTCAGATGCCATATCATTAAGTCATGCAAAAACTTCCTCTTCAGTTTTACCCATTAAAGCCTATCTAACTGTAGCATCAATTATGCTCCAATTGCCCCCTTAATCCAATATTGAATGTTTACACTTGTAGCCAAGTAGGAATACAATGGTATGAGAATCTTCTTAATAGTTCTTTGTAGCTTTCCCAAGCTTTATAAAGTGATTTCCCATGAAATTACTACAAAGAAGTGATGTCATTTTTTAGCATAGCTATCTTCGAAGGTAGTAAATATTTTGCCAAAAATTTATGAGCCACTTGATCCCTTGTAGTGATTGACCCACTAGGTAGTAACTGTAACTACGTCTTAGCTTTGTCCCTCCATGAAAAAGGAAACAAGCAAAGGAAAATTGCATCATCTTATATTCTATTCATCTTGAAAATGTCACATATTTCCAAGAATGAAGCCAAGTGAATATTTGGATCATCATTCAATTGGCAAGTATTAGGAAGAGGTTCGTTGTGATGTGGCACCAATGTATGCTGCTCATATTTTTCTTGGGCGACTGTGGCAGATTGATAGGAGGGTGATGGATGATGGGTATAAAAATCGGTACTCTTTTGAAATGAACCACCGAAAGTTGTACTAGCCCCTCTCAAACTTTTGCAAGAGAGTGCAATTTGAGAAAAAACAAAAAGTGTGAGCAAGAGGAAAATCAAAAAGGAGAGAAAATTGAGCACAAAAGAGAAAAAAAAGTGAGCACAAAAGAGATAAAAGTGAGAACAAAGGAGAGAAATGTGAGCGAAAATGAGAGAAATGTGAGCAAAAAAGAGAGAAAGATGAGCAAGGAGAGGAAAATAAAAAGAATGAGTGCATTTGCTAAAAAACATAAGATTAAGAGTTTAATGGTGGCAAGGTACCAAGTACTTGTACATTTATAGAAGGATTTTAATCATTCTACTAATGATATTAACTCATCTTTATCTAGTGTTGTATCTTTATTGCAAACTTTGGGGATCAACTTCCTGAAGAGATTCCCCATAGATTACATCCTTTGCGAGGTATGCAGCTTCAAATAGACTTCATACCTAAATTCGCCATACCAAATTGACCTGCTTATAAAGTTAAGATTCAAGGACGAATCTTTGCAAAGAGGTGGGGAATAATGGAGATTGAGGTGCTAACCAAGTTGATGTTTACAAATATTCTAAAGATTATCAAGATCCTAGGCAAGGGATAGATTTGGAATGTCAAAATTGGATGCAAGGAATAAATTAGGAAGTAATTTTTTATTTTAGTTAATTATAATTCTTTTATATTTAGTAATTTTTATTTTAGTTAATTGTGGCCTTTTTATTTTAAGCTTAGTCTATTATTTAATTATGGGCCTTTTATGTTTATAAATTTTATTATAGTTAATTGTGGGGTTTTTATTTTAAGTCTTTTAGTATTTTTTTTAAGGTTGGATTATGCCCAATCCATAACTAAATAGGCCCATTATGCCCATTTCATCTAGGGTTTTTTTTTCTTTTAGAGTTTCTTGCTTATAAAGAAGAGGTGTGTAATTTGGAGGTAAGAAAAAATATCATTAATGAAGAGTATATTTCATAAACCTTTTGCTTTGCCACTTGTGTTCTTGATTGAATACTTGAACCTGACTTATCAATGGGAGTGATCATCCTTTGTGGCATCTCAAGGTTTGGGTTTTAAGTAATTTGTTTCCTTAGGATTCTAATTTGATAATCTTTAACACTTTCTTGGTAAATCAATTTTTTCTATTCCATTGAGTTTTGGGTTCCTAGGTTGTTCACCTAAAGGGTCCGCATCATTATAATGGAGGAAAAAGTGAGTAAAAAAGAGAAGAAATTAAGCACAAAGAAGACAAAAGCGAGTAAAGAGTAGAGAACAATAAGTAAAAAGTAGAAAAATAATAATAGAATGAGTGCATTTGCTGAAAAACAAGAGATTGAGAGTGCAATGAATGCAAGGCAATAAGTACTTGTACTTATGTACAATGATGTTTATCTTTCTACTAACAATCTTAACTCATATTTTCCTAGTGTCATTGTATCATTATCAAAGGACTTTAAGGATCAAGTTGATGTTTCCAAATATTCTCAAGATCTTTTGCAAGGAATTGGCAGTCCAATAACTAGGGATAGATTTGGAAGATCAAGTTGTGTGCAAGGGTTTCTTTAGGAAGGTTTTCAATGAAATAAATAATATGTACCTCCTAGACAGTGCGTCAGCCAGAATGTTGTCCTTCCCATGCTTATATTTTATTACATAAGGAAACGTTTCTAAGAACTTCAACCACTTAGCATGTCTTTTATTAAGCTTACCTTGGGTTTTTAAAAACTTCAAACTCTCATGATCAAAATGAATGATGAATTCCCTCGACCAACAGTAATGCTGCCATGTTTGAAGAGTTCTCACAAATGCATAAAACTCCTTGTCGTAAGTAGGATAATTCAATACTATCCCACTTAGTTTTTTGCTAAATTATACAATTTTCTTGAATGCTTGCATCAAAACAACTCCTAGATCATGCATTTGTTAGTTTATCTTTTAGAGTGTTCTTTATAACAAGTTCATTCAAAGGTGCAGCAATAGAACTAAAATCTTTGACAAACCTTCTATAAAAATCAATAAACCATTAAAACTTCTTACCTCATTCGCATTCTTAGGTGTAGGCTAATCACTTATTGCCTATATCTTTTATATATCAACACTAATACCCTTTGAACTAATAACAAATCCAAGGAATACAACAGATTCCATGCAAAATATGCACTTCTTAAGATTAGCATACAACTTGTTCTCTCTCAACACACTAAAAAAAGCTTGCAAGTGTTCCATATGTTCCTCTAAATTTTTGCTATAGATTAAAATATAATCAAAGTAAACTACCACAAATTTTCCCATGAAAGCATGCAAGACATGGTTCATTAACCCTATGAATGTACTAGGTTCATGAGTTAAACCAAAAGGCATTACTAACCATTCATACAATCCATATTTAATCTTAAATACAGTTTTCCATTCATCTCCTACTTTCATGCGAATATGATAATAGCCATCCTTTAAATCAACTTTATAAAACAAATGAGAGATGAAAATCATCAAGCATATCATCTAACCTATGGATAGAATGTCTATACTTTACCATTATCTAGTTAATAGTGCAGCAATTCACACACATACACCAAGTTTCATCTTTCTTTGGGACTAAGATGATAGGAACCGAACTTAGGCTGAGACTCTCCCTTACAAATCCCTTTTGCAGCAACTCATCCACTTGTCTTTGCATGTCCTTTGTTTCCTTAGGATTAGCATTGTAAGTAGGTCGATTTGGTATTGTAGATCTAAGTGTGAAGTCTATTTGATGATCAATTATTCTCAAAGTGGGTAATCCTTGGGGAATTTCTTCAGGAAATAGATCCTCAAAGTTCTATAATAAAGACACAAGAACACTAGACAAAGATATATTAAGATCGTTAGTGGAAAAATAAAATATCCTTGTACATAAGTACAAGTACTTGTTGCCTTGCCATCATTATGCTCTTAATCTCCTGTTTTTCAACAAATGCGCTCATTATTTTATTTTTCTATCCTTTCTCTCCTATCCATTTTGCTCACTTTTCTCTCCTTTGTACTCACTTTTATCTCTTTTATGCTCACTTTTCTCTCTTTTGTGCTCACTTTTCTCTCCTTTTTTATTTTCCTCATGCTCACACTTTTGTTTTTCTCTCAACTTGCACCCTCTTGCAATTATAATATGGTCCCCATAAGCTTGCAAAGGTTTGATAGGGGCTTATACATCTTTTTGGTAGTTCATTTCAAAAGAGTAGCGATTTGTATACCTATCGATCATGCATCACCCTCCTATCAAACTACCACAGTCATGCAAACAAAATATAAGCAATATACATTAAGGTCACATCACAAAGAACCTCATCTTAATACTTGCCAATTGAAAAAAAGAACCCAAACTTGTTTGTTGACATGCACTTCTCAACAATCATTTTCCACTTCAAATTCAAATTTTCTACCACCAAAAAACTATCAACATTAGAGTGGCCATAACTCAAAGGAATGTGAATGATTGATGTGTTTAAGATGATCCTATTAGAACCTAAGGAAACAAAGTCCTTAAAACCTCATTCTTAAGACGCCACAAAGGATGATCACTCCTTTTCATATGTCGAATTCAAGCATTCAATCAAGAACATAAAAAGAAAAAGAAAAAGCTTTCTGAAATATGCTTTCCAATAATTATATTAGTTCTTTCCTTTTACCTCACCTTTCTGTACTTTAGCTCCCTTTTTCACTTGACTTTAATTCCTCTCTTTTTATTTTCCTCTTACTCACAATATTTTCCTCTCAATTTGAACTCTCTTGCTATACTAATTTGGTCTTCATAAGCTTGAAAATGTTTGAGAGAGGCAAATAAAACTTTTCAGTTGTTCATTTCAAAAGAATAATGATTTTTGTAACCTTTATGTAACACCCTCCAATAAAACTGCCATGGCCGGCTGGGCAATGTATGAGAAACATACATTGGTGCCACATCACAAAGAACCTCATCTTCATATTTTCCAATTGAAAAAGGAATCCAAAATTATTTGTTAACCTTTACTTCTCCACAATCATTCAGCCATGGTAGCTTGTACAGTTTTGAATGCTTCTGCTACTTCAATTTCAACTTTTCTACCAATAAGGTACTAGCAACATTAGTGTAGCTCCCACTATCAATAATTAATGTGCATACCTTATCCTTCACGTGAAATCTTGTGTGGAAAATATGATCACGATGCTTGTCATCTCCTTCATGCTTAAGCGATATATTTTGGGCTCTCCTTCTGACAAGTGAATCTCTATACACAGGTTCTTCCACTTTAACAATAAAAACATATTTCACTGGTCGTATCTCTTCGTCACATTAACTGGCACTTTTGATTTCTTCATTTGTTTGTACAACCAATATATTTTTGTCCTATTTACAACTTGGTATCTCTTCCACATTGGAATCAGTTTCTTCTTTGTCTAACCAATGTCTTCTATGTCTCCATTTATGTAATTTAGAACTGGAAGAGGATTCCAAATCATAAAACCTTGCATTCATTCTCTTAAATTGGTCATGAATAGATTTGATAAAGAGTTTCTAGTCGACCACTTATGGTTCTCTTCCTTCCTTACTCATGTTGTCAACTTATAAAATAAAATTAGATAACCCATGCACTCCCTCTTGTGTTTGCTCTCAAATAAGATTATTATCACTCTCCTTTTCTACACTATTCTTGCTCTCTTTCTTTTACATTCCCTCATGTGTTTGATCTCAAATAAGTAATGGAGATTGAGATGCTAATCAAGTTGATGTTTACAAATATTCTAAAGATTTTAAAAATCCTACAAAGATTCTCAAGATCCTAGACAAGTATATTTCATAAAGCTTTTGTTTTGTCTTCTTGTGTTCTTGATTGAATGATTGAATTCAACTTATCAAAGGGAGTGATCATCCTTTGTGGTGTCTCAAGATTAGGGTTTTAAGGACTTTTTGTTTCCTTAAGGTTCTAATATGATAATCTTTAACACGTTTTTAGAAATTAAATCATTCTTATAACTTTGAGTTCGTGGGTACCTAGGGTTATTTTCCAAGAGGATCCGTATTATTTGGTATCAAATAATAGAGATTGAGGTGCTAACTAAGTTGGGGTTTACAAATATTCTAAAGATTCTCAAGATCGTACATATATTTTCAAGATCCTACACAAGTGATAGATTTGGAATATTAAATTAGATGCAAGGATTAATTTAGGAAGCAATATTTTTGTTTTAGTTCATTATGCCCCTTTTATGTTTAGCAATTTTTGTTTTAGTAAATTGTGGGCTTTTTATTTTAAGTCTTTTAGTATTTTATTTTTTAAGATTGGATTAGGCACAATCCACAACTAAATAGGACCATTAGGCCCATTTCATCTAGGGTTTTTTTTTTCTTTTAAGGTTTCTTGCTTACAAAGAAGAAGAACTACGTAATTTGGAGGTAAGAATAAATATCATTAATGAAAAATATATTTCCTAAAGCTTTTGCTTTTCCTTCTTGTGCTCTTGATTGAATGCTTGAATTTGACCTATCATAGGGAGTGATCATTCTTTGTAGCGTTTCAAGATTGGGATTTTAAGGACTTTGTTTCCTTAGGATTCCAATCTGATAATCTTTAACACGTTCTTAGCAATTCAATTGTTCCTATTCCTTTGAGTCTATGAGTTCCTAGGGTTATTTTCCAAGAGGATCTACAGCATTTGGTGTCAGAGCCTTGATTGCCGAAAATAGGTTATCTATTGAGTCACAAATCACAAAAATGAAGAGAAATTTTGTCCTTTTAAGTCATGTGTTTTCTTTCAATTTTATTGTTGATGTTTTCGTATTTATATTTTTTTCATAGTTTTCTTTGAATTATTTTTGTCTTTCCCTTGTTCTTTATTTATGTGTTCAATCTATCTTTGTTCTTCAAAAAAAAAAAGGAAAAGAAGAGGGCTGCTATTCAGTTTCAAAAAACAATTTGATAAAACAAAGTTACAAATTTAAATGGCCATAATTTTTTACTCGAGTAACGAAACGACTATTATAGTATATAAAATTTAATCTCATTTCAATTCCTACCAAATAAACTAGGCTTTGCATCTGTTCTTGGAATTTTTGATCCCAATCTCCATAGTTTACACCACTAATCGAAGGGTTAAAGATTTGTCACACCTTTTGCATTGTTTTTTGATTCTTGTTCATTAGGGTTGTGATTTATTTTATTTTTTGTGAATTTTCTATTCACAATAGCAGAATTAATAGTATTAAAAAAACAAAAATAAAACCAAAAGAAAGAAAAAAGAACAAGAAGAAAAGGCGAACAAAGTAGTAGATTGTTCAAGAATCCAATTCTTGTTTTCTTGGTGAGTTTTCTTGTTCTTGTTGAAATTGGTTTTCCCTTTATTTTGTTCTTGATGCTCAAGACTAATTTTAAAAAAAAAGGTGAATCATAGTTGATGAAGAGTCTTTCTTTAGAGTCCTTTTTGGTCAAGAGTCTTTCTTTAATGTTATTTTTGGTTAAGAGTCTTTCTTTAGTGTCCGCTTTGGTAAAGAGTCTTTCTTTAGAGTCTTCTTTGTCAAGAGTATTTCTTTAGAGTCTTCTTTGTCGAGATTATTTCTTTAGAGTCCTCTTATGTCCAGGGTCTTTCTTTAGAGTCCTCTTTGGTCAAGAGTCTTTATTTAGAGTCCACTTTAGTCGAAAGATTTTCTTTAGAGTCCACTATGGACATTCTTTTTGTCGTACTTTGCCATTAAATTTTTAGAATTATAAATTTTCAGATTGTCCCCAATAAAATGGTTACTTCTTGAGATTGGATTCTTTGATTTTGTTAAGAACACAAAATAGGTTGGCGTTAGATTTGAGTGGTAAAAAAAGAGCGAAAATAGTGTTAAAAAAGAGTGATAACAATCTTATTTGAGAGCAAACGCATGAGGTGCTAACCAAGTTGATGTTCACAAATATTCTAAAGATTCTCAAGATCCTACACAAGGGATAGATTTGGAATATTAAATTGGATGCAAGGATTACTTTAGGAAGAGATTTTTGTTTTAATTAATTGTAGACCATTATGTTTAGCAATTTTTATTTACGTTAATTGTGGTCTTTTTATTTTAAGTATTTTAATGTTTTATTTAATTGGGGCCTTTTATGTTTAGCAAGTGTTGTCTTAGTTAATTGTGAGCTTTTTTATGTTAAGTTTTTTTGTCTTTTTTTTTAAGAATAGATTAGGTCCAATGCACCAATAATTAAGCCCATTAGTTTTTTAGCTCTAAAAGTGGTGGCTAGGGTTTCTTTAGAAGAGGTGGCATATAGGGTTTATTTCTTATAAAAAAACAGGGGCCATGTAATGGAGACAAATGAATATTCATTAATGAAAACAAAATTTCAGAATGATTCTTGCTTTGCCTCTTATGCACTTGATTTAATACTTGAATCCAACTTATCAAAGGGAGTGATCATCCTTTTTGGAATCTCAAGGTTTGGGATTTAAATACTTTGTTTACTTAGGGTTCTAATCTGATCATCTTCAATATGTTCTTAGCAAATCAATCGTTTCTATTCCTTTGTGTTTTCTTTCAATTTTGTTGTCGTTGTTTTCGTCTTTAGATTTCATTTAGTACTTTTCTTGGCATTCTTCATATATTTTTTTTGTGTTCAATCTATCTTTATTCTTAAAAATAAAAGAGCTTCTACAGTTCACAGTTTAAAAAAAGGTGATAAATTGGCGTTGCAACTTTAAACAGTCATAAATTTTGACTAGGGCATGAAAATGACTATTATAATCTATCAAATCAAAGATTGTTTCAATTCCTATAATTAAAATTATTCTACAACCTTTTTTCCGTGTTTCCAATCCCAAATTCCATCATTTAAACTACTTTTTGAAGGCTTAAAATTTTTTCGTACCTTTTTTCGTTGTTTTTGGTTCTGGCTCTTTAGGGTTGCAAATTTATTTTTGTGAAATTTCTTTTCACAGTAGTAGAAGTAGCCGTCAAAAATAGGAAAAAAAAGAGAAAAAAAAATAAGAAAGAAAAAAAAAGAGAAGAAGAAGAAAAAGGGAAAAAAGTAGTATATTGTTCAAGAATCTAATATTTGTTTTATTGCTGAGTTTTCTTGTTCCTATTCACAAAAACAAAATAGCAACCCTAATGAACAAGAACCAAAAACAACACAAAAAGGTGTGAAAAATCTTTGAACCCCTCGGTAAGTGGTCTAAACGGTGGAATTTGTGTTTGAAAATTGCAAGAATAGAGGAGAAGCTTTGATTTTTTATGGGAATCGAAACTAGCTTCGATTTGATATATTATAATAGTCTTTTCATTATCTAAATCAAATGTTATAACCGTTTAAAGTTGGAACTCCGATTTATCAATTTTTTTAAACTACGAACAATAGTTTCCTCTCCTTCTTTTTTTCTTTTTTTGTTTTTTTAATGAACAACGATAGATAGAACACAAAAGTAAAGAACGAGAAAAAGATATGAAGAATTCAAAGAAAACTATGAAACAAAATCGAAACACGAAAACAACGACAACAAAATTGAAAGAAAACATAAGACCAAAAAGGACGAATTTTGTTTTGTGATTTGTGACTCAAGAATGCAGAAAACAATCAAGAAAGAAAAAACCAATCAAAAGAATTTTTTTTTTAATCTAGAATTTAAAACTAAGAGAGATGAAGATAGAAAACCTGTTTTCAACAACAAAGCTTTGATACCAAATTATACGTACCCTCTAAGCGAACAACCCTAACAACCCACGAACTCAAAGGAATAGGAATGATTGAATTTCTGAGAATGCGTTGAAGATGAATAGATTAGAACCCTAAGCAAACAAAGTTCTTAAACCTCAATCTTGAGACACCACAAAGATGATCACTCCACTTGATAAGTCGAATTCAAGGATTCAATCAAGAACATAAGAAGGCAAAGAAAAAGCTTTATGAAATATATGTTTCATTAATAATATCTATTCTTTCCTTTGAATTACATAACTCTTCTATATAAGCAAGAAACCTTAAAAGAAAAAAAAAAGAAAAAAAGGGGAAACATAGTTGATCATTAGTTTTTCTTTAGAGTTCTATGTGGTCAAGATTCTTTCGTTAGAGTCCTCTTTGGTCAAGAGTCTTTCGTTAGAGTCCTTTTTGGTCAAGAGCCTTTCTTTAGATTTCTATTTAGCCAAGTGTATTTCTTTAGAGTCATCTTTGGTCATGAGTCTTTCTTTAGAGTCATCTTTGATCAAGAGTCTTTCTTTAGAGTCCTCTTTGTACTTTATTTTCTTCATACTTTTCCATTAGTGGGATTCTTTGATTTTGTTAGGAAAAAAAATAGGTTGGTGTGAGCTTTGAGTGGTAAAAAAAGGAAAGAGCAAAAATTGTGTTTAAAAAAGTGGAGAGAAAAATAACAGAATGAGTGCATTTGCTGAAAAATAAGAGATTTAGAGTGTAATGATGGCAAGGCAACAAGTACTTGTACTTATGTACAAGGATGATTATCTTTCTACTAATGATCTTAACTCAACCTTGCCTAGTGTCCTTGTATCTTTATTGTAGGAATTTGAGAATCAATTTCCTTAAGAGATTCCTCATAAGATTACATCCTTTGCGAGGCATGCAACATCAAATAGACTTCACACATGGATCCGTTATACCAAAGTGACCTTCTTATAGAGTAAAACACTTATAGACTAAAAATATTCTTACAAGGTAGTCTCTACTATTTGATTCATAAACACCAATTTCAGGTTTATCTCAATCTCAGCTTTTAAGGATGAAACACAAACTCTAAATGTAAAAAAAATAAAATTTACCATATTGACAAATTATGAATAAAAACTTGATAGTCAAATTTTGTAAATTTATAATAAGGTTGGAAGTGCACAAATAAATTATAATAAGCTATAAGTATATCATGGCCTGTCTAAGGAGAAACTACGTGGCTTTAAATAATTCAAAAAAAATTAAGAAAAAAATAAACCAAAATATTCTGTCACAATTTTTTTTTGTTTTTGAAAAGATTAAACTAATGGAAAAAATAATAAAAGTATAAAAGATAGATCGACTTAAACAAATTAAAGGCAAATAAACAATTAAAAATCAATGGAGAATTATGGAAATTTTAGTTAGTCGACTATACTTGGTAGAATTAATTATGTTAATGAAATATAAATCGAGAATATTGGATCTCATTTTTTAACACCTTTAGTCGGATCACTATAAGTTAAAAATTAAACCATGTAATGCATTCGGTCGGTTGTTAATTTAATTAAGTTATATATGTGTATTGTCTAATTAATTAACAAATCATCTATCTCGATATCTTGGGTCAGGTTACCAATTTAAACTCCTATTCAAGGTGCCTAAATTAGATTTGAAAAGCCTAATTTTCATATTTAAAGTCAATTACAAAAAAATGTGTCATCAATATATTCCTCAATAATAAACTTTGTAAAAATCTTAAATAGAAAATAATCTGTATTTAATAATTGTTAAAAATATTTCCCTAAATAATCTAAACAAACATAACAAAAAAACTAAAATCTCATTATCACAATCAATGACACAATATCGCAAGTGTACGTGTCGTGCGAGTGATATTGATCCCATAGAAAGTTTTGTAACTTATAATTGAGAACCAATATGATATTATAAATAATATTTGGAAAATAGCAAATTATAGAAACACAAAAAGAGATGACAACTAGTTACTCAAGTGAAAACTCAACAACTACAAAAATATATGAGAAAATAACCTAGGAATCTTTATTTTCCTATTTTTCTAACCTTATGAATCCAACCTAGCATGCATTTTTCTCTTAAGTAAACTATACTACATATAGTAATTAATGAAATCATACTCTCGTTCCAATTAGATAGTATACTACTTGTTAAGTTCATTAATTATAGATCACACACACAAAAATAATACATCTCTACCTAGAAATTGTGTGTTATTTTATTAATATAAACAATTAAATAGTTATCTTAAGTATATTTAATTGTCTTTATAGATCAACTATTGTCCAAGCAATTAATAACATAAAAATAAAATTAAATAATAAAATTAAATTGTAATCGTAATTGGAATAAAATATAAAATCAACACATGTAGAAAATTGGGTTCATAGGACCCTAGAAGAATAAATTATCTAGACAAAATTAAGTTCATAAAGCTTAGAATTTTCATAAAGGAAGATAAGAAAATTGAAAAAGAAAGGAGATAAAGGCGAGATACACTCAATCTTTTGATTTGTAGCACCAATCTTCTCTTAAATTCTTCACAAAATTGTGTCTTCTTTAAAATTCTCTTAATCTTTTTCTCTCTTTTTCTCTTCTTATGATGTAAACCAAGGAGCTGGAAATTTGAATCATACAAGTGGCAATGGAGCTAAATTTTCATAAGACCCTTTGTTACTCCCTAGTCGCCCAATTACAAAACTTAGAGCCAAACGTTTCAAGGAAGCATTAAATGGGTTGATCCATGAGAATTGGGCTGATTCTAAAATGACCAAGATGGACTCAAATAATAATGAAGGCCTATTCCATGTCATCAAAGCAATTGAAGAGGATTATTAGCATGTAAATTCGTAGCCAGCATAGTTTGAGCATTAAAGGGTTTGAATTTGAAGAGTTTTAAGGATATTAAATAGGAGAATAACTTGGTCTTGGCTGTGCATGTTCAAATACATTTAATCTAGTCATTCAGCTATTTATTGGTTGTCTTAAGAAGTCCAAATTAGCCATCTATTAGCTATCTTTAAAAGTCAATAAATAGCTATTTATTAGCTATCTTTAGAAGACTATGGGTCCAAAAAAGGTAAAGAACTTGTTTAGTCTAATTTTTGTGTTGTAATTATGACTTTGCCTATTCTTGGAGGGTTGCTCCAAGTATAAAGAGGAGTACTACGAATTTTAAAGAACACATTGGAATTATTAAGAAAATTATCTTCTTATGACGTCCTATGTTCCTCTTAGTTCTTAAAACTCTTGAACTTTTCAAGTTAATCTTGTGGCGTTCAAACAACCAAACTTATCACCTTGAATTCTTGAGATAATCCTTAGGCTTTCTTGGTGTGGCGTTTCAATCCTCATTAGTCTTGATTTTCATCTTGTTAGGCGACAGGTTAAGACTCAACAAATCTTGTCTTCACAATCTTAGGGTTTTGATCCATCATTGTTATCGGGTTTCATCACAATTATTGTTAAGGTTTGTATCATCTTGGTAGCTCCTATAGGTTTTTGACTCTTACCTTTTTGTTTAGCTTTTTCCTTGTTACGGTAAATTTAAAGGGAAAATGACTTAATATGAGCCATTGCATCATCATTTGAATGATATAAGGGTTAAGGATGCATTCAGAATTAAAAATAAATTTATAGTTGTAAAATGCAATAAAAAAACACTCATCAAGGTACCAAACACTACTACAAAAGGGGTATATAAGTCGCTATGTAAAGTCAGTTTTTGGAAAAAACCGACTTATAATGAATTTAAAGTCGGTTCTCCACGTTCACCGACACTATCCACGTGATGTAGCATCGGTTGATGTGGAGAACCGATGCTATGTCACATGGATAGCATCGGTTGATATGGAGAACCGACACTACGTCACGTGGATAGCATCGGTTCTCCACGTCAACCGACGCTATCCACCTAATATATTCACATTCGGGTCATTTTTTACGCAGAATCCAGTTTTCTTCCTCTCTCCTCCATTTTATTCCTCACTCTTCTCCATTTTCTCCCAAAATCTCTACCGTGCACCACCTTCGATCTAAATTTCTGGCCACCTCTTAACACCATTTGTAATGTCGTTTTGTAAGTTATATTTCTCCTCTCACATTATCTATCAGTTCTTCTATTTTTTTAGCAAAATATTAAAAAAAAATTATACCCATGTTCTGTTATTGATTTAGGTATATATCTTGTTTGTTATTATGTTTGACTTAGTTTATGTAGAATGCAGCTAGCTTATTATTCGATTAGTTTGTTTTATATTTTGTAATAAATTTTTGATTTAGTTATGTTTTTTAGTTTGCTTGTAATAATGTTTGACTTATTGTATGTATTCAATAATATTTGAAATGTTGTGTGGTTTGCGTGGATAAATTTATTTATATAAGTATAATTAATATTACTTTTTAATTATGATATAGTAACATGCTTAGAAATTAGAATCAACCGTGTGATTGGTTTTTAAATATTCATGAAACATATTGCTTATTTTTTTAATTTGTATAGAAATGGTTTTGTAAAATGATTAAAATGATAACTGTTTTGCATTATGTATGTTTTGATATATATTCTAATAATTAGGAAATTTATATATAATAATACTTGAAATATATTCATTGTATACATAATTAAGTAATATGTTTAATTAATGTCATTAATAGAAAATGGACAAATCTTGGATGTCAAAGTGTAGAATTGAGCAAGACTATATTTCTGGAGTTGAAAGTTTCATGGAATTTGCTTGTAGAACTAGTAATACTGGAAGTAGTATGATTCGATGCCCATGCGTTAAATGTAAAAATGAGCGATTTCATGAATTTGATGAGGTTAAGTATCACCGTATCCGTAATGGTATTCTATTGAGCTATAAATGTTGGTATTATCACGGAGAAAATATTGATAATACTCATGGGGAAAAGTATAATAAGAATGTGAGTGGATTACATACATCTTATCATAATGTACAGACAGAAAATATGTTTTATGGTGTTGAAGATGAATTACGTGAGGATGATCCCGAAACCTTTAATAAACTTATAGAAGATTCCGAAAAACCGTTGTATCCAAAATGCAAAAAATACACTAAAATGTCAGGATTGGTTCATTTGTATAATGTGAAGGCAAAACATGGTTTTTCTGACAAGGGATTCACAGAATTACTAAATCTACTAGTCGATATGTTTCTTGAGGGTATTGAATTGCCATCTTCAATGTATGAAGTGAAGAAATCTCTTAGTCGATTTGGCATGGAATATCATAAGATTCACGGTTGTCCTAATGATTGCATTCTTTATAGAAAAGAATATGAGACATTATATGATTTTCCTATGTGTAAAGAATCGAGATGGAAGCATTGTACAAATGAGAGTACAACACATAAGAAAGGCGTGCCTACAAAGGTTCTTTGGTAATTTCCTCCAATTCCTCGCTTTCAAAGGTTGTTCAATAGTAAATATACATCAAAGATGTTGACTTGGCATTCAGGTAATCGATCTAATGATGGGGTGCTACGTCATCCTTGTGATTCTCCAAATTGGAAAGTAGTAGATAATTTATCTCCTCAATTTTCATCTGATCCGCACAATCTTCGTCTTGCCATTGTTGCTAATGGAATTAATCCACATAGTTCCCTCAGTAGTAGATATAGTTGTTGGCCAGTAATTATGGTAACATACAACCTTCCTCTCTGGTTGTGTATGAAAAGAAAATTCATGATGTTAACATTATTGATCTCAAGACCGAAACAACCCGGTGTTGATATTGATGTATATTTGTAGCCTCTGATAGATGATTTAAAGACGTTGTGGAATGATGGTGTAAATGTTTACGATGCACATAAAGAAGAATACTTTAACTTGAAAGGGACCTTTTATGGACAATTAATGATTTTCCTGCCTATGGAAACTTATCAGGACATGCAACAAAAGGTTACAAGGGATGTCCTATATGTAGTGATGGAACTTCTGCAAATTATCTTGTTCACGGACGAAAGATGTCTTATAGAAGACATAGGAGATTTTTGCCATCTGGACACAAGTTTAGATACCAAAAGAAACTGTTCGATGGTGAAGAAGATCATGATCATGCAACTCGACCTTTGCGAGGTATTGAGATATATAAGGCAATTGAATGGGATGACATTCAAACGATATGGAAAGATGAAAAAAAACTCACTAAGGTAGGGAAACGAAAGAGGTCAACTAATGAAATGGGTGAAAATGAAAAAGAGTTTGAACAGAATTACCATGGTTGTTGGAAAAAAAATCAATATTTTGGGAATTACCTTATTGGAAAGACCTACACATTCGTCACATCTTAGATGTCATGCACATTGAGAAGAATGTATGTGAGAGCCTGATTGGCACTTTACTTAATATACCTGGTTCATCCCGTGAACCGACTTTACATTTTAAGTCCCTAAATTTAAAGTCGGTTCAGTGAACCGACTTTAATGCCTATTTATGTAGTAGTGAAAAGGTGTCCACTAGGGCAAGGATCGTGTCGATCGCCAATGAGAAAAGGCATATCAAGGCATAGAAAAGTTCATGATGGGCATGGAGCTCTTTGAATGCACACTAGAAAAGTACATTGAGGCAAAAAAAAATCCCCACCATAATATGAGCAAATTTTTCCATTTTTGTCTCATTTTCACTTCGTTGCCATCGTAGCATTTACACTGAAATAATTGACCACAAATTGAGCATTTTTATTATATTTAGCACAAAACAAGACATACAAGTGGGAATGGAGCTGAATTTGCACAAGACCCTTTATCAATTCCTAGTGGCCTAACTACAAGACTTAGAGACAAACGTTTCAAGGAAGCACTAAATGGGCTGATCCATAAGAATTGGGTTGATTCTAAAATGACAAAGATGTACTCAAATAATAATCAAGGCCTAGTCCATGTCATGAAAGCAATTAAAGAGGCTTAATAGCATGCAAATTCATAGCCAACATTGTTTGACCATTAAAGGATGCAAATTTGAAGAGTTTCAAGAATATTATGACACCCAAGAAATTGAAGAGCCTATTAGCATGCAAATTTGTAGCCAAAATAGTTTGACTATTAAAGGGTGTGAATTTGAAGAGTTCCAAGAATATTATGACATCCAAGAAATTGAAGAGGCTTATTAGCATAATAATTCATAGCTATTTTGATATCCAAGCGAATTATTAAGAAAATTATCTCCTTATGAGGTGTTGCGTTCCTCTTAGTTCTTAAAAGAACTCTTGAACTTATCAACTTAATCTTATAGCGTTCAAACAACCAAACTTATCACCTTGAATTCTTGAGAGAATCCTTTGGTTTTCTGGTGTGGCATTTCAATCCTCTGTAGTCTTAATTTTCATCTTGTTAGGTAACGGGTTAAGACTCACAAATCTTGTCTTCATGATCTTGGGGCTTCGATCCATCTTTGTTATCGGGTTTCATCACAATTGTTGGTGGGATGTGAATTTGAAGAGTTTAGCCAGCTTAGTTTGACTAGTAAAAGGTGTGAATTTGAAGAGTTTGAAGAATATTAAATAGGAGAATAACTTGGTGTTGGTAGGGCATGTATCAAGGATGACCAATTAGAGTTACAAATATCAAATGAAAATAAAAGAGAGTTAAAAAAAAGGGAGAGAAAAACATTGATCAGAGTGAACAAAAAAGAGAAAGGATTTAAGCCATAGTAAGAACAAGAGAGGAAAAATTCAATTATATTGCAAAAAGAAGTGAGATTAAGATAGCATTATTTTCAAATCAGCCCCTTATTGTACTCATGTACAAGGGATCTCTTTTATGTACTAATGATCACATTGGTGCATTACCGAGTGATATTTTTTCTCTTTTGTTGGAGTTTGAAGATATCCTTCCTAGAGAGGTACCTTATGGTTTACCTCCAATCCGAGGGATTGCACATCAAATTGACTTTATAACTGGTGAATCAATTCAAAATATACTTTCTTATTGGAGTAATCCTGCTGAGACCAAGGAAATTTAGAGGCAAGTAAGTGAATTATGGGAGAAGGGGTATGTGCATGAAAGCATGAGTCCTTGTGTGATTCCACTGCTATTAATTCCTAAGAAGGATGGAACATGTAGGATGTGTGTTGATTGTTGAGCCATAAACAACATAACAGTAAAGTATAGTCATCTCATTCATAGATTAGATGATATGTTGGATGAATTTCATGGTTCTTGTGTCTTTAGAAAAATTGATCTTAAGAGTGGATATCATTATATTAGGATGAATGAAGGTGACGAATGAAAAACTACTTTTAAGACTAAATGTGGTTTGTATGAGTGATTAGTGATACCTTTCGGTTTGAATAATGCTCCAAGAACATTTATGCATTTGATGAATCATGTTTTATGTTCATTTATTGGTAGATTTGTAGTTGTGTATTTTGATGATATCCTAATTTAGAGCAAAAACTTGGAAGAACATGTAATGTATTTGAAATATGTTTTTGAAATTCTAAGGAAAGAAAGGTTGTAAGTTAACCTCAAGAAGTGCACCTTTTGCACGGATAAGCTTTTGTTTCTTGGTTTTTTTGTTAGTAAGAAAGGAATTGAGTTGGATGAGGAAAAGGTGAAGGCAATCCAAGAGTGGCCATCACATACAAAAATCAGCCAAGTGAAGATTTTTCACGGCTTAGCTAGTTTCTATAGACAGTTTTTGTGTGATTTGAGTAGCTTCGACACCCCTCTTACTATAGTCATTAAGAAAGTGTACCATTTAAGTGGGGGGGGGGGGGGGGGGGGGGGGGGGGGGGGGGAAGAACCATAAAAGGCATTTATTCTGATCAAAGAAAAGTTAACTAATGCACATTTTTCTTGTCTTGCTAACTTTACTAAAACTTTTGAAATTGAGTGTGATGCTTCAGGAATAGGTATTGGAGCTATTTTTATGCAAGAAGGCCCTCCAATTGCTTATTTTAGTGAAAAGTTGACCAGGGCAGCCCTAAATTACCACACTTATGATAAGGAGTTGTATGCCTTGGTAAAGACTTTGGAATTTTGGAAAAACTATCTATGACCAAAGGAATTTGTGATTCACACAGATCATGAATCTTTGAAGGATTTGAAAGGACAAAAAAGGTTGAACAAACACCATGCCTAGTGGGTGGCTGATTCATTGTCCTGAAGGTATGTTTTACTCTCCATTTTAGATATGAAACTACTTGGCTTTGAATATATTAAATATTTTTATGCACAAGATACTGATTTTAGTGATGTATTCAATGCATGTGAAAAGGTGGCATTTGGTAGGTTTTATAGGCATGTTGGAGTTTTGTTTTGGGAAAATAAGTTGTGTGTGCCTATGTGTTCTTTGCATGAATTGCTTGTGAGAGAAGCTCATGGTGATGGTTTGATGGGTCTTTTTGGTGTAGCTAAGACTTTAGGAATTTTGCATGATCATTTCTTTTGGCTTCACATGAAACGTGATGTGGAAAGAATCTTTGAGAAGTGTTTCACATATAAATCAGCTAAGTCTAAGTTGCAACCCCATGCTTTGTACACCCTTTTGCCAATACCTAGTGAACCTTGGACTAATATTTCTATGGACTTTGTTTTAGGTTTACATAAGACAAAGAGGGGGAGAGATTCAGTTTTTGTGGTCGTAGATAGATTTTCCAAGATGGCACACTTCATTGCATGCCATAAAACTAATGATGCATCACATATAGCTAATTTGTAAATATATAGAACCTTGTCTTCTTTGTTATGTGCCGATCACCACACACGAAGTGTGTGCAATGAATATGCAAGTATACGTATTGTAACAAGTAATATAATGATAAGAAAAGATTATTCTCACATAAATTATTTAATTAGAAACTAATTTTTAAAACTAAAAAAAATAAAAATCAATTTTTTATGTGTTTTTATAATTTAAGTAAGCCAAATTAAAATAATTAAATGTAAATAGCAACAATTAATTAAATCAAATTTGGTAACTAAAAATATATATAAGAAAATATCTAGGAATATTTAATCTCTCAATTTTCTAAACATGTGAATTGCTAAAATCCCTACACTATAATTATAAATAAATTACATGATCAATTGAATCTAATCTAGCATGTATTCCTCTCTCAAGTAAACTACACACCTTATAGTAATTAATTTAATCACACTTTCATGTTAATGAAATTTCATACTACTCATTACGTTCATCAATTATGGATCACATATATAAGAATCATACATCTCTCCCTAGAAACTATGCATGTTATTTAATCAAGACAAACAATTAAATAATTCTCTCAAGTCTATTTAATTGCCTTTATAGATAAATTGTTGGCCAAAAAATTAATACCATAAAAATTAGATTAAATACTATAATTAAATTATAATTATAATTGGGGTAAAATTTTAGATCATCACATGTTGAAAATTGGGTTCATAAGATCCCTATATTAATAAATTAATTACACATAATTGTGTTTATAAAGAAAGACATAAAATTGATAAAGAAAAGAGTAGAAAAAGAAATACAATCAATTTCCGCTTAAATCTCCACGAAAATTGTGTCATCTCTTCAATTTTTTTGTATTTTTCTCTCTTTTTAGCTCCAAAAATTGACCGAAATTATGCTAATTGAAGCCAATTAGGTTTTATAAAGTGATTAGGGGCATAAATAAAGCTCAAGTGCCATCTGGATCGTTAGATGAGTTTCAGATCAAGGGCTACTATCAAAACAAACAAAATTAATAGTTCCAACCAATCACAGCACGACCCGTGGCATCAGAAATTCATTGGGTGAATCAGGGAGTGAAGCATGGCAGGGGATACCGGTCAGAGTCAATGCTCAGTAAGTTAGCAACACATGGTGCGATGTGATTCATGGATATGGATGATGTGGTGCATGAGTGGAACGTGCAGAGCAATGGAGTAATGACACATGGCATGGTGTGTTGACCAATTTCCAAACTCGAATTGAACACCATGTTGACACGTGGGACGCGTTTCGTCCTCCTTACACGCGACATAATGTGATTCGCTCTCCGTGCTTACATGGCATTTGCATGGCTTGCCTAGTCAGCTTCTTTGCTTGCGTGGCATGCCACATGCTAGCTGTTGCTTGGTCCTGCGTTAAAAGTTCATAAGAAATCCCAAAAAATTCCAAAAATTTTATTTTCACCCTTTTTCTCTAAAAAATTAATTTTTAATTTTTTTGGCCGTAAAAATACAATTTATTAAATAAAACAAGTAAATATTAAGTAAAAAATGTGCTAATGACTCTACTTTCATAGAGTCATCACACCCCCAAACTTAAGTCTTTGATTGTCCTCAAGTAAAGCTAAGTATAACTAAATAAAATTACTTGGGTAGTATATTCATAAATATACTTCTATTAGTACATGCATATTTCATGAAAACTATCCCTCTCAAAAGTCATACAATCCTATGATAAAGAGGTTCACATATTCACCAATCAACGTTCTATCAATACAAGGATATGCAAGGTTTTTGAAAAATTGATTCGTGTGTATGTGCTGCACATGATATCATCCAATGCACTCATGTAATCAATATATATAATCATGCTAATCAATTCAATCTTAGAACAAGTTTCATAAGTCTATTTTTCACATCCCTCTCCACTAATATAAATATGCACTTAGCTCAAGATCAATAAGGACTTTACATGGTTGTAATTTAAGGCTTAGGTAGGGGGTCGATAAATGAAGACATTTTAGGCTCTTTCCACACCTTAGTTTTTTGTTTGTTCATCATGCACTTTTTAACTGCAATTGAGCTTTAACTTGATATTTCAATGCACCCTCTTTTGACATTATTTTCATATTTTTTTCACATATATTTTTTTGTAACTTCACAACACCCCAAACTTATTTTAAATTCTATTTTCTTTTTCTTTAGAGGGATAATTGTGTTATGAGTTTTGCTTCTTCTTTTTTATTTTTTATAGGGTGCATTACATTTCACCTTATGCTATAGCATAACACATGATTTTATTTTTTTTCTTTTCATACAAGCTAAAAGTGCAAGGTTAAAGGTAATACTTATTAGCTAGACATAAAATGTGGCTTACAAATATGGAAGGTTCTTTGTTAGGCTTAAATGGGTGACTAAAGATATTAACAATGGTTAGCTTGAAAGGCTCAATTGATCCAAATAAGGCCTAAATCATTTCTCTTGTTAAATACTATTTAGGATTTCGCCTCAAGGGGTGATAAAATAGATTCTAAAGCTTGGTAGATCTCATCAACTCATATAACTCACTACAAATTTTCTCTCAATAAGAACACCAAAATCAATCATGAACAGGTGCATAAAAATTTAAATCAATCAAATCGAAACTAGCAAGCATATCGCATGATTAATGTAAATATCTTAACAAATATATTACATTCTTTATCATAGTCATGACAACCAATTTTTATCATTGACTTCATATGTTTCATATCAAGTATGTATGCATTTAGTTTCCATATAGTTATCAATTTCTACCCAAATAATGATTAAAAACATCCTAAAAATTTTAAATTTCTTAAACAATTAAAATGCATACTAAATACTAATGTAGAGAATGAAGTTCCCTCCCCCAAACTTAAGTTACACATTGTCCCCAATGTGCATATATAAATATGAAAAAGTAAACTGAAAAAAAATCCCTTAGTCATGGCACACCATATTTGTCACTAAAATGCTCATTCTTGTTGCGCCATTGCTCTCTATATTTATTCATCTACAAAAAAAATATAAGTAAAAAACACGTTGGGTGATAACTCCATATTTTAGAGTTATTTTTGTCCCATTTATTAATTATAATTGCTATGTTCTTAATGTTTTTAATTAATTTTATGTTCTTAAATTAATATTTACTGTTATTTTTTAAGAAATATATTTTTAAAGAAAAATAAAGAATATTTCATTGAAAAAAGACTTAATTGCAAATAATAAAAGCTAAAAATATAATTTAAATTAAAAGAGAGCTTAAATGCAAATTTCAAAAGTTTAAAAGTTAATTTAAATTGAATTGGAGGGATAAAATGCAATTAAATAAACTTTTGTTTTCTTGTGCAGAAAAGAAGACCACGTGCATGTATTGTCCACGCGCCACACGCACCGTCATATAAGAAATCAACGGTGATGATCAGGCAAGTGAGATGCATGCACCACACATGCGATTGGACACGTTTCCCAGAGGGCACGCTCCTCGGTGCACAGAGTGGGGCCCACGTGTCTGTTACGCAAAACTTCCCCCACGCGTATCTTCATTACTCACCATTAGATCACAAATTGGACGACTCAAATCATGCGTGAGGTACACACTCCATGCGTGTGGATTCCAATTGTCGTGCACCGTTCATCGCATAATGTTCCCATGCGACGCGGTCCATCTGATCTTCGTGCACCCTCTTATTCCATTGAATATGAAGATGCCACGTGTCTCGATTATTCTTCTATCAAATCAAATTCCGACACATGTGATGAGTGCTCAAAAAGTACTAAAATTACCATGATTTTATGCACGTTAATTGATTAAAAATATATATATTTATATGATCTTGTCATATATTTTTATTGTTTTTTGGGTATTTTCGCTTAAAAAAGTAACTTAAAGACTCAAAGAAAAATACCAGAGGCAATACATCGCAAATATATTCATAAATGAAATGAGGAAAAGTCAACAAATATGAAAAAATTGGACAAAATGGGTCAAAAGGGTCACAAATTTCAAAAAGGAAGAAATCGCGAACGCAGCCGCCTAGCCGTGCTGGCCAATGCACGCAGTGTGCCCAACAACATCGAGAAACGCATGTGCCACCCCAGCACAATGCCCAATCGACGTGCGCATGCCGTCCATCTAGCCCAATCTGTGCAAACCATCTTCCTCTCCTCACCTATAAATACCATCATTCTCTTCATAACAAAACACACCTCAAAACACATTTTCTCTTCTCTTTCTTTCTCTCCTTTAGAGTTCTTCTCTTTTTGAGAAAAATAATTATGTTTTTGTAATTTATTTGCTTTTTGATTGAATAAATAGAAGTGAAAATTTCGTTTGGAGGTTTTCCAACAATAGGAATAACATCAAAGTACTGTAAGGATTTTATTTTCTTTACAGTTATTTTTTATGCTTTATTCTTACATGGTATATTTAATTTATCTGTGATTAAATTTAACTTTACTGGTTGTTTGTAAACATGATATATTAATAACGTTGTTATGCTTGCGAAATATTAAATAGGTAAAAATCTATAAAATGAATTGATTTTGTTTTTATTCAAGATTTTATATTAAGGATGTTAGAGAGAAATATATTATTTTTCATTACAAACTTAAATCTGAAAATTAGATTTTAAGGTTTAGTTATCTGGTTTGATTTAGAGTAGTGCTCTTTTATTTGTTGGTACAATCGCCCGGTAGTTAGAGTGAAGCTCTATTTCAAAAGTTTTTATAAGAATTATTATTTGAAAATGTATTGACAACATATTTTCCGTAGTAGTTTTAAAACTTGAAAGTTTGTACTCGGATTATTAACACTCTTGATAGGTTAATCTCAGAAACTTTTGAGGAGAGAACTCCACTGCTACCACTAGAAGCTTGCCTTGTGAAATCTGCAACACTTGAGGAGGAGGATGAGGGAGTAAGACAATGTTCCGAATTACTGGCAGCATTTGATGAATATTTTCCCAGTGATGGAACATTCAAGGAGTTGGGAACAAATGAAACTCCAACCTCAGTGGTAAAGAAGGAAGCCAAAAAGATTGAGCTAAAGCCACTGCCATCCCATCTAAGGTATGCCTATCTTGAAGACTCTGAATCTTTTCCTGTTATTATTAACAATTCCTTGAATGATGAAGAGGAAAACAAGCTATTAGGAGTTCTTCGCACTCACAAAACGGCAATTGGATGGACAATGGCGGACATAAAAGGGATTAGCAACTCTGTGTGCATGCATAAGATCTTGATGAATGAGGATTACAAGCCCATAATTCAGCCACAAAGGCGCTTAAACCCAACAATGCAAGAAGTGGTCAAGGCTGAGGTGATTAAGCTTTTGGATGCCGGGGCAATTTATCCGATTTCAGATAGTGCTTGGGTAAGCCCAATTCATTGTGTACCAAAGAAAGAAGGAATCACAATTGTAGAAAATGAAAACAATGAGCTTATTCCAACAAGGACAGTGACTGGGTGGAGAGTGTGTATTGATTATCGAAAGTTGAACGATGCTACCCAAAAAGATCATTTTCCTTTGCCATTTATTGATCAGATGTTGGAAAGATTGGCTGGACATGCTTATTATTGTTTTCTTGATGGATATTCGGGGTACAACCAAATTGCAATTGCACCAGAGGATCAAGAGAAGACAACATTTACATGCCCTTATGGTACTTTTGCATACAGAAGGATGCCATTTGGTTTATGTAATTCACCTGCAACTTTCCAAAGATGCATGATAGCAATTTTCTCTGCTATGGTCGAAAAGTTTATTGAGGTTTTTATGGATGATTTTTCTGTTTTGGCCATTCTTTTGATAATTGCTTGCATAATCTCTCTTTAGTCTTGCAGTGTTGTAAAGACACAAATTTAGTGCTAAATTGGGAAAAATGTCACTTCATGGTTCAAGAAGGAATTGTTCTTGGCCATCGGATTTCAACAAAGGGAATAGAAGTGGACCGTGCAAAGGTGGAAGTGATCGAAAAATTACCACCTCCAACAACTGTAAAGGGCGTTAGAAGTTTCTTGGGACATGCTGGGTTTTATAGAATATTTATTAAAGATTCTTCAAAAATAACAAAACCTCTTTGCAGTTTGTTAGTTAAAAATGCACAATTTGATTTTTCTCCTGATTGTTTGCAAGCTTTTAACCTTTTGAAGGAGAAGCTCACTTCAGCCCCTATAATTTGTGCACCGGATTGGAGTCTTCCATTTGAGGTAATGTGTGATGCTAGTGACTATGCTATAGGTGCTGTTTTGGGCCAAAGGAAGAATAAGTTTCTGCATGTGATTTATTATGCAAGCAGGACATTGACAGATGCACAACTTAATTATGCAACAACTGAGAAAGAGCTTTTGGCAGTAGTGTTTGCATTTGATAAGTTTAGATCTTATTTAATTGGGTCTAAAATCATTTTTTATATTGATCATTCTGCTCTTAAGTATTTGCTATCCAAGAAAGATGCCAAACCGCGATTACTAAGATGGATTCTTCTCTTGCAAGAATTTGACTTAGAAATCCGGGACAAAAAAGGGACCCAAAATTTAGTTCCTGACCATTTGTCCAGGTTGGAAGAAGATTACCTTGAGGTTGAAGACCAAATTAATGAAACATTTCCAGATGAACAATTGCTTGCTATCCGAATGGCTCCATGGTTTGCTCATTATGGAAATTATTTGGTGAAGAAAATTTTACCTCCTGATATGTCTTATCAACAAAAAAAGAAATTCTTTTCTGATCTGAAACATTATTTTTGGGATGAACCTTACTTGTATAAACATTGTGCAGATCAAATTATTAGAAGATGTGTGCCGGAGGAAGAAATGGAAAGCATTCTTCGTCATTGCCATTCGAAGGAAGTTGGGGGACATTTTGGTGGAACAAAAACTGTAGCAAAAATTTTGCAATCTGGATTTTATTGGCCTTCATTGTTTAAAGATGCTTTCAAGTTTGTTTCAATGTGTGATGATTGCCAAAGGAGTGGAAATATTTCACGAAGACATGAAATGCCCTTAAATAATATTTTAATAATTGATTTATTTGATGTTTGGGGTATTGATTTTATGGGACCTTTTCCTTCATCTCATTCTAATAAATACATTCTTATTGGTGTAGATTATGTCTCTAAATGGGTGGAAGCAGTTGCCTTGCCTACCAATGATGCTAGGGTTGTGATAAATTTTCTCAAGAAGAATATATTTTTCAGATTTGGCACACCAAGAGCAATTATAAGTGATGAAGGTAAGCATTTTTGTAATAACCAATTTGAGGCTTTGTTGCAAAAATATGGAGTAACACACCGAATAGCTACACCTTATCATCCTCAAACTAGTGGACAAGTTGAAGTGTCAAACTGAGAGTTGAAGAGGATCCTTGAAAAGACCGTAAATAACTCACGCAAGGATTGGTCAAGGAAAGTAGATGATGCACTCTGGGCCTATAGGACAGCTTTCAAGACACCTATCGGCATGTCTCCATACCGATTGGTGTATGGAAAAGCTTGTCACCTTCCAGTTGAATTGGAACATCGGGCATATTGGGCAATTAAAATTCTGAATTTTGATCTTAAGGCAGCAGGTGAAAAGAGGGTGTTGCAATTGAATGAGATGGATGAAAGGAGGAATGATGCTTATGAGAATGCCCGAATATACAAGGACAAGACGAAGGTTTGGCATGATAAGAACATCTTGAGGTGAAACTTAGAGGCGGGACAGAAAGTGTTGCTTTATAATTCCCGTCTCAGACTTTTTCCAGGAAAGTTAAAATCTCGTTGGTCAGGGCCTTTTCTAGTAACCAAGGTGTTTCCTTATGGAGCAGTCGAAATCAGTCATGAAACAAAGGGAACTTTCAAGGTGAATGGACAACGATTGAAGCCATATTTTGACGGAGAATTCAGCAAGCAAAAAGACTCTTTAGAGTTACAAAAACCATAGTAAAGAATGACAGAAAGTCTAGCTAATGACTATAAATTAAACCGCTTAATGGGAGGCAACCCATCACGAGTATTTTTATTATTTTTCAGGTATTTTGGCTTAAAAACGTAACTTAAAGACTCAAAGAGGAATATTGCAAGCAATACATCACAAATATATTAATAAATAAATAGGGAAAGGTCAACAAATATGGAAAAATTGGACAAAATGGGTCAAAAAGGTCAAAAAGGAAAAAATTGCGCCGCCGCGCGTAGCACGCCTAGACCCGCACGCGCCAACGCCCAGCCGCGCGCGCCATTACTGTTCATGCGCGCACCCCTGCGTGCAGTGCCTGCCCTTCCGCGCACGTCGACGCCCATTTCGCCCCATTTTTCACATGCAGCCACCCCATGACGTCATACTGACGTCATCAATGACCTCAACATTTGCACTCCGCATTTTTACATTTTTTTAACATTTTTTCTCTCCATCCTCACCTATAAATACCCCCATTTCCTTCACTTCTAAACACACCTAAAAATACATTCTTTTCTCTCTTTCTTTCTCTTTTCTTAGATTTTTAGTTTTTCTTAGTTTTTAGTTTTTCTTAGTTAATTTCTCTTAATTTTAGAGTTCTTCCCTTTTTGGGAAGAACTAGTTATGTTTTTGTAATTTATTTGCTTTTTGATTCAATTAATGGGAGTGCAAATTCCGCTTGGAGGTTTTCCAGCAACGGGAATAGCATCGAAGTACTGTAAGGATTTTATTTTCTTTGTAGTTATTTTTTATGCTTTATTCTTACATGTTATATTTAATTTGTCTGTGATTAAATTTAACTGTGCTGGCTGTTTATAATCATGATGTAATAATAACGTTGTTATGCTTGCGAAATATTAAATAGGTAAAAATCTCTAAAATGAATTGATTTTGTTTTTATTCAAGATTTTATATTAAGAATGTTAGAGAGAAATATATTATTTTTCATTACAAACTTAAACCTGAAAATTAGATTTTAAGGTTTAGTTATCCGGTCTGATTTAGAGTAGTGCTCTTTTATTTGTTTGTACAATCGCCCGGTAGTTAGCGTGAAGCTCTATTTCAAAAGTTTTTATAAGAATTATTATCTAAAAATGTATTGACAACATGTTTTCAGTAGTGGTTTTAAAACTTGAAAGTTAGTACTCGTATAACTAAATTCTTAGGTTTAATTTGGACACCTTGAATAAAGTTTAAACTGTCTAACCCCACCAAAGGTGACATTTAAATGGTTCATGTTCAATCTCTTATAAAAAGGAATTAATTTAATTAAGCAAATTAGTTATCAACCCTACCCATAGGTGTTAATTGATTTGTTTAGTTAACAAAGAATATCTAACCCCACCAAAGGTGGTATTCATACAAAAAAGGGAGAATCAATAAATATCAATTCATATCTTTAATAACCTAGATAATATGAGCAAGCATAATTAACTTAGTTATTATATCCATAAATATCTGCCATTATAAATGATAAAATTTTCATAAATGTTTATTGAATCTATGTTTATTTTTATGTAAGTAGATTAAAAATACAAAACCCAAAATATCGTGACAGGATGTTTAGGATTTAATTTCGTTTTTAAAAGTTTGAATAATAAATTAAAAACCACATACATTCCTTCCTTAGATCGACCTTGGGAGTATACTTATCATTTTCTTCGAAATGATTCGTGCACTTGCGAGAGTTTTATAAATATTAAAACCAAAGTATTGGCAAGAATCGGCGATGCCGGTTTTCGCTCATCAATAGGTTTAAGTGTGGGTATGGGAATAGAGAAGATAGGATGGGTAGGCATTGGAGGGATAATGATTTAGGAAACATAAAGAATATAATCCCATCTTTTCAAGGTAGAAATGAGCCAGAACTTAATTTGGAGTGGGAAACTAAAATAGAGATGGTGTTCGATTGTCTTAAAATAAGTCGACTTTTATGTAATATTTGTATTGTTACTTTTAATATTTTAAAAGAGAAATAAACATTTGTACCCGTTATCATGACACCTTTAGTCATTGCCCTTTGAGATTATGTGTGATGAATCTAATTATGCTATAGGGGGATTTTGGGGCAAAGAGTGGAAAAGTGTTTACCTGTTATTTACTATGCTTGTAAGACACTAAAGGACTCCTAATTCAATTATTCTACCACTAAAAAGAATTTTTTTGTTGTTGTGCTTGAATGGGATAAATTTATCTTTTATATGGTAGGATTTAAATCAATTGTACATTTTTATCATTCTGCTTTGAGATATTTACTAAGTAAGTCAAATGCTAGGCTTAGGTTGTTTAGTAGGGTCTTTCTTTTAGAATTCAACTAAGAGATTTCAGATAAGAAAAAAATGTGAATGTAATAGCTAATCATGTATCTAGGTTAAATTCAAACTTTGATACTATTATGGGTAAGAATGAAGGGGACACTATTGTAACTTTTTTGGATGAATAATTGTTTGTTATTTGACTTCTGGATGAATAATTGTTTGGTATAGGTCCAAACCCATGGTAATTTGATATTGTTAACTATCTTACTAGGTATTTTGAGGCCTAACATTTCTTTATAGGAAAAGAAGATATTTTTATATTCTTGTAGGCACTATTTATGGGATGACCCCCATTTGTTCAAGCTTTTTCAAGATCAAGTCATTCAGAGATTTGTGCCAAAGGAGAAACATGAGGGAATTTTGGCCTTTTACCATGATCTTCATTTTTGGGGCCATTTTCATGGTAATAAAATGGCTCTTAAGGTATTACAATATGACTTTTACTAGCCAAATTCATTTAATGATGCTTTTACTTTTTGCATGCATTATGACAGATGTCAGTTGACTAGTTACATACTAAATAGAAATGAGATGCCTTTGACATATAATTTAGTTGTTAAATTATTCGGTGTTTGGGGAATTGATTTTATGGGTCCTTTTCCCCTTATTTTGGTTTTGAGTTAGTTACATTCGATTATATTTCCAAGTGGGTTGAATTTATACCTACTAGAACTAATGATGCTAATTGTGTTGAAATTTTTTTGAAGGATATGATATTTAGTAGGTTTGGAACACCTAGGGCAATAATTAGTGATGCTAGGATCCACTTTTCTTTGAAGGGTTACTGAAGATGTACAACACCACACATAAAGTGGTTATTCCATACCATCCATAACCTTCTAATCAAGTTAATAGAAAAATCATGAGGATCTTGAAGTAGATAGTGCAACCTTTAAGGAAGGATTTCATAGATAAGTTGAATGATGCATTATGAGCAAACCATTCAGCTTACAAGATGCCCTTGGGATGAGCCCTTACCCATTGGTTTTTGGAAAGACATGCCAGTTTCCCTTTGAGATTGAGCATAGGAAATATTGGCCAATTAATAACATGAACATAGATTAGGAACAAGTAATAAAGCATTTGGTTCAAATTGAGGAGCTAGAGGAGATTAGGAATGAATCCTATGAAAATGAAAAGATCTTAAAAGAATGCAATAAGTGTTAACATGACAAGGGCTTATTCTGTAAGTCTCTTTATCTTGAAATGAAGGTATTCTTATTTAACTCTGGTTTTAAATTATTTCCAGGAAAGTTGAAGTCAAGATGGTGTAAATGATCTCAACCTATTCAAGTTTTTCATGATTTCTTAAACAATTTTAAGGTTTTTTGTAAAAGTTAGATCTTATTCATAGTCTTAGTTTCATGCTTTGAATGTTGAAATTAGATGAACCTGAATTTGGTATCTAAAAATCAAATGACTACCTTGTGAGATTATTTTTGAGTCAATAATGTTTCTTTCTAAGAGAGAATTTTTCTTCTACTCATTTAAACACCTTCCTTATGATTCTAAATTGTCAGATGATCATTATAGGTTTTGTGTTGGATGCTAAGATATTAAACAATCAAATGAAGTTTTATGTTGCTTATTTTCATTACTATAATCAATGACTTGAGTAGGAATTGTAAGTGTAGGCCAATTTTCATTTCATGCTTGACTTCTAGTGTAGGTTCCTTTAGAAAAAGAAGCCATAATAGCTACTTACCATAAATATTGCATACCTACATTGGTCTGCTCCTTATTTCTTGTTAAAAAATGATGATGATGACTATGATAATAATAATAATAAAATGGAATGACTAAATACCATGACCTAAAATCTTGAAAGTTATGATGTAGTTGTTGCAAGATAGTAGAAATAATCCCTTGAAGTCAAATGCATTTTCATTCATCTATATGCACATGCTTGATATTGATTACTTAGTTAATTTGATTGGAATATGATATGAGAAATGTGATGCCTTTATAATCCTAGCATTTGATTTTTTTCATTAGATCTATAAGTGCACATTTGAGCCTCTTTTTGTTTATGGATTTATGCAAACCTATTTACTTTCTTTTTTACATAACTTCTATTTACATACACTTGTTAACTTATTTCACCCATGGGATTGGTGTGATATTAAGCGTGTATTTTGAGAGATCTAGAGTTGAAGTGAATCTAGGTTCTTGACACTAGGATTGGGGGAATTACATGATAAACCTTGATGTGTTCAAATTTTGGATGAACTTGTGCATGAGCCTTAATTATGAATATAAAAGATATTAAAGCATGAGAAATTTTGTTGATTTAAGTTTATAGGTTTTCTTTTAGGAATGCTATTTGTCTTTTTAGTTTTTGTTTTGTTCAAGGACTAGTAAAATTTAGGTTTAGGGGAATTTGATAAATATATTTTTGACCTATAATTTGTAATGCTTTTAAGCATCAATTTTGTATTTTATTCTAGGAATTTGTTTCCTTGGAAGGGATTTTTTGTGCTATATAGGTTCATAAGATTTTTAAGGAATATTGGATCAAGACAAGTAGAAAGAGTGAAAATAGGATAAAAATAAAAACTCGAAGAAGTCGGGACGAAAAAGAATCAAGCCACCATTAGCCAAAAAGTGCATCGTGGCATTGAAAATTCATACCATGGCACCTTAGCCATGGTTTTCTGTATAAGGTGCTAAAAGTTTCACAATGTTAAGGCATTAAAAAATGAATGTAGTGGCGTATGTGCTTTTTCTAGCTAGAAACCCCCTTCGTGAAAAATTAAGTTTTTTTCTTTCCAAAATTTCCTTCTAAAACCTAACCTATAAATACCATCAGAAATTGTTCTTTAAGAAGCAACAAAATTTCACCTTCTCTAGAATGAAAAATAGAGATTGAACCTCATTTGTTAAGCTCTTCCAAGGTCTTGAAGAAGAAGATCAACCATCTTCAAAGGATTGGATGTTAGCTAATCAAAAGAGGAGGTTTAATTGTTCAATTTCATCCTTCTCAAGATTTTGTAATAGAGATCAAGGTGCCAATCAAATTGATGTTCCCAAGTGCGGACCAATATTCTCAAGATCTTACACAAGGGACACATTTGGAATATCAAATTGGATATTCTCAAGATCTTACACAAAGGATACATTAGGGTTGTGAATTTGTTTTTGTGAATTTTATATTCATAGTAGCAGCAGTAAGAGTAAAAAAGATAACAAAAAATAAAAATAACAAAAAATAAAAAATAAAATAAAAATAAATAGAAAAAGAAGAAAAAGAAGAAGAAGAAGAAGAAGAAGAAGAAGAAGAAAAGGAGAACAAAGTATCAAATTGTTCAAGATTTCAATTCTTGTTTTTTCATGTTGAGTTTTCTTGTTCTTATTGAAATTGATTTTCTTTTATTTTGTTCTAGTTTTGTCTATAACATTCTAGAGCATTATCAAACTTGTTATGCAAACCTAATTTTAAAAAAAGGTGTCATATTGTGGTAAATATTCTTTCTTTAGAGTCCTCTTTAGACTTTCTTTCCTCAATTAAGATTTTAAAATACTGACTTTTAAGATTTTAAAGATCTTGAAAAGATTCTATTTTAGGTCTTTAGAGTCATCTTTGGACTTTCTTTTTTTGCATCCTTTGTCATTATATTTTTAAAATTATGATTTTTGAGATTGTTACCAATAAACTGGTTACTTGTTGAGATTAGTTAAATCCTTTGATTTTTTTAATAACATAAAAGAAGGTTGCTTTGAACTTTGAGTGGTAAAAGACAAGAGAGGTAAACAAAGAGCCAAAATAGTGTGAAAATGCCAAAATCATGTAAAAAAAGGTTAGAGAAAACACGCGAGGGAGTGTGTGACTTATCTTGTTTTATTTTACAGATTAAAAACATGAGTGAGGGAGGAGGAGAACCACAAGATATTGACTTGAAATTCTTCATAAAAAATTTTAATGACCAATTTAAGAGGCTGAATGCAAGGATGGATGATTTAGAATCCTCTTTCGGTTCTGAGTCATATAGAAGAAGACATAGAAGATATGAATTTGATATAGAAGTAGCTTATTCTAATATAGAGGAAACAACAAGTTATAAATGGGATAAAAAGGTTGACTATAAAGAAGATAGCAATATAGGAAGTATAAAGAATGATCTCGAATTATACTTGGAGTGGCAAAGAAAGGTTGAGCTTGTATTTGATTGTCATAATTACTCCAAGGAGAAGAAAGTAAAGCTATCAGTTGTAGAATTTATAGATTATACTAGTATATGGTGGGAATGGTGAGAGACCTATTCAGTCATGGGAAGAGATGAAATTGGTGATGCGTAAGAGGTTCATGCCTAGCCATTACTATAGGTGTAGAAAGTTCCAAGGGCTGGTTCAAGGTTCCATTAGTGTAAAGGATTATTATAAGGAGATGAAAATTTCCATGATTAAAGCATCATTATGTGATGGAAGAACTACTGCACCAGGCCATTCAAGTGGGGAAGCAAATCAATTCCAACAGGTTCAGATGTATTGCGTCCTAGTTCTCTAGATATCAAATTGGATAGACAATAAAGCTACCTTCAGAATAAAAGATGAAGCAAAGTCAAACAATTCAGTTTTTGTTCCTAATGGTAAACCTAAAACTAAAACTCTTACTAATTCATATGATATTAAGTGTTTTAGGTGACAAGGACTCAAAAATATTGCTTCTGAATGTCTAAAAAAAGGGTTATGATTGTAACGGCCAATGGAGAATTCGAAAGTGCTAGTTCAAGTATGTATGATTATTATTAATAGTAGGAGCTGCACTAATGTTGCTAGTATTTTGTTGGCAGAAAAATTGAATTTGAAGTAGCAAAGCATCCCAAACCATACAAGCTACAATGGCTAAATGATTGTGGAGAGGTGAATGTCAACAAATAAGTTTGTGTTTGTTTATCAATTGGAAATAAGGATGAGGTTTTTGTGATGTGGCACCAATGTATGTTACTCATATTTTGCATGGACGACCGTGGCAGCTTGATAGAAGGGTATCACATGATGGGTTTAAAAATCAGTGTTCTTTTGAAATGAACAACCAAAAAGTTGTATTAGCCCCTATCAAACCTTTGCAAGCTTATGAGGACCAAATTAGGATATCACAAAAAATTCAAGATGAGGGACAGACAAAAGTGTGATCAAGAGGAAAAGAGGTCGAGAGGAAAAATGTAGAGAAAGGTGAGCAAAAAGGAGAGAAGGGTGAGCAAAAAGGAGAGAAAAGTGTGCACAAAGAAGATAAAAGTGAGTAAAAAGGATAAAAAGTGAGAAAATAGGAGAGACAATTAAAAGAATGAGTGCATTGATGGGAAGTAAACAAGTACTTGTACTTATGTACAAAGATGTTTATCTTTCTACTACCAATCTTAATTTATCTTTGCCTAGTGTTGTTGTGTCTTTATTGTAGGACTTTGAGGACCTTTCTCCTGAAGAGATTCCCCATGGATTACATCCTTTGTAAGGCATGCAACATCAAATAGACTTCATACCTAAATCCATAATACCAAATCAACATGCTTACAATGCTAAGATCGAGGAAACATCTTTTCGAATAGGAGAGGAATAATGGAGATTGATGTGCTCATCAAATTGAAGTTCCCAAGTGCGGACAAATATTCTCAAGATCCTACTAATTTTCAAGATCTTACACAAGGGATACATTTGGAATATCAAATTGGATATTCTCAAGACCTTACACAAGGGATACATTTGGAATATCAAAGTGGATGCAAGGAACAATTTAAGAAGCAATTTTTTGTTTTTGTTAATTTTAGGCCTTTTATGTTTAGCAATTTTTTTATTTTAGTGAATTGTGTGCTTTGTTATGTCTTATTTATCATAAGTTTTTCAGTATTTTTTTAATGATGGATTAGGTCCAATCCACAATTAAATAGGTCCATTAGGGTTTAATTTGTGTCTAGGGTTTATTTTAGGTTTGAATTAGCATTTTTTCATAAGGCTTAGAAAAGAAAACTAAAGCTATATAATTAGGCACACCAAATATCTTTAATGAAAAGTATATTTCAGAAAGCTTTTCTTTGCCTTCTTATGTCATGATTGAATGCTTAAATTTGACTTATTAAAAAGAGTGATCATCCTTTGTGGCTGATGAGCGAAAACCGGCATCGCCGATTCTTGCCAATACTTTGGTTTTAATATTTATAAAACTCTCGCAAGTGCACGAATCATTTCGTAGAAAATGATAAGTATACTCCCAAGGTCGATCTAAGGAAGGAATGTATGTGGTTTTTAATTTATTATTCAAACTTCTAAAAACGAAATTAAATCCTAAACATCCTGTCACGATATTTTGGGGTTTTATGTTTTTTAATCTACTTACATAAAAATAAACATAGATTCAATAAAAATTTATGCAAATTTTATCATTTATAATGGCAGAGTATTTATGGATATAATAACCGTTGCCGGGAAAGGAATAGCGGTTTTTAAATTATTTATCAAAATTTTAAAAACATTTTTGTGGTGTAAATAATTGTGATTTTTTTTTTGTTTTAATAAAAAAATAATAATCAAATTTCAAATTTCATAAGAAATAAAAAAAATAAAAAATAAAAAATATTTTTTTTAGTAAAATAATTTAGAAATTTGAAATTTGAAGTAAAACTTTTACCGTTCATAAATAGTAAAAAAAAATTTAAAACTTAAAAACATAAAAAATTTTAAGATAAAAAATAAATAGTATAGTGTAAATAGTCAAATAAAATTACCGTTCATGAATAATAATAAAAAAAATTAAAATTTCAAAAATTTTAAGTTGAAATAAATAAATAAAATTTAAAGTGTAGATAGTAAAATAAAATTACCGTTCATGAATAGTAAAAAAAATAAAAAAAAATAAAAAAAATTAAATTAAAAATAAAAATAAAAATAAAACATAATTTTTAATTTTCGTTTAATGTTAAGTTTTTATCTTAATTTTATTTTTTTTAATAAAAATAATAATAAAAATGAATAAAAACAAAATAAAAAAAATATCAATTTTTATTCTTATTTTATTTTCCTTTACCTTTTTCAATTTTATTTTATTTTATTTTATTTTTTATTTTTTTATTTTAGTTTATTTTATTTTATTTTATTTTATTTTATTTCAATTATAATTTAATTTATTTTTATTTATTTTTATTTATTTTTATTTATTTTTATTTTTATTTATTTTTATTTTATTATTTTCTTTTCTTTTCTTTAACTATTTTTTTTCTCTCTTAATTTTTATTTAACTTAATTAACTTAGATTTTTCATTAACTTAATTAACTTAATTAACTTAGATTTTTAGTTTACTTAACTTAATTAACTTAACTTTTTAATTAACTTAGATTTTTTTAACTTAACTAACTTAGATTTTTAACTTAGCTTTTTAATTAACTTAACTTAATTAACTTAAACTTTTTAATTAACTTTGATTAACTTACCTTTTTAATTAATTTAGATTTTTTTTTAACTTAACCAACTTAGCTTTTTTATTAACTTAACTTTAATTAACTTAACTTTAATAACATGAAAAGTAAAGATCTAAGGGAGTTCTGTCTAGGAGACTAGTTCCTGGATGCCTTTGTACCACTAGTCTTTCCTGGGAACGTTGTTCTGTCTAGGAGGATGGTTTTTAAGGAGTCTTTGCCCCACCATTCTTTCCTGGGAACACTCTTGGTTAATACTGATTATGTTATTTTAACTTTAAAAAAAAATTCTGAAACTATCTCCAAAATTTTAAAGTTTTAATCTCAAGAGTTAGTTTCTTTGTTTGATCTAGGTACAATCGTGTTTTGATGCCTTAATTATTTGATTTGCACCTAGATGTGGGTTATCTAAAACCCTCAAGCATGCTCCTTAGTTTTTGGTACAGAAAAATTTAAAAATCAATAAGGCATGTTTGAAACAGTATAGGTAGACAACCTTATCTTACTTGTAGGTATGATTGACTCAATGATGAGGGGACATTGAGTTTACTTAAAATGCAATCCCCAAGTTACGTCTTGCTAAGACGTTAAACTAAGCGCTGGATGGGAGGCAACCCATCATTTTAGGTAACTTTCTGTTATTTATTTTATTTACTTAATTTTATTGTTTATTTTAGTTTAATAATTTTTAAATTGTTAAAACTAAAAATATTTGTTGAGATGTTAGAAGTTCACAGCGATCTGTCTATATACACTTTAAATGATGAATATGATGAATACACCTGCAGTTCTCCATTACTACTTACACATTCTCAGGAAATAGGTAATCTTTCTTCTCTTTTCTCTTTATCTTTAATTTACAGTTGTTACATTGAGGACAATGTAAGTTCTAGGTTGGGGGTGGTGAAAAGTTACCATGCTTAATTAGAAAAAAAAAGATTTAACAATTTAAAAATTAAAAAAAAATTATGTTCACATTTTCATTTTTTTTGTGTTTGATTTTATTTTTGTTTTATGTGATTTAGTAATTTAAAAAAAAATAAAAAAAAATATTTTCTCACAAAAATTTATCATTTCTTTAAATCAAATTTAAGTAAATAGTTAAGTCTTTTGTACTGTTAGATTAATTTTTGAAAACATATCATGAAATATTTTGTAATTATTTTTGATAATTAGTTAGTTTTTGTCATAACTAATATTTCTTGATAAAATGTGAAAATTATATTAAACCCAAAATCGGTGTTTATGAATTTTTTTAGTGGAGACTACCCTTGTGAGATATAATTTGAGCCTAATTTCTTTTATTCAGAGTGAAATATATATTTTTTCTACTCCAAACACATTTCTTATTTATTCAAATTTTTAGATGATCTCTATAGGTATTAGCATTGAATGTATGAATTTTTTCTCATCTTAATAGAGTATCATATATTTTTTATTATTATTTTTGTTTAGATTAAACGATTTGAGTAGAAATTGATAGTATATGCTTATATCTCATTCATGCATGACTGCTACAAAAACAAAAAGACATATCTGGGGTTACCTAAACCAAGATCAAACAGAAAAGCCACAAAATTAACCACTCACCAAAATCCAAAAAAATGTACAATCTGTACATGGGTTGACTCTCTAAAAAATACATATATTGAAAAAAATATCTTCAGAAAAAAAATAGAGAGATAAAAAAATATAGTATCATCTACATACTATGACCCACATTGCCTACAAAGTTGTGAGTAAAGGCTAATTACAAAAGAAATATATAGGAAGTAATTCCCTAAAAAGTCATTGCAATTTCTTCATTTGTAAAAAGCATATATCTTGAAATTCTTTCTTAATGAGTTTGATTTATGCATAAAAATAATTTTTATATATGATATCTTTATAATTTATACATTCGATTCCTTTCATGAGATCAATGTTAAAATAACACTTTGAGCCTTTATTCTTTATACATATGCGAACATATTAGTTCATTTCTATACATCAACTCTTTCGCATATAAATTAGTATGAGTGTTTGAACCCATATGATTCAGTGTTTTGAGAGTATTGACTTGTGAGGAATAGAGTCGAAGCGAATTCTGATTCATGACACTGAAATTGGGTAAAATTAAATTGATACATTTTTTATATGAAATATGAAAATGATTTTCAACTAATTATTATAATAAAATCATGATTGTTTAAAGAGATTAAAATAACTTATGCTTGAGATTTTAATTATGATCTTAAAAGAGATTAAAAAGTATGAGACATTTTTGTGATATGCTGTTTCCTTTTATCCTTCAATTAATTTTTGATTTTGTTGTAATTTTAGTTTTTGATTTGATTGTTTTTATTGTTTCTTTTGATTTTTACATTTAGTTCAATGTTTGTGGGTATCATTACTGAAAACCCTCACGAGACTCAAACTCGTCCACTAGGGCAACCTAGGGGTTTAAAGGCTTGTTGCATAGGCTAAATGCAACCGTTTCAATCCACGAAAGTGATTTAGGATAGTTTAATTTTTAGTTTTTATCGCTTCTCTTGCTAAGGGACTAGCAAGAAGCTGGTTGGGGGTTGTGATGAGTGCTCAAAAAGCACTAAAATAACCATGATTTTATGCACATTAATTGATTAAAAATATATATATTTATATGTTTTATCATATATTTATATAAATTTGTCTTTTTCGGAATCACGGGTATTTTTATTGTTTTTCAGGTATTTTGGCTTTAAAACGCAACTTAAAGACTCAAAGAGGAATACTTGAAGCAATACATCACAAATATATCAATAAATAAATGGGGAAAGGTCAACAAACATGGAAAAATTGGACAAAATGGGTCAAAAAGGTCAATGAAAAATAATATATTTCTCTCTAACATTCTTAATATAAAATCTTGAATAAAAACAAAATCAATTCATTTTAGAGATTTTCACCTATTTAATATTTCGCAAGCATAACAACGTTATTATTACATCATGTTTACTAAACAGCCAGCACAGTTAAATTTAATCACAGACAAATTAAATATAACATGTAAGAATAAAACATAAAAAATAACTGTAAAGAAAATAAAATCCTTACAGAACTTCGACGCTATTCCCGTTGTTGGAAAAACTCCAAGCGGAATTTGCACTCCCATTTATTGAATCAAAAAGCTAATAAATTACAAAAACATAACTAGTTCTTCCCAAAAAGGGAAGAACTCTAAAACTAAGAGAAATTAACTAAGAAAAGCTAAAAACTAAGAAAACATAAGAAAAACTAAGAATCTAAGAAAAGAGAGAAAGAAAGAGAGAAAAGAATGTATTTGGAGGTGTTGAAGGTGTGTTTTGAAGTAAAGGGAAGGGGGTATTTATAGGTGAGGATGGAGAGAAAAAATGAGTAAAAAAATGTTTAAAAAAGTGTAAAAACGCGTAATGGAAATGCTGAGGTCATTAATGACGTCATGGGGGTGGCTACACATGAAAAATGGGGCGAAAAGGCATCGGCGCGCGCGTGAACAGTAGCCACGCGCTGAGGCACGTGCGGATTGGAAGCCTGGCGCGGATTAGGGCGCTGGGGCGCGCGGGCGTGGGCACTGGGGCACGCGGCTGGGCAGTTGGGCGCGATTTTCTCTTTTTTGACATATTTGACATTTTTGACCCATTTTGTCCAATTTTTCCATGTTTGTTGACCTTTCCCTATTTATTTATTGATATATTTGTGATGTATTGCTTCAAGTATTCCTCTTTGTGTCTTTAAGTTGCGTTTTTAAGCCAAAATACCTGAAAAACAATAAAAATACCCGTGATTCCGAAAAAGACAAATTTATATAAATATATGATAAAACATATAAATATATATATTTTTAATCAATTAATGTGCATAAAATCATGGTTATTTTAGTGTTTTTTGAGCACTCATCACAAGATTGAATGCTTGAATTCAAATTATCAAAGGAAGAGATTATCCTTTGTTATGTCTCAAGATTGGGGTTTTCAGAACTTTGTTTCCTTAGAGTTCTAATCTGATCATCTTTAAAGCATTCCTAGCAATTCAATCGTTCATATTCCTTTGAATTCGTGGGTTCCTAGGGTTATTTTCCTAGAGGGTCCACATCATTTTGATTTTGACTTGTATAATTGAATTGATTATGGTTAATTTGATTATGATAGGATAAGTTTTTGTGTCAGATATTAGCTTTGTTTCTGTGAGTATAAGGATAGTATACAAGTAATAAGTATTTTTAAGAACAGCGTTATCATACCCACAAGGATTTGCTAGTTCTATTAAGTCTAAAATTGGGTCACTTTAAAGTGATCAAATATAGAACCCTAAGGATACAAAGTCCTTAAAACCCAAACCTTGAGACACAACAAAGGATAATCTCTTCCTTTGATAATTTGAATTCAAGCATTCAATCAAGAACACAAGAAGGCAAAGCAAAAGCTTTATGAAATATACTTTTATCTCTCTCTAGATAAAATGGGCCTAATGGGTCTATTTAGTTATGGATTGGGCCTAATCCAACCTTAAAAAATAAAAGACTAAATGACTTAAAATAAAAGGCCCACAATTAATTAAAACAAAATTACTTCCTAAAGTAACCCTTGCACCCAACTTGATCTTCCAAATATATCCCTAGTCATTGGACCGCCAATTCCTTGCAAAAGATCTTGTGAATATTTGGAAACATCAACTTGATCAAGACTTGGGAACATTAACTTGATTAGCACCTCAATCTCCATTATTCCCCTCCTCTTCCAAAAGATTCTTCCTCTAATCTTAGCTCTATATGTAGGTCCATTTGGTATAACAGATCCATGTGTGAAATCTATTTGATGCTCAATTTCTCTCCAATGAAGTAATCCGTGGGGAATCTCTTCAAGAAGTTGATCCTCAAAGTTCTACAATAAAGATACAACAACAATAGGAAAAAATGAGTTAAGATCGTTAGTAGAAAGATAAATATCCTTGTATAAAAGCACAAGTACTTGTTGCCTTGCTATCATTGCATTGTTAATCTCTTCTTTTTCAAAAAAATGCACTCTTTCTTTTACTTTTCTCTCCTTGCTCACTTTTCTCTCCCCTTTTCTCACTCTTCTCCCCTTTGTGCTCACTTTCTTCTCTTTTTTGCTCACTTTTCCCTTCATTATGCTCACTTTTCTCTCCATTTTTTTTCACTTTTCTCTCCATTTTTTCTCTCTACCTTACTTACTCTTTTTTTATTTTCCTCTTGCTCACACTTTTGTTTTTCCCATTTCTTACACTCTCTTGTTATCCTAATTTGGTCTTCATAAGCTTGCAAAGGTTTGAAAGAGGCTAATACAAAATTTTGGTTTTTCATTTCAAAAGAATAACAATTTTTGTAACCATCATGTGACACCCTCCTATCAAACTTCCATGGTTGGCTAAGCAATATGTGAGAAGCATACATTGGTGCCACATCACAAAGAACCTCATCTTCATATTTTCCAATTGAAAAAGGAACCCAAATGTGTTTGTTAACCTCCACTTCTCCATAATCATTCAACCATGGTAGGTTGTACGGTTTGGGATGCTTCTACCACCTCAAATTTAACTTTTCTACCAATAAGGTAATTCCAACATTAGTGCTGCTCACACTATCAATAATTAATGTGCATACTTTATCCTTCATATGGCATCTTATGTGGAAAATATGATCACGATGCTCGTCATCTTCCTCATCAATAGGCAGTATATTCAGGACTCTCCTTATGACTAGTGAATTTCTATGCATAAGTTCATCCATTTGAACATTAGAACCATCTTTCACTAGTGGTATCTCTTTTTCACATGAACTGTCACTTTTGATTTTTCCATTTATCTGTACAACCATAATCTTTTTATTCTGTTTACAACTTGCTCTCTCTTCCATTATGGAATCAGCTTCTTCTTCCTTGAACTCATGTTTTCAATGTCTTATTTTAGGTAATTTAGAATAGGAAGAGGATTCTAAATCATCCAACCTTGCATTTAGCTTCTTAAATTGGTCATTAAAAGTTTTGAAGAGGACTTTAAAGTGACCTCTTGTGGTTCTCTTCCTTCCTTACTCATGTTTTCAAACTTTAGAAAAAATTAGATAACTCACACACTTTCTCACGTGTTTGCTCTCAAAGATTGTTAATACTCATTTTTTTCACACTATTTAGACCTATCTTTGTTTTTTACAATTTCAACCTTTTTATCACTATTTCGGCCTCTCTCTTTTTTACACTATTTTCGCTCTTTTTTTTGTTTTCCACTCAAAGCTCACGCCAACCTCCTTTGTGTTCTTAACAAAATAAAAAAATCCAATTAATCTAAAGAAGTAACTATTTTATTGGTGACAATCTCAACATTTAGAATTCTAAAAACTTAATAGCAAAGTATGACATAAGGAAAGTCTAAAGAAGACTCTAAAGAAAGCCTTTTGACCCAAAGAGGACTCTAAAGAAAGACTCTTGACCAAAGAGGACTCTAAAGAAAGACTCTTGACCAAAGAGGACTCTAAAGATAGAATCTTGACCAAAGAGGACACTAAAGAAAAACTCTTGAACAAATAGGACTCTAAAGAAAGACTCTTGACTAAAGAGGACTCTAAAGGAAGACTCTTGACCAAATAGGACTCTAAGGAAAGACTCTTGATCAACTATGATTCCCTTTTTTTTTAAATCAATCATTGGCAGCAAGAACAAAATAAGTATTTAAACACTATTTTAATTTAAATTATATTTTAGACTTTTGTTAATTGCAATTAAGCACTCCTTTAATTTAAATTATATTTTCAGACTTCAATATTTGCAATTAAATCCTTTTTTCGACTCATATTCTTTAATTTTCTTAAAAATAAATTCCTTAAAAAATAAACAGTAAATATTAATTTATTCCATTAAAATTAACTTAAAATGTCAAGAACATAGCAATTATAATTAATAAATAGATGAAAATAACTATATAAAATACAGTTATCATCTTGGTTTAAGAGACTATGAGTGTAATAGGAGCATTTTTTGACAAAAGAATCACCCTAAGAAAATCATCTCATGGCTATTGAAAATGAATCAAAATAGATGGTTTTAGTTCTCAATATTTTTGACTTGCTCCTACGGAACCAAAGTCGCAAAGATTGTAATGGAAATTGAGGTGTCAACCAAGTTTATATTTACATATATTCTAAAGATTCTCAAGATCTTACAAATATTCTCCAAATTCAACACAAGGGATAGATTTAGAATATTAAATTGGATGCAAGGATTAATTTAGAAAGCAAGATTATTGTTTTAATTAATTATAGACCTTTAATGTTTAGCAATTTATATTTTAGTGAATTGTGGGCTTTTAATTTTAAATCCTTTAGTCTTTTATTTTTAAGGTTGGATTAGGCACAATCCATCACTAAATAGGCCCATTATGCCCATTCCATCTAGGGTTTTTATTATATGGTTTCTTGCTTATTAATAAGAAGAGCTATGAAATTTGGAGAAAGAACGAATATCACTAATGAAAAGGAAATTTTAGAAAGCTTCTTGCTTTGTCTTCTTGTGTTCTTAATTGAATACTTGAATCTGACTTATCAAAGGGAGTGATCATCCTTTGTGGTGTCTCAAGGTTTGGGTTTAAAGTACTTTGTTTCCTTAGGGTTCTAATGTGATCATCTTCAACACGTTCTTATCAAATCAATCATTTCTATTCCTTTGAGTTAGTGGGTTCCTAGGTTGTTTGCCTAAAAGGGTTTGTATTAGCATTTTTATTGTCCTTAGTAGATGGCTTCTTCTCTTGGGCTTGTGATTATTATGGTTATTGAAAATCAAGTATGGAAATGATTGACGGTGGAATTAATTACCATCTTCATTATTGTTATGAATCCAAGAGAAATTTGGATGTTGTCTTTATCCTGGGTTATATGTGTTGTAGTGTGAATTATTATTTCGGATCACATTACCTATATAACAAGCCAATTCAGGATTATTTGGACATTTATCAAATAAATGAGCTCCCCCATAGAAGACACATGATACTCCTTAATCTTGGACCTTGTTTATACTTGCTGGGGAGCTTTGAGCCTTCAAAAGTTTCACCAAAGATGACACTTGAGCTATAAGTACCGTGATATCATTTATCTCATGCACCGCAACTACTCTTCTTGTGGCTGCCATTCTATGCATTGGCCATTGATAATTATTCTTAGTCATTTTCTCAAGTAACACATAAGCTTGATTGTACGATTTGGCAAGTAGAGCTCCATTAAAGGATGGATCAACAATGGTTCTTGTTTAAACATTGAAACCATTGTAGAAAGTCTCCATTTGGATCCAATGAGGGATACCTAATGAGTGCTCAAAAAACACTAAAATTACCATGATTTTATGCACATTATTTTATTAAATATATATATATATAAATAAATAAATAAATAAATATATATATATATTTATATTTATATGATTTTATAATATATTTATATATATTTGTCTTTTCAGAATCACGGGTATTTTTATTGTTTTTTAGGTATTTTCCCTTAAATTAACGTAACTTAAAGACTCAAAGAGGAATACTGGAGGCAATACATCACAAATATATTCAAAAAATAAATAAGGAAAAGTCAACAAAAATGGAAAAATTGGACAAATTGGTTCAAAAAGGTCAAAAATGTCAAAAAGGAGCAAAACGCACCGCTTAGCTGCCCAACCGCGCCTAGCAACGCGCGCGCCAGCTCTTCCTTCCGCACGCGTCTGCGCCCATCTACGCGCGCCACTGCCCAATCTGCGCACGCCGCTGCCCATCTGCGCACGCCGCTGCCCATCTGCGCCCGATCTACGTGCGCAGCCGCAACCACGTCATGCTGATGTCATCAAACAACATCATCATTCACTACTCCACGTTTCCACCATTTTTTATCATTTTTTCACCCACTTTTTCTCCCCATCCTCACCTAAAAATATCCCCATTTTCTTCACAACTAAACACACCTCAAAATACATCTTTTCTTCTCTTTCTTTCTCTCATTTCTTAGTTTTTAAGCTTTTCTTAGTTTCTTCCTTAGTTTTTAGCTTTTCTTATTTAGTTTCTCTTAGTTTTAGAGTTCTTCGCTTTTTGAGAAGAACTAGTTATGTTTTTGTAATTTATTTGCTTTTCGATTCAATAAATGGGAGTGCAAATTCCGTTTGAAGGTTTTCCAGCAATGGAATAGCATCGAAGTACTGTAAGGATTTTATTTTCTTTGTAGTTATTTTTTATGCTTTATTCTTACATGTTATATTTAATTTGTCTGTGATTAAATTTAACTCTGTTGGCTGTTTGTAAACATGATATAATAATAACGTTGTTATGCTTGCGAAATATTAAATAGGTGAAAATCTCTAAAATGAATTGATTTTGTTTTTATTCAAGATTTTATATTAAGAATGTTAGAGAGAAATATATTATTTTTCATTACAAACTTAAACCTGAAAATTAGATTTTAAGGTTTAGTTATCCAGTCTGATTTAGAGTAGTGCTCTTTTATTTGTTGATACAATCGCCCGATAGTTAGAGTGAAGCTCTATTTCAAAAGTTTTTATAAGAATTATTATCTGAAAATGTATTGACAACATGTTTTCAGTAGTGGTTTTAAAACTAGAAAGTTAGTACTCAGATAATTAAATTCTTAGGTTTAATTTGGACACCTTGAATAAAGTTTAAACTATCTAACCCCACCAAAGGTGGCATTTAAATGGTTCATTTTCAATCTCTTAGAAAAAGGAATTAATTTAATTAACCAAATTAGTTATCAACCCCACCCATAGGTGTTAATTGATTTTTTTAGTTAATAAAGAATATCTAACCCCACCAAAGGTGGTATTCATACAAAAAAGGGAGAATCAATAAATATCAATTCATATCTTTAATAACCTAAATAATATTAGCAAGCATAATTAACTTAGTTATTATATCCATAAATACTCCACTATTATAAATGATAAAATTTGCATAAATGTTTATTGAATCTATGTTTATTTTTATGTCAATAGATTAAAAAAACACAAAAACCCAAATATCGTGACAGGATGTTTAGGATTTAATTTCATTTTTAAAAGTTTGAATAATAAATTAAAAACCACATACATTCCTTCCTTAGATCTACCTTGGGAGTATACTTATCATTTTCTACGAAATGATTCGTGCGCTTGCGAGAGTTTTATAAATATAAAACCAACGTATTGGCATGATCGACTATGCCGGTTTTCGCTCATCAATACCATGGTGAGGACACTTCCTTAACAATTCTTTGCATCTTTCCCATGATTCATATAAATATTCCCTTCGTATTATTAGTAGGAGGTAATGTCATTCCTAAGCTTGGAATTCTTTGTTGGTGGAAAACATTTCATCAAGAATTTCTCTACCCAATCATTGCAAGTTGTAATGGAATTAGATGGAAAATAGTTTAATCAAACTCGAGCACGGTCTCACAAAGAGTAAGGGAATAATATAAACCTAAATGACTCTTTGATCACACCACTAAATTTGAATGAATCTCTAACTTCAGTAAACAATCAGAGATGTAAATAAGCATCCTCATTTGATAATCTGCTTAATTGTCCAAATGTTTATAAAATTTGAAACATCACTAGCTTTAATTCAACCTAATTAGCTTGAATGTTAAGCCTTGTAATACATGGATTCAACCCTTCCAACAAAGATAATGCATATTCATTCATAGCTCTATCCCTATCGTGCATTAAAGGTACCTGGTTGTTCAAATTTAGCTTATTATTGTTTATTTATAATGGATTAGCCATTTTTGTCACTTGGGTGACAACTTGTTCTTTTCTTATGGATCTCAAAGTACGCTCGAATTCATGATCTAAAGATAAAATTTCTCATTTACGGACTCCGTTCATGCAATAGAGCCAACTATGTTTCTAATTACACTAACGGAGATGTCAAAATTAAAAACAATAACTACATAAATAAATTAAAATTAAAAAAATAAATAAATAAAAAATAAAGAAAAATAAATAAAAAAATTAAATTAAATTAAAAACTAAAATTAAGAAATTAAGAAATTAAACAAAAAATAAATAAAATAAAATAGAATAAAAAATAATTTCTAACGTTTATAATCATCGACAACAACGTCAAAAACTTGACCGAACACGAATTTTGTGCAACGAATACACAATTATATGTATTTGAATAAGTAATATAATGATAGAAAAATATCATTACCACTAAGATTATGTTATTAGAAACTAATTTTTATATCTCAAAAGTAAAATATCAATTTCTTTGATTTTTTTGTATTTTAAGAAGAAAAATTAAAAGAACTAAAAATAAATAGTAATAATTAATTAACTCAGAATGGAGAGCTAAGAAGATGCATAAAAAATATTTAGGAATACTTAAATCTCACAATTTTATAACCATGTAAATTACTCAAATCTCCCCAATATAGTTATCAATCAATTACGTGATCATAAACCATCCATTTCTTATAAATAAACACATAAAAAATTGATAAAGAAAGGAGAAGAAAAATTAAATTAAATAAATCTCTTGAATTTTAGCACTATTCTCCTCTTGAATCTCTACCAAAATTGTATCTATTTTTTAATTTTTGTTTTCTTTACTCCAAAAACTGATAAAAAATATGTTAATTTTGGCTCCTTAGGGTTTTTGGGACACTTAAAGGGGCAAATTAAGTTCAAATGAAATTTGGACCATTATATCAGCTTTAGATCAAGGCTTGAGATAAAAAAGAGAAAATTAATAATGTTGGCCAATAGCAATACGACACATGTCACAGAAGATTCACTGAGCGAATCAGCATGTTACGATGGCATGGGTGGATTGGTCATGGTCAATGCTTATTGAGTGAGAACCATGTGGTATTCATAGATATAGATTCCTTGATGGAAAGAATGGCCAATCATGTGAAAACGCATGGTGCACCCATTGAATGCATGGGGAAACTTAAAATAAATGTCATGTTGATGCAGACCCTTTAGGCGAACAACCTAGGAACCCACTAACTCAATGGAATAGAAACAATTGATTTTCTAAGAACGTGTTCAAGATGATTAGAACCCTAAGGAAAGAAATTTCTTAAAACCCAAACCTTGAGATGCCATAAAGGATAAGCACTCCTTATGATAAGTCAGATTCAAGAATTCAATCAAGAACACAAGAAGGAAAAGCAAGAAGCTTTCTGAAATTTTCTTTTCATTAATGAATACTCGTGTGTCTCCATTACATGGTTGTTGTTTCTTTTATAAGAAATAAACCCTAGATGCCACCCCTTCTAAAAAAAACCCAAGGTGCCACTTCTATCCCCTAAGAAACCTTAGGCGCCACTTCATGAGCCAAAAAACTAATAGGCTTAATTATTGGTGGATTGAGCCTAATCAAAAGACAAAAAACTTAATATAAACAAAATCCTAAAATTAACTAAGACATCAATTGTTAAATGTAAAAGGCCCATAATTAACTAAAAAAAATATTACTTCCTAAATCAATCCTTGCTCCCAACTTGATCTTCAAAATCTATCTCTTGCATAAAAAGGTAAGAAACCATGCTTGGTGAAGCTTTGGCATCTTTGAATTTAGTTTTTAATTCTTCTAGCACACCTTTTTTGTATTGCACTTCCATGATAAGGCCTTGCAAAGCTTTCTTCATCCTCTTTGTCTTTTCCCTAGTCATTAGACTGCCAATTCTTTGCAAAGGACCTTAAGAATATTTGGGAACATCAACTAGATTAGCACCTGGATCTCCATTATTCCCCTCCTCTTCGAAAAGATTCATACCTGAATCACCTACATCAAACAAAGATAAATCAATGACACTAAAAGTTACACTAACATTACCAGAGTCACTAGGAAAATCTTTCTTATAGGCGTTATCATAGATCCGTTCCAAGACTTGAAAAGGTCCATCTCCTCGAGGTTGTAATTTGGATTTCCGTTTTGTGGAAAACCTCTCCTTATGTGTGTGCACCCAAAACCAATCTCCATATTGGAAAACAACATTCAAACACCCCTTATTGGCTTGCTTAGCATACTACTCATTCTTCCTTTCAATATTGACGCAAACTCTAGCATGTAAATCCTTCACAAAATCTACCTTTTTCTTAAGATAAAAGATTAGCATGCTCATTAGTAGGAAAATGTAAAATATAAATAGGCGTTAAAGGATTAACCTTAAACAACTTCAAAAGGAGAAAATGAAGAAGTAGAATGAACAGTCATATTCTATGTAAACTCAATGTGTGTAAAACACTTCTCCCACTACCTTTATATTCTTTTGAATGATAGTACGCAGCAAAGTAGTGAGTATCCTATTAACTACTCCATTTTGACCATCCATTTGAGGATGTGTAACAATAGAAAATAACAGTTTAGTTCCTAGTTTATTCCATAAAGTACACCAAAAATGACTTAGGAACTTAACATCACTATCATTAACAAATGTCTTAGGGAACCCATGCAAACGAACCACTTCTTTAAAGAACAAATCAACAATATGTGTAAGGTCATTGGTTTTAGAACATGTAATAAAATGAGCCATTTTACTAAACATATCAATAACAACAAAGATGTTATCCTAACCAATTTGAGACCTTGGTAATCCTAAATTAAAATCCATAGATATATCAATCCAAGGTTGATTAGGTACAGGTAAAGGAGTATACAATCCATTTGGTTAAACTTTTGATTTTACTAACATGTAATGCACTTTTCACAAACAAATTGCACATCATAGGCCAATAAAAATGCTCATGTAAAATATCTTTAGTCTTTAGAACACCAAAGTGACCCATCAAACCTCCCCCATGACTTTCCCTAAGAAGCAACTTATAAACAGAATAAATAGGCACACATAATCTTTCATGCTTATAAAAATCACCAAACACACACTTATCACATGCATTCCATAATTTAGTTTGCAATAAAGTAAGTAATATGTACCTCCTAGACAATGCATCAACCACAACATTGTCCTTCCCAAGCTTGTATTTGATTACATAAGGAAATGTTTCTATAAACTCCAACCACTTGGCATGTTGTTTATTAAGCTTACCTTGGGTCTTCAAAAACTTCAAACTCTCACGATTGGAATGAATGATGAATTCCCTTGGACATAGGTAATGTTGCCATGTTTGAAGAGTTCTCACTAATGCATAAAGCTCCTTGTCGTAAGTAGGATAATTCAACATTGCCTCACTTATATTTTTGCTAAAATATGCAATTGATTTGGAATCCTACATTAAAATAGCTTTTATGCCAATGCCCGATGCATCAAATTCTATCTCAAAAGCTTTATCAAAGTTAGGCAAACACAACAAAGGTGCATTTGTTAGTTTATCTTTTAAAGTGTTAAACGCTCGATCATGCACATCATCGCACTTAAAAATAACATTCTTTTTAACAAATTAAAGTTCATTCAAAGGTGCACAATAGAACTAAAATCTTAAACAAACCTTCTATAAAAACTAACTAAACCATGGAACTTCTTACCTCATTCGCATTCTTAGGTGTAGGCCAATCCCTTATTAATGGAGATCGATGTGCTAATCAAGTTAATGTTCCAAAGTACTAATCAAGTTGATATTTTCAAATATTCATAACATCTTTTGCAAGGAATTGGCGGTCCAATGAATAGGGATAGATTTGGAAGATCAAGTTGGGTGCAAGGGTTTATGAAGTAATTTTTGTTTTAATTAATTATGATCCTTTTATGTCTAGCAATTTTTTAGTTAATTATTGACCTTTTTATCTTTAGAAATTTTTATTATAGTGAATTGTGGGCTTTTTATTTGAAGTCTTCAAGTCTTTTATTTTTTTAAGGTTGGATTACGCCCAATCCATAACTAAATAGGCCCATTTCATCTATGGTTTTTTCTTTTAAGGTTTCTTGCTTATAAAGAAGAAGAGCAATGTAATGGAGGCAAGAACGAATATTCATTAATGAAAAGAAAATTTTAGAAAGCTTCTTGTTTTGCCCTCATGTGTTCTTGATTTAATACTTGAATCCGACTTATCAAAGGTAGTGATAATCCTTTGTGGCATCTCAAGATTTGGGTTTTAAAGAATTTTTTTCCTAAGAAGGGATCTACTCTAATCATCTTCAATACGTTCTTAGCAAATCAATCGTTTCTATTCCTTTGAGTTCGTGAGTTCTTAGGTTGTTAGCCTAAAGGATATGCATCATTTGGTATCAGAGCCTTGGTTGCTAAAAATAGACTATCTATCTTCATCTATCTTTGTTTTGAATTTTAGATTTTAAAAAAAAAAATTCTTCCTTTGATTTTTTCTATGTTCTTGAGTCACAAATTACAAAAAAAAGAGAAATTTCGTCCTTTTGAGTTTTGTGTTTTCTTTTAATTTTGTTGTCGTTGTTTTTGTATTTAGATTTTGTTTCGTAGTTTTCTTTGAATTCGTTGTATATTTTTCTTGATTCTTTATTTATGTGTTCAACATATCTTTGTTCTTCAAAAAAAACAAAAAAATGGTTGTTTACACGAATAACCGAGGGGTTAAAGATTTGTCACACCTTTTTGCATTGTTTTCGATTCTTGCTCATTAAGGTTGCAAATGTTTTTTATGAATTTTCTATTCACAATAGCAGCAATAAAAAAAGAATCTAATTCTTGTTTTGTTGCTGAGTTTTCTTTTTCTTGGAGAAATTGGGTATCCTTTTTCTTGGAGAAATTGGGTTTCCTTTATTATTTTTTCTTGCCGCCCAAGACTGATTTTAAAAAAAGGAAATCATAGTTTATTAAGAGTCTTTCTTTATAGTCCTTTTTTTTGTCAAAAGTCTTCCTTTAGTGTCCTCTTAGGTCAATAATCTTTCTTTAGAGTCTTCCTTGTTCAAGAGTCATTATTTAGAGTCCTTGGTCAAGAAACATTCTTTAGATTCCTTTTTGGTCAAGAGTCTTTCTTTGGAGTCCTCTTTGGACTTTCCTTTTGTCATACTTTTCCATTAAGTTCTTTCAAAATTCAGAATTTTGAGATTTTTACCCATAAAACAGTTACTTCTTGAGATTAGTTGGATTCTTATATTTTGTTAAGAACACAAAGTAGGTTAGCGTGAGCTTTGAGTCATAAAAAAAGAGAAAAATAGTGAAAAAAGAGAGAGCGAAAATAGTGTGAAAAAAAGAAGTATTAACAATCTTATTTGAGAGAAAACACATGAGGTTGTGTGTGTATTATCTCATTTTATTTTACAAGTTGACAACATGAGTAAGGAAAGAGGAGAACCACAAGAGGTTGACTTCAAATTCTTCATCAAATCTATTCATGACCAATTTAAGAGGATGAATGCAAGGTTGGATGATTTAGAATCCTCTTTTGATTCTCGATCACATAGAAGAAGACGTAGAAGACATGAGTTTGAGGAAGAAGAAGCTGATTCCAATATGGAAGAGAACCAGTTATAAATGGGACAAAAATACTTACTACAAAGAAGATAGTAATATAGGTAGTATAAAGATGAAAATTCCACACTTTCGAGAAAAGAATGATCTTGAGTTATACTTGGAGTGGGAAAAAAAGATTAAGCATGTGTTTGATTATCATAATTACTCTCGGGAGAAGAAAGTAAAGCTATCAGCGGTAGAATTTATAGATTATGCTGGTATATTGTGGGATCAATTGGTGGTCAATAGGCAAAGAAGTGGTGAGAGACCTATTCGGTCATAGGAAGAGATGAAATTGATGATGCGTAAGAGGTTCATACCTAACTATTACAATAAGGATCTATATAGAAAGTTGCAAGGGCTGGTCCAAGGTTCTATGAGTGTAGAAGATAATTAAAAGGAGATGGAAGTCACCAGGATTATAGCAAACATAGAGGATGATAGAGAAGCGACAATGGTCGGATTCATTATTGGGTTAAACAGGGAAATTAGTGATGTGGTTGAATTGCAACATTACATATAAATGGAAGCACTACTACACAAAGCCATTAAATTGGAGAAGAAAATCAAGTCCGAAAGGTTCAGATCTAGTTCGTCCTCTAGTTCTCTGTGGAAATCAACTTGGAAGGACAATATTTACGCTTAGAACAAAAAAGTGAAGTCAAACAATTAAATTGATGTTCCTAAAGGTAAATATAAAACAAAAAAATCCTACCAAGTCATGTGATATTAAGTGCTTTAGGTGCCAAGGACTCGAACATATTGTGTTTGAATGCCTAAACAAAAGGGTTATGGTTGTACATGATAACGAAGAAATTGAGAGTGCTAGTTCAAATGATGATGAAACGCTACCATTTGAGGATTATTCTGATGTAGAATTAGAAGAACTTGTGCATGGGGAATTACTTGTCACAAGTAAAGCCCTCAATATATAGCCTAAGAGTGAAGGAGATGAAGAGAAACTTGAGCATATTTTTACACAAGATACCATTTGAAGGATAAGGTATGCACGATTATTATTGATAGTGGGTTCTGTACTAAAGTAGATAGTATTTGTTGGTAGAAAATTTGAATTCGAAGTGGAAAAAGCATCCTAAACCATATATGCTACAATGGCTAAATGATTGTGTAGAATTGAATGTCAACAAATGAGTTTGGGTTCCTTTCTCAATTGGAAAGTATGAGGATAAGGTTCTTTGTGTTGTGGAACCAATGTATGTTGCTCATATTTTGCTTGAGTAATCGTGGTAGTTTGATAGGAGGGTGAGGCATGATGGGTATAAAAATAAGTACTTTTTTTAAATGAACAATCAAAATGTTGTATTAGCCCCTATCAAACCTTTAAAAGCTTATGAGGACCAAATTAGGATAGCAGAAGAGTGCAAGATGTGGGAAAACAAAAGTGTGAGCAAGAGGAAAATAAAAAAAAAGTAAGTGAGGTAGACATCAAAAATGATGAGAATAGTAAGCATAATGGAGGGAAAAGTATGCAAAAACAAATAATAAAGTGAGCACAAAGGAGAGAAGAGTGAGCAAAGAAGAGAGAAAAGTGAGCATAAAGAAGTTAAAAATAAAAGAATGAGTGCATTTCCTCAAAAACATGAGATTAAGAGTGCAATGATGGGAAGGTAATAAGTACTTGTACTCATGTACAAGGATGTCTATCTTTCTACTAACAATCTTAACTCAGCTTTGCCTAGTGTCATTTTATCTTAATAACGTGACTTTACGGATCAACCTCTTGAAGAGATTCCCTATGGATTACCTCCTTTGAGAGAAAATGAGCATCAAATAGAAATTACACATGGATCTGTTATACCAAATCGACCTACTTATAGAGCTAAGATCCAAGGATGAATCTTTTCGAAGAGCAAATAATGAATATTGAGATGCTAATCAAGTTAATGTTCTAAAGTGCTGATTAAGTTGATGTTTCCAAATATTCATAACATCTTTTGCAAGGAATTGGCGGTCCAATGACTAGGGATAGATTTGGAAGATCAAGTTGGGTGCAAGAATTACTTTAGGAAGTAATTTTTATTTTAATTAATTGTGGACCTTTTATATCTAGCAAATTTTGTTTTGGTTAATTATGGACCTTTATGTTTATAAATTTTTATTATAGTGAATTGTGTGCTTTTATTTTTTTAAGGTTGGATTAGGCACAATCCATAACTAAATAGACCCATTAGGCCCATTTCATCTAAGGGTTTTTCTTTTAGGGTTTCTTACTTATAAAGAAGAAGAGCAATGTAATGGAGGCAAGAACAAATATTCATTAATGAAAAGAAAATATCATAAAGCTTCTTGTTTTACCTTCTTGTGTTCTTTATTAAATACTTGAATATGACTTATCAAAGGGAGTGATCATCCTTTGTTGCATATCAAGGTTTGGTTTTTAAGAAGTTTGTTTCCTTAGGGTTTTAATCTGATCATCTTCAACACATTCTTAGCAAATCAATCGTTTCTATTTCTTTGAGTTTGTGGGTTCTTAGGTTGTTCGCCTAAAGGGTCTGCATCACTTATTGCCCTTACCTTTTTCTTCATCAACACAAATACCCTATGAACTAATAACAAATCCAAGAAACACAATAGATTCCATGAAAAATATGCATTTTTTAAGATTAGCATACAACTTTCTCTCTCTCTTCACACTAAAAACATCATGCAAGTGTTCCACATGTTCCTCTAAATTTTTGCTTTAGACTAAAATAGCATCAAACTAAACTACCACAAATTTCCCCATGAAAGCATGCAAGACATGGTTCATTAACCTCATGAATGTACTAACCATTCATACAATCTATATTTTAATGGAGATTGAGGTACTAACCAAGTTTATGTTACAAATATACTAATGATTCTCAAGATCCTACAAATATTCTTAAGATCCTACACAATTGATAGATTTGGAATATTAAATTGAATGCAAGGATTAATTTAGAAAGCAATATTTTTGTTTTAATTAATTATAGGACTTTTATATTTAGAAATTTTTATTTAGTGAATTGTAAGCTTTTTTTATTTTAAGTTTTGTGGGCTTTTAATGTTTAGCAATTTTTATTTTAGTGAATTGTGTACTTTTTATTTTAAGTTTTTTAGTCTTTTATTTTTAAGGTTGGATTAAGCTCAATCCATAACTAAATAGGCCCATTTCATCTAGGTGTTTTTTTAGTATTTCTTGCTTATAAATAAGAAGAGCTATGTAATTTGGATGTAAGAACGAATATAATTAATGAAAAGTATATTTTATAAAGCTTTTGATTTGCCTTCTTGTGTTCTTGATTGAATGCTTGAATTCGACTTATTAAAGGAAGTGATCATCTTTTGTGGAATCTCAAGATTGAGGCTTTAAGGACTTTGATTCCTTAGGGTTATAATCTAATCCTCTTCAACACATTCTTAGCAATTTAATCGTTCATATTCCTTTGATTTTCTTTCTTTAGAGTCCTCTTTGGACTTCTTTTTGTCATATTTTTCCATTAAGTTTTTAGAATTCTAAATTTTGAGATTGTCACCAATAAAACGTTTCCTTCTTGAGATTTGTTAGATTCTTTGATTTTGTTAAGAACACAAAGTGGTTGGCATGAGCTTTGAGTGGTAAAAAAAGAAGAGTGATAATAATCTTATTTGAGAGCAAACACGTGAGGGAGGGTTAAAAAAATAGAGCAAAAATAGTGTTAAAAAATGAGAATGATAACAAACTTATTTGAGAGAAAACACGTGAGGGAGTGCGTGGATAATCTCATGAGTAAGGAAGGAGGAGAACCATAAGAGGTTGACTGGAAATTTTTTATCAAATCTATTCATGACCAATTTAAGAGGATGAATGCAAGGATGGATGATTTAAAATCCTCTTCCGATTCTAAATTACATAAAAGAAGGCATAGAAGACATGGGTTAGACAAAGAAGAAACTGATTCCAATGTGGAAGAGAGAGGAAGTTGTAAATGGGACAAAAAGATCATGGTTATACTAATAAATGAAGAAATCGAAAGGGCTAGTTCTAATGTTGAAGTGGAAAAACTTGTACATAAAGGTTCACTTGTCACAAGGAGAGTCATGAATATATCTCCTAAGGATGAAGGGGATGACAAGCACCATGATCATATTTTCCAAAAAAGATGTCACGTGAAGGATAAGGTATGCACATTAATTATTGATAGTGGGAGCTACACTAGTGTTGCTAGTACTTTATTGGTAGAAAAGTTAAATTTGAAGTGGTAGAAGCATCTCAAACCATACAAACTACCATGGCTAAATGAATGGGGAGAAGTGGAGGTTAACAAACAAGTTTGGGTTCCTTTTTCAATTGGAAAATATGAAAATGAGGTTCTTTGTGATGTGGCACCAATGTATGTTGCTCATATATTTCTCGACCGACCATGACAATTTGATAGAAGGGTGTCACACGATGGTTATAGAAATCATTACTCTTTTGGAATATAAAACCGAAAAGTTGTATTACCCCCCCCCCCCCCCCCCCCCCCCCCCCCCCCCCCCCCCCCCCCCTCAAACATTTGCAAGCTTATGAAGACCAAATTAGGATTGGAAAAGAGTTCAAATTGAGAGAAACAAAAGTGTAAGCAAGAGGAAAATAAAAAAAGAGTGAGGTAGAGAGCAAAAAAGAAAAGAAAGCAAGAAAAATAGAGAAAAGAGAGCAAACAGGAGAGAAAAATAAAATAAGTAGTGTTAGGAAGCAATTTTGTTTTAGTTAATTATGGGTTTTTTATGTTTAGCAATTTTTGTTTTAGTAAATTATGGGCTTTTTATTTTAAGTATTTTAGTATTTTATTTGTTAAGGTTGGATTAGGCACAATACACAAATAAATAGGCCCATTTCATCTAGTATTTTTCTATTAGGGTTTTTAGCTTATAAAGAAGAAAAGCTTTGTAATTTGGAGGAAAGAACGAATATCATTAATGAAAAGTATATTTCATAAAGCTTTTGCTTTACTTCAAACTCTCATAAACGGAATGCATGATGAATTCGCTCGGCCATAAGTAATGTTTCCATGTTTGAAGAGTTCTCACTAATGCATAAAGCTTTTTATCGTAAGTAGGATAATTCAACACTACCCCACTTAGATTTTGGGTAAAATATGGAATTGGTGTGGAATACTGCATCAAAATAGTTGTTATGTCAATCTCGGATGTATCATTCTATCTCAAAAGCTTTATCAAAGTTACGCAAACACAACAAATGTATGTTTGTTAGTTTATCTTTTAAGTGTTAAAATCTCGATCATGCACATCATCCCACTTCAAAACAACATTCTTTTTAACAAGTTCTTTTAAACGTGTAGTAATAGAATTAAAAAATTTAACAAACCTTCGATAAAAACTAGCTAAACCATGGAAACTTCTTACCTCATTCACATTCTTAGGTGTAGGCCAATCCCTTATTGCCATTACCTTTTCTTCATCAACACAAATACCCTATGAACTAACAACAAATCCAAGGAATACGATAGATTTCTTGAAAAACATGCACTTCTTAAGATTAGCATACAAATTTTTCTCTCTCAAAAGAATAAAAATAGCATGCAAGTGTTCCACATGTGTTTTTGCTATGGACTAAAATATGATCAAAGTAAACTAACATAAATTTTCCCATGGAAGCACACAAGACATGGTTCATTAACCTCATGAAAGTACTAGGTGCATTAGTTAAACCATAAGGCATTACCAACCATTCATACAATCCATATTTAGTCTTAAATGTAGTTTTCCATTCATCTCCTTCATTCATACGAATCTAATAATAGCCATTCTTTAAATCAATTTTAGAAAACAAATGAGAGTCATGCAACTCATCAACCATATCATCTAACCTAGGAATAGGATGTCTATACTTTACAGTTATCCTATTAATAAAATGGAAATCCATACACATATGCCTTGTTCCATCTTTCTTTAGGACTAAGATGAGAGGAACTGAACATGGGTTGAAACTCTCCCTTACAATTCCCTTTTGTAACAACTCATCCACTTTCCTTTGTATCTCCATTTCCTCAGGAGTAGCTCAGTAAGTAGTTCGATTTGGTATTGCAGATCTAGATGTGAAGTCCATTTGATGCTTAATTCCTCTCCAATGAGGTAATCCAAGGGGAATTTCTCCAAGAAAAAGATCCTCAAAGCCATGCAATAAAAACACAACAACACTCGGCAAAGATGACTTAAGATCGTTTGTAGAAAGATAAATATGTTTGTACACAAGTACAAGTACTTGTTTCCTTGCCATCATTACGCTCATAATCTCATATTTTTCAGCAAAGGCACTCCTTTTATTTTTCTCTTCTTGTTCACTTTTCTCTCCATTTTTCTCACTTTTCTCTCTTTTTTACTCACTTTTCTTTCTTTTTTACTAACTTTTTTTCTCCTTTGTGCTCACTTTTATCTCTTTTGTGTTCACTTTTCTCTCTTTTGTGCTCATTTTTCTCTCTTTTTTTATTTTCCTCTTGCTCACATTTTTTGTTTTTTCGTCAACTTGTACTCTCTTGCTATTCTAAACTAGTTCACATAAGCTTGCAAATGTTTTAGAGGTGTTAATACACATTTTTGGTGTTTCATTTCAAAAGAGTATCGATTTTCATACCCATCATGCATCACCCTCCAATCTAACAGTATACATTGGTGCCATGATAACTGTATATTATACAGTTATTTTGTCCATTTTATTAATAATAATTGCTATATTCTTGATATTTTTAGTTAATTTTAATTAATTAAATTAATATTTACTTTATATTTTTTAAGGAATATATTTTTAAGAAAATTAAAGAATTTGAATCAAAAAAGGACTTAATTGCAAATAATAAAGTCTAAAAATATAATTTAAATTAAAAGAGGGCTTAATTGCAAATTAACAAAAGTTTAAAACTTAATTTAAATTAAATTGGAGGGCTAAAAAGAAAATAAATGAAATTTGTTTTTTTGCGCAGGAAAGAAGACCACGTGTAGCACTTTTCCAGCGCACCACACACCGTCGGATCAGAATATCAACGGTGAGGATCAGCGCGTGTCATACAAACGCGAGAAAAGTGATTGGACCAGGTTTTCTAGATTACACGTTGCTCGGTGCATCGTGTGGGGCCCACTTGGCCACGTAGGCCATCGTGTAGGGTGGGACCCACGTATCTCGAATATTCTTTCAGCAAATCAAGAGATGACACATGGCATGTGTTGGTTAAAACAAAAACATAGAAACGACGTGCATTTCCAACATCTTCGCTGTCCCCCATGTGTCTGCAAAGCACTTCTCCTGTGTGACGCGGTCCCCGTGTGCCCTCTCTTCACAACGTATGAAAGGATGCCATGTGCCTCGTTTTCTCTTGTAGTGAATGAGATGTTGACACGTGGCATGCATAAATTGAAATTAAAAATGCAGAAATGGCACCCTATCCAACCAGTTTTGTCTCCCACTCGTGTCTTAAAATAACATTTCCCATGTAATATTATGTTCCTAATTCTACACGCATAATTGTAAAAAAAAAAAAAAAATTGATATATTTTTTTAGAGAGTTAGAGCTATAAATAGAATATTTTTGCGATAAATTATGGGGTTGGAGAGTTGGACTGTGGAAAATGAAGAAGCCATTTTTGACTTCTGTTGTGTTCTACGTGTGCCAAAAATTTAGAGAGCAAAAACGTTTTAATTTTCTTTGTGTTGTTCTTCAGCTAATATTCCTTAAATTCTGTAATTTTAATTTTTGTTATGAAATAATTTAATTTTTCTAGGGTTGCATTTTAGCTAAATTTATGAAGCTTGGATTTAATTATTTCTGAAAGATTTATGAGATTTTAAATTTTTTTATTCTATTTGTGCTTAATACTTTTGATTATTGGAAAATTTATCAATTGATCTGTGGCACTTAACTAAACTTGGAAGAGGCATTTTTGTGTATTGCTCATGGATAGAATACCATGTATATATAAGGGATAGGAATATACCTTTATTTTACCTGTGGCTATTTGAGAACTTTGAACGTAATGAATCTTGGTGAATTTAATTCTCATAGGAATATAGTGAATTATTTTAGTGAGATGTGTTTATATGGAGCTCGGAAGAGATGTATGGATAAAATTAGGAGTTCTTGGTTGACAAATTAAATTTACAAAAAAATATAAATCAAGAGGGAATAAAATGATTCAAGTGGAATAATTTGGTGAAACTACAATACTAGAATTTTCTTATTTATTGTTATAAAAAATCAGTTTAGTTAAACATCTTCCAACTTTTCAATCGTTTGGATAAAATCAGAATGAAAATATTTTAGTACTTGACAAATTGTAGTAACAAATCTCCATGGGAACGATATTTAACTTATCAAATTTTATTACTTTTGACCATGGATACTTGTATGTTTTTATGTTCTCCTAAAGAGACAACATGCCACATCACAAATAACCTCATACTCATACTTTCCATATGAAAAATGAACCCAAACTTGTTTGTTGACATTCACTTCCCCACAATCATTCAGCCATTGTAGTTTGTACGATTTAGGATTTTTTTACCACTTCAAATTCAAATTTTCTACCAATAAAATACTAGCAACATTAGTGCAGCTCCCACTATCAATAATAACCATGCATACCTTTTTCTTCAAATGGAATCTGTAATGAATAATATACTCACATTGCACCTCATCTCATTCATTCCTAGGCTATATATTTAAGGCTCTTTTGTGAAAAGTAATTTCCATGCACAGGTTCTTCCAATTCTACATCAAAAAAATCCTCCAATGGTGACATTTCATCGTCACTTGAACTAGCACTTTCGATTTGTCCATTTTCCAATACAACCATAACCCTTTTGTTTGGGCATTCAGATGCAATATGTCTGAGTCTTGGCACCTAAAACACTTAATGTCACGTGACTTAGTAAAAGTTTTAGTTTCAAGTTTACCTTTGGGAACAGAAACTAAATTGTTCGATTTTTCTCCCTTTTGTTCTAAAGGCAGCTTTGTTGTCTTTCCAAGTTAATTTCCATGAAGAACTAGAGGGCTGTTGTTTAGTTTCAAACAAAAAATTGATAAAATGGAGTTGCAACTTTAAACGACCATAACTTTTGACTCGTGTAAAGAAACGACTATTATAATATATCATATCAAAGCTCATTTTGATTCCTACAAGAAAAACTTGGCTTCACTGCTATTCTTACAATTATCTAGTCCAGATTCTACCGTTTACACCACTAACCAAGGGGTTAAAGTTTTGTCGCACCTTTTTGCATTGTTTTCGGTTCTTGTTCATTAGGGTTGCGAATTTTTTTTTGTGATATTTCTATTCACAACAGAAGTACTAAAAAGAAAAAAAGAAGAAGAAAAGGAGAATATAGTAGTAGATTGTTGAAGAATCTAATTCTTGTTTTCTTACTGTATTTTCTCATTCTTGTTGAAATTGGATTTCCTTTATTTTATTCTTGCTGCCCAAGACTGAGTTAAAAAAAAGAGCAATCATAGTTGATTAAGAGTCTTTCTTTAGAATCTTCTTTGGTCAAGAGTCTTTATTTAGAGTCCTCCTTGGTAAAGAGTCTTTCTTTAGAGTCCTCATTGGTCAAGAATCTTTCTTTAGAGTTTGATAGTCTAGAGGCAAAACTAAGATTTGACAAACTAGTTGAGATTAATGAAACTTTTGTTGTAGAATGGGGATTGGATTTTGAACAATACCCATTTGAGGGAATAACAGATAAAATGGTGACACTTGGTTGAAAATGGCTCATTAAGAACCCAGATGTTATGTTATGTAAATAGTTCAGAATTTTTATGCTAATGTTCTCGATGCTATAAATAATCATGTAATGGTTAGGTGTGTTTTTCATGTATGGTCCTTCTCATATAAATTCCTTTTATGGATTAAGAGATGTTGGCCAAGGGGAATATGAGAATTATTTAGATAATGTGGATTATAAGGAAGTAATAGAAGTCCTAATTGTAGAGGGGCTAAGTGGGATACAGTCTAAGGGAGACATAAATCTTTTGAAGTTAAGTATTTAACCAAGGCCTCCCATCTTTGGCAGTTTTTATCCATTCTCTACTTATTCCCACTACACATTACAATACTATGAATAAAGAGAAGGCTATATTACTCTTTGCTATAACATTCATCAAGCTTATAGATATTGGGGTAATAATCAACCAAACATTTACATTTTTGTAAATAATCAGTATTTCAGTTATTTCTTCTCCCATTAAGCCCTTTGTGTTAAAACGGGGGTAAAATTTCCAAAAGGTAAGGTTTTGTTGCTATGGTGATTTATTGACTTCCAACTACTTCAACGACCTCGCATTCGGGACTAAAGCCACCCAAAGGGACAAAAGAGCCACCTCTTCTTCCAAAACTTCAATCAAAGATGAAGTTCAGAATTTACCAGAAAGGTCAATTATCTGAAAAACTATGTGCAAGATTATCATGCCTAACAAGTAGAATGGATAAGTGGGAAAATGCGTTTTCAAGGTGAATACATGCAATCTCGCCGTGAGATGTAAAGGTTACAACTCTTCCATGAAGTAATTTATTACAGTGAAGTGAGAGTATTAGAGAATCATGGATAAGTTTTTGTTTATAGGCCTACTAAATCTGCACCTAAATATGGAGAAGATCCGGACCATATGGTGAGTTATGCTCCAATCGTTGTTCCAACTTATTTGGTACTCTTATTTTTATGATTTTTATTTTTATTTTTATGTTTCCTTCTATTTTTTGATTTGATGTACATTATTTTATTTTATTTTTTGCTATTGTGAGCAATGTTTATGTTATTTAAAAATGTTAATTTCATAATTTTTTGATAATATGTGATCCATGAGAAATACATAGTAATTCTCTCTATGTGATATAAATGAGTTATATGATGGATGCATCCAATAAGTAACCACATCACCTATTTAATCACATTGTGTTATTACAATTGGGTAACTTTTCTTTTCATTTTGTCTTTTGCTTTGATTTACATTTGAAATATTGAAGACAACATAGATTCTAGGTTAGGGGTGGAATAAAAGTTACTTACAAAATTATGCATCATAAATTTTATTAAACATGTGCTTGCTATTGTTTAGTTTGGTTAGGGACATTTAGATACATTATAAAAAATAAAAATAAAAATTATCATGCTTTTAGTTAATTTAATGTGATTAATAATGTCTTTGCATTGTTTGTTTGATGTCTTAAATATGTTCAAGTATTATTATAATAATTAATTCTATTCATAGTTTATGTTTCGTTCTTAGATGTACAAATTCAAATAAAATTGAATTTAGTGTCTAAGAATCAAATAGTAGACACTACCTTCATTCATGCTTGACTTTTAATATATATATATAAGTTATGTTCATTTAGAAAAAAATAGTCAAACTAGCCACTCACCATAACACATATAACTATATGGGCCTATTCTCTCCAAAAAACAAAGAGAAGAAAAAAATAGTATAGTTAAATATTATGACCCTAAATTCTTCAAAGTAGTCATATGGTTATTACCATATAGTAGAAAATAATCCATTTCATGTCAATTGCATTTTCATTCATCATAAGGCACATATTTGATATTTTTGTTTAATGAATTCGGATAGAATCTAAGTAAATTTGGATTCTTAACACTAGATTTGGGTAATTCAATGTTAATAATTTCTAGTAATAAGACATAAATTTGTGATGTGTAACTGATTTCATAATGAAAATTGATCCTTTGAGATGTTGTATAAACTTGTGCTTGAGTCTTAAATTATAAACTAAGAATAAACTAAAGCTTGAGAATTTTTGTTGACTTTAGTTTTTGATGTGACCATGGTAAGTAACATCCATGGGCCCATTGGTATGGGTAACCTTGGTGGGTAACATCCAAGGGTTATTTAGTCTAACTTGTATGGCGTATGGTGGGTAACATCCATGTAACCTGGTGTAGGCTTCAAACCTAGGTTAAGTGTGATGGTCTTGGATAAGAAGATGTTCGTGCCCCTACTAGTTCTTGGAAGTCCAATGAGAAAAGGATGAAAGAGCTAGTTCCAAACCAAGATTTGAGCCTTACAAAGCCAAAGAGATGGGGGCTAGTAAGGACAAAGGTAAAATCGACACCCCAATTCGTAATTGTGAATTTAAGTGTTTTTGATGTCTTGGTAATGGTCATATAGCCTATCAATATCCAAACAAGAAGGCAATGATCACCTTAGCAAGTGGTGAGGTGGAAACCAATAATGAAAGAGAAGAAGAAGAGATGACATCTCTAGAGGTAGCTAGTGAAGAGGAGATAGGACCCGTGGATGGGGGAAGCACTTTTAATAAGGCAATCTTTGAGTGTTCAAGTCAATAAGGATGACATTGAACTAAAAAGAGATAACATCTTTCACACAAGGTTTCATGTGAGCAACAAGGTGTGTAGTTATCATAGATGGGAGAAGTTGCACCAATGTGGCTAGTACTACTACCTTTGTTGAGAAATTAGGCTTGCCTACATTCGAACACCCTAAGCCTTACAAGTTGCAATGGTTAAATGATAGTGGAGAAGTGAAAGTTGATAAGCAAGTATTAGTGAGCTTCTCCATTGGAAAGTACAAAGATGAGTTGATATGTGATGTAGTACCCATGCAAGTCGGGCATATATTTCTAGATAGGCCTTGGTAATATGATAGGAGGGTTACACATGACAGATATATCAACAAGAATTTGTTTATGAAGGATGGTATAAACAACACACTTTTACCCCTTTCACCCAAGAAAGTCTTTAAAGATCAAATGAAAGATGGTTAGGGGAAAGAAAATAGTGGAAATGAAAAAAAGAGTGAAAAAAAGAGTCAAGAAAAATGATAAGAGAGTTGAAAAGGAAGAGAGAGAAAAGTGTGAATTTTTATGCTAAGCCAAGTGGGGTCAAGAGGGATTTTTATTCAAAATAACCCATACTTGTAATTTTGTAAAAAGAGGCTAATTTTTCTACTAATGATCTTAACCAATTTTTGCCTAGTGCCACTATTTCTCTTTTGTAGGAATTTGAGGATGTGTTCCCTAAAGATATTCCTTATGGGGTGCCACCAATTAGGGATATTGAGCATCAAATTGACTTCATAGTGGTAGCTTCTCTTCCAAACCGACCCGCTTGTAGGACCAATCCCAAAGACACTAAAGATATTCAAAGGCAAGTTAAAGAGTACTTGATCAAAGGTCATGTCAAGGAGAGCCTAAGTCCATGTGTCGTTCCCATGCAACTCGTACACAAGAAGGATGGATCAAGTAGGATGTATCTTGATTGCCAAGCCATCAACAACATTATAGTAAAATATCAACATCCTATCTCTAGACTAGATGACATGTTGAATGAGTTGCATGGTTCTTGCATTTTTTTTCAAAAATTGATTTGAGAATTGGATATCATCAAATTAGGATGAAAGAGGGTGATGAATGGAAAACTACTTTTAAAACTAAGCATGGATTGTATGAGTGATTTGTCATGCCCTTTGGTCTAATAAATGCACCTAACACTTTTATGAGGCTAATGAATTATGTTCTACGTGCATTTATTGGAAAATTTGTGGCTGTCTATTTTGATGATACTCTCATTACAGTAAAAATCTTAAAGAGCATGTCTTACAACTTAGGTATGTGCTTGAAATTTTGAGAAAAGAACAATTGTATACAAACCTAAGGGAATAGAAGTAGATGAGAAAAAGGTTAAGGCTATTTGAGAATGGCCCATACCTAAATCCATCGTTGAGGTTAGGAACTTTCATGGCATGGCTAGTTTTTATCAAAGGTTTGTCCAAGAGTTTAGTACACTAGCTGCACATCTAACCGAGGTCATTAAAAAGTCTGTTGGTTTTAAGTGAGGCAAGAATCAAGAGAGTGCCTTTAAAGCTTTATAGGATAGTTTGTGTTTTGCACCTATTTTATCTTTACTTGATTTTACTAAAACCTTTGAAGTTAAGTGTGATGCATCAGGAATAGGTATAGGAGTTGTTTTGATGCAAGGATAGTGTCCTATAGCTTATTTCAACGAGCAACTTCACGGAGAAACCCTTAATTATCCAACATATGACAAGGAGCTATATGCCTTGGTTAAGACTCTAGAGACATGGAAACATTACCTTTGGCCAAGGGAATTTGTTATCCACACCGATCACGAATCTCTAAAACATCTGAAGTGCCAAGATAAATTGAATAGAGGCATGCTAGATGGATGGAATTCATTGAGACATTTCCTTATATTGTTCAATATAAGAGAGGTAAGGAGAATGTTGTAGCTGATGCATTATCATGGAGGTATTCCTTACTCTCAACTTTATATGCTAGATTGTTAGGATTTGAATATGTTAAGGAAATGTATGCTAATGATGATGACTTTTCTGTTGTTTATCATGCATATGAAAAAAATTCTTTTGAATTTTTTTATAAATTATATCGGTATTTATTTAAAGAAAATCAATTGTGTATACCAAAATGTTCAATGTGTGATTTGTTGATTAAGGAGGCCCATAGAGGAGGATTAATGGGGAATTTCAGAATTAAAAAGACTCTAGATGTTTTGCATGAGCATTTTTATTGGAGAACAATAAGGAGGGATGTAGCGAGAATATATTCTAGATGCATCACTTGTAAGTAAGCCAAATCCAAAGTCCTACCATAAGGACTATATACTCCATTGTCCATACCTAGCACACCTTGGGTAGATATTTCCATGGATTTTGTTTTAGGTTTTCCTAGGTCTAAGAAGGGTGAGACTCCATTTCTGTGGTTATAGATAGGTTTTCTAAAATGGCACACTTCATAGAGTGTCATAAAACTGATGATGCCACTAATGTAGAAATTTTTTCTTTAGGGAGGTTGTTAGGCTTCATAGAGTTCCTAGAATCATTGTTTCTAATAGGGATGTGAAATTCCTTAGTTATTTTTGGAAAACTCTTCGTGCTAAAATGGGCACTAAACTCTTGTTTTCGACTACTTGTCATCCCCAAACTGATGGGCAAACTGAGGTAGTCAATAGAACTTTGTCCACCTTGCTTAGGGTGGTAATAAAAAGAAATTTGAAAATTTGGGAGGATTATCTACCTTTTCTTGAATTTCCTTATAACTAGAGTGTGCATTCAACTACTGATCATTCTCCATTCGAAATGGTTTATGGTTTCAATCCACTAACTCCTTTGAACTTATTACCCATACCTATTTTAGAGAAAACTAACTTAGATGGTGCTAGGAAGGTTGAAACGGTGAAGAAGCTCCATGAACGCATTCATGAGCAAATTGAGAAGAGGAACAAGGATTATGTTTGCTACGACAACAAAGGGAAGTAAAGAGTCATTTTTGATTCTGATGATTGGGTTTGGGTGCATATGAGGAAGGAATGGTTTCCCAAAAAAGATTGTCTAAGTTGTAACCTCGAAGAGATGGACCTTTTCAAGTGATTGAGTGAATTAACAACCATGCCTAAAAAACCAATCTTCCTTGTGAGTATAATTTTAGTACCTCTTTTAATGTTTCTGATCTTTCTCCTTTTGATTATGTAGGTGATGATTCGAGGATGAATCCTCTTGAAGAAATGGGGAATGATGAGAATCATGGAACCATACAAATTCCAAGTGGACCAATCACAAGGTCTAGGATGGCACAACTCGAAGAGGCTTTAAATGGGCTCATTCAAGAGGTCATGCATAACCAATGGGACCCAAAATGGGAGTGAAAGGATTGGGACAAACCTAGCATGGAAATTAGGGTAAAATTGGCAAAAGAAAACTAGGCACATTGATGTGCCATTTGGACTGATTTTGGGAAACTTTCTTTTCAGTCCTAGGATGAAATCAAGGGTTAAGATGTAAAATTTTCTTGGGATTCCTTTGTACTTAGCTACCCCACTTTTGCTCTATGTTTTGCAGTTTTGTTTGAACTAATTTTGGGTAGTTTTGTTTTCAACCCTTGGATGAAATCAAGGGTTAAGATGTAATATTTTCTTGGGATTCCTTTGTACTTAACTACCCTATTTTTGCTCCATATTTTGCACCACCTTTTGTGCTTTTTGGCTGTTTTTATTTTCAGCCCTTGGATGAGATCGAGGGCGATGATGTAATAGATTTTAGGTTTTATTTGTATCCTATAAATACTTAAAAGTAGTAAAGTTGTAGGGGCTGGACATTTTTTTAATTATATTTGATTTTTGAAATCATTTGAGAGCTCATTCATGCTCTTTGTTCCTCATTCATGCTCTTTGTTCCTCATTAAGCAACTTATCAAGGAATTGGCAACCTTTGTGGTGTTTTTTAGCATCCAAGCATTTGTGGTGAGTAATATTCATACTTGTTAAGGTTTCATTTATGCTAGACTTATTAAGGATCCAACACCTCCTTGTGGCGCCTTTTCTCTTCAATTTAATGGTGAGTCATATTCATTGTTTTGTAGAGAAACCCTTTGCTATATAATTTGAAAATTAGCTAGGTCTTAACCTTTTGGTTCATATCAGTTTTTATTTTGATATTTTTAGTTTTACTTTTTTTTTACCATGTGAATTATTTTTATTTTTAGTTTTTGCATATTAAGATGCTTATAGGTGTTATCATTGTAAGCCCTCACTAGACTTTAACTTGTCCACTAAGGCCACATAGGGGTTTAAAGGATTGTTTTACATGCTAAATATTACAATGTCAATCTACAAAAATGATTTATATTAGTATAGGTTCATTTATTTATTATTTATTTTGCGTTTTTATATCGCTTTATTTGCTATAGGCTAGTAAGAAGATGGTTGGAGATTGTGATAAGTGTTTGAAAAGTACTCATATTCCATCATTTTACTATGCTTAATAGAAATGAATAGGTTGGATTATACCATTTTATTTTATTATTTATGCAAATATATTCAAATCAAGGGTATATTTTGTTGTATTTCAAGTATTTTTATCATCAAAATAGATAACATGTCAACACACAAAGATACAACATTTGGAGTATTCAAATAGCACCCTAAGAACTAAAAAGATTAAGGCATATAAACCTTACATCAAAAACCCAATGTGTAAGGTGGCAGAAGCAAAATTCAACAAAAGAAAAGCATGTCACAACGAAGAATTAGTGTGCTACGGTAGACACCTCGGGAAAACATATTGAACAAGTTGAACTTTTCATGTTGTGGCATGATAAATAGTGTTTGACACCTGGTCCTCTCATGCAAGTTTGATCGAGCTTTGTACTATGGCATATGATGTTAATTTTTGATTCGAAAGCCCTATTCGACACTTTTCTTAGAAATAGTACATTATGTTCATTTAGGTAATGAGCTTTTCATACAATATTTTCTACCATAGATTATACAATAGATTAGAGTTTAATATTTTTCACAGATACAATATAGATTATACTCATAATAGATTGAAGCAATTCCTTTGGGATTTTTTCTGATCCAAGAAAAGAAGAGAAGATTTATAAAGAGTCAAAAGAACACTTTGAAGAAGAAGATCACAATTTTGGAGTAGGAAATATCATCCATCTATTATTGGTATTTAGATCTAATTAAGATCTTTTATTTTTAGATTAATCATTTTATTAATTTTTGATTGAATGGTAATTTTAAACCACTACATGGATTTTAATTTAAGCATGTATGGAAAAATTTGACAATGGGAATTTAACTTTGTTACAATGTTTGTATAGATTATTTTGGTGAATATTTTTACAATTAACTAAATAAAGATTTTTTCTTTATTCAAGTTTTGTAAAATATTTATTTATGGATAATTTATTAACTAGTTATTATTCATAATAAATTGAAAATTTAAGAATTATGTTTCAGACATGTAATCGAGATTTAATTTGGACAACTTGAACAAGAGTTTAAACTAGTGACCTCATCAAGAGCATTGAATTCAATGGTTTACTATTTTCTTGGACACAATTTAAACAATCAGCTAAACATACCGATCATAAGCTATTAATTTGTTTGATTAACATGAAAATGATACCCGTCATAGGACTTTTCAAATTTAAAAGGGAAGATTAATAATCCGAGTTTATATTTTAATTGATCTAAATATTTGTGAGCAAGCATAGTTAATTAGATAAACTTCCCATAAATTTTTCATTGATTTAAAATTATATATATGCCTTGATTTTATTTGAGTCAAATCTATCTTTAGTTATTTTAATTATTTGTTATTATTTTAGTATTTTAAAAACAAAATCATTGTGATAGAATATTTAGGTTTAATTTTTTGTCATAGTTCAATTAAGTTTTTATAAAAAGTGAAAAAATTCTAAAACTGCTTCAATTCTTTGAAAGATTGACCTTGGGAGTATACTTGTTGCTTATTATAAGTAATTCATACAATGGAAAACTTTTTATAAATAAAAAATGTGTGCATCACTTCATGCAATAAGAGGTTTTAGTTGGAGAACTAGGAGTTAGTTTTGATCAATTTAGAGTTTCCGAGAATTCCCACCAATCCCATTCTTTCTCGTTGGGAGATAAGGGTTTCAAGCTAGAAGGTTACAAAATATTATCCACACGCTATGAAAGTATATTTCTTGTTCTACTTTATTATAATTAAATTATTAATATCATAAGATCTTTGTTGGAAAAAGTTTTATTGGCTAATACCAATTGCTTTTGCAATTTTTGTTAATAAAAATTTAATTTTTTATTAAAGTAGAATTTTCAAAGTCAACTATTGGTATCATAGCACTTATGACATTATAATTTAATTATGTATGTAAATATATTAGTAAGGTAGGTAATAAATTACAAATTATTTTATATGTATGTATGGATTTTTCATTGGTTGAATAGAATCATTCATGAACATTAATTGCAGGGTCCTTTGGTTCTTACAATAAAAAATTGAAGTACACCCATTCTAAAGCAATATAGCATTGATATAGACTATATTTTATATTTTCGATAATTTATTCAAATTGTTTTGGGCAACTTTCTACATCACATTTTGCTGTTATACCATGTTTCGATTGAAATTGTAGAATTCTTATTAAATTGGGGCTACACATGGTTATGCCATTTGACCCGACAAGCAAGTTTATCAATGACCATTTTTGAGTGAAGGACACCACCATGGTCATGCATGGTGGCTGGGGCAGTAGCTTCCTAGCGACCTTTGCTAGGCTAGTTGTTGCATGACAAGGGAGAAGCCAGGCATGCTCGAGTAAGTTTACTTGATTTTCTTATTCATTGTTTTAAGTTTCACTGTACTCGTATCTATATACAAAACACAATCTCTATTTTTTTTAGATAATCTTTTTTTGTTCCTCTAAGTAAGATTGGTTATTATGGATCAGTAATTTCCACACTCATATGGTTAGGCACTGGTGCAAACCCTCTAGGAAAATAACCTTAGGAACCCACGAACTCAAAGGAATAAAAACGATTGAGTTGCTAAGAATGTGTTAAAGATGATCATATTAGAACTATAAGGAAACAAAGTCCTTAAAGATTCCTAGATCATTTTCCTACATATCTTTATAGTTGTTGATACAAACCAAAGAGCTGGACATGTCAATCATACAAGTGGGAATGGAGCTGAATTTTCACAAGACCCTTTATCACTTCCTAGTAGCCCAATTACAAGACTTAGAGCCAAATGTTTCAAGAAAGCACTAAATGGGTTGATCCATGAGAATTGGGCTTATTCTAAAATGAAAAAGATGGGCTCAAATAATAATCAAGACCCAGTTCATGTTATCAAAGCAATTGAAGAGGCTTATTAGCTATCTTTAGAAGACTAAGGGTCCAAAAGAGGTAAAGAACTTGTTTAGTCTAATTTTTGTGCTGTAATTATTACTTTGTCTATTCTTAGAGGGTTGTTCCAAGTATAAAAAGGATTACAAAAAATTTTAAAGAACAAATTGGAATTATTAAGAAAATTATCTTCTTGTGAGGTCTTGTGTTCCTCTTAGTTCTTAAAATAACTCTTGAATTTATCAAGTTAATATTGTGGCATTCAAACAACCAAACTTATCACCTTGAATTCTTGAGAGAATCCTTAGGTTTTCATGTTATGGCATTTATATCCTCCACAGTCTTGATTTTCATCTTGTTAGGTGACAAAATAATACTCAACAAATCTTGTTTTCATGATATTGGGGTTTCAATCCATCATTGTTATCGGGTTTCATCACAATTGTTGGTGGTGTTTGTATCACTTGGTATTAAAGCTTTGGTTCTAAGATAAGTTTTGCTATCTTTTATTTTCGTTTTATTTCCTAATTTCCTATTCCTTGCTATAAAAAAATTATACGATTTCAGTTAGAAATCTCTCAGTACACGAAGAGAAAACTTTCTTAGTTCATATCATTTCCCAATACACGATTCTTATAAAAAAATTCCTATCAATCTTGTTTCTCTCCTTATTCAAGTTTTTGATCTTTTTTATGAGTATTTGTTGTTTCTCATTTTTGAATTGATGCTGGATTATTTTGAAGTAGTTTCTTGAAGTTCGATTAAGAAGTAAAGAAGACACAAAGAAGTGGAAAAAGGCAAGAGTGTGTGAGACCAAAAAAGGGTAAAAGCCATTAAGAGTGAAAAATATGAGTGCAAGTGTATCAATTCTTGAGTGAAATACATGAGGGAGTTCTTGTAAGGATTCTAACATTATTTTTTAGATTCTAAGCATGTCCAAAAATCAAGAAAAAGATACAACTAAAAAATGTCAATAACCCGCAGTTTTGAACCTCCAAATGCAAGCATTGTTAGAGGATATGAGGCATAAGATGAAGGCTGAATTAGAGCCTATTCACGAGAGGTTGGATAGGGTAGAAGAAGGGACTCCTAGGGAAAAACAACAAGACATCCCCAATAGGTAGCAAGGTGGGCATGTTCCATAGCGGATGTTGAGGAAGAGACGGAGAAGGAGGAGCTTGAAGAGCCATATTTGAACCGGGGTAGGTTTGAGCGTAGGTATGGGAATAGAGAATCTAGGATGGGTGAGCCTAGGAAGGATAATGATTTAGGAAACATAAAGAATAAAATCCCATCTGTTCAAGGTAGAAATGATGCTGAAGTTTATTTGGAGTGGGAAACTAAAATGGAGATGGTGTTCGATTGTCACAATTATTCGAAGTTAAAGAAGGTTCAGTTGGTTGAAATTGAATTTAGCGATTATGCTATTGTTTGGTAGGATCAATTACTAATTAATAGGAGGAATAGAGAGCCACTCGTGATCACTTGGTAGGAGATGAAAATATTTATGAGGAAGATTTTTGTACCCAATCACTATTATAGAGGATTGTATCAAAAGTTGTAGAGGTTAACTCAAGGTTCCAAGAGTATGGATGAGTATTACAAGGAGATTGAGGTAGCTATGATCCGGGCTAATGTAGAAGAGAACCGGGAAGCTACTATGGCTAGATTTTTACACGGTTTAAATCGTAAGATTGTAGATATAGTTGACATATAGAACTATGTTAAGTTGACGGATATTGTACACCAAGCCATAAAGGTGGAGGAACAATTCAAATGAATGGGATTGGCTAGGAGGGGATAACATATGGTTACCACCAATCCGTGGAAGATAGTTCCAAAAAGAGATGAACAACTACAAAATAAGTCAAAACTTAAACTATCCAAGAATGACAACTCAAAAACTGTCACTACTTCAGGTAATACCGAGACTTTGATTCTAAAACATGTGATCTTAAATGTTTTAAATGTCAGGGGCGATGACACATAGCCAACCAATGTGTGAACAAAACTATGATGGTGATGATTACTCAAGGAGAGCTTAAGTCGGAGAATGAGGAAGAGGTAGATGATGATGACGCACCATCTTTGGAGGTCTTGTTTCATACCTGGTGCTTTGTAAATAACAAAGTTTGTAGTGTTATTATCGATGGCAGAAGTTTCATAAATGTAGCTAGCAATTATTTGGTGGAGAAATTGGCATTAACTAACTTGAAATGTCCTCAACCTTACCAACTTCAGTGGGTGAATGAAAGTGGCAAGTCGAGATGACAAAACAAGTTTTGGTGGCATTATCCATTGGAAAATATGAGGATAAGGTGCTTTGTGATGTGGTTCCTATGCATGCATGCCATTTATTGTTGCGGAAACCATGGCAGTATAATCTGAGGGTTATGCATGATGGTGCCATTAACTCCAAAATAGATTAGGAAGGACCAATTAAACTTACAAAGAACAAATGAAAAAAAAGAGAGAAAAAAACATTTATCATAGTGAACAAAAGAGAGAGGATTTCAGCTATAGTGAGAACAAGAGAGGAAAATTTCAATTATATTACAAAAAAAGTGAGATCAAGAGAGCATTATTTTCACATCAACCTCTTATTGTACTCATGTACAAGGAAGCTCTTTTATGTACTAATGATCTCGTCCGTGCATTACCGAGCGATATTTTTTCTCTTTTGTAGGAGTTTGAAGATGTCCTTCTTGAAGAGGTACCTTATGGTTTACCTCCAATCCGAGGGATTGAACATCAAATTGACTTCATACATGGTGCATCAATTCTAAACCGACCTATTTATAGGAGTAATCCTGAGGAGACCAAGGAACTTCAGAGGCAAGTAAGTGAACTATTAGAGAAAGGGTATGAGCGTGAAAGCATGATTCATTGTGTGAGTCCAATTCCATTAGCTAATAATAAGGGTGGAACATGAAGGATGTGTGTTGATTATCGAGCCATCAACAACATAATAGTAATGAATCATCATCTCATTCCTAGATTAGATGATATGCTGGATGAATTGCACGATTCTTGTTTCTTTACAAAAATTGATCTTAAGAATGGATATCACCATATTAGGATGAAGGAAGGTGACAAATGAAAAATTGCTTTTAAGACTAAATATGGTTGGTATGAGTGGTTAGTAATGCCTTTCGATTTAACTAATTCTCTAAGCACATTTATGTGTTTGATGAATCATGTTTTAAGTGCATTTATTGGTAAATTTGTAGTGGTGTATTTTGATAATATCATAATTTCTAACAAAAACTTGGAAGAACATGTAATGCATTCGAAATCTATTTTGGAAATTCTAAGTAAAGAAAGGTTGTTTGCTAACCTCAAGAAGTGCAATTTTTGCACGGATAAGCTTGTATTTCTTGGTTTTATTACTAGCAAGAGAGGAATTAAGGTGGATGAGAAAAAAAGGTGAAGGCAATCCAAGAGTGGCCATTGCCTACAACAATCATCCAAATGAGGAGTTTCCACGGCATAGCTAGTTTCTATAGATGATTTGTGTGTTAGTTTAGTAGCTTAACCACCCCTCTTATTGATCTCATCAAGAAAAATGTATCGTTTAAGTGGGGGAAAGAACAAGAAAAGGCATTTAATCTAATCAAAGAAAAGTTAACTAATGCACCTTTGCTTGTCTTGCCTAACTTTGCTAAAACTTTTGAAATTGAGTGTGATGCTTCAGGAATAGGTATTGGAGCTATTTTTATGTAAGAAGGTCGTCCAGTTACTTATTTTAGTAAAAAATTGAGTAGGGCAACCTTAAATTATCCCACTTATGATAAGGAGTTGTATGCCTTGGTAAGGGCTTTGGAAAATTGGCAACACTATCAATGGCCAAAGGAATTTGTGATTCATACATATCATGAATTTTTGAAGCATTTGAAAGGACAATAAAGGTTGAAAAGATGCCATGCCAAGTGGGTGGAATTCATTGAAATATTTCCTTATGTGATCATATACAAGCAAGGTAAGGAAAATGTGGTGGCTGATACATTGTCCCAAAGGTACGTTTTGCTCCATGGTTTGTACACCCCTTTGCCAATACCTAGTGAACCTTGGACTGATATTTCTATGGACTTTGTTTTAGTTTTACGTAGGACAAAGGGGAGAGATTCAATTTTTGTGGTGGTAGATAGATTTTCCAAGATGGCACACTTCATTGCATGTCATAAAACTAATGATGCATCACATATAGTTTATTTGTTCTTGAAAGAGATTATTAGGTTACATGGTATGCCTAGGACCATTATTTCTAATAGGGATGCAATTTTTTTGAGTTACTTTTGGAAGACTTTGTAGGAAAAATTGGGAACCAAGTTGTTGTTTTCTACTACTTGTCATCCACAAACAAATGGAAACACTAAAGTAGTAAATATAATTTTGCCTTCTTTGTTGCGTACTATCATTAAAAAAACTTGAAAACATAGGAAGATTTTTTGCCACATGTTGAATTTGCTTACAATCGAAGTGTACATTTTGCATCTAACTTTTCACTATTTGAAATTGTTTATGGCTTTAACCAATTGTCACCTTTGGATTTACCTTTGAGGGAATGTGTGAAATTAAATGGCAAGAAGAAAGAAAAATCAGTAAAAATGATTCATGAAAATGCACGACTAAACATTGAAAGGAGGACCAAACAATATGTCCAACGAGCCAACAAGAGACGCAAGAGAGTAGTGTTAGAACTAGGAGATTGGGTTTGATTGCACTTAAGGAAGGATCATTTTCCAGAGAAATGGCATTCGAAACTCCAACCTTGGGGTGACAAACCATTTCAAGTATTGGAACACATAAATGATAATACCTACAAGCTTGACTTACCAGGTGATTATGGTGTTAGTGCAAGTTTTAATGTTGCTAATTTGTCTCCTTTCGAGTTAGGTGATGATTTGAGAACAAATCCTTCTCAAGATGGGGAGAATGATGTAAACCAAGGAGTTGGACATGTCAATCATACAAATGGGAATGGAGCTAAAGTTACACAAGATCCTTTGTCACTTCTTAGTGGCCCAATTACAAGACTTAGAGCCAAACATTTCAAGGATACACTAAATGGGCTCAAATAATAATCAAGTCCTAGTCATGTCATCAAAGAAATTGAAGAGGTTTATTAGCATGCAAATTTTTAGCCACTATAGTTTGACCATTAAAGGGTATGAATTTGAAGAGTTTCAAGAATATCATGTCATCAAAGCAATTGAAGAGGCTTATTAGTATGCAAATTTGTTGCCCATCATAGTTTGACTATTAAAGAGTGTGAATTTGAAGAGTTTCAAGAATATTATGTCATCAAAGAAATTGAAGAGGCTTACTAGCATACAAATTTTTAGCCATCTTAGTTTAAATATTTAAGGGTGTGAATTTGAAGAGTTTCAAGAATATCAAATAGGATAATAACTTGGTTTTGACTAAGCATGTTAAAATACATTGAATCTAATTATTTTGTTATTTATTGTGTGTCTTTAAAATTCCAAATTGGCTTTCTTAAGAAGTTCAAAATAGCCATTTATTAGCTTTCTTTAATAGTCAATAAATAACTATTTATTAGCTATATTTAGAATACTAAGGGTCCAAAAAAGGTAAAGAACTTATTTAGTCTAATTTTTGTACTATAATTATGACTTTGCCTATTCTTGGAAGGTTATTCAAAGTATAAAGAGGAGTACTACAAATTTTAAAGAGCATATTGGAATTATTAAAAAAAACTATCTTCTTATGAGGTCTTGTGTTCCTCTTGGTTCTTAAAAGAACTCTTAAACTTATCAAATTAATCTTGTGGCATTAAAACAACCAAACTTATCACCTTGAATACTTGAGAGAATCCCTAGGTTTTTTTAGTGTGGCGTTTCCATCCTCCGTAGTCTTGATTTTCATCTTGTTAGGTGATAGGTTATGACTCAACAAATCTTGTCTTCACTATCTTGGGGTTTCAATCCATCATTGTTATCAGGTTTTATCGCAATTGTTTTGGGGTTTGTATCAGTTGTTGAGTCTTGCAATTTAAAATTAGTTGTTTTTTATTTTTAGCTTTTATAATTTTATATTGTACAAATAGTATTTGTAACTATTATATTTATACTATATTATAAGTTACACAACTCCCTATGGGATCGATATCTATACTTGCACGACCTTTATACTTGCTGATTGCAACGTTTTAATCATTTGACAAGGTGTTTGATGAGATGGCTGGCCAATATCTACAAAACCTCCTCTCTTTAATTGCAAATTAATTCAAAAAGCCTATCAAAACTTTGTAAAAGTTTTCATTGATTCAAATTATGTATTCGCTAATTATATTTGTAATTATGATACATTCAAGTGAGTGTAGAATAGTGTGAGTTACTACTTTACAAGGAGAGTGAATACTTTTTATATGTGAACATTATTCAACTGTTGTGTTAGTTTATTATGTACATTATTGTTCTGTTGTATCTGATCACATCACATCAAGTGGTGTTGTTTGTGAAGAATAGCATGGTTTGTGTGTCAAACCAAGTCATTGTGAAAGCAATAAGCATAAGCAGCAATAACAAGTTAGGACCAAAGTCTCAACTGACAGAAGCATAATAGTTTTATTTCTTTTAAGGTTGTAACTTTTATATTGACTAGTGAATTGTTTGCTGTTAAATTATTGCCTTAAGCAACCCGAGGATGTTATCACATATATATGGTCTCTATGTAGGTTTACCTCATTATATCTTGTGTTATGCATGCTCAATTGTGGTACTAGTATAATCTGAGGTTAAATAGCGTTTGTCATTTTAGAATGCTTATTAGAATGCTTTTTTACTCTCTATCTAACTTTTAATTTACTTCTAATATCTTACTCTAAAAGTTGTATGTAGTTTTGATATTATACTAGTATTACTTCTATTGAGTGTACTACTTTCATTCTGTTATTTTATTCACTACTTGTGGGGACGAGTCCGTTAGTATCTCCTTACCTATGTGTATATTAGGTTTCTATTGCAAATCGATACCAATTTAGAAAATAATTTGATTTTATTTTAAATTAAGATTATTTGGGATGAAAAGGATTTTTCATTGGGCTCCAAATTTAGCAGGCCAAGCTAATGAAATGAAAAATTGGATACGCCCAATTGAAAATGAATATGCAATTGATTTTATTTTTTAATTTTTAACCCAAATGAATCTTGTCATAAATACCATTGTATTTAGTTTATATCTTATATATTATTTTTTATATATATGAATAGATCATTGCATGGATTGCATATACCATGCCATGTAAATTTAAAGTGCCTACTAATAAATACTTGAAAAGCACTCATATTTTGTGTTTTTGTTATGCTTAATTGAAATAAATATGCATGATTATAGCATATTTATTTTATTATTTATGCAAATATATATTTTCGAAATCACAGGTAAATAATGTCAACGTATGAAGATAAAACATTTGAGCACTCAAATAGCACCCTAAGAACTAAAACCCTTGAGGCATATAAGCCTTTACATTAACAAACAAGCAATGTATAAGAGGCATAATAAATTCAACAAAATTCATGCGTGCTACGGCGAAGAATATAGTGTATGTGATGGATGCCTTTCGGGAATTCTTATTGGGACATTAAACATTTCATGTTGCAGTTTGATTAATAATGTGCCATTGCTTAGTCATCTTGGGTTGTCTTGTGAGAATGTGTTTGAGCTATGTGTCATAGCGGGGAAATGTTGTGTTATGTCACGCGAATTTAAATTTTGATTCTGAGGCCCTATGCATCACTTTTTCTTATAAGGGCACACATGATTTCATTAGTTTATGAGCTTTCATATAACATTTTAGCCGTCCATAATATAGTTAGAATGGTTTTTTTCTTATTTATCATAAACACAATATAGATTAGACTTTAAAAAATCAAAGGCAACTTTTGGGAGCATTTCTAAATCCAAGAAAAGAAGAGAAAATTTATAAGGACTCAAGAACATTTTAAATTAAGATCATAATTTTGGAGCAAGAAACATCATCCATCCATTATTCATATTTAGAATTGGTTAAGATCTTTTATTTCATATTAATCTTTTATTATTTTCTTGAATGAATGCTAATTTTAATCTAATCATGGATTTTAATTTATTCATGTTTAGAAAAAATTTACTATGAGAGTTTAGCTCTATTGCCACGATTGTTTAGATTATTTAGGTGAATATTTATATAATAAAATAAATAAATATTATTTCTTCATTCAACTTTGTTAAAAATTTATTTATGAATAATTTATTAACTATTTATTCTTGATAAGAAATTAAAAATTTGAGAATTAAGTTTCACACAGATTATCTATATCTAATTTGGACAACTTGAACAAGAGTTTAAATTGATAACTTTGCTATTTTCTTAGGCACAATTTAATCAATTAGTTAAACATCTCGATCATAGGTCATTAATTAATTTAATTAATAAATAAAATAATCCTAATAGTAGTACTTTTCTTATTTAAAAAAGAAAATCAATAATCAAATTTTCTATTTTAAATAACCTAAATATTACTAAGTAAATATGATTAACTAGCTAAATTTCCTATAAATTCTTCATTGATTTATAATTATATATCTACCTTGATTTTATTTTAAGCTGAATCTATATTTAATAATTTTAATTAATTGTTATTAGTTTAGGATTTCCAAAACCAAACAATTGTGATAGTTTAAATTTTTAAGAAAAGTGAAAATTATCTTATACCATTCCAATTTTTTGAGATATCGATATTGAGAATATACTTGTTATTTATTACAAATGATTTATACACTTGTAAGCTTTTATAACAAAATTTTCAAGCATCACCTACCAATAAGATTTAATGTAATTGTTGAATGAAATATATATATCACATGTATGTAAGTGCATGGTCAAAATTTTATAAAATGAGTTTTATGGAAAATTTGTTTACATGAAATGGGTTGATTTAATGTGATTAAATGGAAAAAGGTAAAACACATGAATAATTTTGTATTACCATATCAAATTATAAAAGTTATATTTTATATGATTTGAGCTAAATGGGAAAATTGATTTAAATTGAAAGTTATTTTGATTTAAATCATTTAAATCATAAAATAATAAACATTGAATGTTTTTCAAAATCAAATTAAAATAATCTAAAATATTATATAAGAGTGGTTTAAGACTCTAATCATCTACCATACCACCTAACTATGCACAATGAATAATACGGTCCAATTATAAGACTAGAACTTAAATAACTCATCAAGATAATGCCTCTAAGTAATCTACCTATAAGTGCTTTCATCGTAATCTCTACAATAAAGGTGTTTGGATCATGACCAATATTTTGATGAATTTAAGTCACATGAGTTAATCGAACCCTTATAGCTAGCACCTAAAAGATTAGCACAATAACACATATAATTGTATGTCCTAGAAAAGATTCAATTATGAGTAATACTAACTAGATGATTTGACAGATAAACAGATAAAACAAAATCAACTCGTAACCCTAGAACAATTACTTAAAAAGCACAATATCACAAATATTATAGGCATGTTAACTCATCAAACACAAGCAAAAATGTTTGATATATTAACTCAATGAAAAATTCTACTTGAAAAACAAAATAATGAGAGAGATGTTAAGACATAGAAAAAAATGCTTGAATGTGGTTAACAAAATTATGAGCCAATAGTATGATTAAATGGTATGAGTAGAAACCTTAGGCCTTAAAAGTATTTAGAGGAGCTTACAAACATAAGGACAATATAATAAAAATATTAATTAGTTCGAGTAAAAATTAAGTTAAATTAAAAAACCTATAGCTCGATCAATCTAACCTTAGCTTGATCGATCGAGTATGGTCGCTCGATTGATCTAGTCAAATTCAATTATCAACTATAAATAGTTCAATCGAGTAGAGAAAAATTATTTAATTTAGAAATAAATTGATCAATCTAGTAATTAATCTCAATCAATCTTGTTCTTGATTGACCTCGATCTATCTAATCATGTTAAAATTAATTGAGCCAGTTTTAATTAAGGTCGATCAATTTAGTCACCACTCGATCGATATTGATCGAGTGACTAAATCGATCGAGTGACCTATTTGAGCAACGTTCCTATGTGTCTAATTGATATCTAACATACACAGAAAAATAGATATACCTAAGATGTGATCATTATGTTTCCATAGTTTATTCAGCTTGAAAATATTCTTGAAAGATATACCTCAAAACTAATATTACATACAAATATTTTACTTATAAATATCGTTAACACTCACAAACCTTACAATCATGAGCATTCTTTTGCAACCGTAAATGTTCTTAGTAGACTAATGGAGAAGTGTCATCTAACTCTCTTCATAATACAATTTGTGGTGCATGGAATGCATTAATAAGGATATCTTACATATTCTTAAAACTAGTTTGCGTATTAAATGTGCTTTTGTACCAAAATAGTAATTTCACTGATAGAAACAAGGATATGTTTGAAAAATGAGTTAACAATTCAATGACAAACTCCCGTTAACATTTCAATGAATAATTCCATGGGCATCATTCATTTTACAATCACATTTTTGGCATGAAAAAAAATAATAACATTGAATCTAGTGTGGATATTGCGGCAAAACACACAAGTGATCCCACAAAGCTTTTTTTTTAATAAAACTCATGACAATTCAAAAAGACCCTTAATAGTGTAAAAACATCAGCATTAATTAGACCTACAACCACCGACTGGTGAACGACGATCAGTGACCACATTTGAAGAACAACGACAATTTTCGAAGACTGGTGAGTGGCAACGACTGATCACCTCCAACGATCCATTCCATTAAATAATTGTAAAGGAATTAACAGATATACATTACTTTAAAAGATGAATGACGCATGTACATAATTGCAGAAAGTACACATGTACATTACTTTTCCAAAGTACGCATGTAATGTACGCTTGTACCTAATACTATAGGAATGTACACATGTAATTTACTTCAAAAGATAAATATATGCATATAATACTGCAAAAAAAAGTACGCATGTACGATACTTTATGAGATGAATACACATATACATAACTACAGTAAAATGTACATTACTTGTGGTTGTTGCCAACCACTGGACCTCATCCCCAGTTATCGAATCCTTGCTGTTGGTCACCACCCACCCTTGGACCTTCAAGATAACACAGAAAATGAAAATGTTAAAAGATTAACTTTAAATGTCAAAACTCTAAAGTCTTAGACACTGCTATTTTGGGACCAAAATACATCGTCTTAAAGGAAAACTATTTTAGGGCTCTAATTTGACCATATTAGCAACAAAAAGAGAAAAAAAAAAATCAATCACAATGTATATTTTTTAACATTGTTGCTAAGACACGTTTGTTATGAAACACTTAGTTGGAAAGTTGTTTTTTTAATAGAAAGTAAAGATTTCATTCATATAATTAAAATCATATAAATAATTTTAATTAAACATATCTCTAACAACAAACATCAAGATCTAATTTGTACAATCAAAATTGGCAAAGAAGTTAGGGCCCAATAAATATACTATATAATATTGAGCTTTTTCATTATGCTCTTGTGTGTTCTCTACTTGACTATTGATTGTTACAGGAAATAAAATGAATATTCTTCGAGAAATATACGAAATTGATGTCCGCTTGCAGTGTTTTCTATAGGAATCCAGAAATCTAAATCTTCAACCAACAGGCAAAAAAACACAGGCTGAGATCCACACGAAAGAATTAAACTAGGAAAACGAAATATTGATGGACTAAAAACAAATCAACAGGCAAGAAATTGCATAAACTCTGCAATCCTTGGACATAAAACAACAAAAAACCAAAAAACATAAGCTTATACATCTAGTTGATTTTGATTAAAACGGACTCTAGGAATATAAACTAAAACACACAGAATAAACACAATAGCCTTATTACAAAACACACAAACAGATTTAAGCTGAAACCAGAGCTGAACTGAATAGGAGCAGACACCATTTAACTCTAAGAGACCCACGGAGCCAAATGATGATTGGAACAGTTTGAACGAAGTAGGCAATCTTTAGCGAAGGACAAAGGAAGCTGGCACAGCTTGAGTTGGACATAGATAGGTGATGGCAGCTGAACAGAAGGAAGAAGAAAAGAAAGTTAAAACCCTAGTGAAGATAACCATACGGCTCCACTTAGTTGGCAACTTAATTGTATTTAACTTCACAGGTCTCACCTCACCTTTATCAAGTATTCTAAAAGAGCAATCATTAGATGGTTACACTACGCCTTTATCAAGTATTCTAAAAGAGCAATCATTAGATGGTTACACTACGCCTTTATCAAGTATTCTAAAAGAGCAATCATTAGATGGTTACACTAAGCCTTTATCAAGTATTCTAAAAGAGCAACCATTAGATGGTTACAACTTTTGAAGTGTCAACAAGAAATTTAAGTTTGAGAATTAAATAAGTATATTAAATTATTAAAAAAATCAAATATAAAAAGAAAAATTTTATGGAACATTTATATGATTTAATACTGAATATTAATATTGTTTTTTTTTGTGCAATTATATACCTAGTTTGTGTATCTCTTTAATAAAAGGCTGAAGATGGGCCTGTTCGACACACCATGTCACCAATCTGATTCCTCTACTTGGGCCTGGCAGAAAGCCCATAATTGAAGCTGGAATAATTGAAGAGCCTTGTATTGGAACAACATGGATTGGTGGGCCCCAACCATAGTCCACCTGGTTGAATCCTAGTCGACCCCAATCAGAAAGAAATAGAGTTGTATACGCCATAGGCGGAGCAAATGGGTCCTTATCATTCTTCAAATACCCACCCTTCACATATTTGCCAAATTCAATAGGAAGCTTAGCCTTTGATTCTTGGATCAATTTCACCAACTCCACATACGAAGCCGTTGCAAGAGACTCAGTTGAAGCTTTTATTGTAACTGGAAAGAAACAGTTTCCGTAGAAACCTTGTGGTAAGGGAGGGTCCAATAGTTGACGACAATTTGCAAAGAATACAAACGTTACATGGTCACTTTTTTTTTGGTTTATGCTACTTATTGCTTTCGTCCGACATTTCCAGAAAATGGAAGCTACAAGTTCAAAAGTAGAGCAATTTTTTCCTGTTGATTCTTCAAATTCTTTCTTAAGCTTGTTAAGCTCATCGATCGAAACATCAATAGTAGCTTGTTCTAGTTGGTACTTTGGCAGAGGTGGTTGTTTGGTCATGAAAGATGAGACATAATTTGCTTCTTGGGTTAGGGATTTCGAGAAGTCTCTGTACCAAACAGGTTCAACACTCAGCTGCTCAAGACCTCTAGCCAATTCGCCAACTGCTTTCAGAAACTGCGCAGCTCCGAGGCCATCAGTGATGGCGTGACATATTTCGAGACCGATGACGAATCCTCCACAAGCAAATTCAGTCACCTGTGTCATGTGGACAGATCGATAACAAACAAAAATTTATCCAACTCATGTAAAAGAATACCGGAAAAATAACATTTTTATATCTATCTCATATTTTTATTAAAAAAAATAATTGAACCCAAAGATTTTACATTAAACAACACAAGACTATTCAAGTTAGACTCTAATTAATTTAGTCTCGTTAAATATGTTTAACTCTGATTAATTTAATCTCTCTTTGTTATTATAAGTTTTACGAAGGTTATTAGAGTTTCAATAGCTAATTTGTTTCTATTAATATTTTGAAGTTCAATACGCTGCTGAGATTAAATCCGTAGAAATTTGACTTAATTATGTAATCCAAATAAAACAAATTATTTTAATATGATCTGATACCTGTAATTGAACTAGAGGTTCAGAGGATTCAGTTTCAGGATATTGAGGAGGGAGTAAATCATCAAATGGAATAGAGGTATTGATGATATTGTCAAAGTAATTGACAGCATCAAGGGTGCAATTGGTAGATGCCTCCACAAACAACACACCTTGTTCTGAACATTCAACTTGGAGATGACCCAATTCGCTTGGTTTTTTCAGCCTTCCAGCAAGGGGATAGTAGGGAACCAATGCTCTCGACAAAGCATCTCTTATGACAGGCGCCGCCTCGTGTCCACCGTATTTGTATACATGAATTGTGCGAGCATTGTATCGCAGGACTGGTATTTGGTCAAGTGCTGAGAGATCTAATGTGGACAATGGTGTTTTCTCGGATGGCCTAATAAGGCTGTACTTTGATCTTAAAACAGAAAAATCCATGTATCGAACTTATGGCTCAAATTAAGTACAAAAATAACTAGATAGCTATTTTTATTTTTTAGTACTTGAGATGATCAATATTTTGAATTAAGATGAACATTTATAATGGCGAGAAAATAAAGTATTGCATTTAAAAAGCAACTGCTTGGCTTTAAAGTTCAAACTTGTTATTTTTTTATTTTTTTTAATTGAAACGTACATAGAAAAACTTTGCCAACCAAAACAAATGGGTTTATGTCTTAGCTGTTAGGTATAGTTTTCACTTTAATGTCAAAGTGGTGACTTGAAGAATATAAAGAGAAACTACGGTAATAATTGATTTGCAAGTCAAGAAATTGAGAAAAGAATAATACCACTAGCAAAGATTTAGTGAAAATATATTAGTATAGAAAATGAAATTTCGGAGTCAAAGTTTGAAATACGCACTAGCGATCAAAACTTAAGGAGTTATTCAATTTCGATGATAAAATTTTCTTTAAGAAGGTAGGAATACAAAATCACATAAATTTATTATAAGTATTTAAAGTGTCTTAAAAAGAATATTGGATAATATATTGAAATATAAGGATATATCGAGAAATTTTTGTGTGAAAAATTGAATCGAACGAGAAAAATTTGCATACATTAACAACACCCTCACCAACCCCTTCGCCAATCCTCACCACACCCCTCGCCACCACCTTTAGTGAGGTGGCTGGCAAGCTCCACGAAATTTCTATAAAAAAGGGTTGAACCTCCCCATTTTCTTTCACATGATTTCTCTCCCTCTCCTCCCTCTCTTTGTAGAAATACCTCTTTAAATTGTTCGAGTTTTTGGCACATTTTAGAGGGTGTGCTAGGGATAAATATCATGGATTTCAAATTTTAAAGCTCAGTGACAAAATAACTTTCTAACTAGGGGTTCTTACTCTAACTTTTTAAATTCATGCATTTTTTGATAAATAAAATGTCATGTATCATATGTTTTGAATAGAAGTACAAAATCTGATGGCATAATTTTATAAGTAATTTTATAATATTATAAATATTGTTTAAAATGAGATACTCGTTATAAATATTTTATTCTGTATACATTGAAAAAGTTTTATTTATAAATGAGTATCAAATGTTGATATGAAATAAACATTGAAAAAGTGATGTAGCATCAGAGAATTTTATACATGTATCATGAAACATTTTTTTACATGACGAGTACAAATGTATGTCATCTTACGAAGTATGGTACCCATGGGCTATTGGTTATAGCAAACTATTTTTTACAGACTATAATGACGCATTGTATAGACATGTATCTTCAGAGTTATTTTGTTTATGGGTCTATATGTGGCAGTGGATTATTATGGACATGGATTATGACCATGGAATATTATTGTGGATTATTAACCACATATTGTTTGCTCACACACAGGCTTCAGAGTTAGACCCTTTGTTGTTTTTGGAGCTTGTCATCTATTGTGGTGTTTGTTGACTATACATGGGCCTTAAAGTTGGACCCCCATTGTGTTTTAGATTCGACTACCAATAGATGAGGGCTCATATGGCATTTGTTTGACTGATACATGTGTCATATGTATTGTGATCATATATGGGGTCGGATGTGGACCCACATGCATCGCAAAGTTGGACCACACATGAGCCCATGTATTTGGATGACCTGTACATACGAAGTTGCATATCATACATTGGATTTATATTACATAGTATAATTTGTACTGAATAAATATGTTTTGGGTTACCTAGAATGTACATTCTCTCGTTTTCCCCTAAAGTGAGGAAATATATGTATACCATGATTTTGTGACTACAATCTCCCTATATTGTATAATGATAATATGATGGTTATTACCATTATGAAATTTTATTATAAATAAACAAAAAGCATGACACTATTGTGGTCGATGAATGTTGGTAAGCTAAGTTAACTTTAATGGTGGGAGACTTCCCGTACCTTCATAATGCCCAAAATTTCATTGTTGATAGTTGTTAGGGTTCGTTTGCTTAAAACAATTGTTGATTTGTCATAGTTAACTAGTTTTTCTAATGTAGCTACATACACCTCAAATACCCTTTCCAAAGCCATGCAATTTGATGCCATTGTTTGTGTAAATACAAGGCTATCATCTATGAATAATAAATGAGAGATTATAGGACTATGTCTTTTAACTTTCATTGTTGTGACATTCCCAACAATCTTCACTTTCTTTATTACTCTCAAAAAACCTATAGTAAACATAAAGAATAGGTAGGGTGATAATGGACCACCCTTCCTAAGACCTTTGATCCTATCATTTGCCTTATTGATGCATAGCTTCAAAGCCATGTGGTTGCACTTATGAACTCGTATTCATTGTATGGATAACCTCTCAGAATATACTATATTATCCATTATTTGTTGTCTTGGTACAAATGTACTTTGTGTCTGATGAGTGCTCAAAAAACACTAAAATTACCATGATTTTATGCATATTAATTGATTAAAAAAATATATATTTATATGTTTTATCATATATTTATATAAATTTGTCTTTTTTGGTATCACGGGTATTTTTAATGTTTTTCAAGTATTTTGGCTTAAAAACGTAACTTAAAGACTCAAAGAGGAATACTGGAAGCAATACATCACAAATATATTAATAAATGGGGAAAGGTCAACAAATATGGAAAAATTGAACAAAATGGGTCAAAAATGTCAAAAAGAGAGAAAATCGTGCCGCCGCGCCGAGCCCCGCGCGCGCCCAACTCCCTTTCCGCGCGCACTCCTGTTGCCTTGCGCACGCACGCCTGCGCGCCCTTGCTTCCTTCCGCGCACACCTGTGCACGCCCAGCTACCCTCCGCGCGCGCCACTGCCCATTTCGCCTCATTTTCGCACGCAGCCGCCCCATGACGTCATCAATGACCTCAGCAATTGCACTCCGCGTTTTCACAATTTTTTAACATTTTTTCACTCACTTTTTCTCCCCATCCTCACCTATAAATACCCCCTTCTATTCACTTCTAAACACACCTCAAAACACATTCTCTTCTCTCTTTCTTTCTCTCTTTTCTTAGATTTTTTAGTTTTTTTAGTTTTTCTTAGTTTTTAGCTTTTCTTAGTTAATTTCTCTTAGTTTTAGAGTTATTCCCTTTTTGGGAAGAACTAGTTATGTTTTTGTAATTTATAATCTTTTTGATTCAATAAATGGGAGTGCAAATTCCGCTTGGAGGTTTTCCAGCAACGGGAATAACATCGAAGTTCTGTAAAGATTTTATTTTCTTTACAGTTAGTTTTTATGCTTTATTTTTACATGTTATATTTAATTTGTCTGTGATTAAATTTAACTCTACTGGCTGTTAGTAAACATGATGTAATAATAATGTTGTTATGCTTGCGAAATATTAAATAGGTGAAAATCTCTAAAATGAATTGATTTTGTTTTTATTCAAGATTTTATATTAAGAATGTTAGAAAGAAATACATTATTTTTCATTACAAACTTAAACCTGAAAATTAGATTTTAAGGTTTAGTTATCCGGTCTGATTTAGAGTAGTGCTCTTTTATTTGTTGGTACAATCGCCCGGTAGTTAGAGTGAAGCTCTATTTCAAAAGTTTTTATAAGAATTATTATCTGAAAATGTATTGACAACATGTTTTCAGTAGTGGTTTTAAAACTTGAAAGTTAGTACTCGGATAACTAAATTCTTAGGTTTAATTTGGACACCTTGAATAAAGTTTAAACTCTCTAACCCCACCAAAGGTAGCATTTAAATGGTTCATTTTCAATCTCTTAGAAAAAGGAATTAATTTAATTAGGCAAATTAGTTATCAACCTCACCCATAGGTGTTAATTGATTTGTTTAGTTAACAAAGAATATCTAACCCCACCAAAGGTGGTATTCATAAAAAAAAGGAGAATCAATAAATATCAATTCATATCTTTAATAACCTAAATAATATGAGCAAACATAATTAACTTAGTTATTATATCCATAAATACTCCACTATTATAAAAGATAAAATTTGCATAAATATTTATTGAATCTATGTTTATTTTTATGTATGTAGATTAAAACATAAAAACCCAAAATATCGTGACAGGATGTTTAGGATTTAATTTCGTTTTTAAAAGTTTGAATAATAAATTAAAAACCACATATATTCCTTCCTTAGATCGACCTTGGGAATATACTTATCATTTTCTACGAAATGATTCGTGCACTTGCGAGAGTTTTACAAATATTAAAACCAAAGTATTGACAATAATCGGCGATCCCGGTTTTCGCTCATCAGTGTCTCAAAGAGTACCTTATTAGAACATTTTTCAACACATTAATGATGGTTTTAGAGATGATCTTGTAGACAATTATACATAGAGAAATTGGTCTAAAATTGCTAGTTTTTTTAATGGAGAACTAACCGTTAGTAATGGTTTGATTAGCATGACATTTAGTTAGCCCAAATCAATGTTGCTTTTTATTTGAAATTACTTCAATACAAACTAATTCTTTAAAAGAATATTGGAGAAGTTTGTGGCATTGGGCAAAAACTATTTTTTAATGTGATCCTTATGATATTTATAATTTAACTACAAAGTAGAACAAGATTAAATTACCTTTATATTTTGTGAACAATTGTTAGAACCTTTGAGCCTTTAAAATCTCATCTCTCAACAAAAATGAATGGAATTTGTGGGGATCCTTGTAATTTCCAAGTTGATCACAAATTTGTTTAGCTTATCCAACTTAAACCCCTTTTTTGCATGAATGATGTTGTTCTCCATGTACAATCTTGATTCAAGAACTACCTTCTAGAATTGCTTTGCTTTGGTATAAATTTTATCTCACAAATTTCTCTCAATTGTGTGTATGAATTTTTTTCCAAAAAGTACCCTACATTGGTTGGCCATGAAGGGTCTCAATAGGGTGATTTCCATTTGACCTAGTTTAATATATGGTAGGCCCAAACAAATGGATTAAAATGTCAACAAAATTATTGACATTGTCGCGACAATGTCTTACATATTCTAACATCAAAATATGATATCCATAACTTTTGGACAAATTTTCGTGAAATTTTCAAGAATTTCGTTAAAATATTGCTTAAATATTGTTGTCATTTAAATTTTGTTTAAATTTATTTTTCTCTAAAATGTCATGAATATTATCGCTAAAATTCATTAAAATGTCGCTAAAGTGTTGCACAAAATATCAAAAACATGATTTTTTTTTCGCTTTCTTCTTCTTTCTGAGCAAACATTTCAATTCAATTTTTTTCTCAATTTTATAGAAGAGAATATATTCTATTTTTTCTTGTTTTAGCATGGTCAGTATACATATGAAATGAATAGGTAAAAGTACCAATTATTATAGTGGGTTGCAAATTAGATTTGAAACCTATAAGAACTAGTTGGCATAGAGTAAACTATGTCACCAATCATGAAGCAGTATAAAATGGTTGAGACTTGCATGACCACTGTGTCTTTATAGATAATAATGCATCATATTGATACGGACCCTCTAGGCGAACAACCCTAGGAACCCACGAACTCAAGGAATAGGAATGATTGAATGGCTAAGAACATGTTGAAGATGATCATATTAGAACACTAGGAAACAAAGTCCTTAAAACCCCAATCTTGAATCACCACAAACGATGATCACTTCCTTCGATAATTCGAATTCAAGCATTCAATACATGGGAAGGCAAAGCAAAAGCTTTCTGAAATATACTTTTTATTAATGATATTGGTTCTTGTCTCCAAATTACATAGCTCTTATTCTTTATTAAGCAAGAAACCCTAAAAGAAAAAAACCTAGATGAAATGAGCTTAATTAGCCTATTTAGTTATGGATTGGGCCTAATCCAACCTTAAAAAATAAAAAGCTAAAAGATTTAAAATAAAAAACCAACAATTCATTAAAATCTATCCCTTATGTAGGATAATATTTGTAGGATCTTGATAATCTTTAGAATATTTGTAAACATCAACTTGGTTAGTACCTCAATCTCCATTATTTCCCTCCTCTTCGAAAAGATTCGTCCTTAAATCTTAGCTTTGTAAGAAGGTCGATTTGGTATTATGGATTCAAATATGAAATCTATTTGATGTTGCATGCCACACAAAGGATATAATCGATGGTGAATCTCTTCAGAAAGTTGATCCTCAAAGTCTTGCAATAAAGATACAACGACGATAGGAAAAGATAAGTTAAGATCGTTAGTAGAAAGATAAGCACCCTTGTACATAAGTACAAGTACTTGTTGCCCTACCATCATTGCACTCTTAATCTCATATTTTTTGGAAATCACACTCATTCTTTTATTTTTATCTCCTTGCTCACTTTTCTCTCTTTTTTGCTCACTTTTCCCTCCATTTTTCTCACTTGTTTTTTTTTATTTTCCTCTTGCTCACACTTTTGTTTTTCCCACATCTTGCACTCTTTTGCTATCCTAATTTGGTCCTTGTAAGCTTGCAAAAGAGAGGGGCTAATACAAATTTTTGGTTGTTCATTTCAAAATAATAGCAATTTTTGTACCCATCATGCGACACCCTCTTATCAATCTACCATTGTCGGCCAAGCAATATGTGAGCAGCATACATTGGTGCCATATCACAAATAACCTCATCTTCATATTTTCCAATTGAAAAAGGAACACAAACTTGTTTGTTAACCTCCACTTCTCCACAATTATTCAGTCATGGTAGCTTGTACAATTTAGGATGCTTCTACCACTTCAGATTTAACTTTTCTACCAATAAGGTACTAGAAAAATTAGTGCATATTCCACTATCAATAATTAACTTGCATACCTTATCCTTCACATGGTATCTTATGTGGAAAATATGATCACGGTGCTTGTCATCTCCTTCATTCTTGGACGGTATATTCAGAAATCTCCTTGTGATAAGTGAATCTCTATGCACAGGTTCTTCCATTTCAACATTAGAACAATCCTTCACTAGTGGTATCTCTTCGTCACATGAATTGGCACTTTCGATTTCTCTATTTGTTTTCACAACCATGATCTTTTTGTCCCATTTACAACTTGCTCTCTCTTCCACATTGAAATCATTTCCTTCTTTGTCTAACCCATATCTTCTATGTCTTCTTTTATGTAATTTAGAATCAGAAGAGTATTCTAAGTCATCGAACCTTGCATTCATTCTCTTAAATTGGTCATGAACAAATTTGATGAAGAATTTCAAGTCAAGCTCTTGTGATTCTCTTCCTTCCTTACTCATGTTGTCAACCTGTAAAATAAAATAAGATAACCCACACACTCCCTTACTTATTTTCTCTCAAATAAGCTCTTCTAAATACTTTTAAGGACAATTTTGTAATTATACCATTGACTGATAAGTGTTTTAACCATACAAGAGCATTATTTAGCATTATTCTCTTCATCTTGTTCTCTCTCTTGTTTAGCCAAAACTATTCAAGTAGGATTTTTCATTGATTTAATTTGTCAAATATTTGTAGTTGTGTTTGATAAATTAACAAACCTATTATATTTGTGATATTGTGTTTTAAACTAATTGTTCTAAAACTACTAGTTAGTTTTGATTTATTTGATATATTTGTTAAATCATCTAGTTAGGATTGTTCTTTATTGAATTTATTCTAGGACACACATTTGTACTTGTGGTATTGTGCTAACTTTTCAGGTGCCAACTGTATGAGTTTGATTAACTCGTGTGACTTGAGTTCATTAGAATATTAGTCTAAATCCAAACACCTTTCTTGTAGAGACCATGGTGAAAGAAATGGCTTGTAAGTAGATTACTCGGGACCATTATCTTGGTAGGTAGTTTGAGTCCTAACCATGTAATTAGACCTTATTTTTCATAGTGGATAGTTAGGTGGACCAATGTTTTTCCTTTTACATCATTGGTGTGGCATAGATTGTTTTCACCTAAAAATATCATGTATCAATCTTTATATTTCTACATTACCTTATTTACACACGATTATATGTCTACCCATTCTACGAACTTTTAATTTGTTAAACTTTCGCTAAATATCTTTTCAACCCCTTTTCTAGCTAATACAATCTGTAACTAAACAAATCTTTTTCTTTCAATTCATTTAACTAACCTCGAGGTAAACTTGTCATTAGTTTACTAGTGATTCATGCACTTACAAGTAATTAAAATTTGTGCATAAATTGTTTGATGCCTTTACTGGGGAGTTTGGCATTTTAAATTGTTTGTTTGTTTCCTTAATTTCGTTAATTTTGTTAAAATTTGCACTATTTTGGTGCTTTAATCCCATTATTTAGTTTATGTAAGGTAGGAGTGTAAAAGCCATATTTGAGGTGGTTCTTGAAAATGATGATGATGAAATCTAACCATGCATAGCATGTATAAATCATGTACATTACAAGATGCAGATATGATCTACAATGCTACACACGATCAGCCGTGTGCATATGACTATGCAGCATATGTAGCATACCAATATATGTGTACAATAGATGCATCATATGTATGTTAACTACCTATACAGATTGTGCATATGACATGTCTGGTGTTGTGTTGCGTATGTAGCACATATAGCCATATGAATGTATGTGTGTGGATGTGCAAGCTACCTATACTGGCTATACATATGAAAGACACGTTACTGCATTACATGTGCAGTATATATAACATATAGTCCATTGCATGTATGATGCGTGTTTACAGTATATGCAACATATACATTATATTTTCAAATGCTATAGTCACCCAACAAAGGATAGGTAGTGAGCATTAACACCTATACTAACACATGCTAAAAGTTGTTATAACTATGATAACTGTGACCGAAATCTGTTAGATTTGTTATAAAGGCACCTACTAATCTAATAATGGTGTGCACCTATGTTCGAGTAAATGCACATCACTATACCGGTATAAAAGCAATAACCCATAGTCTATAAACATAAGAAAAATAGCCAAGGAAAATAGCAGTTTAATAAAACAGTTCTGTGAAGAAATTATTCAAGAAATCTTCTTTAATCTTTTCTCTCTCAGTTTACAATTGTTCATGCATAGCTTAAGAAAACTATGGAAATAAAAATGAAGATTTAAACGAGGCTTTCTAGATGATCTCAAAGCATCCTTTATAAACGTAAGTAAATTTTTTGCAAGAATCAATCAAAGTGAAAGCACTTAAAGACAAGAAAAGTAGCTATGTCGATTACATAAGAAATAGAGTATGAGATTATTTCCTTCTATAATTCGATACTCAACATGAAATTATATAAAGAAAATTACATTGTGTGGAGAAAATAAATATTATACATGTTAAAAGGTTATGATTTAGAAAACTTTATGAATGGTGTCTACAAATGCCCTGAAAAATCTTGTGTCAATAGAACTATGAATACTGAATAGAGGTTTTGGGTTCGTCAAGATCAAATGATCAGTTCTTAGTTGGTAGGATCTATGACATATGAGTTTGTAAAGAAAATGCAAGACTATGACACAAGTTGTGAAACATTGGTGTGTCTTGAGAGATATTTCCTTTCACACTAAAGGGCTTGAATTATGTAGTACAAGGTTGAAATAAGTGTTGTCAAGAAGGAAGGCATAATTTTTGTGAATATTTTTAGCGTGTGCAATCCTTGGCATCTCAATTAGCTTTTATAGGGTGTGTGGTTTCAGAAAAGGACCAGATTATGACAATCTTGAATGGTCTTAATAGTGACTATGATTCAGTTGTGGCTAATGTCCAAGAAGGGTGTGTAAAATTGTAAGAAATGTTACATATATTGTTGAGCCATGAAAGCATATTGGAAAGAAGGAACATGCCTATATCTTTGTTTCATATGGCTAATCTTGCAAACATGACACCCTTATCAAATGCGAATCTTATCCAACAACAACCAATGACACCTTTCCCAATGCCCAATCAAACACAATCTACTATTCCCATCAATTTGATAAACCAAACAGACAAAATGTAAGGTGATTTCATCAAAGAATAAGCATATCATTCCCATTCCCACAAAATCATCAACCCATCTAATTTCCTCCTCAAATATTGCATTCAGTGGATATCCACTACACAATGGCATGCCACATTTTCAAAACTTTCATAGTTTTAACAAAGGCAAGAGAAGAAACTATAACACCAACATACCACAATGCCAAATTTGTGGTAAGATGGGCCACTTTGTGAACAAAAATTGGCATAAATTTGATGCACAAATGACACTAAATGAAACCAATCAAAACACATTTCCACATAATTCTTCTGCTTCACCAATTCTATAATAACAATGCTCTTTTAACAATTTTTTCTTACCAATTCTCCCCGGATAATCAATCTACCTTTTGTACATACCCAATAACTACTAAACCATATACAAATGCTTCTCTCAATAGCCATAATATTCCTCAAGCTCAAGTTATTATATTCAGCTTTGTTACACAAACTTCATTGAATAATGAAACAATAATGACTCAACACTAAACACAAATAACTAACCCATGAAATTAGTCATTGAATACCATTTCCAAAACTTGGTTGATCCACTCAACTTGGCTGTCAAAATTGAGTTCACAGGGAATGAACAACTACAAGAAAAAAATAGTGTTGAATTACAAATTGCTAACACTGGTATGTCTTCCATCTCTTATGCTCATAATCTAGACAATAAATTCATTTTGTCAAACATGTTACATGTTCCATCCATTACCAAGAACCTTCTTAGTATGGCTCAATTTACTAAAGATATCAATGTTTACATGGAATTTCATATTGATTGTGTGTATATAAAGGATAAGAACACAGGGTAGAGGCTCATGCAAGGGAAAACTAGGAATGGATTTTATGCATTTGATATGGCTATTCATAAATAGTTACATGTTATGGACATTCTGCAACCTATCCATAAACCCATATCAGTTCTACACAAGGAAACAACTATCAAAACATATTCAATAAGGAAGTCTCTTTCAATGAATCTAACCTAACTCTATGGCACAACAAATTTGGACATCCATCTCTCAAAGTTACTAAAGTTATAATTAATAAGTGTAATATTATACGTGAATTATTTTTGAACAATAATCGGTTCATACGTGATGCTTGTCAATTAGGCAAAATACATAAATTATCATTTGTTTTTTTATAAATAAAGCTACAACTCCTTTGGATGTTATCCATTATAATGTTTAAGGCCTAAAGGAATGAATTTGTACCCTTCATTGACAACATCAACAGACAGAAGCACTCAAGACTACCAAATATAGACATTCAAGAGGAAGAAGAGCTACTGTAAGAGCCAATAGAAATAAGAGACGCTCTATCTAGAGAAATGGCTATGAAGAAGTATGCAAGGTCAACCATTAGCACTGCTACTTCTTGTATACAGTTGGAGAGATGGCTGAAAATTATGAATTGAAAAATATTCATTATTCCATGTTGCCTTTATTTTATGGAATTCCTAATGAAGATTTACCGACTTTCATTAGGGATTTTTTTGCAACTATGCAAACGTTCCCATTATATTGACTTAATGAGGACCAACTATTAATGAGGTGTTTTCAATACACACTCAAGGATAGAGTAAAGTCTTGGTTCATGACTCTTCCATCGAGCTCTAACTTTAAATATGACGACTAAGATAACCACATTTTGTCAGATGAAGGGACAGTCATTCCATGAGCCTTGGGATTGGTTCAAGTTACTTCTAATCCAATGCCTACACCACCATTTCCCACTGCAAATACACTAGTTTTTCTACGATGGGATGACACAACAATGTCAATTCACAATTGACAATACTATAGGAGGATTTATGAGAGATAAGACAGCTATGGAAACTTATGAGCTCTACAAAATATTGGGTGCTAATTCCTAACATAAAAGTGCTAGAATGAGAAGAGCTGGACTAAATGAGATAGGCTTTAAAAATGAAGTTTCTATGCAATTTCCATAATTTATGAAGTAAGTCGCACTTCTCACCACCAAAAAACTCCAAATAGAGATATATGTGGAGTTTGTAGTAATTATGGGCATGGTGGTGCTAACACTTGTCCCTTTCAAAGTGATCCATATGCAGGTCCTAATTATGAACAAGTGAATGCAATAAAGGGTTACCAACCTAGACATAGGAATGACTCCTATGCAAAAACTTATAATCTAAGGTGGAGAAATAATCACAATTTCTCTTGGAAAGCAAGCAACCCTATCCATGTTTAAAACCAAAACCACATGCAATATCAACATTTGAATCAAAATATGCCCCACTATCCACCTAATAAGCCAACTTTGGAGGAATTTTATCCAATTGAGTAGAGATAACCAAGAGAGAAACAATCAAAGGTTAGACTCTCTAAAGGCATCCATGAAAAGAGTGGAAGGACAAGTAGAGAAACTAGCTAAGCACATGTAAAAGCAAGAGAAAGGAAGATTAGCCAGTCAACCTAAACAAGACAAGGCTATTATAGTCCTTTAAAATAAGGGAATGCAAGGAGTTTTAATGTCAACATCACCATGATTGATAAGAAGGTAGTTAAGGCCATATTGGATTTTGGTGCAAGTATCAAACTAATGCCTTAGTCGGTATACTTTCAATTAAATTTGGAGGAGATGAAATTCATAACTATGTCTCTTCAATTAGTTGATACGTTTATTATATATCCGAAGGGCATGGTAAATGATTTATTTTTATAAGTAGATAGGCTAACAATACTTATTAATTTTGTTATTTTGGATATGTAATAGACCTTAACTATGGACAATGAGCACATTATTCTTCTTGGTAGATCATTCATAGCCATAACTAAGACAATTATTGATGTCCATATTAAGAGGTTAACCATGAAATTCTTGAAAGAGACTATACATATTAAAGAAAATTTAGACAATGAGTCAATAATGAGAAGGACATTGACTGTATCAAAGTAAGCGCTAAATGGGAAGCAACCCATTAACATTTGTTTTCTTCGTTTTATTTTTTGAACATTTTTATTTTTTAGTGATTGTTTTAATTTAATTTAATTTTATTTGGTAATATGTACATTACCTAATATGTTAAGGGTTGATGATACATTTCTATCCCACGTTATTTTTGTTTACTATTGTTTACTATTATTTATTTATTTAAAAAAATTGAATCACATCGTGGCATGCTTTCTATGCACACGACATTGGGCTTTCTGTTCATTTTAGGTTGGAATAGATTTTTTACTTCGAGCTGTAGCATGATAAAATATGCATTGTGGCACATTAATTTGCAATTTTATAGTTGGGAACACTTTTATCATGCACCACGACATGAAAAAAATGTGCGCCATGGCCCGTATCCAATTTTTATACTAAAACACCCCTTGTTTGTCGCAAGAATTTCAAATCAAACCTAAATTTTTTCTTTCTTTCTTTCCAAGCCCTAACCCAACCTCTCGCCCAAAGACATATTTTTCTTACAAAAATTCATTATCTTGTCCAAAAATGTTCATTTTTCTTCTCATCTTTCCATCAAAGCCACATCACTAATCATTATTTGAGCCATTATTGTAGGGATTTCCTTCCATCTTCATTAAGATTGTAGATTTGGTATATATCATCCAACTTCATCTTCTTTCCTAAGTGGTTGGAAAAATTAAAAAGTAAGTGACTCCTACTCTTAAGATAATTACTTGGTTTTATTTCTTAATATTAGAAGTAAATAATTAGTTAGCTAATTTCTCATACTTATTCATCTATATTAACTTGAAAACAATTTACTTATTTTATTTTAATTGTTTAAATATTTTAGATTTTACAATCATCTTTAAATCGACAATTGATAGGGTGTTTAAGATTGTTCCTTTAACTAATTAAGAAAACAAGTAAATTTTAAAACCATCGTAAATTTCTTTAGAGACTTGCCTAAGAGTAAATTTATCATTAATTTACTAGTAAGTTGTGCACTTACAATTAATTAAAATTTGTGCATCCCACAATACTGCATTGGCTCCTCATCTATCGAAAATGTTACATATCACTATATAAGCTCCTCTCCTATGACGTGGCTTTTCACTATCCAACAACCATTTTAACTCTAAATAAAATTTTACTCAATTTCATATTTTTTACACTTAACTCGGTATTTGAGAAATATACAAGGGATTCTTCTTTAATATCTTGCATTACACAAATGTTACATTGTTTCTCGGACATGACACTCAAAAGGAAAATGAACCAAGAACGAACTTAGAAAGTCTGGTGTCAAACAAATATGGCTTTCCCCTATTTTGGCCAAGAAAATAATAATAACGAGAAAGAAATTTATAGAATCAACCTCTTGGACCCTTGCCAACCACTCATACCCACGATGATGATGGGTTGACGAGGGATAAAGCCATTACAACCTCACCGCCCTATGATGGTGGTAAGGGAGTGGCCAACAACAAGACAACAATGAAAACACAATACAAACAAACACCAAATATAAAACACAAAACTATGTCTTAAATAAACATCATATTTTACAAAAGATGGAAGGGGATAAACATCATATTTTACGTACGAAAATATCAACATTAAAATATGATTTAAGATGTTTATTATAGAAAATTCTAATTTGTATACTACATATCCTATGCCATCATTATCACTGTTCATATATAATAACCCATCCATTGTTCAAGCATGGTGAGTTTTTTTATATGAATTATTTGACTTTGGTTTGATTTATTTTTACTTTACTACATAAATAAAATTGGTGGTGGATATTATTCCCTAATTTTTCAAAAAAATGAATATCAGTATGAATATCACTCCTACAAAATGCAATAAATTTCTGGGCAAATGGCACCGAGTAAAGGCTCTATTCGTATTTAAAAAAAAAATTGCATAACAACAAGGAGATCCACCTTGCAGAGCTCTCAAATCTAGAGTATCATTCTCTACCCCTTAAAAACAGATGCATTGTTTTACTTTGTTTTATCAACAACCTATCTCAATCCCCAATCTCCAAAAATCAGCCTTTCATTCAAAGTTTGCATTCAAATCCTCCTCCTTTGGCCTTGTATCCTCACCTTTCCCTTCTTTTTCTTGTTCTCTGGCCAAAATTGTTCCTGGGTATGGAAGGCCTTTTCCGGTTACTTTGTGTAGTACACAATCATCATCATCGTCGTCCGTTGAGGACGATTCCGATGTTGAATTGGACCGACTTCTAGCCCTGTTACCCGAAGAAATGAAGAAAAAAGTTTGCGATCACCCGGAGCTTTGTCAGTTGATTGAAGTGATTATGGACTTGGGTCGGAAGCCTTTGGCCCGGTTTCCCTCCGGTGACTTTGTTTTGTCGGATTGCCCCAACACGGTTCAGGATATTGATTATGCTACTTCTCAGGTAAAACTGATGCTTGCCCACCACCTATTTGATGAATTGTTTTTTAACCCATTATTTATTAATTTTACTTCAAACATAGTGCCTGGATCGATCCTGTTGACGTTTGAATAGCTTATGTCACACAACTCCTTACTTTTAAATTTGGTTTGGGTTGTGGTAGACGATGGTAGTTTTCTTGTGAGTGATCTGAATTAATCTTGTTGGTATCTCGGCAGCTTCCATACAACGTAATTGATTTTAGTAAGGAAGTTATTTGCAGGAATGTGGTCTATAAATGGAGGAGAGAAGAGTAGTTATTAATTTTGTTGATGAAATATTATAATTCTTGCAAGAAAATTACGTACTTGGGAATGACATTAAATGATATAATTTGTAGCTCATGATATCATTTTTTGTCAGTCTTCTGTTTTATTGGCTTACCCTGTAAGAGAAAGTTCTGTATGTAAAAGTTATTGCTTAATGGGTGTAGTTTGAAATATCAAGAAAAATTTTAGGAAATATTTCATGAGATATCTTGCTTTGACCATTAACTGCTTTGAACACATGTTCAAAAATTTTGCACAAACATTCAAGAGTACAAATTTCATCGTATTTTCAACAACTTTGGCGGTATACGGTTTTCGGACCTCCAATGAACCATTAAAGGCTTCAAAGATGAACCTTTACTCTTGATACAAACCCCACCAACAATTGTGATAAAACCCGATAACAATGATGGATCGAAACCCCAAGATCGTGAAGAAAAGATTTGTGTAGTCTTAACCCATCACCTAACAAGATGAAAATAAAGCCTACGGAGGATTGAGATGTCACACCAAGAAAACCTAAGGATTCTCTCAAGAATTCAAGGTGATAAGTTTGGTTGTTTGAACGCCACAAGATTAACTTCATAAGTTCAAGAATTCTTTTAAGAACTAAGAGGAAAACAAGACCTCACAAGAAGATAATTTTCTTAATAATTCCAATCTCTTCTTTAAAATTCGTAGTACTCTTCTTTATACTTGGATCAGCCTTCCAAGAATAGGCAAAGTCATAATTATAGTACAAAAATTAGACTAAATAAGTTTTACCTTTTTTGGACCCTTTAGTCTTCTAATGACAGCTAATAAATAGCTATTTATTGACTTTTAAAGATAGCTAATAAATGACTATTTTGGACTTCTTGAGACAACCAATTTGGACTTCTTAAGACAACCAATTTGGACTTCTAAGGATAGCCAATATATAGATAAATGATTAGATTCAATGTATTTTAACATGTCCAACCAAGACCAAGTTATTCTCCTATTTAATATCCTTGAAACTCTTCAAATTCATACCCTTTAATGATCAAACTATGCTGGCTACAAATTTGCATGCTAATTAGCCTCTTAAATTGCTTTGATGACATGGACTAGGCCTTGATTATTATTTGAACCCATCTTGGTCATTTTAGAATCAATCCAATTCTCTTGGATTAGTCCATTTAGTGCTTCCTTGAAACATTTTGCTCTAAGTCTTGTAATTGGGCCACTAGGAAGTAATAAAGGGTCTTGTACAAAATCAGCTCTATTTTCATTTGTATGATTCACATATCCAGCTCCTTGGTTTGCATCATTCTCCCCCTCTTGAGAAGGATCTGTCCTTAAATCATCACCTAAGTCAAAAAGGAGAGAAATCAACAACATTAAAGCTTGCACTGACACCATACTCACTTGGTAAGTTAAGCTTGTAGGCATCATCATTTATGTGTTCCACTACTTGAAATGGTTCGTCATTCCGAGGTAGGAGTTTTGAACATCGTTTCTCTAGAAAACGGTCCTTAAGTGCAACCAAACCCAATCTCCTTGTTCTAACACTACCTTCTTGCATCTCTTGTTAGCTTGTTGGACATATTGTTTGATCCTCCTTTCAATGTTCAGGCGTGCCTCTTCATGAATCATTTTTACAAATTTTTCTTTCTTCTTGCCATCTAAGTTCACACGTTCCCTCAAAGGTAAAGAAGTTAAATCTAAAGGTGACAATGAGTTAAGGCCATAAACAATTTCAAATGGTGAAAACTTAGATGCAAAATGTATACTTTGATTGTAAGCAAATTCAACATGTGGCAAACAATCTTCTCATGTTTTCAAGTTCTTTTTAATGATAGTAAGCAACAAAGAAGACAAAGTTCTATTTACTACTTCAGTTTGGTCATCCGTTTGTGGATGACAAGTAGTATAAAACAACAACTTGGTTCCCAACTTTCCCCACAAAGTCTTCCAAAAGTAACTCAAAAACTTCGCATATGTGACCTAATCTCTTTGTAGAACAAATCAGCTATATGTGATGCATCATCAGTTTTACGTTATGTAATGAAGTATGCCATCTTGGAAAATCTATCTACCACCACAAAAATTGAATCTCTCCCCCCTTTTGTCCTAGGTAAACCTAAAACAAAGTCCATAGAAATATCATCCAAGGTTCACTAGGTATTGGCAAAAGGGTGTGCAAACCACGGGGTTGCAACTTGGACTTAGCATGTTTACATGTGATACTAGATTCTTTCCACATCACGTTTCATATGAGGCAAAAAGAAATGATCATGTAAAATTCCTAAAGTCATAGCTACACCAAAATAACCCATCAAACCACCACCATTAACTTCTCTCATAAGCAATTCACGCAAAGAACACATAGGCACAAACTTATTTTCCCGAAACAAAAATCCATCATGCCTATAAAACCTACCAAACGCCAGTTTTTCACATGCATTGAATACGTCACCAAAATTAGTATCTTGTGCATACAAATCCTTAATATATTCCAAGCCAAGTAGCTTTGTATCTAAAACGGAGAGTAAAACATATCTTCGCGACAATGCATCAACCACCACATTTTCCTTACCTTGTATCTGATCACATAAGGAAATGTTTCAATGAATTCTACCCACTTGGCATGGCATTTGTTCAACCTTTGCTGTCCTTTCAAATGCTTCAAAATTCATGATTTGTGTGAATCACAAATTCCTTTGGTCATAGATAGTGTTGCCAATTTTCCAAAGTCCTTGGCATACAACTCCTTATCATAAGTCGAGAAATTTAGGACTATCTCACTCAACTTTTCACTAAAATAAGAAATTGGATGGCCTTTTTGCATCAAAACAGCTCCAATACCTATTCCTGAAGTATCACACTTAATTTCAAAAGTTTTTAGCGAAGTTAGGCAAGACAAGCAAAGGTGCATCAATTAACTTTTCTTTGATCAGATTAAATGCCTTTTCCTATTCTTTTCCCCACTTAAATGATACATTTTTCTTAATGATTTTAGTAAGAGGCACACAAACTGTCTATAGAAACTAGCTAAGTCGTGGAAACTCCTTACTTGGTTGATTGTTGTAGGCGATGGCCACTCTTGGATTGCCTTCACCTTTTCCTCATCCACCTCAATTCCTCTCTTACTAACAACAAAACCAAGAAACACAAGCTTATTCGTGCAAAATATGCACTTCTTGAGGTTAGCACGCAACCTTTCCTGCTTTAGAATTTCCAAAACAGATTTCAAATGCATAACATGTTCTTCCAAATTTTTGCTATAAATTAGGATATCATCAAAATACACATCTACAAATCTACCAATGAATGCACGTAAAACATGATTCATAAAACACATAAATGTGCTTAGAGCATTAGTTAAACCGAAAGGCATCACTAATCACTTATACAAACCATATTTAGTCTTAAAAACAGTTTTCTATTCATCACCTTCCTTCATCCTAATCTGATGATATCCACTCTTAAGATCAATTTTTGTAAAGACACAAGAACCATACAATTCATCTAGCATATCATCTAATCTAGGAATGGGATGACGATACTTTACCATTATGTTGTTGATGGCTCGACGGTTAACACACATTCTCCATGTTCCATTCTTCTTAGGAACTAATAGCATTCGAACTGCACAAGGACTCATGCTTTCACGCACATACCCTTTCTCCAATAATTCACTTATTTGCCTCTGAAGTTACTTGGTCTCTTCAGGATTACTCCTATAAGCAGGTCGGTTTGGAATTGATGCATCAGGTATGAAGTCAATTTGATGTTCAGTCTCTCGGATTGGAGGTAAACTATAAGGTACCTCTTCAGGAAGGACATCTTCAAACTCCTACAAAAGAGATACAATATCGCTCGGTAATGCACCGACGAGATCATTAGTACATAAAAGAGATCCCTTGTACAGGAGTACAATAAGGGGCTGATGTGAAAATAATGCTCTCTTGACTCACTTTTTTTTCGCAATATAATTGAATATTTTCTTTCTTGTTCTCATTATGGCCAAAATCCTATCTTTTTTGTTCAATCTGACCAATGTTTTTCTCTCCTTTTTTTAAACTCTTTTGTTTTCAACTTCGACCTTCCTTTTTTTTTTTCATTTGATCTTTGTAACTTTAATTGGTTCTCCCTGACCTGTTTTGGAGTTAATGACACAAGAGTAATAGATTGCCTTTTAAGAGTGAAAGAATACTTATTTGTGAATCCATCATGCATAACCCTTAGATCATGTTGCCATGGTCTCCTCGATAATAAATGGCATGTGTGCATAGGAACCACACCACAAAGCACCTTATCCTCATATTTGCCAATGGATAATGCCACCAACACTTGTTTTGTTACCTTGACTTCGCCACTTTCATTTAGCCACTGAAGTCGGTAAGGTTGAGGATGTTTCAAGGTAGTTAATGCCAATTTCTCCACCAAATCAGTGCTGGCTACATTTGTGCGACTTCTGCCATCGATAATTACATTGCAAACTTTGTTATTTACAAAACACAGGGTATGAAACAAGTTCTCCCTTTGATTACTTTCTACCTCCTTAACCTGCACATTGAGAACTCGCCTTGCTACCAATAAATCTCCAACCATAGCATTTTGCTCATCATCGGCATCCTCCAAAGATGGTACATCATCATCATCTACCTCTTCCTCATTCTCTGACTCAAGCTCTCCTTGAGCATTTATCACCATCATTGTTTTGTTCACACATTGGTCGGCTACGTGTCCTCGCCCATGACATTTAAAACACTTAAGATCACGTGTTTTAGAACTCAAAGTCTCGGTGTTACCTAAAGTAGTGACGGTCTTTGAGTTGTCATTATAAGATAGTTTAAGTTTTGGCTTATTTTGTAGTTGCTCATCCCTTTTTGGAGCTATCTTCCACGGAATGGCGGTAGCCATGGGTTGTCCCCTCTTAGCCAATCTCTTTTGAAATTATTCCTCCACTTTTATGGCTTGATGTACAATATCCGTCAACTCAACCTAGCGTTACATCTCAACTATATCTGCAATCTCACGATTTAAACTGTGTAAACATCTAGCCATAGTGACTTTCCGGTCCTCTTCTACATTAGCCCGGATCATAGCTACCTCTATCTCTTTGTAATACTCATCCACACTTTTAGAACCTTGAGTTAACCTTTGCAACTTTTGATACAATCCCTTATAATAGTGATTGGGTACAAAATGCTTCCTCATCAGCATTTTCATCTACTCCTAAGTGTCCATGGGTGGCTCTCTATTCCCCCTCCTATTAATTAGTAATTGATCCCACCAAACAATAGCATAATCGATAAATTCAATTGCAACCAACTTAACCTTCTTTAATTCCGAATAATTGTGACAATCGAACACCATCTCCATTTTAGTTTTCCACTCCAAATAAACTTGAAGGTCATTTTTACCTTAAAAAGATGGGATTTTAATCTTTATGTTTCCTAAATCATTATCCCTCCTAGGCCTACCCATCCTAGCTTCTCTATTCCCGTACCCACGCTCAAACCTACCCCGGTTCAAATATGGCTCATCAAACTCCTCCATCTTCGCCTCTTCCTCAACATTTCGCCATGGAACACGCCCACCTTACTGCCTATTGGGAATGTTTTGTTGTTGTCCCCTGGGAGTCCCTTCTTCTACCCTGTCCAACCTCTCGTGAATAGGCTCTAATTTAGCCCTCATCATACGCCTCATCTCCCCTAACAACACTTGCATTTGGAGGTTCGGAACTACAGGTTGTCGACATTCTTCGGTTGTATCTTTTTCTTGATTATTGGACATGCTTAGAATCTGCAAAACAATGTTAGAATCCTCACAAACACTCCCTCACATATGTCACTTAAGAATTGATACACTTGCACTCATGTTTTTCACTCTAAACAACTTTTACCCTTTTATGATCTCCACACTCTTGCCCTTTTTCATTCTTTTGTATCTTCTTTACTTCTTAATCGAACTTCAAAAAACTAAATCAAAATAATCCAGCAGTAATTCAAAAATGAGAAACAACCAATACTCGTCAAAAAGATCAAGAATTTGAATAAGGAGAGAAACAAGATTGACAGGAAGAATTTTTTTTTTACTAGAATTGTGTACCAAGAAATGATATGAAATGAGAAATTTTTCTTTTCGTGTACTGAGAGATTTCTAACTGAAATCGTATAGTTTTTTTTATAGCAAGGAATAGGAAATCAGGAAATAGAACAAAAATAAAAGATAGTAAAACTTATCTTAGAATCAAATCTTTGATACCAAATGATACGAACCCTACCAACAATTGTGATAAAACTTGATAACAATGATGGATAGAAACCCCAAGATCGTGAAGACAAGATTTGTGTAGTCTTAACCCGTCACCTAACAAGATGAAAATAAAGCCTATGGAAGATTGAGACGTCACACCAAGAAAACCTAAGGATTCTCTCAAGAATTCAAGGTGATAAATTTGGTTGTTTGAACGTCACAATATTAACTTGATAAGTTCAAGAATTCTTTTAAGAACTAAGAGGAACACAAGACCTCACAAGAATATAATTTTCTTAATAATTCCAATCTCTTCTTTAAATTTCGTAGTACTCCTCTTTATACTTGGATCAACCTTCCAAGAATAGGCAAAATTTTACCTTTTTTGGATCCTTTAGTCTATAAAGACAGCTAATAAATAACTATTTATTGACTTTTAAAGATAGATAATAAATGATTATTTTGGACTTCTTAAGACAGTCAATTTGGACTTCTAAGGATAGCCAATAAATAGATAAATGACTAGATTTAATGTATTTTAATATCCTTGAAACTCTTCAAATTCGTACCCTTTAATGGTGAAACTATGCTGGCTACGAATTTGCATGCTAATTAGCCTCTTAAATTGCTTTGATGACATAGACTAGGCCTTGATTATTATTTTTGAGCCCATCTTGGTCATTTTAGAATCAACCCAATTCTCTTGGATTAGTCCATTTAGTGCTTCCTTGAAACATTTGGCTCTAAGTCTTGTAATTGGGCCACTAGGAAGTGATAAAGGGTCTTGTACAAATTTAGCTCTATTCCCACTTGTATGATTGACATGTCCAGCTCCTTGGTTTGCATCAACTCTTGGAGTATGTTCAAATGAGCTTTACTTTTTAAGACAATTTCAGATTTGAACATGAATTGGTTAGGGGGTCAAAAAATGGTAAGCAGTGAGCCTTTATATTGTAATTGAAATCAATTCTGATTGATTACTCCTATAATATGTCTGCAAATCGCTTCTATAATTATTTCACCTAAAAGTTTATGTACCTTATGTTGGTCTTGTCTATGCTAGTGGATACTTTTGGGATTATAAATCTGACTATTGCTGATGTAAAAAGTGAAGACAAGAAACTAACAATATGGAAGCGTTTTGAGAAGAACATTATATATCTACCAGACTATTGCTTAACTTATTGATTGAATTATCATAATTTTAAAAATGATTGCAGAAGAATTTGCTATCCTTTTCATTTTCACCTATTGACTTCATTTTTGCAGGTTGGTGACTTTGCAATGGATAACCGAGCTGGCATTAGTCGAACATTACATCGTATTAGTGCCATCAGGAACCGTAAAGGTGACATAATTGGTTTAACATGTCGTGTTGGACGGGCAGTATCAGGAAGCGCTAATTTGCTGCGAGATTTGGTCCAGGATGGAGCTTCTTTGTTATTAATTGGGCCTCCTGGTGTGGGAAAAACCACCATTATCAGGTTCATTATATTTTTAAAATATTTCCATGCATGCATACTTTTTGCTGCATTTTCTCTTTAACCTCTTTGCTGCATTGATTTTGACTTATTAAAGGTCTAATGAGAGAGAGGAGGGTGTTAAAATGGTGCACTGTCAAATTATTACTGTCAGTTATAGTACTTATTATGAGTCGTCTCTAAGATGATGAACCCTTATTTGTAGAGACATAGCTCGGATGCTTGCAAATGATTACCATAAACGTGTGATGATTGTTGACACTTCCAATGAGATTGGAGGAGATGGTGATATACCCCACTCTGGCATAGGAAATGCTCGCCGGATGCAAGTGCCTGATTCAGACATGCAACATAAGGTACAATGTGACAAGTTAGGAGTCTGCTGTATAGTTTAAATGTAAGAGTTAAGTATTGCTTCAGCTCTCTATATCTGTCCTAAAGGAAAGGATAAGGCTGATTAACAAAATTTCTTCTCAGAAAAACTCCTAATCATATCTAGGGAATAATAAGAAGAGCACTGCTGCTGTCTTAACTAGGTACAATGACCACACAATTGATGATTGCTAGGAAGCACAAGCAGCTCTGCTGTAAAATAGGGGTTCATTGGTCATGTGTTAAAAACTACTATCGTCCAACCATTAGAGACCACATAAATAGTGTTAACTTTTTCTGTATTGACTATAAAAGGAATTCTTTCATCTAGTTAGGGTTTATGATTATTAGACTTTTATATGTTGGTTATTCTAGCGAGGTCTAACTGGGAAGAGGCTATAAAAGGAATTTTCTCACTCATCCAACATTTTCCAAAATACTCCTAATAAACTTTTCAGGTTTTGATAGAAGCAGTTGAAAATCATACGCCACAAGTTATTGTAATTGATGAAATTGGCACAAAACTTGAAGCCATAGCTGCAAGTACAATTGCACAACGTGGAATTCAACTTGTGGCCACTGCTCATGGAGTAACAATTGAGAATTTGATAATGAATCCTTCATTAGAAATGCTTGTTGGGGGAGTACAGGTGAGACGGGCACAATATTACTGATATTTTCTAAATTTCAATTCACTGCAAAGATTAAAATTTCTGGATCTACTACAACAGTAAATAAAAGATTGAATGTATTAACACTGATAGTTCAAATTACTCCATGTTAGTTCAGAAGTCCCTTTTTGGCAAGTTCTTCACGATCAACTGAGGAAAGGTTTATCCAATTTACTGTATCAGTATTAAGCATAACTGCAATATTGTTAATCTCAAGTAAATTCCTGCATATTGGAAACTTTTGCTTGCACATCGATCACTTGTCATCCATTCTTTCTTGATTAAAAACATGAGGAGTTCCTTACTGCATTATATAAATTACTTCTACCACTTCAGCCCTGTCCATTTTTATTTGTTCATCAAGTTGGTTTCTCATTCAGTAAAATTCAGATAGTGCTCAAGTACTGATATCAATGTTTCCATCCTGCTCATTTAAACTTTGTCACGTGTTCTAATTATTTATTGACATAATTCCATACATTAAAGAACTCTTGTTTTTGTCATTTGTGAAACTTATGGCAATGTTACGTAAATATACTGTGAACTGGGTCTGAGGAAACTGAATATACAATCATCAAGGTAAAATAATTTTCTTCCATTAATTTAGAGTGTTACACTGGGGGATGAAGAAGCAAGCAGAAGGGGAGTTCAGAAGACTATACTAGAAAGGAAAGGACCAGCAACATTTAGTTGTGGGGTAGAAATAGTCTCAAAAACTGAGTTGAGAGTTCATCGCAGTTTAGAAACAACCGTGGATATTATTCTATCAGGTAAGGAATTGTTTTCCTAGGAGTGTCATAAGAGAAAAAATTGTCCTTGAAGTCCATTTCCCTCTCCTGCAAGTTAACTGAAAAGCTAAGATAATCTTACTGTTTTTGTCATAATTTTTGACTTTTCACCACTCTTTGTTGATCAAGGTCGTATCTCAAATGTTGAAGTTCGCAAGATAAACTCCCACGAGTCTAAAGAAAAGATACAGAGGGAACCTTTTATTCACACTTCTATCATAAAAGACGAAATAATTGATGAAGATGCTCCAGAAATGGTTGAGAATGATGCATCTCATAACCAATTCATTGAGGCCTCTCCAAACACCATAAGAGATTCTGGTGAAGATAAGGAGCCACTTCGCCTTTTTGTTTATGGGGTAAGACATCATTACCAGGCAATGTTTACAGTATATGTATGCAATTAATGTTGTCCTTATCCATATACCATTCTATAGTTGTTGCCTTTAATATTTTGTTCGAATATAAAATGGGAAAAGTCTTCTAAGAATTGTTGATGTTTACTATCTCGATAATTTTTGTTTGAATTCTCATTTTATACCATCTACGTAGACATTACTTCTCTATTTAAGCTTTAATGACAGAGCAAATAAATCATGTTCGAAATGGGAGATTAAGAGAGAAGTTTCCAAATGAATTTGCAGTCATAGCCATTGTGCAGATAAAAAGTGACTTGTTTCTTTTGGGTATTTAATAAAAAGGTCTTTCATTTTAAGGACTGCATCTTGCCCAACAGGAACCAAAATGACACAGGCCTTTCCAGACATAGATAGCTTTGTTACATTGAAAAGTAGCAGTCTGTGCATTCAGATTCTTAAGAGAATAGGCATAAATATGGTGTTTCTATTCTACTTATAATAGATTGATTAGAGTGCAAGTATTAATGCCTCACTTTTTATGCATTTTATCCTAACATCTTAGAGAGAAGGGGACGGATAGTAACATTGAAGGCTTCACATCAAACCGATATTCAAGTGTTTGTGTTTGTTTGTAGTATGTCGCATAGGAAAAGCAGAGATGTGAATTTCAAATTAAGTAGAGAAAATGTTATCATTTTGCACTAGTAGTTGGAGACTAGCAAAGTATTTGTAGTGTTAGTAAAACTGATTTTTTTATGGTCACTCAAAACGTAGTATCTTAGTTTTTATATATTTTATTCTTTTCTTTATATAGCATAAAGTTTTATCACACTGGACAAAAGGATCAGTCCTACTTGCATAACTGCCATTGTATTAGGGGAAAAGGCAGCCTTATAAATAAATACTCTACAAAAATACCAACATGATTTTTTTAATAAGGAACTGTTAATTATATGACTAATAGATAAGCAGTTGTTTTAGATTCTTGATGCAAGCGTGATACAAGGGGTTAAAGAATTGAAGATGCACGATACTGATATTGAGTTGACAGATAATATCAGTGAGGCAGATGCACTACTTGCCTTACAATCCAAGCTCAAGAAAAATCCCGGAATCCAAGCTGCTGCTAAATCTCATGAGACACCAATCTATGTGACTAAGGTAATCAATTTCCCTCCTCTCTGAGATTACACTTCATCATTGTATTTTCAACTTGAACTTCTCTCTCTCTCTCACAGACATGCTCGTTGGTGCAAATAAGAAAGGCAATTCGAGCTCTAATGAGTGACTATGAAGATGGTTTGAAAGATTTTGGATCAATAGGCAAGATGGAATCTTCTGAGAGGATTGATGCTTTAGAGGTAAATCTCTTTGTAGCTTTTAGCTATCTTACCATGGTGAAAATGAACTAAAGTATTATCTTACAGTCCGGATCATTTAATCTTATAGTTCTTTTTTATAAAAAAAAAAATTTTGTTTGATAAAAGTCTCATTAAGGTGGTATAGATCTCTTCTATCGACCACAAGTGATTAACGATGTTTGGTTACTCTTGCTCTTATGGTAAATAATTTTCATGACATTGATCACTTCAAATTAAGTAGTGCTCTATCTTACAGGAGGCCAGAGTAGCCATTGAGTATGTTGTAATACCAAAAGAGGAATCTGTTGAGCTACTTCCAAGGACCCCCCAAATTATTGCTCTTCAGATGGATCTTATTCGAAAATACCAGCTTGAAGCAGAAAGAATTGATTCAGAGCCAGACGTGCGCCTTCGCATCCTTCCATTTCATGCAAAGATAAACAAAGACGGTAGTAGTAGCCAAACTGATTTGCATGCTGATGATGACTTTGAAGATTTTTTAATAGGTAATGGTAATGCCTCACTTCACTGTGCTGAGAGATTACCATTATTGCCCGAGTAATTTTATTCTGTATATATGACAGTTTCTTCTGATTTGTAAATTTTGTATTACAAAGCAAATATTTCCTTTACTGATAGAGTACTAATTAGGTTCTTCTAGTGTAGACTCCCACGGTCTTCTCCTTTTTCTCTCTTCTTTCTATCTCTCGAAACTGACCCAACCGAAGTCAAATTGAGCCACAATGAAACTTTTTGAAGGTTTTATAGGTCGATTATGGTTTGATTTTACTCATCCGCAAGTAGTAGGTTCGGTTTAGGTTTTAACATTTTAAATCCACCAAAACCGAATGGATTGCAATATATTTTTTTATAAATTAATTTTCCTTTTCAAATTTTAATTGACACTTTATAATTATTTTATTTCTCAAGGCAATTCAAGTAATATGCATCCATCTAATATTAAGATAAAAACGTCTAGTTATTGAAGCTAAATTAAATCCTCAATAGCTAGAAATTAAGAGATACTCTAATTAAAACTAGTCATTATTATGTGTTGGATGTGAAAATTTATCCTTGTAAATTAAATAAAGAAATATTTTTATTTATGATAATATATTTAGTAATGACATTTTTTTTATTATGTCTTAATATTATAAAGTAACATTATAAATTTTTTGACACAAATCAATAAATAAATAAGATTTTTTTCTTAATGCTATAAATAGGCATAGAAAACAAGTAAATTATATATGAAAAAAATTAAGACAATTAAAATGTATTTATAAGTTGTAAAAGTAAAAAATTATATAATTATTTAAACATTGTGAGGCAAGTGAAAATTTAATTATAATTAATTTGATAACTTGTTACTTTTTGTAGCATTAAAAAGTATACGCTTTTAAAGTGAACGAAAAAAATAATATAATAAAAAAATTTGGGTTCAAAGATACTTATGTTTCTTTTCACTATCTTTTTGTACTCATATCATTAAATAAATTCTCTCTCTTATTTTAAATAATAGATTTGAATCATATAAAATATTTTTTAATATAAAAAATCATCAAATAATTTTATAATAAATTTGAGAAAATAAAAAGCTATATATATATATATATTAATTATTATTGTTAGGTCCGAAGATATGTTATCTCTAACTATTTTATTTTATAAAAAAATTAAAAATATGTGATTTAATAATCAAAACAAAATACTTTGGTAATTCTAGTTTTTCATTCTTTACTAAGTGATTATATCACGAATTTATTATTTTACAAATAATTAATTTTTATTAAAAACATTGAAGTTTAAAAGAATTTTTACTAAAATAACTATTGATAATCGATTTTTGTCAATAATGAAGACTAAATGCATTTTTCCTTTTTGTAGACCTGAGAATAAAGAATACATCATCAGGACCTCGGACTACAACATGTTATGGCTCACTTTGAAGGATGGGAGTAATGTCTCTTATTGTGATTTAGAGAGGTAAAAAGAGATTTTTATGCGGACTCTCTAGGCGAATAATCCTAGGAACCTATAATCTCAAAGGAATAAGAATGATTGATTTGATAAGAATGTGTTGAAACTGATCAGATTAGAACCCTAAGGAAATAAAATCCTTAAAATCCAAACCTTGAGACACCACAAAGGATGATCACTCCCTTTGATAAGTCGGATTCAAGTATTCAATCAAGAACACAAGAAGGCAAAGCAAGAAGCTTTTTGAAATTTTCATTTTCATTAATGAATATTCGTGTGTCTCCATTATTGTTTCGTTTAAATGAAAAAACCCTAGACACCACCTCTTCTAAACTTCCGCCATTAATAATGACATTGCAAACTTCGTTATTTACAAATGGCCTTGCTACCAATAAATCTCCAACCACAACATTTTGCTCATCATCGGCATCCTCCAAAGATGGTACGTCATCATTAGATAGTTTAAGTCTTGGCTTATTTTGTAGATGCTCGTCCCTTTTTGGAGCTATCTTCCACGGAATGGTGGTAGCCATAGGTTATCCCCTCTTAGCCAATCCATTTCGTTTGAATTGTTCCTTCACTTTTATGGCTTGGTGTATCATATCCGTCAACTCAACCTAGTGCTGCATCTCAACTATATCTACAATCTCACGATTTAAACCGCGTAAAAATCTAGCCATAGTGGCTTCCCGGTTCTCTTCTACATTAGAACGGATCATAACTACCTCTATCTCCTTGTAATACTCATCTTTACTCTTGGAACCTTGAGTTAACCTCTACAACTTTTGATACAATCCCCTATAATAGTGATTGGGTACAAAACACTTCCTCATAAGCATTTTCATCTTCTCCCAAGTGTCCACGAATGGCTCTCTATTCATCCTCCGATTAATTAGTAATTGATCCCACCAAACAATAGCATAATCGGTAAATTCAATTACAACTTGACAATCGAACACCATCACCATTTTAGTTTTACACTCCAAACAAACTTCAAGGTCATTTTTACCTAGAAAAGATGGGATTTTAAAATTTATGTTTCCTAAATCATTATCCCTCCTAGGCCTACCCATCCTAGCTTCTCTATTCCCATACCCACGTTCAAACCTACATCGGTTCAAATATGGCTCATCAAACTCTTCCATCTCCACCTCTTCCTCAACATTCTGCCATGGAACACACCCACCTTGCTGCCTATTGGGATGTTTTGTTGTTGTCCCCTGAGAGTCTCTTCTTCTACCCTATCCAACCTCTCGTGAATAGGCTCTAATTCAGCCTTCTTCATATGCCTCATCTCCCCTAACAACACTTGCATTCAGAGGTTTGGAACTGCGGGTTGTCAACGTTCTTCGGTTGTACTTTTTCTTGATTATTGGACATGCTTAGAATATGCAAAACAATGTTAGAATCCTCACAAGCACTCCTTCACGTATTTCACTCAAGAATTGATACATTTGCACTCGCGTTTTTCACTCTAAACGAATTTTACCCTCTTATGGTCTCACACACTCTTGCCTTTTTCCACTCTTTTGTGTCTTCTTTACTTAATCGAACTTCAAGCAACTAATTCCAAATAATCCAGCAATAATTCAAAAATGAGAAACAACCAATACACGTCAAAAAGATCAAGAATTTAAATAAAGAGAGAAACAAGATTGACAGGAAGATTTTTTTTACTAGAATTGTGTACCGAGAAATGATATGTAATGAGAAATTTTTCTTTTCGTGTACTGAGAGATTTCTAACTGAAATCCTATAGTTTTTTTTATAGCAAGGAATAGTATAGCAAGGAATTAGAAATCAGGAAATAGAATGAAAATAATAGATAGTAAAACTTATCTTAGAATCAAAACTCTCATACCAAATGATACGAACCCACTAACAATTGTGATAAAACCTGATAACAATGATGGATCGAAACCCCAAGATCATGAAGACAAGGTTTGTGTAGTCTTAACCCATCACCTAACAAGATGAAAATAAATCCTACGGAGGATTGAGATGTCACACCAAGAAAACCTAAGGATTCTCTCAAAAATTCAAGGTGATAAGTTTGGTTGTTTGAACGCCACAAGATTAACTTCATAAGTTCATGAATTCTTTTAAGAACTAAGAGGAAAACAAGACCTCACAAGAAGATAATTTTCTTAATAATTCCAATCTCTTCTTTAAAATTCGTAGTACTCTTTTTTATACTTGGATCAGCCTTCCAAGAATAGGCAAAGTCATAATTATAGTACAAAAATTAGACTAAATAAGTTTGACCTTTTTTGGACCCTTTAGTCTTCTAAAGACAGCTAATAAATAGCTATTTATTGACTTTTAAAGATAGCTAATAAATGACTATTTTGGACTTCTTGAGACAACCAATTTGGACTTCTAAGGATAGCCAATAAATAGATAAATGATTAGATTCAATGTATTTTAACATGTCCAACCAAGACCAAGTTATTCTCCTATTTAATATCCTTGAAACTCTTCAAATTCACACCCTTTAATGATCAAACTATGCTGGCTACGAATTTGCATACTAATTAGCCTCTTAAATTGCTTTGATGACATGGACTAGGCCTTGATTATTATTTGAACCCATCTTGGTCATTTTAGAATCAACCCAATTCTCTTGGATTAGTCCATTTAGTGCTTCCTTGAAACATTTTGCTCTAAGTCTTGTAATTGGGACACTAGGAAGTGATAAAGGGTCTTGTACAAATTTAGCCTAATTCCCACTTGTATGATTGACACATCTAGTTCCTTGGTTTGCATCAATAAAAAAGGTTGGCGTGAGCTTTGAAGGAAAAAAAACAGAGAGAAGAAATACTTTAAAAATTGGAGAGTGATAACAATTTGATTTGAGAGAAAACACGTGAGGATGTGTGTGAGTTATCTTATTTTATTTTACAGGTTGAGAATAAGAGTAAGGATGGAGAAGAAGCATAAGAATTTGACTTGAAATTCTTCATCAAATATGTTCATTACTAATTGAAGAGGATGAATGCATAGTTGGATGATTTAGAATCCTTTTCTGGTTCTAAATTATATAAAAGAAGACATAGAAGACATGGGTTAGACAAAGAAGAAAATGATTCTAATGTGGAAGAGAGAGAAAATTGTAAACGAAAAAAAAGATCATGGTTGTATAGACAAATGGAGAAATTGAAAGTGCAAGTTCATGTGATGAAGAAATACCACTAGTGAAGGATTGTTCTAAGGTTGAAGTGGAAGAACTTGTGTATAGAGATTCACTTGTCACAAGGAGAGTCCTGAATATACCGCCTAAAGAAGAAAGAGATGACAAGCACCATGATCATTTTTTCCATAGAATATGCTATGTGAAGGATAATATATGCACATTAATTATTGATAGTGGGAGTTACACTAATGTTGTTAGTACCATATTGGTAGAAAAGTTAAATTTGAAGTGGCAGAAGCATTCCAAATTGTACAAGCTACCATGGCTAGATGATTGTGGAGAAGTGGAGGTTAACAAACAAGTTTAGGTTCCGTTTTCAATTGGAAAAATGAAGATGAGGTTCTTTGTAATGTGGCACCAATGTATGCTGCTCACATATTACTAGGATAACCATGGTAGTTTGATAAGAGGGTGTCACATGATGGTTACAAAAATCATTATTCTTTTGAAATGAACAATTGGAAAGTTGTATTAGCCCTTATGAAACCTTTGCAAGCTTATGAGGGCAAAATTATGATAGTAGAAGAGTGCAAATTGTGGGAAAAACAAAAGTGTGAGCAAGAGGAAAATAACAAAAAGAGTTAGTGAGGTAGAGAGCAAAAATGAAGATGAAAGTGAGAAAAATGGAGAGAAAATTGAGCATAATGAAGGGAAAAGTGAGAAAAAATAGAAGAAAGTGAGCACAAAGAATAGAAGAGTAAGCAAAGAGCAGAGAAAAGTGTGCAAAAAGGAGAGCAAGATAAATGAATGAGTGTATTTGCTGAAAAAATATGAGATTAAGAGTGCAATGATGGAAAGGCAACAAGTACTTGTACTTATGTAAAAGGATGTTTATCTTTCTACTAACGATCTTAACTCTTCTTTCCCTAGTGTTGTTGTGTCTTTATGGTAGGACTTTGAGGATCAACATTTTGAAGAGATTCCCCATGGATTACTTCATTTGAGAGAAATTGAGCATCTAATAGACTTCACACTTGGATCCGCTATACCAAATCGACCTTCTTATAAAGCTAAGATTGGAGGAAAAATCTTTTCGAAGAGGAGGGGAATAATGGAGATTGAGGTGCTGATCAAGTTGATGTTTCTAAGTGTTGATCAAATTGATGTTTCCAAATATGTTCAAGATGTTTTACATGGAATTGGTGGTCTAGTGGTTAGGGATAGATTTAGAAGATCAAGTTGGATGCAAGGGTTAATTTAGGAAGAAATTTTTGTTTTATTTAATTGTGGGCCTTTTATATTTAGCAATTTTTATTTTAGTTAATTGTAGGTTTTTTATTCTAACTATTATAGTCTTTTTTCTTTTAAGGTTGAATTAGGCCTAATCCACAACTAAATAGGTCCATTAGGCCCATTTCATCTAGGGTTTTTTGCTTATGAATAAGAAGAGCTATGTAATTTGGAGGGAATAACGAATATTATTAATGAAAAGTATATTTCATAAAGTTTTTGCTTTGCTTTCTTGTGTTCTTGATTGAATACTTGAATTCGACTTATCAAAGGAAGTGATCATCCTTTGTGGCATATCAAGATTGAGGTTTTAAGGAATTTTTTTCCTTAGGGTTTTAATCTGATAATCTTCAACACGTTCTTAGCAATTCAATTGTTCTTATTCGGTTTCAAAAAAAAATATTGATAAATCGGAGTTGCTATTTTAAACGGAAAAATATTTTGACTCGGGTAATAGAATGACTATTATAATATATCAAATTGAAGCTAATTTGAATTCCTATAATTGGAAATGGGGTTTTGCTTCCATTACATGTCATTTTTGATCCCCAATTTCATCGTTTAGACCACATACCGAGGGGTTGAAGTTTTGTTGCACCTTTTTGTGTTATTTTTGGTTCATGTTCATTAGGGTTGTGAATATTTGTTTGTGAATTTTCTATTCAGAGCAGCAGCAGTAGCAATAAAAAAAAGAAAGAAAAAAAAGAAGAAGAAAAGGTGAACAAAGTAGTAGATTTTTAAATAATCTAATTCTTGTTTTCTTGGTGAGTTTTCTTATTTTTGTTGAAATTTGTTTTCCCTTTATTTTGTTCTTGCTACCCTAGACTAATTTAAAAAAAAGGAATCAAAGTTGATCAAGATTCTTTCTTTAGTGTCCTCTTTGATCAAGAGTCTTTCTTTAGAGTCCCTTTTGGTCAAGAGTCTTTCTTTAGAGTCCTCTTTGGAATTTCTTTTTGTCATAGTTTTCCATTAAGATTTTTAGAATTCTGAATTTTGAGATTGTCACCAATAAAATAGTTATTTCTTGAGATTATTTGGATTCTTGAATTTTGTTAAGAAAGAAAATGAGGTTTTCATGAGATTCAAGTGGTAAAAAAGAGAGCGAAAATAGTGTTAAAAAAAGGAGAGTGATAACAATCTTATTTGAGAGAAAACACGTGAGGGAGTCCATGGGTTATCTCTTTTTATTTTACAAGTTGAGAACATGAGTAAGAAAGGAAGAGAACTACAAGAGGTTGACTTGAAATTCTTCATCAAATTTGTTCATGACCAATTTAAGAGAATGAATGCAAGGTTGGATGATTTAGAATTCTTTTTCAATTTTAAATTATATAAAAGAAGATATAGAAGACATGGGTTAGACAAAGAAGAAACTAATTCCAATGTGGAAGAGAGAGCAAGTTGTAAACGGGACAAAATGACCATGGTTGTACAGAAAAATGGAGAAATCGAAAGTGTCAATTCATGTGACAAAGAGATACATGATGAGCGAAAACCGGGATCGCCGATTCTTGCCAATACTTTGGTTTTAATATTTGTAAAACTCTCGCAAGTGCACGAATCATTTCGTAGAAAATGATAAGTATATTCCCAAGGTCGATCTAATGAAGGAATGTATGTGGTTTTTAATTTATTATTCAAACTTTTAAAAACGAAATTAAATCCTAAACATCCTGTCACGATATTTTGGGTTTTTATGTTTTAATCTACATACATAAAAATAAACATAGATTCAATAAAGATTTATGAAAATTTTATCTTTTATAATAGTGGAGTATTTATGGATATAATAACTAAGTTAATTATGCTTGCTCATATTATTTAGGTTATTAAAGATATGAATTGATATTTATTGATTCTCCCTTTTTTGTATGAATATCACCTTTGGTGGGGTTAGATACTCTTTGTTAACTAAACAAATCAATTAACACCTATGGGTGGGGTTGATAACTAATTTGCCTAATTAAATTAATTCCTTTTTCTAAGAGATTGAAAATGAACCATTTAAATGCCACCTTTGGTGGGGTTAGACAGTTTAAACTTTATTCAAGGTGTCCAAATTAAACCTAAGAATTTAGTTATCCGAGTACTAACTTTCAAGTTTTAAAACCACTATTGAAAACATGTCGTCAATACATTTTCAGATAATAATTCTTATAAAAACTTTTGAAATAGAGCTTCACTCTAACTACCGAGCGATTGTATCAACAAATAAAAGAGCACTACTCTAAATTAGACCGGATAAGTAAACCTTAAAATCTAATTTTTAGGTTTAAGTTTGTAATGAAAAATAATATATTTCTCTCTAACATTCTTAATATAAAATCTTGAATAAAAATAAAATCAATTCATTTTAGAGATTTTTACCTATTTAATATTTCGCAAGCATAACAACGTTATTATTACATCATGTTTATAAACAGCCAGCACAGTTAAATTTAATCACAGACAAATTAAATATAACATGTAAGAATAAAGCATAAAAAATAACTGTAAAGAAAATAAAATCTTTACAGAACTTCGACGCTATTCCCGTTGCTGGAAAACCTCCAAGCGGAATTTGCACTCCCATTTATTGAATCAAAAAGCTAATAAATTACAAAAACATAACTAGTTCTTTCCAAAAAGGGAAGAACTCTAAAACTAAGAGAAATTAACTAAGAAAAGCTAAAAACTAAGAAAAACTAAAGAAAACTAAAAATCTAAGAAAAGAGAGAAAGAAAGAAGAAAAATATTTTATTTTTCGGTGTGTATAGAAGTGAAGGGAGGGGTATTTATAGGTGAGGATGGAGAGAAAAAGTGAGTGAAAAAATGATAAAAAATGGTGAAAACGCGGAGTGCAAATGCTGAGGTCATTGATGACATCAGCATGATGTCATGGGGGTAGCTGCACGTGAAAAATGGGGCGAAAGGGCGTCGGCGCGCGCGGTTGGGCAACTGCGTGACGCGGCGGCGCGATTTTCTCTCATTTTTGATATTTTTGACATTTTTGACATTTTTGACATTTGTGACCCATTTTGTCCAATTTTTCCATATTTGTTGACCTTTCCCCATTTATTTATTAATATATTTGTGATGTATTGCTTGCATTATTCCTCTTGGAGTTTTTAAGTTACGTTTTTTAAGCCAAAATACCTGAAAAACAATAAAAATACTCGTGATTCCGAAAAAGAAAAATATATATAAATATATGATAAAACATATAAATATATATATATATATTAATCAATTAATGTGCATAAAATCATGGTAATTTTAGTGCTTTTTGAGCACTCATCAATACCATCAATGAAGGATTGTTCCATTATTGAAGTGGAAGAACCTGTACATAGAGGTTCACTTGTCACACGGAGAGTTCTGAATAAATTGCCTAAGGATGAAGAAGATGACAAACACCGTGATCATATTTTTCACACAAGATTCCTTGTGAAGGATAAGGTATGCATATTAATTACTGATAATGGGAGCTGCACTAATGTTACTAGTACCTTATTGGTAGAAAAGTTAAATTTGAGGTGGCAGAAGCATCCCAAACTGTATAAACTACCATGGCTGAATGATTGTGGAGAAGTGTAGGTTAACAAACAAATTTGGGTTCCTTTTTCAATTGGAAAATATGAAGATAATTTTCTTTGTTATGTGGCAGCAATGTATGCTGCTCATATATTGCTCGACTGAACATGGCAGTTTACAGGAAGGTGTCACATAATGGTTACAGAAACCGTTATTCTTTTGAAATGAACAACCAAAAAGTTGTATTAACCCCTCTCAAAATTTGCAAGCTTATGAAGACCAAAATATGATAGTAGGAGAGTACAAGTTGAGAGAAAAACAAAAGTGTGAGCAAGAGGAAAATAAAAAGAGAGCAACTGAGGTCTAGTGGAAAAAGGGAGAGAAAAGTGAGGAATGATGGAAAACTAAAATGATGAGTGTATTTGTTGAAAAACATGAGATTAAAAGTGCAATGATGGGAAGGCAACAAATACTTGTATTTATGTACAAGGATGTTTATATTTATAATAACGATCTTAACTCATCTTTGCCTAGTGTTGTTGTGTCTTTATTGCAAGGCTTTGAGGATCAATTTTCTAACGAGATTTCCCATAGATTACATCCTTTATGAGGCATGCAACATCAAGTAGACTGCATACCTAAATCTGCAATACCAAATCGACTTGCTTACAAAACTAAGATTTTAGGACGAATCTTTTCAAAAAAGATGGGAATAATGGAGATTGAGGTGATAACCAAGTTGATATTTAAAAATGTTCTAAAGATTCTGAAGATCCTATATAATGGAGAGATTTGAAATATTAAATTGGATGTAAGGATTAATTTAGGAAACAATTTTTTTTGTTTTAGTTAATTATGAGCCTTTTATGTTTAACAATTTTTTGTTTTAGTGAAATGTAGGTTTTTTATTTTAAGTTTTTTAGGTTTTTAATTTTTAAGATTAGATTAGGCTTAATCCACGACTAAATAAGCTCATTTCATCTAGGATTTTTTCTTTTAGAGTTACTTACTTATAAAGAAAAAGAGCTATGCAATTTGGAGGTAAGAATGAATATCATTAATGAAATGTATATTTCAGAACGCTTTTACTTAGTCTTATTGTGTTCTTAATTGAATGCTACATATTATTTGCTGTGTTCTTAATTGAATGCTACATATTATTTGCTTTAGTAGAGTTCATATGGTTATCTCTGGACAGGACAAGGCTAGGCTTCATCTTAGCTTGTATAGTTGGCCTTGGTTGTCCACTAGCTGAGTTTCCTATAATGAAGTAAGATGAGATAGTGTTTCATTTATTGTCAATTTGTGGCCATTAGGTCTTGTTGAATGTTGAATTTGAGTCAATAAGACCCCTTTTTAATGTCATTGGGTATTTTTTTTTTTGTTATAAGTTTTTTGGGTTTCATTTTTTGTTTTAATTTTTTGCTGATGCATATTCTAATGCTATCATTTAGGTTCCTCCAACTTTGGTATTATCCACAGGCAAACATTGAAATTTTTGAGCAGGTAACTGAGCAATATAATCCACAAAACACAAGTTAATATGTTGTTATAACAATTGGTTGACAACTTGTCATCTTGCAGGGGTTAGTAAGCTGGACAATCACGTGCTACTTCGTCTACACTGTTTTTGATTAATCTATCATGGTGGCGAAAATTTATTTTAACTACTGATAAAACATAAGAAGAATAATCTTCTTAGGGATATAATTAAAGGTCTGTTATGTATCTCAGGCCACAATGTTAAAAAAAAGCCCAACCTTCTTGTGTTAAGGTCTTCTCTTGAATTGAATTTAGTTTTCATGTACTCTCTTACACGTTGAATCCACTATTCCATCAGAGAAAGAAGGGCGTTCTGTTTGAAGTATAGATACAGGACAAGTTTTCTTCCCTTATGAATCATTGGATTATGCCCTATTGTCTATATTTGTGATGCAAATTTTTTAGCATAAATTCACTTTTGTATGTTTTTCCATGAAATTCACAAACCGTAACTTGAATTTTCAAAATATGGCTAAACTGAAACAAAATGAGGAGCACTGGTTTACAATTGTCTTCTGATACCCCATCCACCTATTTATGCATATTCTGTTGAGAAATCAAATCCTATTGTTAAATGATTTGATGTATCAAGTAGTTATTATTTAGATATATATTACTATGATTTATTGTATCACATAGTTATTATTTAAATATATATAAATAACCTACAAAATTAGGAAACTAGCTATATAAATAGGTGTAATCATTCATCAATCAAATCATGAAATATACTTCTTCACATTCTAAGAATTCGATATGGTATCAGAGCTTATGTTCTTCAAAACCTTAAAAAAACGAACGAAAACACAATTTACCCATGGTCGGAGAAGGACAGAAGATTGAGGTTCAACAACAGAACACCTTCAAAGCCTTAACATCATGTGAAAGCACTAATCATCCTCTCTTTCTCCATCATTCAGATCAACCAGGAACCATCCTAGTTGCACAACCTCTCATGGAAGATGACTACACGACATGGGAGGAGTCGATGATTATGGCACTCACTATCATATAACAAAAGAGGTTTTATTGATGGAACCATAATCAAGCCAACCCGCAACGCTTCTGAGCAACTACAGTGGGAACGATGCAACACTCTTGTGAAACTTGGTTACTAGAAGCTATGTCGAAGGAGATTGCAAGTAGTGTAATCCAATGTAAGGATGCGCGAGGTATGTGGTTATAATTGAAAGAAAGATTTTCTCAGATCAATACAGTTTCCCTTTTCCAAATTGAAAGCGCCATCCATGGCTGCAAACATGGCATAATAACAATCACGTCATTATTTACAAAGTTTAAAGGCTTATAAGATGAGAAAGATGCACTTTGTGCTTTTCCCTCTTGTAGTTGCGAGGCTGCTTCTAAGGTCAAAGACTGCATCGAGACGTAGAAAGCCATGAAGTATTTGATGGGCTAAATGAAGGCTATGCATAGACTAAGAGTAACATTATCGGTATGGATCCTTTGCCAACTCTTAACAATGCTTATACTATGGTTCTTCGACAAGAGAAATAGGTAGAGGTATCCATTGGGGAAAATACACATGACTTAAAGGCTTCAACATTTGCTATGAGGAAGTCTTCTCATGAAATTTAGTTAATAAGAGGAGATACCAAGTGGTACGAAAAATGAAAAATGGACAACCATAATACCAAAAGCTATAGGGCACAACTCAAGTGTACGTATTGTGGCCTCAAAGGCCATACATACGACTAATAATACAAGAGAAAGAAAACATTGGCAGGAGAAGAAGGGAGCTCAAAAGTAAACTTTATGGGAATGATTAATGAAGGCAATGCAAATCTTACTGGTCTCCCTTTAGCATAGAGTGAATGCAAGCAGATGATGGGATTTTTGAGCAAGATTAAGGCTATAGTTGGCAAGACCAATGACGGCCATCAATTGCTAGAAATGTTGAACACCACACAACCATCCTCTACAAATCTTGTTGGTAATGTCCCTAATTTTGAACATATGTCAAGTAAAACATTTTCTTTCACACAACATAATAAGGATATGATATGGATATTAGATAGTAGAGCTAGTGACCATATTATGTGTGATCTTGTCCATCTTACATCATCTTGACCTATTCATAATCAAACAGTCAAATTACCTAATGATACCATGTTGTAGGTCTCTCATATTGGGACTGTAGTATTTTCCTCACATTTTATACTGTATAATGTCCTTTATGTCCCATTGTTCTACTTAAACCTTATATCTATTAGTTTCATTGGATTATTTTTATGTCACTGTATTTATCAAATAAGTTTGTTTTATACAAGACCTTCAATCGGGGAGGATGATTGAGACAGGGGTTAAAAGTGAGGGACTCTACTACCTCAATATGCCCAAGAAAGAAACATGTAATGTGGTGAAGACTAAAACTCAAGACTTGTGGCATCAGTTACTCAGCCATCCCTCTAACAAGGTGATTTCTTTGTTCTCTTTTACAAAAAATAAAACTTGTGATCTTAGTCATTGTTTCATTTGTCCTCTAGCTAAGCAAACTAGATAGACTTTTTCCTTATGTTTTTTGACTAGTACTTCTTATTTTGATTTAATTCATGTGGACATATGGGTGGCTATAATGTTTCATCTCATTTTGGAGCTCAATATTTCTTAACAATTGTTGATGATCATTCCAAGAGTACTTGGGTTTTCTTCATGCATCATAAGTTTGAAGCAAGAAATTTACTCATTCATTTTATTACTTTAGTTGACACACAGTTTGGAAAAAGAATCAAGGTTTTTAGGAGTCATAATGGTCCTGAGTTTAAGTGTGTTTAATTCTATTCTTCTAAGGGTATTTTACACCAAATGAGTTGCAACAATACACCTAAACAAAATGGCATTGCTAAGCATAAATAGAGACACTTCATAAACATTGCTTGTGCACTTCTCTTTTAGTTACACTTGCCTAAATCTTTTTGGGGAGATGCCATATTTATGGATGCTTACCTAATCAACAGGACATCAACACCATTTTACAAGGAAAATACCCTTTGAGATTTTGTTTCACAAACAATCGACCTATTCCTAGCTTAGTGTCATTGGTTGTAGGTGTTTTGTTTCCACCCATTCGTTGTGACCTAGTAAATTTGACCTTCGTTCTATTGAATGTATCTTTCTGGGTTATCCTCATGGTCAAAAGGGTTACAAGGTTTGAAGAAAACATTAATGTCTCAGGATGTGATTTTTTTAAGCTAAATTTACTTATCAAGCTAGGACTATAACATCTTTGACTCTTGATAACTCTCAGCCATTAAGTCACTTATTTCCTTTCTCATTTACTTCATCCCGAACAGATCACCACCTTTCACCAAATCTTTTCAAATCTAAGTTTGATTCCACTCCTAACTCTCCAAACTTTCGAGGATCACAATCACATTCCAATCCTAACTCTGCCACCTCAATTGTTTCACCTGAAACTCACTTTTCAATCATCTCAGACTCATCCATTTCCCTAAAAGTTTCTCCATAACCATGATGGCCCACAAGAACCACGAGAACATCGACCACATTGCAAGGCTTGCATATTGAGGCACTCCTTCCTTCTTGCCCTACAATGTAATCCTCCAGGATCAAAGTTCAACCTTCAAGTACTCCTCATTTTATTGCTCGTGTCTTATTCTATGACATACTTTCTCCCACACACAAATTTTTTACTATCAATCTTAGCTTAGAAAAGGCATCACAATATTTTTCTTAATCCATACTTAAACCAAAGTGGAGAGTAGCCATGATTCAAGAAATTCAAGCCCTACAAGAAAATAAGAAATGGAGTTTGGTACCTCTTCCTCCCAAGAAAAAACCAATTGGTTTTAAGTGGATCTATAAGATCAAACATAATCCTGATGGAAACATGGAATGTTACAAGGCTTATTTAGTTGCCAAAGGTTACAGTCAGTTGCTGGAATTGATTATCGAGAAATCATTGCTCTTGTAGCCAAGCTCACCACAGTTTGTATCCTTATCAGTTTAACAGCTTTGTATGGTTGGCATTTCTACCAATTGAATTTCAGCAATTCCTTTCTCAATGGTGACTTATGTGAGGAGGTTTTCATAAAGCTACCTCTTATTTCTGGACGAAAGAGGGAGTATAAGTTTGTCAACTTCACAAATCACTCTATAGATTGAAGCAAGCATCCCGACAATGGTTTTTGAATTTTTTTTACTTCTCTTAAGAATGATAGTTTTAGTCAATGTTGGTCATACTATTCACTTTTTGTTTGAAATTACGAAGGAATATTTACAACCTTGTTACTATATGTTGATGATGTTATTGTAACCGAGAATGATTTGGCAGACATCTTGAAAACGAAGCAATTTTTTGCAAGTATGTTCAAGCTCAAATACATGGGATAGTTAAAATATTTTCTTGGCATTGAGGTCACACGGTCTAAAAAAGGAATTGTTTTAAGTTAGCATAAGTATGGACTTGAAGTTCTTGAGGATGCTAGTTTCCTAGGAGCTAAACCATCACGATTTCCCATTGATCAGAACTTGGTGTTATGATCAGTTGAGGGAATATTGTTAAAGGATGAATCTCAATATCGACGATTGATTGGAAGACTCATTTATCTTACAATCACTAGACCAAAACTTGTGTATGTAGTGCACATTTTGAGTCAATTCATGGACAAGCCTTACCAACCTCACTTGGATGCAGCTCACAAGGTGTTAAGATATTTAAAATAAAGCACAAGTCAAGGGATACTACTACCTTCCACTGGATAATCAGAAATAAAAACTTATTGCGATGCAGATTGGGAGCGATGCAAGGACACTCCAAGATCTACTACTAGGTATTATATTTTCTTAGGTAATGCACCCATTTCATGGAAGACTAAGAAGCAAATAACTGTATCACATTCCAATGTAGAGGTGGAGTACAGGTCTGTGGCAACAACATGTTGCGAAATTACATGGATTAGAAATCTGTTAAAGGACTTAAATGTTAACTACACACGTGCAGTCATATTATTTTGTGATAATCAGGCTGCAATTCATATAGCATCAAATAAATTTTTTCATGATCGAACAAAACATATTGAAATCGACTGCCATGTTGTCAAGGGAAAGGGTGCAAAGATGATTAGTTCAGACCATTCATGTCAAAACACAAGAGCAACCAACCGACTTGTTCATCAAGCTACTAAGTAATAAATAGTTCACTATTCTCTTTAGCAAGATAGGTTTAATCAACATACACTCTATCTTGAGAGGGATTATTGAGGAATCAAATCCTACATGATATTGTTAAATGATTTTCTGTATTAAGTAATTATTATTTAGATATATATTACTATGGTTTATTGTATTAGTTATTATTTAGATATATATCACTATGATTTAGCAGCATAGATAGTTTTGCAAAATTAGGGAACTAGCTATATAAATAAGTGTAATCATTCATCAATGAAATCATGAAATATACTTCACATTCTAAGAATTCAATATATTCTATAGTTAAAATAAAATCAACGTTTTGCCCATGCCTTGTATGTGCAGTTGGTAAGGATGTGGTGTATTTGGTTCAAGATTCAAATCCAAACCCCCACATTAGGTAAAATGGGTGATTATGATTTTAAATAAAAAAAGAATCAGCATATTTCCTTAAGGACGAAGATCGTCTATTTGTGATTTTTAATGAAAGTACATTTTAGTCCCATGCATATTAGGTACGGTAGTACAAATCTATTACATTTATAAAAAGTCATAGAGGTCTAAGATAATGGACTTGCATTGCTTCGCGTTTGCCAATATAAGTCCATTACTTTTACAAAATGAACTTCAATGACTTTTCTTGTAAAGATATCGAACTTGTGCTACTCCACCTAATAAGGTAGGAGATTAAAGTGCACTTTCATTAAAGGTAGCGGACTTGGCTACCATTGTTCTTTAACTTAATTATACAAATTGTTAGTCCAAAAAGTGAAGCACTATAATTTTATTATTTTTATAAAATGAATTTTTGCAATCGTTTATATGAAGGTAACGAACTTGTGCTGTCTCAGCTAATAGGTAAGAGATTGATATGTATTTTCGTTAAAGATAACAGACTTAGGTATCTTTTTCCTTTGCTTAATTATACAACTTGTTTATCCATTTCAAAAAAAAAATCACGAAACGTCAATCTCTTCTTATTACAAAGATGTTAAACAATTTGCAAAGTAGAAGGCTAGCCTCTCTTTATTGCCCTCAATGTATATAATTTTTACTTTTCACATTTGACACTACTATGAAATGTGGCATTTAAGTCGATATGTAAAGTTAGTTTTTGGAGAAAACCGACTTATAATCAATTTAAAGTTGGTTCGGTGAAAAAATGACGTTATATGGTTCGGTGAAAAATTGACGTTATACGGTTTGGTGAAAAACTGATGCTACGTATATCATCGGTTAACATGTTGAACTGATACTACACTTACGACATAGCGTCGGTTCTACGTGTCAATCGATGTTACACACATGGTATTCTTTTGAGTTATAAATGTTGGTATTATCATTGAGAAAATATTGATAATACTCACGGGGAGGAGATAAATAAGAATACGATTGGATTACATACATCTTATCATAATGTATAGAAAAAAAATATGTTTCATGGTGTTGAAGATGAACTACATGAGGATAATCTCAAAACCTTTAAAAAACTTCTAGAAGATGCTGAAAAACCGTTGTATCCAAAATGCAAGAAATACAATAAAATGCCAGGATTTGTTCATTTGTATAATATGAAGGAAAAACATGGTTTTTCTAACAAGGGATTCACATAATTACTAAATCTACTAATAGATATGTTTCCTGAGGGTATTGAATTTCCATCTTCAATGTATGAAGTGAAGAAATCTCTTAGTAGATTTGGCATGAAATATCATAAGATTCATGCTTACCCAGATGATTGCATTCTTTATAGAAAAGAATATTAGACATTATATCATTGTCTGATGTGTAAAGAATCGAGATGGAAGCATGCTACAAATGAGACAACACCTAAGAAAGGCGTTCCTGCAAAGGTTCTTTGGTACTTTCCTCCGATTCCTCGGTTTCAAAGGTTGTTCAAAAGTAAAGAGACATCAAAGATGTTGACTTGGCATTCAGATAATCGATTTGATGATGGGGTGCTATGCCATCCTTGTGATTCTCCAAATTGAAAAGTAGTAGATAATTTATCCCCTCAATTTGCTCTGATCTGCACAATCTTCATCTTGTCATTACTGTTGATGGAATTAATCCATATAGTTCCCTTAGTAGTAGATATAGTTATTGGCCAATAATTATGGTAACATACATCCTTGATTATGTATGAAAAGAAAATTCATGATGTTAACATTATTGAGCTAAGAACCGAAACAACTCGGTGTTGATATTGATGTATATTTTCAGCCTTTGATCGATGATTTAAAGACGTTGTGGAATGATGGTGTAAATCTTGATGATGCACATAAAGAAGAACACTCTTGAGGGGGGTAATTTTATGGACACTTAATGATTTTCCTACCTATGGGAACTTATCAGGACACACAACAAAAGGTTACAAGGGATGCCCTATATGTAGTGATGGAACTTCTGTAACTTATCTTATTCACGGACGAAAGATGTCTTATAGAAGATATAGAAGATTTTTTCCATCTGGACATAAGTTTAGATACCAAAATAAACCCTTCGATGGTGAAGAAGATTATGATCATGCACCCTGACCTTTGCGAGGTGTTGAGATATTAAGGCAATTGAATGGTATGGCATTCAAATGATATGGAAAGATGAAAAAAGAATACTCACTAAGGTAGGGAAATGAAAGAGGTCAAATAATAAAATTGATGAAAATGAAAATGTTACTGAATCAGTAGACCATGGATGTTGGAATAAAAAAATCAATATTTTGGGAATTACCTTATTGGAAAGACCTACACATTCGTCACATCTTAGATGTCATGCACATTGAGAAAAATGTATATGAGAGCTTGATTGGTACATTACTTAATATGCCTGGAAAAATGAAGGATGTAATTAAAGCAATACTGGATTTAAAGAAACTAGGCATACGACTTGAATTGACACCAAGGGTGGAAAATGATAAGAATCGAACATACTTACCACCAGCATCATATACAATGTCAACAAAAGAGAATGATGTGTTTTGTAAATGTTTGGCAGGTGTGAAAGTTCATGATGGTTACTCGTCCAACTTAAGAAGTTTAGTGTCTATCATCGAAAAGAAACTTTATGGATTGAAATCACATGACTGTCATATCTTAATGCAACAGTTATTACCAATTGCTATTAGATCAATTCTTCCAAAATATGTTCAATTGTCAATAATTTGTCTTTATTCATTCTTCAATACAATATGCAAGAAATCTATATTAATTGGCAAGTTAAACTCTTTATAGAAAGATGTTGTAGAGACTTTTGTGTCTAATAGAAAATATTTTCCTCCTTCTTTCTTCGAAATAATGATTCACTTGTGTGCTCATTTAGTTCGAGAGGTTCAATTGTGTGGTCCTGCTTACTTAAGGTGGATGTATCCTTTTGAGAGATATATGCAAGTCCTTAAAGGATATGTAAATAATATAAATTGACTTGAAGGATTCATGGTGGAACGTTACATTGCTGAAGAGGCCATTGAGTTTTGTTCTGAATATTTTAGTGGTTGCACTGAAATTGGGAATCCTACACACAAGTTATTCTTAGAACGTCACATGATCCAAGTAGCTAACCCTATTCTTGGTGGAAGAAAGAAATTGTTTATTGATCACACTCGATGGGAAAAGCACACCGAATCATTTTGGTAAATATTAATAAGGCACAACCGTACATAGGGTAAATGATGTTTAACCTTTCCATTTATGCAAAAAATATTTTTTATTTAACTATTAATGATGATATCTACTTGATATATCTTTAATAACATTACATAATGCATTTAAACTTATCGAAGATTGATCCTCATTATAAAAAAAAGGAGGAGAAAAATAGTTATGATGAACATAAGCGAGAGCTTATTAATTGGTTTTGCAACCATGTAAGTGTCACATACAAGATTTCATTAGTACTTCTATGCAATGTTTTAAAACTTTTCTTTAAACACATTTCATGTTTTTGTATGCATAGATTTGAGTTGAAGTCAACAAACCCAATCATAAAATAACAAAACGTTTAGAATGGCTTGCATGTGGTCCAAAATTCAGTGTAAAATTGTTTTCTAGTTTCACAATTAATGGATCGAGGTTTACGACTAAAGCAAGGGACAAAGTCTGAGTAAATCAGAATAGTGGTGTGAAGATGGTTGCACAAACTATGCAATTTTCTAGTTCAAAAGATGGTAATCATGTACTTTTTGATAGAACATATTATGGTATCATTCAAGAGATTTGGGAACTCGATTATGAAGTCTTGTATGAAAAAGTATTCTTGTGTGATTGGGTCGAAGATGTTATCAATGTTGGATATAAAATAGATGATTTTGGATTTACCCTTGTAAATTTATCCAAGATAAGTCACACTGATGATCCTTTCACATTAGCACTTCATACAAAATAAGTATTTTACATGAGCGATCAAATTGACATAAGATGGTATGTTGTCTTATTGCCTCCACAAAAAGAGTTCTACCATTTGATGCATTAGAATATGATGACATGCTTGATACATTATCCAATATTAGCCATTTCTCAAAGAAATTGTCTAATGTATGTGATGATCTATTTGATGATGATGATTATTCATCATGAACTCAAAGTGATTGTGAAGGAATATATTTATATGATCAACAACCTAATTAAACATAATGTATGTTCTATATTATTCTAATAACTCTTGTTTATATGTTTGGACTTAAAATTTTCAATTAATTTCTATTTCATCATTATTTGCAAATATTTTATGGATCATAGGATACCAGAGATTGTAGATCCAAATGATCCATTGGGGCATTTGAAAAGAAGGGGTTGGACTAATATACCTGATGCTCTACTTAACCTAGATGATAGAGTACCCGTTTTATTTGATGCTACTGGTAATCCAATAGAGGAAAATGGCTAACAATTGAAATCCTCTATTGGTAGACTTGTGAAGTCAAATATACCAATCAATATAAATGATTGGACTTAGGATAACGAAGTAGAAAAGTACAAAATATGGAAAACCATTTGTGTAAGTGTCTTATATTTTATAACTAATTACATATATTATATCTTTAAGTTGATGTCATGGTTAATAAATTTATTTAATTTATGTAGGAAACTGAATTGGGTAAACCGGTTACTCGATCTGAATTGTACATAGAAATAAAGACTCCCAAAATGAAGAAGTCAAGACTAATCACTAAGCGAGGAGAAGAAAAACTAAATAAGTTGGTTAGTAATTTAACTTGACACAAAGTCCTTATGATTTTTAATAATTGATGTAATAATGTATGATATGTTTGTTTGCTTTATTATTTGTAGAGAGATGCTCAAGAACAAATATCCAGGGGTGAAATAATCGAACAACCAGGGAGAGATACTATATATTGTTGTCTCTTTTGGAGAACATAAAATGTGCAAGCATACACGTTCACAAGTAATAAAATTTGATAAGTAGAGTATTATTCCCACAGAGATTTTTCACTATAGTTTGTTCAGTACTAAAATTATTTCGCTCTGATTTTATCCAAACGATCGTTAATTGGTGAAATTGTTTACAAATGATTAAAAATGCTAAGGCATTTGATTTCTCTAAATCAATTCAATCTGATTTCAAGTCATGCTATATGAGAATCAAAGCTAAAAGTGATGGTTGAAAAACCCAAATTTATCTAATAATCTCTCTCGAGTTATATTAGAATTACTTAAATATGAAAACCAACTATATTTCTATGAAGATTTAATCATAAACAAGCAAATTACGATTAATGGAATTTCTAGAATAACCACATACATCATGCATTAGGTGTCACACTCGCATTCAACATACGGTATTTATCACAAGAAGCATTCATTACACATCTCCTCTTGGTCTCAATATAATGCAACAAATCATCTAAATCTTGGTTAGAAATTTAAAAGCATTAAGCATGGAAATAAATACTCAACTTGAAAATAATTAACTCATATAACAATAACAAAAGAAATCAGATTTTCTTGATTCAACTACATCATAGCCTTAGCAAATATAAATTAGTTCATTAATGAAATAAAAATTACAACAGTTAAGGAATTTGGCTAAAGAACACAAAGAAAATTAAAACTTCATCTCCTCTAAAATATTTGGCACACGTAGAACACAACAGAAGCCAAAAATGGCTTCTGCGTGTTCCACAGTCCAGAACAAGAACCTAAAAACGAACCCCCAAAACCAACCTCTAAATTTTAGCAATAAATGCCCTATTTATAGCTCGAAAAAAAACATCTAAAAATAAAACATTTTTCAGACACGCGGGAGACAAAAACGTTTCGAAAATAATAATAAATTCTGGGTGGGGGACAAACGGTTGAATCGAAAAATTATTTAAACTGAGTGGAGACAGTCGCACCCTGCACGTCGACCTACGCAGTATGTGGGACCCACTAAGCACACCGAACCACGTGAATCCTGAATACCTACGTTCACTCTCTTTTGTCACGTTTGCAATCCACATGCCTCATCGTATCCGTTGATTTTCTAATCGAATGGTTGGTGTCACGCGTAAATGATGGTACGCGTGGCCTCCTTTTCCTACACAGAATATAAATTTCCTTAATTGCATTTGAGCCCTCAAATTTAATTCAAATTAACTTTTAAACTTTCTTCAATTGCAATTAAGCCTTTTTCTAATTTAAATTAACTATTAAACTTTTTTTAATTACAATTAAGCCCAATTTTAATTCAAATTATATTTTAGACTTTTATTAATTGTAATTAAACACTCTTTTATTTTAAATTATATTTTTGGACATAAATTTGCAATTAAGTACGGTTTCGATTCAAATTATTTAATTTTCTTAAAAATATATTCCTTAACACATAAATAGTAAATACTAATTTATTAATCTAAAGTTAACTAAAAATGTGAATAACATAGAAATTATAATTAATAAAATAGATGAAAATAACTATATAAAATACAGTTATCATATATCATGCAATCGGACGCGAGCATCCTGGTCGTGTTAGGGGAGGTAGCCAATATGATGGTTATATGGAGTATTTTAACATTCCAAAACAAAAGCCTCAAATGGTTAGTAAGGAGAAGTAGAGTAAAATTGAAGAAGAACTCAACTCTTTTAAGGCCTCAATGTTAAGTGAGATTGCCACTTTAAAAGAATATCAATCACAACACATGTCAGACATGGCATTATACTACAATAAGGGCATGCCATATTGGCTAGACATACCACCATCCATGCCAAGCCTGCCACCATCCATGCTAGGCATACAACCATCCATGCCAGGCATGCTACTATCCATGCCAGGCATGCCACCCATGCAATCTCATGACACCTAACCTATATCCAGTATGGGATATACTCATCCTATTGGTCCTCCCTTTATGCTAGGAATGTAGATGCAATCAGGTAGTGGTTCATTTTCTCCAATGTAATCTGTGCATTCTTACCATTAATGACATCATGATGAAAATTTTGATGAGAATGTACTTCCAATAGCTACCCCACATAGGAGTCCTCCTCTTTTGATGAATAATTTGTGGTAAGATTTTAAGTTTATGTAGATAATCTATTATTTTTACTTTTAATTATATATTTTATTTATTATATATAACGCTTAATTGTTTTTACAAAATATGAAATGTTTGTTGAAACATCCTTCATCAACGAAATTTGTTGCTATTGGAACGGTACAACAATTGAGCGATGATCGGATGATTTATAATCAATATTTGTCAAATCATTGGTGAATAATAATTAATCAATCATTCCTTCATGATTGTCCACTACCTGTGCCTTCTGATGCTACCACAGTTCAAGATGCGGTTGGAAAATATGTGGTTTGGCCGTCGATTCAAGTTGTGATAAATTTTGACGTGGTACTATTTTTTTACTTAAAAGATAACACTTTTTCACTACTATTATTTTATTATGCTTTTATTGTTATTAAGATACATAATACTTCTTCTTTAGTTTATTATACTAGAACTAGTAAATGGGGCACATTTAAGAGACATGAAGCAAGTATCTCGTGGTAAATCTATGTCTAGTAGCCAATCATCGTGCACTAATTAATTCAAGAAGAAGCCTTGAAAAAAGTATAGTTATGATTATGCTTTAAAATTCAGCAGAAATCTTAGCGCTTTGATGACTATTATTGTGAGGTCATCTAGCATAAATGATGAATGGGTTGTACTACTTCCTATAGAAATTTCTAGTGTAGACATCGACCAAACATATATATCGATTGAGTGCATGTTGCAGCAATTTGAATATCAAATGATCAATTTAAGTATAATTCAAGTGTGAACAAGGTGAGTCCTCAATCAGTAAATAACTTTCATTTATGTAGAGCATATATAATTATATTTATATTATCCAATTATTTATGTATATTTCTTTTATATAGGGCATGTTATTATCGACTTTAACATAATCACTCATCACATTTAGCAATGTTCTATGATTCTTCATTTGTTAATCAATATGAAGAGAAAGATGTTAGCATCAAAGCTAAAAAATTATGTGATAGGGCATAAATGCTTAATAGAAATCAGAAGTTGATAATCCCTTGGCCACTAAGGTTTGAATAAGGCCAAGATTATTGGATTTTGGTAATCCTTAATCTGTTGAATAATCATGTTTGGTACTGTGACTCATCTTCCATAGAACTGAGTAAGATATAAAAGTAGTTGTTGAAATGTAAGAGTTATAGCTAGTTATTTTTCTTCTATTTTTTTTTGTAATATTTAATAAAAAACTAACCATTTTAAACTTTGATAGGGCATGGAAGCTGTGGAACAAGTTTAGGGGCACTGCCCTTAAAAAATCTCATAAACTTATATGGCACAAAGTTATGGTATGTACAAGCGAATATTAATAATTTTATTAATTTAACTATTGAATAATAAAGATGTTCGAATAAGGAAAATCATGTACACTTGTTTTTTTGTAGGTTCCACAAAAAAATGGAGTCATGTGTGGTTATTATGTCATGAAGTTTATGAGCAAAATCATCACAAATATCAAAATTCCAATTGAAGATGTGGTAATCTCTTTTACCAATATACATTTTTAACATATATGAGTTAATTTTTGTGAATTCATGAAATAAAATTCTTATTTTGAATTTAAATACATGTAGTTCTTTGGTTGAAACAAGACGGGCAATGACCCGTAAATTTTTGATGATTTATGAGAGGAATGGACAGAACACATGGTTCAAATTATATCATCACAAGAAGAATTAGGAGAAGATTTTGATGATTTTGCATAGAATATGACAACATAATGGTAATTTTTATAATGCTTTAATTTCTCTATTCCTGTGACTAAAGTCCCTTGTTTGATGGATGTTTTGTTTTATGGATGGTTTGTTTTATGGATGGTTATGTGCTCATGTATTTAGGGGAATGCATTATTTTATGGACATATTTTTGGCCTAAACTTCATCTCATCTCTCTTACCTAGTTCCCTTATGACAACATCATGGTAATCACTAGCTAGCCAAGTACAGGAAAACCACCAAGAATCATCATTCTTGTGTAATATCATGAATTCAGAAAAAATAACTTATATATGTTAAAAGATTAGTAGAAGAGATTACCACAACGACACTCGAGTGATATAATAATAACCTTATCCCTTCGAAATCATATTAGCACTATATTAATCTTTTGTCTATAAATATGAAACTATTTGGAATCAACTCTGATTTGTTACTTGGGTTGGTTGAGTTTTGGTGCCCATAAACTTATGGAACAACTGTTTTTTGCCCAACCAAACCAAGTAACAAATCGGAGTTACGCTTAACTTCATATTTTGAATTCATTATAGCATTAAAACTACCAACTTAATTCTAGATAGCTTCATATTTATAGACAAAAGATTAATACAATGCTAATATGATTTCGAAGGGATAAGGTTATTATTATATCACTCAGGTATCGATGTGGTAATATCTTTTACTAATCTTTTAACATATATAAGTTATTTTTTGTAAATTCATGATATTACATTCTTATTTTGAATTTAATTACGTATATTTCTTTGGTTGGAACAAGTAGGGCTATGATATGCATATTTTTGATGATTTACAAGAAGAATGGACATAACACTTTGTTCAAATTATAACATTAGGAAAAGAATATGATGATATTGAATAACATAGGGCAACACCATGGTAATATTTATAATGCTTTAATTTCTTCATTCATATGTCTTTGAAGTTTAGACTACTTGTTTGATGAATGTTTACGTACTTATGTATTTAGGGGAACAAATTGTTATATGGACCAGTTGTTTTTTGCTCAGTTTTCTTGTCACTATGATGTTGATTCTAAGCCACCAAGCTTACTCTCCTTGAAATAAAGTGAGAATATTACAAAATCCATGACACTTTGATGACATCATTTTATTTGTAATTTAAGTTAAATATATATATGTTGTATATAAATTTTTTTTGTAATAAATTTAATTATCAAGTAATTAATTATATTTAATTTTTTTAATTATTTCAATTATTATTTAAACTTTGTTAAATAGATTTTGGTTTTTTTCTACTATATGTGATTGAATACATGTTATTAGTAGAGTAGAAAATGAGTAAATTATGTAAAAAAAAAATTATATTTTAAAGTTTGTTCACTCGTTAAATCGACTTTAAATTTTAGGTCTTACAATTAAAAGTCGGTTTATCAAACCGATTTTAAATTGATTTAAAGTTAGTTTTTAACCAACATTAATGACCAATTTTTTAGTAATGTGATAAACATCCAAATCAATTTTCCTAGCCAATCTCATACATGAATTTGGTGCCAGAAATAAACCCAACACAGAAAAGTAATCAAATAGATAAGATAACTACAGTAAAGAAAGAAGCCAGACCAACCTGGATCTCACTAAAAAGAAAAAAAAACTTAAGACGAAATTTGCCATATATTCTTAAATGAATAAAGAACAGTTCCATGAAGCTTAGGATAGGTTCAAACTATTTCTAATCTAGTGCCCACACCACCATTTCCCATTATAGATATAAAACCAATTCTTTTATGATGGATTGACATAACAATGTCAATATATAGTTGACAATACTGCAGGTAGAGCTATGAGAGAAAAATAGCTAAAGAGACATATGAGCTTTATGAAATATTAGGTACTAATTCCCAATATAAAAGTGCAAGGGGAAGGACAGTTGATTTATGAACTAGACCAATAATGAAATGGCTATTGGTACTAAGAACACTATTAATCAAGAGGTGTGTGGAGTTTGTGGTGTTTATGGACATGGTGCTAAGAATTATCCTTTGGCTTTCAATTGTTATGTAGGTATCAGATAGGAACAAGTGAACTTGATACAGTCTTACCAACCTATGCCCATGAATGATTCATATACAAATACATACAATCATGGCTAGAAGAATCATCCAAATCTCTCTTGGAAGATCAATGTCTAAACACTATGCCTAGCCAACACTTGAAGCAAACAATACCACCCAATCAACCTTGGAAGAGAACTTGAATGCCTTTATTCAAGTTTGTAGAAATAATTATGAAATAAATAATAAGAGGTTGAATTCCTTAGAGGTCTTTATGAAAAGGATGGAAACACATGTTGGGCAACTAGCAGAACAATTGCAAAAATAAGAAAAGGGAAAGTTACCTAGTCAACCCAAACAAATTAAGGCTACCATAGTCCTTCGTAATGGTAAGGTTCTTAACAAATATTTTTCTGAAATTACAAATAATTTACCATTTGATGTAGGAAATAAAGATAGGGAGAAAGAAAATTCTAAGGAAGGTTAAGCTAAGGTTGATAAAATTTTAAAGCCTTATGAGGAGAAGGAGGAGGAATCATCTTTAACTCCTTCATTGCATATGGCACCAGAGGCTTATAGATCCCCCCAATTCAGTTCTATACTACTTAGAGGTGAATAAATGTGATAAGTAGTTTCTTGAAATTTTTAATATGCTTTCCAAAGTTAATATAAATTTACTACTTTTGGATGTTATTAGGAATATTGTATCATATGCTTAATTTTTAAAGGACTTGATTTCCATAAAGAGGAGATATGAGCAGGATTAGAAAGTAATGGTGTCAAGACTTGCTAGTGCATTGTTACAACATGATTTTCCTCCCAAATTGAAATATCTAGGAAGTTTTAGCATTAATATCACTCTAGGAGAGAAGAAGGTTTAGAGGAGCTTAAACCAAAAGCTATATCCCTTCAACTTATTGATAGGTCTAATTAATATCCCAGGAGAATTAAAGATTAAAAATACTTATAATAAATAATACATAAAATTCCCACAATTCACTAAAACAAAAATTACTAAATAGAAAAGATCTATAATAAACAAAAATATTGCTTCCTAAATTAATCCTTGCATACAATTTGATATTCCAAATCTATCCCAAGTGTAGGATCTTAAAAATATTTGTAGGATCTTGTGTATATTTATAAGATCTTAAGAATATTTTTAAACATCAACTTGGTCAGTATCTTGATCTCCATTATTCCCCTCCTCTTCGAAAAGATTCATCATCAAATCTTAGCTTTGTAAGCAGGTTGATTTGGTAATCCATGGGAAATTTCTTTATGAAATATGTCTTCAAAGTCTTGTAATGAAAACACAACGCTAGGCAAAAATGAATTACCATCGCTAGTAGAAAGATAAACATCCTTGTAGTACAAATACTCATTGTCTTGCCATCATTGCATTCTTAATCTCATGTTTTTCAACCAATGTACTATTTTTCTCTCCTATTTGCTCACTTTTCTCTCCTTTGTGTTCACTTTTCTCTCATTTGTGCTCACTTTTCTCTCTATTGTACTCACTTTTCTCTCCTTTATGATTACTTTTTTTCTTTCTATTTTGCTCACTTTTCTCTCTTGTTTGCTTACTTTTCTCTCCCTTTTGCTCACTTTTCTCTCTCTCTTTTTCTCAATTTTCTCTCTCTTTTGCACAATGTTTTTTTTCTTCCTTTTTTCTCATTTTTCTCTCTTTTGTGCTCACATTACTCTCCTTGGTGCTCCTCATCTCTTTTATCCTTAGGTTGTATATTCAAGACTCTCCTTGTGACAAGTAAATCTCTATGCACAGGTTCTTCCACTTTAATATCAAAACAATCCTCCAACATTAGTATCTCATCGTCACTTGAATAGGCACTTTTGATTTCTTTATTTGTTTGTACATCCATAACCTTTTTGTCCTATTTATAACCTGCTCTCTCCTCCACATTGGAATCAACTTCTCCTTTGTCAAATTCATGTCTTCTATGTCTTCTCCTATGTATTTTATAATTGGGAGAGGATTCTAAATCATTCAATCTCTTAAATTGGTCATTAAAAATCTTGATGAAGAATTTCAAGTCAACCTCTTGTGGTTCTCTCATCCTTCCTTACTCATGTTTTCAATATGTAAAATAAAAGGTAGTGTTCCTCACACACTTCCTCACGTGTTTACTCTTAAATTAGATTGTTATCACTCTTTTTTTCCACTCTTTCCACCTCTTTTTTTACACTACTTTGACCTTTTTTTTATGTCTCTTGCCTTTTACCACTCAAAGCTCAAGCCAACCTTATTTTTGTGTTTTAAAAAAAATCAAAAGAATTCAACTAATCTCAAGAAGTAACTGGTTTATTGGTGACAATCTCAAAAGTCAAAATTTTAAAAACTTAATGACAAAGGATGATAAAAAGAAAGTCCAAATAGGACTCTACACAATTAAACCCTAGTGGACCTATTTAGTTATGGATTGGGCCTAATCCATCCTTAAAGAATAAAATATTAAAAAGACTTATGATAAATAAGATATAAAAAAGCTTAATTCTTGCATCCAATTTGATATTCCAAATCTATCCCTAGTATAGGTTCTTGAGAATAATTGTAGGATCTTGAGGATAATTATAGGATCTTAAGAATATTTATAAACATCAACTTAGTCAGTACCTTGATCTCCATTATTTTCTCATTTTGGCTCCATTTTATGTTATTTCACCTGCATTAATATAATTAAACATATGATAGGCTTTTGTTTAACAATATTGATCCAAAAATGAAAAATATCTAACTTTAAGTGGAAAAAAAATTCTATTTTGTAGAGTTATTAATGAAGATTAAGGTACCAACCAAGTTTATGTTTATAAATATTATAAAGATTCTCAAGATCCTACAAATATTCTCAATATTCTACACAAGAGATAGATTTGGAATATTATTGGATGCAAAGATTGATTTATGAAGTGATATTTTTTTTAGTTAATTATGGACCTTTTGTGTTTAGCAATTGTTGTCTAAGTTAATTATGGGCCTTTTATGTTTATGTTAAGTCTTTTGTCTTTTATTTTTAAGAATGGATTAGGCCCAATCCACCTATAACTAAGCCCATTATTTTTTTGGTTCTTGAAGTGGCACCTAGGGTTTCTTTAGAAGAGGTGGAACCTAGGGTTTATTTCTTATAAAAGAAACAATAGCCATGTATTGGAGACACATGAATATTCATTAAATAACAGAAAATTTTAGAAAACTTCTTGCTTTGTCTTCTTGTGTTCTTGATCGAATACTTGAATCTGACTTATCAAAGGGATGATCATCCTTTGTGGCGTATCAAGGTTTGGGTTTTAAGGACTTTGTTTCCTTAGGGTTCTAATATAATAATCTTTGACACGTTCTTAGCAAATCAATCATTTCTACTATGTTGATGTAGATCCTTTAGGCAAACAACCTGGGAACCCACGAATTCAAAGTAATAGAAACGATTGATTTTCTAAGAACATGTTGAAGATAATTAGATTAGAACCCTAAGGAAAAAAATTCCTTTAAATCAACACCCTGAGATGCCACAAAGGATAATCACTCCATTTGATAGTCAAATTCAAGCATTCAATCAAGAACACAAGAAGGAAAAAGTAAGAAGTTTTCTGAAATTTTCTTTTCATTAATGATATTCGTTCTTGCTCAAAATTACATAGCCCTTCTTCTTTATAAGCAAGAAACCCAAAAGAAAAAACCCTGGATGGAATGGACCTATTTAGTTATGGATTGGGCCTAATCCAACATTAAAAAATATAAGACTAAAAGAATTAAAATAAAAGGTTCATAATTAATTAAAACAAAAATGGCTAAACATAAAAGGTCCATAAATAATAAAAACAAAAATTGTTTCCTAAAGTAACCCTTGCACCCAACTTGATATTCCAAATCTATCCCTAGTCAGTGGATCGCTAATTCCTTGCAAAAGATCTTGTGAATATTTGGAAACATCAACTTGATTAGTACTTGGGAACATTAAGTTGATTAGCACCTCGATCTCCATTATTCTTCTATTCTTCGAAAAGATTCTTCATCAAATCTTATCATTTTCTTCGAAATGATTCGTGCACTTGCGAGAGTTTTATAAATATAAAACCAAAGTATTGGCAGAATCAGCGATGCTAGTTTTCGCTCATCACTAAGTCACATGATATTAATTATTTTAGGTGCCAAAGATTCAGACATATTGCTTCTGAATGCCTAAACAAAATCCTTATGGTTGTACATGATAACAAAGAAATGAAGAGTGCTAGTTCAAGTTACGATGAAATGCCACCATTGGAGGATTGTTTTGATGTAGAATTGGAAGAACCTGTGCATGGGGAATTACTTGTCACAAGGAGAGCCCTCAATATATAGCCTAGGAGTGATGGAGATGGGGAGCAAGGTGAGAATATTTTTCACACAAGATGCCATGTGAAGGATAAGGTATACATGATTAATATTGATAGTGGGAGCTACACTAATGTAGCAAGTGTTAGTAGAAAAGTTGAATTTGAAGTGGCAAAAACATCCCAAACCATACAAACTACAATGGCTCAATGATTGTGGATAAGTGAATGTCAACAAACAAGTTTGGGTTCCTTTTTCAATTGGAAAGTAAGAGGATGAGGTTCTTTGTGATGTGGCACTAATGTATGCCACTCATATTTTTCTTGGTCGACCGTGGTAGTTTGATAGAAGGGTGATGCATGATGGGTATAAAAATTGGTACACTTTTGAAATGAACAACCTAAAAAGTTGTATTATCCTCTCTCAAACCTTTGCAAGCTTATGAGGACCAGATTAAGATAGCAAGAGAGTACAAGTTGAAAGAAAAAAAAAGTGTAGGCAAGAGGAAGATCAAAAAGGAGAGAAAAGTGAGCACAAAAGAGATAAAGGTGAGCTAAGAGAGGAAAATAAAATAATGAGTCCATTTGCTGAAAAACATGAGATTAAGAGTGTAATGGTGGCAAGGAACAATGTACTTGTAATTATGTTCAGGGATATTTATCTTTCTACTAACAATCTTAACTCGCCTTTGTTTAGTGTTGTTTTGTCTTTATTGTAGGACTTTGAGGATCTTTTACCTGAAGAAATTCCCCATGGATTACCTTCTTTGAGAGGAATTGAGCATCAAGCAGACTTCACACTCAGATCTATAATACCAAACTGATCTGCTTATAAAGGCAATCTTGAGGAAATGAAGGAGATACAAAGGTAGGTGGATGAGTTGCTGCAAAAGGGATTTGTAAAGGAGAGTCTCAAGCCATGTTCGGTTCCTATCATCTTAGTCCCAAAGAAATATGGAACATGGTGCATTTGTGTGGATTTTCGTGCTAACTAGATAATGGTAAAGTATAGACATCCTATCCCCAGATTAGATGATATGCTTGATGAGTTGCATGGTTGTCATTTGTTTTCTAAAATTGACTTAAAGAAGGGCTATTATTAGATTCGCATGAAAGAAGGGGATGAATGAAAAATTGCATTTAAGACTAAATATGGATTGTATGAATGGTTAGTAATGCCTTTTGGTTTAACTAATGCACTTAGTACATTCATGAGGTTATTGAACCATGTCTTGCGTGCTTTCATAGGGAAATTTATGGTAGTTTACTTTGATGATATTTTAATCCATAGAAAAAATTTAGAGGAACATGTGGAACATTTGCTGTAGTTTTTAGTGTGTTGAGAGAGAACAAGTTGTATGCTAATCTTAAAAAGTGCATGTTTTGCATGGAATCTGTTGTGTTTCTTGGATTTGTTATTAGTTCACAGGGTATTAGTGTTGATGAAGAAAAGGTAAGGGCAATAAAGGATGGGTCTACACCTAAGAATGCAAATGAGGTAAGACGTTTCTATTATTTAGTGAGTTTTTATCAAAGGTTTGTTAAAGATTTTAGTTCTATTGTTGTACCTTTGAATGAAATTGTGAGAAAAAATGTTATTTTAAGTAGGATGATGTGCATGATCAAGCATTTAACACTTTAAAAGATAAACTAACAAATGCACCTTTTTTGTGTTTTCCTAACTTTGATAAATCTTTTGAGATAGAAGGTGATGCATCGGGGATTGGTATAGGAGCTGTTTTAATGCAGGATTGCAAACCAATTGTATATTTTAGCGAAAAGCTAAGTGGGGCATTGTTGAATTATCCTACTTACGACAAAGAGTTTTATGAATTAGTGAGAACTCTTTAAACATGGTAGCATTACTTATGGCCAAAGGAATTCATCATTCATTCTGATCATAAGAGTCTGAAGTTTATGAAGATGCAAGGTAAGCTTAATAAAAGACATGCTAAGTGGTTGGAGTTTATAGAAACATTTCCTTATGTGATCAAATACAAGCATGAGAAGGAAAACGTCATGGCTGATGCATTGTCTAGGAGGTATGTATTACTTACTTCATTGAAAACTATATTACTTGGTTTTGAATTACTTAAGGAATTGTATGCTAATGGTTCTAGTTTTTTCTATGTATGGAATGCCTATGATAAGTGTGAATCTGGTGATTTTTATAGGTATGAAGGATTTCTATTCAAGAAAGATAAATTATATGTGCCTATTTGTTCTGTTCGTGAGTTGCTTATTAGGGAAAGTCATGGGGTAGGTTTGATGGGTCACTTTGGTGTTCGAAAGACTTTAGATATTTTACATGAGCATTTTTATTAGCCTAATATAAAGCATGATATGCAAACTATTTGTAAAAAGTGCATTACATGTAGGCAAGCAAAATTTAAGGTTAAATCACATGGCTTGTACACCCCTTTACCTATACCTAATCAACCTTGGATTGATATATCTATGGATTTTGTTTTATGATTACCAAGGTTTCAAAGTGGTAAGGATAGCATCTTTGTTGTTGTTGATAGGTTTAGTAAAATGACTCATTTTATTACATGTTCTAAAACCAATGATGCAAAACATATTTCTGATTTTTTCTTTAAAGAAGTGGTTCGTTTGCATGGGTTTCCTAAGATAATTGTTAGTGATAGAGATGTTAAGTTCCTAAGTAATTTTTGGCGCACTTTATGGAATAAACTAGGAACTAAACTGTTATTTTCCACTATTGCACATCCTCAAATGGATGGTCAAACTGAAGTAGTTTATAGGAAACTCACTACTTTGTTGCATGTTATCATTAAAAAGAATATAAGGCAGTAAAAGAAATGTATGCCACACATTGAGTTTGCATATAATAGGATTGTTCATTCTACTTCTTCATTTTTTTCCTTTTGAAGTTCTTTATGGCTTTAATTCATTAACACCTATTGATATTTTAACTTTGCCTACTAATGAGCATGCTAATCTTGATGGTAAGGCATATTTTGTGAAGGATTTACATGCTAGAGTATGGGCTAACATTGAAAGGAAGAATGAGCAATATGCTAAGCAAGCGAATACAGAGCGTTTTAAGGTTGTTTTCCAACTTGGAGATTGGGTTTGGGTGCACATGCGTAGAGAGAGATTTCCCACACAAATAAAATCAAAATTGTAGCCTCAAGGAGATGGACCTTTTCATGTCTTGGAACGGATCAATGATAATGCCTACGAGATAGATTTGCCAACTGAATATGGTAATGTTAGTGCAACTTTTAATCATGCTGATTTATCTTTGTTTGATATAGGTGATTCAGGGACGAATATTTTCAAAGATGAGGGAAATAATGGAGATCAAGGTGTTGATAAAGTTGATGTTCCCTAATATTCTCAAGATCCTTTGCAAGGAATTGGTTGTCCAATGACTAGGGCAAAGATTAAGAGTATGAAGGAAGCTTTGCAAGGCTTGATCATGGAAATGCAATACAAAGAGGCTATGCTAGAAGAATTAAAAACTAAATTCGAAGATTGTAAAGCTTTACCAAGGATGGTCTATTACCTTTATATTCAAGGGATAGATTTGGAAGATCAAGTTGGGAGCAAAGATTGATTTAGGAAGTAATATTTCTATTTTAGCTAATTATGTGCTTTTTATGTTTAGTAATTTTTATTTTAGTAAATTGTGGGTTTTTTATTTAAGTCTTTTATTTTTTTAAGGTTGGGGTGAATTGTGGGCTTTTTATTTTAAGTCTTTTATTTTTCTAAGGTTGGATTAGGCCCAATCCATAACTAAATAGGCCCATTATGCCCATTTTATCTAGGGTTTTTTCATTTATGGTTTCTTGCTTATTGATAAGAAGAGCCATGTCATTTGGAGGCAAGAACAAATATTTATTAATGAAAAGAAAATTTCAGAGAGCTTCTTGCTTTGCCTTCTTGATTGAATACTTGAATCCGACTTATCAAAGTGAGTGATCATCCTTTGTGGTGTCTTAAGGTTTTGGTTTTAAGGACTTTATTTCCTTAGGATTCTAACCTGATCATCTTCAACATGTTCTTAGCAAATCAATCATTTCTATTCCTTTGAGTTCATGGGTTCCTAGGTTGTTTGCCTAAAGAGTCCACATCAATTGATGTTCCCAAGTGCTGATCAAGTTAATGTTCCCAAATACTTTGAAGATCCTTTGCAATAAATTGGTTGTCTAATTACTAGGGATAGATATGAAAAATCAAGTTGGATGCAAGGATTAATTTAGGAAGCAATTTTTATTTTAATTAATTTTGGGTTTTTTTATGTTTTATTTATCATATTTAGGAAGCAATTTTTTGTTTTAGGTAATTTTGGGCCTTTTATGTTTTATTTATCAAAATTTCTTTTACTTTTTCATTTTTAAGGATGGATTAGGCCCAATTCATAACTAAATAGACCCATTTGGCCCATTTTGTCTATGATTTTTTCTTTCGGGTTTGAAGTGTCATTTTTCATAAGGGGATTGTTATAAAAACACAGTAGCTATGTAATTTGGAGGCACAAATAATATCATTAATGAAAAGTATATTTCAGAAAGCTTCTTGCTTTGCCTTCTTGTGTTCTTGATTGAAAGCTTGAATTTTACTTATCAAAAGGAGTGATCATCCTTTGTGGCATCTCAAGATTGGGGTTTTAAATACTTTGTTTCCTTAGGGTTCTGATCTAACTATCTTCAACACATTCTTAGCAATTCAATTGTTCCTATTCTTTTGAGTTCATGGGTTCCTAGGTTTTATTGCCTAGAGAGTATCACAAAGGGAAAAAAAGTCTCATCTTCTTCTAAATCTTTCATAAAAGAAATTCATCAATTAAGAAAAGAGGTGAAATATGTGAACAATTATTTCTAAGAATACATTACATAACATGTTGAGTATAAAAGTAGGCAAAATCACTTTTAGAGTGAGTATATCCACAATATGTATCAGATTCAATAACTTTATTATTTCATAATTGATTATAGTCAATTGAGAGCACCTGAGAATCCAGGATACGACTTCGATTTTAGACCACTTGAGCCCCCACACGGTTATGAACAAGGACCAGATGACATGAAGGATTGAGCTCCAATTTTGTTTTTATGAATTCCATAAGTAGGAACAATTGCACAAAGGAATTGTTCTAACAACCAAAATAAGCAACCATGACATAGATGAGGGGTGGAAATTCCAAATGGTGAATGCTTAAAAGCACTTAATACATCATGCTTTTATGCATGTTTAATGATTAAATATATTTTTATTTTCTTAGTTTTACTATAATTTTAAACAAATCTATCTTTTCAGAATTATGAGTATGTATTGTTATTTGTCAAGAATTTTAGCTTCAAAGAAAAGATGAAATCAATCAACACTTGAAGAACTATACTTGAAGGCATGATTCGTCAGTGATGCCATTCAGTTTAACTAATGCTCCAAGCAAATTTATGCATTTTATGAATCATGATTTATGTGCATTTATTTTTAGATTTGTAGTTGTGTATTTTGATGATATCCTAATTTATAGCAAAAAACTTGGGAGAACATGTAATGCATTTGAAATTTTTTTTAGAATTCTAAGGAAAAAAATGGTTGTTTGCTAACCTCAGGAAGTGCACCTTTTGCATGAGTAAGCTTGTATTTCTTGGTTTTGTTGTTAGTAAGAGAGGAATTGAGGTGGATTCGGAAAAGGTAAAGGCAATCTAAGAGTGGTCATCACCTACAACAATCAACCAAGTGAGGAGTTTTGACAGCTTAGCTAGTTTTAATAGTTGATTTGTGCGTGATTTTAGTAGCTTAGCCACCCCTCTTACTAAATTCATTAAGAAAAATGTACCATTTAAGGGGGGAAAGAACAAGAAAAGGTATTTAATCTGATCAAGGAAAAGTTAACTAATGTACCTTTTCTTGTCTTGCCTAACTTTGCTAAAACTTTTGATATTGAGTGTGATGATTCAAGAATAGGTATTGGAGTTGTTTTGATGCAAAAAAGCCATCTAGTTGCTTATTTTAGTGAAAAATTGAGTGGGGCAGCCCTAAAGTACCCCACTTATGATAAGGAGTTGCATGCCTAGGTAAGGGCTTTTGAAAATTGGCAACACTATCTATTGCCAAATTAGTTTGTGATTCATACAGATCATGAATCTTTGAAGCATTTGAAAGGACATCAAAGGTTGAACAAACGCCATGCCAAGTGGATGGAATTTATTGAAACATTTCCTTTTATGATCAGATACAATTAAGGTAAGGAAAAATGTAGTGGCTGATGTATTGTATCGAAGGTATGTTTTACTCTCCATTTTAGATACGAAACTGCTTGGTGTTGAATATATTAAAGATTTTTATGCATAAGATATTGATTTTAGTGATGTATTCAATGCATGTGAAAAAGTGGCGTTTGGTAGGTTTTATAGGCATGCTGGATTTTTGTTTCGGGAAAATAAGTTGTGTGTACCTTTGTGTTCCTTGCATGAATTGCTTATGAGAGAAGCTCATGGTGGTGGTTTGATGGGTCATTTTGGTGTAGCTACGAATTTAGGAATTTTGCATGATCATTCTTTTTGGCCTTATATGAAACATGATGTGGAAAGAATCTGTGAGAAGTGTATCACATGTAAATAGGCTAAGTCTAAGTTGCAACCCCATGGTTTGTACACCCTTTTTCCAATACCTAGTGAACCTTGGAATGATATTTCTATAGACTTTGTTTTAGGTTTACCTAGGACAAAGAGGGGGAGAGATTATGTTTTTGTGTTGGTAGATAGATTTTCCAAGATGGCACACTTGATTGCATGTCATAAAATTGATGATGCATCATATATAGCTGATTTTTTCTTCAAAGAGATTATTAGGTTACATGGTATGCTTATTGTTTCTGATAGGGATGCAAAGTTTTTGAGTTACTTTTGGAAAACTTTGTGGGGAAATTTGGGAACCAAGTTTTTGTTTTCTAGTACTTGTCCTCCACAGACGGATGGCCAAATTGAAGTAGTAAATAAAACTTTATCTTCTTTATTGCGTGCTAGCAATAAAAGGAACTTGAAAACATGGAAAGATTATTTTCCACATGTTGAATTTGCTTACAATCGAAGTATACATTTTACATCTATGTTTTCACTTTTTTTAAAATTTTTTATGGCTTTAACTATTGTCATCCTTGGATTTAAATTTTTTACCTTTGTAAAAATGATTCATGAAAAGGCACAACTATACATTGAAAGAAGGACCAAACAATATATCCAACAACCAAAAAAGGACGCAAGAAGGGAGTGTTAGAACTAGGAGATTGGGTTTGGTTGCACTTAAGGAAGGACCATTTTCCAAAGAAATGACATTCAAACCTCATACCTCGAGGTGATAGACCATTTCAAGTAGTGGAACACATAAATCATAATGCCTACAAGTTTGACTTACTAGGTTAGTATGGAGTCAGAGCAAGGTTTAATGTTGCTAATTTTTCTCCTTTTTAACTTAGGTGATGATTTGAGGACAAATCCTTCTCAAGAGGGGAAGAATAAGGCAAACCAAAGAGCTATAAATATCAATCATACAAGTGAGAATGGAGCTTGATTTGCACAAAGCCCTTCGTCACTTTCTTATGGCCCAATTATGAGACTTTGAGCCAAACGTTTAAAGGAAACACTAATTGGGCTAATCCAAGAGAATTGGGATGATTCTAAAATGACCAAGATGGTCTCAAATAATAATCAAGACCTAGTCCATGTTATCAAAGTGATTTAAGAGGCTAATTAGCATGAAAATTCGAAGCCAACATAGTTTGACCATTAAAGTGTGTGAATTTGAAGAGTTTCAAGGATATTAATTAGGAGAATAACTTGGTCTTGGTTGGGCATGTTAAAATACATTGAATCTAGTCATTTAACTATTTATTGGCAGTCTTTAGAAGTCCATATTGGCTGTCTTAAGATGACCAAAATAGACATTTATTAGCTATCTTTAAAAGTTATGCGAGCCCTTTAGGCAATCAACCTAGGAACCCACGAACTCAAAGGAATATAAATAATTGATTGACTAAGAACGTGTTAAAGATGATTAGATTAGAACCCTAAGGAAAAAAGTCCTTAAAACCCAAACCTTGAGACGCCAAAAAATATGATCATTCCCTTTGATAAGTCGAATTGAAGTATTCAATCAAGAAAAAAAAGGAAAAAGCAAGAAGCTTCCTGAAATTTTCTTTTATTTAATTAATATTTGTGTGTCTCCATTACATGGCTACTGTTTCTTTTTATAAAAATGAACCTAAGATGCCACCTCTTCTAAGGAAACCCTAGGCACTACTTCTATCCCCTAAGAAATCCTAGGCACCACTTCAAGAGGCAAAAAACTAATGGGCTTAATAATTATGGTGGATTGGGCTTAATCCATTCTAAAAAATAAAAGACAAAAAAACTTTACATAAAAAAATCCCATAATTAACTAAGACCACAATTGCTAAACACAAAAGGCTCATAATTAACTAGAATAAAAATATTACTTCCTAAATCAATCTTTGCTCCTAACTTGATCTTCCAAATTTATCCCTAGTTATTGGATCGCCAATTTCTTGCAAAAGATCTCGAGAATATTTGGGAACATCAACTTGATCAGTATTGGGAACATCAACTTGATCAGCACCTGGGAACATCAATTTGATTAGCACCTCGATCTCAATTAAAAAGTCAATAAATAGCTATTTATTAGCTGTCTTTAGAAGACTAAGGGTCCAAAAAAGGTAAAGAACATGTTTAGTCTAATTGAGTACTACAAATTTTGAAGAACAGATTGGAATTATTAAGAAAATTATCTTCTTGTGAGGTCTTGTGTTTATCTTAGTTTTTAAAAAGAACTTTTGAACTTATCAAGTTAATCTTGTGGCATTCAAACAACCAAAAACTTTTCACCTTGAATTCTTGAGAGAACCCTTACGTTTTCTTGGTGTGGTGATTCAATCCTTTGTAGTCTTGATTTTCATCTTGTTTGGTGATGGGTTAAGACTCAACAAATCTTGTCTTCATGATCTTGGTGTTTTGATCCATCATTGTTATTGGGTTTCATCACAATCGTTGGTGGGATTCATATCAAAATGCATAGATGAAAATATTGAGAACAATGTTCAATTTAGGTTTGAGGGTGCAAATAGACCCAATAAAAATATTTGATACCAAATTATCATGCTTTTAGTTAATTTAAGGTGATTAATTGAGTTTATGCATTTTTTGTTTGATGTCTTAAACATGTTAGATTATTGTAAAAGTTACAAGTATTCATAGTTTATGTTTTTATGCTTGGATATTGAAATTGAGGTGAACCCAAATTTGGTGTCTAGGAATCAAATAGTGGAGATTATTACTTTGTGAAATGATTATTAAGCCAACAGTGTTTTATTCCAAGTGATAATATTTCTTTTACTCTTTTAAAACACTTTTACTATACTTTAAATTGTTAGATGATCTCTATAGGTTTTGCATTGAATGTTAAGATTTTATATATCTAATCAAGTATCATTTACTTATTTTCATTCTTTGATTAAATGACTTGACTAGAATTTGAAAATGTATGCCTATCTTCATTTCATACTTGACTTTTAGTAAAGAATAAAAAGGATACATATGAGGTTGATCCAATTCAATATCCACCAAGGGTCGATGTTTGATTAGCCGTCTATCCTAGCCACATGTGAATCCAATGGTTCTTTCACAATTTACTTCCCTTTATAGTATGTGGTATAGACCAGTGTTGATTCATATAGGTGACACATGTCCACCTGATTTCTCCAAAGCCTTTTCGAACGCGCGCATACAACCTTTCTCAACCCAACTTCTAATCTAGTAATGACATGTGTACGTGCACAAATGTGTCTATTTTCACCTTATCCATTTATCTAGAATTGTACTTACATTCTCCTAACTTATTTATCATTTTCCGCCTTCACTTTTGGGGTCTTAGAGGCTAGATAGAGAGAAAAAATCTAATGGAGATTGAGGTGCTAATCAAGTTAATGTTTCCAAGTGTTGATCAAGTTGATGTTTCCAAATATTCACAAGATCTTTTGCAAGGAATTGGCCGTCCAATGACTAAGGATATATTTGGAAGAACAAGTTAGGTACAAGGGTTATTTTAGGAAGTAATTTGTTTTAATTAATTGTGGGCCTTTTACATTTATAAATTCTTATTATAGTTAATTGTGGGCTTTTTATTTTAAGTCATTCAGTCTTTTATTTTTTAAGGTTGAATTAGGCCCAATCCATAACTAAATAGGACCATTTCATCTATGGCTTTTTGTTTTAGGGTTTCTTGCTTATAAAGAAGAGCTATGTAATTTGGAGGCCAAGAACGATATATCATTAATGAAAAGTATATTTCATAAAGCTTTTGCTTTGCCTTCTTGTATTCTTGATTAAATGCTTTGATTTGACTTATCAAGGGGAGTGATCATCCTTTGTGGCATCTCAAGGTTTGGGCTTTAAGGACTTTGTTTCCTTAGGGTTCTAATATGATCATCTTTAACAAGTTCTTAGCAAATCAATGGTTTCTATTCCTTTGAGTTGATGGGTTCCTAGGTTGTTCGCATAAAGGGTCTGCATCATTCGGTATCAAAGCCTTGGTTAATTCCGTTGTCATTGTTTTTGTATTTGGATTTTGTTTCGTAGTTTTATTTGAATTCATCATATTTTTTTCTTGATTCTTTTTTTCTGTGTTCATCAAAAAATGAAAAAAGAAAAGAAAAGAGGAGGGCTACAGTTCATTTTCAAACAAAAAAATTGATAAAACGGCTATAACTTTTGACTCGGGTAACAAAACGATTATTATAATATATTAAATCGAAGCTCATTTTGATTTCTACAAGAATAAACTTTGCTTCGCTTCTGTTCTTAAAATTTTAGAGTCCAAATTCTTCCATTTACACCACTAACCGAGAGGTTAAAGATTTGTTGTACCTTTTTGCATTGTTTTCAATTCTCGTTCATTAGGGTTGTGAATTTTTTTTTGTGAATTTTCTATTCACAGAAGCAGTAGTAAAAATAAAAAAAAAAAAAAAAGGAAAAAAAGAAGAAGAAGAAGAAAAGAAGAGCATAGTAGTAGATTGTTCAATAATTTGAATTAAATTGGAGGGCTAAAATGCAATTAAGAAAAGTTGATTATTCTGCGCCGGAGAAGGAGGCAACTTGCACCCTCACCAAAGTGTAACACCCATTGTTCAATCAGGAAATCAACGGCTAGGATCATGCACATGGAACCAGATGTGACAATCTTGAGTGGACCCAAGCTTTCAGGTGGTATGTTACTCAGTGCTGAGTAGGGCCCACCTACTGCACAAGCCGGCGTGTAGGGTGGGACCCACGTGTCTGCTGCGTAGGAAATTTCCCGTGTGATGCAGTCCACAGAAACTTAGTGCACCCATGACATTCCAACGAATCATACAATGCCACATGTCTCGAATATTCTTGCAGCTAATCCCAAGCGGACACGTGGTATGTGTTGGTTAACACAAAAACGTAGAATCATCGTACGCATTTCCAACTGTTTATGTAGGACCCACATGTCTCACTTGCAATAATGTTATGCGGTGCCACCCACATGAATCCTTTCCCCACCACTAATGAAAAGATGCCACGTGTCTATATTATTCTCTAAGCCATCATGCATTGATACGTCTCCCACGCGTATGTTAAAATAACAATTTCGATATCCCCATTTTCATACGCATGTATGCGTGATTAAAAAAAATGTCTCCCACACTTAATATTTTTTGATGTATTTTTTGGAGCTATAAATAGGGCATTTAATGCGAGAGACCAGGGGTTCATTTTGGGGTTCGGTTGGAGACTTGGACTGTGGAACACGCAGAAGCCATTTTTGGCTTTTGTTGTGTTCTGCGTGTGCCAGAAAATTTAAGACCAGAAAGTTTTTAATTTTCTTTGTGTTCTGTAATTGATATTCCTTAAATGCTGTAATTTTAATTTTTATTTATGAAGTAATATAATTTTTCTAGGGTTGCATTTTAGCTAAATTTATGAAGCTTGGATTAAATTATTTTTGAACGATTTATTAGACTTTTAATTTGTTTATTCTATTTGTGCTTAATGCTTTTGATTATTGGAAAATTTATTAATTGATCTGTGGTACTTAAATAAACTTGGAAGAGACATTTTTGTGTATATTGCTCATGGATAGAATAACATGTATATATGAAGGATATGAATATACCTTTATCATATGTGTGGCCATTTGAGAACTTAGAACATAATGAATTAATTTAGCGAGATGTGTCTATATGGAGCTCGGAAGAGATGTATGGATAAAATTAGAAGTTCTTTGTTGAAAAATTAATTTTTTTTAAAATAAATCAAGAGAAAATAATATGATTCGAGTGGACTAATTTGATGAAAACTACAATCCTAGAATTTTCTTTTATTTTGTTATAAAACTTTTTAGTTAGTTAAATCATCTTCAAAATTTCGCTTGTTTTGGATAAAATCAGATTGAAATAATTTTAGTACTTAACAAATTATAGTAAGAAATCTTCGTGGGAACGATAACTTACTTATCAAATTTTATTACTTGTGACCGTGTATACTTGCACGATTTTATGTTCTCCAAAAGAGACAACACATTAGAACCAATTATATAGCATATACATTGAGAATTCAAGTATTGTATGCATCATTAGTTCAATCCTTTGTAGGAACTACTCGTAATATTGAACTTACAAAACATGCTTGCATACGAAGTGTAACTTAACATGTGTGTGTGTGAATTACTAATCCGTAGTAACCAACATTACATAGAGGAACACAAAAGCATTAAGTAGAAAAAAAACATGGTGTTTTATACATGAGAAGTTTGTTGTTTCCTAGCACATCTTAATGATTGTTCGTCTACTTCTCCTTCTGAAAGAGGTGGGTTTGGATCTTGGCTTGGCCTCTGTTGGGTAGCTGAGAAAGTTGTGCTATGTATTGGCATCAAAATGAAATTAAAATGCAAAAAATGTAACATTTTGTGGTTTTTGGCTCAAAGAAAATGTTAAATATTTGAAAATTATTTTTCTTTTTTTAATTTAGCTTTTTGGGGTTTTTAATAGATAAAAAGTAGCCTAAAAGTTCATTCTTGTGGCAGATTTTGGCTTTTCAGCTCATCAAAAATTATTTTCCTTTTTATTTTTCAATGATTTTCTCGGATAACAAATAGAACTAAAGAGTTTAGACACATTAATGTATTTTCTTTCACCGTTGGCAAGTTTTTCTTCTTGATATTTATGGTGGTTAGGTTGTAGAGGGGATGATCTATATACGAAGCTATGGGTGGCTTGGCTTTTCTTGGTCTCAATTAACTTTTTATTTTTCAATGTCTTTTTGGGTGGCTTGGCTGTGGTTATTTTCAGCAAAGTGAACCTACGAGTGCTGATTATTTCCTCCCAGAAATTTCAAAGGCAATTGTTCATTCATTTTGCAAGATCTTAACAACATCTAATACATGCCACTGAATGCCTACCTCCATTGGTAGTAAATTAGTGACTCTCAATTGATAGCTTTTTCTTTTTGTGTTTACTCTTCCTGTTATTGATTGGAACTTTATTTTTCTACTTCACATGATTCTTAGGACATAACTCAGGCGACCTTGAGTCAGGAACTGGCTGCCACAGATCTTCATTGTTATGAGTGGAAGTTTAAACATATATTTAGAGGTAGCCATTCATAGAATTGAAATTATGTCTTTTGATTTCTTGATATGGTTAGTTATTTATTTATTAAGGGTTGGTGCTATTTACTTAGATTAATAATTAATGATAGTTGGATATGTAGAGAACTCAAGCTGAATTAATACTTGCATTTGTTCGCCCAACTTACATTTTACACTGAGTAATTAGGTCAACCTCGAAGAAATTTAATCACAACAGGTTGGAGTACATTTGTCACTTCTAAGAGATTGGTTGCTGGAGATGCCTTTGTGTTTTTGAGGCGTGTGTGAACTAATTTATTTCTTATTGTGCTAGGTATGTATGTGTTTTAGAGGAAATCAAGCAATATTTTTTAGATGGGTTGTTAGTGGATATGATGTGGGATGTTCATAATCGACAAGTAATACATGTTGATATTTGTGATTCAGAAATATTTAAACTCCCTTTTATTTCTATCGCCTCTTCAAGCTTGCAAATTTCTTGATGAGAAATGGACTCCAATGTTCACAGTGATTGTGGCTCAAAAGAACCACCACACAAAATTCTTCCAACCCAACTCTCCTAATAATGTTCCACCTGTTAATTATTTTGATCTTTAAGATGGATAAAACATGTATTTTTTTCTTCCTAAAGTTGAGCGTATGAAGAATTGAATTTTGTTTCTACAGGTACCATCATAGACAACAAAATTTTTCATCTAAAGAATAATGACTTTTATCTGTGTGCACATTCTGGAATGATAGTAAGTTTATTTATTTATTCAAGTTCTACATAATATTGACAGATCATCCATATTTAGCTGCCTATTTCAGTACATTTAACTACTGTACTTTTATTTTTCCCATCTTCCTTGGGGACTACAAGGCCAGCCCATTATCATATTCTATATGATGAAATTAACATTAATCCATATGAGCTTCAAGAACTTGTTCATTTACTATCATATGTGTATGTGAACCTTGTACTACTTTGCTTGTTCATAATTTCTCAAAACAATTTCTAAATCATATTTGGCATTCTTATAAAAAAAATTGACATTTATCATTGTTGTAGGTATTAGAGGAGTACTATGACCATTTCAATAGGTAACATTGTGATTTATCATTTTATTAATGTTGACAAATGTTGGGATTTATCATCTTATTAATGTTGTTAACTTGGATGTTTTATGTTTATGTTGTGTTACAAGTTGTTGGATTTATAAAATTGATATCTTAAATTGGTTTGAATAATTATCGACTTGGTTTAATATTATTTGATTGCCATTGTAGTTGCTCCTACATGTTATGTGCACTTAGAGGCTAGATATGCATTCCAAATTTCACTCTTGAACATGTTCAATAACTTATTATGGGCCATTTGTTGTATATGCATGAATAGATGTAGATTGAAGAACTTATTGTGGAAATATGAGGTGTTGCTTATATTCATGGAATCTGGATGTTGATGCTTATATTCACAGATATTGTCACAAGGTTTCATTTATCATAGACAGTTTTATGACATTATAATCATGGTGTAACTTATATATTAAGAATAAATAAGTAGAGAAGACTCTTATGTCCTGGATGTTGTATATGAAAGATTATATTCATGGAATCTGGATGTTGGTATGCATATACTAGATGCTATTTTTTATAAGGAAATTAATGCACATAGTAGATGCTATCAAGGATGAAGATTTTGAAGAAAAGTATTACTATGGGACATGTAAAATATTTTCAAATTGATTTAGATTGTAGACAATTTGATTAGTTATATTAGTAAACTTTTTTCATGTATATTTTTATATTTTTGGAACACTTTAATTAGCTAGTTATATTAAGGTTTTATTATGTTTTAGTGTATATATTAAACTCTTAATGTAATATCTCTCTTAATTTTAATATAATGACTCTTAATTTTCTCAATTTATTTTAATTTATATTTGAAAATTAGCTTAATTGAGATGTATATAGTCACGATTTAAGTGTAATCGAAACAATAGATATCATTTTGATTACATGTTATTAGAAAACCGAGGCCATAAATACACCCTATGGTCTCTCTCACTTAGGCTTCAGTTCTTATAACCATGGCCATAGACCTACGGTGACGGTTTAAAACCTAGGTCAAAGGCATGTATTGTAGTAGTGCTTGTTGGTAGAAAAGTTAAATTCGAAGTGACAGGAGCATCCCAAACCGTACAAGCTACCATGGTTGAATGATTGTGGAGAAGTGGAGGTTTAAAAACAAATTTTTGTTCCTTTTTTCAATTAGAAAATATGAAGATAAGGTTCTTTGTGATATGGCACCAATATATGCTATTCGCATATTGCTCGGTCGACCATGACAGTTTGATAGGAAGGTGTCACATGATGGTTATAGAAATCGTTATTCTTTTGAAATGAGCAACTAAAAAGTTGAATTAGCCCCTCTCAAACCTTTGCAAGCTTATAAGGACCAACATAGGATAGAAGGAGAGTGCAAATTGAGAGAAAAAAAAAGTGGGAGCAAGAAAAAATAAAAAAAAGAGTAAGTAAGATAGAGAGAAAAAAATGGAGGACCAAATTAGGATAGAAAGAGAGTACAAATTGAGAGAAAAACAAAAGTCTGAGCAAAAGGAAAATAAAAAAAAGTAAGTGAGATAAACAATGATCTTTAACTTTCTACTACGATATTAACTCATATTTTCCTAGTGTCGTTGTATCTTTATTACAGTACTTTGAGAATCAACCTCCTGAAGAGATTCCCCATGGATTACGAATTGAGCATCAAATAGACTACTTAACACATTGATCCGTTATACCAAATCGACCTACTTATACAACTAAGATTCGAGGATGAATCTTTTCAAAGAGGAGGGAAATAATGGAGATTGGGGTGCTAATCAAGTTAATGTTCCCAAGTATTGATCAAGTTGATGATTCCAAATATACACAAGATCTTTTACATGTAATTGGCGGTCCAATGACTAGGGATAGATTTGGAAGATCAAGTTGGGTGCAAGGGTTACTTTAGGAAGTAATTTTTGTTTTAATTAATTGTGAGCCTTTTATCTTTAGCAATTTTTGTTTTAGTGAATTGTGGGCTTTTTATTTGAAGTATTTTAGTCTTTTATTTTTTTTTATTTTGGATTAGACCCAATCCACAACTAAATAGGGCCATTAGGCCCATTTCATCTAGGGTTTTTTCATTTAAGGTTTCTTGCTTATAAAGAAGAAGAGCTATGTAATTTGGAGGTAAGAACGAATATTCATTAATGAAAAGAAAATTTCAAAAAGCTTCTTGCTTTGCCTTCTTGTGTTCTTGATTGAATACTTGAATCCAAATTATGAAAGGGAGTGATCATCCTTTGTGGTGTCTCAAGGTTTGGGTTTTAAGGACTTTATTTTCTTAGGGTACTAATATGATCATCTTCAACATATTCTTAGCAAATCAATCATTTCGATTCCTTTGAGTTTGTGGGTTTCTAGGTTGTTCTCCTAAAGGGTCCGTATCAATTATGTTGTATATGAGAGCAAACAACTTTAGGATATCTTCATAATCATATCATGTTTGATGAGTTTATGTTTCTAGTTGTGAAGTGTTTTGATACGAAAAGCCAAAGTGGGAGATTATAAGTGCCCTTATACTTGTGGTTGAGTGTTGGCTCCCCATGTACAAAACATGATATCTATTTTATTTTACTTAGTGTATTTGTTTTCCTCTATGTAAGGTTGGTTACTGTGGATTAGTAATTGACACACATATAGGTAGGTACACTTTGTATGTGGGCTTGTTTACACACATACACACACACACACACACACCATATAATATGTTTTCGTAGTGTGCATGTTAGGTAGAGTGTTATGGTTCTCTAGGAGCAAGCGTGCTAATAAGCTAACGTTTTTACTTGTGGCATGTTTCAAGTGTAGGTATTTATGAATAGAATTGACATAATTGGTATAGAGCTCACAAAAAGATTACATAGGTTAGCTTTTCTAGGCCTCATCTAGATCCTGATTACCTATATGAATGGGAAGAACAATTGATCTTTGTATAATTTTTCATACATATGGAATTCTCAAAGATAGTGTTGCTAGTCAAGAAATTTACTAAATTCTTCCAAATTTAGAATAGCTCTTTTAATGGATTCAAAAGAGACAACTCAAGTACAAAAGGCTCAAGATTAGTGAAGATTGACGAGGACTCTGAGGATGAGTAAGAAAAACATGGAAGGAGCCATTTTAGCAAGATTAAGTGCTTCAAATGTAGGAAGTTAGGACACATTGTTGTAAAATTCTTTTCTAAGTAAAAATGCACGAACAAGCATGCAATTAAGGCTATGTTACTTCTTCAAATTGTACTTGTAATGATGATGAGGATGATGCTAACTTCTTAGAATTAATGTTTCGAGAACTATTAAAGATCCTCCGACTATTGTCTCCAAAGGTCAAGATGTGATTGAAAATAAAGATGATATGCAAGAGGAGTTGATATCCAATCCGAAAATTCAAAGAAGACTTTGAAAAGCCAAGATAAGAAAGAGAATGAGTTAAGTGCGCTAATACCCACTCTTGAGAAGAGGAAGTCCTCAATCGACAATGAACATTGTCGATTGAGGAAGTCCTCTTCTTCTTCTCCCCCGTCTATCCCCTCAGAGTGTAGTTATTGTAGCTCACCAAATTATGTTCATGCTAGATGCGTAATGCATCTAAGGCACAATACAGAATGAAATAAAACTTCTCATAATTGTTTGCCTAGCCATATGTACGAGGATCACTCAATTGGATTTTCAAGGATTTCAAAACAAAATGTACCTTGAGTGCCTCATACACCACATGATCATATGACTTAAAGACTCATTTTAACACTATTGTCTCTCATAAACTCTTTAAATGAGGGGATGTAGTTTGATCACTATTTTTGGTGATTTGTGGGGTTGAGCTAACAATTTTTTTCTTATTATTATCTTGTAGCTTTTCTATACTTGATTTTTGTTCTATACCTTTTTTTTGTCTAATATTTATTTCTGTTATTTTTCATACTTTAATGTTTGAAAAATAAAAAAAATATCTATGTTTTGTGGTTTGGTACTTTCTTTCTCTCTTTCTTTTCTTTCTCGGGATACATTACATGTTTGTCATTGAATCTCGTCACCTCATTGCCAAGGTTCTTGACGAGGTGTGTTTTTTACACACTCACAAGGGTCTCACCAAGTACTCTGGCAAGGTGGTCCACAAAATGCATATGATCTTATATAAACAACCCGTTACTATTTTTTTCTTCACATCTTAGACTTATTATCTTTCTCTTTTTCCTAAACTTGTACACACCTTACCCTCTCTCATACTAAAATGACACAAGAATATTCTCGTGGAGTGGAAAAATATATGCAGTTAGATCTTGCTGAACCGTCTAGAAAGGTATCCATCCTCTGTGAGTGTCCTATTGTTATCCATAACTTTTTGGCTATCTAATAAAGGTTAGCCTATTTCTCTTGGATTTCTCTTTGCAATGTTTTTTGTTATTGTGACATGGAATTTTTTAGGGAGTGTTATGATGCTACTGAATTTTCTACCAACCTTATCCTTAGGGGGGAAACTTACAAATTTTCTAAAGATGACATTGTTAGATTATTATCTCTTCCTGATGTTAAGGAACCTTCTTTCCCAATCATCCCTTTCAAATTCAGGAACCTCACTTTTGCATTTTTTCGTACTGAATTATCTTTGGTGGTTGAGCGTGACATCTCAAAGATCGTATAGCAGTTGGTTGGGTTTGGCCATACCTATGGTGGTGGTTCCCTTACTATTAATATAGGTTTTCCTGGTCATCGCCTTAGTTATGTTGTTATGGCAATCATTCATCCTCATCTCCATCATCATAGTATCATTGATTGTAACAGACACTTCCTTTGTCCCATCCTTAACGATAAGACTATAATATTGCAATTAGGATTTACAGGACCATCTTCTTTTTATCTGTTGCCCTTTATCTCTCTTCTCTTGATCGAACACAAAATGTGTGTAATGGATACGCAAATATACGTATCACATAAAGTAATATAACGATAAGAAAATATTATTCCTATGGAGATTATGTTATTATAAACTAATTTTTAATACCCAAAAAAATAAAAATAATTTGTTATGGCACTGTGTCATTGGCTTACTCAATTAAATTACCAACTCAAAATGAACTCCACTTATGTGGTATCCATATGGCTGACTCGATCAACTTCCTTGCTTACATGCCATCGACGTGGAAGCTTTTGGTTGGCCTTGTGTTAAAAAATCATAAAAAATTCTAAAATTGTAATTGTAACCCTTTTCAAAAGGTCATATTTTAATATTTTAAACCCTAAAAATACTAATTGAATAAAACTAGAAAATATTAAATATAAAAGTGCACTAATGACTCAACTTTTATAAAGTCATCATCTCTTTACTATCCTACATTGATCTCTAGGTGGGGCAACTCCTTGCTTCCTAGTATTTATTTTCTTTTCATAGTCAAGTTCCACTTTTACTCAGGCCATTTCCTTCTAGTAGAGGTTCACAGTGTTCTTCAACTACCTCATCTTGTTCTTTTTCTCAGAATGTTACAAGTCCACTCATTACACTTCTACACTTATTTATGCTCACTATCCTTCTTCATAGGGATGATTTTCTCATTGCCATCCATCTTGAAATCAACTATATCACTAAGGAGTTGGGTTCCTTCAATCAAAATTACACAAATATTTAAAAGTCACAAACCTAGGTTACTTCTTATGGTGTCTCCTCCACCACCTGCTTACAGTTTTCCCCACTCTTCTACCTCAATTAGAACTTATTTTCTCTAAAGGCCCTTCTTCTCGCTCTGTTGCTTTTTCTAGTGCCTCCCCCATTAGTTCACTTTCCTCCCTTTTTATAAATTTTGGTAGAGATGACCTTGACTCATCTTTTAATCAGTTTGTTGCATCCTGCTTTCAATATCATTTTTTTACACAACCCACTAAACCTACTAATATTTGTCAGTCTTCAAGTAATGCAGTCTAGGATAATGATGATTTTGGAGAGAGTGTGTTAAGCTTGTTTTATTTTGTCTTTATTGTATTGTCTTGTTTTACTTTTGAAATAAAAATGTAATAATTTGTTTTTAATGAGAATGTGTGGTTTCTTTCTCCTATACTTCTGTTATTCCTCCTTGCTTGTGTTGCTTCTTCCTATGTTTGCCTTAGTATCCTTGATTGTGTTCTATAAGTGTTAAAATTGTTGTATTCTTAAATGGGAATGCCTAGGGGTCTTCCTTTGACTTTATATGTCATAAAGGGGAAGAAGCTTGTGTGCATAACTTGATGTTTGTTGACATGCTGTGTATTACACGAGATTTACTCATTGGATTGCACTACATTTTACTATCTGAATTGCATTCACTTAGGGTTTAGGGTTTAGGGTTTAGGGTTTAGGGTTTAGGGTTCATTTGGTGTATCTTTCTACTACATGGCTAATTATGCTTAGCTTGTCACTGTGTACCTATTTTAGAGTAAGATGGTAGTATCTAGATATACTACATGTTTCTGAATGATATGTTCATAGGGTATGTGTTTTTTTGTAGGATACAAGGGTTGATTGAGACTATTGAGTTTAAGATTTACAAAGAGTAGAGAGTTGAGACCTTCGTGTCTTAGACTACCAGAGTTGGTGTGAGTTGATCCTGAAGATGGATGGAGTACATAAGATGGATATACTTGGAGTATGTATACTTCTTGGGTGTTGGGTGTGTGTTGATATTGTTTTCATGGTAACAAACATCTTTATGTCATCTTCATGATCTTCCTATGATTGATGTTCATCTGTACTTAGTTATGCAGTGTTATTCCATGGAAAGCTAAAGGGGGAGAATGTAAGTCTTGTAGTCCTTTGAGTTTTGTTGGCATTCCCATATGCAAAACACAAATTCTATTTATTTAACTTAATTTATTTTCCTTCTTCTATGTAAGATTGGTTACTAACAATCAGTAATGCACATATATACATAGTTAGGTACACATTGTATGTGAGTATGTTTACACACACCACAAAGTTGGTTTTTAATATGCATTCCATATTAAATGGTGTGGTTCTTGCTTCGTTGTGTTTATGGGTATTTATGGAAAATTAATTAGTATTTTTTAAATAAAAAATCACATTTTGTAGTGCCTCAACATACCCTTTAATAGACCACTCGATGACCCCCTTGATGATTCCTCTATGAGTGGTCAACATGGATCAGCGAGATACCTCAAATGGTTGAAATATTTCTATAAATACCTTCTTTGTCTATATCAATCAAGAAAAATACAATGAAACTTTGCTAAAATTTTCACTCAATTTTTATTTCATTTCTCAAATCACTTTGAGAGTATATTAGTGTTTGTGCTACATATTTGTAAGGATAAAATATTGTTCTTAAATTGTGAGTACCTAAGATAATTTTACTATTTAGTTGAGAGCAAAACTATATCCCCAAGACAATGTTTGCCAGTTGTTGTGGTTGAGGTGGTTCCCAAATTTTCATACACGTTACTGATCATTGGTTACCAATCACACTGCTATATGCAAAGGTGGCTCTAGAAGAGAGTCAGATTCATGTGTTGGATGAAGAAGTTGTAGAGGCAGTGAGTAAGGGCAGTAATAGCCAATTAGGGCAATACATTCTTGACTACTTGAGGTATTTGTATTTATACTTTTATCGAGTTATATATGTTTATTATTTTTAGATGATTATTTGCTACAAAATAAGCAACCCAAGGATTTTACCATATAGATAAAGGTTCAATGTGAATTTACCTCTTTACAACTATTATTATGCATGATTTGATGTTGTGTTAGTATAATATGAGTTTCTATTGTGTATGTACCAACATGTTAAGATTTAAACTTTGATTAGAAAGCTTTTTTTATGTGCATATGCATGCTTTTTTCTTTCTTTCTTTATAGTATGCCTATAGTTTCTGAGTACTACATCTATTGTAAAAAATTAATCAAGGGGGTCCTATGATATAATTTTTACTACTTCTGCTATCTATTCACTATTTATATAGTTTTTGCTGCTTGTAAGTTTAGGGCGAGTCTATAAGGAGTCTATATTTTCTTACCCTGGTTGGGTATATGGTGTTAGACTCTTTCGGTGCTTAATTTCCCATCCTGCACTACACATTCCATCAAGATAAAATAAAGTGCACCATGCAAATAGAAAAATAGCATAAATTAGTATCAAACTTCATAAGTCCAAATTTACCCTCTCTCTCCATTAATATAGATGCAAACATAGATTGAAATAATTAAGAATGGTATGCATGTTGTTAAGATGATTTATTTCCCATATGAGCACTGAAACGAACACATTCAACTTAATCTTCATTACACCTTTGCCAATAATAACACACGATTGATCATCACCAAGATATACCTTTCCAAAGTTTCTGAGAACATATTCTCAAAATATTATTTCTGTGGATTAGCATGGAAAGATGCTCCAGAGTCTAACACCTAAGATTCTTCCTTGCTCTCCAAAGAGTATATCAATGCATCATCTCCTCCTGAGGTGCAAGTAACATTTTCCTTTGCTTCTTGGTCCTTCGGTGCACTCTTGCATTGATTTTTGTAGTGCCTAATTCTCCTATAATTCCAACACTTGATAGTCTTCAAGCTATAGGAATTATTGGGATTCCTAGATTTGGACCTCTTGTCCTTTGATCTACCTTGGTAGTTTGTTCTGCCACGTTCATTCCCTTTGGTTGAATTTATTCCTCTTGACTCTGTATGTTAAACTGAAGAGGTTGGCGATTCACATGACTCTCTACATTAGATCTCTTCACTGAGAACTAGATCACAAACATCGTCAAATTTCAATTTCCTGACAAATTACTCATAGCCGTGACAGTACTATTCTAGCTTTATGGTAGAGAAGATAAAATTATCAATACTCGTATTTCTTCATCGAATTCAATTCCAAAAAAACTCAACTGGGTTGCGATTGTGTTGAGTTCATTGAGATGTTGACCTACTGATGCACCTTTCTTTATCCACAAATTGAACAAAAGCCTAATCAAGTGCACTTTATTTGAGGATGATGACTTCTCATACATATTGGAGAGAGTTTCCATAAGACCCAAGTGGTCTTTTTCTTTGCTATGTTGAAAGCAAAATTGCGGGATAGTGTTAATCAAATAAATTTGAGTGCTTGTCTATCAAGAAGACTCCAATCTTCTTCCTTCATAGCCTCTAGATTCTTCCCTGAGAGAGATTGATATAGACAATCCACTATCTGTATTTTCCAATACACATAATTTGTGCCATCGTATTTCTCGAGTTTCACCTTTCCTTCATTTGGTATCAAAGCTTTGGTTCTAAGATAAGTTTTGCTATCTATTATTTTCGTTCTATTTCCTTATGTCATCAAAGCATTTTTGATACCAAATGATATTAACCCCACCAAAAATTGTGATGAAACCCGATAACAATGATGGGTTGAAACCCCAAGATAGTGAAAATAAGATTTGTTGAGTCTTAACCTATCATCTAACAAGATGAAAATTAAAACTACGGATGATTGAAATGCCACACTAAAAAAACCTAAGGATTCTCTCAAGAATTCAAGGTGATAAATTTGGTTGTTTGAACACTAAAAGACCAACTTGATAAGTTCAAGAGTTCTTTTAAGAACTAAGAGGAAAACAAGACCTCACAAGAAGATAGTTTCCTTAATAATTCCAATATGCTCTTTTAAAATTTGTAGTACTCCTCTTTATACTTGGAACAACTCTCCAAGAATAGGGAAAGTCATAATTATAGCACAAAATTAGACTAAACAAGTTATCTACCTTTTTTAGACCCTTAGTCTTCTAAATATAACTAATAAATAGTTATTTATTGACTTTTAAAGAAAGCTAATAAATGACTATTTTGGACTTCTTAAGACAACCAATTTTGACTTCTCAAAGCAGACAAAAAATAGCAAAATGATTAGATTCAATGTATTTTAACATGCCCAACCAAGACCAAGTTATTATCCTATTTAATATTCTTGAAATTCTTTAAATGTGACCCTTAAATAGTCAAATTATGTTGGCTACGAGTTTGCATGCTAATAAGCCTCTTCAATTGCTTTTATAACGTAATATTCTTGTAACTCTTCAAATTAACACATTTTAATGGTCAAACTATGCTAGCTACGAATTTTCATGCTAATAAGCCTCTTCAATTGCTTTGATGACATGAGCTAGGCCTTGATTATTATTTGAGTCCATCTTGGTCATTTTAGAATAAGCCCAATTCTTATGGATAAGCCCATTTAGTGCTTCCTTGAAACTTTTGGCTCTAAGTCTTGTAATTGGGCCACTATGAAGTGACAAAGGGTCCTATACAAATTAAACTCTTTTCCCCCTTCTATGATTGACATTTCTAGCTCCTTGGTTTGCATTACTTTCAATGTTCACCCGTGCCTTTTCATAAATCAGTTTTACAAATTCTGCTTTCTTCTTGCCATCTAAGTTCACACATTAACTCAAAGGTAAAAAAGTTAAATCCAAAGGTAACAATGTGTTAAAACAATAAACAATTTCAAATAGTGAAAACTTATATGAAGAATTTATACTTTAATTGTAAGAAAATTCAACATGTTGCAAAAACGTTTCCCATGTTTTCAAGTTCTTTAACGATAGCACGCAACAAGGAAGATAAAGTTTTATTTACTACTTTAGTTTTTCCATCCATCTGTGGATGACAAGTAGTAGATAATAACAACTTTGTTCCCAACTTTCCCCACAAAGTCTTCCAAAAGTAACTCAAAAAACTTTGCATCCCTATCAGAAACAATGGTCCTTGGCATACCATGTAACCTAATAATCTCTATGAAGAACAAATCAGCTATATGTGATGTATCATCAATTTTATGACATGCAATGAAGTGTGCCATCTTGGAAAATCTATCTACCTCTACAAAACCTAATCTCTCCCCCTCTTTGTCCTAGGTAACCTAATGAAAAGTCCATAGAAATATAAGTCCAAGGTTCACTAGGTATTGCCAAAGGGGTGTACAAACCATGGGGTTGCAACAGAAACTTAGCATGTTTACATATGATACACTTATAATAGATTCTTTCCACATCACATTTCGTATGAGGCCAATTCACACAAAGAACACATAGGCACACACAACTTATTTTCCCGTAACAAAAATCCATCATGCCTATAATACCTACCACATGCCACTTTTTCAAATGAATTGAATACATCACCAAAATTAGTATCTTATGCATACAAATCTTTAATATATTCAAAGCCAAGTAGTTTTGTATCTAAAATGGAGATTAAAGCATACCTTCGGGACAATGCATCAGCCACCACATTTTCCTTACCTTGCTTGTTTATGATCACATAAGGAAATGTTTCAATAAATTCCTCCCACTTGGTGTTTGTTCAACCTTTGCTATCGTTTCAAATGCTTTAAAGATTCATGATCTGTGTGAATCACAAATTCCTTTGGCCATAGATATTTTTTCCAATTTTCTGAAGTACTAACATTGGCATACAACTCCTTATCATAACTGAGGTACTTTAGGGCTACCTTGCTCAAATTTTCACTAAAATAAGCAATTGGATGGATTTCTTGCATAAAAAAAACTCAAATACCTATTCCAGAAGCATCAAACTCATTTCAAAAGTTTTAGAAATATTAGGCAAAACAAGAAAAGGTGCATTAGTTAAAGTTTCGTTGATCAGATTAAATTCCTTTTCTTGTTCTTTCCCCCATTTAAGTGGTACATTTTTTTAATGACTTCAATAAGATGGGTGGCTAAGTTACTAAAATCATGCATAAACCGTCTATAAAAACTATCTAAGCCATGGAAACTCCTCACTTGGCTGATTGTTATAGGCGAAGGCCACTCTTAGATTCCCTTCATCTTTTCCTCATCCACCTCAATTTCTCTCTTACTAACAAAAAAACCAAGAAACATAAGCTTATCTATGCAAAGGGTGCACTTGTTGAGGTTAGCAAACAACCTTTCTTTCCTTAGAATTTCCAAAAGAGATTTCAAATGCATTACATGTTCTTCCATGTTTTTGCTATAGATTAGAATATCATAAAAATACACAACTATAAATCTACCAATAAATGCACATAAAACATGATTCATCAAATGCATAAATATGCTTGGAGCATTATTTAAACCGAAAGGCATCATTAATCACTCATACAAACCATATTTAGTCTTAAAAATAGTTTTCCATTCATCACCTTCCTTCATCCTTCATTCACCAAATGATACGAATCCTACCAACAATTGTGATGAAACCTGATAACAATGATGCATCGAAGCCCCAAGATCACGACGACAATATTTTTTGAGTCTTAACTTGTCACTTACCAAGATGAAAATCAAGACTATGGAGGATTGAAACACCACACCTAGAAAACCTAAGGATTCTCTCAAGAATTCAAGATGATAAGTTGGTTGTTTGAATGCAACAATATTAACTTGAATTGTTCAAGAGTTATTTTAAGAACTAAGAGGAACACAAGACCTCACAAGAACCCACGAACTCAAAGGAATAGAAACAATTGATTTTCTAAGAATATGTTAAAGATTATCATATTAGAACCGTAAGGAAACAAAGTCCTTAAAATCCAAACCTTGAGAGATGCTCATCTTCTTTCATTAATGATATTCGTTCTTGCCACTAACTTACGTAGCTCTTCTTTTTTATAAGCAAGAAACTCTAAAAAAAATAACCTAGGTGAAATAGGCCTATTTAGTTGTGGTTGGGCATAATCTAGCCTAAAAAAAATAAATGACTAAAAGACTTAAAATAAAAAGCCCATAATTCACTAAAATAAAAATTACTAAACATAAAAGGTTCATATTTAACTAAAACAAAAATTCCTTCATAAAGTAACCCTTGTACCCAATTTGATCTTCCAAATCTATCCCTAGTCATTGAACCACCAATTCCTTGCAAAATATATTGAGAATATTTGGAAAGATCATCTTGATTAGCACCTCAATTTCCATTACAGCAAGAAATAGCTAAATATTGACTTTTAAAGATAGCTAATAAATGACTATTTTGGACTTCTTAAGACAGTCGATTTGGACTTCTAAAGAGAGTCAATAAATAACTAAATGACTAGATTCAATGTATTTTAACATGCTTATCCAAGACCAAGTTATTCTCCTATTTAATATCCTTGAAACTCTTCAAATTCACACCCTTTAATAGTCAAACTATGCTAGTTACGAATTTGCATGCTAATAAGCCTCTTCAATTGCTTTGATGACATGGACTCGACCTTGATTATTATTTGAGCCCATCATGGTCAATTTAGAATCACCACAATTCTCATGGATTAGCCCATTTAGTGCTTCCTTGAAACGTTTGGCTCTAAGTCTTGTAATTAGGCCACTAGGAAGTGACAAAGGGTCTTGTGCAAATTTAGCTTCATTCCCACTTGTATGATTGACATGTCCAACTCCTTGGTTTGTATAAGTTTGATTTCTTTAATATTTCTTCATAGTGTTTGTCACCTTCATTATGGACGATATTATTCATCTTTGTTTCTTCATGTAGTACATTATTTTTTTATTTCAAGTCTTATCCTTTGATGATGAGAATATGCCACTCAATCATTTCCATACTGAGTTTGCTCTCCTTTACTCCTAAGACACCATCATTATGGTAAATAGACTTTTTGATACTGATACTTACATTGCTAATTATTCTATTTAGCATTATACTTCTACTCATTTCGGTAATCTTACATTGTTAGTGCTTGTATGCATCCTTTTTCTCATATTTCCTCTATCATTCATCTTAGGGATCACTTTCTTTTAACTATTCAAAACAATAGAGGGAGTTGAGAACCACTATGGATAAAAAGAATTCCTCAATCAACATTGATAAGGATGGTCTCTCTAAGAAGAGTGAGATTGTGAGAAAGAGATGCAATTATTTCCATGTTGAGTGAAAATCCAACAAGGAAATGTTCAGATTTCCTATGACAACTTCAATGATTTTGATTTTGAGTCTAGCCATGAAAACCTGAGGATTGTTTGCTTTGATTGTTCAAAAGCTCAAGCTTATGAGATCACCATTCTTGGAAAGAAGATCATTGTATTTGAAAGTGAAAGAGATTTTCTTTGACATATTCTCTCTAAAAAGGATGGTGAACTTGAGGGCTTCCATTTGGAACTCAAGGACCTGAGTTTCACTACAAGTTATATGGAGGCATCTATAAGAGAAAAATATTTCCACATAAAAGCTTTGATAGCTAAAAGGTTGGATCACTCTTAAAAGACTATAAACAACATGATGCTAGGGACTAAGAAGCTAGATGAGATTCTAAGTAACAACAAGAGAAATAGAGATAAGAGAGTACTACTTTGTATGATGATGTTCTGCTTTTTTGTTAAGCCCTTTGTTCCTGATGCCAAGTTGAAGATTGTTGATTTTTTAAGAGTATGAATTGAGTTTCTCCCCCATCTTATTTGTGCTAGTAAACTGAAAGTCTTACCACCTAGTTCTTCCTCTCCTCGCACCAGTGATGGTCTATTGCCTCTACTTGAACATTTATTTTCCTTCTTATCGCCACTATGGTGAGGATAGGCATATTAAATGATGGTGTGAGAGAGTAACTAGTCACCACCATTTGAGAGTTATTCTTAGTGCTTCTTTTCTTTCTTCATATCTTTTCACTCATACTTCTCTACTTGTCTTTGCAATATGTATGGATTATGAGTGTTAGCTATTTTTGTTAGCAAAACATTTGCATGTAAACTTGTTTTTAAGTTTTCTATTGAGTCTTTCAAGGAAAGTGGAAGAAAGTTATAATTTTATATAATCGTACTTCAGATATATTTTTTGCAACTTTCACACATATGATTATACTCATGCATTGCATTTAATAGCACATGTTCATAAATCTGGAATTATTTTTGCTACTAAAATATTTATTTAAACTAGAATCAATTTATGAAATTACCAATTAGCCATTTCATAAATGTGTTTCAATATTTTTAGAATGTGTCCTAAAAAAACTTAAGGCTTTTTTTAATGGGCTTTCAATAACTAAGCTCAAAATAATCTAATCCTAACTAGGTTTTTATTATCATATATATATATATATATATTATTGTTAAACCTAAGGTGTTTGGAATAAGGTGTTGAAGCGGCCGAATTGTTACAGAATGCCCCATTCTCGGCCGCATGCCTGTCGCGTGATAGAAAATTCAGTAAGGTAAGTAATATATATTGATTTGTAAGGTGGCCATGAAACCTCTTTATTGAAAGAGGTTGATAATTTGGTAATGATAATATTTTCTTAATTAATGAATCTTTAGTAATTGTAACATAAGGGATTAAATAGGTTGGTTAATACCAAATTGATAATATACAAGATATATTTATTAGTAAATTTATTTGGTGTTTTTATCTTTATATAACTTCTTGATTAGATTTTTATAGGTTTACATTAAATAATTTTATGTGTGATAATAATTATTTGATTTTATTATTAAATTTCAAAGAAGTTATTTTCGATGAGCTTGTTCTTAATCTTTTTGCTCTAGTATTTGCTAGTTATTTAATTTAAATAAAATATGTTCTGAATCAGTTAATTAGGATTACTCATTATTAAATATGTTCTAGAAAAAACACGGGCACTTATAGTTTTTTTGCTAACCCTTTTGTAGTTGATTTATGAACGATCTGATTTTGTGGGAAGCTTATTGATACGTTGGTCTAGATATTGCTCATGCTAATATTAGAAACTGTGAAAATAGAGTAGGGGCTTTTAAGTAAGGTGAATTGGGGCAGTATCCTAAGGAGGGTAGTATAAGATCGATTTTGTACTTGAACATTTGTTTTTCAAAGTGGAAAGTTAGGTGGTCTAGTTGAATGGTAGTTTTCCTCTTAGGTCATGATTATGACCTAATTTGTTTCCACCTAAAAATATTGTGTTACTCTTTTATTTTAGCAATTTATTCTTACATGTGATTACATGCTTGACCATTTTGTTTAGGTTATTCATAGTGGAAAAAAGGTGGGTCATCTATTAGACCCCCACTATTTGATGGGTATAATTACCCTTATTGGAAGGCTCTCATGCAAGTCTTTCTCTCATAAGGTGAAATATTTTGGGATGTTATTCCTGATGGTTGGAAACCACCTTCGATAACAAAAGATGGTGTAACCACTACTACAAAAATGGGCATTAAAGTCGGTTAAAACCCGACTTTAAACTAATTTAAAGTTGGTTCGCTGAATCGACTTTAAATGAAATGACTTAAAATTTAAAGTCGGTTTACGACTTTAATTTTTTTTTTTAAATTTACTCATTTTCTATTATACTCAAATAAAAACCTATATTTAAGCAGAAAAAAAAACCAAAATCAGTTTAGCAAATAGTTCAAATAATACAAATATTTGAAAAATAAAATATTAATTAATAGTAGAAAAATTACCATGGTTTTGTTCTATTTTATTCAAGATCATTATATTCTTCTCTTGATGTTATAATACAAACCTACATATATAATACAAAAATTTATACACATAAATAATAACACATAATAACAGAAAAAAATATGAATAATAAGTGCGTAAAATTAATAGAAGTACTTACAAAAGTAAATGAAGTGACAAAATAAAGGAAATGAAGAAAAAATGGTGTTTTGTAAGTGAGAAATGGGTATAAAGTTTTTGAGTATTTTGCTCAAAAAAATAAGGGATCTAAAAGATTAGTTAGAGAGGAAGAAAACCCACTAACCAGTGCTGGAATTGGTAGTAGTAGGTGGCCGGAAAATGTGAAAGAGTGGAGGAGAAGTGGAGGAGGTTTTGGGTTTTTGAGAGTTATGCAACGCTTGGAATAGTTTCTGTCCTGGGAAGAAAGAAGAGAAAAATATTTATGTACGTGTGTAGCGTCGGTTCCACGTGTCAACAGATGCTATGCTACGTGGATAGCATCGGTTCCAGGTGTCAATCGACGCTACATCCACGCATAGTGTTGGTTCGACATGTCAATCGACGCTACATCCTATGTGGGTAGTGTCGGTTCGACAAGTCAACCAATGCTACATCTACGTGGATAGCGTCAGTTATAAACCAAACCGACTTTAAATTCAATAAAAGTCAGTTTTTTCCAAAAACCGACTTTACATATCGACTTAAATACTCATTTTTGTAGTAGTGAACAAGCATAAAGCTAAGAAGAGATTAGACCAATGAAGAATGCACCCTTATTAGGGCAAACCAAAAAGGTCTAAGCTTAATATTTGTTGTAGTATCAATGGATGAGTTCCATCGTATCTCCAAATATGATACCGCTAGAGATGCATGGAATGCACTTGCTCTTGCTCATGAGGGAACTTCCCAAGGGAAGCAAAGAAAATTGAGAATGCTAACATCTTAGTTTGATTCCCTTAAAATGAGCAACACTGAAACTTTTGGTCAATTCTATACTCGCTTTTGTGACATCCCTAATGCTTGTTCTAACCTTAGTGAGAAAATTCCATAACCTATACAAGTACTCAAACTCCTAAGCTTCTTAATAGCAGATTATAAGATGAAAGTTATAGTGATAAAGGAAAGCAAGAATTTGGACACACTTAACATTGATGAACTTGTCGGGTCAATTCAAACATATGAGCTTACTCTTGATCCACCTAAGAAATATAAGGATGTTGTATTCAAAATCCCTAAAAATGAAATCTTTAATAGTGATAAGGATGTGAATGATGAGTCACTAGTCTTGTTAGCACGGAAATTCAAGAATTTTTCTAAAAAGAAGGATCAACAGAATAATCATTCTAACAAGGGACAATCTAGTCATTGGAGGGACCAAAAGTCAAGGAAAATCAAACCTCCTAGCTCTAATGGTAAGTAAACTAATCCCACTAGTCCTCAATGTTGTACTTATGGAGGTTTTCTTCATATTTCTACAAAATGTGTGAACAATAAAAAATAATTTGAGAAAGCCTTTAATGCTACATTCAGTGATACAGAAAGTGAGCATGATAATGCTAATAACTCAAAGCATGACCACACTAACTATTGTGCCTTCACTGCAACTACCAAAGCACACCACAATGACTCCAACTCTAACTCGGATGAAGAAAATGAGCAAGTCGACTCTTCTCCCTTACTGTCTAAGTTTAATGCATTGAATTACGATAAAATATTCATGGATTGTCTAGGTGCAAGGGAAGAGAGGGATAAACTACTTGTGGTAGTAACTAAACTTAATGATGTCAACAATGGTCATAAAACAAATTTCTCTAGCTTAGAGAAAGATAAAAAGGATTTGTATGAACATATTTATACTCTAAATCTGAGTCTTGTAGAAACCAATCAGGAAAAAAAAAAGTTTACGCAAGAACTTGATATTGCTAAAGAGACTGAGAAATTTGAACATAGGTGATAAAACATTGTCCAAAGTCTTAGACTATAGAAAGCCATATGTGATATGAACTAAGGGTTAAGACCTAGCTAATTTTTAGATTATATAGCAAAGGGTTTCTCCATAAATCAATTGATATTACTCATTAATGAGTGCTCAAAAAGCACTAAAATTACCATGATTTTATGCATATTAATTAATTAAAAATATATATATTTATATGATTTTATCATATATTTATATATATTTGTCTTTTCGGAATCACGAGTATTTTTATTATTTTTCAGGTATTTTCAATTAAAAATGTAACTTAAAGACTCAAAGAGTAATACTGGAGGCAATACATCACAAATATATTCATAAAATAAATGAGGAAAATTCAAAAAAATATGGAAAAATTGGACAAAATGGGTAAAAAATGTCAAAAAAGAAGAAATCGCACCGCCTAGCCGCGCCGGCCATCGCGCACATGGCGCCAGCAGCTGCCCCAACCGCGCCCACCAATATGCATGCCAGATCTCCCTTCCGCACACGCCTGCTACCATTTGCGCGTGCCTGCACCCAGTCTACGCCCATCTGCACGTGCCTCTCCCATCTGTGCCCCATCTGCGCACACAGCTGCCCCAAGTTAGTATGACGTCATTATTCACTACTCCATGTTTCCACCATTTTTTATCATTTTTTCACCCACTTTTTCTCCCCATCCTCACCTATAAATACCCACATTCTCTTCATAACTAAACACACCTAAAAATACATCTTCTCTTCTCTTTCTTTCTCTCATTTCTTAGTTTTTAAGATTTTCTTAGTTTTAAGCTTTTCTTAGTTAGTTTCTCTTAGTTTTAGAGTTCTTCTCTTTTTGAGAAGAAATCGTTATGTTTTTGTAATTTATTTGCTTTTTTCGATTAAATAAATGAGAGTGCAAATTCCGTTTGGAGGTTTTCCAGCAACGGGAATAGCATCGAAGTACTGTAAGGATTTTATTTTCTTTGCAGTTATTTTTAATGCTTTATTCTTACATGTTATATTTAATTTGTATGTGATTAAATTTAACATTGCTCGTTGTTTGTAAACATGATATAATAATAACGTTGTTATGCTTGCGAAATATTAAATAGGTAAAAATCTATAAAATGAATTGATTTTATTTTTATTCAAGATTTTATATTAAGAATGTTAGAGAGAAATATATTATTTTTCATTACAAACTTAAATCTAAAAATTAGATTTTAAGGTTTAGTTATCCGGTTTGATTTAGAGTAGTGCTCTTTTATTTCACAATATGCATGACACGTGGTCAAATCTGATTTGCTGGAAGAATAATTTGACATGTGATAGCTTCATTTTGGGCTAAATGCAAAGGAGCACACAGATTCGGTGGACCGTGTCGTAGGAGAATTATGCGCACTGGGCTGTACGAAACAACTAGAAGCCACTCGTGACTCTCTCGCGAGGGACGTGGAAAACACGCACAATCTGGACCGTTCACATTTTGATCTAATGGTAGGTGATAGACGATGTGAATCATTGAAAATCAGTTCCGTAGATAGTTGGGCCTTACTATGTGCGCCGAACTACGAGACAGGTGGACCTCAATTCTATGCTTTGAATTGTAAAAAACTACTGATATCTCATCCACTCTCCCACTCTGTGTGTGCATCTCACTCTCCTGATATTCACTGTTGAATTTCTGATCTGACGATGCGTGACGTACGTTACTCTACCCCACACGTAGGATTTTCTCTCTGTGTAGAAAACAAATTTTAATTCAATTTTTTTTAATTGCATTTAAGCCCTCTTTTTAATTCAAATTAAATTTTCAACTTTTGCTATTTACATTTGACTCCTTTTTAAATTTAAATTGCTTAATTTTCTCTAAAAATATATTCCTTAAAAAACTAACTGTAAATAATAATTTAAGAACTTAAAATCAACTAAAAACATTAAGAACATAGCAATTATAATTAATAAATTGGAAAAAATAACTCTAAAACACAGAGCTATCATTTTTCCAAGTTCCTTAAAAGTTTTGTCTATTTCTATAAATTCATTTTGTCCATATATTGAACTATTATGACTATTTGTTAAAAAATATGCTACTAGATGATGTGTTGAAAATGTATGATTTCCTTCTTTCATTGATTCTCCTCTTTCAAATTCATGAGCTAGACTTAATACTTGACTTAGATTTTTGTCATATATATTTATAGCAAATCTAGGATATGTTGTAAATTTTAACTTTTGGTATCCTAAGTTACCATGGATCCTTCCTAATAAGTCATAATTCCTATTTTTATTGGTGTATTTATTTTTTCTCTAAAATGAGCTTTTATTAATATTTGAATTCCTCTTAAATGGATGTATCTGATTTTTTTTATCTTTATGAGTAATTTTTGATAGTTTGTTTAATATAGTTTCTTTATCAATTAATGGTATATTATATTTTTTCTTTTGCATCTGTAATCTTAATACTCATTTCTTTATTACTTGTGGCATAATAAATTATGTTTTTCCTAGGAAATAATTTTCTTAATAAAAATAATGGGTCTCTAAATCTATCTCCTTCTTTAAGATTTAATTTTTCTCTTTCAATTTCTTCAAATTTCTTTTTACTTATTACCATTTTCTGTGAAAAATATCTTGAGATATCTTTTGTTTCTATTTCTATTATTTCTTGGTTTATTTTTCCTTCTTCCGTTTTAGGAATGCTACTATTAACTTCCGTTATGTTTCAACGGTATTTTTGAATTTTTTGAAACTTAGGGTTATTTTTGAAGATTTCTTAAGACTTGTGGGTATCTATGATATTAATCTATTACATGAGAAATGGGCAAATAAGGTAGTACTAGCATGAAAATACATAGGTAGTACTAGCCACAATCGTGCAACTTCCTCTATCTATGATAACACTACATACCTTGTTACTAACATGACACCTTGTGTGAAAGATCTTATCTCTTTGTTGTTCAAGGTCATCCTCCTTGACTTGAGTGCTCAAAGATAGTCTTATTACAAGTGCTTCCCTATCCACGGGTCCTATCTCATCTTCACTAGCTTCCTCTGCAGATGGTACCTCATCTTCTTCACTTTCATTATCGGTTCCCACCTCACCATTAGCTAAGGTGATCATTGCCTTCTTGTTTGGACATTGAGAGGTTATATGACCATTAACAACACACCAAAAACACTTAAAGTCATGATTACAAAGTGGGGTGTCAATTTACCTTTGTCCTTGCTAGCCTCCATCTCTTTGGCTTTGTAAGGCTCAAATCTTGTTTTGGATGTAGCTCCTTCATCTTTTTTCTCATTGTACTTCCAAGGACTAGTAGGGTTTGGTTTTGGAGTAATGGGACTAGACCTTGATGGTTGGGACCAAAAACTCCATTTCTTTAATTGTCTTTCCACCTTAATTGCCATATGGACCATGCCCTCCATCTCCACATAATGATGAAGTTCCACAATGTTGGCAATGTCCGACTTCAACCCACTAAGAAACCTAGCCATGGTGGCCTCTCTATCTTCCTCGAAATTATCTCTTACCATCGCCACTTCCATTTCCTTGTAGTACTCATCAATGGATTTATATCTTTGAGTTAATCTTTGTACGCATTGGTGTAACTCTCTATAGTAGTAGCTAGGCACAAACCTCTTTCTCATGATGGCCTTCATGTCCTCCCAATTATCTATTAGTCTTTCATGGTTTCTCCTCCTACGAATGACCAATTGATCCAACCAATTCAATGCATAGTCAGAAAACTATATTACAATAAGTTTTACTTTTTTCTCCGTGGAGTAGTTATGGCATTCAAAAATGTTCTCCTCCTTCTCCCACTCCAAATACAACTTTGGGTCATTCTTTCCTTGGAATTGTGGTATCTTCATTTTTATACTACTTAGATCTCTATCAAGTCCATCTTGGGCCCCAGGTGGGGGTCTCCACATACCTCCTTTACCATTTCTTCCCCCTCTATACCCATTTCTTCCTCCTTTAGGCATTCTTCCTTCTTCTTCCTAATCTTCTTCCCTTATATTGTCTCCAACATGAGCTTGCTTATTAACCCTCCTAACATTAGGTGGAGGTTTTTCTCGTTGTAAAGCTGCTAACAAATTGTCTTACCTTTCCAATCTTTCATTCATATTGACCATCAAGTTATTCATCCTTTCAAAAGATTATTGTAGCTCCCTCATCATCAACATCATATCCGGTCTTCCTTCGAGACTACCAGTGTTGGACATTTTTTTTCAATTCTACACAATAAGAGGTTAGTGTAATAAAATAGAACTAATGTAAATTCACTCAATTGCTCACGTGTTTAGCACTCAGATTGATTACTCAAACCCTCTTAGCTCTTAATCAAAGCAACTAAATCTAGTAATTTCAAACAATTTGTAGAATTATGAAACACCCAAAAAGGTAGTTCACAATATCTCACTTGTTAAAGCACAAAGGAAACTAACTCAAAGTGTTTTGGATCTTAGACTAGAATAATTAAGCACAAGGGAAATCAAAAGATTAACAATATTGGAAGAACAATAATTTCCTCAAAGAACTCATCACCCAATTAGAAATTTATAATAATAGGGAAAGGTTTTTGGAACTATGAGTTCAAACACTCATTAGAAATTAGCATATGTAATTTGGCCTCTTTTATTTAAATAAATTATGGCCACTCCTTTTCTATTTTTTTATGTAATATACTAATAACTCGAGAGTAAATCAATACAACACCTTCAATATGAGTTTGAGGAATTTTTATACAATATGCAAAATAGCACATAAATTATGACACAAAGGTAAAATGAAATTTCTATAAGAACTACCACAAAATACCAAAAAACTACCAAGAAACTGTAGAAAATATTAGATACTATAGAATATGCAAGGAAAAATGCGAAATAGTTTTTGAAATAGTATAATAAGCAAGGTTATTGTAGAAAAAGTTTGGACACAATAAAATTTGCAAGGAAAATGCAAAAACAAAAGTGGAAACAAAGAAAAACAATATTTGGAAAATAAATTTTAGCAAGAACACAACACGATGATATTTTGTTTTTTTTCTATGTATCGGAAATAAGACAAGAACACAAGAACAAGAACAAGAACAAATATAAAGGATAAGAATCTGAAAATTAGCACCTAAAGCTCTAATACCAAATGACATCAACCAAGGATTATGACCTAGCTAATTTTCAGATTATATAGCAAAGAGTATCTCCACAAATCAATAGATATTACTCTCCATTTATCTGAGGGGAAAGACGCCACAAGGAGTTACTATTTTTGATAAGTCTAGCATAAAAGACACACAAACAAATATTAATATTACTCACCACAAATGCTTGGATGCTAAACAACACCACAAAGGTTGCCAATCCCTTGATACGTTGCTTAAAGAGGAACAAAGAGAATCAATGAGCTCTCAAATAATCTGAAAAATCAAATTTTATTCAAAATGTGAATTCCCAGCAACTGAGATGCTCTTAAGTATTTATAGGATACAAATAAACCCTAATCTCTACTACATCATAGCCCTTGATCTTATCCAAAGGTTGAAAATAAAAAAAAGGAAAAAAGCACAAAAGGTAGCAGAAAACATGGACCAAAACATGGAGAAAATAGGGCAGCTAATTACAAAGGAATCCAATGAAAATATTACATCTTAACCCTTGATTTCATCCAAGAGCAGAAAAGAAAGGTGCCTAAAATCAGTCCAAATCGCACAACAAAAATGGAGCAAAATGTGAAGCAAAACATGGAGTAAAATGTGGAGCAAAATTGAAGCAGTTGAGAACAAAGGAATTCCAATAATATATTACATCTTAACCTTTTTTGTCATCCAAGGGCTGAAAAGAAAGCTGCCCACAATTAGTCCAAATGGCTAAGAGTATTCTTTTGCCAATTTTCCCTAATTTCCATCCTAGGCTTGTCCCAATCCTTGTACTCCTAATTTGGGTCCCCTTGGTTATGCATAACCTCTTGAATAGGCCCATTTAAAGCCTCTTTGATTTGTTCCCTCCTAGACTTTATGATTGGTGCACTTGGAATTTGAAGGGCTCGATGATTCTCATCATTCCACTCTATGTTCTAGAGGATTCGTTTGTGAATCATCACTTGCATAATCAAAGAGAAAGATCATAAACATTAAAAGAGGTACTGCCATTATACTCACCAGGAAGATTGATTTTGTAGGCATTGTCATTAATTTGCTCGATCACTTGAGAGGGTCCATCTCCCCGAGGTTGCAACTTGGATTGTCTTTTTTCAAGAAATAGTTCCTTCCTCATATACACCCAAATCCAATCACCAGGCTCAAAAATGACTCTTCATTGCCCTTTCTTGGCCCTACTAGCATAATCCTTATTTCTCTTCTCAATTTGTACATTAATGCAGTCATGTAGCTTCTTCACCATTTCAACCTTCCTAGAACCATCTAAGTTAGTTTTCTGTGAAATAGGTATAGGTAATAAGTCCAAAGGAGTTAGTGGATTAAAATCATAAACAATTTCGAATGGAAAATGATTAGTAGTTGAATGCACACTCTAGTTATAAGCAAATTCAACAAAAGGTAAACAATCTTCCAAAGTTTTTAAATTCCTTTCTATTACCACCCTAAGTAATATGGATAGAGTCCTATTGACTACCTCAGTTTGTCCATATGTATGGGGGTGACAAGTAGTCAAAAATAAGAGTTTAATGCCCATTTTAGCCCAAAGAGTTTTCCAAAAATAACTAAGGAATTTAACATCCACATAATGCTCCTAGGAACTATATGAAGCCTAACAACCTCCCTAAAGAACAATTCTACTACATTAGGTGCAAAGGTTACTTTAAGAAGGAATTCTTGTTTTAGTTAATTATGGATCTTTTATTTTAGTGAATTGTGGGCTTTTCATTTTAAGTCTTTTAGTCTTTTATTTTTTAAGGTTAGATTAGGCCCATTAGGCATATTTCATCTAGGGTTTTTTATTTTAGGGTTTCTTGCTTATAAAGAAGAAGAGTTATGTAATTTGGAGGCATGAACGAATATTGATTAATGAAGAGAAAAGTTCACAAAGCTTCTTTCTTTGCTTTCTTGTGATCATCCTTTCTAGCGTCTCAAGGTTTGAATTTTAAGGACTTTGTTTCCTTAGGATTCTAATATGATCATCTTCAACATGTTCTTAGCATATAAATCATTTCTATTCCTTTGAGTTCGTGGGTTCCTAGGTTGTTTGCCTAAAGGGTCCACATCAAGTGACAAAGCCTTTTTTTGAAAGAATTTGGTCGATCTCTCATGAACTATGAAAATGAATGCCTTGCCTCCTCCTTAATATAGGGGTCTAGACTTTCTCTCTATAATTAACTGATTATTTGAAGGGTTTCTGAAGAATTTATTGGGACATATAAAACCATTTTAGATTCAATGTGTCATTTTGCTTGCCTATCCTTTTCCTCTTCACTCTCAGTGGAGGAACTGAGCTGAAAGAATAGGTGAACTTGATTTTTAAGCATAATGAATAATCTACTACCCAACCTTTATGGTGTCCGATTCTTGACATATAATACTTGAGCCTTGCGTAATTCTCGCACCTAGAAGCTAGATTTTACATGCATCCTCATAAGTTAGAAATGCCCAAGGGTCAACCATCAGCTTAGTCAACCACAGATTAGTTTATACGTTTATTGTTGTATCCCTCTGACACCCTATTACATATACCCTCTATGTAATTGACATATGTACATGTAATATCTTATATGTATATGAACTTGAATCAAAACACACCAATTCACTCTCAATTATAGCATCTCTCTAATTTGTTTTCTCTATCAGATCATCCCTAACATCCATACATGCATAAATGGGTATTTCTAGACTCATAAAGCATATATCAATTTATTTATGGCATAACACATAATTCTTTCAAATTCACACATGTTATCAAATCAACCTAATTAGTGATTATTAATTATGAGCACCAGGGATAAAATAAATTGACCAATAATAATTAAAAATATATATATGTAAAATTAAACTAAAAATTTAAATTGCATACTTGGGATCCATTGGAATCCTCAGATACACACCACTCCAAGAATATTTTTGTGCAAAACCTTGAGAAATTAAAAATAAAAAACTTCCTAGAAATGGCACCAATACTTGTTGCAAATATGCAAGTATAGTACAAGTGACAAGTATATTTAGGAATGGAGTTTTCGTACACATGAGGAATTTATTTTGGTGTATATTAGGATTAAGTACTAAAAGATGTGCTTTCCTATCTATTTGAGCTACCAAAAATGAGTGACAAATTAACTAAAAAAATAAAAATAGATTCTTTACAAAAATTAAACAAACCTTAGAATTCAATTTCTCCATTTGATGTCAATTCGGGCCTCCCTAAAGAGGAGAGCTAGTCCCTTGCCCCTGCCAATTATTCAATCAGCTTTAAGATCTTTTGAATAGCCTCTCGTGGAATGCACCTTCCTATAACTTTGAATTTAGGGCTAAGAAAAAGACCTCCCCTTGCGATAGATCTACCTTAAAGGGAGATACAGTCTGTATAGAACGTTCACTTAGTTGATAATTCCACCCAGTAGCGGTTAGTCTCTCTACCTTTCTCTATGAGTGCCATCTAAGTGTGTCAGAATTTGAGTATGGAAATTAAATTTCATAGCGATAGTTAGGTTTTCTTACTTTTCAAGTCCATATTAATCCCATGATTTTCTATATCTCATCAACATTAAATAAATGATTTGATTATTAACCAAGTCCTCCTCTATTAATTATTACCCATAAGTCTATGGAAACCAATCCTAATCCAAATATACATAGCCCTTATTTCTAAGTACATTTAAGCATACAATAGTCAATTAATCATAAAAGACCCAATTAGGACTAAACAAATAATAATGAGAATTTCTTACCACATTATATTAATGTCAATCATCCATCATTTCAGACCAATTTTTTAATTCTATAAAAAATCAAGAAATCAGGACAATTTAAATATAAGCATTAATCACATCAAATTCAATAATCCAAATACTTAAATAAACATTAGGAAATCATGTTCATATCATGGATTCAATGAAATTCCTAGAGAAAAATATCTACTCCATAATACCTATTTTTAAAATAATGACAAGGGAAAAAATTACAAAAAGCATAAAGATTACACTTAGTAGAAATGAATGGTGAAATCTTAGTGAAGAATCCCTCAAAAATGCTCCAAATTTGCTTCTTTTTTCTCCAAGACCCTAACCCTTGCCTCCTTGCTCAACAACGGTGAAAACCACTCCAAACCTACTCTAAAAATTTCTATCTTTGGGTGCTATGGGGTTTTGGGGCTTAAACCCTTGAAAAATGGCTTAGATAAAATCAGGGCCATTAGATTAGCTTCATATCAAAGGTTGAGATGAAAAGGAGATTAAAAAAAAGATGAGGAATGAATGGGTGACATGTTGCATAAAAAATAAAGACGTGAATCACTGACGTGTACATGACATGATGCACGACGATTGGATGAGCATATTCTTGCTGGTGGCATGGCATATGGCTTGGTTGGGAGAAGACTTCAGAAACACGGAAACATGTGGTTTGTGGATGCTCTTGTGTTGACACATGGTGTTCTCCCATTGGATTTCTATAAATTTATAAGGACATCTTAGAAAGATTTTGTATACATTCACCTGCCTTAAAAGTTCATAAAAAAATCCCAAAAGTTTTTAAAAAATTCTCAAAAACTATATTTTTCCTCCTTTTTCACACTATTACTTAAAAATGTTATTTTTAAACCCAAAAACACAATTTAATTAATTAAAAGAATTAATATTAAATATTAAAAGAATATAATAATTCTACATTCATAGAATTGTTATTAATATATTTAATACAAAAGGATGGTCCAAGTTTTTTAAATTGTTTTGTCAAAAAGAAAAAAAGTGATGGGGCAGTTCGAAAGACATTACCAAGAAATGAAGAATCGCCAATGGTACCGAATACCGATATGTTAAGATAGGGACAACCTATTAACCCTGTAGTTTGAGTTATTGTTGCTTGAATTGTGGTTGCTTTTACATTTGTGGTTGTCCTTTACATTTGTGGTTGTCATCACTTTATCACTGAACGCTAGTTAACAATTCGTCAACCAACTAGTTTGAAGGTTGTTTTAGCCAAAATAAAAACAAATTAGTTTGAAGGTTGCTTCAAGTCAAAACAAACAACGCGAGTGGCCTAGTAGCCAAAATAGTATAAAATACCTTATAATAAGATACGGGTAGTATATTTAAGTCCTATATGGTGATCAAAAGTCTACTTAATAAAAAAAAGTCAAAACGAATAAGATGTTTGTTAAATAGTATTAAAAACCCTCATTGTATAATTTTCATATACTTATATGTCTAAAATTAAATTATATCATATAATATATAAATAATATGATTATGTATAAATTTTAATTATGAACATGGTCTTCACCTATGAGTTTTGATTGCAGAATCATTAGTTTGCATATTTTGGGATTATAAATTTTTGAAATTAGTGTTACTGGAACTATTTAATTGTTTGATTGCATTAATAGAATCATATTCTTCATATGTAATAGTTTACCTTGACATACATTTCTTTGAATATATATTTTATATTGAAAATAATAAGAAATAATATATTATATAAGTACTATACTAAAATATATTATTAATATATGTAACTAATAGACTAATATATTTAAACATATCCAGCAAATTACTTTGCAGGTGATTGGTAGTTTAACATTATGTGACTATGTTTGCAATAAAATAATAGATAATTGTGTTGTTATTGTTGGCTGTGGGTCAGCACTCTACCTGTTGTGAGCGTTCGAGACGTGACGCTTGGCAATGTGCTATGAGTATAAGGAAATATAGTAGCACCTTTATCACAAGCAATCGTTGTTGACGAGTTGGTAGGCACTTGATCCTAACAATGGGTATCAAAGCCGACACTAGACACACTTAGTGAGATTGATCCTTAGGAACACACACTCTTACTTATGGACCAAATGAAAGAATGTGAGTCATCTGTTAGACCCCTACTCTTTGATGGGTTTAATTACCCTTACTGGAAGGCTCGTATGCAAGCTTTTCTCAAATAGATGAAAAAGGCTGGGATGCTATTCTTGATGGTTGGGAACCACCTTCGGTAATGAATGATGGTGTAACAATCATAAAGCCAAGAAGAGACTAGACCACTGAAAAATGCACCCTTAGTGGGGAAAACCAAAAAGGTCTAAGCTCAATATTTGCTATAGTGTCAATGGATGAGTTATGTTGCATCTCTGACTATGAGACTGCTAAAGATGCATGGAATGCACTTGCTCTTGCTCACGAAGGAACTTCCCTTGTCAAACAAACAAAATTAAGATTGCTAACATCTGAGTTTGAATCCATTAAAATGAGAAAAACTGAAACTTTTGGTCAATTCTATGCTCGCTTTTGTGATATCATGAATGCTTGTTCGAACCTTGGTGAGAAAATTCCATAACCAATACAAGTACGCAAACTCCTAAGCTCCTTAACAGTAGATTACAAGATGAAAGTTATAGGAATAAAGAAAAGTAAGAATGTGGACACACTAAACATTGGTGAACTTGTTGGGTCTATCCAAACCTATGAGCTTACTCTTAATCGTCCCAAGAAAATCAAGGATGTCGCATTCAAAACCTCCAAAATAGACATCTCTGATAGTAATGGGGATATAAATGATGAGTCAGTAGTCTCGCTAGAATAAAAAATGAAGAAGTTCCTAAAAATAAAGGGTCAACAAAATAATCAATCTAATAAGGGACATTCTAGTTGTTCGAGGGACCGAAATTCAAGAGAAATCAAGCCTCCTAGCTTTGATGGTAAGAAAACTAAGCTCACTAGTACTCAATGCTATACTTGTGGTGGATTTGATCATATTTCTATAGATTGTGAAAACAATAAAAAGAAATTTGGAAAAGAATTTAATGCTACACTCAGTGACACAAAAAGTGAGCAGGATAGTGCTAGTGAATCAAAAGATGATAACATTAACTATCATGCCTTCACCGCAACTACCAAAGCATACCACAATGACTCTGACTCTAGCTCGGATGAAGAAAATGAGGAAGTAAACTATTCTCTCTTATTGTCTAAGTTTAATGTATCGAGTTATGAGGAACTATTCATGAATTGTCTAGGTGCTAGGGAAGAGAGGGATAAACTACTTGTGGAAGTAACTAAACTTAATGATATCATCAATGTTCACAAAACAAAATCCTCTAGCCTAGAGAAATATAAAAAGGAATTGTCTGAAAATATTAATGCCTTGAATTTGAGAATTGCTGAAACCATTGAGGAAAACAAAAAGCTTAGGCAAGAACTTAGTATTGCTAAAGAGACAGTGAGGAATTTGACCATAGGTGCTAAAACTTTGACCAAAGTCCTAGACTATGGAAAACTACATTGAGATAATAGAGGTCTTGGATACATAGATGAATAGTCAACACCTTCAACATCAAAGACCACATTTTTAAGGCCCTTAAACTCTACTATTACTATTACTAATTATGCAAAAAGAACTATTGTACCTGTGTTAGAAAAAATTAAGTTTGTGTATGTTTCTCATCATTGTGGTAAGAAAGGTCATATAAGACCAAAATGTAGATTTTTTAGGAATGGTCTTGAACTTAATCATTCTTTCCATATTTCACATAGTAGGACTCATATGCATCATCCATCTATGCATGCTATATCATATTCAAGGAAGAATGGAAATTATAATAACTTGTTCATAAATTCTACTAGGAAGCATGAAGTCTTAGGTTCAAAGAAGCAAGTGAAATCCAGTACTTTTAATGTTAGGACTCATTGTCATCATTCTACTATTCATATTGTATCTTCATTTGAGATGAATTAGAAAAAGTATAGATAAGTCCAAGAACATGCCTATGAAACCTAAGTTTGTTGAGTTCTAACCCACTGATAAAGAGAAACCAAAATGCAAGAAAATTTGGGTTAGGAAAGGTTGTTTTTTTCTGGTCACCTGACCATCTTTTATTCCTTCATCTAGGTAATTTTGTTAGAGTGCTTAAATGAACCTAGGTGAGAAATCTTTATTGTCTTTATTTTATTTATTAGTTGTCCGGCCAACACAGTATTCGACTTATTTAGTACTTGCATACATATAATCTCATTTTTAGTGACTCAACTCATTTTGATATTTATTGTATAAATTATTCTACATTTTTTAATTATGCACACACATATTTTTATACATGTGATGATCGATGTTGACATAAACTTATTCACACACTCACGAACACACATATAATGTGTGCTTAAAGTTCATGAATTTTCCTAAAAGACTCTAGGACTTTAACTAATCTTGATTGTAAAATTGTGTTGAGTTTTACGTTTGCTTACTAAAATTTTAATGTATGGAGGCACCTACTATTGAGAGGGCTACCTACTGTGATGTGTGAAGCTACCGCAGTGAGCGAAGAGGGTTACCTAACAACTAGTGTGAAAGTCATCATGCTAGGTTTATGGCTTGTGCAAAAAACAAATATATATATATTATGCAAAAAGTGACTACTTATAAATCTTGTACATTGAATGCACAAAAAGAAAGAGCCAATAGAGGATATAAAAAAATATATCATTTACCTTATATATATATATATATATATATATATATAATAAGTCCTCATTTAGTAGATATATTTTATTTTGTAAGATTGAAGACTCGATTATAGTTTTACATGATATGTGATATTTTTTTTCTTTTGAGTCTTTCTTGATAGGTCATAAATGAATTAATTGACATATTTGTGGAGTTTAAACATATATACTACTTTAAGTAAATGTCAATATGTCATTATATGTGCAAAGTGTGATTGTGCACCTCTTCTATTCTACTTATTTATTTATAGGATAAATAATCAAAATTGGGGTTAAAATATTATAATTTCTCAATTGGTTGTGTGCTCGTTTGTGATTAAATGAGTTTAATACCTTATGTAGCTATTTATGAAAATTAAAAAAATCAGATTTTTATTCATTTACATCTTATTTTTATTTATTACTTTTTTAATTGGTTTTTAAGTTGTAGAGTCATAGAACTTAGAGGGAGTTTAAAGAACATTGCACTTATGCATTACTCTGATCTTTAGGAGGAATTTAGCTTCATTGGGAGAGAATAATGTATTTTAATCCCATGTTTTTATTTTGTTATGCATATCGGGGGAGAACATATTTAATTAAGCTTGATTGGTATGAATGCACACTACATGATTATTAGGGAGAATAATGCACTTCACTTATTTGTATGTAAACTGAACTAATGTACAATGAGGCTTTCAAGCCAAGTTGTTATTTGCTTTGCCTATGTCTTTTTAGTTACTTACAAGCTTGTCAAGTAGCAGTGAAGATGAATTCACCGGATCATAAGACAGTTCCACTATGGAGTCTAGGACATCATTATATTTTTATCTTATTTTTATAAGTGTCATGTAGTGAGTGAGAGGTTTTTCCACATGAAAATGCCAAAAGGAGAGTTTGTAAGGACTATGAGTCATAATATTTTAAGATGTGGTTTAAAAATAATTTTATATTAAGGCTTTGAATGGGCCTTGAATAATGAAGCCCAAAATATTTTAACCCTAATTCTAGTAGGTTATCATTATCTAATATATATATATGTGTGTGTGTGTGTGTGTGTGTGTGTGTGTGTGTGTGTGTGTGTGTAAGGGTTAGAGTTAGTCTGTGCAGAAAAAAAATTGAAACTGCTGAAGCTGCCGAAAGAAAAGAAAAGAAAACCTAATTGTGCCGAAAAGATTGAATGAAATATTATTATCATCTGCATCATTAGAGAGTAGCGGCGGAAAATTAAAGGTATGATTAATATATATATATATTATAAAAGAGTGGTGATTATTAATTTAAATAAGTTTTGTGATCATCTCAATGGCGCCATCAACTTGTATTTGGTATATATATTGATTTGCTCAATTTTGTGGCAATGGTGTCAAAAACATTTTACTGAAAAGAGTTTAATGAGTTAACAATTGCATTATTTTTTGCTTAATGAATCTTTGGAGCACAAAGGATTAAATAGGTTTGTTGATATCAAATTGATACTTTATCAAAGGTATTTATTAATAAATATTTTTGGTATTTTTATCTTTATATATCTTCTTCTTCATTAGATTTTTATATGCTTAGATTAAATAATTTTATGGGTGATCATAATTATTTAATTTGATTATTGAATTTCAAAGAAACTATTTTTTATGGAACCTATGCTTAATTTTTTTGCTTTAGGATTTGCTAGTTGATTTAATTTAAGTGACATATGTTTTGAATCATCTAGTTAGGATTATTCATTATTAAATCCGTTTTAGAACACACACATGTACTTGTGTTTCTTTTTGTGCTAACCTTTTTTGTGGTTGATTTGTGAACGATTTGATTGGTGGAGAGATTATTGGAATGTTGGTCTGGAAACCGCACACGCTAATTTTAGAAACTATGAAAACAAAGAAGGAGCTTGTAAGTAAAGTACCTTGGGGTAGTATACTAGGGAGGGTAGCATAAGACCGATATTGTACTTGAACATTTGATTTGCATAGTGGAAAGTTAGGTGGACCAATGATTTTCCTCTTAGGTCATTGTTGTGGCCTAGGTTGTTTCCACCTGAAAATATCATGTGTTAGTATTTCTTTCCACACTTTATTCTTACACGCGATTGCATGTCTGGCCACCTTGGTTAGGTTATTAAGTTATAAATTAATAAAAATAAAAAATAACCTATTCACCCTCTCTAGGTTATTAATCCGGTTAATATCTTATAAACTTTCAATTGGTATCAGAGCCATGACATATGTTCGAATCCCATGTAACATATTTCCACAATTAATAAAATTTAGTTAGTTAATTTGTATTTTTGCAAATATCTATTTTACATATAATCATTATATATTAATTATATTTCATATTATCAAGCATGTGTTTACATAAAACAATAAGATCTAAGAGAAATCAATTTAGAAGGCTAGTTCTTGTAAGCCTTAATGTCACTAGCTTTTACTAGGAACGTTGTTCTATTTAAAAGAATGGTTTTATGGAGGCCTCACCCCACCATCCTTTTATGGAAGTACTCTTGATGAATAATAAATATATTGTTGCATCATTATCATGATTTATTGGACTATTTTCTTGAAAGTTTGAAGCATAATGTTATATAATTTCATACATGTTCTTTATTGAGAGCTCACAGGCTACGAAATCTATACAAACAATACATGCCTCCATATTCTAATCCATAATAGGCATTTTGATCATATCATCCTTGAATTATTGACATTGAAATGGATATCATCAAAGAAAAAAAGAAGTTCAAAGTACATATTAAAGGATGGACATTAATTAATAATAATCACTATTTATGTAAATGGCTTAAATATGAGTAGTATATGGTTAAAATCAACCGTGATCATTCAAGATCTTCAAAATGTTCAATATTTTTAACCTTTTATATAAAAAGTATGGGAAAAAATGAGTATTGATAGCCAAAGGAAATATATCCAAAAATCTCAAATGTGCTTATATAGAAATAATGAGAGAGAAATTGGTATATGAATCCTTAATATACCATCTTTGCAAATGAACTATTGATGTCAATTTTTTTCAACACCGATGATTGGATGTACCTCTCCTTCCTATGGATCTGAAAATAGAGAACACACCGTATGAACTTTGGACCACCATACGGTGTGACACCCTAATTCGGCCATCCAATACTGAAGTAAGTCTGGGTAGTAAGAAGAAGTAGTTGACCAATATCTTTTTCTTGTGATGCAAAAAAGAGTTGAAAAGAGATTGAGGGAGAGATTATAGATTCTTGTGTTTGTCTCTAGTAAATTTATGCTTAATTTATTATCAAGTTAAAATATGAGAGAGAGATATAGAGTGAATATATATGAGAAGATATTACCCATTATTCATCCTATTGGATATTTATTTGGTATTGATGCTTATCTGCTGACTAAGCACATATTGGGTTGGGTTGAGAGTTATCTACTTACTAGGAACTCTCATATCATTCCATATGACCTGAGTCAATTTACACCAAACACTAGGCTCTAGATTTTGTAGGCTTGGATACATGGGTTAGGATATTTATTATGTTATTCTATTATCATTTAGGTTCATGACATTCTAAGCCATAATAATAGTGTCAAGCCTACTCTCATGTGGTTATTACATGTCAAATTTGTTTCTTTTTGTATTTTCTTGAGGGAACCCCAAATATAACTCTTTTTTGGAAGTGAAGCAGGAGAGAAATACATATACTTCATTTCTACTTAAATAATTCAATCTAACCACTAAAACTAAGTATATAATTCTTCATCATATGTTAAATATCCTAAAATTCAATGCAAAACCTACAAGGATCATTATTATGATTCAACCTATTTTCAGAGAGGGAACTTAGAGAGAAGTTGAGACAATTGGCTGAATGAGTGGATCTCGTAAGAAATCCATCTTTTTATAGAACATTACGGATATAGGTGTCAATTACATAATGACTACATATACTTACAAATCAGAGGAGTATAATTGGTATAAAGTACAACATATCATGGGTTAAGATCAACCCCAGCTCGGGTTGATCATTGAGCTCATACTAATCAGTGAACTTAGGCTGATCTACAGGTAGAAAATCTAGGGTACTTCGCCTTCCATCATGAGTTGGTGACTTTTCTTAAGCGGTTTGCATAGGTCCGACACCGTGCCTGTCTAGAAGACCAAACATCTAGTCCCCTACTCTTTCAACTTAAGGTCTGGTCTGAGGTAGAAAAGTAATTACCGGGCATAGAATAAAAATCGTTTAACTCCCTTAATAAATGTGTGTCATTTGATTATAGAGAGAAACCAAGTGTCTCTATATAAAGAAATGCTTGGGCTAGGAGTTATCATCATTACTTACACAATTAAGAAATAGTGAAGAAAAATGATTTGTTGTATCACCTCGAGTTTGTAGAAGGTTTCCAATTCATTAGTAAGAATTTAGCTTGAACTATAGTTTTGTTTGTTCTAGTTTTTAGAGTTCAAGTGTCAAGAACCTAATGAATTTGTACTTTCTTTTCAGGTTGGTTTTTAAAGGATCATTTTCTTTTATTTTCAAACTAGACTCTAGGTAACCTTTTCTTCTCGTACCTTACCCATCGGTTTTTTTTGTTTTTAAGTTTTTGTAGCTTTTTATAAAATGCGTAGAAAAGAGACCTTGGGCTCTTGGGAGAGCCCCCAACATTCTAGTGCTAGTGCAGACTCGGGGTCTTAGTGCTGGAGCTCTTCTTGTGAGGAGAGTCGATCTCCTCCTCAACCCTCTACCTCTACCCTTCATCCTCAGACCACTCCCATAGTTTGATTGAGTGTGTCACAGACTTAAATCTCAATGGCTAGGATGTAGAAGAATATAGGAATTGGGGAATCAACATGTCATACTAGGATGAAGAAAGATTAAGAAAAACCTACAACATCCCTTCCTCAATTCATATAATGATTCCTCCATAATGAGCATGTGATAATGATCAATCTCTATCCGATTGGACTATCTTTCATAAAATGGCCTTATGGTTAGGCGTAAGGTTCCTCCAATACCCTCTCAATAGGATATTCTTGGTTAGGAAAGTTGATTCCTAATGGGTGGAGGTATCTACTCTGCCTGGCACTGATCTGTCAAGAACTTGGGATGGATTTAGAGATGGTTGATTTTAATGAGGCTTATGTCCTAAAGTAGAACCCCACAGATCCGAGTAGGGTATATATGTCAATGAAGTATGCCAAAACTTGGTGTACAAATTTTGTATATGTAAAAATTACTCGCATGTGTATGATTCACTTATCAAAAAGTATAAGTATACTTCCAAAATGAAATTAAAAATCTAAACATCATGTCACGGTTGCTTGGGTTTGAGAAATCTAGTGATACAAAATAAAGAAAGATTCAATAAAACAATTGGCAAACATACATTTTCATTCAGTGGATAATTTATGTAATATATTAGTTAGTTGATCATGCTTGCTAATTATTAATTATGTTATTAAAGATTTGATTTAAGATTATTGAATCTTTCTTTTATGTACAAAAATATCATAAGTAATGAACATTTTCTCCATTAATGAAAATTTAACTTGCAACCTTCAATTGAATCGACAATTTAAACTTTAATTAAATTATGTTCCTTTTGTAAAAAATTATTAAACCATTTAATTTTTCACCTTCGGTTAGGCCAACAATTTAAACTTTTATTAAGGTGTCAAAGTTAGGTTAGTGATTTAAATATTTGAAAACTAACTTTTAGATTTTAAATCTTTATGAAAAATATGTGGTTAATATATTTTCCAATAATAAGTCTTATAAAAATCCTTGAAATAGAGCATGACTCTACATAAGATTTAGATAGTAAATATTTAATATCTAAGAGTATTAGTCTATATCATATTCAAATAATTAAATAGTAAATCTTAGTCTCATGTTTGTTATGAAAAAGACTAAGTCAATTCACTTTTCTATAATAGACTTTTGCTTAAATCTTGAGGAATAAATAAAACTTAATTTATTTTATGAAAATATTTACCTACTTTAATATTTTACAAGTATAACAATATTGTTAATATCCCATATTATTTATTTCCAAACATGCATGTGTTTAATAAATGATCAATAAATTAAGTATAGAAAGTAAAACAACACATAAAAATAATCCTAAAAGAATACATTTAAATTATATCTCAATTGTATCCTTACCAAATCTTAGTATTGTTCATGTTTAGGAAACCTCCACTATTTATTGAATTGAAACTAAAGCAACTCCATAAACTATATTTTTTCAACTCTCAATTGCGAAAAGTACTCTGAAACTCCTAAAAGAAAAGAAAAGCATGAAAGAGACTAAGAAATCAGGTTGAAGTTGTGGAATGAAAGGGATGATGTTTACAATGAAGGAAGGGCAATTTATATGGCTTTAGGAAATGTATCAAAACAGAGGAAAAAATGGATCAGATATTTGGGAATCGGGGGACACATTATTTCCACGCAACTGCAAAAGACAAATTGTACATGATTTGGCCATGATCCAATTCACCTGCACAGCGACACACATTATCTCCACACGGAGACCTGCATCCTTCTGAACAATTAAATCCTATATTTCCTTTACATCCTTTTCAATGGTTTGGAACATTTGCAAGTTTTACATATGTAAATCATTTAAGCTTCGATGTTGTAATGGGGTGCTTTCAAGTTCTATTCTTCAAGCATGGATTTAATTAAATCATTTTGAAACTAAAATACCTGAAAAATAACAAAACATACCCATGATTTTGAAAAGATAGATTTTTTTTAAAAGATAATAAAATTATGCAAATACAAATTTATTTTATCATTTAAAGTACAAAAAATCGTGATATATTAAGTACCTTTAAGAACTCATCATAACTCTTAACTAGCTTCTTGTTATTCTCTTAGTAAGATAGGTGAAAACCTAAAAACTAAAACTAAAAATAAAATTAAACTATCCTATATTATTTCTGTAAATTGACATGGTTGGAACATATACAACAAGCCTTTGAAACCCTTTGGTTACACTAGTTAATAAGTTTAAGTGTCATGAGGGCTTTTAGAGATGATACCCACCAACATCAAATTTAAATTATAAAAATTAAAAATAAGTTCATATATGTTTAAAAAATAAAAGACTCAAAATGGTGCATAATATTGATCTCGTGAAATGATTTATAAAAAAATGAAATATTATTTTTATGCATCAATTAAATTCATCAAATAAAAATTTCAAGTTATATGCCTTTTACATATAAATAAAATGCAATGAATTTTTGAGATTTATTTCCTATCTTTTCTTTTTTATTAATCTTTTCTATTTGTTTTTTAGAGATATTCTCTTTTAATTTAGAGAGGACCGATGTACAACATGTAAATACTTTTGTATGATATAATGAGTAGTTAATTTGTGGCTTTTTTTATATTGGCATAAGCAACCCCATATATGTCTTTTAGAAGTCATGCATGAATGAAGAGAAAGGCATATACTTTCAATTTAAGCAAGAAAAACAAATATATGACACTTTATTATATGTTAAAATCCTAACATTCAATGGAAAAATATATTAAGATCATCTAACAATTTTGAATTGAAAATAAGAGTGTTTAAAATAGTACAAAATATTATTATCACTAAGAATGGACATGTTATAAATATTTAAACTCAAAATCAACTATAATGTGTATGACCAATCGTGCAAACTTTCATTTTTAGCCATGGTAGTGAAACTTTGCTTGGGAATATTATTGATTCACTACAACAGTCACAAACATTTATTATCATGGCCGAAAATAAAAGTGGCATGATGAACATGAAAATGATCCAACAAGAACCATGCATGATTATTTACGGCATTGTAGAAATTCTTCCACTTCGTGCTTTATTTATCCTCTTAATGGTATTAATTTTATATTCAAGCCCGTAATGTTTCCACTACTTTCGAATTTTCATGAATTAGTATCTGAAAGTCCATATTTGCATCTTAAGGATTTTGAGGAAGTTTGTGCTACTTTCAATGAGCAATCATGTAGTGGTGAAATTATTAGGCTAAAATTGTTTCATTTTTCTTTAAAAGATAAAGAAAAACATGATTAAATTCTTTAAAACCTTTATCTATTGGTATATGGCAAGAAATAAAAATTATTTTTTAAAAAAAATTCTTTCCAAACCATAAGAAAAACGCTTTGAAAAGACAAATTCAAAACTTTTCCCAAAAATCAAATGAACCATATTTTCAATGTTGGGAATGTTAATGTGGACCCTATAGGCGAACAACCTAAGAACTGATGCAAACCCTTTATGATGAAAATCAAGGAGTTGGACATGTCAATCATACAAGTGAGAATGTAGCTGAATTTGCACAAGACCCTTTGTCACTTCGTAGTGGCCCAATTACTAGACTTAAAGCCAAACTTTTCAAGGAAGAACTAAATGGGTTGATCCGTGAGAATTGAGTTGATTCTAAAATGACAAAGATGTACTAAAATAATAATCAAGGCCTAGTCCATGTCATCAAAGCAATTTAATAGGCTTATTAGCATGCAAATTCGTAGCCAATATAGTTTGACCATTAAAAGGTGTGAATTTGAAGAGTTTCAAGAATATTATGTCATCAAAGCAATTGAAGAGGCTTATTACCATAAAAATTCATAGCCATCATAGTTTGACCATTAAAGGGTGTGAATTTGAAGAGTTTCAAGAATATTAAATAGGAGAATAATGTGGCCTTGGCTAGATATGATAAAATACATTGAATTTAGTCATTTAGCTATTTATTGGCTGTCTTTAGAAGTCCAAATTGGCTATTTTAAGAAGTCCAAAATAGCCATTTATTAGCTATCTTTAAAAGTCAATAAATGGCTATTTTTTAGCTGTATTTAGAAGACTAAGAGTCCAAAAAAGGTAAAGAACTTGTGTAGTCTAATTTTTGTGCTGTAATTATGACTTTGCCTATTCTTGGAAGGTCGTTCCAAGTATAAAGAGGAGTACTACAAAATTTAAAGAGGAGATTGGAATTATTAATAAAATTATCTTCTTATGAGGTCTTGTGTTCCTTTTAGTTCTTAAAAGAACTCTTGAACTTATCAAATTAATCTTGTGGTGTTCAAACAACCAAACTTATCACCTTGAATTCTTGAGAGAGTCCTTAGGTTTTCTTGGTGTGGCGCTTCAATCCTTCGTAGTCTTGATTTTCATCTTGTTAGATGACAGGTTAAGACTCAACAAATATTGTCTTCACAATCTTGGGGTTTTGATCCATCATTGTTATCGGGTTTCATCACAATTATTGGTGGGGTTCGTATCACTTTAGGCAAACAACCAAGGAAACCATGAACTCAAAGGAATGAAAACGATTGATTTGCTAAGAACGTATTAAAGATGATCAAATTTGAACCCTAAGGAAACAATATTCTTAAAACCCAAATCTTGAGATGCCACAAAGGATGATCACTCCCTTTGATAAGTCGGATTCAAGTATTCAATCAAGAACACAAGAAGGCAAAGCAAAAGCTTTCTAAAATATATTTTTCATTAATTAAATTCGTTTTTGCCTCCAAATTACATAGCTCTTCTTCTATATAAGCAAGAAACCATAAAAAGAAAAAAACCATAGATGTAATGGGCCTAATGGGCTTATTTAGTTATGGATTGGGCCTAATCTAACCTTAAAAATAAAAGACTAAAAGACTTAAAAAAAAGCCCACAATTCACTTAAATAAAATTTCTAGACATAAAATGCCCACAATTAATTAAAAAAAAATTACTTCCTAAAGTAACCCTTTCACCCAAATTGATCTTCCAAATCTATCCCTAGTCATTGGACCGCCAATTCCTTGCAAAAGATCTTATGAATATTTAGAAACATCAACTTGATTAGAACCCTGATCTCCATTAAAAAAATTAATGATTTTTTAAATTCTTGTCCATACCATGTTTTGAAAAATGGCACACTATAAGCTTTTTCTATGAAAGGTTAGGACCTGAAACAGAACAATTTGTTGAAACAATGTTCAATTGTGAATTTCTTGATAAATAACTTGAAGAATAATTTTTAGAAAATTCTCAATCTTGGCGAACAATAACTACTTTTGAAAGTCCATAAGATCTAATCTTTCTAGTTCTAATGGAAGGAAATATAATCTTAGTCAAAAAGATGATTTGAATTCTAGGATTTCAAATTTGACTAGGAAAAGTGAAGCTATAGAACTTGGGAAGGTTAAGGATGTCAAATATATGATGAATGATGAAATTTGTGGCATTTGTGAAGTTATGGAGCATTCCGCAAATGTTGTCCAAATATCCCAATTTTAAAGAAGTGTTACATGAACAAGCAAATGCCATGAATTTTTTCAAAAGGTCATTTTCCTCTCCATACTCTTAGCACCTATAATCTTGAATGGAAAAGTCATCCCAATTTTATTTGGAAAAATGATAATAATAATAATAATAATAATAATAATAATAATAATAATACTCTTATTATGCCTTCTAAAAGGAATCCAAACTACTATCCATATCACACACAATCAAGAACTAAAAGCCTTGAGAAAACATTACAAACATTCATGTAAGAGCAAACAAACGTAAATAGTCAAACTTCCAAAGCCATTAATGAGATCAAAAATACACCCTTAACATTGATTTCTTATTTGCACACTCAAGAAAAAGATAATATTCTAGCTTAAAATCAACCGATATCTTCATGTCAATTTCATGTAAGTGATTCTAATTCATGTCATACCCAACCTAAAAACATAAATTCCATCTCCACTCTTTGCAGTGATAAAGTTATTGACAAAACCATACTTCCAAAGAAACAAGAATCACATGAAACATCAAAGTTAAAAAAACATGGACTAAGTTGATAAGTCTAATTTATATAATGTTGAAAAATACCCCATTCTGACACCTTTCCTTAAATGATTGCAACCTCTTCAAACATTTAATCAAAATTCTTAAATTTCGGAACTTTTTACGTAGGTTAAGATTATCATTCATTTCTTATATACAAATAATAAGCAAATGCCAACCTATGTAAAAATTTAAAAAACTTGTGCATAGTTAGGAGAAAACTTAATAAGCAAAAGAGAGTATTTTTAACTAAAAATGTGAGTTCAATTATTTTAAAAAATATCCCACCTAAATACAAAGATCCCAGTTTTCCAAAGATAAATGTGTCATTGGAAGTATTAAAATAGCACATGCTTTACTTAATTTAGGTGCAAGCATTAGTTTGTTGCCATATAATGTGTATGACCAGTTAGGATTACGTAAACTAGGCCAACGAAAATAACTCTTCAAGTTTCTGACCGTTCTATAAAAGTTCCCAGGGGTATTGTTAAAGATGTGTTAGTTCAAATTGGAAAATTTTACGATCTTATTGATTTCATTGTTTTAGATACACATCATGTATTGAATGTTGACAATAAAATTCTTGTCATTTTAGGACAACCATTTGTTACAACTTCTAATGCTTTAATAAATTTTAGAAATGGTATTTTCAAACTTTCTTTTGGAAACCTGACATTGGAATTAAATGTATTTAATATTTGCAAAAAAACCTCAAGATAATGGAAGTGTGTATAAAATATATTTGATTGAAGAAATTATGTACATGCACTTTACTTCTATTGATAGTTTGGAAACTAGTTGTAAAGATGTTCAAATTGAAACTTCTAATATTTCTTATTTGTTCAAAGCTTTTGTGGAGCTTAAAAAAAGATGATTTGAGGTAAAAATTTGAAAATTTATCATAAAGAAATAATGTTCCCATACCGTCAAATATTAAATCTTCAAAACTGGAGTTAAATACACTACCTTCAAATCTCAAATATTCCTTTTTGGGTGAGAATGACACATTTCTTTCAATAATTTCTTCAAAACTAAATGAACCCTAAAAAGAAATTTTCTAGAAGTTTTATTAAGGAATAAAAATGCCATGTAATGGACCATAACTGACATAAAAGGAATTAGTTCTTTAATTTGCACACATAATATATATTTAAAGGAAAATTCCTAGCCTACCATAGAAATGTAATTGATGTGGACCCTTTAGGCGAACAACCTAATAACCTATGAACACAAAGGAATAGAAGCAATTGATTTTCTAAGAAGGTGTTGAAGATGATCAAATTAGAATCCTAAGGAAACAAGGTCTTTAAAACCTAAACCATGAGATGCCACAAAGAATGATCACTCCTTTTAATAAGTCGGATTCAAGTATTTAATCAAGAACACAAGAAGGCAAAGCAAGAAGTTTTCTGAAATTTTCTTTTCATTAATGAATATTCATGTGTCTCCATTACATGGTTGTTGTTTCTTTTATAAGAAATAAAACCTAGATGCCACCTCTTCTAAAGAAACCCTAGGTGCCACTTATATCCCCTAAGAAACCCTAGGCGCTACTTCAAGATCCAAAACACTAATGGGCTTAATTATAGAGGGATTAGGCCTAATCCATTCTTAACAATAAAAGAAAAAAAACTTAACATAAAAAGGTCCACAATTAAGACAACAATTGCTCAATATAAAAGGCAAATAATTAACTAAAACAAAAAACATTGCTTCCTAAATTAATCCTTGCATCCAATTTAGTATTCAAAATATATCACTTGTGTAGGATCTTGGGAATCTTTAGAATATTTGTATATATAAACTTGGTCGGCACCTCAATCTCCATTATTCCCCTCCTCTTCGAAAAGACTCGTTCTAGAGTCTTAGCTTTGTAAGCAGGCTGATTTATTATTGCAGATTTAGGTATGAAGTCTATTTGATTCCGCATGCCTTGTAAAGGATGCAATCCATGGGGAAGTTTTTTCAAGAAATAGATTCTCAAAGTAGTGCAATAAAGACACAACAACACTAGACAAAGATGATTTAAGATCCATAGTAGAAAGATAAATATCTTTGTACATAAGTACAAGTACTTGTTGCATTGCCATCATCACACTCTTAATCTCATTTTTTTCAACAAATGCATTCATTCTTTTATTTTTCTCTCCTCGCTCACTTTTCTCTCTTTTGTGCTCACTTTTCCCTCTTGCTCACACTTTTTTTTTCTCTCAACTTGTACTCTCTTGCTATCCTAATCTGGTCCTCATAAGCTTGCAATGGTTTGAGAGGGGCCAATACAACATTTTGGTTGTAAATTTTTAAAGAGTACTGATTTTTATACAAATCGTGCATCACCCTTCTATAAAACTGCCACGGTCAGTCAAGAAAAATATGAGCAGCATATATTGGTGCCACATCACAAAGACCTCATCCTCATACTTTCCAATTGAAAAAGGAACCCATACTTGTTTGTTGACATTCACTTTTCCACAATCATATTTCCATTGTAGCTTGTATGGTTTGGGATGCTTTTGCCACTTCAAATTCTACTTTTAAACCAACATAATACTAGCAACATTAGTGTAGATCCCACTATCAATAATAATTGTGCATACCTTATCCTTCACATGGAATCTTGTGTGAAAAATATGCTCACATTGCTTCTCATCTCATTCACTCTTAGGCTGTATATTGAGGACTCTCATTTTGACAAGTAAAATCCCTATGCATAGGTTCTTCCAATTCTACATTAGAAAAATCCTCCAATGGTGGTAGCACTCTTGATTTATCTATTATCACATACATTGAATCTGGCCATTGTCGCTTCTCTATCTTCCTCTATGTTTTCTTTAATCATGGCGACTTTCATCTACTTGTAATAATATTCTACACTAATGGAACCTTGGACCAAACCTTGCAACTTTCTATATAAATCCCTATAGTAATGGCTAGGTATGAACCTCTTATTTATCCCCAATTTCATCTCTTCCCATGACCAAATAGGTCTCTCACCATTTCTTCGCCTATTGACAACTAATTGATCCCATCATATACCAGCGTAATTTGTAAATTATATGGATACTAGCTTTATTTTATTCTCCTCGGAGTAATTATGATAATAAAACACATGCTCAACATTTCTTTCCCACTCCAAGTATAACTCAGGATTATTCTTTCCTTGAAAGGATGGAATTATCATCTTTATACTTCCTATATTGCTATCTTCTTTGTAGTTAGTCTTTTTGTCCCATTTAAAATTGGTTCTCTCTTCTACATTAGAATCAACTTCTTCTTCCTTGAACTCATATCTTCTATGTCTTCTTCTATGTGATTGAGAATCGAAAATGGATTCTAAATCATCCAAATTTGCATTCATTCTCTTAAATTGGTTATTAATAGCTTTGATGAAGAATTTTAAGTCGAACTCTAGTGGTTATCCTCCTTCCTTACTCATGTTGTCAACCTAACAAAATGAAATGAGATAATCCACGCACACCCTCACATGTTTCCTCTCAAATAAGATTGTTAATACTCCTTTTTTCACACTATTTTTGCTCTCTTTTTTTACACTATTTTTGCTCTCTTTTTTACCACTCAAAGCTCACGCTAACCTCCTTTATGTTCTTAAAAAAATAAAAGAATCCAACTAATCTCAAGAAGTAACCGTTTTATTGTTGGAAATCCTAAAATTCAAAATTTTAAAAGAACTTAATGGCAAAGTATGACAAGGAAGATTCTAAAAACGAATGCACAAAGAGAATTCTAAAGAAAGACTATTGACTAAAGAGGACTCTAAAGAAAGACTCTTGACCAAAGAGGACTCCAAAGAAAGACTCTTGACCAAGGAGTACTCTAAAGAAAGACTCTTGACCAAATAGGACTCTAAAGAAAAAACTCTTGACCAAAGAGGACTCTAAAGAAAAACTCTTGATCAACTATGATTCTATTTTTTTTTTCTATTTTGCTGCTCTCCTACTTTGAATAAAAAATTCCCAAAAAAAAAATTGTACCCCTAAAGAAGAAGAACTGAAAACAACACAAAAAGGTGTAACAAAACTTTAAGCCCTCAGTAAGTAGTATAAACGATGGAATTTGGGCATGAAAACGCGGAGATTAGAGCTTAAGCATGAGTATAATTTTAGGAATCGAAACGAGTTTGATTTGATATATTATAATAGTTATTTTAATAACTGAGTCAAAAGTTATGACCGTTTAAAGTTGCAAAACAAATTTATCACTTTTTTTAAACTATGAACTACAACTTCTCGCTTTTTCTTTTTCTAAGAACAAAGAAAGATTGAACATAAAAAAAAATACGAAGAATTAAAAAAAACTACGAAACAAATTCCAAAGATGAACACAACGACAATAAAATTGAAAGAAAACACAAGACTTGAAAGAGAAAATTTCTTTCTTTCTTTTTTTGTAATTTGTGACTCAAGAATGCAGAAACAATAAAAAATTCAGAAAACAATCAAAGGAAAAAATTATTTTTTTTTTGAAATCTAAAATTCAAAACAAAGATAGTTGAAGATAGATAACCTGTTTTTAGCAACCAAAGCTCTGATACCAAATGATGCAGACCCTATAGATGGACAACCTAGGAACCCCCGAACACAAAGGAATAGAAGCAATTGATTTTCTCATAATGTGTTGAAGATGATTAGATTAGAACCTTAAGGAAACAAAGTCTTGAAACCCAAAACTTGAGAAGCCAAAAAGGATGATAACTTCTTTTGATAAGTCGGATTCAAGTATTAAATCAAGAACACAAGAAGGAAAAGCAAGAAGCTTTCTAAAATTTTATTTTCATTAATGAATATTCGATCAAGTTAATGTTTCCAAATATTCATAAGATCTTTTGTGAGAAATTGGGTGTCCAATGAATATGGATAGATTTGAATGATCAAGTTGGGTGCAAGGGTTACTTTAGGAAACATTTTTTAATTAATTATGAGTCTTTTATGTTTAGAATTTTTTGTTTTAATTCATTGTCGGCCTTTTATGTTTAGCAATTTTTATTTTATTGAATTGTGCACTTTTATTTTAAGACTTTTAGTCTTTTATTTTTAAGGTTAGATTAGGCCCAATCCATAACTAAAAAGGTCCATTGGGCCTATTCCATCTAGGAGTTTTTATTTTAGGGTTTCTTAATTATTAATAAGAGCTATGTAATTTGGAGGCAAAAACGAATATCATTAATGAAAATTATATTTCATAAATCTTTTGCTTTTCCTTCTTATGTTCTTGATTGAATGCTTGAATTCGAATTATCAAAAGGAGTCATCAACCTTTGTGGTGTCTCAAGATTGGGGTTTTAAGGACTTTGTTTCCTTAGGCTTCTAATCTAATCATCGTCAACACGTTCTTAGCAATTCAATCATTCCTATTCCTTTGAGTTCGTGGGTTCCAAGGGTTATTTGCCTAGAGGGTCCGCATCATTTGGTATCAGAGCCTTGGTTGCTGAAAAGAAGTCATATATCTTCATCTATCTTTGTTTTGATTTTTAGATTTAAAAAAAATCATCCTTTGATTTTTTTTCTATGTTCTTGAGTCATAAATAAAAAAGAAGAGAAATTTCGTCTTTTTTGAGTTTTGTGTTTTCTTTCAATTTCATTGTCACAATTTTCGTATTTGGAATTTTATTTTGTAGTTTTATTTGAATTCTTCATATCTTTTTCTTGATTATTTATTTCTATGTTCAACCTATCTTTGTTCTTCAAAAAAAATGAAAAAAAGAATAAGGATGTTGTTCAGTTTTAAATAAAAAAATTGATAAAACAGAGTTATAACTTTAAATGCCCATAAGAAAAAATGGGCTTTGCCATTGTTCTGATAAGTTTCGAGCCCAGATTCTACCGTTTACACAACTAATCAAGGAGATAAAAAAATGAAGAAAAGGAGAACATAGTAGTAGATTGTTCAAGAAGCCTTTCTTTAGAGTCCTCTTTGGATTTTCCTTTCGTCATACTTTTCCATTAAGTTCTTTCAAAATTTTGAATTTTGAGATTCTTAGCCATAAAACGATTACTTCTTGAGATTAGTTGGATTGTTTGATTTTGTTAAGAACACAAACGAGGTTAGCGTGTGCTTTGAAACGTAAAAAAATAGCAAAAATAGTGTAAAAACAAAGAGTGGCCAAAATAGTGGGACAAAGAAAGGCCAAAATAGTGATAAACAAAAGAGACTGAAATAGTAAAAAAAAAGCGAGGTCAAAATAGTGAAAAAAAGGTAATAACAATCTGATTTGAGAGTAAACACATGAGATAGAGTGTGAGTTATCTCATTTTTTCTATAGTTTCAAAGCATAAGTAAGGAAGGAAGAGAACCGCAAGAAGCCAACTTAAAATACCTCTTCAAGACTTTTAATGACCAATTTAAGAAGCTAACTGTAAGGTTAGATGATATAGAATCCTCTTATGGTTCTAAATTATATAAAAGAAGACATATAGAACATGAGTTCGAGCAAGAAGAAGTTGATTCCATATTGGAAGAGAGAACCAATTATAAATGGGACAAAAACACTAACTACAAAGAAGATAGCAATATAGGTAGTATAAAGTTGATAGTTCTGCCCTTTTAAGGAAAGAATGATCCTCAGTTATACTTAGAGTGGGAAAGAAAGGTTGAGCATGTATTTGATTGTTATAATTTACAGATTATGCTGGTATATGATGGGATCAATTGGTGGTCAATAAACGGAGAAATGTGAGAGACCTATACTGTCATGGTAAGAGATGAAATTGGTGATGTGTAAGAGGTTCATATCTAGTACTACTACAAAACAGGCTTTAAAGTCGGTTCGCTAAACCGACTTTAAATTGAGTGACTTAAAATGTAAAGTCGGTTGATCGTGTGAATCGACTTTACATGTAAAATTGGTTCACGTGGTCAATCGACCTTACATTTTATGATTATTTTTTGGTTTTTTATTCTCATTTTTCACTACACCCTGTATTCAATATATATAGCATAAAAAACCAAAATATAAATAATAATATAAATAATTAAAATTTTAAATACAATTAATTACTTGATAATTAAATTTATTACAAAAACAAATAATGTATATACAATACATATACAGTTAACTTAAATTACAAATAAAATAATGTCGTCAAAGTGTAATTGGATTGTGCGAGCAAGTTTGGTTGGCTTAGAATGACCAGTATTGTGACAAGGAAACTGGACAAAAAAACTGGGTTCATATAACAAATCATTCCCCTACATACATGAGCACGTAAAAATCCATCAAACAAGTAGTCTAAGCTTTAGAGACATATGAATGGAGAAATTAAATCATTATAAATATTACCATAAAAAAGATATTACCATAGCGACATCCAAGTGATATAACCCTTCGAACTCATATTAGCACTTTGTTAATCATTTTTTTTTATAAATATGAAGTTATCTGGAATCTCTAATGGTATTTTTAATGCTATAATGAGCTCGAAATATGAAATCAAGTGTAACTCGATTTGATTTGTTACTTGGCTTGTATGAGTTTTGGTGCCCTTAAACGTATGGAACAATTTTGTAATACGTTCATGGGCACCAAAACTCATACAAGCCAAGTAAAAAAATATGAGTTACACTTGACTTCATATTAGAGCTCATTATAGCATTAAAAATACCAGTAGAGATTCCAGATAACTTCATATTTATAGACAAATGATTAATAAAGTGATACCATGATGTTGTCATAAGGAAAGTAGGCAAGAGAGATGAGATGATGTTTAGGCCAAAAATATGTCCATTAAACAATGCATTCCCCTAAATACATGAGCACATAACCATCCATCAAACAAGGGACCTTAGTCACATGAATAGAGAAATTAAATCATTAAAAAAATTACCGTTATGTTGTCATATGCTATTCAAGATCATTAGAATCTTCTCCTAATTCTTCTTATGATAATATAATTTGAACCATGTGTTCTGCCCATTCCTCTTGTAAATAATCAAAAATTTGCTGGTCGTAACCTGTCTTGTTCCAACAAAAGAACTACATGTATTTAAAATCAAAATAAGAATATAATTTCATGTATTTACAAAAAATAACTCAAATATGTTAAAAATATTTCTGTATATGGGTAAAAGATATTGCCACATCATCAATTGAAATTTTGATATTTGTGATGATTTCGCTCATAAACTTCATGACATAATAACCACACATGACTCCATTATTTTGTTGTGGGACCTACAAAAAACAAGTGTACATTATTTTCCATATTCAAACATCTTTATTATTCAATTGTAAAATTAATAAAATTATTAATATTTGCTTGTACATACCATAACTTTTGTCTATAAGCTTATGAGAGTTTTTAAAGGCAATGCCCCTAAACTTGTTCCACAACTTCCATGCCCTATCAAGGTTTAAAACGGTTAGTTGCTTTATTAAATATTACAAAAAATAATAGAAGAAACCAATAGCTAGTTATAACTCTTACATTTCAACAACTATTTTTGTATCTTTACTCAATTCTATGGAAGCTGAGTCATAGTACCAAGCATGATTATTGAACAGATCAATGATTACCAACATCCAATGATCTTGGCCTTGTTCAAACCTTAGTGGCCAAGGGATTATCAACTTTTGATTTTTGTTAAGCGTTAATGTCCTATCACATAATTGTATAGATATGATGCTAACATCATTCTCTTGATATTGATTGACATATGAAGAATCATAGAACATTGCTAAATGTGATGAGTGATTATGTTGAAGTTGATAATAACAAGCCCTATATAAAAAAGGATTTCAATAAGTAGTTAGATAATATAAATATAATTATATATGTTCTACATAAATGGAAGAAAATTAAATAGATTGAAGACTCACCTTGTCCACACTTGAATTAGACTTAAATTGATCATTTCATATTCAAATAGTTGCAATATGCACTCGATTGATATATAAGTTTGGTCGAGGTCTACACCAGAAATTTCTATAGGAAGTAGCATAGTCCATCCATCATTTATGCTAGATGTCCTCCCAACAATAGTCATCAAAGTGGCAAGATTTTTGCTGAAGTTTAAAGCATAATCATAAGTATACTTTTTCCAAGGCTTCTTCTTGAATGACTTGGTGTGCGATAATTGGCCACTAGACATAGATTTAGCACGAGATACTTGCTTCATCACTCTTAAACATGCCGCATTTAAGAGTTCTGGTATAATAGACTAAAAAAGGTATTATGTATGTTAGTAACAATAAAAGATATAATAAAAAAATAGTAGTAAACAAGTGTTATCTTTTAAGTTAAAAAATAGTACCACATCAAAATTTAGAACAACTTAAATCGAAGGCCAAGCCACATATTGTCTAATCGCCTCTTAGAATGTGGTAGCATCAGACGGCATAGGTAGTGGACAATCATGACGCAATGATTGATCAATTACTATTCGCCAATGATTAGGCAAATATTGATTAAGAATCATCCAATCATCACTCAATTGATGTATCGTTCCAATAGCAACAAAGTCCGTTGACGAAGGATGTTTCAACAAACATTTCATATTTTGTAAAAACTTTTAAGTGTTATATATAAAAAAATAAAACATAAAATAAGAAATAAAAATAATAGATTATATACACCAGAAATTAAAATCATACCACATATGATTCATCATATAGAGGAGGACTCCCATATGGGGTAGCTATTGGATGTACATTCTCAACAAAATTTTCATCGTGGTTTGATTGATGGAAAGAATGCGCAAATTACATTGGAGAAAATGAACCATGGCCACTACTTGATTGCATATGCATTCCTGGCATATAGGGAGGAGCAATAGGATGACTTTATTTAAGCACCATGAGATTGCATGGGTGGCATGCCTGGCATGGATGGTTGCATGCTTGGCCAATATGGCATGCCCTGGTTGTAGAATGCTGCCATGCATGACATGTGTTATGATTAATATTCTTTTATTGTGTCAATCTCACTTAACATGGAGCCTTAAAGAAGTTGAGTTCTTCTTCAATTTTAGTGTACTTCTCCTTACTGACCGTCTGAGGATTTTGTTTTGGAATGTTAAAATACTCCATATAACCATCATATTGGCTACCTCCCCTAACACGACCAGGATGGTCACGTCTGAATGCATGATATAGAACATCTCTCCCAAGCTCTTCGATTATTTCACCCCTGGATATTTGCTCTTGAATAGCTCTCTACAAATAATAAATCACATAGAAATATCATGCATTATTACATAAATTATTAAAAATCATTAAGACTTTGTATCAACCAAAATTACTAACCAACTTATTTAGTTGTTCTTCTCCCCGCTTAGACATCGGTCTTGAACTTTTCGTTTTGGGAGACTTTGTTTCTATGTAAAATTCAGTTCGGGTAACAGGTCTAATGATGAGTGCTCAAAAAGCACTAAAATTACCATGATTTTATGCACATTAATTGATTAAAAATATATATATTTATATGTTTTATCATATATTTATATAAATTTGTCTTTTTCGGAATCATGGGTATATTTATTGTTTTTCAAGTATTTTGGCTTAAAAACGCAACTTAAAGACTCAAAGAGGAATACTTGAAGCAATACATCACAAATATATTAATAAATAAAAGGGGAAAGGTCAACAAATATGGAAAAATTGGACAAAATGGGTCAAAAAGGTCAAAAATGTCAAAAAAGAGAAAATCGCGCCGCCGCGCCGCGAACTTGCCCAGCCGCGAGCCCCATCCCGCGCGCGCCAGCGCCCAGCCGCGCGAACCCAAGCCCCATCCCGCGCGCGTAGCGACAGCCATCTGCACGCGCCGACGCCTTTTCGCCTCATTTTTCACGTGCAGTCGCCCCCATGACGTCATGTTGACGTCATCAATGACCTCAGGAATTCCATTACGCGTTTTTACATTTTTTTAACATTTTTTCTGAGTTTTTCTGAGTTTTTAGTTAATTTCTCTTAGTTTTAGAGTTCTTCCCTTTTTGGGAAGAACTAGTTATGTTTATGTAATTTATTAGCTTTTTGGTTCAATAAATGGAAGTGCAAATTCCGCTTGTAGGTTTTCCAGTAACAGGAATAGCGTCAAAGTTCTGTAAGGATATTATTTTCTTTACAATTATTTTTATGCTTTATTCTTACATGTTATATTTAATTTATCTGTGGTTAAATTTGACTGTGCTGGCTGTTTAGTAAACATGATGTAATAATAACGTTGTTATGCTTGCGAAATATTAAATAGGTAAAAATCTCTAAAATGAATTGATTTTGTTTTTATTCAAGATTTTATATTAAGAATGTTAGAGAGAAATATATTATTTTTCATTACAAACTTAAACCTGAAAATTAGATTTTAAGGTTTAGTTATCCGGTCTGATTTAGAGTAGTGCTCTATTATCTATTGGTACAATCGCCCGGTAGTTAGAGTGAAACTCTATTTCAAAAGTTTTTATAAGAATTATTATTTGAAAATGTATTGACAACATGTTTTCGGTAGTGGTTTTAAAACTTGAAAGTTAGTACTCGGATAACTAAATTCTTAGGTTGAATTTGGAAACCTTGAATAAAGTTTAAACTATCTAACCCCACCAAAGGTGGCATTTAAATGGTTCATTTTCAATCTCTTAGAAAAAGGAATTAATTTAATTAAGCATATTAGTTATCAACCCCACACATAGATGTTAATTGATTTGTTTAGTTAACAAAGAATATCTAACCCCACCAAAGGTGGTATTCATACAAAAAAGGGAGAATCAATAAATATCAATTCATATCTTTAATAACCTAAATAATATGAGCAAGCATAATTAACTTAGTTATTATATCCATAAATACTCCACCATTATAAATGATAAAATTTGCATGAATTTTTATTGAATCTATGTTTATTTTTATTGAATCTATGTTTATTTTTATGTAAGTAGATTAAAAACACAAAACCCCAAAATATAGTGACAGGATGTTTAGGATTTAATTTCATTTTTAAAAGTTTGAATAATAAATTAAAAACCACATACATTCCTTCCTTTGATCGACCTTGGGAGTATACTTATCATTTTCTACGAAATGATTCGTGCACTTGCGAGAGTTTTATAAATATTAAAACCAAAGTATTGGCAAGAATCGGTAATGCCGGTTTTCGCTCATCAAGTTTTTGGCGCCGTTGCTCGGGAAGAAATATCGTTTTTAAATTATTTATCAAAATTTTAAAAACATTTTTGTGTTGTAAATAATTGTGATTTTTTTTTTGTTTTTATAAAAAAAATATAATAATCAAATTTCAAATTTCATAAGAAATAAAAAAAAATAATAAAAATATATAAAAATAATAAAAATAATAAAAATAATTTTTTTTTTAGTAAAATAATTTAGAAATTTGAAATTTGAAGTAAAAAAAATTTACCGTTCATGAATAGTAAAAAAAATTTAAAACTTAAAAACTTAAAAAAAAATTTAAGATAAAAAATAAATAGTATAGTGTAAATAGTCAAATAAAATTACCGTTCATGAATAGTAAAAAAATTTTAAAATTAAAAATTTCAAAAAAAACTTTAAGTTAATAAGAAATAATATAGCGTGAATAATAAAATAAAATTACAGTTCATGAATAGTAAAAAAGAAATTAAAATTTCAAAAATTTTAAGTTGAAATAAATAAATAAAATTTATAGTGTAGATAGTAAAATAAAATTACCGTTCTTGAATAGTAAAAAAATATTCAAAAATTTTAAGTTGAAATAAATAAATAAAATTTATAACGTAGATAGTAAAATAAAATTATCGTTCATTAATAGTAAAAAAAAACTTTTAAGATAAAAAAAATAATAATTTAAATAGGAAAATAAAATTACCATTCATGAATAGTAAAAAAAAATTAAATAATATAGTGTGAATAGTATAATAAAATTACCATTCATAAATAGTAAAACAAATAATAAAAAAAAATTAAATAAATTTTAAATTAAAAATAAAAAAATAAAAAATAAAAAAAAATAAAAATATATATATAAAACTTAATTTTTAATTTTCATTTAATTTTAAGTTTTTATTTAAAATCTTAACTTTATTTTTTTTATTTTTTTAAAAAATAATAATAATAATGAATAAAAACAAAATAAAAAAATCAATTTTTATTTTTATTTTATTTTCCTTTACCTTTTTCAATTTTATTTTATTTTATTTTATTTTATTTTATTTTATTTTATTTCAATTTTAATTTAATTTATTTTTATTTTTATTATTATTTTTTTTTTCTCTTAATTTTTACCTAACTTAATTAACTTAGATTTTTTTTAATTAACTTAGATTTTTCATTAACTTAATTAACTTTGATTTTTACTAAATTAATTAACCTAACTTAATTAACTTAGATTTTTTTTAACTTAACTTAATTAACTTAGATTTTAACTTGGATTTTTACTTAAATTAACTTAATTAACTTACCTTTTTAATTAAATTAGATTTTTTTTTACTTAACTAACTTAGCTTTTTAAATTAACTTAACTTAATTAACTTAGATTTTCATTAACTTAATTAACTTAGATTTTTACATAACTGAACTTAATTAACTTAATTTTAATAGCATGAAATATAAAGATCTAAGGGAGTTCTGTCTAGGAGACTAGTTCTTGGAAGCCTTTGTGCCACTAGTCTTTCCTAGGAACGTTGTTCTGTCTAGGAGGATGGTTTTTAAGGAGCCTTTACCCCACCATTCTTTCTTGGGAGTACTCTTGGTTAATACTGATTATATTATTTTAACATTAAAAAAAAAGAAAAAAAATTCTAAAACTATCTCCAAATTTTAAAGTTTTAATTACAATCTCAAGAGTTAGTTTCTTTGTTTGATCTAGGTACAATTGTGTTTTGATGCCTTAATTATTTGATTTGCACCTAGATGTGGGTTATCTAAAACCCTCAAGCATGCCCCTAGTTTTTGGTACAGAAAAATTTGAAAATCAATAGGGCATGTTTGAAACAGTATAGGTAGACAACCTTGTCTTACTTGTAGGTATGATTGACTCAATGATGAGGGGACATTAAGTTTACTTAAAATGCAATCCCCAAGTTATGTCTTGCTAAGACGTTAAACTAAGCGCTCGATGGGAGGCAACCCATCATTTTAGGTAATTTTCTGTTATTTATTTTATTTACTTAATTTTATTGTTTATTTTAGTTTCATAATTTTTAAATTGTTAAAACTAAAAATATTTGTTGAGATGTTAGAAGTTTACAGTGATATGTCTGTATACACTTTAATGATGGATGCACCTGCATTTCTCCATTACTACTTACACATTCTCAGCAAATAGGTAATTTTTCTTCTCTTTTTTCTTTATCTTTAATTTACAGTTGTTACATTGAGGACAATGTAAGTTTTAGGTTGGGGGTGGTGAAAAGTTACCATGCTTAATTAGAAAAAAAAAGATTTAACAATTTAAAAATTAAATATTTTCTCACAAAAATTTATCATTTCTTTAAATCAAATTTAAGTAAATAGTTAAGTCTTTTGTACTGTTAGATTAATTTTTGAAAACATATCATGAAATATTTTGTAATTATTTTTGATAATTAGTTAGTTTTTGTCATAACTAGTATTTATTGATAAAATGTGGAAATTATATTAAACCCAAAATCGGTGTTTATGAATTTTTTTTTTAGTGGAGACTACCCTTGTGCCATATAATTTGAGCCTAATTTCTTTTATTCAGAGTGAAATATATATTTTTTCTACTCCAAACATATTTCTTATTTATTCAAATTTTTAGATGATCTCTATAGGTATTAGTATTGAATGTATGAATTTTTTCTCATCTTAATAGAGTATCATATATTTTTTATTATTTTTGCTTAGATTAAATGATTTGAGTAGAAATTGATAGTATATGCTTATATCTCATTTATGCATGACTGCTACAAAAACAAAAAGACATATCTGGGGTTACCTAAACCAAGATCAAACAGAAAAGCCACAAAATTAACCACTCACCAAAATCCTAAAAAATGTACAATCTGTACATGGGTTGACTCTCTAAAAAAATACATATATTGAAAAATATCTACAGAAAAAGAAAAAAATAGAGAGATAAAAAAATATATAGTATCATCTACATACTATGACCCACATTCCCTACAAAGTTGTGAGTACAGGCTAAAAGAAAGATATAGGAAGTAATTCCCTAAAAAGTCATTGCAATTTCTTCATTTATAAAAAGCATGTATCTTGAAATTCTTTCTTAATGAGTTTGATTTATGCGTGAAAATAATTTTTATATATGATATCTTTATAATTTATACATTCGATTCCTTTCATGAGATCAATGTTAAAATAACACTTTGAGCCTTTATTCTTCATACATATGCGAACATATTAGTTCATTTCTATACATCAACTCTTTTGCATATAAATTAGTATGAGTGTTTGAACCCATAGGATTCAGTGTTTTGAGAGTATTGACTTGTGAGGAATAGAGTCGAAGCGAATTCTGATTCATGACACTGAAATTGGGTAAAATTAAATTGATACATTTTTGATATGAAATATGAAAATGATTTTCGACTAATTATTATAATAAAATCATGATTGTTTAAAGAGATTAAAATAACTTATGCTTGAGATTTTAATTATGATCTTAAAGGAGATTAAAAAGTATGAGATATTTTTGTGATATGTTGTTGTTTTCTTTTATTCTTAAATTAATTTTGTTGTAATTTTAGTTTTTGATTTGATTGTTTTTATATTTTTACATTTAGTTCAATGTTTATGGGTATCATTACTGAAAACCCTCACGAGACTCAAACTCGTCCACTAGGGCAACCTAGGGGTTTAAAGGCTTGTTGCATAGGCTAAATGCAACCGTTTCAATCCACGAAAGTGATTTAGGATAGTTTAATTTTTAGTTTTTATCGCTTCTCTTGCTAAGGGACTAGCAAGAAGCTAGTTGGGGGTTGTGATGAGTGCTCAAAAAGCACTAAAATAACCATGATTTTATGCACATTAATTGATTTAAAATATATATATATATTTATATGTTTTATCATAAATTTATATAAATTTGCCTTTTCGGAATCACAGATATTTTTATTGTTTTTCAGGTATTTTGGCTTAAAAACGCAACTTAAAGACTCAAAGAGGAATACTTGAAGCAATACATCACAAATATATTAATAAATAAATGGGGAAAGGTCAACAAATATGGAAAAATTGGACAAAATGGGTCAAAAAGGTCAAACAGGAGAAAATCGCGTCGCTGCGCCACGAACCTGCCCAGCCGCGCGCCCCATCCCGCGCACGCCCAAGCCCCATCCCGCGCGTGCCTACCTCCCAATCCGCGCGCGCAGCGACAGCCATCCACACGCGCCAACGCCTTTTCGCCCCATTTTTCACGTGCAGCCGCCCCCATGATGTCATGTTAACGTCATCAATGACCTCAGGAATTCCATTACGCGTTTTTACATTTTTTTAACATTTTTTTACTCATTTTTTCTCTCCATCCTCACCTATAAATACCCCCCTTCCCTTCACTTCAAAACACACCTTCAACACCTTCAAAACACACTTCTCTCTTCTTTCTTTCTCTTTTTTCTTAGATTTTTAGTTTTCTTTAGTTTTTCTTAGTTTTTAGTTAATTTCTCTTAGTTTTAGAGTTCTTCCCTTTTTGGGAAGAACTAGTTATGTTTATGTAATTTATTAGCTTTTTGGTTCAATAAATGGAAGTGCAAATTCCGCTTGGAGGTTTTCCAGTAACGGGAATAGCGTCAAAGTTCTGTAAGGATTTTATTTTCTTTACAGTTATTTTTATGCTTTATTCTTACATGTTATATTTAATTTGCGTGTGGTTAAATTTGACTGGGCTGGCTGTTTAGTAAACATGATGTAATAATAACGTTGTTATGCTTGCGAAATATTAAATAGGTAAAAATCTCTAAAATGAATTGATTTTGTTTTTATTCAAGATTTTATATTAAGAATGTTAGAGAGAAATATATTATTTTTCATTACAAACTTAAACCTGAAAATTAGATTTTAAGGTTTAGTTATCCGGTCTGATTTAGAGTAGTGCTCTATTATTTGTTGGTACAATCGCCCGGTAGTTAGAGTGAAACTCTATTTCAAAAGTTTTTATAAGAATTATTATTTGAAAATGTATTGACAACATGTTTCCGGTAGTGCTTTTAAAACTTGAAAGTTAGTACTCGGATAACTAAATTCTTAGGTTGAATTTGGAAACCTTGAATAAAGTTTAAACTATCTAACCCCACCAAAGGTGGCATTTAAATGGTTCATTTTCAATCTCTTAGAAAAAGGAATTAATTTAATTAAGCATATTAGTTATCAACCCCACACATAGATGTTAATTGATTTGTTTAGTTAACAAAGAATATCTAACCCCACTAAAGGTGGTATTCATACAAAAAAGGGAGAATCAATAAATATCAATTCATATCTTTAATAACCTAAATAATATGAGCAAGCATAATTAATTTAGTTATTATATCCATAAATACTCCACCATTATAAATGATAAAATTTGCATGAATGTTTATTGAATCTATGTTTATTTTTATGTAAGTAGATTAAAAACACAAAACCCCAAAATATCGTGACAGGATGTTTAGGATTTAATTTCGTTTTTAAAAGTTTGAATAATAAATTAAAAACCACATACATTCCTTCCTTAGATCGACCTTGGGAGTATACTTATCATTTTCTACGAAATGATTCGTGCACTTGCGAGAGTTTTATAAATATTAAAACCAAAGTATTTGCAAGAATCGGTGATGTCGGTTTTCGCTCATCAGTTGCAAGTACCTTTTCCACACCGGTTAAAAGAATCCAAACAAGATAAGCAATTCTATGATCTTTTTAATATGCTCTCTAAAGTAAATATCAATTTACCATTATTAGAATTGATCATGAATGTGCCCTCATATGCTAAGTTTTTCAAAGAGTTGAACACTAAGAAAAGGAGGTATGAATTTAATGAACGAGTAATAGTATCAGAAATTTCTAGTGCTATACTTCAGCATAAATTACCCCTAAGTTGAAAGACCCTGGAAGTTTTATTATAAAAATAACTATTAGGGATAGGAAGGTTGCTAAAGCAATGCTTCATTTAGGTGCTAGTATAAATTTGATGCCCTACTCTATGTTCTTACAACTCAATTTAGGAGATTTAAAACTCACAACTTTGTCCCTTCAACTTATAGATAGATCTCTTAAGTGTCCAAAGGGAATAGTTGAGGATGTGTTGGTACAAGTAGAAAAACTGATAATACATGTTGACTTTGTGGTTCTAGATATGCAAGAAAATCCAGCAATGGACAGAGAGCACACAATATTGCTTGGTAGACCATTTATTGCAACTACTAAAACTATTATTGATATCCAAGATGGAAATTCGATAATGACAGTCTTAAGAGAGACTATTCATTTTAAAGTTTTTGATTCTTCACCTTTTCCTTCTATTTCTGCCATCGAGGAAATATTCGATGTTGACCCTTTGGATAATCTTGTCCAAAGCACCTTTTTCCAAACAAGAATAGAAGACAAGGTTGAAACTATTCTTACACTTGAAGAGGTCAAAGAAGATTTAGATGAGGAAATTAAGGGGTACCTTGAACGATTAGACAATGATGAAGTAATGACAAAATATAGAACACTTTAAATATACCCAGTTCTTCATCTAGTAAAGAGGCCAATCCACCTGAACTTGAACTCAAAGACTTACCTGAGCACTTAAAATATATGTTTTTGGGAGAAGGAGAAACTTATTGAATGATAATTTCTTCAACCTTGACCAAAACCCAAAAAAGGGAACTTATCAAAGTGCTTAAACAATTTAAGAAATCAATAGGTTGGAGTATCGGGAATATAAGTGGCATTATTCCTACAATGTGTATGCACAAGATCAACTTGGAGGATGGTGCTAAACCTGTACGAGAGGCCCAAAGAAGACTAAACCCAAATATGCAAGAGGTAGCTAAGAAATAAATTCTTAAATTGTTAGAAGAAGGAATTATCTATCCTATTGCGGATAGTAAGTGGGTTAGTCCAGTGTATATGGTACCAAATAAATCTCGGATAACATTTGTTAAAAATGACAAAAGTGAATTAATGACCACTAGAATAATCACTAGATGGAGAATGTGTATAGATTTTAGGAAACTAAATTTATATACTAAAAAGGATCACTTTCCTCTTCCATTCATTGATAAAATGTTGGAAAGATTAGCTGGGCACGAATTTTACTGTTTTTTAGATGGATTGTCTGGATATTATCAAGTACCCATAGCACCAGAAGATCAGGAAAAGACCACATTTACATGTCCTTTTGGGACATTTGCTTTTCGAAGAATGCCATTTGGGTTATGCAATGCCCCTACCACTTTCCAGAGATGCGTGATATCTATTTTCTCGAACATGGTGGAAAAATTCATTGAGATTTTCATGGACGATTTCTCTGTCTTTGGGAACTCATTTGATGATTGCTTACATAAATTGACTTTGGTTTTAGAAAGATGCATTGAATGCAATCTCACCCTTAGTTGGGAGAAAAGTCATTTTATGGTTCAACAAGGGATAGTTTTAGGACATATAATTTCAAACAAGGGTATTGAAGTTGATAAGGAAAAAGTTGAATTGATATCCAAACTACCTCTCCCTACATCTGTGAAGGGGATAAGAAACTTCTTAGGACATGCAGGATTTTACAGACAATTTATTAAACATTTCTCTAAAATAAGTCATCCCTTATGTAACTTGTTATCAAATGATGTTTATTTTGATTTCAACAATGACTGCCTTATTTCCTTTAATACCTTGAAAGAGAAACTAACATATATTTCAATGTTTGTGGGTATCATTACTGAAAACCCCAACAAGACTCAAACTCATCCACTAGGGTAACCATGTCAATCCACGGAAGTGGTTTAGGATAGTTTAATTTTTAGTTTTTATCGCTTCTCTTGCTAAGGGACTAGCAAGAAGCTGGTTGGGGGTTGTGATGAGTGCTCAAAAAGCACTAAAATTGCCATGATTTTATGCACATTAATTAATTAAAAATATATATATTTATATACATTTTTCTTTTCGGAATGATGGATATTCTTATTGTTTTTCAGGTATTTTCACTTAAAAATGTAACTTAAAGACTCAAAAAGGAATACTGAAGGCAATACATCACAAATATATTCAAAAATAATGAGGAAAAGTCAACAAATATGGAAAAATTGGACAAAATGGGTCAAAAGACCAAAAATGTCAAAAAGGAAGAAATCACGCACGCAGCCACCCAGCCGTGCCGAACATCCACCGCAGCATGCCCAGTCCCTCGCGCACCCATGCCTAGTCCCGTGCGCACCCTTGCTACATCCTACATGTGCCCTTGCTCCATCCCGCACGCCCCCTTGCTCCATCCCGCGTGCGCCAGCTATCCATCCCACATGCGCCCTTGCTCCATCTCGCGCGTGCCAGCTCTCCATCCCATGCACGCCCTTGCCTCTTTCCACACATGCCCTTGCTTCTTTCCACGAGCGCCGCCACCCCTACATCATGCTAACATCATCAATGATGTCATCATTCACTACTCTGTGTTTCCAACATTTTTTCACCCACGTTTTCTTCCCATCCTCACCTATAAATACCTTTTTCTCTTCATAAATAAACACACCTCAAAACACATCTTTTCTTCTCTTTCTTTCTCTCATTTCTTAATTTTTTAAGCTTTTCTTAGTTTTCATTAGTTTTTAGCTTTTGTTAGTTAGTTTCTCTTAGTTTTAGAGTTCTTCTCTTTTTGAGAAGAACTAGTTATGTTTTTGTAAATTCTTTTCATTTCAATTCAAAATATGGAAGTGCAAATTCTGTTTGGAGGTTTTCCAGCAACGGGAATAGCATCGAAGTACTGTAAGGATTTTATTTTCTTTGTAGTTATTTTTTATACTTTATTCTTACATGTTATATTTAATTTGTCCATGATTAAATTTAACTCTGCTGGCTATTTGTAAACATGATATAATAATAATGTTGTTATGCTTGCGAAATATTAAATAGGTAAAAATCTCTAAAATGAATTGATTTTATTTTTATTCAAGATTTTATATTAGGAATGTTAGAGAGAAATATATTATTTTTCATTACAATCTCTTAGAAAAAGGAATTAATTTAATTAACCAAATTAGTTATCAACCCCACCCATAGGTGTTAATTGATTTGTTTAGTTAACAAAGAATATCTAACCCCACCAAAGGTGGTATTCATATAAAAAAGAGAGAATCAATAAATATTAATTTATATCTTTAATAACCTAAATAATATGAGCAAGCATAATTAATTTAGTTATTATATCCATAAATACTTCACTATTATAAATGATAAAATTTGCATAAATGTTTATTGAATCCTTATCTATGTTTATTTTTATGTTATTAGATTAGAAACATAAAAACCAAACTATCGTGACAGAATGTTTAGGATTTAATTTCGTTTTTAAAAGTTTGAATAATAAATTAAAAACCACATATATTCCTTCCTTAGATCGACCTTGGGAGTATACTTATCATTTTCTATGAAATGATTCGTGCACTTGCATTCTTATTTATCTCTTCCCTATGAGTATTATCAATATTTTATCCATGATAATACCAACATTTATAGCTCAAAAGAATACCACTACGGATAAGGTGATGTTTAACCTCATCAAATTCATGAAATCGCTCATTTTTACATTTAACACATGGGCATCGAATCATACTAGTTCTAGTATTACTATTTCTACAAGCAAATTACATGAAACTTTCAACTCCAGAAATGTAGTCCTGCTCAATTCTACACTTTGACATCTAAGATTTGTCCATTTTCTATTAATTACATTAATTAAACATATTAATTAATTATGTATCCAATGAATATATTTCAAGTATTATTATATATAAATTAAGAGATATATAAATTAAGAGGTGCTATAATTAAGAGATATCTTTTTTATACAAATAATATATATATATATATTGTTTTAATAATCTTAAAAAAATAGGTATTAAATAAATAAATGGTTAAAAATTATAAAACAAACTTATAAATCATAATTTTTTAATATTTATTTATTGTCACTATTTTTATTTGAACATTTTATTATTTTTATTTTTAAATAAATAATATATTTAAATAATTTTATGTTTGAATTTATTATTAAACTTTTTAAAGTAATTTTATATTAAAATTTTATTTTATCTCCTATTTTATCCATTTTAATTATTTAATTTTAAAAAAATATTATTTTAATAATAATAAATTATTTTATTTTATAAAAAAAATTAGAAAACTACTCTTTAAACACAACTCATAGTTTTTATAAAATGAATTCTTTAATTATGTCATTTTCAACTAAAACATTTCAACCCCGACCATGATTAAAAAATTATAAAATTAAATCTTAAAAATTCAAAATAATAAGTATTACTTTAAACTTTTAAAATTAAATATATCTTTTTTAAAACTAAAACACAATTATTTTAAATTATAAAAATAAAATACTTCAATCGTTATACTAGTACCCACTATTCCTTTAAAGTTGCAATATAGTAACAGAAAAGCTCATAATAATATTACAATTTTCACAGAATAATTGAACGGTCACCCATTTGAATGTATATATTATTTCCACAGAAAATAAGCTAAACATATAATAATAAGCATAATACAAAACATACATAAATAAAAAATTTATACAAAAAATAAAGCAAATTGAATAATAAGTAAAAAAAATTAATAGAAATACTTACAAGAGTAAATGAAGTGACTAAATGAAGGAAATGAAGAAGAAATGGGTGTTTTGTAAGTGAAAATATGTGAGAAAATGGGTATAAAAAATTTGAGTATTTCGCTAAAAAAATAAGGGATTTGAAAGATAATGAGAAGAGGAATATAACCCATAAAAAGGTGTTGGAAATGGTGGTCGAAGGTGGCCAGAAATCGAGAAAAAGTGTGGGTGAGCTCAATTTTGGAAGAAGGGGGAAGACAAATGATGTGGCAAACCGATGCTAGCCACGTGGGTAGCATCGGTTCGCCCTGTCAACGGACGCTAGCCACGCAATTTTAAATTGATTTTTTTTGTCAATTATTATTTTATTTAAACTCTTATATATATATGTACTATAGAAAAAGAAAAAAAATAATTTTAAAATAATATCCAAAACAAATACACAAAACTAAATAAAGATATATTGTACGTACGTATATAAAATCCAAACAAATACATAAAATTATATAATTTTAAAAATCAATTGTCTAAAAAAAAGAAAATATTATACTATATATATATATCCAACTTAAATTTTAAAGAGTCAAATAAAATAATAATTGACCTAAAAAACATTTCAATTGTAAACTCCATGCATTTTTTAATTTAAAAAATACACGTAGGACGTAGCGTCGGTTGACGTGGTGAACCGACTCTACATGCGTGGATAGCGTCAGTTCACCATGTCAACCGATGCTACGTTCTACTAGGATAGCATCGATTCTACACCAAATTGACTTTAAATTCATTATAAGTCAGTTTTTTCTAAAAACCAACTTTACATAGCGACTTAAATACCCCTTTTGTAGTAGTGTAGCCATTACTATAGGGATCTATATATAAAGTTACAAGGGTTGCTCCAAGGTTCCTTGAGTGTAGAAGATTATTATAAGGAGATGGAAGTTTCCATGATTAGAGCAAACATAGAGGAAGATAGAGAAGTGACAATGTCTAGATTCATTTCCCGGTTAAATAAGAAAATTGTTGATGTGGTTGAATTGCAAAATTACATAGAAATGGAAGAACTACTTCACAAAGACATTAAAGTAAAGAAGCAAATTAAGTCCAAAAGGTTCAGATCTAGTTCATCTTCTAGTTCTCCATGGAAATGAACTTGGAAGGACAACAAAGCTACCTTTAGAAAAAAAAAGGTGAAGTGAAGTCAAACAATTTAGTTATTGTTCCTAAAGGTAACCCTGAAACAAAACCTTCTACTAAGTTATGTGATATTAAGCGTTTTTGGTGCCAAGGACTCAGGAATATTGCTTCTGAATGCCTAAACAAAAGGGTTATGGTTGTATGTGATAATAGAGAAATCGAGAGTGCTAGTTCAAGTAACGATGAAATTCCACCATTGAAGGATTGTTCTAATGTAGAATTAGAAGAACCTGTGCATGGGAAATTACTTTTCACAAGGAGAGCCCTCAATATATAGCCTATGAGTGAAGGATATGAGGAGTAACATAAGCATATTTTTCACACAAGATGTCATCTGAACGATAAGGTATGCATAATTATTATTCATGGTGGAAGCTGCACTAATGTAGCAAGTTTTATGTTGGTAAAAAAGTTGAATTTAAAGTGGCAAAAGCATCCAAAACCGTACAAGCTACAATGGCTGAATGATTGTATAGAAGTGAATGTAAACAAACAAGTATGGGTTCCTTTTTCAATTGTCAATTATGAGAATGAGGTTCTTTGTGATTTTGTACCAATGCATGCTGCTCATATTTTTCTTGGGTGACCGTGGCAATTTGATAGGAGGGTGATGCATGATGGATACATAAATCATTATTCTTTTGAAATGGGCAAACAAAAAGTTGTATTTTCCCTTCTCAAACCTTTGCAAGCTTGTGAGAACCAAATTAGGATAGAAGGAGAGTGAAAATTGTGAGAAAAACAAATGTGTGAGCAAGAGGAAAATAAAAAAAGAGTAAGTGAGATAGAGAGCAAAAATGGAGAGAAAAAGTGAGCATAATGGAGGAAATTGAGCAAAAAAGAGAAGAAAGTGATCACAAAGGAGAGAAGAGTGAGCAAAGAGGAGAGAAAAGTGAGCAAAAAGGAGAGGACATTAAGGATCTTAACTCATCTATGTTTAGCGTCATTGTACCTTTATTACAGGACTTTGAGGATCAACTTCCTAAAGAGATTCCCCATGGATTACCTCCTTGGAAAGAAATTTAGCATTAAATAGACTTCACACATGGATCCATTATACTAAATTGACCTGCTTATAGAGCTAAGATTGGAGAATGAATATTTTTGTAGAGGAGGGGAATAATGGAGATCGAGGTGCTATTCAAGTTAATGTTCCCAAGTGCTAATCAAGTTGATGTTTCCAAATATTCACAAGATCTTTTGCAAGGAATTAGCGGTCCAATGACTAGGGATATATTTGGAAGATCAAGTTAGGTGCAAGGGTTACTTTAGAAAACAATTGTTTGTTTTAATTAATTATGAGTCTTTTATGTTTAGCAAATTTTTTTAATTAATTGTGAGCCTTTTATGTTTAGCAATTTTTATTTTACTGAATTGTGGGCTTTCTATTTCAAGTCTTTTAGTCTATTATTTTTAAGGTTGGATTAGGCCCAATCCATAACTAAATAGGCCCATTAGGCCCATCCCATCTAGGGTGTTTTCTTTTAGGGTTTCTTACTTATTAATAAGAAGAGCTATGTAATTTGGAAGCAAGAATGAATATCAATAATGAAAATTATATTTAATAAAGCTTTTGCTTTTCTTTCTTGTGTTCTTGATTGAATGTGTGAATTCAAATTTTCAAAGGAAGTGATCATCCTTTGTGGCATATCAAGATTGGGGTTTTAAGGACTTTGTTTCCTTAGGGTTCTAATATGATAATCTTCAACACATTCTTAGCAATTCAATCATTCCTATTCCTTTGAGTTCGTGTGTTCCTAAGGTTATTTTCCTAGAGGGTCTGCATCAAAAAATAATCATCAAAACAAGGAGAAAGGAAAGTACGAGTTCAGATTGAACATTCATTATCCTTTTTTATTCATCTCGTACTCGTTAATGGGCACTTTTTCTTCCTCGATAATGGAAAGACAAAGAATTGTTAAAAATCAATACCAACTCAATAAATGGAGTGGTTGAATGATGTAGAAAAATAAATTGAGTGGTTGAAGGATGTAGAAAAATAAATGGAGTGATTGAAGGGTGTAGAAAAAGAAATGGAATAGTTGAAGGATGTAGAAAAATAATTGGAGTGGTTGAAGGATGTAGAAAAGAGAAGTGTATAGAATGTGATAATATTTGTGTGGCTATAATTATTTCTTAGTGTTTATTTATGTGGTGTATATTGCATGGTGAGGACTATAAATAGCCTACATTGCATTTGGTCTAATCATCCCATCAAAAACAAATAAGTCTTTGTATTCTTAGGTTGAGTGTAAGTTGAGAGCTTTCTTTTAGAGTGTTTGTATTTCTTTTAAATTTGTGAGTTGCCTTTGAAAAGTGTTATAGTGTCTTTTATTGTGGGAATAATACAAGTAGTTTGTTTACCTATTTGGATCCAATATTAGCAAATTTAGAGTTGTGTATTCTAAATTTTACTCAACAATTGGTATCCGAACGAGACGGTCGGGGATCGCTCTTAGTGGAGCTATCTTGTGTCGTGAGGAGTTTGGTACTGATGAGCGAAAACCGGCATCGCCGATTCTTGCCAATACTTTGGTTTTAATATTTATAAAACTCTCGCAAGTGCACGAATCATTTCGAAGAAAATGATAAGTATACTCCCAAGGTCGATCTAAGGAAGGAATGTATGTGGTTTTTAATTTATTATTCAAACTTTTAAAAACGAAATTAAATCCTAAACATCCTGTCACGATAGTTTGGTTTTTGTGTTCCTAATCTAATGACATAAAATAAACATATATACAGATTAATTAAATATAATCTAATAACATAAAAATAAACATAGATACAAATTCAATAAATAATTATCTAAAAATAAACATATATACGGATTCAATAAATATTCATGCAAATTTTTATCATTTATATTCGCGGAGTATTTATGGATATAATAACTAAATTAATTATGCTTGCTCATATTATCTAGGTTATTAAAGATATAAATTGATATTTTATTGATTCTCTCTTTTTTATATAAATACCACCTTTGGTGGGGTTAGATATTCTTTGTTAACTAAACAAATCAATTAACACCTATGGGTGGGGTTGATAACTAATATGTTTAATTAAATTAATTCCTTTTTCTAAGAGATTGAAAATGAACCATTTAAATGCCACCTTTGGTGGGGTTAGACAATTTAAACATTATTCAAGGTTTCCAAATTAAACATAAGAATTTAATTATCCGAGTACTAACTTTCAAGTTTTAAAACCACTATTGAAAACATGTTGTCAATACATTTTCACATAATAATTCTTATAAAAACTTTTGAAATAGAGTTTCACTCTAACTACCGGGCGATTGTACCAACAAATAAAAGAGCACTACTCTAAATTAGACCGGATAACTAAACCTTAAAATCTAATTTTCAGGTTTAAGTTTGTAAATGAAAAATAATATATTTCTCTCTAACATTCTTAATATAAAATCTTGAATAAAAACAAAATCAATTCATTTTAGAGATTTTTACCTATTTAATATTTCGCAAGCATAACAACGTCATTATTACATCATATTTACTAAACAACCAGCATAGTTAAATTTAACCACAGACAAGTTGAATATAACATGTAAGAATAAAGCATAAAAATAACTGTAAAGAAAATAAAATCCTTACAGAACTTTGATGCTATTCCCGTAGCTGGAAAACCTCCGAGCGGAATTTGCACTTCCATATATTGAATCAAAAATCTAAATTATTACAAAAACATTACAAGTTCCTCTCAAAAAGAGAAGAACTCTAAACCTAAGAGAATTGAACTAAAAACTAAGAGAAAAACTAAGAAAAGCTTAGAAACTAAGAAAGAAACTAAGAGAAACTAAAAACTAAGAAATGAGAGAAAGAAAGAAGAGAGAAGTGAGTTTTGAAGGTGTGATTTGAAGTGAAGGGAAGGGGGTATTTATAGGTGAGGATGGAGAGAAAAAATGAGTAAAAAAATGTTAAAAAAATATTAAAAAATGTAAAAACGCGTATTGGAATTGCTGATGTCATCAATGACGTCAGCATGACGTCACAGGGGCTGCTGCACGTGAAAAATGAGTGTCGGCGCGGGCGGATGAACAGTAACCCGCGCGCAGTGCTGCGCGCATGAACAGTAACCTCGCGCGCGCAGTGCTGCGCGCATGAACAGTAACCCCGCGCGTAGTTTGGGGCGCGGCGGCGCGTTTTTCTCCTTTTTGACAGTTTTGACCTTTTTGACCCATTTTGTCCAATTTTTCCATATTTGTCGACCTTTCCGCATTTATTTATTAATATATTTGTGATGTATTGCTTTCAGTATTCCTCTTTGAGTCTTTAAGTTGCATTTTTAAGCCAAAATACCTGAAAAACAATAAAAATACCCGTGATTCCGAAAAAGACAAATTTATATAAATATATGATATAACATATAAATATATATATTTTTAATCAATTAATGTACATAAAATCATGGTTATTTTAGTGCTTTTTGAGCACTCATCACAACCCCCAACCAGCTTCTTGCTAGTCTCTTAGCAAGAGAAGCGATAAAAGCTGAAAATTAAACTATCCTAAATCACTTTTGTGGATTGAAACGGTTGCATTTAGCCTATGCAACAAGCCGTTAAACCCCTAGGTTGCCCTAGTGGACGAGTTTGAGTCTCGTGAGGGTTTTCAGTAATGATACCCACAAACATTGAACTAAATGTAAAAATAAAAACAATCAAAACAAAAATTAAAATTACAACACAATCAAAAATTAATTTAAAAATAAAAGAAAACAACATATCACAAAAATATCTCATACTTTTTAATCTCCTTTAAGATCATAATTAAAATCTCAAGCATAAGTTATTTTAATCTCTTTAAACAATCATGATTTTATTACAATAATTAGTCGAAAATCATTTTCATATTTCATTTCAAAAATGTATCAATTTAATTTTACCCAATTTCAGTGTCATGAATTAGAATTCGCTTCGACTCTATTCCTCACAAGTCAATACTCTCAAAGCACTGAATCCTACGGGTTCAAACACTCATACTAATTTATATGCGAAAGAGTTGATGTATAGAAATGAACTAATATGTTCGCATATGTATAAAGAATAAAGGCTCAAAGTGTTATTTTAACATTGATCTCATGAAAGGAATCGAATGTATAAATTATAAAGATATCATATATAAAAATTATTTTCATGCATAAATTAAACTCATTAAGAAAGAATTTCAAGATATATGCTTTTTACAAATGAAGAAATTGCAATGACTTTTTAGGGAATTACTTCCTATATCTTTCTTTTGTATTTAGCCTTTACTCACAACTTTGTTGGCAATGTGGGTCATAGTATGTAGATGATACTATTTTTTTATCTCTCTATACATTATTATTTTTTTAATATATGTATTTTTTAGAGAGTCAACCCATGTACAGATTGTACATTTTTTTGGATTTTGGTGAGTGGTTAATTTTGTGGCTTTTCTGTTTGATCTTGGTTTAGGTAACCCCAGATATGTCTTTTTGTTTTTGTAGCAGTCATGCATGAATGAGATATAAGCATATACTATCAATTTCTACTCAAATTGTTTGATCTAAACAAAAATAATAATCAAAAATATATGATACTCTATTAAGATGAGAAAAAATTCATACATTCAATGCTAATACCTATAGAGATCATCTAAACTTTTGAATAAATAAGAAATGTGTTTGGAGTAGAAAAAAATATATATATTTCACTCTGAATAAAAGAAATTAGGTTCAAATTATATCTCACAAGGGTAGTCTCCACTAAAAAAAATTCATAAACACCGATTTTGGGTTTAATATAATTTCCACATTTTATCAAGAAACACTAGTTATGACAAAAACTAACTAATTATCAAAAATAATTACAAAATATTTCATGATATGTTTTCAAAAATTAATCTAACAGTACCAAAGACTTAACTATTTACTTAAATTTGATTTAAAGAAATGATAAATTTTTGTGAGAATTTTTTTTTATTTTTTTTATTTTTTATTATGCATGGTAACTTTTCACCGCCCCCAACCTAGAACTTACATTGTCCTCAATGTAACAACTGTAAATTAAAGATAAAGAGAAAAGAGGGGAAAGATTACCTATTTCTTAAGAATGTGTAAGTAGTAATGAAGAAATGGAGGTGCATCCATCATATTCATCATTAAAGTGTATACAGACAGATTGCTGTGAACTTCTAACATCTCAACAAATATTTTAGTTTTAACAATTTTAAAAATTATTCACATATAAGTAAACTAAAATAAACAATAAAATTAAGTAAATAAAACAAATAACAAAAAACAAAAATTACCTAACATGATGGGTTGCCTCCCATCCAGTGCTTAGTTTAACGTCTTAGCAAGACGTATCTTTTTGGTGCTAAGGATTACTCAGCCAAATGCAATCTATTTCAGCAATGTTGTTTGGTTCTTCTAAATAAGGCTTGACACGATGGCCATTAACTTTGAACGTTTTTTGTGTCTTGGAGTCCAATAGTTCTACCACTCCATGTTCAAATACCTGAACTATTGTGAATGGTCCATCCCATCTTGATCTCAGCTTTCCTGGAAACAATCTCAAACGAGAGTTAAATAAAAGAACTTTCATTTCAGGGTGAAAAGTCTTAGGAACTAGCCTCTTGTCATGATAGCGCTTAGTACGCTCTTTGTATAATTTGGCATTCTCATAAGCTTCATTCCTAATTTCTTCCAACTCATGAAGCTGGAGTAATCGTTTTTCACCTGCTTTATCCAAATCCATGTTTAGCTCTTTAATTGCCCAGTAAGCCTTGTGTTCAAGTTCAACTGGAAGGTGGCACGCTTTCCCAAAGATTAACCAGTAAGGGCTCATCCCAATAGGTGTTTTGTAAGCGGTGCGATATGCCCATAAGGCATCATTTAGCTTAAATGCCCAATCCTTCCTTGAAGGACGCACAGTGCGTTCCAGTATTCCCTTAATTTTCCTATTACTTACTTCGACTAAACCGGAAGTTTGAGGATGATATGGAGTAGCTACCTTATGTGTGATGTTGTACTTGTTTAGTACTCCATCAAAGAGTTTGTTACAAAAATGGCTACCTCTATCACTTATTATAGCTCTAGGCGTTCCGAACCTACTGAATATGAAATCTTTCAAGAATTTCACAACAACATTAGCATCATTGGTTTTGGTGGGGATAGCTTCTACCCACTTGGACAAATAATCCATAGCAACCAAAATGTATTGAAAACCATTAGATGGAGGAAAAGGACCCATAAAGTCAATCCCCCATACATCAAAGAGTTCAACAACTAAATTAGATGTCAAAGGAATTTCATCTCTTTTGCTTATGTTTCCTGTTCTTTGACATCTATCACATTGTGCACAAAACATATGAGCATCTTTAAAAAGAGTGGGCCAAAAGAATCCAGACTGTAATATCTTACGGGCTGTCTTTTCACCTCCAAAATGACCCCCACAATGAAGTTCATGACAAAAAGTCAGAATGCTCTTATGTTCTTCTTCAGGTACACATCTCCGGATGACTTGATCTTGACCAATCTTGTATAAATAAGGGTCATCCCAAAAATAGTCCTTAATAGTTTTAAAAAACCTTTTCTTGTCCTGATATGAAGTGTTAGGTCGCAAAACACCAGTGGCAAGATAGTTTACAATATCAGCATACCATGGGTTTGGACCTATGAAAAATAACTGTTCATCAGGAAAGGTTTCAACTATATCGTCATTACTCTCATCTTTAAGAGAATTGAAGTCAGAAATCAACCTAGACAAATGGTCAGCTACTAAGTTTTCACTGCCTTTCTTATCCTTGATTTCTAGGTCAAATTCTTGTAAGAGTAAGACCCACCTGATTAATCTTGGCTTGGCATTTGGTTTACTTAATAGGTATCTTAAAGCAGCATGATCAGAATGCACAATCACTTTAGATCCTACTAAATAAGACCGAAATTTTTCTAAAGAGAATACTATAGCCAAGAATTTCTTTTCAGTGGTGGTGTAATTCATCTGGGCATCATTGAGTGTTTTGCTAGCATAGTAGATGACATGTAAACGCTTATCCACTCTTTGTCCCAGGACTGCTCCTATTGCATAATCAGAAGCGTCACACATTATTTCAAAAGGTAAAGACCAATTTGGTGCCATAATAACAGGGGTAGATGTGAGTTTATCTTTCAAGGTATTAAAGGAAGTAAGGCAATCATTGTTGAAATCAAAATCAGCATCTTTGGATAGCAAGTTACATAAGGGACGACTTATTTTAGAGAAATCTTTAATAAATCGTCTGTAAAATCCTGCATGTCCCAAGAAGCTTCTTATCCCCTTCACAGATGTAGGGGGAGGTAGTTTGGATATCAATTCAACTTTTGCCTTATCAACTTCAATACCCTTGTTTGAAATTATATGTCCTAAAACTATCCCTTGTTGAACCATAAAATGACTTTTCTCCCAACTAAGGGTTAGATTGCATTCAATGCATCTTTCTAAAACCAAAGTCAATTTATGTAAGCAATCATCAAATGAGTTCCCAAAGACAGAGAAATCGTCCATGAAAATCTCAATGAATTTTTCCACCATGTCTGAGAAAATGGATATCATGCATCTCTGGAACGTGGCAGGGGCATTGCATAACCCAAATGGCATTCTGCGAAAAGCAAATGTCCCAAAAGGACATGTAAATGTGGTCTTTTCCTGATCTTCTGGTGCTATGGGTACTTGATAATATCCAGACAGTCCATCCAAAAAACAGTAAAATTCGTGCCCAGCTAATCTTTCCAACATTTGATCAATGAATGGAAGAGGAAAGTGATCCTTTTTCGTATATAAATTTAGTTTCCTAAAATCTATACACATTCTCCATCCAGTGATTATTCTAGTGGGCACTAATTCACTTTTGTCATTCTTAACAACTGTTATCCCAGATTTCTTTGGTACCACATGCACTGGACTAACCCACTTACTATCTGCAATAGGATAGATAATCCCTTCTTCTAATAATTTAAGAATTTCCTTTTTTACTACCTCTTGCATGTTTGGGTTTAGTCTTCTTTGGGCCTCTCGTACAGGTTTAGCACCATCCTCCAAGTTGATCTTGTGCATACACATTGTTGGACTAATGCCTCTTATATCCCCTATACTCCAACCTATAGATTTCTTAAACTGTTTAAGCACTTTGATGAGTTCCTTTTCTTGTGGTTTGGTCAAGGTTGAAGAAATTATCACTGGATAAGTTTCTCCCTCTCCCAAAAACACATATTTTAAGTGCTTAGGTAAGTCTTTGAGTTCAAGTTCAGGTGGATTGGCCTCTTTAATAGATGAAGAACTGGGTAGATTTAAAAGTGTACTAGATTTTGTCATCACTTCATTATTGTCTAGTTGTTCAAGGTACCCCTTAATTTCTTCATCTAAATCTTCTTCAACCTTTTCAAGTGTAAGAACGGTTTCAAGCTTGTCTTCTATTCTGGTTTGGAAAAAGGTGTTTTGGACAAGATTATCCAAAGGATCAACATCGAATATTCCATCGATGGCAGAAATAGAAGGGAAAGGTGAAGAATCAAAAACTTTAAAATGAACAGTCTCTCCTAAGACTGTCATTGTCAAGTTTCCATCTTGGACATCAATAATAGTTTTAGTAGTTGCCATAAATGGTCTACCAAGCAATATTGTGTGCTCTCTGTCCAATGCTGGATTTTCTTGCATATCCAGAACCACAAAGTCAACAGGTATTATCAATTTGTCTAAGAGACATTGATTCCTCTTTATACAAAGATAGTTTGAGAGATAGTGATAAATATCTTGGTGACAACTGTAGGATGGACCATTGGATAGATAAATTCAAAAACGAAGCACTTTGGAAAAGGGCATCGTGTTCCATCTGATAGGTGGACAGACCCGAGTAACATGGATTCCAACTATAAACAAGGTACATCTTCTATAAAGTTTGATGGTCACAGAAAATTAGATTGATTGATAAGGAGATCAAGTTATGATAGCAAAAGATCTAATGTTGCAATGGTTGATGTTATCGATTATAAGATTCCATGGGAGGAAGACGATGAGATCCAGTCACATCCATCACTAGATAATAGATCTTTGGAGTCATCTTCGAGGTAGAACGGTCTGATAATGGTGACGGTGTCATTGGTGACACCTTCAAAACAACAAACGAGTCAGAACAACCTAACCGTAGCCCTGCCGATCCTGCAGCAGTAACAGATGAGGAATGACAGTAGAGGATATGGAAGAGAGGATTTTTAAAGTGAAGGTTCTACGATGATGTTGATCGATGCTTGGGGTGAAAGATATGTGGAACTTAGTAGAGGGAATCTCAAGCAAAAGCATTGGAGAAAGGTTGTTGATATCGTGAATAGTAGATAGAACTATTCAAAGAATCCTAAGACTGATATTTAATGTAAGAATGGACTTGATACTGTGAGGAAAAAGTATAAGAGTGAGAAGGCTAAAATTGATGTAGATGGATGACCTAGTAAGTGGCGTTTCTTTGAACTACTTGATGAGTTAAATGGTCATACGGAAAAGATAGCTACGTTTGTTAGGTTTTGTGATGTGAGTGAAAAATTGCGAACCATGATAGAAATGAATAGGAAATGCTATTCTACAAGGCCCATGAGTGTTGGACCTAGTTTCAACAAGAAGCCTGTTATCACATAATATAGTTGTTCATATCCTAATACTCAAGGAAACCAAGCTGAGAATGATCCAAATAATACAACAATTTTTTATGGTGGTTTCGATCCAAACGTTAGTGATGACATGCTAAAACAAGTATTTAACTAATTTGGTGAGTTAATTCATAATAAAATACAAGTTGGAAAATCAAGTGGTTTTATACAGTTTACCAATAGGAAAAATGCTAAGGATGCAATTGAGAGTCTGAATGGAATGGTAATTGGTAAGAAAATCATTCATATTTCATGGGGTCAAACCTCAGGAAATAAGCAGTGGAGAGTGAGGTAAAATAACCAGTGGAATCAGAAGGCACACCCAATAGTTGGAAGGAATTAGATGCAAAGTGACAAATGAATGTAAATAACACTTTTCTTCGTGGAGAGTTGATGTTGAAAATCAACACCAACTCAGTAAATGGAGTGGTTGAATGATTTAGAAAAATAAATGGAGTGGTTAAAGGATGTAGAAAAATAAATGGAGTGGTTGAAGGATGTAGAAAAGAGAAGTGTGTAGAATGTGATAATACTTGTGTGGCTAGAATTATTTCTTAGTTTTACATTTGTGTGGTATAGATTGCATGGTGAGGACTATAAATAGCCTTCCTTGTATTTGGTTTAATCATCCCATTAAAAACAAATAAGTCTTTGTATTCTTAGTTTGAGTGTGATTTGAGAGCTTTCTCTTTGAATGTTTGTATTTCTTTTCAATTTGTGAGTTGTCTTTGAAAGGTGTTATAGTGTCTTTTATTGTGCGTATAATACAAGTAGTTTGTTTACTTGTTTGGATCCAATATTAATAAACTTAGAGATGTGTATTCTAAATTTTACTCAACAAGCATTTTAAAATATAGGAAAAAGGCATCAATAGCTACTTGTTAAGGAAATAGCATGTCATTTTCAAAACACACTCTTCCAATATTTGAAATCCTTTCAATACCATAATTTGAACTCTATCTACATATATACTGTTTTTATTCTTTAAATTATACCTTAAGATAGCTAATAAGTTGCAATTCTTCAGGAATGAGGAAAGAAATGCCTTTCCCTTTGCACCTTCCCCTCGTGCAGTTCTACCAACCCTGTGCATATATTCCTACTGACAGTAATTCCAGGTAACAATTTGGTTTAAGTGAATCACTTTGAAAATAAGCAACAAAAGGGTGTAGACAATGTTTACAATATGGTCAGAATAGTAGACACCTTCAAATCTTTAGGAGGATCATACTGAATAATCCAATCCTACAGACAGGCAAGATAAGAGGTTTAAATAAGTAACTACTATAAAGTTAAATTGAAGCCAATACTACTTGATGGAATAAAATAATATAAGTAGAATATTTTCACAATATGAGTTACACAAATAGATCTTCAACTCTGCTCTGTGTGTTAGGACTTTAGAATCATTCACATCAACATCTTTTTTTTGTATGCATAATTATAATACCATGTTTTTACTAACACCAATGCCAACAACTTTAAGGGATTCGCTATCTTAATAGTACTATCTTACTTTTGGTATATTTAGATTTTTGAGGTAGTACTCTAGTGACAATCCCATTTAAAAAATATATATTAATTTAATGCAATTTATTATATAATTGGAGATTTTTCACATGAACAATAATATGTGTGATATTCAGATGACATTTTTGGATAATAAATTAATTTCCTCAAGTAAATGACAAATTTGACCAAATTGGCATTGTTTGGACATTCAGACCGACCCAAAGGCTGGACCTTGTAACCTACCCAAGCCAAGTCCAGCCCAAGACGAAAGATGAAGTACCCTAGACATCCCCCCTTGGATAGACCAAGCCCAATGTCAGCTCAAGCCTTATACAGACCAAGGCCAAAATTAGCTCGAGCCTTATACAGACCAAGCCCAAAGTTAGCTCGAGCCTTATACAGACCAAGCTCAAGGTCAGCTCGAGCTTGAGTATAGTACAAGCTTGTTGAAATCACGAGTAATACTTAACCTCAATCTTTGCACATTGTACTTTAGGCTAATCATGCCCTCCTAACATGTAGTTACGTGTACACATTGTATAGCTGCCACTTGTACCCATAAATGTGTTATAAATAGATGGACCACTCATGAGAATCCACACATTGGCCCCTCTACACGCATCTCTCTCTAAACTATCTCTACAAGTTATTAAGTTACAACAGGCACCTATTTTAAATAGGGGTACAATTAATGTACCATTTCAAAATTTTGGATAAAAAAAGGGTACGAAAAATAAAATCGTGGATCAAATAAGATAACGAACAGAACTTAAGTGTAAAAATTTCAATACTTGAAACTATTTCATCTACTTCACACAACTCAAACCATCCACAAGAAAAAGATACTACAACCAACAAAGTTACTATGTAACCGCTCACAACAAGAATATGTTACCGTTGTCAGGCATTTATATATATCATATTGACAAATAATTCATGCAGTGTACTAGAAATAATTATTTAACCGAACATGAAATTACTCTTTGTATCTTACATAATAATTTTTTTTATAAGAGTTTTGCTATTAGAGGAAAATATTAGCATACAATAATAAATGAGATAACCTAGTCTATCAAGAAATAGGCAGGTACCACAGTCGGAATATCTAGTCCATGATGGCAACATTAGTGCAAAGAAAAATTCCTCTCAAAGGAGGTAATCCATGGGGAATCTCCTTAGGAAGTTGATCTTCAACGTCCTGCAATAAAGATGCAACGAAACTAGGAAAAGATGAGTTAAGATCGTTAGTAGAAAGATGAATATCCTTGTACATAAGTACAAGTACTTGTTGCCTTGTCATCATTGCACTCTTAATCTCTTGTTTTTCACCAAATCCACTCATTCTTTTATTTTTCTCTCCATTTTGCTCAATTGTTTCTCCTATTTTCTCACTCTACTCTCCTTTGTTCTCACTTTCTTCTCTTTTTTGCACACTTTCCCCTCCATTATGCTCAATTTTCTCTCCATTGTTCTCACTTTTCTCTCCATTTTTGCTATCTACCTCACTTACTTTTTTTATTTTCCTCTTGCTCACACTTTTGTTTTTCCCACATCTTGCACTCTCCTGCTATCCTAATTTGGTCCTCATAAGCTGGCAAAGGTTTGAGGGGTGCTAATAGAACTTTTCGTTGTTCGTTTCAAAAGAGTAACAATTTTTATACCCATCATGCATCACTCTCCTATCAAACTGCCATGGTCGTCCAAGAAAAATATGAGTAGCATACATTGGTGCCACATCACAAAGAACTTCATCCTGATACTTGCCAATTGAAAAAGGAACCAAAACTTGTTTTTTGACATTCACTTCTCCATAATAATTCAGCCATTATAGCTTGTACAGTTTGGGATGCTTTTGTCACTTCAAATTCAACTTTTCTACCAACAAAATACTAGCAACATTAGTGCAACTCCCACTATCAATAATAACCATGCATACCTTATCCTTCACAAGGCATCTTGTATGAAAATATGCTCACGTTTCTCATCATCTCCTTCATTCTTAGGCTATATACTTAAGGCTTTCCTTGTGACAAGTAATTTCCCATGCATAGGTTTTTTCAATTCTACATGAGAACAATCCTTAAATGGTGGCATTTTATCATCACTTGAACTAGCACTTTTTATTTCTCCATCTTTCCGTACAACCATAACTCTTTTATTTGAGCATTTAGATGCAATATATCCGACTCCTTAGCACCTAAAACACTTAATATCACATGACTTAGTAGGATTTTTTGTTTCGGGTTTACCTTTAGGAACAACAACTAAATTTTTTGAATTCGCTTCACCTTTTTTTTTCTAAAGGAAGCTTTGTTGTCCTTCCAAGTTGATTTCCATGGAGAATTAGAAGATGAACTGGATTTGAACCTTTTAAGAATATGTTTGATTATCATTATTACTCTGAGGAGAAGAATTAAAGCTAGCATATGTATAATTTATAGATTATGCTAGTATATGGTGGGATCAATTGGTGGTCAATAGGAGAAAAATATGGAAAAAGACCTATTCGGTTATGGGAAGAGATGAAATTAGTGATGCGCAAAAGGTTCATACCTAGAAATTACTATAGGGATCTATATAGAAATTTGCAAGGGATGGTCCAAGGTTCCATGAGTGTAGATAGAAGAATGTTATAAGGAGATGGAAGTCACCATGATTAGAGCAAACATAGAGGATGGTAGAGAAGCGACAATGGTCATATTCATTGCCAGGTTAAATAGGGAAATTTTTTATATGGTTGAATTGCAACATTATGTAGAGATGGAAGAATAAATATCATTAATGAAAAGTATATTTCATAGAGATTTTGCCTTGCCTTCTTTTTTTGTTGATTGAATGCTTGAATTAAACTTATCAAAGGGAGTGATCATCCTTTGTGGTGTCTCAAGGTTTGGGTTTTAAGGACTTTGTTTCCTTAGGGTTCTAATATGATAATATTAAACACGTTCTTAGCAAATCAATCATTTCTATTCCTTTGAGTTCATAGGTTCATAGGTTGTTTGCCTAAAGGGTATGCATTAATTACCTAAAAGAAGATATAAAAGACATGGGTTAAAAAAAGAAGAAACTGATTCCAATGTGGAGAGAGGGAAAGTTGTAAACGGGACAAAAAGATCATGGTTGTAAGGACAAATGGAAAAATTGAAAGTGCTAGTTCATGTGAGGAAAAGATACTACTAGTGAAGGATTATTCTAATGTTGAAATGGAAGAACCTTTGCATAGAGATTCACTTGTCACTTTGCACTTTTGCTTTTTGAGAATCAAACCTAAGACTCTGATACCAAACTTAGGAATAGTAGCTAACCATTCCTACCAAAAGCTTAAGCTTTCAGTAAGGGGGTGCCAATATCCCCTTACCTAGGACCATCACACTTAACCCATGCTCCAAGTCCATACTAGGTCACATGGATGTTACCCACCATGTGCCACACAAGCTAGACTAAATGACCCTTGGATATTACCCACCAAGGTTGCCCATAACAATGTGCCTATGGATGTCACTAACCATGGTCACATCAATAAAGAGAGTCTTGAATATACCGCCTAAGAAGGAAGGAGATGACAAGCGTCGCGATCATATTTTCCCAACAATATTCCATGTGAAGGATGAGGTATGCACATTAATTATTAACAGTGTAAGTTGCACTAATGTTGCTAGTATCTTGTTGGTAGAAAAGTTAAATTTGAAATGCCAAAAGCATCCCAAGCTGTACGAACAACCATGCCTAATTGATTGTGGAGAAGTAGAGGTTAAAAAACAAGTTTGGGTTCCTTTTTAAATTGGAAAATATGAAGATGAGTTTCTTTATGACACGACACCAATGTATGATGCTCATATGATGGTTACAAAAATCATTATTCTTTTGAAACAAACAACCGAAAAGTTGTATTACCCCCTCTCAAACCTTTGCAAGCTTATGAAGACCAAATTAGGATAGCAGGAGAGTGAAAATTGAGAGAAAAAAAGTGTGAGCAAGAGGAAAATAAAAAGAGAGCAAGTGAGATCGAGTGGAAAAAGGAAGAGAAAAGTGAGTGAAAAGGAGAGAATACTATGCAAAAAAGAGAGAAGTGAACAAAAGAGAGAGAAAAGTGAGTATAAGGGAGAGAAAAGTGAGCAAAAGAGAGAAAAAGTAAACAAAGAAGTGAAAAAAAGTGAGCAAATAAGAGAGGAAAATAAAAAAATGAGTGTAATTGCAGAAAAATATGAGATTAAGAGTGCAATGATGGCATGACAACAAGTACTTATATTTATGTAAAAGGATGTTAATCTTTCTAGTAACGGTCTTAACTCATCTTTTCCTAGTGTCATTATATCTTTATTGCAGGACTTTGAGAATCAATTTCCTGAAGAGATTCCTGATGAACGAAAACCGGCATCACCGATTTTGCCAATACTTTGGTTTTATATTTATAAAACTCTTACAAGTGCACGAATCATTTCGTAGAAAATGATAAGTATACTCCCAAGGTTGATCTAAGGAAGGAATATATGTGGTTTTTAATTTATTATTCAAACTTTTAAAAATGAAATTAAATCCTAAACATCTTGTCACGATAGTTTGGTTTTTGTGTTTCTAATCTAATAACATAAAAATAAACATATATACAGATTCAATAAATATTTATGCAAATTCTCTTATTTATAATAATGGAGTATTTATGGATATAATAACTAAGTTAATTATTCTTGCTCATATTATTTAGGTTATTAAAGATATAAATTGATATTTATTGATTCTCTCTTTTTTATATTAATACCACCTTTGGTGGGGTTAGATATTCTTTGTTAACTAAACAAATCGATTAACACCTATGGGTGGGGTTGATAACTAATTTGGTTAATTAAATTAATTCTTTTTTTCTAAGAAATTGAAAATGAACCATTTAAATGCCACCTTTGGTAGGGTTAGACAGTTTAAAATTTATTCAAGGTGTCCAAATTAAACCTAAGAATTTAATTATCCGAGTACTAACTTTCAAGTTTTAAAACGACTATTGAAAACATGTTTTCAATACATTTTCAGACAATAATTCTTATAAAAACTTTTGAAATAGAGCTTCACTCTAACTACCGGGCGATTGTACCAAAAAATAAAAGTTCACTACTCTAAATCAGACAGGATAACTAAACCTTAAAATCTAATTTTCAGATTTAAGTTTGTAATGAAAAATAATATATTTCTCTCTAACATTCTTAATATAAAATCTTGAATAAAAATAAAATCAATTCATTTTTCTAGATTTTTACCTATTTAATATTTCACAAGCATAAAAATGTTATTATTATATCATGTTTACAAACAGCCAGTAGAGTTAAATTTAATCAAAGACAAATTAAATATAACATGTAAGAATAAAGCATAAAAAATAACTGCAAAGAAAATAAAATCCTTACAATATTTCGATGATATTCATGTTTCTGGAAAACATCCAAACGGAATTTGCTCTCCCATTTATTGAATCGAAAAGAAAATAAATTATAAAAACTAAGAAAAGCTTAAAAACTAAGAAATGAGAGAAAGAAAGAGAAGAGAAGATGTATTTTAGGTGTGTTTAGTTATGAAAAGAATAGGGGTATTTATAGGTAAGGATGGGTAGAAAAGGTAGGTGAAAAAATGATAAAAAAAGGTGGAAATGTGGAGTAGTGATTGATGACATCATTGATGATGTCAGCATGACCTGGGGGTGGTTGTGCGTGGATTGGGGCGCAGATGGGTAGTAGTGCGCGCGGAAGGCACCAGTGGCTCGCATAGACGCGTGCGGAAGGCAACAGCTACGTGTACACACACGTGGAAAGAGGCAAGGGCGTGCATAGCACACGCGGGATGGAGAGCTGGCGTGAGCGGGACTGGGCTGCTGCGGCAATTGCTCGGTGGTGCGGTGGCGCGATTTCCTCCTTTTTGACATTTTGGACTTTTTTGACCCATTTTGTCCAATTTTTCCATATTTTTTGACATTTCCTCATTTATTTATTAATATATTTGTGAGGTATTGTCTCCAGTATTCCTCTTTTAGTCTTTAAGTTACGTTTTTAAGCCAAAATACTTGAAAAACAATAAAAATACCCTTGATTCCGAAAAAGACAAATTTATATAAATATATAATAAAATCATATAAATAGATATATTTTTAATAAATTAATGTGCATAAAATCATGGTAATTTTAGTGCTTTTTGAGCACTCATCACAACCTCCAACCAGGTTCTTGCTAGTCCCTTAGCAAGAGAAGCGATAAAAACTAAAAATTAAACTATCCTAAATCACTTCGTGGATTGAGACGGTTGCATTTAGCTTATGCAACAAGCCTTTAAACCCCTAGGTTGCCCTAGTGGACGAGTTTGAGTCTAGTGAGGGTTTTTATTAATGATACCCACAAACATTGAACTAAATGTAAAAATTAAAAGAAATAATAAAAAAAATCAACTCAAAAACTAAAATTACAACAAAATCAAAAATTAACTTTTAAGAATAAAAGAAAACAACATATCAAAAAAATGTCTCATACTTTTTAATCTCTTTTAAGATCATAGTTAAAATATCGAGCATAAGTTATTTTAATCTCTTTAAACAATCATGATTTATTATAATAATTAGTCGAAAATCATTTTCATATTTCATATCAAAAATGTATCAATTTAATTTTACCCAATTTCAGTGTCATGAATCTGAATTAGCTTTGACTCTATTCCTCACTAGTCAATACTCTCAAAATACTGAATCCTATAGGTTCAAATACTCATACTATTTTATATGGGAAAGAGTTGATGTATAGAAATGAACTAATATGTTCGCATATGTATAAAGAATAAAGGCTCAAAGTGTTATTTTAACATTGATCTCATGAAAGGAATCGAATGTATAAATTATAAAGATATCATATATAAAAATTATTTTCATGCATAAATCAAACTCATTAAGAAAGAATTTCAAGATATATGCCTTTTATAAATGAAGAAAGTGCAATGATTGTTTTTAGGGAATTACTTCCTATATCTTTCTTTTGTAATTAGCATGTACTCATAACTTTGTAGGCAATGTGGGTCATACTATGTAGATTATACTATATATTCTTTATCTCTTTATTTTTTTTCTGAAGATATTTCTCAATATATATATTTTAGAGAGTCAACCCATGTACATATTGTACATTTTTTAGGATTTTGTTGAGTGGTTAATTTTGTGGCTTTTCTGTTTGATCTTGGTTTAGCTAACCCCAGATATGTCTTTTTTTGTAGCAATCATGCATGAATGAGATATAAGCATATACTATCAATTTCTACTCAAATCATTTAATCTAAGCAAAAATAATAATAATAAATATATGATACTCTATTAAGATGAGAAAAAAATTCATACATTCAATGCATTAATACCTATAGAGATGATCTAAAAAAATTGAAGAAATAAGAAATGTGTTTGGAGTAGAAAAAATATATATTTCACTCTGAATAAAGGAAATTAGGCTCAAACTATCATAAACATCGATTTTAGGTTTAATATAATTTCCACATTTTATCAAGAAATACTAGTTATGACAAAAACCAACTAATTATCAAAAATAATTACAAAATATTTCATGATATGTTTTCAAAATTAATCTAACAGTACAAAAGACTTAACTATTTACTTAAATTTGATTTAAAGAAATGATAAATTTTTGTGAGAAATTTTTTTATTTATTATTATTATTATTATTTTTAATTCCAAAAACTACTAAATCACACAAAACAAAAATAAAACCAAACACAAAAAAATGAAAATGTGAACATAAAAAAGAAAAAATTATTTTTATTTTTATTTTTATTATTTTTTTATTAAGCATGTTAACTTTTCACCACCCCCAACCTAGAACTTACATTGTCCTCAATGTAACAACTGTAAATTAAAGATAAAGAGAAAAGAGAAGAAAGATTACCTATTTCCTGAGAATGTGTAGGTAGTAATGGAGAAATGCTGGTGCATCCATCATATTCATCATTAAAGTGTATACAGACAGATCGTTGTGAACTTCTAATATCTCAATAAATATTTTTAGTTTTAACAATTTAAAAAATTATTCACATATAATTAAACTAAAATAAATAATAAAATTAAGTAAATAAAACAAATAATAGAAAATTACCTAAAACGATGGGTTGCCTCCCATCTAGTGCTTAGTTTAACGTCTTAGCAAGACGTAAATTTATGGTGCTAAGGGTTACTCAGCCAAACGTAATCTGTTTCAGCAATGTTGTTTGGTTCTTCTAAATAAGACTTCACACGATGCCCATTGACTTTGAATGTTTTTTGTGTCTTGGAGTCCAATAGTTCTACTACTCCATGTTCAAATACCTGAACTATTTTGAATGGTCCATCCCATCTTGATCTCAGTTTTCCTGGAAACAATCTCAAACGAGAGTTAAATAAAAGAACTTTCATTCCAGGGTGAAGAGTCTTAGGAACTAGCCTCTTGTCATGATAGTGCTTAGTACGCTCTTTGTATAATTTGGCATTCTCATAGGCTTCATTCCTAATTTCTTCCAACTCATTAAGATGGAGTAACCATTTTTCTCTTGCTTTATCTAAATCCATGTTTAACTCTTTAATTGCCCAGTAAGCCTTGTGTTCAAGTTCAACTAGAAGGTGACACGCTTTCCCAAAGATTAACTGGCAAGGGCTCATCCCAATAGGTGTTTTGTAAGCGGTGCGGTATGCCCATAAGGCATCATTTAACTTAAATTCCCAATCCCTCCTTGAAGGACGCACAATGCATTCCAATATTCCCTTAATTTGCCTATTACTTACTTCCAATAAACCAGAAGTTTGAGGATGATATGGAGTAGCTACTTTATGTGTGATGTTGTACTTGTTTAGTACTCCATCAAAGATCTTGTTACAAAAATGGCTACCTCCATCACTTATTATACCTCTAGGCATTCCAAACCTGCTGAATATTAATTCCTTCAAGAATTTAACAACAACATTAGCATCATTGGTTTTAGTGGGGATAGCTTCTACCCACTTGGATACATGATCCACAGCAACCAAAATATATTGAAAACCATTGGATAGGGAAAAGGACCCATAAAGTCAATCCCCCATACATCAAAGAGTTCAACAACTAAATTAGATGTCAAAGGCATTTAATCTCTTTTGCTTATGTTTCCTGTTCTTTGACATCTATCACATTATGCACAAAACATATGAGCATCTTTAAAAAGAGTGGGCCAAAAGAATCCAGACTGTAATATCTTACGGGCTGTCTTTTCACCTCCAAAATGACCCCCACAATGAAGTTCATGACAAAAAGTCAGAATGCTCTTATGTTCTTCTTCAGGTACACATCTCCGGATGACTTGATCTTGACCAATCTTGTATAAATGAGGGTCATCCCAGAAATAGTCCTTAATAGTTTTAAAAAACCTTTTCTTGTCCTGATATGAAGTGTTAGGTCGCAAAACACCAGTGGCAAGATAGTTTACAATATCAACATACCATGGGTTTGGACCTATTGAAAATAACTATTCACCAGGAAAGGTTTCAACTATATCTTCATTACTTTCATCTTTAAGAGAATTGAAGTCAGAAATCAACCTAGACAAATGGTCAGCTACTAAGTTTTCACTACCTTTCTTATCCTTGATTTATAAGTCAAATTCTTGTAAGAGTAAGACCCACCTGATTATTTTTGGCTTGGCATTTGGTTTACTTAATAGGTATCTTAAAAAAGCATGATCATAATGCATAATCACTTTAGATCCTACTAAATAAGACCGAAATTTGTCTAAAGAAAACACTATAGCCAAGAATTCCTTTTCAGTGGTGGTATATATCTTTATATAATCTTTAAAAAACCAAAGTATATGCATAATCTTTCTAGTAACGGTCTTAACTCATCTTTTCCTAGTGTCATTATATCTTTATTGCAGGACTTTGAGAATCAATTTCCTGAAGAGATTCCTGATGAGCCAAAATCGGCATCACCAATTCTGCCAATACTTTGGTTTTATATTTATAAAACTCTCGCAAGTGCACGAATCATTTCGTAGAAAATGATAAGTATACTCCCAAGGTCGATCTAAGGAAGTAATATATGTGGTTTTTAATTTATTATTCAAACTTTTAAAAACAAAATTAAATCCTAAACATCCTGTCACGATAGTTTGGTTTTTGTGTTTCTAATCTAATAACATAAAAATAAACATAGATGTAGATTCAATAAATGTTTATGAAAATTTTATTATTTATAATAATGGAGTATTTATGGATATAATAACTAAGTTAATTATGCTTGCTCATATTATTTAGGTTATTAAAGATATAAATTGATATTTATTGATTCTCTCTTTTTTATATGAATACCACCTTTGGTGGGGTTAGATATTCTTTGTTAACTAAACAAATCAATTAACACCTATGGGTGGGGTTGATAACTAATTTGGTTAATTAAATTAATTCTTTTTTTCTAAGAGATTGAAATTGAACCATTTAAATGCCACCTTTGATGGCGTTAGACAGTTTAAACTTTATTCAAGGTGTCCAAATTAAACCTAAGAATTTAATTATCCGAGTACTAACATTCAAGTTTTAAATCCACTATTGAAAACATGTTGTTAATACATTTTCAGAAAATAGTTTTTATAAAAACTTTTGAAATAGAGCTTCACTCTAACTACCAGGCGATTGTACTAAAAAATAAAAGTGTACTACTCTAAATCAGACTGGATAACTAAACCTTAAAATCTAATTTTCCGATTTACGTTTGTAATGAAAAATAATATATTTCTCTCTAACATTCTTAATATAAAATCTTGAATAAAAATAAAATCAATTCATTTTCTAGATTTTTACCTATTTAATATTTCGCAAGCATAACAACGTTATTATTATATCATGTTTACAAACAGCCAGCAGAGTTAAATTTAATCAAAGACAAATTAAATATAACATGTAAGAATAAAACATAAAAAATAACTACAAAGAAAATAAAATCCTTACAGTACTTCAATGCTATTCCCGTTGCTGGAAAAGAGAAGAACTCTAAAACTAAGAGAAACTAAATAAGAAAAGCTAAAAACTAAGAAAAGCTTAAAAACTAAGAAATGAGAGAAAGAAACAGAAGAGAAGATGAATTTTTAGTTGCGTTTAGTTATGAAGAGAATAGGGGTATTTATAGGTGAGGATGGGTAGAAAAAGTGGATGAAAAAATGATGAAAAATGGTGGAAACGTGGAGTAGTGATTGATGATGTTAGCATAATGTGAGGGGCGGCTGTGCGCGGATTGAGGCACAGATGGGTAGCGGCGCGCGCGGAAGGTAGAAGCTGCGCGTACAGGCACGCATGGAAAGTGGCAAGGGCACGCGCGGCGCGCGCGGGATGGAGAGCTGGCACGCGCGGGATGGAGCACGGGCACTGGCATGCACGGGACTGTGCGGTTGTGGCGGCTACTCGGTGGCGCGGTGGCGTGATTTCCTCCTTTTTGACCCATTTTGTCCAATTTTTCCATATTTATTGACCTTTCCTCATTTATTTATTAATATATTTGTGATGTATTGCCTCCAGTATTACTCTTTGAGTCTTTAAGGAATCATTTTTTGTTTATTAATGGTAGGCCTTTTATGTTTAGTAATTTTTATTATAGTTAATGGTCTCCTTTTTATTTTAAGTCTTTTAGTCTTTTATTTTTAAGATGGACTAGGCTCAATCCACAACTAAATAGGCCCATTTCAACTAGGGTGTTTTTATTTTAGGGTTTATTTCTTATAAAGAAGAAGAGTGATGCAGACCCTTTAGGTGAACAACCTAAGAACCCATAAACTCAAAGGAATAGAAATGATTGATTTGCTAAGAAAGTGTTGAAGATTATCATATTAGAACCCTAAGGAAACAAAGTCCTTAAAACCCAAACCTTGAGATGCCACAAACAATAAAACTCCCTTTGATAAGTTGGATTCAAGTATTAAATCAAGGACATAAGAAGGCAAAGAAAGAAGCTTTCTAAAAATTGGTTTTCATTAATCAATATTTGTTCTTGCCTCCAAATTACATAACTCTTCTTCTATATATGCAAGAAACCCTAAAAGAAAAAAAAATCCTAGATAAAATGGGCCTAATTGGCCTATTTAGATGTGGATTGGGTCTAATCCAACCTTAAAAAATCAAATACTAAAAGACTTAAAATAAAAAGCCCAGAACTAACTAAAATAAAAATTGCTAAACATAAAGACCCACAATTAAATAAAAGACTAAAAGACTTAAAATAAAAAGCCCACAATTAAGTAAAACAAAAATTACTTCCTAAAGTAATCCTCAAATCCAATTCAATACACCAAATATATCACTCGTCTAGGATCTTGAGAATATTTGTATGATCTTAAGAATATTTAGATTATTTGTAAATATCAACTTGGTTAGTACCTCAATCTCTATTAAAGAGCTATGTAATTTGGAGGAAAAGAACAAATATCATTACTGAACGGTATATTTCAGAAAGCTTTTGGTTTGCCTTCTTGTGTTCTTGATTGAATGCTTAAATTATACTTAGCAAAGGGAGTGATCATCTTTTGCGGCATCTCATGATTGGGGTTTTAAGGTCTTTATTTTCTTAGGGTTCTAATCTGATCATCTTCAACACATTCTTATCAATTCAATTGTTTCTATTCCTTTGAGTTCATGGGTTCCTAGGGTTATTCGCCTTGAGGTTCCATATCAAAAACTATCTTAAATAAGAATTAATTTAAAGTAATAATAAAATAAAATAATGGGTTACCTCCTATCCAAGATTATATTTATCATCTTTAGTGAGATATTTCTTGAGGGATTCTATCACTTTGAAACTCAATATCCCCACGTTATTTAGTTATGTTTTCTTTCTGACTTGGTAAGTATTCCTTGCCTTGGTTCTACTAGTGGTCAATTAGTTACTCAACCTATACTTCCACCTTTTTAATGGAAGCCTCCACAAATTCTAACCTTTGATTTTTTTGTGATTGGTTGTCTCTACTAACTTGAATGAATGCATTCAAGTTATCGTCCAGAGTTAGCTTGTTCTGAGGATTCCTGGGAACTTATTGGTGGAATTACTGGCCCTATTGGTTTGAGCTCTAGGAAAATGGTGTGTTGCTTTTCCTCTAAGAGAAAGTACTATGATTCCTCTATCTTGGATTGTAGGTTAATAATACCACTGGAATCATACTTGGGTCTTGGTTGGTATCCCATCAATAAATTGACCTACTTAGGTCCAACAGTTACATCTCTTTGATAGGAACATGCATCAACACCATCTCCCAAAGTACTACACAAGCCATATGTCTATTTATTTATCGTGGCATGTGTTGTGAGAAGCGTAACTTGCTTGGTTAATTAAGCAAGTTACATTTAAATTTTAGTATGGAATCTATTTTATGGACTCTAGTTATCTTCACTTAACAGGTTTTCTACTAAGAATCAGAACCTAACCTTTTGAAGAGATTGTAAGTTTCTAAGGAAATTTTTTCTACCATCGCTCCTCCAACACCATTTTAACAATGAATTGACATTTTTATTCCAATCAATCATAGAAAAAATTGTTGTAAAACTACAGAGGATGGTTGTGATGGGGTATTGAGTGAGAAAGAGTTTGAATCTATCCCATGCTTAGTGGAAAGGTTCTCCCTCCATTTGAGAGAAAGTATCAATCTTTGCTCTCAACTCTAATGTCCTTTTGGTGGGAATATAATTTTTACATAAACTTATTGTATACATCCTCCCAGGTCATTATAGAACCTGAGGGAAATGACAATAGCCATGCCTTGGTCCTATCTTTTAGGATGTAGGGAAAACACTACATTTTGAATTGATCCTTAGTGAGTACATTGATGGGAAAAGTTTTGATTGTTGAGTAAAAGTCCCTAATGAAAGATAGTGAGTCTTTCATTAAGTAGTCTATTGAAAAAAGTAACACGAAAAAATGAATTTTTCTAATTCATAGTTCCGGAAAGCCTCACCTAGTTAGATTAAGGCAATAACAGTACTAATTATTGGCCATGAATGCTTCTTCATTATTGTTTCACTAAGTGATGGATTCTCCCCATATTTGATGGTTCAATATTTTACAAGCGTAATAACATTACTAATATCCCATACTATTTATAATCAATCATGCATAATTTAATAAATGATCAATAAATTAAACATCTATCATGTAAAACAACATTTAGAAATATTTTAAAAAGAATACATTTAAATATACCTCAACATAATTCTTAGAATTGCTTTTGAAAACCCCCATATATAATTTTTATGTTATTTATTGAATTGAATATAAAAATTATTACATGAATTAAATTTATTCAACTCTCGAAGGAGAGAAAACTATAACTAAGAAAAAATAACAAACTGAAAGAAACTAAGAAATTAGCTTGAAGAGAGCTTATGGGATATATATGATATCTATTAAAATATAAATAAGGTCCTATTTATAGGGTGGAGAAAAGAGGAAAAGTGCATTTATTAGCTTGGCATTGTAGCATACATTTTATTCTCACCAAATGATACACAAATGTACATAGTTTTGAGCACAATCCACTCTCTTCACACAGGAACATAGAAAATTTTCACACCATGGCCTACATGTTTTTGGGACACATTTCTTTGGCCTCATGTAGTGGCTTACAATGTTTTACTACCATGGAAAATATCAAATTGCATCACTTTAGAACCCTAAATTCCTTATAATTTCTTTTTCCGATATTTAAACATATGTAATATTTTTTAGGTATTGTTCTTCATGTGTTGTCTTAATTAAATAATTTTGAAACTAAAATATCTAAAAACAACAAAACATATACATTAAAAGGGTCTACAACATGGTACTCACACAGGTTAGAAGATACAAAGCACCCAAACAACATATAGAATAAATGCTTGAAAGTAGAACACTTAACATACTCAATAACAATATAATACCAAAATAGAACACATCATTCAATGAAAGATATTATATGTAATCTAAAAGGTAGATAAAGTGTTAAAAAGTATTCTAATCAGAGTTTAAATAATAGTATGTTTTAACATTCACAATTCAAACTCATATTATACCCCTCCTATACTCATAATCCATTCAACACACATAATGGCCATATATATAATGTTGTGTACAAAAACTTCTCCCCTTTTTCACATATAAAGTCAAAGGAATGACTCTAAAAGGATGAGAGAAGCTAGACAAATAGTGATGCAGACCATTTAGGCGAACAACTAAGAAACCCACAAACTTAAAGGAATATGAACGATTGATTTGCTAAGAATATGTTGATGATAATCAGATTAGAACCCTAAGGAAACAAAGTCCTTAAAACCCTAATCTTGAGATGCCACAAAGGATGATGACTCCCTTTGATGAGTCAGATTTAATTATTCAATTAAGAACACAAGAAGGCAAAGCAAGAAGCTTTCTGAAATTTTCTTTTCATTAATGAATATTCGTGTATCTCCATTACATAGCTCTTCTTCTTTATAATCAAGATCTCCTAAAAGAAAAACCCCTTGATGAAATGCACCTAATTGGCCTATTTAGTTATGGATTGGGCCTAATCCAACCTTTAAAAGTAAAAGATTAAAATACTTAAAATAAAAAGCTCACAATTCACTAAAACAAAAATTTCTAAACATAAAATGCCCATAATTAACTAAAACAAAAAATTGCTTTCTAAATTAATCCTTGCATCCAATTTAATATTCCAAATATACCCCTATGTGTAGGATCTTGAGAATATATGTAGGATCTTGGGAATCTTTAGAATATTTATAAATATCGACTTGGTTAGCATCTCAATCTCCATCAAATAGTGAAGTAAATAGCTTCGATTGGATAGAATAAGTTCAAAGAACAAGAGTGATTATAGATTAAACAATGTACTTGACTAAAAATTTGATTTCATGCACAGTGTGTTCTGTGCTAAACATGTTTAGCTCTTTATGTTAACAACAAATGCTTGTGTCAATCAATAAAATGGAAATATATGCTCTAATTGAACCAAACTTTATAAGTCCACATGTAGTCTCTCTCTCCAATAATGTAAGTATGACATGTGGCATGGGAGATTCAGTGGGCAAACTAGCACGCAATGCGTGGCATACTGAGTTAGTGCCACCTAGTATGTTGTAATTTGTGGGTGTGGATTGCATGGCATCCTAGTGGGAAGAATGGACAATTCAGGTGACAACACATGGCCAGCCTATTAATTAGTAGTTATAGTTGAAATTAATGTCATGTTGATACATGGCATGTCCCTATGTCACCTGGTACATACAGTGTTGTGCAATTGGCCTTCTTCACTTGTGTGGCATCCATGTGACATACCTGGTCAAGTCCCCTATTTATGTGACATCCACATGGAATCTTATGATTGGTCTTGCATTAAAAAGTACAAAAAAATTTCCAAAAACTCCAAAACATTCTCAAAATATATATTTTCATCCTTTTTCACTAGAGAGTTCATATTCTAATATTTTTAACCCAAACTTAATTCTTTGCTTGTCCTCAAGCGAATCCAAGTATAACTAAATAAACTGACATGGGCAATATATCTATATATATATATATATATTAGTACATCTATGTTTAGCGAAAGATATCCCCCTCAAAAGTTATAAAATTATATGATGAGGAGGTTCATATAGTCATTAATCAACTTTCCATCAATACAAGGATATGCAAGGTTTTTGATGAATTTATTTATGTGTGTGTGTTGCACATGATATTGTCCAATGCACTCATAAAATCAACCTATATGAACATGCTAATCAAGTCAATCTTAGAACAAGTCTTATAAGTCTATTTTTCACATCCCTCTCCACTAATATAAATATGGACTTAGTTAAAGATCAATAAGGGATTTACATGCTTGATGGCTTAGGTGGGAGGTCAATAAATGAAGACATTGAGGCTCTTTCCACACCTTAGTTTTCTTTTATTCATCATGTATTTTTTTCACTACAATTGAGATTTAATTTGATATTTTAGTGCATCATATCTTATCATTCTTTTCATATTAGTTTTTCCCACATCTTTTTTTTGTAACTTCACAATACCCCAAACTTATTTTCAATTTTATTTTCTTTTTGTTTTGAGGGATAATTGAATTGTGAGTTTCTTTTCATAGGGTGCTTTGTGTTTCACCTTACTCTATAGCATAGCACATGATTGCATTGTTTTCCTTTCATACAAGCTAAAGATCAAGGGTAATGGAAATCAAGTTGCTAACCAAGTTGATGTTTACAAATATTCTCAAGATCCTAAAAATATTCTCAAAATCCAATGCAAGGGATAGATTTGGAAGATCAAGTTGGGTGTTAGGATTGATTTACAAAGAAATGCTTGTTTTAATTAATCGTGGGCCTTTTATATTTACCAATTTTTATTTTAATTAATTGTGGGTATTTTATTTTAAGTCTTTTAATCTTTTATTTTTTTTAAGGTCGTATTAGAATCAATCCACCAATAAATAAAGCCCATGTTGTCTAGGGTTTTTCTATTAGGGTTTTGATGCAATCCTTCTAAGCAAATAACTGTATGAACTTACGAACTCAAAGGAATAAGAAAGATTGAATTGCTAAGAATGTGTTGAAGATGATCAAATTATAATCCAAAGGAAACAAAGTCCTTAAAACCGCAATCATGAGACGCCACAAAGGATGATCATTCCCTTGAATAAGTCTAATTCAAGCATTCCATCAAGAACACAAGAAGAAAAAGCAAGAAGCTTTCTAAAATTTTATTTTTATTAATTAATATATGTGTTTCCATTACATGGCTATTGTTTCTTTTTATAATAAATAAACCCTAGATGCCACCTTTTCTAAAGCAACCCTAGGCATCATTTGATGCAAACCCTTTAGGTGAATAACCTAGGAACCCATAAACTCAAAGGAATAGAAACAATTGATTTTCTAAGAATATGTTGAAGAAAATAAAATTAGAACCCAAAGGAAACAAAGTCCTTAAAACCCAAACCATGTCATATTTTTGTTTTATTTTTTTACTTTTTGGCATTTTGTAAAGCATTCCACCGTAGCTTATCTAACTTATGTATTGGCAGTATCTTTTTCATTTCTCTATTGGACTCTTTTGCTTGCTTACTTGATTGTAGATGGTAGGGTAAAGTTGTGAGGTCCAACCATGGTGACCCTTCAATAGATGATTTAAGATTAGATCTCATCTTAAAATTCTCCAGTGTAGCCTCCAAATAGTTCACATAATCAACAATATCAATCATAGATTTCATATTTTCATAATTACAATAGATTGAGTTGTTTCGTGGTGGGTTTACTTCATTATTCATTGCATCTTGTGTAATAGTCTTAAGTGTGGGTGACTCAATAGATTTTTTTATGTTATCAACATGATCCGTAACACAGATCCTTAAGCATTCATTAATATTATCAATATGAGGATATTCATATGCTTTAAAAACTTTAAATGGTACTTGTTCATCATGTACTCTTATTGTCAGCTCACATTTTTGTACATCAAAGAATGTTATTCTCGTTTCTTAGAATAGACAACCAAATATGATAGGAATGTTACGACCCTCTTTTATGTTTAGTACAACAAAATCTATCGGAATGATGAATTCATCTACTTTTACTAGCACATCTTCCACCACACCCCAAGGTCATTTAATTAATCTATCTATCATTTGTAATGTTCCTAAAACGGGTTTGGCTTTTCCAACCCCCAATATTTTGAAGATTGATAATGACATAAGTTTTATGCTTGAACCTAAGTCGGATACCACTTTCACAAAGTTCATGTTCCCAATTGTGCAAGGAATGTCAAAGCTACCCAGATCTTTCAATTTTTGGGGTAGTTTTCTAGCAAGGATGTCATTACAACCTTCAATAAAGGTTATTGTTTCATTATCTCCAATCATCCTTTTGTAAGACAAGATGTCCTTATGTTTTTTAGCAGAAGAAAGAATTTATTCAAGTGCCTATACATTTATGTGCATTTGTTTTAAGATTTCCAAGAATTTTGAAAACTACAAATTTGAATTTTGCTTTTGCAGTTGTTGAGGGAAAGGAACAGTAGGTTTGTAGAGGTTGTTCTTTTTTTGCTGAATTATTACCTTTTTAGTGCTCTTTTCATCCACTAGTTCTTCCTCATCCTTGTTAATTTCTTATTTCTCCTCATTCTTTTGAGTCTCATGTTCCTCGTTTAAAAATTTACTATTCCTCATGGCTATTGCATTGCAATGCTCCTTACCTTTTCTTCATAGGTTTATAATTGTTTCAGTTGAAGGGTTACCTTGAGGCCTTTGACTTATGGCTTGGGCAAGTTGCCCCATTTGGATCTCTAAATTTCAAACTAAAGCTTCTCAAGTGGACACTTTTGTATTTATTAGTTAGATGAAGTCTTTCATCATCCCATTAAATCATTTGTATTCTCCTATATAGGTAGTTTATTCTCTTGGGTTTCTAATTATTAAGGTTGTTGAAAACAATTTGGTGAAACTGTTGGATGGTTGAATTGATTACCACCTTGATTGTTGTTATTACTCCAAGAAAAATTTGGATGTTGTCTCTATCTTGGGTTATATGTTTTCGAATATGGATTATTATTTTGATTCATACTACCCACATAGAATGCTTATTTAGGATTATTTGGAAAATTAACAAACAAATGAGCTCTACCATAAAAGACACAAGATACCCCTAAATCATGGACCTAGTTTATACTCGCTGGCGAGTTTGAGCCTTCAAAAGATTCAATAAAGATGATACTTGAGCTATAAGTTCCATGATATCATTTACCTTATGAATTATGGATACTCTTCTTGTGGATGTCATTCTCTCCATTAGCAATTGATAATTATTTCTAGCCATTTTCTCAAGTAAATGATAAGCTCGATTGTAAGATTTGGCTAGCAAAGCTCCATTAGCAGATGCATCAACAATGATTCTTGTTTGAGTATTCAGACCATTGTAGAAAGTTTTCTTTTGGATCCAATGAGGGATACCATGGTGTGGACACTTCCTTAAAAATTCTTTAAATCTTTCTCATGATTTATATAAATACTCCTCATCATATTGTTGGTAAGAGGTAATTTCATTTCTAAGGTCAGCATTCTTTATTAGTGGGAAATATTTTATCAAGAATTTCTCTACCATATCATTCCAAGTTGTAATGGAATGAGATGGAAAAGTTTAGCCAACCTTGAGCATAGTCTTGCATAAAGTAAAGGAATAATCTATGCCTAAATGCCTCCTCTGTCACACCACTAAATTTAAATGAATCTCTAACCTGAACAAACAATCTAAGATGTAAATAAGGATCCTTTGTTGGTAATTTGCTAAATTGTCCAAAATTTTGTAACATATGAAACATCACTAGCTTTAGCTCAAATGAGTTAGATTGAACGTTTATCCTTATAATACTTGGATTCATCCCTTCCAATAGAGGTAATGCAAATTAATTCATAGCTCTATACCTATCATCCAATAATGGAATTCGATTGTTCAAATTTAACTCTTTATTGTTTATTTCTAATGGATTAGTCATTTCTTTCACTTGAGTGACAATTTCTTGTTTTCTTATTGATCTTAAAGTAAGCTCGATTTCGGGATCGAAAGGAAACATTTCTTCCTCATAGAGTCTGCTCATGCAATAAACTCAAATATATTTCTAATAGCACTAAAGAGATGTCAAAATACAAAAATAAAAAATTAATTTATAATATTTATACTCCTTGGCAACGGTGCCAAAAACTTGTTCGACACAAATTTTGTACAATGAATATGAAAGTATATGTATCACAACAAGTAATATAATTTTAAGAAAAGATCATTCACATGGAGATTTGTTATTAGAAACAAATTTTTAAAATTATACCATTAGATACTATGCATGTTATTTAATCTAGATAAACCATTAGATAATTCTCTCAAATCTATTTAATTATCTTTATAGATTATTTTTTGGTAAAAGCTTAATAGCAAAAACTCAGATTAAATAATAAAATTAAATAGAAATCATAATGGGGGTAAAATTATTAAATCATCACATGTTAAAAATTGGGTTCATAAGACCCCTAGATTAATAAATTAGCTAGACATAATTTTGTTGATGAAGTTTATATTTTTCATAAAGAAAGACATAAAACATGACAAGGAAAGGAGAAAAATAATAAATATAATCGATCTTTTAAATTGTAGCACCAATCCCCGCATAAATCTCCACCAAGTTGTACTAACATGAGCATGATCACTTGGCAAATCTATCTTGTAGGCATTATCATTGATCCATTCCAAGACTTGTAAAGGTCCATCTACTCGAGCGGTTAAACCCAAACATGGTTTATCTACTTTGATACCAATTGAAAGAGTCATAACATGATACTCACACAAGCAAAGAGATACAAACTCCTATCGAACTCGTCCCTATAAGCAACGTACAGAATGAAAACTTGAAAGTAGAACACTTAATAGAAGCATTAACAATATAATATTAAAATAGCATACAACATTTAATGATCAATATTATATATAAACCAAAAAGAAAATAAATAATTAAAAAGGTGTTCTAATCAGAATTTAAATAATATTATGATTTAACATACAAAATTCAAACTTAGATTATACTAGCACCACAATAGAGTATGCATAACATAATATATAATAAGATAAATACACTTAGAGATTGTATCCTATTTTAAATAAAGGTAATAATTTATTAATTTATTAAGCTAAAAAAAGCTAAAAGTAAAGCATAGATGTTATCTCTTTTTTAAGAGTTTAAATTGATTAGAATTTACTAATACCAATCTTCTTTTTTTGATATAGTTGATTATTTATTCTTATTTATAATGTGGTTTTATTGTTTTGAATTTTACATTGAAGTGTACTAGATCTCTTAATACAATTTTATTAAATTAATACCAACTATATATTGATAAAATGAAATAAAAAATTATAGATATTAAAAGTAACCATGCATTCATATAATCATAAAATCCCACTAATTAAATGAAGTTATAAAAGTGAATAATAGGATAAATTATTTATTATTTTAGTAAAAATAATAATGTGATACTGATAAGTTAATGAAATATAAAATTAATCAATTAATTAAAATCATATTAGTGCATTGATATATTTTACAATGCTGGATAAAGAGAAGTAATATGAATGATGCAAAGTATAATCCATGAATAATTAATAATTCCTTTAAATAATTATAAGTAACACTACAATTAATGTCACTTTAATTTCATAAATTAAATATATTAATCACATTTTTTTAAACTAATACGCATTTGTAAACTTTTTGATCATTTTGGATCAATTTTAATCTACTTGTTATCTAATTATTTATAAATATTTGAGACATAATTCTTTACAAATATCTACCAATATTTTATTATTAAGATTTAATTTAATTTTATCTAAATTATTGTAAGAAAAAAAAGAAAAATCTAAAAAGATCAAAATTTGCTGTAAGTATTAAAATGTCTAAAAACTAACCATAAAATGAATAAATTATATTAATTTTAAAAATATAATTTATTTATTTAATTTGTAAAAATAAATTATGAAAAGTATGATATTATCCTAATAACAATAGCAGTGATTTTATTTGTATACATTAATTTTATATTTTACTTTAGACATAAGTTTTAATATTAAATTATTTATAAATATTTATAAAATATATAATTTATTTTAAAATGTGGACGAAATTGAGATGTAAATGATTTTCAAATAGAATACGGACTGTCGGCACTATGTTATTCTATGATTTATGTCAATACCGGATATATCGTTTAGCTAAAATTGTAATAGTAGGTCGTGTTTTTGGTCACCACGTGGAGCTGAACTCGAGGGCGAATGTCGATAACACATAGCCACTTCCCATCCGTCTCTTACTCACACGCTTCATAGCGTATGACGTTGACATTACAAGATGACAAAACGTATATATCGAGTGCCGACCGTGGACTATTTCTTTACATAGATTATTCCACAAATAATAAAAATAGGTTAATATGTATTATTATTTTTAAATTTTAATTAAATTTACCCATAAATTTTTAAATTTTTTAACTAAATTTATACATAAACTTTTAAATTTTTAAAATATACTGTTAAAATTATAAAATATATTATTTAATTCTTAAATTTTTAAAACTTAACACATAGGTATTCAAATTTCTAAATTCTATAATTTAGTCTCAAAGTTTTTAAACTAAAACACATAAATTTCACAGTTATAATTTACAATTTTATGGACATATTCAAAAATCTAAAAATTTGGGAACCAATGTGTTAATTTAGTTAAAGATGTTGTGATACAGACCCTCTAAGCAAATAATCCTAGGAACCTATGAACTCAAAGAAATAAGAACAATTAAATTGCTAAGAACGTGTTAAAAATAATTAGATTAGAACATTAAGGAAATAAAGTCCTTAAAATCTCAATCTTAAGATGTCATAAAGGATTATCAATGCCTTTAATAATTTGAATTCAAACATTCAATCAAAACCAAAAGAAAACAAAGCAAAAGCTTTTTAAAATATACTTTTTATTAATGATATTTATTGTGCCTCAAAATGATAAGTTTGTTGTGTTTTTATACAACCCTTATAACAAAAACACCAATGATAAACCCTAGGCGCAATTTAACCCTAATGGGTCTATTTAGTTGTGTGTTAGACCTAATCCATTCTTAAAAAAAACTAAAAGACTTAATAAATCAAATGGAGAAAACCCATAGTTAACTAAAACAAAAATGACTAAACATAAAATGATTATAATTAACCAAAACAACAAAAATTACTTCCTAAATTATTCCTTGCATCCAATTTTATATTCCAAATACATCCCTTGTGTAAGATCTTGATAATATTGGTCAATACTTAAGAATATCAACTTGATTAGCACCTCGATCTTCATTATTCCTCTTCTATTAGAAAAGATTAGTCCCCGAATCTTAGCTCTATAAGCAGGTCAACTTAGTATAACATATCCATGTGTGAAGTCTATTTAATGTTCAATTCCTTTCAAATAAGGTAATCCATGAGGAATCTCTTGATGAAGTTGATCTTCAAAGTCCTACCATAGAGACATGACAACACTAGGCAAAGAAGAGTTAAGATCATTAGTAAAAAGATAAACATCCGTGTACATAAGTATCACCTTTCCATCATTGCACTCTTAATCTCATGTTTTTCAACAATTACACTCCTTTTTATTTTTCTCTCCTGTTTGCTTACTTTTTTTTCTCTCTTTTGCTTGTTTTTTTCTCTCTTTTGCTCACTTTTCTCTCCCTTTTGCTCACTTTTCTTGCCTTGGTGCTCATATTTATCTCCTTTGTGCTCACTTTCTCTCCTTGGTACTCATATTTATCTCATTTGTGCTCACTTTTCTCTCCTTAGTGCTCCTCATCTCTGATGTGGTTCTTTTGGGCGAATAATCCTAGGAACCCTCGAACTTAAAGGAATAGGAACGATTGAATTGCTAATAACGTGTTGAAGATGATCATATTAGAACCCTAAGGAAACAAAGTCTTTAAAACCCCAATCTTAAGACGCCACAAAGAATGATTAATCCTTTTGATAAGTTGAATTCAAGCATTCAATCAAGAACACAAGAAGGCAAAGCAAAAGCTTTCTAAAATGTAATTTTCATTAATGATATATTCGTTCTTGCCTCCAAATTACATAGTTTCTCTTTTTTATAAGCAAGAAACCCTAATAAAAAAACCCTAGATGAAATGGGCGCAATGGGCCTATATTATGGATTGGGCCTAATCCATCCTTAAAAAAATAAAAGACTAAAAAAACTTATAATAAATAAGACATAAAAAGCCCACAACTCGCTAAAACAATAATGGCAAAACATAAAAGGCACACAATTAATTAAAAAAAATTGCTTCCTAAAGTAACCCTTGCATCCAACTTGATCTTTCAAAGTTATCCCTAGTCATTAGATCGCTAATTCCTTACAAAAGATCTTGAGAATATTTGGAAACATCAACTTAATCAAAACTTGGAAAAATCAACTTGATCAGCGCTTCGATCTCTATTAATCTCTTTCTTTTCTTTTTTGACTACTACTATGAATAGAAAATTAAAAAAAATTGCAACCCTAATGAACGAGAACCAAAAATAACACAAAATATGTGACAAAACTTCAACCCCTCAGTAAGTGGTCTAAAAGATGCAATTTGAGGTCGAACATGACATGAAATAGTCTAGCTCGTTCCAAGTATAGGAATCGAACGAGCTTTTGTTTTGATATATTATAATAATAGTTTCAATACCCGAGTCAAAAGTTAAGGTCGTTTAAATTTGCAACTCCGATTTAACCAAAAAAAATTAAAACTATGAACAATAGCCCTCTTCCTTTTTTTTTTGAAGAGCAAAGATAGATTGAACAAATAAATAAAGAATGGGAAAAATATATGAATAATTCAAAGAAAACTACCAAACTAAATAAAGGCGAAAACGACAACAAAATTAAAAGAAATACAAGACAGAAGGACAAAATTTCTTTTTTTGTGACTCAAGAACGCAGAAAAGGACTTAAACAAAGACAAGATCAATTTTTTTTAATAGATGAAGATAGATAACCTATTTTTAGCATCAAAGGCTTTGATACCAAATGATGCGAACCCTAGAAACCCACGAACTGAAAGGAATATAAATGATTGAATTGCTAAGAATGTCTTGAAGATGACCACATTAGAACCCTAAGGAAACATAGTCCCTAAAACCTCAATCTTGAGATGCCACAAAAGAAGATCACTCCCTTTGATAAGTCAAATTCAAGCTTTCAATCAAGAACACGTATAGAAAAAGAAAAATCTTTCTAAAATATACTTTTCATTAATGATATTTGTTGTCTCTTTTGAAGAACATAAAATCATGCAAGAAGGAAAATTGCTAAACATAAAATTTATGTAATTAACTAAAACAACAAAATTGTTCCTTGCATCCAATTTGATATTCAAAATGTGTCTCTTATGTAAGCTCTTGAGAATATTTGTAGGATCTTGAGAATATTGATCAGTACTTGAGAACATCAATTTGATCAACACCTAATATCCTTAAGTTGGACCAATGGTCCACTTTACCCTAACAATTAACTCACTAAAAATTTATAATAATAAAAATAGCACTTAATATTATTAAACATAATTTAATTATATGTGTTTATAAATGAACTAATCTAAATGATCGTAGTTCAATTTGAACACTATCTAATTAGACGATATTTAATGTAAAATAATGTGCTAAACGTTTTTTAGAAATAAAAATATATGAACTTGACATAAGTGCTACTATTTTTGTAGTTACAAGTATTATGGTTGCTACTTTTATTGATTTTTTCCCTTTTTTTTCTTTTAATCTAATGGTACTTTGATGTGATTTAAAATATAAAATAAAATTTGAATTTTATTGCTAGACTATGTAAAATTTTAAATAATGTTTTATGTTTTTTGTAATTAAATATTATATTAAAAAAAGATGATGTCATTTTTTTGTCAACAATATATATGATTGTTTTTCGTGGATTTATGAGGTAGGACAACTCATTAGGACCTAATGCCAACATGAGGGTGGTGGCTTTTAGTCATCTGATTCATAAGTTAGTAATGGAATTGAATAGACAATGAGGAGGTCTAGGTCTCGCTTTGTAATAAAGAAGAAAAAGAGTGTTTGGCTACCATTTTCTAGTATATGATAGAAGTTGAGTTGTGACCCTCGAGTTGTGTATGAATGTGTACAATTATATATTGTTATCATATCATCATTGTTATCTCTCTATGAATTTATCATAGCATCTAATAGAGATTGAGGTGCTAACCAAGTTAAGGTTTACAAATATTCTAAAGATTCTAAATATCATACAAATATTCTCAAGATCTTACATAAGAGATAAATTTGGAATATTAAATTGGATGCAAGGATTAATTTAGGAAGCAATTTTTTTAAAAAATTAACTATGGGCCTTTTATGTTTAACAATTCTTATTTTAGTGAATTGTGGGCTTTTTATTTTAAGTTTATTTTTTATTTTTAAGGTTGGATTGAGCCCAATAGGCCCATTTCATCTATGGTTTTTTCTTTTAGGGTTTCTTGCTTATAAAGAAGAAGAACTATGTAATTTGGAGGAAAGAACAAATATTATTAATGAAAGTATATTTTAGAAAGCTTTTGCTTTGCTTTCTTGTATTCTTGATTGAATACTTGAATCTGACTTATCAAAGGGAGTGATCTTCCTCTATGACGTCTCAAGGTTTGGGTTTTATGGACTTTGTTTTCTTAGAAATCTAATCTGATCATCTTCAACACGTTCTTTGCAAATCAATCATTTCTAATCCTTTGAGTTCATGGGTTCCTAGGTTGTTCGCCTAAAAGGTCTGCATTAGCATCATTTTTATCTCTTTATGATTATCTCTTTTAGATAATTAGAGGATAAATTTTGACTATTTATCTCTTTATTGAGATTATCCGATGTCCATGCTTATCTGATAACTCTATGCTTACTTAGTTGGCCCATACGGCTTTTGGCTGACTATGATCAGTCTTTATTTTCCAAGCGGGGTGTATTAAATTACACCCAACATCGGCCCTCCATCCTATTTACCCTTGATCAAATAAGAAAGAAGGTTTGATTAATTGGTCATTCAAGGTTTGGGTTCATGACCTTTCCAATCACATTGGCATCATTGGGTCTACTTTTGTGCGTTATTTTTCCTATCCTAGTCAAGGATTTTTTGTTGGATCTAGCCATTCAAAACATGCACAATAGCTTCTAATCACTTACGATGTTTCAGGATTTCTAATGAAACTCTGGTGATATGAACAAAGTGGGTTAGAACCTAACTAATTTTCAGATTATATAGCAAAGGGTTTTTCCACAAAACAATTGATATGACTCATCGTTAAATTGAAGAGAAAGACACCACAAGGAGATATTGGCTCCTTGATAAGTTTAGCATAAATGACACCCTAACAAGTATGGATATTACTCACCACAAATGCTTGGATGCTAAACAATGCCACAAAGGTTTTCAATCCCTTGATAAGTTGCTTAAAAAGGAACAAAGAGCATGGATGAGTTTTCAAATGATTTGAAAAATCAAATTTCATTTAGAAAAATCCAGCCTCTACAGTTGTTCTACTTTTAAGTATTTAAAGGATACAAATAAACCCTAAAATCTATTACATCACAACCTTTGATCTCATACAAGGGTTGAAAATAAAAATAGCCAAAAAGCACAAAAAAAGGTGGCACAAAACTTGGAGTAAAAATGGGGTATCTAAGTACAAAGGAATCCCAAGAAAATATCACATCTTAACCCTTGATTTCATCCATGGATTGAAAAGAAATCTACCTAAAATCAGTCCAAACGGCACAGAAAAACATGGGGCAGCTGAGTACAAAGGAATCCTAAGAAAATATTACATCTTAACCTTTGATTTCATCCAAGGATTGTACTTCAGTACAATGAGGCATTTTTGAATACTAAACAACTTGATGATGCTTTTCCTAGTTCAATTGTTTCTATCTTTTAAGAATTTACGGATGTCTTTCCCGAGGAAATTTCTAATGGATTACCTATTATTGGAGGGATTGGATATCAAATTGATTTTGCACCTGGTGCTAACATTCCAAACTGACCAGCCTGTAGGAGTAATCCTGAGGAAGCGAAGGAACTATAAATGCAGGTTAGAGAAAGCATGAGTCTATGCATTGTTCCAATAATTTTGGTCCCTAAGAAGGATGAGACATGAAGGATGTGCGTATATTTTCAAACAATCAACAATATCACAATAAATTATCGTCATCCTATTCCTCGTTTAGTTGATATGTTAGATGAATTGCATGCTTCTTGTGTCTTTTCTAAAACTAATCTGAAAAGTGGATATCAATAAATTAGAATGAAAAAAGGTGATGAATGAAATAAGGTGATGAATGGAAGACTGCATTTAAGACAAAACATGGTTTATATGAGTGGTTAGTCATGCCTTTTGGCTTAACTAATGCTCCTATTACTTTCATGAGATTAATGAACCATGGTTTTCGTGCTTTGATTGAAAAATTTGTAGCTGTTTATTTTGATCATATTCTCATTTATAACAAAATTTGGAAGATCATTTGATAGATTTACAATCTATTCTTGAAGTGCTTAAGATAGTCTAAAGGGTCTGTATCATTTATAACTTTAAGGGAGTGCTCTTTTATTTCCATGAACTCAAAGGAATAAAAATAATTGATTTTCTAAGAATGTGTTGAAGATAATCAGATTAGAACCCTAAGGAAACAAAGTCCTTAAAACCCAAACCTTGAGATGCCATAAAGGATGATCACTCCCTTTGATAAGTGGGATTCAAGTATTCAATCAAGAACACAAGAAGGTAAAGCAAAAGCTTTATGAAATATATTTTCCATTAATGATATTTTTTTAACACTATTTTCGGTCACTCTCTTTGTTTTATTACCACTCAAAGCTCACGCCAATCTCCTTTGTGTTCTTAAAAAATCAAATGATCCAACTAATCTCAAGAAGTAACCGTTTTATGGCTAAGAATCTCAAAATTCAAAATTTGGAAAGAACTTAACGACAAAGTATGACAAAAGAAAAATCCAAAGAGGACTCTAAAGAAAGACTCTTGATCAAGGAGGACTCTAAAGGAAGATTCTTAACCAAAAAGGACTCTAAAGAAAGACTCTTAATAAAAAATGACTCTAAAGAAAGACTCTTGACTAAGGAGGACTCTAAATAAATAATCTTGACCAAAGAGGACTCTAAAGGAAAACTATTTACCAAGGATGACTCTAAAGAAAGACTCTTGACCAAATAGGATTCTAAAGAAGGACTCTTGACCAAGGAGGAATCTAAATAAAGTCTCTTGACCAAGGAGGACTCTAAAGAAAGACTTTTGGACAACAAGAGAAAAATAAAGGAAAACTAATTTCAACTAGAACAAAGATGATTGGACACGAAAAATAAAGAATAAAGAATCTGACTCTTGTTTCTTGCTAAGTTTTCTTGTTCTTGTTGAAATTAGTTTTCCTTTATTTTGTTCTTGCTACCCAAGACTAATTTTTAAAAAAATGGAATCATAGTTGACCAAGAGTATTTCTTTAGATTCCTCTTTGATCAAGAGTCTTCCTTTCTTTAGAGTCCTCCTTGGTCAAGAGTCTTTCTTTAGAGTCTTCTTTGGTGAAGAGTCTTTATTTAGAGGCATCTTTGGTCAAGAGTTTTTCTTTAGAATCCTCTTTAGACTTTCTTTCTTTAGAGTCCTCTTCGGACTTTTTTTTTCATACTTTTCCTTTAAGTTATTTTAAAATTCTGAATTTTGAGATTGTCACCAATAAAATGGTTACTTCTTGAGATTAGTTGGATTTTTTGATTTTGTTAAGAACACAAAGGAGGTTGGCTTGAGCTTTGAGTGGTAAAAAAAAGGAGCAAAAATAGTGTGAAAAAAGGAGTATTAACATTTTTATATGAGAGAAAACACGTGAGTGAGTGCGGGGATTATCTTATTTTATTTTAAAATTTTAATAACATAAGTAAGGAACGATAACAAAGCTGTGTTTAGAACAAAGCAACGCTCAACATTGATAGGAGAATTAAACAATACGCCAAACAAGCCAACAAAAGGTGTCATAGGCTAATCTTTGAGCCTAGAGATTGAGTGTAGATGCACATGAGAAAAGTGTGTTTTTCATAACAAAGAAAATCAAAGTATCTACCACGAGGAGATGGTCCATTTCAAGTCATCAAAAGGATCAATGACAATGCCTACAAGCTAGACTTCCCTGGCGAGTATAATGTCAACACTTCCTTTAATGTTTCTGATTTTTCTCGTTTTTGATTATGCAGGTGATAATTCGAGGATGAATCCTCTTGAAGGAAAGGGGAATGATGAGAATCATGGAGCCACACAAATCCCAAGTGGACCAATCACAAGGTTTTGAAGGGCACAACTCGAGGAGGCTTTAAATGGGCTCATTCAAGAGGTTATGCATAACCAAAGGACCCAAAATGGGAGTGCAAGGATTGGGAAAAGCCTATCATGGAAATTGGGGAAAAATTGGAAAATGAAAACTACACACATCCTCTATGGTCCCATCCTTCTTAGGGACCAATATTACTAGAACAATGCATGGACTCATGCTTTCTCTCACGTACCCTTTTTCCATCAACTCAATAACCCGATTTGTTTCTCAGCCCAAGATGTCACCTACCATGGTCACATGGATATTACCCACCATGCCCACGAATTTTACTCACCCTAGTCTCTCAGATTCGAACATAGAAGCAAGCTCTGATAAAAAAATTAGGAACAATAACTAACCATTCATACCAAAAGCTTAAGCTATGAGTATGGGGTGTCAATATCCCATTATCCAGGACCGTCACAATAAACCCAGGTTTGAAGCCTACACCAGGTCACATGGATGTTACCTACCATGCGCCACACAAGCCAGACTAAATGACCATTTGATGTTACCTACCAAGGTTACCAATAACAATGGGCCTATGGATGTTACTTACCATGGTCACATCATCTGGATTAGGGACTTATGTCAAAGTAAATCTTGAAGCTTATGAAGTTATCCTTGGGTTACATGGTGTCATTCAATTTCTATATAGTTAGTTCACTACTACAAAGGGGTATTCAAGTCGGTTAAAAACCGACATTAAATGAAATGACTTAAAATTTAAAGTCGGTTCACGCGGTGAACTAACTTTAAATGTTTTTTTTACAAAATTTACTCATTTTCTATTATACTCAAATTAAAACCTGTATTCGATCACTAAATAATAGTAGAAAAAAATAAAATCTATTTAACAAATAGTTAAATAATATAAATAATTGAAAAATGAAATATTAATTAAAAGCATAAAAATTATCATGGTGTTATTCTGTTATTCAAGATCATCATATTCTTCTCCTTATGTTATAATACAAACCTACATATATAATACAAAAATGTATACACATAAATAATAACACATAATAACAGAAAAAATATGAATAATAAGTGCGTAGAATAATAGAAATACTTACAAGAGTAAATGAAGTGACAACATGAAGGAAATGAAGAAAAAATGGTATTTTGTAAGTTAAAAATGGGTATAAAAATTTGAGTATTTTGCTCAAAAAAATAGGGGATCTAAAATATTAGTTAGAGAGGAAGAAAAAACACTAACCGATGCTAGAATTGGTGGTCGTAGGTGACCGGAAAATGAGAAAGAGTGGAGGAGAAGTGGAGGTCGTTTTGGGTTTTTGAGAGTTATGCAACGCTTGAAATAGTTTCTGTCTGGGGAAGAAAGAAGAGAAAAGAATTTATCCACGTGTGTAGCATCGGTTTTACGTGTTAATCGATGCTACACTATGTGGATAACGTTGGTTCCAGGTGTCAACCGACGATATGCTACGTGGATAGCATCGGTTCCAGGTGTCAACCAATGCTACACTACGTGGATAGCGCCAGTTCATTACATCAACCAACACTACATAGTGTAGCATAGTAGAGTCGGTTGACATGTCGAACCGATGCTACAAGTGGACATAGCGTCGGTTGACACCTAGAACCGACGTTATTGATGAGTGCTCAAAAAGCACTAAAATTATCATGATTTTATGCACATTAATTGATTAAATATATATATATATATGTTTTATCATATATTTATATAAATTTGTCTTTTCAGAATCATGGGTATTTTTACTGTTTATCAGGTATTTTCGCTTTAAAACATAACTTAAAGATTCAAAGAGCAATACAGGAAGCAATACATCACAAATATATTAATCAATAAATGAGGAAAGGTGAACAAATATAGAAAAATTGGACAAAATGGGTCAAAAAGGTCAAAAATGTCAAAAAGGAGGAAATCGCGCCGCTGCCCAGCCGTGCGCCCACGCCCGCACGTGCCCATGCCCACACGACGACGAGTTCTGCGCGTGCCATGCTCCTGTCCCGCGCGCACCTTGTTCCTGTCCCGCGCGCGCCTGTGCGCGCAGCTACTGCTTTCACGCGCCCCAGCTGCCCTCCGCGTGCACCGCTGCCATCTTGCCCCATTTTCGCGCACAGCCGCCCCCATGACATCATGTTGACGTCATCAATGATGTCAGCAATCACCACTCCGCGTTTCCACCATTTTTTCACCTACTTTTTCTCCCCATCCTCACCTATAAATACCCCTTATCTGCACTTCTATCCACACCTCAAAACACATTCTCTTCTCTCTTTCTTTCTCTCATTTCTTAGTTTTTTTAGTTTTTTTTTCTTAGTTTTCTTAGTTTTTAGCTTTTCTTAGTTAGTTTTGCTTAGTTTTAGAGAGAAGAGAGAAATATTAAGAATGTTAGAGAGAAATATATTATTTTTCATTACAAACTTAAACCTAAAAATTAGATTTTAAGGTTTAGTTTTCTAGTCTGATTTAAAGTAGTGTTCTTTTATTTGTTAGTACAATCGCCTCTTAGTTAGAGTGAATTTCTATTTCAAAATTTTTTATAAGAATTATTATCTGAAAATGTATTGACAACATGTTTTCAGTAGTAGTTTTAAAACTTGAAAGTTAGTACTCGGATAACTAAATTCTTAGGTTTAATTTGGACACCTTCAATAAAGTTTAAACTGTCTAACCCCACCAAAGGTGGCATTTAAATGGTTCATTTTCAATCTCTTAGAAAAAGGAATTAATTTAATTAACCAAATTAGTTATCAACCCCACCAATAGGTGTTAATTGATTTGTTTAGTTAACAAAGAATATCTAACCCAAGCAAAGGTGGTATTCATATAAAAAAAAGAGAATCAATAAATATCAATTCATCTCTTCAATAACCTAAATAATATGAGCAAGCATAATTAACTTAGTTATTATATCCATAAATACTCCATTATTATAAAAGATAAAATTTGCATAAATATTTATTGAATCTATGTTTATTTTTTTATGTAAGTAGATTAAAAACACAAAACCCAAAATATCGTGACAGGATGTTTAGGATTTAATTTCGTTTTTAAAAGTTTGAATAATAAATTAAAAACCACATACATTCCTTCCTTAGATCGACCTTGGGAGTATACTTATCATTTTCTACGAAATGATTCGTGCACTTGCGAGAGTTTTATAAATATAAAACCAAAGTATTGGCAGAATCGGCGATGACGGTTTTCCCTCATCAGTTATCCACGTAGCATAGCGTTAGTTAACATCTGGAACCGATACTACGTTCCTTTGTAGCGTCGGTTCGACACATCAATCGACGCTACGTCCTATGTGGATAGCATCGGTTCTACAACAAATCGAATTTAAATTCATTATAAGTAAAAAAAACTGACTTTACATATTGACTTAAATACCTTTTTTGTAGTAATGGTTATGACTGTTAGACTCTTCAAGTATATGTATAAAATGTTTGAGTGATAGGATTTTTCTGAGCCTCTGCAATCTCATTCTTAACTACATTTCTTCCTTCTAAAAATTGAAAGTTGTACTTGGATATTTTCTTGCCACCAAGGATAGATTTGTTAGCCAGAGATGCCAAGAAGGAAATGGACCAAGGGGGTTCACACGGCATGGTGCTCGAGTGAAGAATACATGAAGTCATAGCTAATGAGGTTCCGTATGGTAGAAGTATGTATAATAGAGTGCCATCCAATGGGACCTTGAACAATAATGGTCCAACAAGAATGTTCCTCTTCGATGGTTATATAGCTAGTACCCCTCCTTTTGGTACCCTTATGTATGGTACATTCCTAATCGATAAAATTCTAATTGGGGAGATCCAACCCAAGTGAGGGGTCTAGTCCCTTCAAGTTATGCTATCCTATTGACTATGTCTACAATGATAGTTCAAGGATCCTAGTGGAATCTATGGACAACATAGCTCCTTTATTACAGAATGATCACGCAAGTGTTAGGAGCTCTGATATCATTCTTATAGGTATCCTTATTCTCTAACACTTAGGTTTTTCTTTGTAACCCTTTTTTCAAACTTATGAATTTTTTTCTCATTGGAGTGAAGTGTCATAGGTGTACAGAAGGTTGGACACTTAAGTCCAGAAAATAGGGGATCATGTCGTAATCACCTTAAGTTCTAGTACGACCAATATCCTCATGTAGTTAACAAATTATGTGCTTTATTTATGTCCAAACATTGTTAGGAATATAGACAAATGGTTAAAAATTTAAGAAGGAGGATGCGCTAAGATTCATTGCAAGAGGTTTTTGTTCTTTGATAGGACACATACCGTGGCTTGGCTTAGAAAAGTGATGGATGGGGTTATATGGCTCGTTTAGAAGAATTTTTGTACAATGTAACATGCAGGGTACTTATCAAAGAAAGACTCCTGATCAAAGATGACTCTAAAGGAAGACTCTTGACCAAAGAGGACTCTAAAGAAAGAATCTTGACCAAAGAGGACTCTAAAGAAAGACTCTTGATAAAGAGGACTCTAAAGAAAGACTTTTAAATCAGTCTTGGGCAGCAAGAACAAAATAAAGGAAAACCAATTTCAACAAGAACAAGAAAACAAGAATTAGATTCTAAAACAATCTACTACTATGTTCTTCTTTTCTTCTTCTTTTTTTTTCCTTTTTTTTACTGCTACTGTTGCTACTATGAATAGAAAATTCACAAAAAATATTTGCAACCCTAATGAGCAAGAACCAAAAACAACACAAAAAACTATGACAAATTTTTATCCCATTGGTAAGTGGTCTAAACGACAGAATTTGGGGTCACAAACAGGACGGAACACAAGCGGATAAAACTTAAGTTATAAGAATAAAAACGAGCTTCGATTTGATATATTATAATAGTCGTATTGTTACCCGAATTAAAAGTTATGGCCGTTTAAATTTGCAACTCTATTTTATCAATTATTTTTGTTTGAAACTAAACAGTAGCCCTCTTCTTTTCTTTTATTTTTCTTTTTTTTAAGAACAAAGATAGGTTGAACACAGAAATAATGAATCAAGAAAAAATACAAAGAATTGAAAGAAAACTACGAAACAAAATCCAAATACAAAAATAACGATAACAAAATTGAAAGAAAACACAAAACTCAAAAGGACGAAATTTCTCTTCTTCTTTTTGGTGATTTGTGACTCAAGAATGTAGAAAATAATCATAGGAAGAATGTTTTTTGAAATCTAAAATTTAAAACAAAGATAGATGAAGATAGATAACCTGTTTTCAATAACCAAGCTTCTGATACTAAATGATGCAGACCCTTTAGGCAAACAACCTAAGAACCCATAAACTCAAAGTAACAGAAACAATTGATTTTCTAAAAACATGTTAAAGATGATCATATTAGAACCCCTAAGGAAACAAAGTCCTTAAAACCCAAACCTTGAGACACCATGAAGGATTATCGCTTCCTTTGATAAGTCGGATTCAAGTATTCAATCAAGAACACAAGAAGGCAAAGCAAGAAGCTTTCTAAAATTTTCTTTTTATTAATGAATATTCATTCTTGCCTCCATTACGTAGTTTTTTTTATTAATAAGCAACAAACCCTAAAAGAAAAAACCCTAGATAGAATGGACTTAATGGGCCTATTTAGTTATGGATTGGGCATAATCCAACCTTAAAAATTAAAAGACTAAAATACTTAAAATAAAAAAACCCACAATTTAATAAAATAAAAATTACTAAAGATGAAAGGCTCACAATTAAATAAAAATCTAAGGCTTAAAATAAAAATCCCACGATTAACTAAAATTAAAATTACTAAACATAAAAGACTCATACTTAATTAAAATAAGAATATTGCTTTCTAAATTAATCCTTGCATCCAATTTAATTTTCTAAATCTATCCCTTGTGTAGGATCTTGGGAATATTTGTAATATTTTGAGAATCTTTAAAATATATGTAAACATAAACTTGGTTGACACCTCAATCTCCATTAAAAAGGCTCGTAAAGAAAAGATAAAGAGAAGAGAAGATGAAGAAAAACACATTCTCAATCTTTACCTATACGAAAGAAAATTGGATCTTGGGAGATTTAAGTGACATGATTATTCAATAGCAATCATCATGACTTATTTTAAAGGGTTTTTACTAATTTTAGAGGAATTGAAATTTTTATATTTAGTATTCAATTGTTTTTAAGAATAAAAAATTTCTTCTAATACTTATAATATCTCATTTTATTCCTTCTTAGTGAAAAAACAATGATCATAACTTGTTAAAATATCCTTACATATTCTATGGTTCCTTAAGTCCTTCATAGAAAAAATAAATCATGCATTAATAAATATCTATCAATATCATATCATTGTATGGTAGCTTTAAAGTATAAATAACAAGTGACACAAAATTCATTTTTTAATTTTGAAAAAACTAAGCATTTTTCACAAATAGACCCCAAACCATATACACACATCATGTGTCCTACATGTGTGTGATAATAAAACTACTAATAATCAGCCTTATATTGGGACCGATAAAAACATCAATTAAAAACTACAAACTCTATTTTTGTAGTTGGAAATGTCATTATGACTTTACAATCTCCAATTTTGGTCTTCTGTATCAAAAACACTACACAACTCTAAAACAAAAATTATATCAAACATATTATATTCAAGAAAGATGTACCTAAGAAATTCATTCCCATGAATGAACTTGGTTGCACAACAACCACACCAAACTCCAATGCACTCGTCTTGTTGTGCTTCATCCATCTTTATAATACACTTAACCATCTTGATGATCCACAAAAAGTTTCATGTTTATTTACTCCACTAAGCTCCAAGTCTATAACTACACCTATATTCTACACACACGAACCAACAAATAATCATGAAAAACAACAAGTAGAAATATATGTAGTCTACCTAATACCATCATAGTTATGTCACCACTACATAGGTGAACTATGATAGGCTAACTGTAGTAAAAAATGCAAAACCTAAACATAACTACTTCTAAACTCATGCTACACTCCCATTAAGTGTATGCAAATAAGGTAATAAAGATATAATGCAAACTACAAACATCATTATCATACAATAAACAAACTTGTTAGGCACACAAAATTCTCCTCATTTTTGATGGAGAAAGTCATTGGGACACTTTATATGAGGGGGATGATATATACTAACAATGCAATAATCTAAACAACCATGCAAAAAATACAAAACATTGAATAAAAAATACAACACATAAGTCATCTCAAGCAAACACAACAAACCTGTGTGACACATCCTGGTAATTTAAGGAGAGATGCAGACACCAATAGCCTTCCTTAGCATTTTAAATAGGAAAGAACCTAATGGTTTAAATGAATTTGCAAGCTGTATTTCGTAGCTGATATATTATAGAGACAAATTGTTAGGCTCCATTGACAAATTGTCAGTAGCAATCATCACAACTTATCATCAAAAATATTCATCATCACATACAAATGACACTATGTCAATAAATGTTGTTAAATCCTTAACTGTGATCCCATAATCACTTAATATATATGTTTCATCTAGAGGAGTTGATAGAAATAAAGACCTACTATAATATACTCTAATTTGGTTATGGAAAGAGACATTGAACTCTATTTCTTTCTATGCCAAAAGACCAATGAATTATCCAAAAAATATCCATCTAAAGTAATCTTTATACCTAGCCTAATATGCATCTTAATACCCAACCAGCTCAGCTATAGTATCAGAAGAATACCAAATACCATAATTCACAATGCCTTTTTAAAAACTTGATAAACCTTTTTACTACCAAGAAGTACAATTCTTTAGAGAAAGTTTGAAATCTTGTGCATAGACATTGAATGAAATATCTCACTGACTACTTTTTAAGTATAGAATACTACTAATCATACTCATAAGTTCTACTCTACCTCTTTACCTCAGAGGTCTTGATGAAGTTTAATAATGGTACTCAATAAACTACAAGCAAGTTTGGTCTTTTCGAAATTAAACTAATTAACAATTTCCTTGCCATACTTGGCTTGAGAAAGAAAAATCCTATCTTACATCTACTTCACTTGAAAGCCAAGGAAGAACTTCAATTTAACCACAAGACTTATCTCAAACTCCATCTAGATAACCATAATAAAGTTTGTAATATCATCTTTTGATGCAGACGCTCTAGACAAATAACCCTAGGAACCCACGAATTCAAAGGAATATGAATGATTGAATTGCTAAGAACGTGTTGAAGATGATCAGATTAGAATCCTAAGGAAAAAAAGTCCTTAAAACCCAAATCTTGATACGCCACAAAGGATGATCACTCTCTTTGATAATTTGAATTCAAGCATTCAATCAAGAACGCAATAAGGCAAAGCAAATGTTTTCTGAAATATAATTTTCATTAATGATATTCTATGTTACCACCAAATTACATAATTGCTCTTTTATAAGCAAGAAACCCTAGTAGAAAAACACTAGACAATATAGGCTTTATTTAGTGGTGCATTGGGCCTAATCAAACCTTAAAAAATAAAAGACTTAAAATAAAAAGGCTACAATTAACTAAAATTAAAATTTATAAACATAAAAGGCACACAATTAATTAAAAAAACATTCCTTCCTAAAGTAACCCTTGCACCCAACTTGATCTTCCAAATCTATCCTTAGTCATCGAACCGCCAATTCCTTGCAAAAGATATTGAGAATATTTGTAAACATCAACTTGATCAGCACTTGGGAACATCAAGTTTATCAACACCTCAATCTCCATTATTCCCCTCCCCTTCAAAAAGATGTGTCCTCAAATCTTAGCTTTATAAGCAAATCAATTTGGTATAACGAATCTATGTATGAAATCTATTTGATGCTTAATTCCTCTCAAAAGTGGTAATCTGTAGAAAATCTCTTCAGGAAGTTGATCCTTAAAGTCTAGCAATAAAGAAACAACGAAACTAGGCAAAGATGAGTTAATATCGTTAGTAGATAGATAAATATCCTTGTACATAAGTACAAGTACTTGTTGCCTTGCCATAATTACATTATTAATTTCTTGTTTTTTTTAGCAAATGTACTCTTTTTTTTCTCTCATTTTTGCTCACTTTTATCACTTCTTTGCTCACTCTTTTCTCCTTTGTGCTCACTTTCTTCCCTTTTTTGTTCACTTTTCCATCCATTATGCTCACTTTTCTCTCAATTTTTCTCACTTTCGTCTCCATTTCACTCTCTACCTCACTTACTCTTTTTTTATTCTCCTCTTGTTCACACTTTTTCCCCATATCTTGCACTCTCTTACTATTCAAATTTGGTCCTCATAAGCTTGAAAAGGTTTGAGAGGGACTAATACTACATTTCAGTTGTCCATTTCAAAAGAATAGTGATTTTTTTTACCTATCATATGACACCCTCCCATCAAACTGCCACAGTTAGCCTATAATTATATGACAAACATATATCGGTGCCATATCATAAAGAACCTCATCTTCATATTTTCCAATTGAAAAAGGAACCCAAACTTGTTTGTTAATCTCCACTTCTCCACAATCATTTAGCCATGGTAGCTTGTACGGTTTGGGATGCTTATGTAACTTCAAGTTTAACTTTTCTACCAAAAAGATACTAGCAACATTAGTGCAGCTCGTACTATCAATAATTAATGTTCTTACCTTATCCTTCACGTGGCATCTTATGTGGAAAAATATGATCATGGTGATTCCCATCTCTATCATACTTAGGCGGTATATTCAGTACTCTCCTTGTGATAAGTGAATCTCCATGCACTCATTCTGCCACTTCAACATCAGAACTAACACTTTGGATTTCTACATTTGTCTATACAACCATAAATTTTTTGTCTCGTTTATAACTTGCTCTCTCTTTCTCATTGCATTCATCCTCTTAAATTGGTCATTAAAAGTTTTGAAGAGGAATTTTAAGTCAACCTCTTGTGGTTCACTTCCTTCCTTATGTTTTCAACATGTAGAATAAAATGAGATAACTTACACACTCCCTCATGTGTTTTCTACCAAATTAGAATGTTATCACTTTCTTTCTAATTTTTTCACTATTCTGACCTCTTTTTCCCCATATTTTAACCTCTTTTTTATCTCTCCTCCCTTTTCCATTCAAAGCTCAAGCCAACCTTCTATTGTGCTCTTAACAAAATCAAAGAATTCAACTATTCTCAAGAAATAACTGGTTTGTGGGTGAAAATCTCAAAAATTAGAATTTTAAAAACTTAATGGCAAAGGATGATAGAAATAAAGTCCAAATAGGACTCTAAAGACCCAAGAAAGAATATTTTCAAGATCTTGACAATTTTGATAATCAGAATTTTAAAAACTTAATTGCAATGGATGACAGAAAGAAATTCCAAATAGAACTCTAAAGAAAGACACTTGACCAAAATATAATTCCCTTTTTTTAAGTGAGACTTGGATAGTAAGTTGGATGATTCTCGAGAATAAAATAGATGAAACTAGAATAAAATAAAGAAAAACCAATTTCAAAAAGAACAAGAAAATAAGAATTAGATTTTTGAACAATCTACTACTTTGTTCTCCTTTTCTCCTTCTCTTTTTTCATTTTTCTTCTTCTTCATTTTTTACTGTTGCTTCTGCTATTGTGAATAGAAAATTCAAAAAACAAATTTGTAACCCTAATGAACGTGAATCAAAAACAACACAAAAGGTGCGACAAAACTTCAATTTGGACTTTCTGATGCCCGAGTCAAAAGTTATGGTTGTTTAAAGTTGCAACTATAATTTATCAATTTTGTTTATTTTTTAAACTATGAACAACGCAGTAATCATCCTTTGAGGCATCTCAAGATTTTGGTTTTAAGGACTTTGTTTCCTTTGGATTCTAATATGAGAATCTTTAACTCGTTCTTAGCAATTCAATTGTTCCTATTCCTTGAGTTCATGAGTTCCTAAGGTTATTCGTCCAAAGGGTCCGCATCACAACCATTATGCATTCAATATGATGACAATAGTGATGCTCTTGAATTGAAGTCTAGCATGATTCATCTCTTGCCTACTTTTTTATGTCTAATGGGTGAGGATTGAAATAAGCATTTAAAGGAATTTCATATGATCTGTTCTAGCATGAAACGTAATGGAACAACTAAAGAACAAGTAAAACATAGAGCATTCCCATTCCCTTTAGCAGATAGCTCTAAATATTGGTTATACTACTTACCACTCCTATGTGTCACCCCTATGGTAAACTTGGGAATTTGAGACCACACTATGGGAAATTGACTTCTTATTCCCATGTGAAAGTCAATGTGAGCACTTATTTTTCATCTCCTTCGTGTACTACTCCTCGAAGCTAGGGACCTAGATTCTCTAACTTCACTATTTATATCTGTTGTTTTTTTGGCATTGCTAGCCACCATGCTACAAAAAGTTTTAGTAATGCGGACCTTTCAGGCAAAAAACCCTAAGAATCCACAAACTCAAAGGAATAGGAACGATTGATTTTCTAAGAACTTGTTGAAGATGATCAGATTAGAACCATTAGGGAAACAAAGTCCTTAAAACCTATAATCTTGAGACGTAGCAAAGGATGATCACTCCCTCTGATAAGTCAAATTCAAGCATGTAATCAAGAACACAAGAAGGCAAAGCAAAAGCTTTCTAAAATATACTTTTCATTAATGATATTTGTTGTTCTAAATTTCATAGTTGCTACATTTTTATAGCAATCCCCTTATATAATACGCCACCTAAAATCCTAGAGAAAAAACTCTAGATGAAATGAGCCAAATGGGCCTATTTAGATGTGGATTGAGTGAAAAATTCATCCTTAAAATAAAAAAAAAAACTAAAAGGACTTATGGTAAATAAAACATAAAAGGCCTAAAATTAATAAAAATTAAAAATTGCTTCCTAAATTAATCCTTGCACCCAATTTGATTTTCCATATCTATCCCGAGTCATTGGACAACCAATTTCTTGAAAAGGATCTTGAGAATATTTGGGAACATTAACTTGATTAGCACTTGGGAACATCAACTTGATCAGCACCATAATTTCCATTATTCCCCTCTTATTCAAAAAGATTTGTCCTCGAATCTTAGCTCTATAACCAGGTCGCTTTTGTATAATAGATCCATGTGTGAAGTTAATTTGATGCCCAATTTTTCTCAAATGAGGTAATCTATGAGGAATCTCTTTAGGAAGTTGATCCTCAAAGTCCTGCAATAAAGATACAATGACACTAGGCAAAGATGAGTTAAGATCGTTAATAGAAAGATAAATATCATTATACATAAGTAAAAGTTTATTGCCTTGTCATCTTTGCACTCTTAATCTTATGTTGTTTAGCAATTACACTCATTTTTTTAATTTTTCTTTCCTTTTTGCTTACTTTTTCTCTCTTTTGCTCACTTTTCTCTCCTGCTTTCTTACTTTTTCTCTCTTTTGCTCACTTGTCTCTCTCCTTTTCCACTCAACCTCACTTGAATTTGAAAGGATAGCAAAGGTTGAACAAACACCACGCCAAGTAGGTGGAATTCATTGAAACATTTCCTTATGTGATCATATACAAGCAAGTTAAGGAAAATGTGATAGATGATGCATCATCCCGAAAGTATACTTTACTCTCCATTTTAGATACAAAACTACTTGGCTTTGAATATATTAAAGATTTGTGATACAGACCCTTTAGGAAAACTACCTAGGAACCCATGAACTCAAAGGAATAGAAATGATTGATTTACTCAAAACATGTTGAAGATGATCAGAATAGAACTCTAAGGAAACAAAGTCCTTAAAACCCAAACCTTGAGACACCAGAAAGGAAGATCACTCCCTTTGATAAGTTGGATTCAAGTATTCAATCAAGAACACAAGAAGGCAAAGAAAGAAGCTTTTTCAAATTTTGTTTTCATTAATGAATATTCGTGAGTCTCTATTACAAGGCTGATGTTTATTTGATAAAAATAAACTCTAGATTCCACCTCTTCTAAAGAAACCTTAGGTGCCACCTCTTCTAAAGAAACCCTAGGCGCCACTTCTATCCCTTAAGAAACTCTAGGCACCACTTCAAGAGACAAAAAAACTAATGGGATTAGTTATTGGTGGATTGGGCCTAATCCATTCTTAAAAATAAAAAAAATAATAAAGTATAACATAGAAAAAAGCCCACAATTAACTAAGACAAAAATTGCTAAATATAAAATCCCCATAATTAACTAAAAAAAATTCTTCCTAAATTAATCATTGCATCCAATTTAATATTCCAAATCTACCCCTTGTATAGGATCTTGAGAATATTTGTAGGGTCTTAAGAATATTTAGAATATTTGTAAACATAAACTTGGTTGGTTTCTCAATCTCCATTAATTTGTATGCACAAGATACTGATTTCGATGATGTATTCAATGCATGTGAAAAAATGGTGTTTGGTAGGTTTTATAGGCATGATGGATTTTTGTTTTGGGAAAATAAGTTGGGTGTGCCTATGTGTTCTTTGCATGAATCTATTGTGAGAGAATCTCATGGTGGTGGTTTGATGGGTTATTTTGGTGTAGCTATGACTTTAGGAATTTTGCATGATCATTTTTTTGGCCTCATATGAAACGTGATGTGGAAAAAATCTCTGAAAAATGTATCACATGTAAACAGGCTAAGCCTAAGTTGCAACCCCATGGTTTGTATAACCCTTTACCAATACCTAGTGAACCTTGGACTGATATTTCTATGGACTTTTTTTAGGATTACCTATGACAAAGAGGGGGGAGATTTAGGTTTTGTGGTGGTAGATAGATTTTCCAAGATGACACACTTCAATGCATGTCATTAAACTGATGATGCATCACATATAGCTTATTTGTTATGAAAAGAGATTATTAGGTTACATGGTATGCCTAGGTCCATTGTTTCTGATAGGAAAGCAAAGTTTTTGAGTTATTTTGGAAGAATTTTTGGGGAAAGTTGGGAACCAAGTTGTTTTCTAATACTTGTCATCCATAGATGGCTAGCCAAACTGAAGTAGTAAATAAAACTTTTTCTTCTTTGTTGCATGCTATAATTAAAAAGAACTTGAAAATATGAGAAGATTGTTTGCCACATGTTGAATTTGCTTACAAACGAAGTATACATTATGCATCTAAGTTTTCATCATTTGAAATTGTTTATGGTTTTAACCCATTGTTACCTTTGGATTTAACTTCTTTACCTTTGAGTGAACGTGTGAACTTAGATGGAAAAAAGAAAGCAAATTTGTAAAAAAAATTCATGAAAAGGCACGATTGAACATTGAAAGAAGGACCAAATAATATGTCCAACAAACCAACAAAACACGCAAGAAGGTAGTGTTAGAACTAGGAGATTTTGTTTGGTTTCACTTAAGGAAGGACCGTCTTCCAGATAAACTACGTTCAAAACTCCTACCTTGGGGTGACAGACCATTTCAAGTAGTGGAATGCATAAATGATAATGCCTACAAGCTTGACTTACCAGGTGAGTATGGTGTCAGTGCAAGCTTTATGTTGTTGATTTGTCTCCTTTTGACTTAGGTGATGATTTGAGGACAAATCCTTCTCAAGAGAGAGAGAATGATACAAACAAAGGAGCAGGACATATCAATCATACTAGTGGAAATGGAGTTGAATTTGCACAAGACCCTTTGTCACTTCTTAGTGGCCCAATTACAAGACTTTTTGCAAAATGATTCAAGGAAGCACTAAATGGGCTAATCCATGAGAATTGGGCTCATTCTAAAATGACCAAAATGGGCTCAAATAATAATCAAGTCCTAGTCTATGTCATCAAAGAAATTGAAGAGGCTTATTACATGCAGATTCATAGCCATCATTGTTTGACGATTTAGTGCAGAAAAAGATCCCTTCCTCAATGATAAACGATGTTTTCTTCTCATCTTTTAGGTACATTCTGATATGATGATAACTAGAATATACATCCAAAAAACTCATCAAGCCGAAACCGGTGGTGGCATCAGCCAGTTGATAAATGCTTTGCAAGGCAAACAATCTTTTGGACAAGCATCATTTAAGTATGTAAAAGAGATACACATACAAGGTGATCCCTAAGCCTTCTTTACCAATACCACATTTGACAACCAAGAGGGGGTAGTTTACCTCTTTAATAATCTCTGTCTCATTGAGGTTTATGACTTGATTGTTAATCACCTCATTCTTTTCTCTAGGAAATTTTCTCTTCCTTTTCTTGATAGATCTAGCTTTTGGATCAATATTCAACCCATGGGATATGATTTCAGGGTCGATCCCAAGCATGTCCATAGGCCTTCATTCAAAGATGTCGGAATTCTCCTTTAGAAAATGAGATAGTTGCTCTCTTACCTCTATTGTTAAATCTGTGCACAGCTTTAGAGAGTGGTCCTTCTCTTTGTCCCTAATTGGTAGATCTCACCCTTCGTTTGAGTTGACAGACTTTATAGGCATACACCTTCTAGCCTTTTATGTAAAGGCCCATATTATGGTTGCTACTTGGGAGTGGCCTCTTTCATAGTGGCATTATTACAACTTTTGGCCTTTTCCTAGTCTCCCATTATTTCCATTGTTACAACCAAGTATTAGATAACTTGGTGGAAGGTAGATGGAACCATTTTCAACTTGTGTATCCATGATCTACCTAGGATGACATTGTAGTGTGTTGGGACATCAATTACCATAAAGTTGTTCATCACTATAGATCCTTGCGCCATGACTAATAAGACCATAGTTTCAATTGCGTAAGTGGTGCTACTAATAAATCCCACCATGGGTAGCTTTCTCCTTGTTATGTCACTTTCTTTTATGCCTAAAGCCCTCGTTGTTGATAGAAAAAGAAGGTCAAAGGAGCTCCCAATGTCGATCATGATCCGATAAATATCGCAAGATCCTATCCTCATGGTAATTACCAAGGGGTCTTTGTAGGGAGACCTTGCCTTTTCCAGATTGTAGACATGTAGTGAACCACGCAAGTCTCTGGCGTACCTCTTGAGCAAATTATTGAAGGTTCCATTGAGCCTAGGGCCTCCATGTATAGTATGGATAGTCCTTACATTGGACCCATTATAAGGGTCTATCTTGCTACCTGAGGGAATAGGTAGCCTCAATGTTTCACGCTTGGGCTAACACCCTACCCCTCTACTATTGCTTCCCACATGGTCTTTTAGGTACCCTCTGGCCAGTATATCCTCTATTTCTTTTTTCAAATGTCTATAGTCTTTCATTTCATGGCCCATATCCTTGTGGAAAGCATATGTCCTTAAGGGAAACCTTCATTTTTGGAGGCCATCTGACATTCTACTCTTCCTCCTTTCTCGATACTACTTGGGCTAGGCTCATTGTTAATGGTGGACCCCTGAATAGAGGCAGTGACCTCCCCCAAGGACCCTTATTCCCAAACCATTGGCCACTTGCCTTGTGATTAGGAGTGAAGCCTTTTGTTTTTGTTAATTCTTTTGTCTTCGCTTGCCTTATCCATGCTTATTCTCTTCTCTTTTTCTGGCGGAGCTTCCACAGTTACCTTGTTGTTCTTATCTAAGCCTAGCTCTATCTCAAGATTGATGGATTTTCTTACCTCTCCACAAGCTTCCTCTAAGGTTTATGTGACCATCTTGGTCAACACTACAAACAAATCAAAATTCTTTAGTAGATCTCGCTTGAAGGCTCTATCACAATAGAGTTAGGGTAATCTACTATCTCTAGCTTTCCTTCCCAAAACATTCCCATGTATTCTTTAGTATACTCACATCTTCCTTGGGTGAATGAGAAGAAGTGGTGAGACTCCTTCCTCAAGGGCTTGTTATAGGCATAATTGGTGATGAACAACTTGGCAAACTGTGAAAAAGAGGTTATGATATAGGGTTCCATGTTGTTGAACCACTTATGTGTACCATCATAGAGGGTGGAACCAAATAGCTTACACATCATGGCATCTCTTTTTTCTTGAGTGAGGCTCATAAGAGCCATAGTCGTCTTGAAGTGTTGCATATGTGTTACCGGATCTTTGGTACCTTAGTAGTTTGGGCACTTGGGAGCACTAAACTTGGCTGAGGGCTTGTCATACTATATTTCATAAAAAAAAGGGAAACACATGGTTGCTCACAATCCTTATCCATATCGTACGACATCTTACCCTTGTCTTGCCTTTTATTGGACTTTTTCAGGTTTGGTCTTGCTTTCTATTAGCTTCTTTTAGTGCCTGAAATCGTACATCCTAGCTTTCTCGCTCTTGTAGAAACTTTTTGTTACTCGGTCTTGTTGAACTAGGAGGAGGGTTGTCCTCAACTATGTTCTCTCTCTGGGTAGGCTTGGGCATAACATGATCATGCCCAATTCTATCAACCAGGTTGGTGTTCGTACCATAATGGCTTGTGATTTTGGAAAACTACACTTGCTCACTAAGGTTCTTCTCCCAAAACTCAAGGTGAATCCTTGAAGATATGGGGTCATAAGTTAAAGCTCGACCTTCGAATCTAAGCCCCACGGTAGGTGCCCAAATGTTATGATTGGTCTGATTTGTAAAGAGAGAATCTAGAGAGAAGTTAGAGATTTTGTGGAATGTGTGGATCTCTTATGAGGTCTATATATATATATATATATAGAGCATTGTATGTATACGTGTCAATTACATAGAGATACATGTCACATCATGTCAAAAGGAGACAAGAGTAAAAAGGAGACACATTCAAAGCTCTAGGTTAATTACACAAGAGCTCGGTCTAGAGGTTGACCTTCCAACACCAAGGGACTTGTGTGTAGGTAGATCCATAATGTTGATGTCATTGTGGGCGCAGACACAAGTAGGTTCATTAGGAATGATTTGCCTAATAGTTCGAGTTATCAATTAGATTGGGTTGTTAGATGAATGAGGCTCTCGATCGATGCATATGTCCAAACAATAACTAATTGAATTATAAGAGTACCAAACAATAACTAATTGAATTATAAGAGTAAAAAATATGTTTAAAAAGTTATTAAATTAGGGTAGAGATTTAAAATTTATATTTAACTTTAAATTTAAAATAATAATATAATAAAATTGTGATATATTTAATATTTAAATATATTACATTATAAAATAAATATTTGTTTATTTTTAATTTTAATAATAATTGGATTTAGATTAGATCGTATTACATTGTAAAATTCATTAATTTAAATCGAATTCCATCGGATCTTATATGGTAATAAAAATTCAATTTGATTTAAAAAAAATATGTTAATTCAATCCAAACAACTTTTTAAATTTAAATGAATTAAACTAATTATTTTCTTGTCGTTTTCTTTACCGAACTTGTTTTTGGGAGGCGGAATCGTTTCGATTCCCTGTCTTTTAAGGTAGTTCTACTTTGAGGTATCAAACAGCAAAGTTAGCAAAACTAAACTAACTTTACGATGTTCAAAATATAAATTATTAACGTAAATTTTATTTAAAAATAAAGCCATTAATATATAATTAATGATAAATAAAATAAACATTTTATATATTTTTATAATTACGTGAATATTATTTAAAAAAAACACTTTGCACTGTAACACGCTTATAAATCCCCAGAATCTAACTACGTTTTGCGAGTAACTCTTCCTCCCATCCATACCCACTTTGATTCTTACATGTCGTGAATACAGTCATGTTTAATACTCCTTGTCTCTCCATCTTCTGTCTTCTACTAATGTCCTGCGGACAATCCCACAGTCGCTTCATTTCCTACCCTTCATTGTCATCGTCTGATATGATATCAGATGGCGTCCACGATCTCCGGAACCCACCTTACCTCCGTCTCAACAACTACTCTCTTTCGGCTGCGGAAGCCACCTGTGAAGAGACATACGGGTTTATGCCCTGTACGAAAACTACGATTGGCAATATTTTCTTGATACTCGTCTATGGTTCCCTCATGTACTTGGCCGCTACATATCTATCTGGTGGGAGTGAACTTTTACTTGCGATTCTCGGTCCTGGCATTATCGGCGGTTTGTTTCTCCCTATCCTTGGTGCTCTTCCTGATGCCATGCTCATTCTCGGTAAATTTTACTTCATTTCTATTTTCTCTCTGTGTTTTTTTTTTCTATTCAATCATTTCATTTTCCACTGTTTGGTTGGTGAGAAAGTTAGGGAAATATAATTTTCGAATTCATTTGTTTTCTCTTGGCTTTCCCTGTAAAAAATACGATTGGCAATATTTTCTTGATACTCGTCTATGGTTCCCTCATGTACTTGGCCGCTACATATCTATCTGGTGGTAGTGAGCTTTTACTTGCGATTCTCGGCGGTTTGTTTCTCCCTATCCTTGGTGCTCTTCCTGATGCCATGCTCATTCTCGGTAAAATTCAATTCTGTTTGCTCTCTGTGTTTTTCTTTTCTATTCAATCATTTCATTTTCCACTGTTTGGTTGGTGAGAAAGTTAGGGAAATATATTTTCAAATTCATTTGTTTTCTCTTAGCTTTCCCTTGCATTTTTAGTTTAATTATTTCGTATGTGCTGTGAAACCAGTCGTGGCGGTTGTCTGTTGCAATCTAGAAAGTGCCGTCTGACAAATATACCGAGTATATAGCCGGGTCTTTTTTTCTTTTTTTGCCGACTATGTTTTACAATTTTGAAATCTGTCTATTCGCATGATTCGCTTAATTTTTAAAATTGATTATTCTTTTGATGTTTATTGGCCTGTTCTATAGATTTATTCGGTTTCTCTTTTAGAAATTACCAAGCCTTTGTGCTTTGAATCTCTTTTCGATCCAGATATTTATGCTTTTTATTTTGTTCTAAAGTCTTGTCGCGATGAGTGTATGCCCTATTTATCTTTATTTTATTTTACATCTTAAACCCAAAAATTAAAAAAATTGGCAATTTAAAGTAAAAATTACCATAAATTTATTAAAAATATATAATTTGGATACTTAATTTATGTAACTTTTACATAAGATGATTACTATAAATTTTAAGTTGAAACACGATAATTACTTAACTAACTTCATAGTTATGCAATTAAAGTGTACATTCTTTAAAATTTTAAATTGATGCAATATAGTCACGTAATTTTATGAAATGATTTAAATTTTTTAATGAAATATGTGTTTGAATATAAAAATAACGTGATTAAAATATTTTAATATAGTCAAAAAGATTGAGAAATAGAACCATCTGATTTGATTCGTTCTCAATAGCCATGAGATGATTATCTTAGGATGATCCTTTTATCGACGGATGCTCCTATTACACTCGTAGTCTATGAAAGATGAAAACTAATTATGTAGCATCTACATCAATAATTCAAGTATTATAGTGTATCCATGATTTCATATTCCATTTTTTCTACTTGCCCCCCTAACTTGGGTTTCTGTGAATCTCATAGGCTTTTTTATTCTCTTTCGTAGGCCTATTTTCTATAAGCGGAAGTTGTATTAAAGCACTCTTTGGTGGAGGTACTACTACTAGTCAAAACTCTCGCTAATAAGGCGTAAGAAGGCTTTTCGGCCTTTTAGAGATAGGAAAGCGATTCCCCGAACCTATCCAATTTTTACAGTGTGATGGTTGGTTGTTCACGGACTAGCTGTACCTACCTTTTGGGGGGGTCAATATCAGCAATGCAGTTCACCCATAGGGGCCCTTCTTGTCATTCACTTGTATCGACTCCAACCTTCCTTGCAAATTCTGACTCAACTCATAATCGAGTTTATAACCACTGTTCAACACTTTTCCACTATCACCCCAAAAAACCAAACTCTGTCTTACGTAAAGTTGCTAGAGTACGCTTAACTTCTAGATTTGGAATCACTGCTTATATACTGGTATTGGCCATAATTTACATAAACATTTTGTAGTCTTAGTAAGAAGGGGAAGGGTTAAGGATTTACCCGGTGTGAGATATCACATTATTTGAAGGGATCAAAGCGATTGCAACGAAGAATTGATCTGAATACTCGGAGTCAAAACTATATTTAAATATTTCTACCTTAGCCAGCGTATTCTATTTGACTCTTTCCTTCATTGTTGATGAGAACGAAGCCACCTGAGAAAGGGATAGGATCCCCTCCCCTAACACCACGTTCTAAGGTAGGCGAAAGAAAATTGCATTTTTTGAAATTTTCGTTTTGTAATAATACAGTTCTTTTTCTTTTTGATAAATGGTGTTCGTTTCTACTTGACGTTATTTTTCTCGTTTTTTTTTACATTATATAAGGTAGCTTGCTTACTTAGCGCAAGATCTAATTAGAGTCAAACTTGAATTTGAATAAAAACCTTTCTCTTATTAGCCGGAGTACAAGTGTACTCCTTGATCTTTAGTAAAGGCGGATTAAGCCAAAAAAAACATTGATATTTAGAAGACTTATTACATGTATAGATTTACACGTGATAATATAAATTATCATGTTAGTGCATCTCCAAAATAGCTCTATCCAACTAAAATAGAGCAACTTTAAAATAGACAATTTTTGCACTAAAAGTTGCTCCAAAGAGGATAGCATGATACTGTTTATATAGTATGATACTATTCATCACATTATTTTTTTATTTTTCTATTTTTAAATATTAATAAAAGATAGAAATGTAAAAATATTGTTTTAATTTCTATTTTTATAATTTACTAAAACTTATTTCAATTATATTTTTATTATTATTTAATAATATTGTTTAATTTTTTATTATGTATAATAATTTTGAAAATTAATGTCCATCAATATGTACTTTAAAATGTATTAATTAAATATTTTTTGGATGAATATAATAATTTAAAAAATTAGTATCATTGGATATGTAATATTAATTGTGTGTTTTTGTTTTAAATTAAAGGTAATGTTTATTTTTAGGAATGTAATAATATTGAGTTTATATAATCAATATAATATTTTAGTGGGTGGATTTATAGTTTTTTTCCTACAAAATATAATTTGTAAATTTTAATATTATTAATTAGTTAATAATAATATCTAATTACTTAATTGTTAGGAATTAATTGATAAAAGGAAAATAAAAAGATATTCTAGTTTTGCAAAAAAATATACTTTTTAGTATAACATTTAGTTTAGTAGGTTGGAGATGAAAAAAAAAGTGCAATTTTTGTACTAAAAATATGCAATAGGTTGGAGATAGCAAATATTTTAACATATAACTTTCCAATTTAACAAAAAATGATGCAATAACAATATGATGCATGCAACAATTTGATGCATGTAATATTGCTCTTTAATTACTCTTAAAGTATTATATCTTCTGCTTTGCATGAAAAATATCTCTTTGACTTTGTCACCCTCTCATTGCATAGACATAGAACAGAACAAATACACTGTTCATGCATAAATAATTATATATATATATTGGAAATAGAAAAATCTTTATAGAATGAGTCCTTCATATTATACTTGACCTGTAAATATTTTTCAGTGACCAATTTCTTTGAATTAAAATGGATGCAAGCAAAATGATGAATATATATTGGCTAGTACCTGATTTTAATTATTGAAAATCAACCCCTTTCTGACTTTCCTGATCTTTGATCTTTCGTTAAACTCTCCCCAATAGTATCTGGACTTTCTGGAGACAAAGAAACAGCTCAAAGTCAGGTGTCTGTTGGAATGGGATTGCTAGCTGGGTCAACTGTCATGCTTATTACTGTAATTTGGGGATCTTGTGTCATTGTTGGCAAGACTGATATTGAAGGGTCGATCGCAGTTGATTCAAAGGATACAAGAGGGTTTAGCTTGACTGGTAATTGATACTACTTATTTTAATACTAAGGACCAAAATTGATATTCTAGAATTTTGTTAATTGAACATTTGCAGAATTGTGCTACACAGTAGAATTTAGAAAAAAAATTGTTTTTTTTTTGTTTAATTTTTTAATAAATATAAAGGAGATGAGCTTATCAACTACTCATAAATACAGGTTCTGGTGTTAGTACTGATATTTGGACTAGCTATGCTGCAAGGATTATGGGAATATCTGTTCTCCCATTTGTCATTGTCCAACTACCTCTAATTCTCCAATCAAACTCTGGAAGTCATTTGGCAATTTTAATTGCTTTTATTGTCTCTGTTTTGTTACTGGCTTCTTATTGCCTTTATCAGGTAGGTTTTATAACCTCCCTTTTTATAATATAACTATTGAACGTTAAAATTTCAGATGAGACTTGTTTTGTTAGACAAATGTATGAATTTATGACAGTTTATTTTACTTGTTTTGTTTTGTTTGGAACTTTTTTTTTGTTGGCAGGGATTGAGATGAGATGTTTGATTCACGTTTTAGAGTTTTGACGGTTGTTTAGGATGATTCTTGATTTATCTTGTGTTCATTTTTGATGTAGATTTTCCAGCCTTGGATTCAGAAGAGACGAATAGCTTTTGCAAAGGACAAGCATGTTAAATCGGGGATACTGCAACATCTAAAGCATCATTCATGGGGAAAGCTCCTTAATGAAAAAGGAGATCCTAATGAAGAAGTTATTAGAAAGTTGGTTTTGCTTATTATAAATATTGTATCTAGTTCTTTTTACTTTTTTGATATTGAATTTACTTTCATATGGTTATCAATCTTCTAATGAATGCCATGTCAGGTTGTTTGCAACAATTGATTCAAATAATAATGGACTACTCTCAGCTTTTGAGCTAAAAGCTTTCATTATTGGCATTAGATGTTATGAGATAGAATATGACAAGGATGATGCTGTTGAAATGGTGATGAGAGAATTTGACACTTCTAATAATAGGCAAATTGACGTGTGGGAGTTTGTTGCTGGTGTCTCTAGTTGGCTTCGTGAGGCAATGCATAATGGGGACATGAATGTTGATCACGGCTCTCGCACTACGAAAGTTTTAAGTGACTTTCACACGGTAAGTTTTGTTTGCATGACCTGTTGAATTTGTTCTACTAATCTTTTGACAAATTGTTTGTAATTAATGTACAGCGGACGAAGCAAGAGCATGATCTCCTTGGTGCGAGTGATCAAAACGAAGAGGCTGTTGAGGGTGTTGCAGATCCCAAATGGACATCCATCAAGGCAGTATTAATGCTGCTGATTGGAACTGTCATTGCAGCTGTATTTGCAGATCCCCTGGTGGATGCTGTTGACAATTTTTCAGATGCCACAAGTATCCCAACGTTCTTCATCTCATTCATTGCACTACCTCTGGCTACTAACTCAAGTGAAGCTGTATCTGCAATAATTTTTGCTAGCCGAAAGAAACTAAGAACTTCATCATTAACTTTTTCTGAGGTTGGATTTTTAGATACTTTTTTCCGTCATATTATATTAGATATTCATCATTGTTATTGCAGTGATCTTATTCGTTAATGCTTTGATAAGATAATCTGATCAGAAGTTTCTTGTTGCAGCTTTATGGGTCAGCAACAATGAACAATGTCTTATGCCTATCAGTGTTCTTAGCCATTGTTTATTTCAGGGGACTAACATGGGACTTCTCTGCCGAAGTACTTGTTATTCTTATTGTTTGCATTGTCATGTGTGCATTTGCTAGCTTCCGCACCACTTTCCCTCTTTGGACATGTTCCATAGCTTACCTGCTTTATCCCTTCTCCCTTGCTTTGGTTTATGTTCTGGATTATGTATTCGGCTGGTCATAGGCTTATGAAGAAAGAAACTCATGTATAAGAGAGTTATTTAGTTTCTCCATATCCGTGTAAGTGTAGTGGACTTTCTTATGTATAATTGTAACTTGAAGCGCACAGTGATGCATTTTGTTTCCCATTTTCTTATGTTCTTGCTTGATGTGGCCAAGTTTTGAATGGTTCAAACTCCATGATTGCCCTTTTGGAAAAGAGATCTATGGTTCAATCTCAGAGGCTGAGGCTTTCTTATGTAGTTAAAGTCGTCGTGTGTATCCAACATTTTTTTAATGTTAAAAGGATGTGCCATCTATGATGGTATAATGTGTTTTGAGTTTATCTCCAAAGTAAAGTCGCGAGTGCACATTGTATCCACAATTTTCTTTTATTCATTACAAAATATTTATTATTGATATACTTCAATTATAATTTTTTCTTTATAATAAAAATAAAAACAATTCTAAAAATAAAAAAAAGTATTGAAAATATTACATGAATTCCTAATCTATTCAGGGATTTTTGGTATGTCCTTATAAGGATTTTAAATGGGGATGAAGATAAATTTTAAATTGTGGATAAGGGTTGGGTGGGGTATCTTCTTGTCCTAATGACAACCCTAATCATGACTCAATTGGACGGGGTTGTATTATGAGTCAAGGAAGGTTGTATGTTGAAGTCAAAGTTACTACATATATTAGGTATTTATACGTTTTCTTTAATGATATGATATAATTTAGATTTATTCTAAAAGTAAAATCATGACTCACATGACATATTGTTGAATTAATGAGTCATGATTCTGAATTCGTTGAACTCATAATTATAATCTAAAGTGAACAATATTGTATTGTGTAGTGTGATCATCTTATTGAAGTCAAATCCATTAAATCCATATTTCATAAATTAATTCAAAATAACAACTATTAGTCGAGATAGTATTTAATTGACTGAATAATAAAAGTAAATAAGTTTTAATCCCAACAAATTTAATGATCGACCAAATAATATGGATTTTGAGAATCCAGTCATTTTTACTCAACCAGGAAAAACAAGATACAAAACGCATACGCATGGTATTGAAGTAAATGTAAAAGGGAAGTTACAAACTTACCCCTCACGCTACTACGCAGCTGTAATAAATATCATTATTTCCAGTTCCTCTGCCTCTCCTCTGATCAGCCACACCTCTATTTCTCATCTGATCAGCCATACCTCTGATCAGCCATGCCTCTGCAACCCATTCATCAGGTTCCATCATCTATTTTCTGGTTTTATATCACGCGAAGTCGCGAACTGTTTTGCAACTATTTCATCAGGTTCCATCATCCTCGCTATCAGCTATGAACTACTTTTTTTTAAGGATTTGAGCTTTTTGTAACCAAATCGGATGAGAGAAAATAATATTGTTTCGTGCATAAAAATCTGTGTAAACAGAGCACTTGTTTGATCATCATTCACAATATTCCCAATCCTTTATAATATCTTTTGTTTGGAGAACATCCTTTATTTTCCTCGTATATGTATGATATCCTACGCACGTGACAAGGTACGTATAAGCGACATGTCTATATGGTTATATACGTAGTAAAATTGTACACGAATTAATTTAAATAGAAAGCAGATCGTTACAAGTGTTACACATAAATAAAAGGAGGTCGTTATATGCAGGTCGCTTATGGAGAGAGAGGACCTTAATGATGTCGAGATATCACAGTTTTCACCAAGTCTTAACATCCAAGACATCACAGTTTGTAGCGAAGTACTTTTGTTGACTGTGTTGTACGCTTTATCAAGCTCGTTGGGCCACGAACTTTTGTTAAGCCAGCTTTATATCCTCGCTATACCTTAGCAAGGTACCTGTACTTATTAGGTCATATGTCTGTTACATATTTAATAACAAACATTAACTCCTCTATTCTCTTGATTTTGAGAAGTCAAAGAGAATAATATATGGTCATCTATTTTAATTTAAATAACCCACATTAATCCATTCAACGTATCTAAGTAAATAACGATCACTCAGACGATACAATTTTAGTCGCAAATTCATTTAACTACAAATAATATTCCTTTAAATAATTTTATTTTTTGGTTAAACCTTTCAGCTTCCCATTCACTGTGAAGAAATTTATTTTTATCATACGTTTTAACTTAAATTTATTTTCAAAGAATTTCAATCCGTTAATTGTTTTCCTATTATTCCGCCGTGTGTCCGTTTTAAAAAAAATACTTGTCTATTTTTTTAGTTCATTTGTTTAACGATGTCAAAGGGAGAACCAATCATATAAGAGTTACTTGATTAGGCCTTGTATGCATAGGTGACCCAGGTTGCGACTCTTAGGTCGCTTGGTGAATGCTACTATGCCACTCCATTGTTACAGGGGAACAATTAAGTAATCCTTACAAATAAGGAAGGTGGATGACCTTGCTATTGGAAGTCATATATCTAAGCCCTTATTTGTCACGTAGCTTGAGAAGTAGGGATTTTATTGCACCGCACTATACTATGATTTGGTATTTTCAAACTAGGAGTAAAGCATCGCCTTATAGCGGAAAGATGGCTCATATACCCTAACTACCCCTATGAATCAGGGACCTAAATGCTCTACCTCAATGAAAATATGTGAATTGCTATGTCTATATTGCTTCTAATACCAAAGTAGTGGAGTGAATTGAGGTCCCTTTCGAAGGAAATGGTGGAACTTGTCAGAAGAGATTAATAGTGCATATTTAGATACAACATACCATGGTAAAATATTGACCCATAGTTAGATGCGACATGTGAGGGTGAAATATCCAACCCCTCACATGCGCTTCCATAAGAGGAGTAATTTGCCTTAGAACTCAAGTTCCTTTCTTAAGACGTATTTTGGATTATGAGCGGATCATTTAATAATACCTACAATTTTATCATGTTGAAACACATTTGGCGTCTCAAGTGGGGGGTCAGGGGACTCCACCTCCAATCATGATGCATACAATGTATCCCACATCTCGAGTAGGGGTCAGGGGACTCCTTCTCCAATCATGGGGCATAAGACATGCCGCATCTCGAGTGGGGGGGGAGGGGTCAGGGGACTCCTCCTCCAATCACGAGGCAATAGGGTGTCTTGCATCCCAAGCGAGAAGGTCAAATGACTTGTCCCTACTTGGGGTCATGATCTTTGGGAGTCTTATTTCGCATCTCAAGTGGGGGGGGGGGGGGTCAGGGGAATCCTCCTCTAATCACAAGGCATATGACGTATCACGCATCCTGAGTGGGTGGGTCAGGGGACTCCTCCTCCAATCACACGGCATAAGATAGGCCGCATCTCGAGTGGGGAGGTCAGGAGATTCCTCTTCCAATCACGAGGCAATAGGGTGTCTTGCATCCCAAGCGAGAAGGTCAAATGACTTGTCCCCACTTGAGGTCATGAAATAAGACTCCCAAAGTATGATTGCGAGCATATTTTGCATCTCGAGTGGGGGGTCAGGGAACTCCTCCAATAACGAGGCATAGGACGTATCCTGCATCCCGGGTGGGGGGGTCAGGGGACTCCTTCTCCAATCATGGGGCATATGACGTATCCCGCATCCCGAGTAGGGGGTCAAGGGACTCCTTCTCCAATCAAGGGGCATAAATTTTGTGAGATATGGGACATGCGAGGGTGAAAACTCTACCCCATATGCACTCCAAGAAGAAATTACTTTAATATTTTGCGTGATATGCAACATGCGAGGGTGAAAACCCTATCCCACATGTGCTCCAAACTTTGAGGAATTGATTGCTTTAATATTTTGCGAGATACACAACATGCGAGGGTGAAAACCCTACCCCACATGTGCTTCAAATTTTTCTTACACGTAGAATAGTCAATACTTTGACAAACTCATAGTTAAATACTCGAAACATAGGAGTTCATGTATCGACCTTACATGCCTAAAGAAAACACGATGCTAACTTCATAATAACTCCTCCTCTAATCACAAGGCATATGATGTATCACGCATCCTGAGTGGGTGGGTGATGAGTGCTCAAAAAGCACTAAAATAACCATGATTTTATGTACCTTAATTGATTAAAAATACATATATTTATATGTTTTATCATATATTTATATAAATTTGTCTTTTTCGGAATCACGGGTATTTTTATTGTTTTTCAGGTATTTTGGCTTAAAAACGCAATGTAAAGACTCAAAGAGGAATATTTGAAGCAATACATCACAAATATATCAATAAATAAGTGAGAAAAGGTCAACAAACATGGAAAAATCGGACGAAATGGGTCGAAAAGGTCAAAAATGTCAAAAAGACGGAAATCGCGCGCCGCAGCCCAGCCGTGCGCGCAGCCCAGCGCCCCAGCGCCCAGCCGCGCGCGCCCCAGCGCCCCACTCCGCGCGCGCCCGCGCGCGCTGGCATGCCAAGCTGCGCGCAGCGACAGCCCCAGCGCGCGCGCGCAGCGCCCCAGCAGCCCCCCTCCGCGCGCCCAACGCGTTTTCGCCCCATTTTTCACGTGCAGCCGCCCCTGTGACGTCATGCTGACGTCATTGATGACATCAGCAATTCCAATACGCATTTTTACATTTTTTAATATTTTTTTAACATTTTTTTACTCATTTTTTCTCTCCATCCTCACCTATAAATACCCCCCTTCCATTCACTTCAAATCACACCTTCAAAACTCACTTCTCTCTCCTTTCTTTCTCTCATTTCTTAGTTTTTAGTTTCTCTTAGTTTCTTTCTAAGTTTCTAAGCTTTTCTTAGTTTTTCTCTTAGTTTTTAGTTCAATTCTCTTAGGTTTAGTGTTCTTCTCTTTTTGAGAGGAACTTGTAATGTTTTTGTAATAATTTAGATTTTTGATTCAATATATGGAAGTGCAAATTCCGCTCGGAGGTTTTCTAGCAACGGGAATAGCGTCGAAGTTCTGTAAGGATTTTATTTTCTTTACAGTTATTTTTATGCTTTATTCTTACATGTTATATTCAACTTGTCTGTGGTTAAATTTAACTATGCTAGCTGTTTAGTAAAAATGATGTAATAACGACGTTGTTATGCTTGCGAAATATTAAATAGGTAAAAATCTTTAAAATGAATTGATTTTGTTTTTATTCAAGATTTTATACTAAGAATGTTAGAGAGAAATATATTATTTTTCATTACAAACTTAAACCCGAAAATTAGATTTTAAGGTTTAGTTATCCAGTCTAATTTAGAGTAGTGCTCTTTTATTTGTTGGTACAATCGCCCGGTAGTTAGAGTGAAACTCTATTTCAAAAGTTTTTATAAGAATTATTATGTGAAAATGTATTGACAACATGTTTTCAATAGTGGTTTTAAAACTTGAAAGTTAGTACTCGGATAATTAAATTCTTAAGTTTAATTTGGACACCTTGAATAATGTTTAAATTGTCTAACCCCACCAAAGGTGGCATTTAAATGGTTCATTTTCAATCTTTTAGAAAAAGGAATTAATTTAATTAAGCATATTAGTTATCAACCCCACCCATAGGTGTTAATTGATTTGTTTAGTTAACAAAGAATATCTAACCCCACCAAAGGTGGTATTTATATAAAAAAGAGAGAATCAATAAAATATCAATTTATATCTTTAATAACCTAGTTAATATGAGCAAGCATAATTAATTTAGTTATTATATCCATAAATACTCCGCTAATATAAATGATAAAAATTTGCATGAATATTTATTGAATCCGTATATATGTTTATTTTTAGATAATTATTTATTGAATTTGTATCTATGTTTATTTTTATGTTATTAGATTATATTTAATTAATCTGTATATATGTTTTATTTTATGTTATTAGATTAGGAACACAAAAACCAAACTATCGTGACAGGATGTTTAGGATTTAATTTCGTTTTTAAAAGATTGAATAATAAGTTAAAAACCACATACATTCCTTCCTTAGATCGACCTTGGGAGTATACTTATCATTTTCTACGAAATGATTCGTGCACTTGCGAGAGTTTTATAAATATTAAAACCAAAGTATTTGCGGGAATCGGCGATGCCGGTTTTCATTCATCAAGTTTTTGGCGCCGTTGCCGGGTAGGAATAGCGTTTTTAAATTATTTATCAAAATTTTAAAAACATTTTTGTGCTGTAAATAATTGTGATATTTTAATAATAATCAAATTTCAAAATTCATAATAAATAAAAAAAATAAAAAAAATAAAAAAATAAAATAAAAAATAAAATAAAAATAATTTTTTTTTTTGTAAAATAATTTAGAAATTTGAAATTTGAAGTAAAAATTTTTACCGTTCATGAATAGTAAAAAAAAAATTTTAAAAATTCAAAATTCAAAAAAAAAATTTAAGTTAATAAGAAATAATATAGCGTGAATAGTAAAATAAAATTACAGTTCATAAAAAAATTCAAAAAAAAAAAAATTAGTTAATAAGACATTATATAGCGTGAATAGTAAAATAAAATTACCGTTCATGAATAGTAAAAAAAATATATATATATATATATATATATATATATATATATATTACTTGAATTCATATCTAATTAACTAAATAGCATGAAAAGTAAAAATCTAAGGGAGTTCTTTTGGCCCACTCTTTTTAAAGATGCTCATATGTTTTGTGCACAATGTGATAGATGTCAAAGAACAGGAAACATAAGCAAAAGAGATGAAATGCCTTTGACATCTAATTTAGTTGTTGAACTCTTTGACGTATGGGGGATTGACTTTATGGGTCCTTTTCCCCCATCTAATGGTTTTCAATACATTTTGGTTGCTGTGGATTATGTGTCCAAGTGGGTAGAAGCTATCCCCACCAAAACCAATGATGCTAATGTTGTTGTGAAATTCTTGAAAGATTTCATATTCAGTAGGTTCGGAACGCCTAGAGCTATAATGAGTGATGGAGGTAGCCATTTTTGTAACAAACTCTTTGATGGAGTACTAAACAAGTACAACATCACACATAAGGTAGCTACTCCATATCATCCTCAAACTTCCGGATTAGTGGAAGTAAGTAATAGGCAAATCAAGGGAATACTGGAACGCACTGTGCGTCCCTCAAGGAAGGATTGGGCATTTAAGTTAAATGATGCCTTATGGGCATACCGCACCGCTTACAAAACACCTATTGGGATGAGCCCTTACCGGTTAATCTTTGGGAAAGCGTGCCACCTTCCAGTTGAACTTGAACACAAGGCTTATTGGGCAATTAAAGAGCTAAACATGGATTTAGATAAAGCAGGTGAAAAACGAGTACTCCAGCTTCATGAGTTGGAAGAAATTAGGAATGAAGCCTATGAGAATGCCAAATTATACAAGGAGCGTACTAAGCGCTATCATGACAAGAGGCTAGTTCCTAAAACTTTTCACCCTGGAATGAAAGTTCTTTTATTTAACTCTCGTTTGAGATTGTTTCCAGGAAAGCTAAGATCAAGATGGGATGGACCATTCAAAATAGTTCAGGTATCTGAACATGGAGTGGTAGAACTATTGGACTCCAAGACACAAAAAACGTTCAAAGTTAATGGCCATCGTGTCAAGCCTTATGTGGAAGAACCAAACAACATTGCTGAAATGGATTGCATTTGGCTGAGTAACCCTTAGCACCAAAAAGATACGTCTTGCTAAGACGTTAAACTAAGCGCTGGATGGGAGGCAACCCATCATGTTAAGTAATTTTTTGTTATTTGTTTTATTTACTTAATTTTATTGTTTATTTTAGTTTACTTGTATGTGAATAATTTTTAAAATTGTTAAAACTAAAATATTTGTTGAGATGTTAGAAGTTCACAGCGATCTGTCTGTATACACTTTAATGATGAATATGATGGATGCACCTGCATTTCTTCATTACTACTTACACATTCTCAAGAAATAGGTAATCTTTCTCCTCTTTTCTCTTTATCTTTAATTTGCAGTTGTTACATTGAGGACAATGTAAGTTCTAGGTTGGGGGTGGTGAAAAGTTACCATGCTTAATAAAAAAAAATATATATATATATATAAAAAAAAAAATTATCACAAAAATGTATCATATCTTTAAATCAAATTTAAGTAAATAGTTAAAGTCTTTGGTACTGTTAGATTAATTTTTGAAAACATATCATGAAATATTTTGTAATTATTTTTGATAATTAGTTAGTTTTTGTCATAACTAGTATTTCTTGATAAAATGTGGAAATTATATTAAACCCAAAATCGGTGTTTATGAATTTTTTTTTAGTGGAGACTACCCTTGTGAGATATAATTTGAGCCTAATTTCTTTTATTCAGAGTGAAATATATATTTTTTCTACTCCAAACACATTTCTTATTTATTCAAAAAGTTTAGATGATCTCTATAGGTATTAGCATTGAATGTATGAATTTTTTCTCATCTTAATAGAGTATCATATATTTTTGATTATTATTTTTGCTTAGATTAAATGATTTGAGTAGAAATTGATAGTATATGCTTATATCTCATTTATGCATGACTGTTACAAAAACAAAAAGACATATCTGGGGTTACCTAAACCAAGATCAAACAGAAAAGCCAAAAAAAATTAACCACTCACCAAAATCCAAAAAAATGTACAATCTGTACATGGGTTGACTCTCTAAAAAAAAAACATATATAAAAAAAATAAAAAATAAAAAAAAATAGAGAGATAAAAAAATAGTATCATCTACATACTATGACCCACATTGCCTACAAAGTTGTGAGTAAAGGCTAATTACAAAAGAAAGATATAGGAAGTAATTCCCTAAAAAGTTATTGCAATTTCTTCATTTGTAAAAGCATATATCTTGAAATTCTTTCTTAATGAGTTTGATTTATGCATGAAAATAATTTTTGTATATGATATCTTTATAATTTATACATTCGATTCCTTTCATGAGATCAATGTTAAAATAACACTTTGAGCCTTTATTCTTTATACATATGCGAACATATTAGTTCATTTCTATACATCAACTCTTTCGCATATAAATTAGTATGAGTGTTTGAACCCATAGGATTCAGTGCTTTGAGAGTATTGACTTGTGAGGAATAGAGTCGAAGCGAATACTGATTCATGACACTGAAATTGGGTAAATTAAATTGATACATTTTTGAAATGAAATATGAAAATGATTTTCGACTAATTATTGTAATAAAATCATGATTGTTTAAAGAGATTAAAATAACTTATGCTTGAGATTTTAATTATGATCTTAAAGGAGATTAAAAAGTATGAGATATTTTTGTGATATGTTGTGTTCTTTTAAATTAATTTTTGATTGTGTTGTAATTTTAATTTTTGATTTGATTGTTTTTATCTTTACATTTAGTTCAATGTTTGTGGGTATCATTACTGAAAACCCTCACGAGACTCAAACTCGTCCACTAGGGCAACCTAGGGGTTTAACGGCTTGTTGCATAGGCTAAATCCAACCGTTTCAATCCACGAAAGTGATTTAGGATAGTTTAATTTTTAGCTTTTATCGCTTCTCTTGCTAAGAGACTAGCAAGAAGCTGGTTGGGGGTTGTGATGAGTGCTCAAAAAGCACTAAAATAACCATGATTTTATGTACCTTAATTGATTAAAAATACATATATTTATATGTTTTATCATATATTTATATAAATTTGTCTTTTTCGGAATCACGGGTATTTTTATTGTTTTTCAGGTATTTTGGCTTAAAAACGCAATGTAAAGACTCAAAGAGGAATATTTGAAGCAATACATCACAAATATATCAATAAATAAGTGAGAAAAGGTCAACAAACATGGAAAAATCGGACGAAATGGGTCGAAAAGGTCAAACATGTCAAAAAGACGGAAATCGCGCGCCGCAGCCCAGCCGTGCGCGCAGCCCAGCGCCCCAGCGCCCAGCCGCGCGCGCCCCAGCGCGCCCCAGCGCCCCACTCCGCGCGCGCCCGCGCGCGCTGGCACTGTTCACGCGCGCCGAGCCCCAGCGCGCGCGCGCAGCGCCCCAACAGCCCCCCTCCGCGCGCCCAACGCGTTTTCGCCCCATTTTTCACGTGCAGCCGCCCCTGTGACGTCATGCTGACGTCATTGATGACATCAGCAATTCCAATACGCATTTTTACATTTTTTAATATTTTTTTAACATTTTTTTACTCATTTTTTCTCTCCATCCTCACCTATAAATACCCCCCTTCCATTCACTTCAAATCACACCTTCAAAACTCACTTCTCTCTCCTTTCTTTCTCTCATTTCTTAGTTTTTAGTTTCTCTTAGTTTCTTTCTAAGTTTCTAAGCTTTTCTTAGTTTTTCTCTTAGTTTTTAGTTCAATTCTCTTAGGTTTAGTGTTCTTCTCTTTTTGAGAGGAACTTGTAATGTTTTTGTAATAATTTAGATTTTTGATTCAATATATGGAAGTGCAAATTCCGCTCGGAGGTTTTCTAGCAACGGGAATAGCGTCGAAGTTCTGTAAGGATTTTATTTTCTTTACAGTTATTTTTATGCTTTATTCTTACATGTTATATTCAACTTGTCTGTGGTTAAATTTAACTATGCTAGCTGTTTAGTAAAAATGATGTAATAACGACGTTGTTATGCTTGCGAAATATTAAATAGGTAAAAATCTTTAAAATGAATTGATTTTGTTTTTATTCAAGATTTTATACTAAGAATGTTAGAGAGAAATATATTATTTTTCATTACAAACTTAAACCCGAAAATTAGATTTTAAGGTTTAGTTATCCGGTCTAATTTAGAGTAGTGCTCTTTTATTTGTTGGTACAATCGCCCGGTAGTTAGAGTGAAACTCTATTTCAAAAGTTTTTATAAGAATTATTATGTGAAAATGTATTGACAACATGTTTTCAATAGTGGTTTTAAAACTTGAAAGTTAGTACTCGGATAATTAAATTCTTAAGTTTAATTTGGACACCTTGAATAATGTTTAAATTGTCTAACCCCACCAAAGGTGGCATTTAAATGGTTCATTTTCAATCTCTTAGAAAAAGGAATTAATTTAATTAAGCATATTAGTTATCAACCCCACCCATAGGTGTTAATTGATTTGTTTAGTTAACAAAGAATATCTAACCCCACCAAAGGTGGTATTTATATAAAAAAGAGAGAATCAATAAAATATCAATTTATATCTTTAATAACCTAGTTAATATGAGCAAGCATAATTAATTTAGTTATTATATCCATAAATACTCCGCTAATATAAATGATAAAAATTTGCATGAATATTTATTGAATCCGTATATATGTTTATTTTTAGATAATTATTTATTGAATTTGTATCTATGTTTATTTTTATGTTATTAGATTATATTTAATTAATCTGTATATATGTTTTATTTTATGTTATTAGATTAGGAACACAAAAACCAAACTATCGTGACAGGATGTTTAGGATTTAATTTCGTTTTTAAAAGATTGAATAATAAGTTAAAAACCACATACATTCCTTCCTTAGATCGACCTTGGGAGTATACTTATCATTTTCTACGAAATGATTCGTGCACTTGCGAGAGTTTTATAAATATTAAAACCAAAGTATTTGCGGGAATCGGCGATGCCGGTTTTCATTCATCAGTGGGTCAGGGGACTCCTCCTCCAATCACGCGGCATAAGATAGGCCGCATCTCGAGTGGGGAGGTCAGGAGATTCCTCTTCCAATCACGAGGCAATAGGGTGTCTTGCATCCCAAGCGAGAAGGTCAAATGACTTGTCCCCACTTGAGGTCATGAAATAAGACTCCCAAAGTATGATTGCGAGCATATTTTGCATTTCGAGTGGGGGGGTCAGGGAACTCCTCCAATAACGAGGCATAGGACGTATCCCGCATCCCGGGTGGGGGGGTCAGGGGACTCCTTCTCCAATCATGGGGCATACGACGTATCCCGCATCCCGAGTAGGGGTCAAAGGACTCCTTCTCCAATCAAGGGGCATAAATTTTGTGAGATATGGGACATGCGAGGGTGAAAACTCTACCCCATATGCACTCCAGGAAGAAATTACTTTAATATTTTGCGTGATATGCAACATGCGAGGGTGAAAACCCTATCACACATGTGCTCCAAACTTTGAGGAATTGATTGCTTTAATATTTTGCGAGATACACAACATGCGAGGGTGAAAAACCTACCCCACATGTGCTTCAAAATTTTCTTACACGTAGAATAGTCAATATTTTGACAAACTCATAGTTAAATACTCGAAACATGGGAGTTCATGTATCGACCTTACATGCCTAAAGAAAACACGATGCTAACTTCATAATAACTTCATCAATATTTGGATAATGAATTGGTGGTATACACCATATGTGGCGTAAATAATCCCACTTTATAATAATGAATTGGTCGTATATGCCATGTGTGGTGTGAATAGTCCCACTTTATAATAATTTCTTCAACAATGTTTCTTGTCATGATGGGATAAATAATACGACTTGTTAATGAATCTCGTTAAATAGTTTTCAAAGACCAAAAATATTGTCATATTTCAACAAGTATTGATCCTCTTATAATTTATTTTCGAGATGTATGGATCACACAGATCTCAAGGTGCATCAATTTTTACCTTAATCACCAATATCAACCCCTACATTATATAAAGAAAGGCATGTAATGATCATCTCGTGCATCATATAAACTCACCTTGCTTGATGCACATAAGCTTTCTTTAATTTGTTGGAAACTCTATCCTCCTCGTAATCATGGTGAGATAGTACTTGTTGGAATCCCATGATCCACTTATATCAAAAGATTTTGTCTGTCCTCAATGCGCCATCGCAATCATTTCTCTAGAAATTTCTTGCCCCATAATGTAGATAAAAGAATAAGTCGAGCTTCTCGCGTCTTGTTATAAGCCCATTTAGATTAAAAAAATTCAATTTGTTGTCCTTCGATTATTAGAGCTAGAGAGAAAGAGGATACATCTTTTTGATGAAGAAGTGAGTGATGATCAATAATCAGAATAACTCATCCTTCAAGTAATGGGCCCTCCACGAAATATTTAATAAATTTTTGGGTTTACTCGTATGAAAATTATTCAGTTCCCTCACATAAATAATTAAGCATCAGGTTTTGCATTCTAAGAAAAAGGTCTAATCACAGTGTAAAAAACCCTGCCCAAGTAAAAGAATACGAAGAAACAGTTCTCCCCTGCTTGAATCATCGTCCATATATACGATTGCACTCCCTTTCTCAATGATCAACATTAGCACAGATTGCACAAGAATGATCACATCTCCTTCCAGAAGTGTTGATTCACCAGTCACTAAGGAGACCCCTCAAGTCCTCACAGTAGACCATAATTTCCAAGCCGTGCAATCTATTCTATTGTTCGTTAGGTTGTGGCTATCCAACAAGTTTCTCTTTAGTCCGTTCACAAGTTTGTACCAGGGAATGACCAGATCATTCTGTTAGCGGTCAGAACTATAACAGCCTACTAGATATCATAATAGATCGCAACACCAACTAGCTCGTGGGTTGGTGGTTTAAGGTCAGTTTCAGATTGAAAGCAAATCCACACTTGTCAGTTCGTGGCAGGTATATCTAATTCATCGTTTATGGTAACCGATCAAGTGCAGTTCTATAGAAATTGGCCCAGTTCGCGATCAATACCTAGTGAATATTCAAAACCCAGGTCGCGATCATCACCACATGAATCAATCAAATAGGTGCAGTCCATTACAGTTTACTTGGGTCAAACTAGGCCCAGTTGGGAAGTCCAGTTTGTTACTAACAAAAACACAAATCTACCACCCTCGTTCAAATTATTCAGAGCAACCTGTTTCTTTGAACGAATGACACCTGCCTCAAAATGTTCATAAGAATCTGAGCCAAATCTTTTGCGCAAAAAGTCATCCAAAATATCTCCAATTGTATCCCTTCCTGAACCGCTAATGGACTGAAAAAGGACAACTGCCCTCAAACCTTGCCTCTTTATTTCCAGAAACATCCTTTCAAGTAATTGAAGCTTACCGCTTGTTTCAATTCCAACTCCCAAATACTCAACCTCTTGAAGACCTTCACAAAGCAAGCCTTGCAATTTTGGATCCACAACATAGGGATGGTCGCAGCACTTTCGAGCAGATATAAGCATATCATGGAGAGCCCCAACAATGTCAGTCTTCGATGATGACCAAAGCAAGGTGCAATTTGATATCATAGCAGCACAGTATTGTTCAACCTGCACATTGGATAGCTCTACAGGAACCCAGTACTCTTTAAATCTTGGAATGTCTAATTGGAATCCATGTACCACATAGCTTGACAACCTCTCCTTTAATTTACCAATACTGTCAGAGGAACTGGTCAGCAGAGTATTACGATTGTCTGAACCACTAAAAGAGTGAAGTGCAGACAATAAATTACAGTAATCAGCAGCAGTCTCCTTTAGGTGACCACCAACAAGGAGAAGCCACATTTTAGTAGTAAGCATCTTAATTTTTGCAGAATGTGAACATATCCGAGTCTGTAGACAATCATCCAATACAATCAATTCCCATGCGACATCTGCTAACACATCTAGATCCTCTAAAGCAACTTCGGGTGTAGTTATTAGCACTTGAAATAAAATGCTGCCAGTTCCCTCATAAAACTCAAGTTTCCTAATACGTGCTCGTAAATCTTTGTTTCCATTATACACAACTGTGTTCATAGTTCGTGCCACACAGAAGAATACATCATCCCAATCACAGAGGGAAGCGGAAGTTGAGATGATGAGAAATGGCAGAGAGACATCCGGCTGCAGTGAAAGTATAAAAGCAACCACCTTCACAATTCGTCCCGGTTCATAAATAAGAACATCATTCTTTCCATTGTACCAAAGCTCACGCAGCTTGTTGATGTAATCTAGATTAATACCATCTCCTAATGAATTTCCAGTTGGCACTTGTGACAATTTAAGTGAAAAAATTTCACCATCCAATTTCTTGTCAGCTGTAGAGGAACAAGCCATTTTTGCCTTCTTTCGTCTATTCTAGTATTCGAATATAAGGCCCTGACCTTCAGGTGAATTAAATAATGAAGAATTTTCCAATTCCCATGTAGCATATTTATAATCAAGACCATGCCATTTGACAAACCACTCATGATGGCAATCCAACGTATCAACAACATCATCTTCCGAACACTGGTTATGCTGCCTGGGGGATATCAAAGATCTTTTTTGTAGCAAACGACGAGGAACAGTCCACTGTTTCTTCCATCTAACCTGAATTTTTTTGTTGCACTTTACAATAAGTAAAGGAGCATCACGAAGCAACTCATTTTGCGGCACCCAGCTATTGTGAAAATGTGAAAAACCTTTATATTTAACAAAATACTCTTTCTGCTTTTTCAGCCCATCAATATCTGATATGTCCATCTCTCTAGAATCCTATATTGACTTAATTCCTTCTGACACTGATTGTACACCAAACCTTATCTTCTTTCTAACACATATTAGACAATACCAAACTCTCAGAGGAACATCATCCAGAGGAGGATCTAGACAGGAAAGATGATAGCTTCTGCTGCACCCTTTTCCATCACAGCACAAAAGCTTTCCCCCAAGCTTGCAAACAAGGCATGTATTTTGATTACCAACTGTTGAAGATTCCTTTTGCTGCATATCGCTTTTTTCCTTTTTCTAGCCAACCCAATTTTTGAAAACCCGCTACTCATAAATCTGAATCTGCACCAGTAGCACGCGACTTGCCTTTGTCATCTTCTTCAGCCCATTGAGCGACCTAAACCCAGTTTGCGATTCCCTTAACGTACCATTGAAAGTTCCAGCTCGTGGTTTGCTCGATCTGCGCCACTACCTTATCTAACAATAATGACGTGCACCAACTACATCTCGTGACCCAATCCTCCCCGATTCGGACCACGACCTGCACCAGCTAGGAATGAAACTAGTAGTAGTTTGGGACTTGTACTGTTCATGTAGATATCATAACAGATCGTCCAATTTGTTTTCATAGACCCCAATGTTGTCTTGTATGCGCTAGAAGCTACCCAGATTCACAATTCACCTTTCTAGCACAACAATCCATATCTCTCCAGGTCGTTCACATAGCGAGCTGAACGATGGCGGCCATGGTGGAGATGGTTTCAGAGTACTCACCCTCTGCACATGCGCTAGGTATCGCAGCCTGTTATTCGTTGGCCTCCTGTCCATCTAACGGTCTCCAATTTGGCTTATCGAAATACTTGTAGCCCACATGTGCACCAAATATGTCTCACTTCATAATAACTTCATCGTTACCCCATTAGTAGCCCACATTCGGTAGGGTGAGAAACAGGTCGTTAAACCCCAAGTCAGCTTCCTATAAACCCCGCTTTCCAACAATTTTTTTTAACGAACTATCTCTTTGGTCCTTGTTGGACCTATTGGAAGTTGCAATCTTGTTGGAATAAGTAAAATTGATACGAGTTGGAAATCGGTTTGAGTTTCCAACACTGTGACACCCTTATGAGTGATAAGTGTCCATTTTTGTGGAGTAAATAGATAGGATCCATAACAATTTATTTGGGTCAAATTAGGCTCAATTGGGAAGCCTAATTCGTTTCTCTCCAACCCAATTTTACTCGATGTTCATCGAGTTTCATAGTTCATTGTTTAACCAATCCACAAAATAAAGGAAACAATTCTCAAATAATCCCAAACGACATGAAACGAGCTGGGAATGAAACTAGTTGGGAATGAAACTGGCAACAGTTAGCAGCTTGCCTTGTTCATTTAAACATCATAACAGATCGTCCTTGTTAGCGATCTCATGATTCACTTTTCCAGCCTCAATGACCCATCTCATTCTGTTCAAGCGACGTCGCGCACCTATTCGTCCCTTTTTAGTTTTCCAACTCCAATCGATCAGCACCTAGTCCGTTCTTCCTCAGTTCGCGGCAGTTCAACCGCATAAGTTCAACTGATCGAACCCCAATTTATGACATATCTAGCCCAACCCGTCTCTCTTCTACTCGTTTCTTCATTTCTTTAGGCCATTAATTCATCTCATAGAATTGTTTCTTGTGGGGTAGGGTTTTCACATAGGCCGAGCCTGGCCCAGTTCGTTTAAGATAATGTTTATGCAGCCCATTGTTCACAATCTTATTCAATATGTATTATCGCCACCTCTAATTTACGCCATTTCCTACCAATACATTTCCTTGTCAGTTCACGAACTGTTTATCTGGTTGTGTGTGTTAAAATCAATTGGTGACAGCCCATGCTGTTCATGGTAGTGTTTACAGTTGATCTTGTTCTAAGAACAACCAACGCTTGTTAACTTACCTCGTGGCGGGGTGATTTGGACCAACACTCTGACATCAGTTTGTTCCCAAGTCCGCATTAGCCACAGTTCGTCGTGGTCCTACTTTAGCGACCTACAGGTCGCCCTGGCCTTAGTTCTAAATCTGTCTTTGTGGATTGTTGATGAGCGAAAACCGGCATCGCCGATCCTGCCAATACTTTGGTTTTATATTTATAAAACTCTCCCAAGTGCACGAATCATTTGGTAGAAAATGATAATTATACTCCCAAGGTCGATTTAAGGAAGGAATATATGTGGTTTTTAATTTATTATTCAAACTTTTAAAAATGAAATTAAATCCTAAACATCCTGTCACGATAGTTTGGTTTTTGTGTTTCTAATCTAATAACATAAAAATAAGCATAGATACAGATTCAATAAATATTTATGCAAATTTTATCATTTATAATAATGGAGTATTTATGGATATAATAACTAAGTTAATTATGCTTGCTCATATTATCTAGGTTATTAAAGATATAAATTGATATTTATTGATTCTCTCTTTTTTATATGAATACCACCTTTGGTGGGGTTAGATAATCTTTGTTAACTAAACAAATCAATTAACACCTATGGGTGGGGTTGATAACTAATTTGGTTAATTAAATTAATTTCTTTTTCTAAGAGATTGAAAATGAATCATTTAAATGACACATTTGGTGGGGTTAGATAGTTTAAACTTTATTCAAGGTGTCCAAATTAAACCTAAAAATTTAATTATCCGAGTACTAACTTTCAAGTTTTAAAACTACTATTGAAAACATGTTGTCAATACATTTTCAGATAATAATTCTTATAAAAACTTTTGAAATAGAGCTTCACTTTAACTACCAGACGATTGTACCAACAAATAAAAGAGCACTACTCTAAATCAGACAGGATAACTAAACCTTAAAATCTAATTTTCAGATTTAAGTTTGTAATTAAAAATAATATATTTCTCTCTAACATTCTTAATATAAAATCTTGAATAAAAATAAAATCAATTCATTTTAGAGATTTTTACCTATTTAATATTTCGCAAGCATAACAACGTTATTATTATATCATATTTACAAACAGCCAGTAGAGTTAAATTTAATCACAGACAAATTAAATATAACATGTAAGAATAAAGCATAAAAAATAACTGCATAGAAAATAAAATCCTTACAGTACTTCGATGCTATTCCCGTTGCTGGAAAACCTCCAAACGGAATTTGCACTCCCATTTATTGACCTATTTTGTCCAGTTTTTCCAATTTGTTGACTTTTCCTCATTTATTTTATGAATATATTTGTGATGTATTGCCTACAGTATTCCTCTTTGAGTCTTTAAGTTATATTTTTAAGCGAAAATACCTAAAAAATAATAAAATTACCTGTGATTCCGAAAATACAAATATATATAACTATATGATAAAATCATATATATATATATATATATATATATATATATATATATATATTTAATCAATTAATGTGCATAAAATCATGGTAATTTTAGTGCTTTTTAAGCACTCATCAATTGCACTCATCAATTGTGCAAGCGCTCGTTCTTCCAGCTTGCTACCTATTCCTGCCCATTTTTTGTGTGCAAGTAAATGTCCCTAAAACGAGATAATTCTCCTTGGATTAAAAATGAAGGTCTCAAATACCAACTATAGAGTAGAAAGATTTGAGTTCCCACAGACGGCGCCAATTGTTTGGAGAGAATTTTATGGTTAGGGATTCTAGTGATTTTTTTAGAGAGAAGTGAAAATATGGACAAATGAATAGATCCTTTATTCTTTTCATTTAAGGGGTATATATATGTATGCCATCCTACGCACGTGACAAGGTACGTATAAGCGACTTGTCTACATGGTTATATACGTAGTAAAATTGTACACGAACTAATTTAAATAGAAAGCAGATCGTTACAAGCGTTACACATAAATAAAGGGAGGTTGTTATATGCAGGTTGCTCATGGAGAGGGAGGACCTTAATGACATCGGGATATCATAGTTTTCACCAAGTATTGACATCCAAGATATCACAGTTTGTGGCGAAGTACTTTTGTTGACTGTGTTGTACGCTTTATTAAGCTCGTTGGGCCCCGACCTTTTGTTAAGCCAACTTTATATCCTCGCTATACCCTAACGGGGTACGTGTACCTATTAGGTCGTATGTGTGTTACATATTTAATACCAAACATCCATAAACACTGAAAACTATTTCTTTACCACTCTTTCTTCAGGCCAACTGTTTCTGCAACTCTTTCATCAGTTACTGTTCTTGTTTTTAGGAAAAAACTTGGAACAACTGAGAAGCAATAACATATCGGTACAAGCAGTAAGTGATATTATGTAAAATTAAATTCTAGTTTATACATGTTCTGAATGTAATGTGCAGGATCTCAAACTAAATTCTTGTTATATTGTCTTATAAACATGACAGTACATTTCTGAATATAGTGTATACATTAAAATTAAATATGTATGTGCGAGTTACATAAACTATTAGTTATATTACATATTCTCAGTAGTTTATGTTTTTAGTTTGCCATTTCACAAATTATAATATCTTAAAGGTTAAATTACAAGTTCTTGTTTATATAGTTTATGAATGTAATGTATAGGTTTTCAAACTAAATTCTAGTTATATTGTATTTTAAATAACTAGTGCATTTGTTAAGTTTTTGAATGTAATGCATACATTAAAATTAAATTTGTATGTATATATTACATAATCTATTAGTTATCTAATATATTCTTTGTAGTTCACGTTTTTAGTTTGACAAATTATAAGGGGTATGGTTCAATATCCTTTTATAACAACAAATGAAAAATTGAAAAGATTTTAATTAATGTAATTGATTTTAAAACTTTATACATTATATGAAATAATTTTATATTGTCTTTTATAATAGGTGAGTTAAAGATCTGCATAATACTTATGCATAATGCATAGTGAATTTTTAAAGATGAAAAGGACTAATACATAAATGGTATTTCCAAAAGAATATGCACACAAAAAATATAAATATTGAAGATTTGAAGAAAGAAGTCATTGAATACCTACAATCAAAAACATATATCAATCTAAAGATAACTTGTCAAAGGTTTCATTTAGCTATCAATGTTGCAGACAACAAAGATATTGAATTTTTCTTCAACCAAATCATTAACAAAGAAAATAAAGGACTCTTTATGTTGTATGTAACACAACATAATGAACAACAAAAGACAGATGTAACAAGTTTAGCAAGTGATGAACCAAAAAATAACGATACCAACTTCTCAACAAATTAAGATACAAGCGAGGAAATATACACTGGTAAGGTGTACAAGAGCAAAGAAGATCCAAAGCTAATGATATCCAATTATGCAGTGAAACAAAGATTCAATTATATAACCCAAAGCTCCAATAAGACTTCTCTAAGATTGAAATGCAAAGATGACAATTGTGCAGGAAAGATGGCAGCAAGAAAATAGGGGAATCAAATGTATTTGACGTAACAACATAGAATTTTGACCATTAATGTATAGAGAAGTACAAGCAACAAAGAGACAAATATCCTCTTACAAATACATTGCGGAAAAGATAAAAAGCACTTTCAAAGACATAGTATGAAACTAAGGCCAAAGGACATAATTAGTGACATCAAGAATGAAATTGATTTGGATGTAAGCTATAAAAAAGTATTCATGGATAAAAAGGAAGCAATTAAGATTGTAAGGAGGAGTCCTACAGATTCCAAAGGAATGTTACCTTCATTTTTCTATATGTTAGAAAATAACAACCCAAATTCTTACACAAATAAAAACAGATACTGAATCAAACTTTTGGTATGAGTTTTTATTTGTAGTTGATGCTACATTCCTAAAGGAACGAATTGGAGGAGTATTGTTGGTTGTAGTAATCAAGGATAGGATAATAAATAGTAACTCAATTACTCTTATGCTATGATTAGTTGATAATTAAATATTATGCATATACATATATGATATTTTTTCCATATCTCCATAATTTCCATTAGAAATTTTTCTAAAAAACTTCAATTGTTGTAATATTAATTATGAAACACATATTTTCTAATTCTAATGAATGATAGTGGCATTACAAAAATGTATGTAACGTTTACATATAAAAATTAAAAAATATGTAATACTTTCATACTTATTACTATATTAATTACTAAAAATTGTGCAAGTATACTAAATTATTTCTTATTATATTTCAAATTTATGCAATTGCTTTTGGATTGGTAGATGGTGAAACAAAAAAAAATTGGAAGCGGTTTTATAGAAGATTGAAACTACTTATAAAATTAATGGAAGATTTGGTGATTGTGTTAGATAGAAAGCTAGGAATAAAGTTTGTAGTGTCAACAGTTTTTGAGAGGGAAGCACATCATTGCTATTGTTATTATCATATGAAGCAGAACCTTGTGATGTGGACCCTGTAGGAAAATAACCCTAGGAACCCTCAAGCTCAAAGAAATAAGAACAATTGAATTGCTAAGAACGTGTTGAAGATGATCAGATTAGAACCCTAAAGAAACAAAGTTCTTAAAACCCCAATCTTGAGACGCCACAAAGGATGATCATTTCCTTTGATAAGTCAAATTCAAGCATTCAATCAAGAACACAAGAAGGCAAAGCAAAAGCTTTACGAAATATATTTTTCATTAATGATATTTGTTCTTACCTCTAAATTACATAATTCTTCTTCTATATAAGCAAGAAACCCTAAAAGAAAAAAACTCTAGATGGAATGAACCTAATGGGCCTATTTAGTTATGGATTGTGCCTAATCTAATCTTAAAAATAGACTAAAAGACATAAAATAAAAATCTCACAATTTACTAAAATAAAAATTACTAAACATAAAAGGTCCATAATTAATTAAAACAAAAATATTGCTTCCTAAATTAATCCTTGCATCCAATTTACTATTCCAAATTTATCCCTTGTGTAGGATCTTGAGAATCTTTAGAATATTTGTAAACATAAACTTGGTTGGCATCTCAATCTCCATTATTCTCCTTCTCTTCAAAAAGATTCATCCTCAAGTCTTAGCTTTGTAAGTCAATTTGGTATTGTGAATTTAGGTATGAAGTCTATTTGATGTTGCATGCCTCGTAAATGATGTAATCCATGGGGAATCTCTTCAAGAAATTGATCCTCAAAGTCCTGAAATAAAAATACAATGACATTAGGCAAATATAAGTTAAGATTGTTAGTAGAAAGATAAATATCCTTGTACATAAGTACAAGTACTTATTGCCTTGCCATCATTGCACTCATAATCTCACATTTTTCAGTAATTACATTCATTTTTTTATTTTTCTCTCTTGTTTGCTCACTTTTCTCTTCTATTTGCTTACTTTTTCCTCTTTTTTGCCTACTTTTCTACCATGTTTGCTTACTTTTCTCTCTCATTTGCTCACTTTTCTATCCCTTCTCCTCACTTTTCTCTCTTTTTTGCATATTGTTCTTTCCCTTTTGCTCACTTTTTCCTACTACGTGCTCACTTTTCTCTCCCTTTTTTGCTCGACCTCACTTGCTCTCTTTTTATTTTCCTTTTGCTCACACTTTTGTTTTTCTCTCAACTTGCACTCTTCTGCTATCCTAATTTGGTCTTCATAAGTTTGCAAATGTTTCAGAGGAGCTAATACAACTTTTCAGTTGTTCATTTTAAACGAAAACGATTTCTATAACTGTCATATGGCACCCTCCTATCAAGCCGCCATGGTTGGCCAAACAATATGTGAGCAACATACATTGGTACCACATCACAAAGAATCTCATCTTCATATTTTCCAATTGGAAAAGGAACCCAAACTTGATTGTTAACCTGCAGTTCTCCCTCTATTAATAACTAATGTACATACATTATCCTTCGCGTGACATCTTGTTTGAAAAATATGATCACGGTGCTTCTCATCTCCTTCATCCTTAGGTGGTATATTCAAGACTTTCCTTGTGACAAGTAAATCTCCATGTACATATTCTTCCACTTCAACATCAGAACAATCCTTCAATGGTGGTATCTCTTCATCACACGAACTGAAACTTTCGATTTCTCCATTTGTCTGTACAACAATGATATTTTTATCTCGTTTACAACTTTCTATTTCTTCCACATTGGAATCAGTTTCTTCTTTGTCCAGCCCATGTCTTCTATGTCTTCTTTTATGTAATTTAGAACCGGAAGAGGATTCTAAATCATCCAACTTTGCATTCATCCTCTTAAATTGGTCATGAATAGATTGGATGAAGAATTTCAAGTCAACCTTATGTGATTCTCCTCCTTCCTTACTCATGTTGTTAATCTGTAAAATAAAATAAGATAACCCACACACACTCTCACATGTTTGTTCTCAAATAAGATTGTTATCACTCTTCTTTTTTAATAGTATTTTTGCTCTCTTTTTTAACACTCTCTCACGTGTTTTCTCTCAAATAAGATTGTTATCACTTTCCTTCTTTTAACACTATTTTTGCTCTCTCTTTTTTTTACCACTCAAAGCTCACACTAACCTCCTTTGTGTTCTAAAAAAAATCAAAGAATCCAACTAATCTCAAGAAGTAATCATTTTATTGGTGACAATCTCAAAATTTAGAATTCTAAAAACTTAATGGCAAAGTATGACAAAAAGAAAGTCCAAAGAGGAATCTAAATAAAGACTCTTGATCAACTATGATTCCCTTTTTTTTTAAATTAGTCTTGGGCAACAAGAATAAAATAAAGGGAAAACCAATTTCAACAACAACAATAAAACAAGAATTAGATTCTTGAACAATCTACTATTTTGTTCTCCTCCTCCTCTTCTTCTTCTTCTTCTTCTTCTTTTTTCCTTTTAGTGTTTTTTCTGCTGTTGTGAATAGAAAATTCACAAAAAAATTTATCAACCCTAATGAATAAGAAACGAAAACAACGCAAAAAGGTATGATAAATCTTGAACTCCTTATTTAGTGGTATAAATGGTAGAATTTGGGCTCGAAAATTGCAAGAATAAAGGCAAAGCTCAATTTTACATGTAGGAATCGAAACGAGCTTCGATTTGATACATTATAATAATTGTTTCAATACCCGAGTCAAAAGTTATGTTCATTTAAAGTTACAACTCCGATTTATCATTTTGTTTTTGAAAATGCAAATAGTAGCACTCTTCTCCTTTTATTTAATTTTTTTTTTGAACAAACATAGAAATAAAGAACAAGAAAAAAGATAAGAAGAATTCAAAGAAAACTACGAAACAAAATCCAAATATGAAAACAATGACAACAAAATTAAAAGAAAACATAGGACTCAAAACAATTTTTTTTTTTTGTGATTTGTGACTCAAGAATGCATAAAACAATCAAGAATGTAGAAAAAAAAATCAAACGAAGAATTATTTTTGAAATCTAAATTAAAAACATAGATAGATGATCTATTTTCAACAACCAAGGTTTTGATACCAAATGATGCGGACCCTTTAGATAAATAACCTTAGGAATCCACGAACTCAAAGCAATAAGAACGATTGAATTTCTAAGAATGTGTTGAAGATGATCAAATTAGAATCCTAAGGAAAAAAGTCCTTAAAACCCCAATCTTGAGACACCATAAAAGATGATCACTCCTATTGATTAGTAGAATTCAAGTATTCAATCAAGAACACCAGAAGAAGAAAAAAAAACAAAAGCTCTATGAAATATAATTTTCATCAATAATATCCGTTCTTACCTCAAAATTACATTACTCTTCTTCTATATAAGTAAGAAACCCTGAAAGAAAAACCCTAGATGGAATGGTTCTAATGGGACTATTTAGCTATGGATTGGGTCTAATCCAACCTTAAAAATAAAAAAAGACTAAAAGGCTTAAAATAAAAAATCATGAATTCACTAAAATAAAAGTTGCTAAACATAAAAGGTCCATAATTAATTAAAACAAAAATATTGCTTCCTAAATTAATCCTTGCATTCAATTTAATATTTCAAATCTATCCCTTATGTAGGATCTTGAGAATCTTTAGAATATTTGTAAACATAAACTTGGTTGGCACCTTAATCACCATTACCTTGTCTCTTTTCACAACAAACTTGTCAATAACTACATCAAAAAGGTAGCTTATGCATACACAAATTGAGTTTGAGAAAAATATAACAATGATTGAAGAGGAAATCAAACGAGCTATGTCATACTTGAAAACATCCAACTTCCAATCATAGGCAAGATCACAATGTCTAACGCCAAAGACAAGATATGACTTCATGAACTCAAACAATGTTGAGCACATAAATGCAATATTAATGAGGACAATAGATAGTTAAATACTCCTGTTAAATGCTTGATAGAAGAAATAAGATCACTAATACATAATTGGTTTTCAAAAAGAAGGACAATAGCGTTGGAAATGAGAATTCTAACAACTTGGGCTAAAGAGAAAATATAAAAAAGAATAAAAACAGAGAAGTTTACGATCATTGAAATCAATACTCATCTTGAAGAAGTTTAAAAGGACATAGAAAGTTACATTTTGGACTTACGTCTTGATGCATGCATTTGTGTGAAATTCTAGTTATTGAAACTACCATGTATTCATGTTATTATAGTATGTATACTAAGGAAACAAGACATATAAACAAATTTTTCAAAATATTACGACTCAAGCATACTAAAGGCTGCATATCTTCAATCTTTCCATTAGGAAATGAAGAGAAACGGGTAATACCAAAATCAATTAAAGAAGTCCTTGTATTACCACCAACAAATAAAGAGGAATAGAGAACGAGGTATCAAAAGTGAGAAGAAAAACAAAGAAATAAAGTCTTCACTTGGCGATTTCAAAGGACTAAAGAGACAAAGTACAAAAACAATTGCTGGTGCAAATACAACTTCCATCAAGGATTGAAGAACTATAGTTAAAAACAAATATGTTGGGAATTACTTTAAGTTCTTATTAGAATAATAACTTAAAAGAAACATACATTAGTAAAGCTTAAATATGAATTTTTTTATCATGATATTTTATCACTATAATTTTGGATAGTTTAAATTTTGATTGAATAATGTCACTTAAACATATGTAATACAGATTTACTAATGTATGCTTATTTCAAGTTATGTATTATGATATCAAGTTCAATTTGTATATAATTGATGAGTGCTCAAAAAGTACTAAAATTATCATGATTTTATGCACATTAATTGATTAAAAAGATATATATTTATATGATTTTATCATATATTTATATAAATCTATCTTTTCGGAATCACAGATATTTTTATTGTTTTTCAGGTATTTTCCCTTAAAAAAGTAACTTAAAGACTCGAAGAAAAATTCCAGAGGCAATACATCACAAATATATTCATAACATAAATGAGGAAAAGTAAAAAAAAGATGGAAAAATTGGACAAAATGGGTCAAAAATGTCAAAATAAAGGAAATCGCGCACGCAGCCGCCCAATGCATCGGCCAACACGCGCGTGCCTGTTCTCCATTTTGCGCAAGCCATTGCGCCCATCTACCGCATCCTCGCCCCACACCATCATGACGTCAGCAGTATGACATCATCATTCACTACTCCATGTTTCCTCCATTTTTAATCATTTTCTACACACTTTTTCTTCCCCTCCTTACCTATAAATACCATCATTCTCTTCATAACAAAACACACCTCAAAAACATCTTTTCTTCTCTTTCTTTCTCTCCATTTCTTAGTTTTTAGCTTTTCTTAGTTAGTTTTTATTAGTTTTAGAGTTCTTCTCTTTTTGAGAAGAACTAATTATGTTTTTGTAATTTATTTTCTTTTTGATTCAATAAATAGAAGTGCAAATTCCGTTTGGAGGTTTTCCAACAACAGGAATAACATCAAAGTACTGTAAGAATTTTATTTTCTTTACAATTATTTTTTATGCTTTATTCTTATATGTTATATTTAATTTGTCTGTGATTAAATTTAATTGTGCTGGCTGTTTGTAAACAATATATAATAATAACGTTGTTATGCTTTCAAAATATTAAATAGGTAAAAATCTCTAAAATGAATTGATTTTGTTTTTATTCAGATTTTATATTAAGAATGTTAGAGAGAAATATATTATTTTTCATTACAAACTTAAATCTGAAAATTAGATTTTAAGGTTTAGTTATCCGGTCTGATTTAGAGTAGTGCTCTTTTATTTGTTGGTACAATCGCCCGGTAGTTAGAGTGAAGCTCTATTTCAAAAGTTTTTATAAGAATTATTATTTGAAAATGTATTGAGAACATGTTTTCAGTAGTAGTTTTAAAACTTGAAAGTTAGTACTCAGATAATTAAATTCTTAGGTTTAATTTGGACACCTTGAATAAAGTTTAAACTATCTAACCCCACCAAAAGTGACATTTAAATGGTTCAATTTCAATCTCTTAGAAAAAGAAATTAATTTAATTAACTAAATTAGTTATCAACCCCACCCATAGGTGTTAATTGATTTGTTTAGTTAACAAAGAATATCTAACCCCACCAACAGTGGTATTCATATAAAAAAGAAAGAATCAATAAATATCAATTTATATCTTTAATAACCTAAATAATATGAGAAAGTATAATTAATTTAGTTATTATATCCATAAATACTCCACTATTATAAATGATAAAATTTGCATAAATATTTATTGAATCTGTATCTATGTTTATTTTTATGTTATTAGATTAGAAACAACAAAAACCCAAATATTGTGATAGGATGTTTAGGATTTAATTTTGTTTTTAAAAGTTTGAATAATAAATTGAAAACCACATATATTCCTTCCTTAAATTGACCTTGGGAGTATACTTATCATTTTCTAGGAAATGATTCATGCACTTGCGAGGGTTTTATAAATATAAAATCAAAGTATTGGCAGCATCGGCGATGACGATTTTGCTCATCAATAATGCATATATTACTGTAGTTAAACATATATTACCATTACATCTAACATGTCTAATGGATGTTAAATAATCATGTCATTTACTATAAATCCATATTACACCTATTTAAGTGATATTTATTATTCAATCAAAATTTCAACTAAACAAAAATATAGTAATAAAATATCATGATAAAATAGTCATATTTACTTTACTAATGTATGTTTCTTTCAAGTTAAATATTCTCATATGAACTTAATTTTTTTATATAATGCCTATTTTACAGTGGTTAAACGTATGTAACTATTACATCTAACATTTCTGATGAATGTTAAACAATCACATCATTTAAGTGACATTTATTATTCAATCAAAATGTCAACTATCGTAAAATATAGTTTTAAAATACATGATAAAATTCATATTTAAGCTTTGCTAATATATGTTTCTTTCAAGTTAAGTATTCTCATATGAACTTAAAGTTTTTATGTAATGCTTACATTGCACTAGTTAAAAGTATGTAACCATTAACATTTCTTATGAATGTTAAATAATCATGTCATTTATGATAATAAATATGGCTTTTTCATCACAATATTTTATTACTATATTTTCGAATAGTAAATTTTTTGAATGAATAATAAATGTCACTTAAACAAGTGTAATACATATTTATCATAAATGACATCACTATTCAACATCCATCAGACATGCTTGATGTAATTACATACATTTAACTATTGCAATATATGTGTAAGTCCCATTATTCTTGTGTTTATTTTTTGGCTTCCCGTGTGTAAAACACAATGTTCTTTTATTCTTACTTAGTGTATTTTTCATCCTCTATGCAAGTTCGATTACTACAAATTAGTAATACATACACGCATAGAATTAGGAATACTTTGTATGCAAGCATGTTTCACACACCACGAAGCTCGTTTTCATAGTGTGCATGCTATGTGGAGTTTTTGTTTCAATGAGAGAGCGTGGGAGCAAGCCAACATTATCACTTGTATTTTTAGTTCGGTTTGAGTATAGGTATTTATGGAAAGTGCTCAATAATTTTTGGAACTAAAAAATGTGGTTTTTTACAACCTCACCACATGCTAACCACCAAGCTCACTAGGGACCTCGCCATAGGTGTTGGCGAGGTGGCTGGTGAGATGGAAAATTCAAATTCTATAAATATCCCAATTTCTTATTTTTTTAGTATCCAAAAAAAGTAGTGGAGCTATATCAAATTGACAACTCGTTTTTCTATTTGTAGATCATTTATACCTTGAGTGTTGTTTAGTATTAGTGATTTGTGATATTGTAAGCAAAATTGTGCTTTTGAGTGGAGAGTACTAGAAATGGTATTAATGAGTGGGTTTTATATGTGAGCCATGTGTTGGCTATTTGTTCCCCTCATGCAATTGTTTCTTATGTGAGAAGCCTGTGTGGTTGTGAGCCATGTGTCGGCTAGTGATTGCATTTATGTAACATTTTCTTATTCAATTTACACTTTATTGGTGTTTGGTTTTTGATCACACCAATTTGGGCAGTATGGGCTTTGGAGGATAGCTAGGATTATGTGTCGAATTGGGTCATTACGAAAGCAGTAAGCAAGAGCAGTAATAAGTAGTTAAGGTGGAGGTTCCAACAGGTAGAGGTAATATTGGTTTTATTTCTTTCAAAGTTGTAACTGTCATATTGATTAGTGAATTGTTTGTTGTTGCATGATTTCCTTAATTAACTCGAGGATCTTACCACATAGATAGAGTTTCTATTTGGGTTTACCTCGTTATATCTGGTGTTATGCATGCTCAAATGTGTGGCTAGTATAATAAGAGCTTAAATAGTGTATATTCTGATATACTGAAGTTTAATCTTTGATTAAAAAGCTTTTGATATTTATCACTTTATTTCTATTTATTAAATTCTATATTTGCTACTTTATTATACTATCTATCTTTGATTATATGTAATGTAGTTGTGTTTATCTATCTTGTGATTTCCTCCTTTTGATTTGCATGTTTGAGTTGTGTTCTTAAAGAGTTAGTATCTCCTTAGCCTGATTGTGTATCAGGTCTCAAACTCTTTTAATGTTGTTATGCATGATCAGTATGTATGTTAGTATAATATGAGCCTCTTTTATATAAGTTCTAACACACTAGTTGTTGACTCTAATTAGAAAGTTTACTTGTTATATTTTGCCGCATGCTTTCTTTTCTTTTCTTGTAGCATGCCTCTAGCTTTCTAATAATAGATTATACTATAGTAAATTAATTTTCTTGCTCCTTGATTAATTTATTTTATTTATTTCTATTATGTACATATGAGTTTGATGTGAATCTTGAAGGATTCTATATCTCCTTACCCTAATTGTGTCCCAAGTGTGAGACTCTTTATTTGGTTTGTTATGTTTAGATTGTTCGCATGCTGTAAGAATACAATTATTATTTGTCGAATATGTTCCCTCATATGAAGTGATTGGAAATCCTTTTTTTTTAGTATGCATTCCTATCTCACATGCTATTAATTGTTTTCCATGCATATGTATGTTGCTAGTCTGGGTAGGAACCTATGAGGCACACCATTACTAGTGTGTTTGTATCAGATTGTTGTTTTCTATTAGTTGAGTGTTTTAGTTGTATGTTGAATTAAGCATATTATTTTATACTTTCACTGTCTAAGTTGCTTTATTTACATTTGTGAGGCCGGCTTGGCCAAATTGATATAGAGCTTGCGAAAAGATTTCATGGGTGACATCTCCACCCCTCATCTACATCCTGGTCACCTATTTAAGTCAAAAGAACAATTGACCTTCTTGTAATTGTTCCTACTTATGAGATTCTTCAATTGGTATCTGAGCCAAGTTACCGCTAATTGTGCTTAACAATTTTGGATGCTCAATCCTAGAGCTCTATCTATATACACACATCTTGTATGATTGTGCCATGTGTCACCTTTGGTATGGGTTGTTATTGTTCTATGAGGTTATGTATCTCCATAAACTTTTTTTGTATGCATGTTCCCTATTCTCTTTTTTATGCTTATCTTTTTCTTCCTCTACTTCTTTGTCTTGCATAGTATGTTGATTGCTTTACTTACTTTTATGCCTCATAAATTGATCTTTTACTAGTTTTCTTCCTTGCTAGTTAGTTTGATATACTCTTTATGTGTATTTTCCTTGCTTACTACTTGATTCTTTTTTTGTAAGTTCTACATGAGCATTGATGAGCGAAAACCGGCATCGCCGATCTTGCCAATACTTTGGTTTTATATTTATAAAACTCTCGCAAGTGCACGAATCATTTCGTAGAAAATGATAAGTATACTCCCAAGGTCGATCTAAGGAAGGAATGTATGTGGGTTTTAATTTATTATTCAAACTTTTAAAAGCAAAATTAAATCCTAAACATCCTGTCACGATAGTTTGGGTTTTGTGTTTTTAATCTACTCACATAAAAATAAACATAGATTGAATAAATATTTATGCAAATTTTATCATTTATAATAGTGGAGTATTTATGGATATAATAACTAAGTTAATTATGCTTGCTCATATTATTTAGGTTATTAAAGATATGAATTGATATTTATTGATTCTCTTTTTTTTATATGAATACCACCTTTGGTGGGGTTATATATTCTTTGTTAACTAAACAAATCAATTAACACTTATGGGTGGGGTTGATAACTAATTTGGTTAATTAAATTAATTTTTTTTTCTATGAGATTGGAAATGAATCATTTAAATGTCACCTTTGGTGGGATTAGATAGTTTAAACTTTATTAAAGGTGTCCAAATTAAACCTAAGAATTTAGTTATCTGAGTACTAACTTTCAAGTTTTAAAACAACTACTGAAAACATGTTGTCAATACATTTTTTCAGATAATAATTCTTATAAAAACTTTTGAAATAGAGCTTCACTCTAACTACCGGGTGATTGTACCAATAAATAAAAGTGCACTACTCTAAATCAGACCGGATAACTAAACCTTAAAATCTAATTTTCAGATTGAAGTTTGTAATGAAAAATAATATATTTCTATCTAACATTCTTAATATAAAATCTTGAATAAAAACAAAATCAATTCAGTTAAGAGATTTTTACCTATTTAATATTTCGCAAGCATAACAACGTTATTATTATATCATGTTTACAAACAGCCAATAAAGTTAAATGTAGTCACTGACAAATTAAATATAACATGTTAGAATAAAGCATAAAAAAATGACTGCAAAGAAAATAAAATCATTACAGTACTTCGATGCTATTCCCGTTGCTGGAAAACCTCCAAACAGAATTTGCACTCCCATTTATTGAATCGAAAAGCAAATAAATTACAAAAACATAACTAGTTCTTCTCAAAAAGAGAAGAACTCTAAAACTAAGAAAAACTAACTAAGAAAAAACTAAAAAAACTAAGAAATGAGAGAAAGAAAGAGAAGAGAAGATGTATTTTGAGGTGTGTTTATTTATGAAGAGAATAAGAGTATTTATGGGTGAGGATAAGAAGAAAAAGTGGGTGAAAAAATGATAAAAAATGGTGGAAACGTGGAGTAGTTAATGATGACGTCGCATGACGTAAGGGCGGTGGTGCGTGCGGATTGGACACAGATGGGCAGCGGTGCACGTAGACAGGAGCACGGGCACGCACAGGCATGCGTAGAATGCAGGAAGGGCTCGACATTGCATATAGATACATAGGTGGATGCTCGGTGTGGTAGGGTGCACTGCGCACATTTCTCGGCGCGACTGGGTAGCTGTACGCACGATTTTGGCATTTTTGACATTTTAGACCCATTTTGTCCAATTTTTCCATCTTTTTGACTTTTACTCATTTATTTTCTCAATATATTTATGATGTATTGCCTCCAATATTTTTCTTTGAGTTTTTAAGTTATTTTTAAGCGAAAATACCTAAAAAATAATAAAAATACCCATGATTATAAAAAGACAAATTTATATAAAAATATGATAAAATCATATAAATATAAATCTTTTTAATCAATTAAAGCACATAAAATCATAGTAATTTTAGTGCTTTTTAAACACTCATTAGTGCTTACCTACTTTCCTATTGTAGTGAGTTGTTGCACCTTTATCATTTGTAGTTGATAGCTTGGTATTTGTTGTTGAAATGCATGACATATATTTTCTTTGGTAGAATGGGATGTCTTTCCATAAATGTGTTCATAGTATAGGGTGAGGTTACATGATTGAATACATGCAAGTGTTATTGGAGGAAGATAGTGGAATCACTAGGAGTGTGTCAACTTGGAAGATAGTTGGACTCCTAGTCAATTCATTCTTAGGGATTTGATGCGTATTTGACTAATCCTAATTTTATTTGAAAACCCAATTGTTGAAACTTTTTAAGAAGCAAATTAACTTAAAAATAAACGCAAATAACACAATTGAATGTTGTTCACAAATGATTAAAAATGCTAAGGCATTTGATTTCGCTAAATCAATTCAATTTGATTTCAAGTCTTGTTATATGAGAATCAAAGCTAAAAGTGATGGTTGAAAAACCCAAATTTAACTAATACTCTCTCTCGAGTTATATTAGAATTACTTATCTATGAAAACCAACTATATTTCTATGAAGATTTAATCACAAACAAGCACATTACGATTTATGGAATTTCTAGAATAACCATATACATCATGCATTAGTTCTCACACTTGCATTCAACATACGGTATTTATCACAAGAAGCATTCATTACACATCTCCTCTCGGTCTCAATATAATGCAACAATTCATCTAAATCTTGGCCAGAAATTTAAAAGCATTAAGCATGGAAATAAATACTCAACTTGAAAACAATGAACTCATATAACAATAACAAAAGAAATCAGATTTTCTTGATTCAACTACATCATAGCCTTAGCAAAAACGAATTAGTTCATAATGGAAATAAGAACAAACATTATATCAATTGAATCCATGAATAACAAATCGGAATAAAATGCAAAAAATGAAAGTTAAGGAGAAGAGATGAAAAAATCTTGAAGATGAACACTTGGCAGCAACAATGGTGATAATCCTTCAAGCTTCTCCAAACTTTCTCTCCAAAATTGCTTTTTCTCCTCTAAAGATGTCTCAGACTTCCTCCTCTATGTTGTGGCCTCTTTCTCCATCTAATGGTATATATAGATCTAGGGTTTTGGGGGCAATTTTGGAACAAAACAATATAAAAAATGTGTTTGCGGACGAAACTCGTCAGCGGCGGGGTTTCCAAATTTTGAAACTTTATTTTCTTTCTATTTTCACTCAAACGCGATCATTGAAATTTGTCCCAAACTTCTCCAAAATCATGAGTTTACCTGAAATTGCACTTTAAACACGAAATACACGTGAAATTACATTTGTGGATTAAATAATCAAATAAACACAATTTTCACACAAATATCAACATTTAAATCATAACAATTTTCATGACTGATCTCAACTGCTCCATAAGGAAACACCTTGGTTACAAGAAAATGTCCTCACCAATGAGATTTTAGCTTTCCCGGAAAAAGTCTAAGACGGGAATTATAAAGCAACACTTTCTGTCCCACCTCAATGTTTCACCTCAAAATGTGCTTATCATGCTAAACCTTCATCTTGTCCTTGTATATTCGGGCATTCTCATAAGCATCATTCCTCATTTCATCCATCTCATTCAATTGTGAAAGTTTATAAAATATGGACCTGATTAACCTAGAGGGGGGGTGAATAGGTTATTTTTAATTTTTATTAATTTATAATTTACTAACCTAAACAGAGTGGCCAAACATGCAATTGTGTGTAAGAGTAAAGTGCGGAAATTATAACACACGATATTTTTAGGTGGAAACAACCTAGGCCACAACAATGACCTAAGAGGAAAACCACCGGTCCACCGGACCACCTAACTTTCCACTATGAAAATCAAATATTCAAGTACAAACTCGGTCTTATGCTACCCTCCTTAGGATACTACCCCAATGTACTTTAATTACGAGCCCCTGCTCTGTTTTCACAGTTTTCAAAATTAGCGTGAGCGGTTTCCAAACCAACGTTCCAATAAGCTCCTCGTCAATCAGATCGTTCACAGATCAACTGCAAAATAGTTAGCACAAAAACACAAGTGCCCGTGTGTGTTCTAGAACGGATTTAACAATGAATAATCCTAACTAGATGATTTAAAACAAATTTCATTTAAACCAAATCAACTAGTATATTCTAGGGCACAAAGATTACGCATAATTTCAATAAAAATAACTTTTTTGAAATTTAATAATTAAATCAAATAATCATGATCGTTCATAAAATTATTTAATTTAAATACCTATAAATCAAATCAATAAGAATTAAATTAATTAATATAAATCAAAAGCATATATATATATTAGTTACCTTTTCTCCCTCCTGCGTAGCTTTCAATATATATATATAACTTTTCTCCCTCACTGCTGAAGTAGTCATCTGGAACTCGATCATTTGTTTAGCTTTTCTTGATAGACTTGATAGGAGGCCTAAAAACAAATTTACAGGTAAATATTTTGTCCACGAAAATAGCCAACACTCATGGTCCTTACAAATTGCAACACCCTTTTTTCACCTGCTTCCTTAAGATCAAAATTCAGAATTTTAATTGCCCAATATGCCCGATGTTCCAATTCAGCTAGAAGGTGACAAGATTTTCCATACACCAATCTGTATGGAGACATGCCGATAGGTGTCTTGAAAGTTGTCCTATAGTCCCAAAGTGCATCATCTAGTTTCCTTGACCAATCCTTGTGTGAGTTATTTACGGTCTTTCCAAGGATCCTTTTCAACTCTCGGTTTGACACTTCAACTTGTCCACTAGTTTGAGGATGGTAAGGTGCTTCTATCCGGTGTGTTACTCCATATTTATGCAACAAAGCCTCAAATTTGGTATTGCAAAAATGCTTACCTCCATCACTTATAATTGCTCTAGGTGTGCCAAATCTGGAAAATATGTTCTTCTTCAGAAAATTGATCACAACCCTAGCATCATTGGTAGGGAAGGCAACTGCTTCCACCCATTTAGAGACATAATCTACACCAACAAGAATGTATTTATTAGAATTAGATGAAGGAAAAGGCCCCATAAAATCAATACCCCAAACATCAAATAAATCAATTATCAAAATATTATTTAAGGGCATTTCATGTCTCCGTGAAATATTTTTGCTCCTTTGGCAATCATCACACATTGAAACAAACTTGAAAGCATCTTTAAACAATGAAGGCCAATAGAATCCAGATTGCAAAATTTTTGCTGTAGTTTTTGTTCTACCAAAATTTCCTCCAACTTCCTTCGAATGGCAATGATGAAGAATGCATTCCATTTCTTCCTCTGGCACACATCTTCTAATAATTTTATCTGCACAATGTTTATACAAGTAAGGTTCATCCCAAAAATAATGTTTCAAATCAGACAAGAATTTCCTTCTTTGTTGATAAGACATGTCAGGAGGTAAAATTTTCTTGACAAAATAATTTGCATAATTAGCAAACCATGGAGCCGTTCGGATAGCAAGAAATTGCTCATCAGGAAATTTTTCATTAATTTGTCCTTCAACCTCAAGGTAATCTTCCTCCAACATGGACACATGGTCAACAACCAAATTTTCGGTCCCCTTTTTGTCCCAGATTTCTAAGTCAAATTCTCGCAAGGGAAGAATCCATCTTAGTAATCGCAGTTTGGCATCTTTCTTGGCTAGAAAATACTTAAGAGCAGAATGATCAGTATAAATAATGATTTTAGACACAATTAAATAAGATCTAAACTTATCATATGCAAACACTACTGCCAAAAGCTCTTTCTCAGTTGTTGCATAATTAAGTTGTGCATCTTTCAATGTCCTGCTTGCATAATAAATCACATGCAGCAACTTATTCTTCCTTTGGCCCAAAACAAAACCTATAGCATAGTCACTGGAATCACAAATTACCTCAAATGGAAGACTCCAATCCGGTGCACAAATTATAGGGACTGAAGTAAGCTTCTTCTTTAAAAGGTTAAAAGCCTGCAAACAATCAGAAGAAAAATCGAACTGTGCATTTTTAACTAACAAACTGCAAAGAGGTTTTGTTATTTTTGAAAAATCTTTAATAAATCTATAAAACCCAACATGTCCCAAGAAACTTCTAACGCCCTTTACAGTTGTTGGAGGTGGTAACTTTTTGATCACTTCCACCTTTGCACGGTCCACTTCTATTCCCTTTGCTGAAATTCGATGGCCAAGAACAATTCCTTCTTGAACCATGAAGTGACATTTCTACCAATTTAGCATTAAATTTGTGTCTTTACAACGCTGCAAGACTAAAGAGAGATTATGCAAGCAATTATCAAAAGAATGGCCAAAAACAGAAAAATCATCATAAAAACCTCAATAAGCTTTTCGACCATATCAGAGAAAATCTCTATCATGCATCTTTGGAAAGTTGCAGGTGCATTACATAAACCGAATGACATCCTTCTGTATGCAAAAGTACCATAAGGGCATGTAAATGTTGTCTTATCTTGATCCTTTGGTGCAATTGCAATTTGGTTGTACCCCGAATATCCATCAAGAAAACAATAATAAGCATGTCCAGCCAATCTTTCCAACATCTGATCAATAAATGGAAAAGGAAAATGATCTTTTCGGGTGGCGTCGTTCAACTTTCGATAATCAATACACACTCTCCACCCAATCACTGTCCTTGTTGGAATAAGCTTATTGTTTTCATTTTCTACAACTGTGATTCCTCCTTTCTTTGGTACACAATGAATTGGGCTTACATAAGCACTATCTGAAATCGGATAAATTACCTCGGCATCCAAAAGCTTCATCACCTCAGCCTTGAGCACTTCTTGCATTGTTGGGTTGATGAGTGCTCAAAAAGCACTAAAATAACCATGATTTTATGTACCTTAATTGATTAAAAATACATATATTTATATGTTTTATCATATATTTATATAAATTTGTCTTTTTCGGAATCACGGGTATTTTTATTGTTTTTCAGGTATTTTGGCTTAAAAACGCAATGTAAAGACTCAAAGAGGAATATTTGAAGCAATACATCACAAATATATCAATAAATAAGTGAGAAAAGGTCAACAAACATGGAAAAATCGGACGAAATGGGTCGAAAAGGTCAAAAATGTCAAAAAGACGGAAATCGCGCGCCGCAGCCCAGCCGTGCGCGCAGCCCAGCGCCCCAGCGCCCAGCCGCGCGCGCCCCAGCGCCCCACTCCGCGCGCGCTGGCACTGTTCACGCGCGCCGAGCTGCGCGCAGCGCCCCAGCAGCCCCCCTCCGCGCGCCCAACGCGTTTTCGCCCCATTTTTCACGTGCAGCCGCCCCTGTGACGTCATGCTGACGTCATTGATGACATCAGCAATTCCAATACGCGTTTTTACATTTTTTAATATTTTTTTAACATTTTTTTACTCATTTTTTCTCTCCATCCTCACCTATAAATACCCCCCTTCCATTCACTTCAAATTACACCTTCAAAACTCACTTCTCTCTCCTTTCTTTCTCTCATTTCTTAGTTTTTAGTTTCTCTTAGTTTCTTTCTAAGTTTCTAAGCTTTTCTTAGTTTTTCTCTTAGTTTTTAGTTCAATTCTGTTAGGTTTAGTGTTCTTCTCTTTTTGAGAGGAACTTGTAATGTTTTTGTAATAATTTAGATTTTTGATTCAATATATGGAAGTGCAAATTCCGCTCGGAGGTTTTCTAGCTACGGGAATAGCGTCGAAGTTCTGTAAGGATTTTATTTTCTTTACAGTTATTTTTATGCTTTATTCTTACATGTTATATTAAACTTGTATGTGGTTAAATTTAACTATGCTAGCTGTTTAGTAAATATGATGTAATAACGACGTTGTTATGCTTGCGAAATATTAAATAGGTGAAAATTTCTAAAATGAATTGATTTTGTTTTTATTCAAGATTTTATATTAAGAATGTTAGAGAGAAATATATTATTTTTCATTACAAACTTAAAAATGAAAATTAGATTTTAAGGTTTAGTTATCCGGTCTAATTTAGAGTAGTGCTCTTTTATTTGTTGGTACAATCGCCCGGTAGTTAGAGTGAAACTCTATTTCAAAAGTTTTTATAAGAATTATTATGTGAAAATGTATTGACAACATGTTTTCAATAGTGGTTTTAAAACTTGAAAGTTAGTACTCGGATAATTAAATTCTTAGGTTTAATTTGGACACCTTGAATAAAGTTTAAACTGTCTAACCCCACCAAAGGTGGCATTTAAATGGTTCATTTTCAATCTCTTAGAAAAAGGAATTAATTTAATTAAGCATATTAGTTATCAACCCCACCCATAGGTGTTAATTGATTTGTTTAGTTAACAAAGAATATCTAACCCCACCAAAGGTGGTATTTATATAAAAAAGAGAGAATCAATAAAATGTCAATTTATATCTTTAATAACCTAGTTAATATGAGCAAGCATAATTAATTTAGTTATTATATCCATAAATACTCCGCTAATATAAATGATAAAAATTTGCATGAACATTTATTGAATCCGTATATATGTTTATTTCTAGATAATTATTTATTGAATTTGTATCTATGTTTATTTTTATGATTTTAGATTATATTTAATTAATCTGTATATGTGTTTTATTTTATGTTATTAGATTAGGAACACAAAAACCAAACTATCGTGACAGGATGTTTAGGATTTAATTTCGTTTTTAAAAGATTGAATAATAAGTTAAAAACCACATACATTCCTTCCTTAGATCGACCTTGGGAGTATACTTATCATTTTCTACGAAATGATTCGTGCACTTGCGAGAGTTTTATAAATATTAAAACCAAAGTATTTGCGGGAATCGGCGATGCCGGTTTTCGTTCATCAAGTTTTTGGCGCCGTTGCCGGGGAAGGAATAGCGTTTTTAAATTATTTATCAAAATTTTAAAAACATTTTTGTGCTGTAAATAATTGTGATATTTTAATAATAATCAAATTTCAAAATTCATAATAAATAAAAAAAAAATAAAAAAAAATAAAAAAATAAAAAATAAAAAATAAAAAATAAAAAAAAATAATAATTTTTTTTGTAAAATAATTTAGAAATTTGAAATTTGAAGTAAAAAAATTTACCGTTCATAAATAGTAAAAAAAAAAAAAAAACAAAACAAAACAAAGAAAAAAAAAATTCAAAATTCAAAATATAAAAAATTTTAAGTTAATAAGAAATAATATAGCGTGAATAGTAAAATAAAATTACCGTTCATAAAAAAAAAAAAAAAAAAAAAATTTCAAAAACTTAAATTTCAAAAACTTAAATTTCAAAAAAAAGTTTTAAGTTAATAAGACATTATATAGCGTGAATAGTAAAATAAAATTACCGTTCATAAAAAAAAAAAAAAAAAACATTACTTGAATTTATACCTAATTAACTAAATAACATAAAAAGTAAAAATCTAAGGGAGTTCTGTCTAGGAGACTAGTTCTTGGAAGCCTTTGTGCCACTAGTCTTTCCTGGGAACGTTGCTCTGGCTAGGAGAATGGTATTTAAGGTGCCGTTTGCACCACCATTCTTTCCTGGGAGCACTCTTGGTTAATACTAATTATGTTACAAGTGTCAACAAAACTGGATTCTACCCATCAACCTGTTTTTGAGCCAAACATAGAACCAAGTCTTAATCCTTTACTAGAACCAAAAGAAATGGAGGAAAACCAACATATTAGGGAAACCACAATGAAAGAGTTTGCAAGACCGGTAATAGGCACGGCAACTGCCGCTATCCAGTTGGGGGAGGCTGCTCGGAATTACGACCTTAAAAATATTCATTTTTCTATGCTTCCTTCCTTTTATGGGTTACCTAATGAAGATTCTCTTTCCTTTATGAGAGATTTCTATGCTACGGTCCAAACATTCCCCCTCGGTATTCTAAACGAGGATCAACTTAGGATGAGATGTTTTCCCTACACTCTAAAGGATAAGGCCAAAGCTTGGTTGATGTCACTTCCCCCAGGTTCTCTGATGACATGGGGTAACATTTACAACAAATTCATGGGAAAATTCTATTCCCATCAAAAAACATCAGAGTTGAGAGGAAAGATTGCTACTTTCTCTCAGATGGATGGAGAACCATTCCATGAAGCTTGGGATAGGTTCAAGATGTTTCTCACTCAGTGTCCCCATCATAGCTTTCCCTTGCAGTTGCAGAACCAATTCTTTTACGATGGACTTACACAACAATGTCAGTTCATTGTCGACAACGCTGCAGGAGGAGCAATAGGAGAAAAAACTGCCTCAGAGACGTATAACCTCTTTGAGATGTTGGGTGCTAATTCCCAACAGAAAAGCTCCCGAGTGAGAAAAGCTGGAGTTCATGAAATCGACTCCAGTAATGAAGTTCAACAACAACTTGTTCAACTGACTAAGCAAGTTGCCCTTCTCGCTACACAAACCAACACCAATAATGATCAATATGGTTTGTATAGCAACATGGGACATGGTACTGAAGCCTGTCCATATCAAGGAGAAACAACTGGACCTGAACAGGTCAATGTGTTGGGAGCATATCAACAGAGACCAAGGTTTGATCCCAACTCAAATACCTATAATCCTGGGTGGAGAAGTCATCCAAATTTCTCTTGGAGGCAAAACAACCCTCCTTTCACTCAAGGCTCAAACCAGGCAGGTCAGCAATTCCACCCACCTATTCCAAGAAGCATTCCCAATAAACCAACCCTGGAGGACAACTTGAATTCTTTTATTCAAGTCTGTAGGGATAATCAATCTAAAACCAATCAACGGTTGGACTCTGTGGAAGCTTCTATCAAAAAGGTGGAAGTTCAAGTTGAACAGTTAGTTGAACATTTGCAAAAAGGCAAAGACTAATTCAATGAAGAGGAGACATTGAGTTTTTCATTCTGCAATCTCCAAGCAACGTCTTACTAGAAGACGATAAATTTTAGTCCTGTATGGGAGGTCACCCATTATTGTATTTTCCTTTGTTTTAGTTTGCGTGTAATAAAAATTCAGATGAAATAAAATTCGTTTGTTTCAAAAATTCTGTCCTTTCGCTTAAATTTAAAAAAAAAAAAAAAATATTAGGTTCCTTGCACTTTTTGCTTTTACGTTTTATCAAGTTATAAATATTTCTTAGAGATATCTACTAAAAGCAAAATGTTGATACACAATAGGAGGAGGATCATTTTCAACTACAAACAACCATGGGAGATGCTGAAGATAGGCGGAAAAAGATGAAAGAATATACAATGCCAATCATTGGCAATGTAACTTCCGGTATCCAATTACAAGAGGCTGCAAGGAATTATGAATTGAAAAAGATTCATTATTCTTTGTTGCCTTCCTTTTACGGTATCCCTAATGAAGACCCTTTGCATTTCATTCGAGAATTCTATGCTATTGTCCAAACCTTTCCACTACATGCAATTAATGAAGATCAACTTAGGATGAGGTGTTTTCCTTACACTCTCAAAGATAAAGCTTGGTCATGGTTCATTACTCTACAGTCAGGTTCTCTTAAAACTTGGGAGGCAGTCTATGAAATTTTTATGAGTAGGTTCTATTCCCATCAAAAGACTGTTGATCTAAGAACAAAGATAGCAACATTTTCTCAAATGTATGAAGAGCCCTTTCATGAAGCTTGGGAACGATTCAAACTCCTTTTCATTCAATGTCAAAATCATAGCTTTCCCTTACAGCTACAAAACCAATTCTTTTATGATGGATTGACACTACAGAGTCAATACATGGTTGATAATGCTGCTGGAGGTGCTGTAGGAGAAAAGACCGCAGAGGAAACCTATAATCTTTATGAGCTGTTGGGTTCTAATTCCCAACAAAGAGGTGGTAGAAGGAAAGCAAAGGTCAATGAAGTCGGCTCTGATAATGAGATAACCTTGCAACTTGCTGAATTGACTAAACAAGTGAAATTCCTCACTTCCCACCAAATTTCAAATCAAGAGGTATGTGAAGTGTGTTGTTCAATTGGGCATGGTACTCATAATTGTTCAAATACTTGTGATTCTAGTGTCGATGCCATAGAGGAAGTTCAATCTTTTCAAAGATATCATCCAAACACCTATAATCACCCAGCCTACACCCAATATCCAACACTAAGGTCAGATAACAACCACCCTTACCCACCAAGCCAATCTTTTAAGCCAACCTTAGAAGATAGCTTGAATGCTTTTATTCAAGTTAGTCGTGACAACCAATTGATGACTAATCAAAGGTTGAACACCATGGAGGCTTCAGTTAAAAGGATTGAATCTAAAGTTGGGCAACTGGCTGAACAAATGCAAAAGAAAGAACCAGGAAAGTTGCCCAGTCAACCAGAACAAGCAAAGGATGTTAGAACCCTTCGAAGTGGTAAGGTAGTCAATACTAGTTTACCTGAAATCTCTAACAATCTACCTTGTAGTTCAGGTAACAAAGAAGGCGATACTCTAATCTCGCAAAAAGGAGAAACAAGTGTTAAACTTAACAAGCCTTCTGAAAAACTCATTGGGGGGTCATCTGACACCCCCAAAATTCAAAAGACAACAGAACCACACCAGATACAAGTACCTTTTCCCCACCGGTTGAAAGAATCCAAACAAGATAAGCAATTCACTGATCTTTTTAATATGCTCTCTAAAGTAAATATCAATTTACCATTATTAGAAGTGATCATGAATGTGCCCTCATATGCCAAATTTTTCAAAGAGTTGAACACTAAGAAAAGGAGGTATGAACTGAATGAACGAGTAGTAGTATCAGAAATTTCTAGCGCTGTACTTCAGCACAAACTACCCCCTAAGTTGAAAGACCCTGGAAGTTTTATTATAAACATAACTATGGGGGATAGGAAGGTTGCTAAAGCAATGCTTGATTTAGGTGCTAGTATAAATTTGATGCCCTACTCTATATTCTTACAACTCAATCTAGGGGATTTAAAACCCACAACTATGTCCCTTCAACTTGCAGATAGATCTCTTAAATATCCAGAGGGAATAGTTGAGGATGTTTTGGTACAGGTAGACAAACTGATAATACCTGTTGACTTTGTGGTTCTGGATATGCAAGAAAATCCAGCATTGGACAGAGAGCACACAATATTGCTTGGTAGACCATTTATGGCAACTACTAAAACTATTATTGATGTCCAAGATGGAAATTTGACAATGACAGTCTTAGGAGAGACTGTTCATTTTAAAGTTTTTGATTCTTCACCTTTCCCTTCTATTTCTGCCATTGATGAAATATTCGATGTTGATCCTTTGGATAATCTTGTCCAAAACACCTTTTTCCGAACCAGAATAGAAGACAAGCTTGAAACCGTTCTTACACTTGAAAAGGTTGAAGAAGATTTAGATGAGGAAATAAAGGGGTACCTTGAACAACTAGACAATAATGAAGTGATGACAAAATCTAGTACACTTTTAAATCTACCCAGTTCTTCATCTATTAAAGAGGCCAATCCACCTGAACTTGAACTCAAAGACTTACCTGAGCACTTAAAATATGTGTTTTTGGGAGAAGGGGAAACTTATCCAGTGATAATTTCTTCAACCTTGACCAAACCACAAGAAAAAGAACTCATCAAAGTGCTTAAACAGTTTAAGAAATCTATAGGTTGGAGTATAGGGGATATAAGAGGCATTAGTCCAACAATGTGTATGCACAAGATCAACTTGGAGGACGGTGCTAAACCTGTACGAGAGGCCCAAAGAAGACTAAACCCAAACATGCAAGAGGTAGTTAAGAAGGAAATTCTTAAATTATTAGAAGAAGGGATTATCTACCCTATTGCAGATAGTAAGTGGGTTAGTCCAGTGCATGTGGTACCAAAGAAATCTGGGATAACAGTTGTTAAGAATGACAAAAGTGAATTAGTGCCCACTAGAATAATCACTGGATGGAGAATGTGTATAGATTTTAGGAAACTAAATTTATATACGAAAAAGGATCACTTTCCTCTTCCATTCATTGATCAAATGTTGGAAAGATTAGCTGGGCACGAATTTTACTGTTTTTTGGATGGACTGTCTGGATATTATCAAGTACCCATAGCACCAGAAGATCAGGAAAAGACCACATTTACATGTCCTTTTGGGACATTTGCTTTTCGCAGAATGCCATTTGGGTTATGCAATGCCCCTGCCACGTTCCAGAGATGCATGATATCCATTTTCTCGGACATGGTGGAAAAATTCATTGAGATTTTCATGGACGATTTCTCTGTCTTTGGGAACTCATTTGATGATTGCTTACATAAATTGACTTTGGTTTTAGAAAGATGCATTGAATGCAATCTAACCCTTAGTTGGGAGAAAAGTCATTTTATGGTTCAACAAGGGATAGTTTTAGGACATATAATTTCAAACAAGGGTATTGAAGTTGATAAGGCAAAAGTTGAATTGATATCCAAACTACCTCCCCCTACATCTGTGAAGGGGATAAGAAGCTTCTTGGGACATGCAGGATTCTACAGACGATTTATTAAAGATTTCTCTAAAATAAGTCGTCCATTATGTAACTTGCTATCCAAAGATGCTGATTTTGATTTCAACAATGACTGCCTTACCTCCTTTAATACCTTGAAAGATAAACTCACATCTACCCCTGTTATAATGGCACCAAACTGGTCTTTACCCTTTGAAATAATGTGTGACGCTTCTGATTATGCAATAGGAGCAGTCCTGGGACAAAGAGTGGAAAAGCGTTTACATGTCATCTACTATGCTAGCAAAACACTCAATGATGCCCAGATGAATTACACCACCACTGAAAAGGAATTCTTGGCTATAGTATTCTCTTTAGACAAATTTCGGTCTTATTTAGTAGGATCTAAAGTGATTGTGCATTCTGATCATGCTGCTTTAAGATACCTATTAAGTAAACCAAATGCCAAGCCAAGGTTAATCAGGTGGGTCTTACTCTTACAAGAATTTGACCTAGAAATCAAGGATAAGAAAGGCAGTGAAAACTTAGTAGCTGACCATTTGTCTAGGTTGATTTCTGACTTTAATTCTCTTAAAGATGAGAGTAATGACGATATAGTTGAAACCTTTCCTGATGAACAGTTATTTTTCATAGGTCCGAACCCATGGTACGCTGATATTGTAAACTATCTTGCCACTGGTGTTTTGCGACCTAACACTTCATATCAGGAAAAGAAAAGGTTTTTCAAAACTATTAAGGACTATTTCTGGGATGACCCTTATTTATACAAGATTGGTCAAGATCAAGTCATCCGGAGATGTGTACCTGAAGAAGAACATAAGAGCATTCTGACTTTTTGTCATGAACTTCATTGTGGGGGTCATTTTGGAGGAGAAAAGACAGCCCGTAAGATATTACAGTCTGGATTCTTTTGGCCCACTCTTTTTAAAGATGCTCATATGTTTTGTGCACAATGTGATAGATGTCAAAGAACAGGAAACATAAGCAAAAGAGATGAAATGCCTTTGACATCTAATTTAGTTGTTAAACTCTTTGACGTATGGGGGATTGACTTTATGGGTCCTTTTCCCCCATCTAATGGTTTTCAATACATTTTGGTTGCTGTGGATTATGTGTCCAAGTGGGTAGAAGCTATCCCCACCAAAACCAATGATGCTAATGTTGTTGTGAAATTCTTGAAAGATTTCATATTCAGTAGGTTCGGAACGCCTAGAGCTATAATAAGTGATGGAGGTAGCCATTTTTGTAACAAACTCTTTGATGGAGTACTAAACAAGTACAACATCACTGTCCTTGTTGGAATAAGCTTATTGTTTTCATTTTCTACAACTGTGATTCCTCCTTTCTTTGGTACACAATGAATTGGGCTTACATAAGCACTATCTGAAATCGGATAAATTACCTCGGCATCCAAAAGCTTCATCACCTCAGCCTTGAGCACTTCTTGCATTGTTGGGTTTAAGCGCCTTTGTGGCTGAATTGTGGGCTGTAATCCTCATTCATCAAGATTTTATGCATGCAAACAGAGTTGCTAATCCCTTTGATGTCCGCCATTGTCCATCCAATTGCCACTTTATGAGTACGAAGAACTCCTAATAGCTTGTTTTCCTCTTCATCATTCAAAGAATTGTTAATAATAACAGGAAAAGATTCAGAGTCTTCAAGATAGGCATACCGTAGATGGGATGGCAGTGGCTTTAGCTCAATCTTGTTGGCTTTCTTCTTTACCACTGAGGTTGGAGTTTCATTTATTCCCAACTCCTTGAATGTTTCATCACTGAAAAAATATTCATCAAGTGTTGCTAGTAATTCAGAAAATTTTCTCACTCCCTCATCTTCCTCCTCAATTATTGTAGATTTCACAAGGCAAGCTTCTAGTGGTAGCAATGAAGTTCTCTCCTCAAAAGTTTCCAAGATTAACCTGTCAAGAGTGTTAATTTGAAAACAAGAATGTACCTCACTTGGAAATTTCATTGCTTCAAAAACATCAAAAGTCACTTGTTCATCTTGCACCCATAGAATGAGCTTTCCTTGCTGAACATCAATCAATGTTCTTCTAGTTGAAAGGAACGGTCTCCCCAATATCAATGGTACCTCTCTATCTTCCTCCATATCAAACACCACGAAATCTGTAGGGAAAATAAATTTGTCAACATTAATTAAAACATCCTCAATTACCCCTTGAGGATATTTCACCGATCGATCAGCTAATTGTAAAGGGATTGAAGTGGGCTTCACTTCTCCCAGGCCTAGTTTCCTGAAAACAGAAAGTGGCATAAAATTAATGCTTGCTCTTAAATCACATAGGACTTTATCAAAATTACAAGTTCCTATAGTACAAGGTATAGTAAAACTCCCTGGGTCTTTCAATTTATGTGGCAGTTTTTAAACTTTTAATAATTAAAATCAAGCCCAAATTTAATTTAAATTATATTTTTGACTTTTATAAATTGCAATTAAATACTATTTTATTTGAAATTATATTTTTGGACACAAATTTGCAATTAATTAAGTTTTTCTATACAAATTATTTAATTTTATTAAAATATATAAAAAACAGTAAATACTAATTTATTAAACTAAAATTAACTAAATACATTAAGAACATAGCAATTTTAATTAATAAAATAGGTGAAAATAACTATATAAAATATAGTTATCAATGGTCATGATTAAGGAACCCGTATTCCTTATCATGACCTTAGTTTCATTCCAAATGTTCCTTATTAATATGCTGTCACTAGTAGTAGACTCCTATAAACCTAAGACATAGAAAAATTATCTTTCTAATTTTTCTCATCCTCTTGGAGAGATGCATTGATACCCCGAGCCAGAGTAGAGATGCATTGATATACCCTCCTTGGATTTGTGGGGTTTTGTTTCAAGAAGTAAGCCTCATTAAACTAGACCATCTTTAAATCCACCCTAAGTTCTTGGCATATCAATATCAGGTTGAGTAGATACCTCTGATGCGTATTTTTGCAAGTGTACGAATAGGTCAAGTAATAAAGTGTACAAAAGTACGGATATCGAACCACAAGGAATGGCGTTACTAAGTACCGAAATTGACTAATCCTAATTTTATTTGAAAACCTAATTTTTGAAATTGTTTAAGAAGCAAATTAACTTAAAAATAAATGCAAATAACACAATTGAATGTTGTTCAAAAATTATTAAAAACACTAAGGCATTTGATTTTGCTAAATCAATTCAATCCGATTTCAAGTCATGTTATATGAGAATCAAAGCTAAAAGTGCTGGTTGAAAAACCCAAATTTACCTAATACTCTCTCTCGAGTTATATTAGAATTACTTATCTATGAAAACCAACTATATTTCTATGAAGATTTAATCACAAACAAGCACATTACGATTTATGGAATTTCTAGAATAACCACATACATCATGCATTAGTTCTCACACTCGCATTCAACATACGATATTTATCACAAGAAGCATTCATTACACATCTCCTCTCGGTCTCAATATAATGCAACAAATAATCTAAATCTTGGCCATAAATTTAAAAGCATTAAGCATGAAAATAAATACTCAACTTGAAAACAATGAACTCATATAACAATAACAAAGGAAATCAGATTTTCTTTATTCAACTACATCATAGCCTTAGCAAAAACGAATTAGTTCATAATGGAAATAAGAACAAACATTATCTCAATTGAATCCATGAATAACAAATCTGAATTAAATGCAGAAAATGAAAGCTAAGGAGAAGAGATGAAAAAATCTTGAAGATGAACACTTGGTACGTAGCAACAATGGTGATAATAATCCTTCAAGCTTCTCCAAACTTTCTCTCCAAAATTTCCTTTTCTCCTCCAAAGATGTCTCAGATCTCCTCCTCTCTATTGTGGCCTCTTTCTCCATCTTATGGTATATATAGATCTAGGGTTTTGGGGGCAATTTTGGAACAAAACAACATAAAAAATGTGTTTTCGGACGAAACTTGCCGGTGGCGACATTATTCTCACCGTGGTGAGATTTCTGGAAAATTAAAATTTTGGTTCCTCTAATTCTCGCCGGTGACTAAATAATCTCGCCTATGGCGATATTTTTATCTACCAAAATCCGTGCTCTCGGGAAGATTTTCCCCATGCTCTCTATAAGATTTTCGTCGGCGGCGGGATTTCCAAATTTTGAAATTTTGTTTTATTTTTATTTTCACTCAATCCCAATCATTTAAATTTGTCCCAAACTTCTCCAAAATCATGATTTTACCTAAAATTGCAATTTAAACACGAAATAACCGTGAAATGACATTTGTGGATTAAATAATCAAATAAACAAAATTTTCACACAAATATCAACATTTAAATCATAACAAAAATGCAATAATTTGACTCTTATCAACCTCCCCGCATTAGGCATCAGTTGTTCTTGCGCGAGTTGAAACCTAACCAAAATCCTCCTTACGAGAGGGTTTAGGGGGAACCTCACCCCCAACCATAGCGCCTTCTAATGAAAGACAGTCCACCCAAATAGAGGTTGCTCACTATGATAAGCTCCCTTTGGAGGAATAATTATTTGAATTGATAAGGGGATTTTGTAGGTTTTCCTTAACGAAGGATGACCAACCCCTGGTATGACCTGTTGGTTCCCTAGACCCCTTATATATCATATTTTTCCTTCATATATGGGACATTTATATTTGGGTTTGGGGTATGCTCAACTTAATTGTTGGAGCGACCTAAGGAAGAATGGTAGAGGTAAAGGGTGGAGGCAGAGAGTGACTCGCCTCATTTGAGGAACTCGACCCAGAAGACGTCGAATCATTACTAACACTAGGATATTGGGGGCTCTCTAAGGATCCTGGACTTGAGGCTAAGGTCTCTTCTCTATGCATGATCTACAAAAAAATACTAAATATAAAAAAATGGGTAAGGAACGAGGAAAAGGAGTTACCTAGGCTTGAGTTTGAAAATAAAGGAAGTGATTCTTTAAAAACTGACCTAAAAAGAAAAAAAATGAAAGCTTTAGAGTCTCAAGGTTTGTGCTCTAAAAACCTAAACAAACAAGACTATAGTCCAAACTGAATTCTTACCACCAAACTAAAAAACCTTTGATAAATCGAGCTAATGGGACAAAGCATTTTTTCCTTACTATTTATTTATTATGCAGAAAATGATTATAAGTCCCAGCCCTGGCACCTCTTTATATGGAGGTACCCATTTTCTCTCTCTAGACAACTAACATGAATTTATTAGAGGAGCTGAACAGTTCATATTCACTACCTGGGAATTACTCACTAGCTCGACCTAGGCTCGACCTAGATCCATAAAATGTTGTACTTACACCGATTGTATCCCTCGTTTACACACACATATGTGTATAGTTTCTATGATTGACATCTGTACAAATAATGTACTATAAATAAATGAACGTTTTATGTAATCCACACATTCCACCAATTATCTTGACTTATCTCTAAGTTCTTCTCTTTATAAACTCGATCAATCTCAAACAATGTGCTTAGAGGAAAATCAATTCAAAAAAGATAAAAACCACCTTGAAATACAATAATGGTGTAATTACAATAATGTGAGAACATTGACGAGTGACAAGAAGTGATGCAGACCCTTTAGGCGAACAATATAGGAACTCATGAACCTAAAGGAAAAAAAATATTAATTTGCTAAGAACATGTTGAAGATGATCAAATTAGAACCCCAAGGAAACAAAGTCCTTAAAATCCTAATCTTGAAACACCACAAAGGATGATCACTCCCCTTGATAAGTCAAATTTAAGCATTAAATCAAGAACACAAGAAAGCAAAGCAAGAAGCTTTCTGAAATTTTCTTTTCATTAATGAATATTCGTTCTTACCTTCAAATTACATAACTCTTCTTCTTTATAAGCAAGAAACCCTAAATGAAAAAAAAACTCTAGATGAAATGGGCCTAATGGGCCAATTTAGTTATGGATTGGGCCTAATCCAACCTTAAAACAATAAAATACTAAAAGACTTAAAATAAAAGCCTACAATTTACTAAAACAAAAATTGTTAAACATAAGAGGTCCATAATTAACTAAAACAAAACAATTTCTTCCTAAATTAATCCTTGAATCCAATTTAATATTCCAAATCTATCCATTGTGTAGGATCCTAAGAATATTTGTAAGATCTTAAGAATCTTTAGAATATTTGTAAACATAAACTTGGTTAGTATCTCAATCTCCATTATTCCCCTCCTTTTCAAAAAGATTCATCCTCGAATCTTAGCTTTGTAAGCAGGTTGATTTGGTATTACGGATTTAGGTATGAAGTCTATTTGATAGGTCATGCTGCATAAAGGATGTAATCCATGGGGAATCTCTTTAGGAAGTTGATCCTTAAAGTCCTATAATAATGATACAATGACGATAGGCAAAGGTGAGTTAAGGTTGTTAGTAGAAAGATAAACATCCATGAACGTAAGTACAAGTAATTGTTGCCTTGCCATCATTGCACTCTTAATCTCATGTTTTTCAACAATTACACTTATTTTTTTATTTTTCTCTCTAGTTTGCTTATTTTTTCCTCTCTTTTCTTACTCTTTTTCTCCTGTTTGTTTACTCTTTTTCTCTCTTTTGTTCATTTTTCTTTCTTTTTTGCATAGTATTCTCTCCTTTTCGCACACTTTTCTCTACTTTGTGCTCACTTTTATCTCCCTTTTTCTGTTCAACCTCACTTGCTCTTTTTTTATTTTCTTCTTTATCACACTTTTTTTCCCTCTCAATTTGCACTCTCCAGCTATCCTAATTTTGTCTTTATAAGCATGCAAATATTTGAGAGGGACTAATACAACTTTTTGATTGTTCATTTCAAAAGAATAACAATTTCTGTAACCATCATGTGACACCTTCCTATCAAATTGCCATGGTCGGCCGAGAATTATGTGAGCAGCATACATTGGTTCCACATCACATAGAACCTCATCTTCATATTTTCTAATTGAAAAGGGAACCCAAACTTTTTTTGTTAACCTCCACTTCTCCACAATCATTCATCCTTTGTAGCTTGTACTGTTTGGGATGCTTCTAACACTTCAAATTTAACTTTTCTACCAAAAAGGTACTAGCAACATTAGTGCAACTCGTAATATCAAAATTAATGTGCATACCATAGTAAGGGTTACATTCGAGTTTGTATCATATGTAATATCTATGTAATTCTCCAATCATTTTCTACTTGATATCAAGTTAAACTCTGCCACAACATGTTTTAGTTTTTCATTTTAGAAGTTGATTAAAATTTCTCATCTTTGTTAGCTAATATGAATTAGGTAAAAACTAGACATGGAACAAATTTTAGGTGGCTAATTGTTTTATGTAATAGTTATTCTACATACTTATTTTGAGATTTGATTTGAGTTTATATTTATTACACATGAATCTTATGTTTTGAGTTAATAAATTTAGTTAGTTCTCAAGTTTTATCTTTTGTATTTAAGGCTTAAATACAAGTTTGTATTATATGTAATGTAATATAAATAGGATTTAGAAAAAAATGTAATTATTTGTTTGCAATAATAAGACATGAGATACCTACGTAAAGCCTGTGATGTGATGGAATACATTTGGAATGAAAGGGTTCGCTTTGAAAAATCAAAATAATGTATCCCATATAACTCATATATCAAAAGAATTTGTAACAAAGAATTCATCTTTTCTTCTTTCTTCATTCAAATAATGTCTTCATTTTGCATTGTGTTTGTTGTCAATTTTATTTTAATTGGCTTATTTTTTCTTTTAATATTTCCTCAATTTCTTGTAAGGTGGTTTTCTTGAAGATGATTATACCTTCTATAATATTTTGGATTTGAGTGAGAAAATGATACGTGCATGGTTGATGTGTGTGCCAAACTGCATAGACATAGGTATAGGTGGGGATAGAGGCCATTCCCTGGTGCAGATGTGGTTACTCAAATTTTAGAAGTTGTTGCACGGTAAGGAGATGGGACCACTAGGCGGTTAGGGGGATAGGCTCATGATTTCCTTCATGCACATCCTTTGCTTTCTTTAACTTTCTTGTAAGGCTATATATAGCCAATGAGATGATGAAATGAGGATATGATATATTATACAAATTAGTTCCTCTTCCTTCTCTGCTCTTCTTCTTCCACTCCTCCTCTAAGTTACTCTATCAATGGTATCAAAGCCGATTCTAGCCATGGACAACTGGAACCAATCCAATGCAAAGTTCCTCAACGAGGTATCTAAAACATTAGCACGACATGAGTCTAACTTTGATCAAGTGGATACGGCCTTACAAGAGGTGCTGATTGAGCTACGAGCTCTTTGTGCCTCCCACAACTCACCTAAACCCTTGCAACCACTTAGAGAAGCCCTAGTGTTATTTCCATTTCCCTCTTCCTCATATGGATCTACTATTCCATCTCTTGTTATGGCTCGTGGTCATAAGATAGTGACTCGGTCCAAAGCATCAAGAAGACATCAGTTGCAATCAAGGTTTTGAAGCAGATCAGAGCATTTTCTAATTCTAAGAAAGCTAAGAATAGTCACTTGATTCGTCCTGGTAAGGGTAAGATGAGGAATCAAAGGTATATTAGTAAGGGTCCTTTTATTGTGTAAGAAAGTGACTAAGCTTTTTAAGGCATTTAGGAATATTACTGGTGTCGACATTGTTAATGTTGGGAAGCTCAATTGGTTGAGAGGCTCTCAAATTTTTGGGGTACTAGACCAATGATTTCTCGTATCCCTTGTGTTCTTGGTGGTGGTACTCACAGAGCTGGTCAGGGAGATTTTGGAAACATGTGTTATGGTGGTTGTATGTTCGATCCAAGTAAGATTTGGGATCAATCGCACTGTAAGATTAATTTTAACTAGAACCGATATACCCGTGTATCTACTATATCTCCACATTTTTCCTTCTTGCCGAGGTGGCTATGTTTTCAACTCTAAGAGAGTGGACGTAGAGATAGAAACTTTCTTCTCTACTCCTTTCACATTATGAAAGTTAAATTCAAAGTGGTTTTTGTTTGTTCATAAAAAAATGGTTGATAAGCATCAACAACCAACTATCGTTCAAAAGTTTACTAGGTAGCTCCATCTGACTTCTAGCATTTCACATGTTCAAAAATACTATAAGGGTTTTCAGGGACTTGCTTTGCAACAGAAGTAGTATCCTTATGGAAATTATTCTAATGCCAGTTTAATGTATCCCATGACATAGGCATGCCAAAAAATAATGTTGGAAATGATTTGGAGGAAGTTGAAAAAGAATAGTGTAGCTCTAGACATAGTTGATTTCGGTGATGAGGATGCTGGAAAACCAAAAAAGCTAGAAGCTCTTCTTAATATTGTGAACAAAAATGACACCAGCCACATTGTTCGTGTTCCTTTTCATCCAAATGCTCTTTCTGAAATACATAAAAGTACTCCAATTTTCACTAGGTATGGTAAAGGTAGAAGTGGTTTTGCTTTAGCAGCTATGGCAGCTACATCTGTTGGTGTTTTCTAGTTTTGATTTTGGCATAGAACCCAACCTTGATCCTAAGTTAGACTTACTCTTAGAGTTTCAATCAAATTGGAGAGAGCTAAGCAAGAAGTTATTGCTAGAAAGGCTACTGAGAAGGCTTCTAAACATGAAAAGGGAGGAGAATAGCCATCCAGCTAACAAGATGCAACTATGAGTGAGCATGCCACTACTTTAACTTCTGAGGTTGAAAATAAGAAAAATGATTTAATGGATGATGAAAAATCTCTCCTTCAATAGGCCCGTACAATGTCAGTGGATGACCTTGCCTCCAACCAAGACATGTAAGACACATATATGTCAAATGTAACTACAGATGATCCATAATTGGCTCTAGCTCTTCAATTGTCTATGCAAGACACTTCAAAATATTTTGGAAGCTAGATGGATATAATTGCTATATCCAAAATTACTATTGCTCCAATTGAGCCTGCAAAGCTTTTGATTCAGAACCTAGATGAAATGATTAAGTCCGGTAGGCTTTCTCCACCATACAAGGAAATTAGTGAGTGTTTTAGTCGAATAATTAAAGAAGATGGTATGATGTCTCTGTGGAGAGGAAATACTGCTAATGTCATATGTTATTTCCCAATTCAGGCTTTGAACTTTGCATTCAAAGATTACTTTAAGAGGATGTTCAACTTCAAGAAAGACAGAGATGGTTACCAGAAATGGTTTGGAGGTAACTTGGAATTTAGTGGTGTAGTTAGAGCTTCATCTTTAGTATTTGTTTATTCTTTGGATTATGCACGAACCCGTCTTGCAAATGATGCCAAAGCTACTAGTGTTGGAGAAAATGTCAACAAATGCCCTCAAGGAGCTTTGCCTAGTGATACTGAAACCAATCCAAAGATGGAAGGAAAAGAGCATTGTAAGGAAGTTACACTCAGAAGTGGAAAAGAGTTGAAATAAATACAAAAACCCATTTCTCCGCCAAATTCTATAGTTGAAGCTATTGGCCCAGAAAAACAAGATTATGGGGAAGAGAGAGCCGAAGAAAATGAAGCAACAGAAAAGCCCTTGATGAAACCAGTTTTAGATAGTCTCAAGCCTTACACTCCACCAATTCTGTTTCCTCATCGCTTCCATTAGCAAAAGCTTGATAAGCAGTTCTCCAAGTTTCTTGAAGTATTGAAAAAGCTTCATATTAACATTACTTTTGCTGATGCTTTGGAGCAAATGTCTAGTTATGTCAAATTTATGAAGGATATCTTGTCTAAGAAGAGAAGGTTAGGTGATTTTGAGACAGTTGCTCTCACATAGGAGTCTAGCGCCATCCTTCAGAAGAAGCTACTGCCTAAGCTTAAAGATCTAGGAAGTTTCACCATTCCTTATACTATTGGTGAGAAATTCTTTGGCAAAGCTTTGTGCGATTTGTGTTTCAACATTAATTTGATGGCACTTTCCATCTATCAGAGACTTGGATTAGGAGAAGCATACCCGTCCACTATAACTCTTCAGCTTGCAGATAGGTCTTTGAAGTACCCAAAAAGCATTATAGAGGATGTGCTTGTGAAGGTAGACAAGTTTATCTTTCCTACAGATTTCATAATTCTTGATATGGAAGAAGACAAAGAGATCCCTTTTATTCTCGAGAGGCCATTTTTAGCAACAAGTAGGACTTTGATTGATGTTCAGAAAGGGGAGCTCACCATGAGAGTTCAAGACCAAGGGGGAACTTTCAAAGTATTTAAAGCTATGAAATTTTTAGGTGAATCTAATGATTGTTATAGAGTTGATGCAGTAAATGAGTTAGTTGAAAGTAGGTTCACAAAAAACTCTACTACTGATTCTTCGAAAGTTTCTCTTATGAATCTAAATAATGACTTGAGAGCCGCATACGAAGAACGTCGTCTACAACTCAATGAGATGGACCAGTTCTGTCTACAAGCATATAAAAATGCTAAGCTCTATAAAGAGAAGACGAAGAGATGGTATGACAATAAGCTCTTGCATCGACACTCTAAATAAGGACAAAAAGTTTTGCTCTTCAAGTCTCGTTTGCAATTCTTCCCAGGAAAACTAAAATCGAAGTGGTCAAGTCCTTTCACTATTTCCAAAGTGCAATCATTTGGTACTATTGAGATTAAAGTTGAAAAATGACAAAGGAATATCCAAGTGAATGGGAAAAAACTCAAACCTTATTGGGGAGGTGACATTGATCATCAAAAGCCAGCCATGGTGTTATTTGATCCTACCTGAAGCAAAGAAACATGAAGTCAAGCCGATGACTCTAAATCAAGCACTTCTTGGGAGGTAACCCATGTGTTTTAGTTTTTATTTATTTTACTTAGTTGAACACATGTTAGTTTGAATATTTCTCTATTTTTCTATTTTGTTTGATAGGTGCATATTGGAGAAAGTAAAGCTATTGGTGGATTTCAATCTTACAAGCCAACTCACCAGCAAGGGAAGTTTCATTTAACCCATGTCATTTGTTATTTAATTTTCACACATTGAGGACAATGTGTATATTAAGTTTGGGGGTGGAGAGATTAAACTTATTTGAAATATTTTCTTGGTATTGTTCCTTGTGTAGCTTTGTTTGTTTGTGGTGATTTATTTTTATTTCTTTGGTTGGACTTATGTATAGCTCTTTGAAAAATGTGAATATTGTCTAAAGTTTGTGTGCAAATTTTTGAGTAAGTTTCATTTTGATTTTACTTTAGGATTAGCAAAGAATAGATGTGGGTAGTTTGATAAGTGATATTTTATACATATTTTTAGATATTAATTCGTTTCCATTTATACATGTTTGTATTATTATAATGAGCTAAAATTATTTATTTAGTATTTGTTGAAAAAATATTGATATTTTAGATTTTTTTATTTTTATGGATTTATTTTTTAATTTTTATTTGATAGGTGGATGTATTCAGAAAAGTACGTAGATTTAATTAGGAAGAAAATAAATGAAGAATTACATCACATAGTGCCAAGTGTCACATAATAGATTAGCATCATCACATTCACGCCTTGAACTCCTTTCCTAAGGATGATTTTTGCATAGTCATTTATCTATTTTCGCATACCAGTTCTAATATAATTAAAATAGATAAACTTTCTCAATATAAATACAAAACAATACACTATAAATTATGGATAGTATGAGAAATGCAAAAAATTATGAGAAAAAATATAAAAATATATAAATTATAGAAAAAAACTTAGAAGCAATAATTGAGAAGAAGATTAAAGAGACAATCAAAGGAGTTGAATAGCAAAATAAAAGATAAAAATCCTAAAAAAAATTCAACTTTCTTTTATTGTTTTTATGAATAGTATTCTTAATTTATTATTTTTGATGAGTAGTTAATTTTATAATTGATTGTGGGTGATTTCAAATCCTTATAGATAGATTGCAATATTTAATAAGATCTGCAATATTCTATTCAACTATTCTTTTTAATTATATATTAATACTTAGTTTTAGTCTTTATGAATTTTTTATTATTATGTAAGTATACAATTAAATTCAACTTGTGTGTTTAACTTTGATCCGATTTGTTTCTTAAAATCGAATGCTTTTGATAGATTAAATTTATAGAGCCTATTCTTGGTTGTCTATTAAAGTGAGTTTAGAAAAAGGAAGATCTATCCTTATAGAAAATGATAGATATGTTTTTTGTGATTTAACTAAAGCCAAATGCGATGGAAGTGAGAAAGAAGAAAAAGGAAGATCTATGATTTTGATGAGGGTAACAAAAATTTGAAACCAAAATTAAAGAGTAAAATCTAACAAAAATTTTAAAACTCCAAGCTAAAAAGAAAGAAATAAAAATCTAGCATTGAAAGAACAAACCCAAAAAGTATCCAATTTTCCAGCAAGAATTTTGAAGAGAGGGGAGTAATAGTCAACAAAGACCAAGTTGAGAAATTATTTAATGGAGATTGACATGTTGTTCAAGTTAATGTTCCCAAGTGGTGATCAATTTGATGTTTCCAAATTCATAAGATCTTTTGCAAGGAATTGGTGTTCCAATGTCTAGGGTTAGATTTGGAAGATCAAGTTGGGTGCAAGGGTCTTTTGGAAGCAATTTTTGTTTTAATTAATTATGTGCCTTTTATGTTTAACAATTTTTATTTTAGTTAATTGGGGGCTTTTAATCAAATTTTAAATTAATTGTTGGCCTTTTATGTTCATCTATTTTTATTTTACTTAATTATGGGATTTTTATTTTAAGTCTTATAGTCTTATTTTTTAAGGTTGGATTAGGCCCAATCCACCACTAAAAATAGCCCATTTTATCTTGGGTTTTTCTATTAAGGTTTTTTTGCTTATAAAAGAGTAGCTGTGTAATTTGGAGGCAACAAAAAATATCATTAATGAAAAGTATATTTTTGAAATATTTTGTTTTTCTTTCTTGTGTTCTTGATTGAATGCTTGAATTTGATTTATCAAAGGGAGAGATCATCCTTTGTGGCATCTCAAGATTGGGGTTTTAAGGACTTTGTTTACTTATGTTTATAATCTAATCATCTTTAACAAGTTCTTAGTAATTCAATCGTTCCTATTCCTTGAGTTCATGGGTTTCTAAGATTGTTTGCCTAGATCCACATTATTTAGTATCAATGTCTTGGTTGCTTAAAACAGTTTTTCAATCTTCATCTATTTTCGTTTTGAATTCTTGATTTTGAAAAAAAAATTATCTTGATTAAAGATTTATTGCACCTTTTTGCATTGTTTTTGGTTCTTATTCATTAGGGTTACAAATTTGTTGTTGTGAATTTTCTGTTCATAACAGTAGCAATAGCCATTAAAAAAAAGGAGAACAAAGTAGTAGATTGTTCAAGAATTTAATTCTTGTTTTCTTAGTGAGTTTTCTTGTTCTTGTTGAAATTGGTTTTCCATTTGTTTTGTTCTTACTACCCAAGATTGATTTAAGAAAAAAATGGAATCATAGTTGATCAAGAGTCTTTCATTAGAGTCTTCTTTGGTCAAGATTCTTTCTTTATAGTCCTTTTTGGTCAAGATTCTTTCTTTTGAATCCTTTTTGGTCAAGAGTCTTTCTTTAGAGTCCTCTTTGGTAAAAATCCATTCCTTAGAGTCCTCTTTGGACTTTCTTTTTGTCATACTTTGCCATTAAGTTTTTAGAATTATGAACTTTGAGATTGTCACCAATAAAATGGTTACTTATTTGGATTAGTTTGATTATTTGATTTTTTTTAAGAACACAAAGGTGGTTAGCGTGAACTTTGAGTGGTAAGAAAAGAGTGAAAATAGCATTAAAAAAAGGGAGTGATAACAATCCAATTTGAGAGAAAACAAGTAAGGGAGTGCATGGGTTATCTCATTTTATTTTATAGGTTGACAACATGAGTAAGGAAGGAGGAGAACCACAAGAGGTTGACTTAAAATTCTTCATCAAATATGTCCATGACCAATTTAAGAGGATGAATGCAAGGTTGGATGATTTAGAATCCTCTTCCAGTTCTAAATTACATAAAAGAAGACATAGAATACATGGGTTGGACAAAGAAGAAACTGATTCCATTGTTAAGAGCACAAAGGTGGTTAGCGTGAGCTTTGAATGGTAAAAAAAAAGCTAAAATAGTGTAAAAAAAGATAGTGATAACAATTTTATTTGAGAGAAACAAGTAGGAGAGTGCGTGGGTTGTATCATTTTATTTTACAAGTTGACGATATGAGTAAGGAAGGAGGAGAACTATAAGAGGTGGACTTGATATTCTTCATCAAATCTATTCATGACCAATTTAAAAGGATGAATGTAAGGTTGGATGATTTAGAATCCTCTTCCAGTTCTAAATTACATAAAAGAAGACAAAGAATACATAGGTTAGACAAAGAAGAAACTGATTCCAATGTGGAAGAGAGAGTAAGTTGTAAACGGGATAAAAAGATCATGGTTGAAGTTGAAGAACCTGTGCATAGAGAACCACTTGTCAGCAAGAGAGTCCTAGATATACCGCTTAAGGATGAAGGGGATGACTGATGAGTGCTCAAAAAGCACTAAAATTACCATGATTTTATGCACATTAATTGATTAAAAATATATATATTTATATGATTTTATCATATATTTATATATATTTGTCTTTTCAGAATCAAGGGTATTTTTATTGTTTTTTAGGTATTTTTACTTAAAAATGTAACTTAAAGACTCAGAGAGGAATACTGGAGGCAATACATCACAAATATATTCATAAAATAAATGAGGAAAAGTCAACAAAAATGGAAAAATTAAACAAAATGGGTCAAAAAGGTCAAAAATGTAAAAACTGGACAAAGGGGTCGAAAAGGTCAAAAATGTCAAAAAGGAGAAAAACACACTACCCAGCTGCCGAGCCGCACCGGCCAACGCGCGCCTGCCTATCCCCAGTCTGTGCCCAACTGCGCGCACAGTCACCCCGCACGTCATGCTGACGTCATCAAATGACATCATCGTTCACTACTCCGCGTTTCCACCATTTTTATCATTTTTTCACCCACTTTTTCTCCCCATCCTCACCTATAAATACCCCCATTCTCTTCACAACTGAACACATCTTCTCTTCTCTTTCCTTTTCTCATTTCTTAGTTTTTAAGCTTTTCTTAGTTTCTTTCTTAGTTTTTAGTTATTCTTAGTTAGTTTCTCTTAGTTTTAAAGTTCTTCTCTTTTTGAGAAGAACTATTTATGTTTTTGTAATTTATTTTCTTTTCGATTCAATAAACGGGAGTGCAAATTCCGCTTGGAGGTTTTCCAGTAGCGGGAATAGCATCGAAGTAATGTAAGGATTTTATTTTCTTTACAATTTTTTTATGCTTTATTCTTACATGTTATATTTAATTTGTCTATGATTAAATTTAAATATGTTGGCTGTTTGTAAACATGATATAATAATAACGTTGTTATGCTTGCGAAATATTAAATAGGTAAAAATCTCTAAAATGAATTGATTTTATTTTTATTCAAGATTTTATATTAAGAATGTTAGAGAGAAATATATTATTTTTCATTGCAAACTTAAATCTAAAAATTAGATTTTAAGGTTTAGTTATTTGGTCTGATTTAGAGTAGTGCTCTTTTATTTGTTGGTACAATCGTCTGGTAGTTAGAGTGAAGCTCTATTTGAAAAGTGTTTATAAGAATTATTATCTGAAAATGTATTGACAACATGTTTTCAGTGGTGGTTTTAAAACTTGAAAGTTAGTACTCGGATAATTAAATTCTTAGGTTTAATTTGGACATCTTAAATGAAGTTTAAACTGTCTAACCCCACCAAAGGTGGCATTTAAATGGTTCATTTTCAATCTCTTAGAAAAAGGAATTAATTTAATTAACCAAATTAGTTATCAACCCCACCCATAGGTGTTAATTGATTTGTTTAGTTAACAAAGAGTATCTAACCCCACCAAAAGTGGTATTCATATAAAAGAGAGAGAATCAATAAACATCAATTGATATCTTTAATAACCTAGATAATATGAGCAAACATAATTAACTTAGTTATTATATCCATAAATACTCCACTATTTGAAATGATAAAATTTACATAAATGTTTATTGAATCTTTATCTATGTTTATTTTTATGTTATTAGATTAGAAACACAAAAACCAAACTATCGTGACAGGATGTTTAGGATTTAATTTCATTTTTAAAAGTTTGAATAATAAATTAAAAACCACATATATTCCTTCCTTAGATCGACCTTGGGAGTATACTTATCATTTTTTTTCGAAATGATTCGTGCACTTGCGAGAGTTTTATAAATATAAAACCAAAGTATTGGTAGGATCGGCGATGCCGGTTTTCACTCATCAATGACAAGCACTATGATAATATTTTCCACACATCATGCCACATGAAGGATAAGGTATGCACACTAATTATTGATAGTGAGAGTTGCACTAATGATGCTAGTACCTTGGTTGTAGGAAAGCTAAATTTGAAGTGGCAAAAGCATCTCAAACCATACAAGATACCATGGCTAAATGATTGTGGAGAAGTGGAGGTTAACAAACAAGTTTGGTTTTCTATTTCAATTAGAAAATATAAAGATGAGGTTTTTTATGATATGGCACCAATGTATGTTCCTCACATATTGCTCGACAGACAATGGTAGTTTGATAGGAGGGTGTCATATGTTGGTTACAGAAATCATTATTCTTTTTAAATGAACAACCAAAAAGTTGTATTAGCCCCTCTCAAAACTTTGTAAGCTTATGAAGACCAAATTATGATACCATGAGAGTATAAGATGTGGGAAAAACAAAAGTGGGAGCAAGAGGAAAATAAAAAAAGAGTAAGTGAGTTAGATAGAAAAAATAGAGAGAAAAGTAAGAAAAATGGATAGAAAAGTGAACATAATGGAGGGAAAAGTGAACATAATAGAGGGAAAAGTGAGAAAAAAAGAGAAGAAAGTGAGCAACAAAGAGATAAAAGTGAGCAAAAATGAGAGAAAAATAAAAGAATAAGTGCATTTGTTGAAAAACATGAGATTAAGAGTGCAATGATGGCAAGGATGTTTATCTTTCCACTAAAAATCTTAAATCTTCTTTGCCTAGTGTTGTTGTGTCTTTATTCCAGGACTTTGATTATCAACTTCCTGAAGAGGTTTCCCATGGATTACCTCATTTGAAAGAAATTGAGCATTAAATAGACTTCATACATGAATCCGTTATAACAAATCAACCTGCTTATAAAGCTAAGATTCAAGGATGAATCTTTTCGAAGAGGAGGGGATTAATGGAGATTGAGGTGTTAATCAAGTTGATGTTCCCAATTGCTGATCAAGTTGATGTTTCCAAATATTCATAAGATTTTTTTCAAGGAATTGGTAATCCAATGACTTGGGATAGATTTGAAAGATCAAGTTGGGTGCAAGGGTCTTTAGGAAGAAATTTTTGTTTTAATTAATTATGAGTCTTTTATGTTTAGCAATTTTTATTTTAGTTAATTGTGGGCTTTTTATCAAAAATTTTAATTAATTGTGTGCCTTTTATGTTTAGTAATTTTATTTTAGTTACTTTTGGGCTTTTATTTTTTAAGGATGGATTAGGCTTGATCAACCACTAAACAAAGCGCAAGTTATCTATAGTTTTTCTATTAGGGTTTTTTTTGCTTATAAAAGAGTAACTATGTAATTTTGAGGCAATGAAAAATATCATTAATGAAGAGTATATTTCAGAAAGCTTTTACTTTTCCTTCTTGTGTTTTTGATTGAATGATTGAATTCGACTTATCAAAGGAAGTAACTATGCCTTCTTGTGGCTTCTCAAGGTTAGGGTTTTAAGGACTTTGTTTCCTTAAGGTTCTAATATGATCATCTTGAACACGTTCTTAGCAATTCAATCGTTCCTTTTTCTTGAGTTCGTGGGTTCCTATTAGAGGGTCCACATCAATATTGAAGATGTTTCAGATTTTTGCTTAAACAAAACTTGTTTGTTGGAAAGACAAAAGAGATCACTGAAAAATTTGTATCGTGCAAAACTTCAAACATAAATATTTTTTTATTAAATTTTGTTTGTCATTTCAATACCATTAAATTTTATAAAATTTTACAACAATACTTTCGACATCAATAATTTAATAGTTACCAATGAGAAGTTACATGTACATTGATGGTATTATTTTAATATTTGTAAACTTTAATAGTATGAAGGTAACAAAAAAACATTTGATGATATTTATTTTAGCAATTACAAAGTTTAATTGTATTAAAGTAACAAATCAAACACATTGATTGTGTGTGTAATGAAGCATTTATTTCCCTTTCTTGCATTGCACTTTTAATAATTAGGTTGATTCATAATGTGCTTCCCTTAAAAAAAAAGAAAAAAAATGAAGGTGCCTGATGTGGTTAGTCTTTTGGTGTGATAGTCCTTAGTCTCATATCGAAGTGACCAATTGGAGTTGCATGCGTGCCAAAAATACTGGTTCTGGTATGGACAATGTCCCATAATAGTTTTGTATGTAATGAAGCATTTAAGTACCTTCCTATATTGGAGTGTTAACTGGTTTTGTTGGATTGGTTAATATTGTGTCTCTCTTTCTTAGCATGGAAAGGGCAACTAAATTCAAATTTTCTATTTATATTAAATTTCTATTATTTATGGGATTTTTCTCAGTCTACTTGGTATTTTTATTACTTAACAAAAATTGTAAGAATGGTATCGATGGTCCTATAGCTTAGACAAAAGAATGTATTAGTCTCATAGCCTTTTCAACTAGAGCATTTAGTCACATAACTTTGAAACAAATGTACACTTTAGTCCTAAAATAATATACGCTAGTTGCAAAAAAGTTTCACATAAGTCATTTAGCTTTGGGCTTTTAGGATTAAAGTGCATAATTTTTTCAAGTTATGGGACTAAAGCACTCTAGTTGAAAACAACGGAACCAAAACTCTCATCACCCATAAAATAATACAATTAAAATAAATATAAAATTTAAAATAATATTATATAGGGATATTTGTCTTGGGAGTCCCTTTTCTTTGAGTAAAAATGTTAGTTAGTACTCTAATTTTAAAAAGGTACTCATTAGTCATTTTACTTATAAAAATGTGCTTACTTGTTCTTTTACTTATGAAAAAGAAGTCACATAAAGACTCCTATTGATAAAATAATTTGAAGGAAATAATGGTGAGGGTATTTTTGTCATTTATCGCCATGCTATCAAACCAAAAAAATTAAAAATATAGATGGTGAGGGTATTATTGTCATTTATCCCCACTATATTCCTAAAATAAGCACGAAACTGAAAAAAATTGAAAACAAAGAGTTGTTGGCTCTCATCTCTAATTTCTCAAAGAAACATGAAACCATTTTCAGAGGATAATAAATTCACATTTTTTAGAGGACAAATACGAAACAAAAATGAAAAAATGAAACCATTTTCAAAGAATAGAGATGCATTGACTATTGGCTAAAAATATAAGAAAGCAAAAAAAGCGAAACCTTAAAAGATGATCGAGGGTATCGAAGGTGGTAAGATTATTTCTGATGTCATATTATTGTGCATACAACATAATAGTGCATTGTGATAATGACAATATCATTTTTTCTGAATACAAAAGAGAGTATCATTATTTGAAAAGAAAACAAAAATGATAAATTTTATGAAAAGAATACAACATTTTTTTATTTGCGATAATAATAGTGCATTGTGGTCCTAAATGTCATTCAAATTTCTTTTTTGAATGGTTTTTTGTTAGTTTTTGATTCCTTTTGTTGTTCCTTCTTTTGTGTGGCTAAAAATGGTGTAACTCCCTTTTATATAGGTTTTTTATTAGTTATTCCTTTTTGTTGTTTCCTATTTTGTACAGCTCAAAATGACATTGGTCCTTTTTTTAATAGGTTTTTTGTTAGTTACTTATTCCTTTTGGTTGTTCACAATTTTTTGTTGTTTTATTGGTTTCTTGTTCGCATTTTATTGGATTACTATTGATGGTGTTATTCTAATAATTGTTTTAACATAAATGGCCCCTATAATGTGAACCTTTTAGGCAAACAACCTAGAAACTCATAACTCATAGGAATAGAAACGATTGATTTGGTAAAAATGTGTTAAAGATGATCAGATTAGAACTTTAAGGAAATAAAGTCCTCAAAACCCAAACATTGATATGCCACAAATAATGATCACTCCCTTTGATAATTCGAATTCAAGTATTCAATCAAAAATACAAGAAGGAAAAGCAAGAAATTTTTTGAAATTTTCTTTTCATTAATGAATATTCGTGTCTCTCCATTACATGGCCGCTATTTCTTTTATAAGAAATAAACCCTAGGTGCCACTTCTATCCCCAAAGAAACCCTAGGAGCCACTTCAAAGCCAAAAACATTAATGGGCTTAATTATTGGTAGATTGGGTCTAATCCATTCTTAAAAATAAAAGACAAAAAAACTTATCATAAAACAATCCTACAATTAACTAAGCAACAATTGCTAAACATAAAAGCCACACAATTAAATAAAACAAAACTTTCTTCCTAAAGTAATCCTTGCATCCAATTTAATATTCCAAATCTAAAATTTGTGTAGGATCTTGAAAATATTTGTATGATCTTGAGAATCTTAGAATATTTGTAAACATCAACTTGGTTAGCACCTCGAATCTTTACTTTGTAAATAGGTCGATTTGGTTTTGCAGATTCAGGTACGAAATCTATTTGATGCTCAATAATTCATAAATGGGGTAATCTATGGGGAATTTTTTCAAGAAATAAATCCTCAAAGTCCTGCAATAAAGACACAACAACACTAAACAAAGATGAGTTAAGATCGTTAGTAGAAAGATAAATATCCTTATACATAAGTACAAGTACTTGTTGCCTTTCCATCATTGCACTCTTAATCTCATATTTTTCAGCAATTACACACCTTTTTTTTATTTTTCTCTCATGTTTGCTTACTTTTTTCTTTCTTTTGCTTACTTTTCTCTCATGTTTAATTTTCCTCTTACACACTTTTTTTTGTCTCCACTTGCACTCTCTTGCTATCCAAATCTAGTCCTCATAAGTTTGCAAAGGTTGGATAGGGGCTAATACAACTTTTCAGTTGTTCATTTAAAAAGAGTACCAATTTTTGTACCCATCATATGACACACTCTTATCAAACTACCCTGGTCAGCCTAGCAATATGTGAGCAAAAACTATTGGTGCCACATAACAAAGAATTTCACCCTCATATATTCCAATTGAAAAGGGAACACACACTTCTTTGTTGCATTCACTTCTCCACAATCATTCAACCATTGTAAGTTGTATAGTTTGGGATACTTTTTCCACTTCAAATTAAACTTTTCTACCACCATAATACTAGCAATATTAGTGTAGCTCCCACTATCAATAATAACCATGCATACCTTATCCTTCACATGGAATCTTGTGTGAAAAATATGCTCACATTGCTCCTCATCTCCTTCATTCTTAGGATGTATACTCAGAGCTCTCCTTGTGACAAGTAATTCCTCATACACAGGTTATTCCAATTCTACATCAGAATAATCCTCCAATGGTGGCATTTCATTATCACTTGAGCTAGCACTTTTGATTTCTCTATCTACCTATACAACCATAACCCTTTGTTTGGGCATTCAGAAGCAATATGTCCAAGTCCTTGGCACCTCAAACACTTAATATCACATGACTTAGTAGGAGTTTTTGTTTGAAGGTTACCTTTAGGAATAGCAACTGAATTGTTTGACTTTGCTTCAGCTTTTGTTCTAAAGGAAACTTTGTTGTCCTTCTAAGTTGATTTCCACTAAGAACTAGAGGATGAACTAGATCTGAACCTTTTGGACTTGATTTTCTTCTCCACTTAAATCGATATGTGAATTAGTTCCTCCATTTCTATGTAATTTTGTAATTCAACCACATCAGTAACTTTCTTGTTTATATCGACAATGAATCTAGCCATTGTCGCTTCTTTATCTTCCCCTATGTTTGCTCTAATCATGACGACTTCCATCTCCTTAAAATAATCTTCTACACTCATGGAACCTTTGGCCAGCCTTTCAAATTTCTATATAGATCCCTATAGTAATGGCTAGGTATGAACCTCTTACACATCACCAATTTCATCTCTTTTCATAACCGAATAGATTCCTCATGTGTTTACTCTCAAATAAGATTGTTATCACTCTCCCCTTTTTAACACTATTTTCACTCTTTTTTTACCACTCAAAGCGCACGCCATCTTCTTTTGTATTCTTAACAAAATTAAAGAATCCAACTAATCTCAAGAAGTAACTATTTTATTGGTGACAATATCAAAAATTCAGAATTCTAAAAACTTAATGGCAAAGTATGAAAGAAATTCTAAAAAGGACTAAAAAGGACTCTAAAGATACTCTTGACCAAAGAAGACCCTAAAGACCTTTTCTTTCAATCAATCTTGGGCAGCAAGAACAAAATAAAGGAAAACCAATTTCAACAAGAATAAAAAAACTAAGCAAGAAAACAAGAATTAAATTCTTGAACAATCTACTACTTTGTTCTCATTTTCTTCTTCATTATTGTTTTTATTGTTGCTGCTTCTACTGTGTATATAAGATTCCCAAAAAAAATTTATAACCCTAAAGAATAAGAACAGAAAACAATGCAAAAAGGTACGACAAAACTTTAAGCCCTCATTAAGTAGTGTCAACAATAAAATTTGGGCTTAATATTATAATAGTAGTTTCGATGCCCGAGTCAAACTTTATGACCGTTTAAAGTTGCAATGCCAATTTATCACTTTTTTTAAGCTGTGAACTGCAGTAGCTCTTTTTTTTTTTGAAGAACATAGATAGATTGAACACAGAACAAAGAATAAGAAAAAGATACGGAGAATTTAAACAAAATAACGAAACAAAATCCAAAAATGAAAAAACAACAACAAAATTGAAAGAAACCAAAAGACTTGAACGATGATATATATTTTTTATATTGTGATTTGTGACTCAAAAACGCAGAAAAAAATCAAAGGAGGAATTGTTTTTTTATATCTAAAATTCAAAACAAAGATAGATGAAGATAGATAGCCTATTTTCAACAACCAAGGCTCTGATACCAAATGATGTGGACCTTTAGGTGAACAACCTAGGAACCTACAAACTCAAAGGAATATAAATGATTGATTTGCTAAGAACGTGTTGAAGAGAATCAGAGTAGAACCTTAAGGAAACAAAGTCCTTAAAACCCAAATCTTGAGATGCCACAAAGGATGATCACTCTCTTTGATAAGTTGAATTCAAGTATTTAATCAAGAACACAAGAAGAAAAAGAAAGAAGCTTTATGATATTTTCTTTTCATTAATAAATATTCGGGTGCCTCCATTACATGGCTTTTGTTTCTTTTATAAGAAATAAACCCTAGGTTCCACTTCAAGAGCCAAAAAAACTAATGGTCTTAATTATTGGTGGATTGGGTCAATCCATTCTTAAAAATAAAAAACCAAAAACATAACATAAAAAATCCCACAATTAACTAAAACAACAATTGCTAAACATTAAGGCTCACAATTAAATAAAACAAGAATTGCTTCCTAAAGTAATCCTTGCATCCAATTTAATATTCCAAATCTATCCCTTGTGTAGGATCTGGAGAATATTTGTATGATCTTGAGAATATTTAGAATATTTGTAAACATCAAATTGGTTAGCACCTCAATCTCCATTACCCTATTTTATCAAATTATAAAAAACTTTACTGTAAAATATTTGTTTCAAACTCTAAAACTTGATTGGATTGGATTTTCATTTTAATATTTTTTTAAGAAAATCGGAACAACAAACTGTAAAAGTATGTTTATTTCTTACAATGCATAATTTTATGTTATTATTGTTCATGTTTATTGTTTTCTTTGTTACTAATTAGGTATAATAATTAGGGCTTTCATTGAATAATATTTGTTTTAACATTTTTTTAGAACCAAAGAACATTAACTTGGAGGTTAATATAGACAAAGATGTTGAAGTTAATTTTGATGAAGACATTAATCTCTGAAGAGGTGTTGGAAAGGATGAGGACGAGGAGGATGAAGATTGTAGACATGAGGTTCATATTTTAAGAAGATTAAACTAAATCAGGATATAATTCAATTCAGTATTGGGATGGTTTTTGAAGATGAGGTGACTATGAGATCTTTCACAAAACTATATGCATAGAGACATGGGAGAGATGTTAAATTTAATAGGAATGAAAAATTTAGAATTGAGATATTTTGTAACAATGAGAATTGTAAGTCAAAGTTTTTTACTAGAAAGAAATTTGAAACTTAAGTATTTATTATTTACAAAAGTCTTAGTGAAAGAGTTTCACACATGTAGAAGGAATCATGGGTTAAAAAATCAAATTATTAGCGCATTTTAGTTGATAACATGTTAGAATTTTTTGTTAATGAACCTATGGTAAAATATCAAAGAATTAAAAATGTAGTTATAAAAAAGATTAAACTTGAAATCAGTAAACATGTTGTGAAAAAGGTTAAGAATAAGACTAAGGAATTAATACATGGAAAATACAAAGACTAATATCCTTAAATATTTTCATATGATGAACTGTTTAAGATAACCAACCCTAAAACCATAATTGTTCTAAACAACGTGTGATAAGGTTTAAGATATTTTTTGGCTATTTGGTTTCAGCTAAGGAAGGATGGAAAAGATGACAAAGATTTGTAGGATTAGATGGATGTCATTTGAAAGGACATATTGTAGGTAATGGAGATTGAGGTGCAGATCAAGTTGATGTTCCCAAATATTCTCAAGATCTTTTGCAAAGAATTGGCAATCTAATGACTATGGATAGATTTGGAAGATCAAGTTGGGTGTAAGGATTACTTTAAGAAGCAATTGTTGTTTTAATTAATTATGAGCCTTTTTATGTTTTATTTATCTTAAGTGTTTTTTAGTTTTTTTTAAGGATTGATTAGGCCCAATCCACCACTAATCAAGCCCATTTCATCTAGGGTTTTTTCTTTAGGGTTTGAATTTGCGACTAAGAAGAAGATTATTCCAATATGGAAGAGAAATCAAGTTATAAATAGGACAAAAAGGTTATGGTTGTATGGAAAAATGGAGAAATTAAAAGTACCACCTCAAGTGAGAATGAGATACCAACATTGGAGGATTGTTCTGATGTTGAAGTCGAAGAACCCATTTATAGAGATTTACTTGTCATAAAGAGTGCCTTGAATATACAACCAAAGGATGAAGGAGATGAGGAACATCGTGAGAATATTTTCCACACAATATGGCATGTGAAGGATAAGGTATGTATGTTGATTATTGATAATGGGAGCTGCACTAATGTTGCTAGTACCTTGTTGGTAGAAAAGCTGAATTTAATGTGACAGAAACATCCCCAACTGTACAAGATACAATGGCTGAACGATTACGGAGAAGTGTAGGTTAACAAACAAGTTTGGGTTATTCTTTCAATTGGAAAATATGAGGATGAAGTTCTTTGTGATGTGGCACTGATGTATGCTGCTCATATTTTTCTTGGCCGACCATGGCAGTTTGATAAGAGGGTGATGCATGATAGGTGATGCAAGTTTGGGTTATGTTTCTTGTAATGAATAACCAAAAAGTTGTATTAGCTCCTCCCAAACCTTTGCAGGCTTATGAGGACCAAATTAGGATAGCAAGAGAGTGCAAGTTGAGAGAAAAACAAAAGTGTTAGCAAGAGGAAAATCAAAAGAGAGTGAGTAAGGTCAAGAGAAAATATGGAGAGAAAAGTTAACAAAAAGGAGAGAAAAGTGAGAAGAAGGGAGAGAAAAGTGAGAAAATAGGAGAGGAAAATAAATAAATGAGTATAATTGCGGAAAAACATTATAGTAGGAGTGCAATGATGGTAAGGCAACAATTACTTGTACTTATGGACAAGGATGCTTATCTTTCTACTAATGATCTTAACTCATCTTTTCCTAGTGTTATTGTATCTTTATTGTAGGATATTGAGGATCTACTTCCTAAAGAGATTCCCCATGGATTACCTCATTTGAAAGGAAATAAGCATTAAATAAACTTCACACAAGGATCTATGATACCAATTTGACCTGCTTACAAAGATAAGATTTGAGTACAAATCTTTTTGAAAAGGAGGAGAATAATGGAGATTGAGGTACTGATCAAGTTGATGTTTCCAAGTATTGATCAACTTGATGTTCTAGAATATTCTTAAGATCTTTTGCAAAGAATTGGCGGTCCAATGACTAGGGTTAGATTTGGAAAATCAAGTTAGGTGCAAGGATTACTTTAAGAAGGAATTGTTGTTTTAATTAATTGTGTACCTTTTTATGTTTTATTTATCATAAGTTTTTTTAGTCTTTTAGTTTTAAGGATTAATTAGGCCCCATCCACCACTAAGTAGGCCTATTTCATCTAGGGTTTTGTATTTAGTGTTTGAATTTTCACCTAGGGTTTTCTTTAGGCTTAAATTTGCGTCTAAGGTTTTCTTAAGGTTTTGTTGTTATAAAAATGCAGTAGCTATGTATTCTTGAGAAGACCACATATCATTAATAAAATGTGTATTTCAAAAAGCTTCTTGTTATGCCTTCTTGTGCTCTTGATTGAATGCTTCAATTTGACTTATCAAAGGGAGTGATAATCCTGTTGTGTCTTATGGTTAGGGTTTTAAGAACTTTATTTCCATGCAATTCTAATCCTATCATACCAAAGGTTGGGGTTTTAAAGAACTTTGTTTCGTTAGGGTTATAATCCAATCATCTTCAAGACGTTCCTAGCAAATTGATATTTCCTATTCCTTTGAGTTCATGGGTCCGCATCAGTAGGCATCCTTCTAAGTGCTATAGGTGTTGATGTAGAAAATGGAATATATCATTTGGCCTATGTTTTTCGTGAAACTGAGTCAAAGAAGACATGGAAATGGTTTGTTAAAATTTTATTTAAATTCTTGGGAATTAGTAAAGAACACTCTTATACTATCATGAGTCATGAAATGAAGGGAATCATATTAACAGTGAACTCAGTGGTACCCAATTTAGAGCATAGAATATGCATATGGCACATGTATAAAATCTATGAGAAGCAAGTTAAAGAAGATGATTTGAGTTACTACTTTTGAGGGTCTGTAGAAGCTACAACAGTACCTAAATTTGAGCAATGGATGCAATAATTAGAACTGAAATTAGCAAAATCTCACAAATGTATGTCTGGAAAACCATTTGAGTCATGGAAAAAGTCTCATCACAGGACTATATCAATTTGTGGCAATTAACTAAATAACTTGTATGATTCTTTCAACTCAGAGTTATTGATGATAGAAAAACAACCAATTTTAACTATGTTGGGGATAATAAGGTTATCTTTATGTGACAAATTCAATGCTAACAGGGATGAGTTATCAAGATAGAGGTACCTAATTTCATATAAAATCATAGACAGTCACAGAAAGCATTAACAAGTCTACTACTTATATTGCTAGGCATAACGGTGGTTATATGTATGAAGTCCATTTTGACTTCAACAAGAAAGTGAGAGTGTAGAATTATTGAATAGGAAGTGCACCTGTAAGGAATGGAACCTCATTAGCATACCATGTATGGATGCCATAAGAAATATCCTTACTAACCAAGAGGATCCAATGGATTATGTTGAATCAATTTATAAGAGGTAAGCATTGGAAGATCAATATAGGTAATTTTAATTATATAGATTTTAATTAAATTTAAAGTTTTTTATGTATTATGATGAATACTAATCGTTTGTACAAAATTTTATTGGTGTTTGTTTTCAAAACCCTATTATAAATCCTATACCACTTAGTTGGTATTATTTTCCTATCTTAACTAAAGTTAAAATATTGAATCCACCTTTGTACAAGAGACGAAGTGGTAGACCCAAAAATGCTAGGAATAATTATTTTTTGAGAAGCTATTTAAGAAAAAAATTGCACCATCAAATATTCAAGTTGGTCCATTAGGAGAGCTTTCAAAGTTAAGGAAAGTATTAAGGATGATGTGTGGTTGTGAAGTAGTTGGTCATAATCAAATGAGGTGCAAATAGAAGAAGACACACAAATGGACAAGAAGAAACCAACATCAATATGGATTCACAGATACAAGAAAAAACCAACATCCATATGGATTCAATAGGACAATTAAAAACCAACATCAATATGGATTTTCATGCTCAAATAGAGACAGAGGTAAAAAACCAATATTTGTATAATCAATTTTTTGTTATTTTTATACATTAGTTTGATATTTGTACAACCAATGTGTAATTTTTAATTCATTGTTTGTATGTTTAATTTTACAACTAATGTTTCCCTCTTTTTTGTTTTTTATACATTAGCTTGATATTGTGTAACATATAAATCGGTTGCAATTGATGAGGTATCATTAGACACTTAAAGTTTTATGAATATCCATATGGATCAAGCATGTTATTTTTAATGCCTTGTTTGTAATTTAATTTTACAACTAATTTATGTCATTTTTTGTAATTGTTTATGCATTAGTTTGATATTGTACAACATATTAATAGGTTATAAATGAGAACGTAACATTGGACACTCAAAATTCTTCGAATATCAAATTTGATTAGGTGCGTCACTTTTAATGGATCATTTGTAAGTTTAAATCAAATTATGTTTTAAGTTGATGTTAAAGTACCAATATATAATTTAATTGTAGGAGGTTGAAGATAAAGTGTTGATTTTATCATCCATTGGTAAAATAAAGAAAAGTAAAGGAAGAAGGATTGTGTATGGTGTGAAGAGTTATAAGCCCCAAAAAGCAACAAATGACACAATAATATGTCATATGCAAATGGAATTTGGTATTGGATGCCAATTGGTGTATATTTTGTAACTATAATAGGAATTACCAATTTTTATGTAAAGGCACTACTACAAAAAGAGGTATATAAGTCGATATGTAAAGTCGGTTTTTGGAAAAAACCAACTTATAATTAATTTAAAGTTGGTTTGGTGTAGAACCGACGCTATCCACGTAGGACATAGCATCAGTTCACGTGTTGAACCGACGCTATGCGTGGATGTAATGTCGGTTCCAGGTGTCAACCGATGCTATGCTACGTGGATAGCGACTTTAAATTGGTTTAAAGTCAGTTTTTAACCGACTTTAATGCCTCTTTTTGTAGTAGTGAGGGCATGTAAAAAGGACATGTAAGTTGACATGTAATGACATGTTTGACAATCAATATTAATGTCAATTGCTTACAATTATTTAGGTTTTGAATGTGTACACTTACACATGCTTTATGTAATTCAATTAATGTTATAGTGCATGTGTAATGTCATTGGACAACACAAAATAAAATAGTAAATCTAAAAACATGAACATTAACAAAACATGAATGATAATTTAATTATAGAGAATTTTCATTACAAAATAGATGTTGTTTATCATTCACTACATCATTTTACAAAATATAGGCTATTTTTCATCTTTATTACATCATCAGTTTACAACAATCTCACTACATATCATTCCCTAGCCCTACATTATTTTCCCTAAGTTACTACATACAACATTACAATCAAACATAATGAAAAAAATCACAATCTTCAACTTCTTTCTTAATTATGAAATCTTAACGTCATGTGCATCGATTCTGGTTAGAAGTCCTAAAATAAGTTCACCATGTCCATAGTCAATAGTTGGATCAATCTATGAAAAATTAAGCAACCACAATTTCAACGTTTGGCACTCCTCTAAACTTTTTCTAAAAAAACCCAAAAAAATAGTTTATTATTGAAAAAAGATATTGTTGATGACATAGAATATAAATAAAAATTATGAAGCACAAAATAAAGTGTGCTTTGTGTGCGTGAAATGGGTGTGTGTGAATGCGAGAATGTTGGTGTACATATGTGCATGTGTGTATTTGTGTGTGTGACTTGTGTGTAAAGTGGGTGTGTGTGAGGGTGTGTGTGCACATTGGTATATGCATTGTTGTACATGGTCTGTATCTATGAAAGGTGTGCAATTATGTGTAGGGTGTGTATGTGTACAAGGTGTGGGTGTGAAGGGGGTGTGTGCAGGGTGTGCACAGATATACAAGTTGTACACCAATGTACAGTGTGTATGTGTCTGTAGGATGTGCACTGGTGTGTAGGGTGTGCATGGATGTGTAGGGTGTGTCCATGAAGGGTGTCCATTGGTTTTTAGGGTGTTTGTGTGTGAAGGATTTGTTTGTAAAGGGAGTTGTGTGAGTATGGTGTACACTGGTATGCATGGGGTGTGTGAAATAAGGTGTGTACTAGTATGCATGGTGTGTGTATGTAAATGGGGTGTATGTGTGTGAGGATGTGTATTAAAGGTGTGCACTAGTGTAGTATACAAATAGTGCCTGACAAATTTAGCGAGTAATTAACACTTATAGTGATATGTACTTATGAAAATTTTCATCTCGTGTAAAATGTTATTGGGTCATACTCATTCAACCATAAACCAACAAATAACTACATTATAAAGCGAACCATATTATGAATAAAGTAAATGAATTTCAAAGATCAACAGCCAATACAAAAAACCCACAAAAAAATATTGCTTTAAGCATAACATAACATATTACTAATAAAGAGAAAAACAAATCCTAAAAAGGGTTCAAAAAGGCTTTCATAAAGACCCTTTGAGAAAATTCACTACTACAAAATGGACTATTAAATTCGGTTAACTGAACTGACATTAAATGGAATGACTTAAAATTTAAAGTCAGTTCACACGTTGAACCGACTTTAAGTTTTTAATTTTTTTTTTACAAAATTTACTCATTTTCTATTATACTCAAATTAAAACCTTTATTCGATCACTACATAATAGCAGAAAAAAACCAAAATCTTTTTAACAAATACTTTAAATAATACAAATAATTGAAAAATAAAATATTAATTAATAGTAGAAAAATTATCACGGTGTTGTTTTATGTTATTCAAGATCATCATGTTCTTATCTTGATTTATAATACAAAACCTACATATATAATACAAATTTTTATACACATAAATAATAACACATAATAATAGAAAAAAAATGAATAATAAGTGCATAGGATTAATATAAATACTTACAAGAGTAAATGAAATAATAAAATGAAAGAAATGAAGAAAAAATGGTGTTTTGTAAGTGAGAAATGGGTATAAATTTTTTTAGTATTTTGCTCAAACCAATAGGGGATCTAAAAGATAAATTAGAGAGGAAGAAAACCCACTAATTGGCGTTAAAATTGGTGGTCATAGGTAGCCGGAAAATGAGAAAGAGTGGAGGAGAAGTGGAGGAGGTTTTAAGTTTTTGAGAGTTATGTAGCTCTTGGAATCGTTTCTGTCTGGGGAAGAAAGAAGAGAAAAAAAGGAAATAACCACGTGTGTAGTGTCGGTTCTACCTGTCAACCGACGCTATCCACGTAGTTCGTAGCATCGGTTGACATGTCGAACCAACGCTGCACTATGCTACGTAGAGTCGGTTGACTTGTCGAACCAACGCTACACATAGGATGTAGCTTTGGTTGACGTGGTGAACCGATGCTATCCATGTGTGTAGCATCGGTTGACACGTAGAACTTATGCTATGTCCACATGTAGCATTAGTTCGACATGTCAAAAGATGCTACGAACTACGTGGATAGCATTAGTTCTACACCGAACCAACTTTAAATTCATTATAAGTCGGTTTTTGAAAAAAAAAGACTAAATGTAACATTCTCAAGCTTAAGGGACTAAATGACACCTTTTGTGAAAATGAATTGAACAATTAAGTTGACCGTCCACCCTATTATAAATTTTCTTATATTACAACTTATGTTTTTTTGTTTAAACAATATGTATAAATGGTATTTTGAGTATTTAATTATTCAAAAAGAAGAAAAAAAAAATATTATCAAAAAATTTAAACAACTAATAAATAAAAAATAACTAATTACCTAATTAATAATGTTGGAAAAATAAAGATGTTTGTTAAAGAATTAGCTACTAAATTCAATAATATATATGTTTATTTTACTTATTTTTGTATTTTAAAATTTAAAATTAAAAAGTATATTTTGAAAACAAAATCAAAATTACTATTTTATAATGTGATTAAATTATAATGCAATTGAATTATGCACTTGATCGATCGAGCACTTGATTAGATCGATCGAGTAGCAAGGCTTTGATTTTAAAACCTATTTATAATACGAATTGGATTGAATTTTAATATATTTTTCTTATTCTTTAAAACTCATTTAATTGATTTTATGCAAAGATGATAATTCTAATTTGACTTAAAGTACTTCAAAATATTCTGTAAATATAAACCTAAGCACACAATTGAAACTAACCACACAAGAGCTTAATTGTGTTTATTCTCTAGATCTTTTATTCTCACTCTTGTTTTGCTAAACGTTTATAAGTAAGCTTTTTTATTAAGTTAATTTATCAAACATTTGTGGTTGTGCTTGATGGATTAATAAGCCTATAATAATAATTATGTTATTTTTCTTTTAACTAATGGTTCTAGAGTTTCTAGTTGTTTTCAATTTATCTAATATATTGTTTAAATCAACTAGTTAGGGACAGATCATTATTAAATATGCTCTATAACACACTTGTACTTGTGTTTATGTCCTAACATTTTAGGTGATAGCAGTACAAGTTCGATTAACTCGTGGGACTCTAGTTTGTCAGAATGTTGGTCTGAATCCGAACGTCTTTCTTTTAGAGACTATAATGAAAGAAACGGCTCGTAAGTAGGTTACTTGTGGGCATTACCTGATTGACTGGATACTTATTTTTCATAGTGGATAGTTAGATAGTCTGATGGACCCGTGGTTTTCCTCTTAGGTCATTGGTGTAGCCTAGGTTGTTTCTACCTAAAAATCTTGTGTATTGATATTTATTTATCGTATTACTTTATTTACTCATGATTGTATGTTTAGCCGTTCTAAGTTTTTTTACATACTTTTTTTGATATTCTGTTAATTAGATAATTAGATCCATAACTAAATAAATGAATTTTCAATAAAGGATTTATAGAAGGGAATCATAAGATGCATATCCAAAAATTCAAATAGAAGCACCTTTTGAAAATTCAAATAATTGTAGCAGACTACACAGTTAAGAATAATAGAGGGCTATTCAGACTAGAAGTCACACGACAAATCAGATGCTGCTACTAAAAATTTAACTTTGGGCACCACTCAAGGAATGGATGCATTATTCTTGCATACTAATAACAAACCTCATTTAGACGAACTAAGTCTCAACCATAACCCGCAAGAGAATGAAGTTCAAAATGAGGACAATATGATCTTGATTATAGAAAATATCACAGCAACAATTGTGCCCATCACAGTTATAAATATAGATGTTACTACCTTTCCCTCACGTAAATTTTAATGATAACATTTTTGTTCATGGTACAAGTTTAGAAGCTGTAAACATAAGAAATGACAACTCATAACCTTTAATCAACTCACAACTCTTGGATTAGGGACTTAACAAATATGTTTCAAACACTCAAGGAGAGGTGAACTTATCTTTGATTCCTAATGTCCTAGAACAATTCCAAACTCCTTCCACACCAATTATGAATCCACAAAGACCATCACAATACTTGTCTAAACTCCAACAAGCCATTTCACCACCCTCGCCATCTAACCTTCAAATTTAAGCCAAACTGTGAACTCAACCTTTATCTCTAAACAAAGAAAATCTCAAAAACAATTCATAAGACTAGAAGCATTCAAAAAGCTATGATATGAATTAAAATTCCAACAAAGAATGTTGCAAAGAACTCAAATTTTGATGAGAAGGGAAAGAAGAGGAAAACGTCTAAGAACAACAACTTTGAAGCTACGAAGAAGGAAGCAGTTGGTCATCTTTCAATTTCACACTCAACCTTTGTTTTTGATCCAAGAATTTTGCAAATCTCAAGTGGACATTATCATAAGGAGCGTTTAAAGTTCTTGATGCAAAAAGGGTTCATTCAAAGTAATGAAAATCTCTTTAACATTCCAATGTCACAAGGGGACACTCCAAACATTCAATGGAACAAATTCTTATAGAGGAAAAATAATACAGAAGTAGGCACTTAAAAAAATAGTTTTTGCAAGTCGTAAAGAAATAAATAACTGAATGTGGGGAGGCAGCATTTAAGGTGCCCTCCAAAAAAAATGATCATACTAGCTTGGAATACTCGAGGCTTGGTTAAGAATAAGGCACAAATAAGTTTGAGAAACATTATCAACTACACTAATATTGACTATGTTTTGTTGTGCACGGAAGCAATAAATAGTGGTATATGAATATATCAAAGTGGTAAAAGAACACATAGAATTTACGTGGTTCGGAAATTCGCCTAGGTCCACGGGAGGCAGCAGATATTATTGAACTGAGTAGGAAATATACAGAATACAGATACAGATTCTCACTAATAATATCTCTCAAGTGTTTCCCAAACTCATAGAACTCAAACTCACTAAGTATTTTTTCTCTTTGAGTTTGCTTATGTTCTCTCTGATTTTTTTTTATTTTTGCCTTATTCTTCAATGCATGAACTCTTCCCTATTTGTAGATGAAGCAAGGCTCCCTTTCCCTAAATTGTGCCAAAATTTAAGCCTTCAATTAGGCCACTAATTTCCTTAAATTATGCCACTAATTTCCTTAAATCATGCCACAAATTATGGCACAAATTAGGCCACTAATTTCCCTAAATTATGCCACTAATTTGTTACTTTTAGAGCCAATATTCAACAATCTCCACCTTGGCGAAAAAGTTCATAACGCTGCCTCCAAATGAGCCCTAGGCACTCTAAGCTCGAGAGATGTTAATCAAGTTCAAGCAGTGTTGAAACTTGATCCCTGTAACCACCTTTGTAAGCATATCTATAGGGTTATCTATAGTTCTGACTTTCTGGAGTATAACATTCCCTTCATCGATGATTTCCTGAACAAAATGAAATAAAACATCGATGTGCTTGGTGCGACCATGATGAACTTGGTTCTTTTCCAAACAAATGGCACTCTGGCTATCACAGAAAACCTCCACGTTCTTCTGAAAAATACCCAAATCCTTGGTCAACCTGAGAAGCTAGATAGCTTCTTTGAATGCTTATGTTACTTCCATATACTCTGCCTCTGTAGTAGACAAAGCTACAGTTGACTGCAATGTTGATCTCCAACAAACTGGTCCTCTTACCATTGTGAACACATAACCAGTTGTAGATCGACGCTTATCGAGATCTCCAGCATAGTCAGAATCCACATATCCAAATAGGTGTTTGCCTTAAGTCTTGTCTCTCTCAAACTTCAAACCAATATCCATAGTACCATAGATGTACCGTAGAATCCACTTCACTGCTTGCCAGTGTCCTTTACCGGGATTATGCATGTACCAACTCACCATACTAACAGCGTGGGAAATATCAGGTCTGGTGCAAACCATTGCATACATCAAGGCATCAACAAAAATTACATATGGAACACGTTCTATTTTCTTCTTCTCATTAGTGATGCTAGGTGACATCAATGCACTCAACTGAAAGTAAGGAGCAAGCGGTGTACTTACTGGTTTGGTTTTTTCATCAATGTCAAACCTTTGTAGTACTTTCTTCAGATACTGAGTCTGTGTCAGAGAGACTGTGCTTGCAACTCTATCTCTTGTGATTTCCATCCCAAGAATTTTCTTAGCTTCTCAAAGATCTTTCATTTATAATTCTTAACTCAACAGAGCCTTCAATCTATCAATCTCCACTTTGCTCTTAGATGCAATCAACATATCATCAACATATAAGAACAAATAAATGAAGGTACCGTCTTGGAGTTTCCGAAAGTATACACAGTGATCAAACTAACTACATGTGTACTTCTACTCTCTGATGAAGCTATCAAAGCGCTTGTACCATTGTCGCAGTGATTGCTTCAAACCATAAATTGACTTGCTCAGCTTGCAAGCCCAATTCTCTCATCCTGGAATTTTGAAGCCATCCGGTTGAGACATGTAGATTTCTTTGTTCAAAGTACCATGGAGAAAAGCTGTTTTGACATCGAGTTGAGCTAACTCGAGATCAAACTTTGCTACCAAAGCCAATAGTATCTGAATAGATGAATGCCTAAAAACAGGTGAGAATACCTCATTGTAGTCTATTCCTTTTTTCTAAGCATAGCCTTTTGCTACCAGTCTGACTTTGTATTTAATGTTGTCTTTACCAGGAGCACCTTCGTTCTTTGCATAGACCCATTTGTAACCAATAGTTTTCTTTCCTTTGGGAAGTTGAACCAACTCCCAAGTCTAATTCTGATGTAAATACTTCATCTCTTCATCCATTGCCATCTTCCACTTCATACTATCAACTCTTTGCACGATTTCTCTGTAAGTGCATGAGACATCATCATCAATTACTAGAAGTACGAATGCTACCATATCTGTGTATCTGGTATGCTTTCTAATCTCCCTTCTCGGTCGAGTAGTAGCAATAGATTATGGCTGCTGATTAATCAGTGGTGATGGTGAGAGAACCTCCACCTCAACTGAGATCTCTTCTTGATCATCAATTTCATCTTCACCATGATCGGTAATCAGTGTAATCTTTTATGGATCTTCTGGAGTCTCAAGCATCATCTTAGAAAGAGTATTTGTACTTTCATTATCTTTCTCTGAATTTTTCTGTCTCAGCATAACAGACTCGTCGAATGTAACATCTCGGCCTAAGACGATCTTCTTGGATTCACCATACCAAAGTCGAAATCCTTTAACTCCTTCCTTAAATCCCAAGAAAACAACTTTCTTTGCTCTAGGATCCAGTTTGGATTCACAAACATGAAAATATGTAGGACATCCAAATATTCACAATGAATTATAATCAATAGCAGGTTGTCCAGACCATACCTCTTTAGGAGTTTTCCCATCTAATGCAGTCGCAGGAAGTCTGTTGACTATATGAGTTGCATATGACAAAGCCCCAGCCCAAAATGCCTTGCTCAATTTGGATTGAGATAGCATACATCAAACTTTCTCAACCAAAGTACGATTCATTCGTTCTGCAACTCCATTCTACTATGGAACAAATTCTTATAGAGGAAAAATAATACAGAAGTAGGCACTTAAAAAAATAGTTTTTGCAAGTCGTAAAGAAATAAATAATTGAATGTGGGGAGGCAGCATTTAAGGTGCCCTCCAAAAAAATGATCATACTAGCTTTGAATACTCGAGGCTTGGTTAAGAATAAGGCACAAATAAGTTTGAGAAACATTATCAACTACACTAATATTGACTATGTTTTGTTGTGCATGGAAGCAATAAATAGCGGTATATGAATATATCAAAGCGGTAAAAGAACACACAGAATTTACGTGGTTCGGAAATTTGCCTAGGTCCACGGGAGATAGTAGATATTATTGAACTGAGTAGGAAATATACAGAATATAGATACAGATTTTCTCACTAATAATATCTCTCAAGTGTTTTCCAAACTCATAGAAAAAACTCTCAAACTAACTAAGTATTTTCTCTCTTTGAGTTTGCTTATGTTCTCTCTGATTTTTTCTTATTTTTGTCTTGTTCTTCAATGCATGAACTCTTCCCTATTTATAGATAAAGCATGGCTCCCTTTCCCTAAATTGGGCCATAACTTAAGCCTTAAATTAGGCCACTAATTTCCTTAAATTATGCCACTAATTTCTTTAAATCATGCCACAAATTAGGCCACTAATTTCCCTAAATTATGCCACTAATTTGTTACTTTTAGAGCCAATATTCAACATGTTTGGCATATGGAACAAAAAGCTTTGAGTGAGTTTTTACATGGGTTACCTAGTAGATTAAGATATAAATATGTTGTTATAAATCCATCTCTTAACCTTGTTGGAGGTTTTTTTTACTTTTAAAAGATGTATTGAAATTTAATATAGTAGAATATGGAGATAGACTACTTGCTTTAGAATTGCATTGATTGGGAGATTTACCTAAATGGTTGTTATGTTTGGAAAATACTACTCCATATCATAATAAAAAAGTAGACTTTTGGACTTATATGGCTGGTGTATTATCTTCTTATTGTGGGGAAGGGGTTTCCATTAGGGACTTTAAAGAAATTAATTAATCAATCTCAAAAACAAGGAGGAAAAATTTCTTAATGCATAATAGCTATCGAAAAGAATTTATGGATGAATTTGGTGTTGTAGACTTGGGATATATGGGTCAGAAATACACTTGGAGTAAAAGAAAAGACTTATTAATTATCCAAATGCATGTCATAAATAAACCTTACACAATCTCTGACAATGAAGCCATCATTGTAAACTTCATAACAATGAATAATATCTTCCACATCCTTTTGGATTTTTAGAAGCTTGGTGTAGGGATGATACATGTAAAAAAAATGATACAATAAACCTATACAAAAAAATTGACAACACTTTTAAACATTTGAAGAAATGGAACAAACGTCACATTGGTTATTTTAAGGAACCAATAAAAAAGTGGAGAATAAAATTTCTTAGATCCAATAGAAAGAATATTTTCTAAAAGAAACCTTGGAAACTTAAGCAATTACAAGGACGAACTTAAAGAAAAATTGTATAGACAAGAATTAATCTGGAGATAGAAATCAAGAGAAATTTGGATCAAAAAAGGTGATTATGATTCAAAAAAAATTCCATCTTTCTATTTTGTTCAGAAGAAGATAGAATTCCATTTTAGATATCAAAAATAATAATGGACACCAGCTTCAAGATAAGAAGCATATGGGGGATCACATCGGTATCAAGATAGATATGTATAAAACATATGATAAAATGGAATGGAAAAAATCCTAACTTAAGTAAATCTAGGTTATTATTTTCAAGAAATGCTACATAAATCCTCGAGAATGATTTGTCTCAACTATTAAATATTGCTCTAACTCAATGAAACATTACTTACTCTGGAACTCCACTTTTATCTAGAAAAATAAAATAAGGGAATTCCAAAAGATACTGAAAGGTATAGCAACAAAAAAAAAAGAGGGATGTAAAGCAAAAAATTTATCACACGTAGGAAAAGCAACACTCATAAGGTCAACATTTCAATCTATTACAATTTATATTATGAGTACTTTTAAACTACTAGATTCTATCTATTACAAAGATGATTCCCTAATAAAGAAGTTGGGAGCGAATGTTGATTCAAAAAACTTATTATTTTGCTTTCAAGAAATGGAATACATTCTACCTACATAAAGAACTAGGAGGATTATCCAACCTAGGATGGAACCACTTCAAATGATGATAAGTTATAAAGCAAGGTTCTCAATAGTAAGTACAGTCAACAAACTCTTTTCATGCAAGTTAGTTTCATAATGATTCCTTTGTATGCAAAGTAATTTGTTGTACAAGAGTTCTTATAAATAAAGGATTATATTTTTTCAATTGGTAGTGGTATAAATGTCAACTTTCATTCATTATGAATCAAATACATGAGAATCATACTTCTATACCTAGAAATCATGTATGTTATTTAATCAAGACAAGTAATTAAATAATTCTCTCAAATCTATTTAATTATTTCTATAGATAAATTGTTGGTCACACAATCAATAGCATAAAAATCAGATTAAATAATATAATTAAATTATAATTATAATTGGGATAAAATATTAGTTCATCACATGGTGAAAATTGCGTTCATAAGATCCCTAAATTTATAAATTAACTACACTTAATGTTCATAAAGCTCATAGTTTTCATAAAGAAATACATAAAAATTGATAAAGAAAAGAGTAAAAGAAGAAATACAATCAATATCTTGAATTGTAATACTAACCTCCTCTTCAATCTCCACCAAAATTGTATCTACTTTTAAATTTTTCTGTATTTTTCTCTCTTCTTAACTTTAAGAACTGATCAAAATTATGCTAACGACAACTCGTTAGGGTTTATGGGGTGATTAGGGGGTTAAATATAACTCAGGTGAAATATAGACCATCAAATCAAGGTCTAAGATAAAAAAAGCAGAATAAACAATGCCAGCTAATCAAAATTAAACATTTGGAATGCGAGAATCAATGGGAAAATCATAGAGCGATGTGTGGTAGGAAAGACTAGTCCAAGTCAACGATTGTCGAGTCAATGCCGGTTGGCACAATGTGATTTGCAAAAATAAATGGTATGGTGCACTGGTGAAATGGCTGGACGAATCAGGTTATGACGCATGGTGATCGCGTTGATTAAATGGAATGAAGTTGAGATGAACATTGTGTTGACACATGGCGATGCGCTGCATCACTCCTCACATGCCATGATCGGCGATTGGTTGTCTCTACTGTCGTGCATCCGCATGGCTTTCCCAGTCAAGTCCTTTGCTTGCATGGCACCACATGGCATCTCCTGATTGGTCTTGCGTTAAAAATTCATAAACAATCCATAAAAATACCAAAACATTCCATAAATTATATTTTTCTCCTTTTCATTAAAAATTTTATATTTTAATATTTTTAACCCCAAAAATATTATTTATTGAATAAAAAAAATATTAAGTAAAAAACAATTGTGCTAATGACTCTACTTTTATAAATCCATCATTGTCTCAACAAGCTATGCTAGATAAATGAACAAATGATAATAATAGTCTATGCCACATATTTCCTTTGGATAAGTCACACAAACTTCTATTTAAATCCAAACATTTACAAAATTATCATGCTTTTGATATGATATATATGAATGTGTGGACTTCTCTTGTTCTTTCTACAATTGGGACCAAACATATCCTACTTATAATGGATTATTTTAGTCATTTTCTATGGATCTATTTTCTTCCTGTTAAGAGTCATGTGGAGCAAAATTTTATGTTGTTTATGAAAATGGTTGAAAGGCAATTCTCAATTTCTATTAAAGAGGTCCAAATTGATAGGGGAGATTACAATCTAAGGAACTTTTGCATCATATGATATGTTCCTATACCTCTTAACAAAATGGTATGGTCGAGTCTTAACATAGAAGGGTGGTAGAAAAAGAGTTGGCCTTACTATTACAAGCCTTATTGTCTACATCAATATGGATTCATGCTTCTAAGATAGTTGTTTTTACAATTAATGGAATGCCTTCCAAAGTTTTTAATTTTCAATCTCCTTATCAGTTGTTCTATGACAAGACGCCAAATTATGGTTTTTCTAAGATTTTCGGGTCGTCTTATTTTTCTTGCACTATAAGCTACATTAAGTAAGAACTATAACCATGTTATGTTCAATGTGTCTTCCTTGGTTATGCATCACAAAAACGTGGTTATCTCTACCTTGATCCTATTACTAATAGGTTGTATAGTTCCAAGCATGTCATTTGAGTTTCCTTATTCAAATGTGGTAAAAGTAAATGAAAATGTCTCAAAAACTAATGTTTTCTTGCTAGACAATTTTCTTTTTCCTATGTTTGTCTCTTTACTTGTGCTTATGCCAAAACTACTGATGAGTGAAAACCTGCATCGCCGATTCTTGCCAATACTTTGGTTTTAATATTTGTAAAACTCTCGCAAGTGCACGAATCATTTCGAAGTAAATGATAAGTATACTCCCAAGGTTTATCTAAGGAAGGAATGTATGTGGTTTTTAATTTATTATTCAAACTTTTAAAAATGAAATTAAATCCTAAACATCTTGTCACGATATTTTGGGTTTTTGTGTTTTAATCTACTTACATAAAAATAAACATAGATTCAATAAATATTTATGCAAATTTTATCTTTTATAATAGTGGAGTATTTATGGATATAATAACTAAGTTAATTATGCTTGCTCATATTATTTAGGTTATTAAAGATATGAATTGATATTTATTGATTCTCTCTTTTTTATATGAATACCACATTTGGTGGGGTTAGATATTCTTTGTTAACTAAACAAATCAATTAACACCTATGGGTGGGGCTGATAACTAATTTGCTTAATTAAATTAATTCCTTTTCCTAAGAGATTGAAAATGAACCATTTAAATGCCACCTTTGGTGGGGTTAGACAGTTTAAACTTTATTCAAGGTGTCCAAATTAAATCTAAGAATTTAGTTATCCGAGTACTAACTTTCAAGTTTTAAAACCACTACTGAAAACATGTTGTCAATACATTTTCAGATAATAATTCTTATAAAAACTTTTGAAATAGAGCTTCACTCTAACTACCGGGCGATTCTACCAACAAATAGAGCACTACTCTAAATCAGACCGGATAACTAAACCTTAAAATCTAATTTTCAGGTTTAAGTTTGTAATGAAAAATAATATATTTCTCTCTAACATTCTTAATATAAAATCTTGAATAAAAACAAAATCAATTCATTTTAGAGATTTTCACCTATTTAATATTTCGCAAGCATAACAACGTTATTATTACATCATGTTTATAAACAGCCAGCACAGTTTAATTTAATCACAGACAAATTAAATATAACATATAAGAATAAAGCATAAAAAATAAATGTAAAGAAAATAAAATCCTTACAGAACTTTGATGTTATTCCCGTTGCTGGAAAATCTCCAAGCGAAATTTGCACTCCCATTTATTGAATCAAAAAGTTAATAAATTACAAAAACATAACTAGTTCTTCCCAAAAAGGGAAGAACTCTAAAACTAAGAGAAATTAACTAAGAAAAGCTAAAAACTAAGAAAAACTAAAAAAACTAAAAAATCTAAGAAAAGAGAGAAAGAAAGAGAGAAGAGAATGTGTTTTGAGGTGTGTTTAGAAGTGAAGAGAAGGGGGTATTTATAGGTGAGGATGGGGAGAAAAAGTGAGTGGAAAATGTTAAAAAATTGTGAAAACGCGGAGTGCAATTGCTGAGGTCATTGATGACGTCAGCATGGCGTCATAGGGGCGGCTGCGCGCGAAAATGGGGCGAAATGGGCAGCTGGGTGCGCAGGGGCACGCGGAACTGGGACTGGGCGCTGGCACGCACGGAGGTGCGATTTTCTCCATTTTGACATTTTTGACCCATTTTGTCCAATTTTTCCATATTTGTTGACCTTTCCGCATTTATTTATTAATATATTTGTGATGTATTGCTTCCATTATTCCTCTTTGAGTCTTTAAGTTACATTTTTAAGCCAAAATACCTGAAAAACAATAAAAATACCCGTGATTCCGAAAAAGACAAATTTATATAAATATATGATAAAACATATAAATATATATATTTTTAATAAATTAATGTGCATAAAATCATGGTAATTTTAGTGCTTTTTGAGCACTCATCAACTACCTTCCTTTAGTACATTATCGATATATAATGTTAAGTCATCTTACCATCATACATATCTAATACAACTCATTGTCTCTCACCTACTTTTCCAAATTCAAACTTGCCTTCCTTATCTCCACACTATTGTGAAACCTATTTTCCAGACCAACAACCTCTTCATTTTTGTTTACCTTCATTACCTCAGGCATCTCAGGTACCTTTTTCTATTCAAGATGAAGCTTCTTATCTACCTTTTAATAATTATCCTATGACTATTAGATCTAAGGTTGGCATTGTTCAAAAGAAAAAAATTATCTTTCAATGTTACCAATCTTTCTGAACCTTCTTGTTTTAAAGAAGCTTGAGGTATTCTTGAATGAAATAATTCCACAAAAGTTGAATTTGGGGATTTAGTGAGAAACAACACATGCACTTTAGTTCCTAAGCCCATTGACTGCACACCTATCACTATTAAATGGCTTTATAAGGTGAAGTTGAAGAGCGATCCTTCCTTTTACAAGTAAAAGTCCAGAGTAGTTGCACGAGGCTATAAACAAAAATATGGAATTGATTACAAATATACATTATTTCTTGTGGTTAAATCTTAAATAGTTGGTTTAGTTCTAACTTTTGCAATGAATTCATGTTGATCACTAAAGTAACTTGATGTTAACAATGCTTTCCTCAATGGAGTATTGTAAGAGGATATGTACAAGTATCAAGTTCAAGCTTTTAAAGATACAAAGACACTTGATTATATGTGCAAACTAAATAAAGCCCCTTGGGCTTGGTTTCATAAGCCGTCTTTTTTTAGACCTTGGTTTCTTAACTCTAAAATTGATACATTTGTGTTTGTACACCAGAAGGAACACAAAATGACTATTTTATTAGTCTATGTGGATGCAACATCCTTATAGATAGTGACACTGACTATTTAGGGAATCTTACATTCATGCTCAATAACTGTTTCCCCCTCAAACATTTACGACATCCTCACTTCTTTGGAAACTTGGTTGTTAGTAATATTTTCCATGAAATGAATGGATGGAACTTGAAATTACTTGATATATTGGTTACACAATTATCTATCCATTATATTAGTAGACTTAGGAGCCCAAATATTAATTTATCATCCAAATTGATTTGATTTCCAAATAAGTTTGGGTAATTTCTCAGTTAAAACTGCTTAGGCACATAAACATTTTTGGGTTGGTCCTTGGAAATAAAATTTACATGAAATATTTAAAGTTTTTTTATAGAGAATCATGAATAACACTTTAGCTGTTAGACATCATATTAAAAGATACATAATGGATTTGGATTATCGTTGTCATTTATGTATGTAGAACCTGAAACTTCCTCACATTTGTTTCAAAGATGTAAATTACTACATGGGATATGGAATAATTGGTGACATGCATTCTTCTGAATAAATTCATCAATTTGGAATATTGGGAGTACATTTCAATTATATTGAATCTTCCAGATGGTCTCATAAGAAACCAAAATGATAAAAAGGAATTCACCTTAGTAGTAACCCTCACCATGCTAGTAATATGGAACATCAGAAACAATCTCATATTCAATAATATTCAACCTAAATTTAAGGAAATCACAAGGAGATTATTGAGAGGAATGAAAATGAACAATGTGTTATAAAGGAAACTCAACTTGCTAGACAATTTTTAAAGAAATGAAATCATTATATGGTTGGATCAAGTTCAATTTTGATGCAATAGTACAAAACAATACATGCTCATTAGTAGTTATAGAAATATATATTTTTGTAATGTACTTGAAATTTGGTGTAAATTATTAACACTATAGATACATAATACGAGGAAGCTAATGCCTCAACAATGACTACAAGTTTGATATCAGAAATCAAACTTCCTCAAATTATAGTATGGGTGATTGTATGAATGTGATTAAATGTATCAAGAAGTCAGAAAATTAGGCTTTGTGGACTTCAAATTCATACTTGGACAAAGTTTTCCCATTATTATCAACATTTGTAGATTTTTTCAATCCGATAGATTCCAGTGGAAGGAAACTCCATAGCTCATGAAATTGCACATTGATCTGTACATAACTTAAAGATGGATCTTTTTAAGTCATTGATTTCTCCATAATATCTATAATTTGATTGATGTAGAGGCATATAACTACAACTAGTTTACTAAGAATATTATATCTTAAAGTTTGTTTAGTTATGGATCTAAATATTTAGTCAGAAAAATTATGGTAACTTAAAATTTCATAACCAACCAAACAACCAATCACGTGTACGTAAAGTAATGTGTAAATAAAAATATCAACACACAATATTTTTAGATGGAAACAACTTAGGCCATACAAATGACCTAAGAAGAAAACCACCGGTCCACTAAACCATCTAACTATCCACTATGAAAAATAAGTATCCAGTAACAAGGCTAGGACTCATACTACCTACCTAGATAATACCCCTATGTAACCTACTTATAAGCCATTGCTTTCATCATAGTCTCTACAAGATATGAATTTGTATCCATACCAATGTTCCAAGAAACTTGAGTCCTATGAATTAATCAAACCCGCACCATTATCACCTAAAAATTTAGCACAAAAACACAAATGCAAGTGTGTGTTGTAGAGAAGATTAAATAATGAACAAACCTAACTAGTTGATTTAAATAATATATCATATAAATTGAATATAACTAGCAACACTAGAACAATCACTTAAAAGCACAATAACTCAATCATTACTATAGGCATGTTAATCCATCAAACAAAACTACAAATTTTTGATAAATTAACTTAATGAAAAAACCTACTTAAAACTTTTAGTAAAACAAGAGAGAGAATAAAAGATGAAGAGAATAAGCACAATTAAGCTTTATGTGGTTGGTTTCAATTGTGTACTTAGGTTTGTATTAATAAAATATTTTGAAGCATGTACATGAGGTTAAAATAGTATTGTATATAAAATTAGTTAAAACATTTTTAAGAGATAAGGACAATATAGTAAAAATCTAATCCAAATCATAATAGAAAATACAATTTAAAATCAGATAATTGGCTGCTCAATTGATTGAGTACATTAGTCCATCGATCGAATGTAGTCTCGATTGATCTAGTCAAAATTTAATTAATTATTCAATTAGTGGATCGATCGAGTAAATCTATCGAATGATCTAGTCATGTGTTAAAATTAATTCAATCGTGTTATATTGCTCGATTGATGCAGTGGCCTAATTTCACATTATCCCTATTGTGTCTAATATACAATCTAACGTGCACAAGAATAGAAAAATACATGATATGTGACCATTGAGGCACAATAGATTCTTTGTCTTGAAAAAATTCTTCTAAGACACACCTAGAAACTAAAATTACATTTATATATTTTGTTTAACGAATATTGCCAGTACTAACATAAACCTAATTGTATTTCCCTTTAGCATATTCATGTGACAAAACTTTTTTCTCATCACATAACACTCATAGGAAAATTAAATTTTTACATAGGGGTAATATCCTATGATGTGGTGGAACTATCTTTGCTTGATTCTTGAAAGCTCATGTGTACACTAAAAAACAAAAATAACGAAACAACTTGTCTAAAAAGACTTGTTGTTTATTAGTTTAGTGTAATATGACTCACCCTATATGTGATATTTAAAAAAAAACAATTTCAAATGCATTAAGAAAATGAGAAAGTATAACCATTCAGATGTAGTTAGATCAATGAATTGATAAATAATAGTCACGTACATCCTAATCAAAATCAATTATACTATAAAGCGGCATGAAAAAAATTTAACACACTAATCATCAAATCATAAAAGGGAAAAACAACACATACAAAGTAACAAAAATAAATCATTATCTTGTGAGAGGAAGCCTAAGGTATGTATGGATGACACCCATCTTGGAAAATATTTCTTCATGTGATTCAAATAATGTGTATCATTCTTTGATCCATTTCACCCACCTTTTGTTCCAAGTTTCCCAATCTTGTCCTTACTTCATTTTCAAATATTTCCTAACGAGAAGATTCAAGACCAAAAAAAATTCTCCATATCCTCATCCTCGAAGAAATCATCTGTAGCTCCTCAACTACAAGTACTAGCTCTGGCGGCTCCTTATCCACTGGTATCAACACTAATGGGCCTCTATCTCTTTATAGTCTGAGTAGATAATCTAGAGATTATTGACTTTACAAAGACACTCATTAACGAAATAGGGTCAAAATCACATGTTTAGTGTACAACAATAGCCAGAATCAGTTGGGTGAAAAGGTATCCATAGAGGAGTCCAATCCTTGGGTTTGTAATCTGAGATCGATTGATAATCTTGTCCTAAATTATGGAACCTATATCAGAAGCAATCCCTTTTTCAATGTAGTACACAATTTTTCCAAGTAAAAGACCAATCTTAGCAAAGCGTTTGGAAGGTAGAAGGTTGGCACAAATGATTTTGTTCAATGCCTGATAATGAGTGTGAAATCACTAGGGATAAATATACGCATTGTACTAAAGTTGACATTCGGTGAACTAGATAGTTCGGTAAGCAAATTTTTAGAAAAAACAATAAACTGATCTATCTTAAATTCTAGGTCATCTATATTTGTGATAGATAAAAATTATTGATTATCGAAGCTGAGATATCAATTGTTTTATTCCTAACAAAAACGTTGTAACTCATCGACCCGAGGTTACGGATTTTGGAGTCAATGTTGGCATATAATTCTCATACTAGGTCCAAGTAACATATTTTAATAGGGGTGTGCATGGATGCCTAACCTAGAGCCCTAATGGCTTGGGTTATACCAACTTCAAGGAAATCACTCCATGTAATCCCAAGTTTGTATAAAATAGGATGTCAATAGAAGGAAGTATGATGCCTCAATTTAGATTCCTTATTGATGAGTGCTCAAAAAGCACTAAAATAACCATGATTTTATGCACATTAATTGATTAAAAATATATATATTTATATGTTTTATCATATATTTATATAAATTTGTCTTTTTCGGAATCACGGGTATTTTTATTGTTTTTCAGGTATTTTGGCTTAAAAACGCAACTTAAAAACTCAAAGAGGAATACTGGAAGCAATACATCACAAATATATTAATAAATAAATGCGGAAAGGTCGACAAATATGGAAAAATTGGACAAAATGGGTCAAAAAGGTCAAAAATGTCAAAAAGGAGAAAAACGCGCCGCCGCGCCGCCCGACCGCCGCGCCCCAGCGCCCAGCACCGCCCCAAGCAGCAGCGCGGGCACTGTTCATCCGCGGTTACTGTTCATCAGACTCGTCACTGTTCATACCCCGGTACTGTTCATCAGACTCGGCACTGTTCATACCCGGTACTGTGCAGCCGCCCCATGTCATGCTGACGTCATCAAATGACGTCAGCAATCAATAATCCGCGTTTTTACATTTTTTTTAACATTTTTTTCTCTACTTTTTCTCTCCATCCTCACCTATAAATACCCCCCTTCCCTTCACTTCAAAATACACCTTCAAACCACACTTCTCTCTTCTTTCTTTCTCTCATTTCTTAGTTTTTTTGAGTTTTCCTTAGTTTCTTTCTTAGTTTCTAAGTTTTTCTTAGTTTCCTTCTTAGTTTTTAGTTCAATTCTCTTAGTTTTAGTGTTCTTCTCTTTTTGAGAGAAACTTGTAATGTTTTTGTAATAATTTAGTTTTTGATTCAATATATGGAAGTGCAAATTCCGCTCGGAGGTTTTCTAGCAACGGGAATAGCGTCGAAGTTCTGTAAGGATTTTATTTTCTTTACAGTTATTTTTATGCTTTATTCTTACATGTTATATTTAATTTGTCTATGATTAAATTTAACTCTGCTAGCTGTTTATAAACATGATATAATAATAACGTTGTTATGCTTGCGAAATATTAAATAGGTGAAAATTTCTAAAATGAATTGATTTTGTTTTTATTAAAGATTTTATATTAAGAATGTTAGAGAGAAATATATTATTTTTCATTACAAACTTAAAACTGAAAATTAGATTTTAAGGTTTAGTTATCCGGTCTAATTTAGAGTAGTGCTCTTTTATTTGTTGGTACAATCGCCCGGTAGTTAGAGTGAAACTCTATTTCAAAAGTTTTTATAAGAATTATTATGTGAAAATGTATTGACAACATGTTTTCAATAGTGGTTTTAAAACTTGAAAGTTAGTACTCGGATAATTAAATTCTTATGTTTAATTTGGACACCTTGAATAAAGTTTAAACTGTCTAACCCCACCAAAGGTGGCATTTAAATGATTCATTTTCAATCTCTTAGAAAAAGGAATTAATTTAATTAAGCATATTAGTTATCAACCCCACCCATAGGTGTTAATTGATTTGTTTAGTTAACAAAGAATATCTAACCCCACCAAAGGTGGTATTTATATAAAAAAGAGAGAATCAATAAAATATCAATTTATATCTTTAATAACCTAGATAATATGAGCAAGCATAATTAATTTAGTTATTATATCCATAAATACTCCGCTAATATAAATGATAAAATTTGCATGAATATTTATTGAATCTGTATATATGTTTATTTTTTATGTTATTAGATTATATTTAATTAATCTGTATATATGTTTATTTTATGTTATTAGATTAGGAACACAAAAACCAAACTATCGTGACAGGATGTTTAGGATTTAATTTCGTTTTTTTAAAAGTTTGAATAATAAATTAAAAACCACATACATTCCTTCCTTAGATCGACCTTGGGAGTATACTTATCATTTTCTTCGAAATGATTCGTGCACTTGCGAGAGTTTTATAAATATTAAAACCAAAGTATTTGCGAAGATCGGCGATGCCGGTTTTCGTTCATCACTTATCCCACCATTGGGTTAAGAAGGAGCAGGACCACCTAGAGGTAGATCACATCACCCCATAGACATTGCAGAAACTGAGTAGAAACCCAAGATGATCGAAATACCCTTTTTACCAAAATTGACCAAACAGATGAAATTTCCCAAAAATTATGTAGAAAAAGGATCAATGAAAAAATGTTGAAAGAAATTTGGTGGGAAAATGTGAGCAAATAGGAATTAGGGTTTTTATTATTTTTGCACAAATAGAATGATTGATGCTAAAGAAGTGTGTAGCTATCAAGTCTAAGTGATTTTGGGACAAAAATGAGTGATTTTGATGAGAGTTTGGATGAAAATAAAACAATTACCGTAAGGGGGGGTTAGGGTTGTGTGGAGGAGTAGACGAAAAAGAAGAACTATATTTGAAGTGAGCATGATCGATCGATCGAGAATAGTGTTTACCTATCAATGTTCAAGGCTCGATCGATATAGTTCATATTCGATCCTAGATCAATCGACCTTCAAAAATCCTAAAATTTCCAAAAACTCCCACTTAGTCCTACAATTACTTGAAAATCCCAAATAAACATAAAATTAAAAAAATTATTATTTTTTATGTATATATATATTTGAATAAAGGCGGTAGGTTTATTCAAATATGAATATTACTCAAATAATAAATTCTAAAATATGAAATAAAGATTGTGTTTTAATAAAATTAGATTATTCATAGCATACATAAGTATTCCTATAAAATACATACATATTTTTCATCATATATAGGGATATATTGACAATTTTTCAAACCAAAATAAATGTTGAATTGCAATAGTATATCAAAATCTTCATTTATGATTACTTATGAAAAATTTAAAGTAAAGAGTATGAAAAATCATCCAAAAAATTTAGTTTAAATCAAACTTGTACATAACAAAAAATTTCTTTACTAAGAGAGATCTTTATTTATTTTTGGGTATTCCCTCTCAACAATATTTATCACACTTATTTTCCTTTATTCTTTTTGAACGACGGAAATGATTATATAATTTTCTATTTGCATGATTATTTGTGGTCCTTTCTTTTTGTACATCAATTATATATAATTTATTTATTTCCGTTATCACTTTAATATTTAAGGAAATATGCAAAAGCTAATAAATTTAGTATGATGACTTTCACATTAGTTGTAAGGTAGCTCTCTTCGGTTACTATGGTAGCTTTCACACATCACAATACGTAGCCTTCTCAAAACTAGATATCTCTATATAGTAGCATTTCATATAGTGAAAAATAAAGTTTAGCCTTAGTTTTTATAGTTAAGTTTATCTCAAATCCTTAAATCTCATATAATTAATTATAAATTTCATGCTTGACATACTTATGTATTCAGTGAGTGTTTGAGTGAGTTCTTTTTAACATTGATCACCATATATATAAAAAAAAGCATATATGCACAGAACAAATATCCTTAATTACACAATGAATAATTAATCAAAATAAATATGATTTTATAAAATATTTATTATTTTGTTCCAAAATTGTATTTGAGTTTATTTCATTATTAGAACAATAATACTAATTGTTTGAATTTGATTGAAATCCACAGTGTTCGCACCACAGTTCAGATGGTACTAGCTTCTAAGAACCCGAGGTACTTAAGGGCTAGGTCCCAGGTTCGAGGCTGGAGAAGGGCGAAAGAAATGGGTTATATGATCAAGAATTGTAGGCCCGCCCATATACCTTCTATATGTGCGAATAATGTGGATTTCAACTAGGTTTGAACATCAAAGGTGCCCTTTTTGCTAAAGATGTTTACGTGGGGGCTCCTAGGCATTGATGCTTCTTGAGAAACCTAGGCACACATTTCTTTAGAGCCTTCTCAACTTCAAACCGGTGATCTACCCATATAGTCACAAATTCTTAGAAACTTGTACCATCTGGCTAAGGTTCAGATGGTACTAGCTTCTAAGAACTTGAGGTACTTAAGGGCTAGGTCCTAGGTTTGAGGTTGGGGAAGGGTGAAAGGAATGGGTTACATGATCAAGAATTGTGGGCCCGTCCAGATACTAAACTTTATTTTTTTGGAGTTTCAATGACAAAATTTAACTAACCTAAAACAACTAAATTCAAAATCCAAATATTATTTTAACAAATCATACTAAAAGACTCACCTAAGATCAAACAAGCATAGAATTATAATTCCTAGGTGAAATAGAGACGGTCACATAACTGGAAACATATTATCTTTCCTAACCTAATATTTTTAAAATTTTGGTTTCTCTATATATTTTGGGTTTGGAATTAATAGACTTAGTTACTTTTGACATTTTCTTGGGTTTATCCTTATTTTTGCTTTTTATTAATATTATTTTTCATCATTGGTAGAGATGTGATAACTGTATTTTATATAGTTATTTTTATCTATTTTATTAATTATAATTGCTATGTTCTTGACATTTTTGGTTAATTTTAGTTAAATAAATTAATATTTACCTTTTATGTGTTAAGAAATACATTTTTAATAAAATTAAATAATTCGAATCAAAACCATACTTAATTGCAAATTTATGTCTACAAATATAATTTGAAATAATAGAGTTCTTAATTGCAATTTATAAAAGTCGAAAATATAATTTAAATTAAAATCGGGCTTAATTTTAATTATTAAAAGTTTAAAAATTTAATTTAAATTAGAAAAGGGCTTAATTGTAATTAAGGAAAGTTTAAAATGTAATTTGAATTAAATTTGTGGGCCAAAATGCAATTAAGTAAAGTTTAATTTTTGCACAGGAGAGAAGAAGTCCATGCGCACTATACCACGCGCGCAACGTGGACCATTAGATCAGAGAAGAAACGGCCAGGATGCGCGCGTGTTCTTCAAAACCGACCAGAGCGAGTGGCTGTAGCTTTCTTTCTATCACGTGGTTCGGTGCCCGAGTAGGGCGCACCTGCCACACAGGCCGGCGTGCAGGTGGGACCCACGTGTCTGACGCGCTGATGAGCGAAAACCGACATCGTCGATTCTTGCCAATACTTTGGTTTTAATATTTATAAAACTCTCGCAAGTGCACGAATCATTTTGTAGAAAATGATAAGTATACTCCCAAGGTCGATCTAAGGAAGGAATGTATGTGGTTTTTAATTTATTATTCAAACTTTTAAAAACGAAATTAAATCCTAAACATCCTGTCACGATATTTTGGGGTTTTGTGTTTTTAATCTAATTACATAAAATTAAACATAGATTCAATAAACATTCATGCAAATTTTATCATTTATAATGGCAGAGTATTTATGGATATAATAACTAAGTTAATTATGCTTGCTCATATTATCTAGGTTATTAAAGATATGAATTGATATTTATTGATTCTCCCTTTTTTGTATGAATACCACCTTTGGTGGGGTTAGATATTCTTTGTTAACTAAACAAATCAATTAACACCTATGGGTGGGGTTGATAACCAATTTGCTTAATTAAATTAATTCCTTTTTCTAAGAGATTGAAAATGAACCATTTAAATGCCACCTTTGGTGGGGTTAGACAGTTTAAACTTTATTTAAGGTGTCCAAATTAAACCTAAGAATTTAGTTATCCGAGTACTAACTTTCAAGTTTTAAAACCACTACCGAAAACATGTTATTAATACATTTTTAGATAATAATTCTTATAAAAACTTTTGAAATAAAGCTTCACTCTAACTACCGGGCGATTGTACCATCAAATAAAAGAGCACTACTCTAAAGTAGACCGGATAACTAAACCTTAAAATCTAATTTTCAGGTTTAAGTTTGTAATGAAAAATAATATATTTATCTCTAACATTCTTAATATAAAATCATGAATAAAAATAAAATCAATTCATTTTAGAGATTTTCACCTATTTAATATTTCGCAAGCACAACAACGTTATTATTACATCATGTTTACTAAACAGCCAGCACAGTTAAATTTAATCACAGACAAATTAAATATAACATGTAAGAATAAAGCATAAAAAATAACTGTAAAGAAAATAAAATCCTTACAGAACTTCGATGCTATTCCTGTTGCTGGAAAAACTCCAAGCGAAATTTGCACTCCCATTTATTGAATCAAAAAGCTAATAAATTACATAAACATAACTAGTTCTTCCCAAAAAGGGAAGAACTCTAAAACTAAGAGAAATTAACTAAGAAAAGCTAAAAACTAAGAAAACATAAGAAAAACTAAGAAAAACTAAAAATCTAAGAAAATAGAGAAAGAAAGAGAGAAAAGAAGGTATTTGGAGGTGTTGAAGGTGTGTTTTGAAGTGAAGGGAAGGGGGTATTTATAGGTGAGGATGGAGAGAAAAAATGAGTACAAAAATGTTAAAAAAATGTAAAAACGCTTAACGGAAATGCTGAGGTCATTAATGACGTTAGCATGACGTCATGGGGGCGGCTGCACGTGAAAAATGGGCGAAAAGGCGTCGGCGCGCGTGAACAGTAGCGGCGCGCTGGGGCGTGCGCGGATTGGGGCGCTGGGGCGTGCGGGCATGGGCGCTGGGGCGTGCGGCTGGGCAACTGGGCGCGATTTTCTCCTTTTTGACCCATTTTGTCCAATTTTTCCATGTTTGTTGACCTTTCCCCATTTATTTATTAATATATTTGTGATGTATTGCTTCAAGTATTCCTCTTTGAGTCTTTAAGTTGCGTTTTTAAGCCAAAATACCTGAAAAACAATAAAAATACCCGTGATTCCGAAAAAGACAAATTTATATAAATATATGATAAAACATATAAATATATTCAATTAATGTGCATAAAATCATGGTTATTTTAGTGCTTTTTGAGCACTCATCACGCACTGTAGCCGCTGTCCCCCACCTTTGCGCGCCTCCGTTCCCGTGCGATCGATCCACGTGCGCTCGGTTATTCTACAAATCACAAGCTGCCACGTATCCCACTCTTCCTTCCAACCAATTATATTATGACACGTGACATGTTACGATGAGCACGAAAGCATAGGATCATACCCGCGTTGTAGCTGTTGTCTCCCACGTCCCGCACGCCATTTTCCCATGTGGTCGATCCACGTGCAATCGTTGACCGCAGCCAATGAAATTCCGCCATGTGTCCTCATTAATCCTTTCAGCGAATGAGATGTTGACATGTGGCATGCACTTTGAATTTAAAATCAAAAACGGTTCTGCTGTGTCTCACGCGTGAATTAAAATACGTTTTCGATAGCGAATATCGATACGTGTCGATTTTATTTTCGATACAAATTTTTACGCATTTATTAAAAAATGTAATATTTTAGATGTATTTTTTAGCTATAAATAGGGGATATTATGATAGAGTTAAAGAGTTTTTTGGAGAGTTTAGTTTTTGAGATTTTTTTGTATTGTTCGGTTTTGGCCTCATACATGTATGACTGATGAAAATTATTTCCATAATATCTACCATGAAAGGCATTGTTATATCATATAATCTAGCATAGAATTCAAAAAAATTCTCATCTTTTTTCATCCTAATGATCTTAAATTGGGTACTAAGCATGCAAAGTTTTGTTCATTTAACTTGTGAGGTACCCTCATGGGCAACCTCCCAAATATCCCAAGTATACTTAGTAATTTCAACATGAAAAATACGATAAAACTCATTAGCAAACACATCACTAAAAATAACATTAATACCTTTTTTATTCCAATTATTATCAATTTTATCTTCAGTGATCTAGTCTTTCATAGCTTTAGGAGTAATAATACTCTCTTTGGTAACAGTAGGTGGTTCCTAACTGCTTTCATCTATAGACCATAGAAAGGCTTTTATACAAGCCATCCAATATAGGTAATTAGACCTATCAAAGTAAGGTGCCCAGGTTGTAGACAAACCCTCTTTCAAGTAATCCATAACAAGATCCTAGGCACTCTAAGTGTACCTAGTGACCATTCTAATGCCAAATGAAAATTCGATTAGTTATGGATCTAAATATTGAGTCAGGGAAAGTATGGTAAATTAAAATTTCATAAGAGGCTAAACAATCAATTACGTGTATATAAAGTAATGTGAAAATAAAAATACCAACACATGAAAATTTTATATGGAAACAACCAAGACCACACCAATGACCTAAGAGGAAAACCATCGGTCCACGATATCACCTAACTATCCACTATGAAAAATAAGTATCTAGTTACAAGGATAGCACTCAAACTACCCATCCAGATAATGCCCCTAATTAACCACCTTACAAGCCACTACTTTCATCATAGTCTTTACAAGATAGGCGTTCAAATTTGTACCAACATTCTGAAAAAATCGAGTCCCACAAGTTAATCAAACCTGCACCGCTATCACCTGAAAAATTAGTACATAAACACAAGTGCAAATGTGTGTCCTAGAGTAGATTCAATAATGAACAACCCTAACTAATTGATTTGAACAATATATCAAATAAATAGAAAACAACTAATAACTCTAAAATAATCAGTTAAAATCATAATAACACAATTATTATTGTAGGCCTCTTAATCCATCAAACACAACCACAAATGTTTGATAAATTAACTCAATGAAAAAACTTACTTGAAAACTTTTAGCAAAATAAAAAAGAGAATAACAAATGAAGATAATAAGCAGAATTAAGCTCTTATGTGGTTGGTTTCAATTGTGTGCTTAGGTTTGTATTTATAAAATATTTTGAAACACAAGATTAAAACAAAATTACGATCTTATCTATAAAATCAGTTAAAAAACTTTTTAAAAAAATAAAGACAATATAGTAAAAAGTCAATCCAAATCGTAATAGAAATACATTTTAAAATTACATAACTAGCTACTTGATCAATATTACCAAGTCCTCGATCAATAGAGTACATTGGTCGATCGATCCAATATAATCTCAATTAATTCGATCAACATTTAATTAATTATTCAAGAAGTAGATCGATCTAGTGATTTAACTCAATCGATCTAGTCCTCGAATGATAGATCGATTGAGTAAATCCCTCTATCAATCTAGTCATGTGGTAAAATTAATTTAATTAGGTTATATTGCTTAATCGATCTAGTGGTCTAATTTCACATCGTGGACATGTATCTAACATGCAATCTAACGTGTAAAGGAATATAAAAATACTTGATGTGTGACTATTGAGTCTCGATAGTTTATTCGACTTGAAAAATTCTTCTAATATAAACCTAAAAATTAAAATTATGATTATATATTTTCTTTAACAAATATTACGAATACTAAATAAGTATCATTTAAAAAAAAATTGGCGTGGTTCTTATTTTTTGGTACCTCAAGCTGGGTTACTTTTATTAGGACCAAAATTAAATCGGCAAAGTGACCACGTGTTAGGTGATTTGTTTTGAATGAGATATGATTTTTTTTAATATATATATATTAAAATTAATTAAATTTTATTTAATTAAATGTTTATTGTTTAAAAAAATTTAAATCATAAAATTCGTTATATTTAAAATTTAATATCAATATCAAATAATATAAGAAATTATTATTGATAAATCAAATCAAATTTATATGAATATATCTAATAAAAAAATATAAAATATTATTATATATTTGTTACCGACTTCAATCAAATTACTCTCTCAAATTACATGTATAGTGTATGCAATTCGTAAGTGTTAGAGTTTTGTGTGTTCTTGTTTGTAGTTTTTTATTCAAATTTATATATATTTTAATATTATAAAAAATTAATTTTTTTATAATAATAAGAAAACTTAATATTTTTATAAACACAAATAATTAATAATTAATTCTAATTAAAAAAATTCATGTTATATAGCATTGGTTTCCTATTATAGTTCATAGCATGAATCACTGCCCTCTCATGATTGGTAGAATTTTTTATTTTTATTTTTTTGTTCAGGTGTATGATGGAAATATTGTGCTACAATTACCGGATGCTTCTAAAGTAAAACTGATCATTAGAATAAATATAAATAAAATTGACATGCATGCTACTACTACGTAGAATTGTAGATGATTAATGGGCTTTAGATCTTTTTTAATCTCCATTTAATTAACTAAAATATAATTTATAATATAGAATTACTAAAATTATGTGACTTTTTTAAAATAACGTATAAAACATAGATTAAGAGACATTTTAAAAATAAAAAGATCCCGAATCCTATTAATGTATTATATTAGTCTAAGAAAACCTCCGAAATTTAAACAAAAAAAAAAAAAAAACAACTTAAGTGGCAATGGCTTTTAGTAGTGGAACTTTTTTGGTCTCTTGCTTTCTTTAGTGGCAATGGCTTTTACTCGGTTTCTTGTCAAAGTGAAACTCATAACTCATATGTCGACAATGAATAAAAAATATTGAACAAAAAAGAGTTTGTGTGGTACACATTGCGCGGTCTAGTGAATAAAATTCCCTCTCCAAAGCCGACCTAATTTTATTTTTATTTTTTATAACAGACCTAGATTTTTATTGGAGTAGATATGATTCACAAAAATATATAACGCTTAAAATTGAATGTACGTACTGCCATCAATTATATATGAGAGCATATTTTTTATAACTATTGTTAATTCATTATTTAATTAATAAATAAAACTTAATATAATAATTTAGAAAAAAATTATTATATTACTTAAAATAAATAATATTGAATTAAAAATAAGTAATTATAATCTATAAGTCATTTTTCTAAAACAATAAATGCCGATTCTTTTATTTTCCTCTCTTTGCTCACCTTTCTCTCTTTTTTTCTCTCCTCTGTGCTCACTTTGCTCTCTTTTGTGATTTTCCTCTCGCACTTTTGTTTTTCTCTCAACTTGCACTCTATTACTATCCAAATCTGATCATTATAAGCTTGAAAAGGTTTGAGCTAATTCAACTTTTTGGTTGTTCATTTCAAAAGAGTACCAATTTTTATACCCATCATGCATCACCCTTCTATCAAACTGTCACGGCCGCCCAAGAAAAATATGAGCAACATACAATGGTGCCACATCACAAAGAACCTCATCCTCATACTTTCCAATTGAAATAGGAACCCAAACTAGTTTGTTCACATTCACTTCTCCACAATCATTTAGCCATTATAGCTTGTACGGTTTGGGATGCTTTTGCCACTTCAAATTCAATGTTTTCTACCATCAAAATACTAGCTACATTAGTGTAGCTCCCACTTCAATAATAAATGTGCATACCTTATCCTGCACATGGCATCTGTGTGAAAAATATGCTCACGTTGCTCCTCATTTACTTAACTCTTAGGTTGTTTATTTAGGGATCTCCTTGTGACAAGTAATTCCCCATGCACAAGTTCTTCTAATTCTACAACAGAACAATCCTCCAATGGTGGCATTTCATCGTCACTTGAACTAGTACTCTTGATTTCTCCGTTACCACGAACAACCATAACCCTTTTGTTTGGGAATTCAAAAGCAATATGTTCGAGTCCTTGGCACTAAAAACACTTAATATAATGGAACTTAGTAGGAGTTTTTGTTTCAGGTTTACTTTTAGGAACAACAATTGAATTGTTTGACTTTTCTTTACCTTTTGTTCTAAAGGTAGTTTTGTTGTCCTTCCAAGTTGATTTCCATGTAGAACTAGAGGACTAACTAGATCTGACCCTTCTGGACTTGATTTTCTTCTCCACTTTAATGGTGTTGTGTAGTAGTTCTTTCATTTCTACGTAATGTTGCAATTCAACCACATCACCAATTTCCCTATAACTTGGCAATGAATCTGGCCATTGTTTCTTCTCTATCTTCCTTTATGTTTTCTCTAATCATGGCGACTTCCATCTCCTTATAGTAATCTTCTACACTCATGGAACCTTGGACTAGCCCTTGCAATTTTCTCTATATATCCCTATAGTAATGGCAAGGTATAAACCTTTTACACATCACCAATTTCATCTCTTCCCATGACCGAACAGGTCTTTCACCATTTCTTCGCCTAATGACCACCAACTGATCCCACCATATACCAGTATAATCTGTAAATTCTACGGCTTCTAGTTTTACTTTCTTCTCCTAGAGTAATTATGACAATCAAACACATGCTCAAACTTTCTTTCCTATTCCAAGTATAACTCAGGATCATTCTTTCCTTGAAAGGGCAGAATTGTCATCTTTATACTACCTATAATGCTATCTTCTTTGTAGTTAGTCTTTTTATCCCATTTATAATTGGTTCTCTCTTCCACATTGGAATCTGCTTCTTCTTCCTCGAACTCATGTCTTCTATGTCTTCTTTTATATGATTGATAATTGGAAGAGGATTCTAAATCATCCAATCCTGCATTCATCCTCTTAAATTGGTCATGAATAGATTTGATGACGAATTTCAATTCAATCTCTTGTGATTCTCCTCCTTCCTTACTCATGTTGTCAACCTGTAAAATAAAATGAGATAATCCATGTACACCTTCACGTGTTTGCTCTCAAATAAGATTGTTAATAGTCCTTTTTTCACACTATTGTTCACTCTCTCATTTTTTACACTATTTTTTCATTTTTTTTTACGAAAAAAGCTCACCCTGATCTTTTTTGTGTTCTTAACAAAATGAAAGAATTCCACTAATCTCAAGAAGTAACCGTATTATGGGTAACAATCTCAAAATTCAGAATTTTGAAAGAACTTAATGGCAAAGTAAGTGTTGTCTCTTTAAGAGAACATGAACGTGCAAGTATACACGGTCACAAAATGATAAGTAAGATATCATTTCCATGGAGATTTGTTACTAATTTTCATTAAGTACTAAAATGGTTTCAATCTGATTTTATCCAAACAATCGATAATTGGATGAAGTTTAACTAACTAATTTTTTTATAATAGTTTATGAGAAAATTCTAGGATTTCAGTTTCACCAAATTAATCCACTTGAATCATATTATTTTCTCTTGATTTATGTTCTCGCATTTACTTTGTCAACCAAGAACTCTTAATTTATCCATATGTCTCTTCTGATAACAAATAGACACATCTCGCTAAAATAATTCACTATATTCCTATAAGAATTAAATTCACCAAGATTCATTAAGTTCAAAGTTCTCAAATAGTTACACGTACAATAAAGGTATATTCCTATCCCTTATATATACATGTTATTCTATCCACGAGCAACACACAAAAAAATTCCTTTTCCAAGTTTATTTAAGTGTCACAAATCAATTGATTAATCTTCCAAAAATCAAAAGCATTAAGCACAAAAAGAATAAACAAATTAAACATCTCATAAATCATTCAAAAATAATTAATCCAAGCTTCATAATATAAGTTACATGGAAACCCTAGAACAATTAAATTATTTCATAGTAAATATTAAAATTACAATACAAAAATATTAAGAGATTTAAGGAACATTAAATGAAGAACAACAAAAAGAATTAGAAGTATTTCATCTATGCTTTCTCTATTTTTTTCCCTAAGTAGAACCACAACAAAAGCCAAAAATGGCTTCTGCGTGTTCCACCTTCCACACCCCTGGTTGTATCATAATAAGCACATATTTATAGCTTCAAGAAAATATACCAAAAATATTCTTCAGATACAGGTGCAAAAAATGGTAGGCAAAAATTATTCTTCACACACGCATGTAAAAAGTTGGGACAAAACGTGCAAAACCAACTGGACAGCGTGCACAATTTTCTAATTTTTTTATACAATATGCATGACACGTGGCAAGTTCTGATTCCCTAGAAGAATAATAGGACACATGGCAGCTTCGTATTGGGTGGGATGATAGATCACACGTAGATTAGGTGGACAATATCGCATGAGAAATATGCACGTTGGTCTATGCCCAACAGCTGGCCTCCACTCACGTGGAGTGATGAGTGCTCAAAAAGCACTAAAATAATCATGATTTTATGCACATTAATTAATTAAAAATATATATATTTATATGTTTTATCATATATTTATATAAATTTATCTTTTTCGGAATCACAGGTATTTTTATTGTTTTTCAGGTATTTTCGTTTAAAAACGTAACTTAAAGACTCAAAGAGAAATACTTGAAGCAATACATCACAAATATATTAATAAATAAATGGGGAAAGGTCAACAAATATGGAAAAATTGGACAAAATGGGTCAAAAAGGAGAAAATCGCGCCACCCAGCCGCACCGAGCCCCGTGCGTGCCAACACCCAGCCACGCGCGCATCGCCCCATGTCCGCGCCAAGCCGCGTGCACCCAGTTCTAGATCCGCGCGCGCCCGCACGTGCAGCGCCTGCCCTTCCGCGCACGCTGACGCCCATTTCGCCCCATTTTTGCATGCAGCCGCCCCCATGACGTCATACTGATGTCATCAATGACCTCAGCAAATGCACTCCGCGTTTTCACATTTTTTTAACATTTTTTCACTCACTTTTTCTCTCCATACTCACCTATAAATACCCCATCCCCTTCACTTCTAAACACACCTAAAAACCATTCTTCTCTTCTCTTTCTTTCTCTCTTTTCCTAGATTTTTAGTTTTTTTTAGTTTTTCTTAGTTTTTAGCTTTTCTTAGTTAATTTCTCTTAGTTATAGAGTTCTTCCCTTTTTGGGAAGAACTAGTTATGTTTTTGTAATTTTTTAGCTTTTTGATTCAATAAATGGGAGTGCCTTGGAGGTTTTCCAGCAACGGGAATAGCGTCGAAGTTTTGTAAGGATTTTATTTTCTTTACAGTTATTTTTTATGCTTTATTCTTACATGTTATATTTAATTTGTCTGTGATTAAATTTAACTGTGCTGACTGTTTATAAACATGATGTAATGATAACATTGTTATGCTTGCGAAATATTAAATAGGTAAAAATCTCTAAAATGAATTGATTTTGTTTTTAATCAAGATTTTATATTAAGAATGTTAGAGAGAAATATATTATTTTTCATTACAAACTTAAACCTGAAAATTAGATTTTAAGGTTTAGTTATCCGGTCTGATTTAGAGTAGTGCTCTTTTATTTGTTGGTACAATCGCCCGGTAGTTAGAGTGAAGCTCTATTTCAAAAGTTTTTATAAGAATTATTATCTGAAAATGTATTGACAACATGTTTTCAGTAGTGGTTTTAAAACTTGAAAGTTAGTACTCGGATAACTAAATTCTTAGGTTTAATTTGGACACCATGAATAAAGTTTAAACTGTCTAACCCCACCAAAGGTGGCATTTAAATGGTTCATTTTCAATCTCTTAGAAAAAGGAATTAATTTAATTAAGCAAATTGGTTATCAACCTCACCCATAGGTGTTAATTGATTTTTTTAGTTAACAAAGAATATCTAACCCCACCAAAGGTGGTATTCATACAAAAAAGGGAGAATCAATAAATATCAATTCATATCTTTAATAACCGAGATGATATGAGCAAGCATAATTACTTAATTATTATATCCATAAATACTCCGCCATTATAAATGATAAAATTTGCATAAATGTTTATTGAATCTATGTTTATTTTTATGTAAGTAGATTAAAAACACAAAACCCCAAAATATCGTGACAGGATGTTTAGGATTTAATTTCGTTTTTAAAAGTTTGAATAATAAATTAAAAACCATATACATTTCTTCCTTAGATCGACCTTGGGAGTATACTTATCATTTTCTTCGAAATGATTCGTGCACTTGCGAGAGTTTTATAAATATTAAAACCAAAGTATTGGCAAGAATTGGCGATGCCAGTTTTCGCTCATCATGGAGCGTGGGAAAAATGCACGATTTGGGCCATTCAAATTTATTCTGACAGTGAGTGATGGAGATGCATCTAAGGAAAATTATTTGTGCAGACAGGTGGTCCCCACTCTGCGCGCTGGACTACGCAGATAGGTGGACCCCACTCTACGTGCCGAACAATGTGCCATTGGGAAACGCATTCAATCGCCCTTGTAGCACTTGCATCTCACTCGCCTGATCCTCATCATTGATTTTTTTATCTGATGGTGCATGAGGCGTGTTTGATAAAGCCGCGCGTGGTACTCCTTCTCTGCACAGAAAAACAAAGTTTGGTTAATTGCATTTAAGCCCTCTATATTAATTCAAATTAAATTTAAACTTTTGTTATTTGAAATTAAGCTCTCGTTTAATTCAAATTATATTTTCATTTTTTATTAATTCCAATTAAGTCTTTTTTCACTTAAAATTCTTTAATTTTCTCTAAAAATATTTTCCTTAAAAAATAACAGTAAATATTAATTTAAGAACTTAAAATTAATTAAAAAAATTAAAAACGTAGCAATTATAATTAATAAATTGAAAAAAATAACTGTCAAACGTATAGTTATCAGTAGGACAAAAGGAAAGTCCAAAGAGGACTCTTAAAAAAGAATCTTGAACAAGGAGGACTCTAAAGAAATAGTCTTGAAAAAGGAAGACTCTAAAAAAAGACTCTTGACCAAAGAGGACTCTATAAGAAGACTCTTGACCAAATAGGACTCAATAAGATGAATCTCAACCAAAGAGGACTCTAAAGAAAGACTCTTGGGTAGCAAGAACAAAATATAGGAAACCAAATTTCAACAATAATTAGAAAACTTAGCAAACTCAACAAGAAAACAAGAATTATATTCTTTAACAATCTACTACTATGTTCTTCTTATTTTTTTTTTTTTTTTTTTTTTGCTGTTTCTGCTGCTGCTTTGAATATAAAATGCACAAAAAAATTCGCAACCCTAATGAGTAAGAACCGAAAACAACACAAAAAGCAGCGACAAATCTTTATCCCCTTCGTAAGTGATCTAAACGATGGAATTTGGGGCTAAAAAAGGTATGGAATGCTGGATAATAATAATAATAATAATATGGATTATAGGAATTTAAATGAGCTTTAATTTGATATATTATATTAATCATTTCGGCATCCGAGTCCAAAGTTATGGCTATTTAAAGTTGCAACTACGATTTATCAATTTGTTTTTTTTGAAACTGCAAACAATAACCGTCTTCTCCTTATTTTTCGTTTTTTTAAGAACAAAGATTATTGAAAACAGAAAAATAATGAATCAAGAAAAATATTTGAAGAATTCAAAGAAAACTTAAAAACAGAATTCAAATATGAAAACAATGCCAACAAGATTGAAAGAAAATACGAGACTCAAAAGGACGAAATTTCTCTTTTTTTATTTTTTTGTGATTTGTGACTCAAGAATGCATAAAATAATCAAAGGATAAATTTTTTTAAATATAAAATTTTAAAAAAATAGACGAAGATAGATAATCTGTTTTCAACAGCCAAGACTCTAATATCAAATGATGCGGATCTTTTAGACGAACAACCTAGGAACCCAGGAAACAAAGGAATAGAAATGATTGATTTGCTAAGTAATTGTAATATAGAAGGTTGCCTATATATTACATACCAATAATTTATTATTTAATTTATATTACTTAATTGATAAAACAAACAAAACTTACGATAATTAACCAAAAAAATAATAATTGTTTATGTTATTCAAGATAAATAACTTGTATGAAAAAATAAATAATTTCATTCTAGATAAATACCAATATTTTAGCTACAAATAATTTATTACTTAATTTTATATAACTTAGTTGATAAAAAAATAAAACTTAAGATAATTAACCAAACAATGATAATATTTTTCATTACTTAAGATAAATAATTTATATCTAGATAATTATTAATATTTTAGCTACTAATAATTTATTACTTAATTTTATATAACTTAGTTGATAAAAAAATAAAACTTAAGATGATTGACCAAACAATGATAATATTTTACATTACTTAAAATAAGTAATATTGTATAAAAAAAATTAAATAATTTATATCTAGATAATTGTTAATATTTTAGCTACTAATAATTTATTACTTTATTTTATATTACTTAGTTGATAAAAAATAAGACTTAAGATAATTAACCGGAAAAAATTATAATATTTTATGTTACTTAAGATAAATATTCTTGTATAAGAAAGATAAATAATTCAAATCTATATAATTTTCAATATTTTAACTAATAATAATTTATTACTTAATTGATAAAACATACAAGTTTTAATTAAACTATATAATAACTACAGAAAGTAGTAGTTATTATTTTAAAATATATGAGCAATGTTTTTGAAAATTTTAGGTATAATTTATAATTTAAAATTTTATATATAATATAGATAAAGATACTAATGGAATTTTCTAATTTAAATTTAATTATAACTCAAAGGGTCCACGTCTCGGTACACAATCAGAATAAGGAGACACAAATTCCTTAAATATTTGACCCTAACTAGCTAGAACATAAGTAAAATATTAAGCAAGCAATACATCATAAGCATAGAATAAAATAATATCAAATAAGTAGATAACTTTGAACAACATATATTATATATATTCAACATAAACCAAGCAAGATTATAAAAGCTCTTCATCATATGAATAGACACTTTTGATTTCTCCATTTGTATATACATTCATGATCGTTTTGTCGCGTTTATAACTTGATCTCTCTTCCACATTGGAATCAACTTTTTCTTTGTCTAGCCCATGTCTTCTTTTATGTATTTAGAACCAGAAGAGAATTCTAATTCATTCAACCTTGTATTCATCCTCTTATATTGGTCGTGAACAGATTTGATGAAGAATTTCAAGTCAATCTCTTGTGGTTCTCCACCTTTCTTGTTCATTTTGTCAACCAATAAAATAAAATGTGATAACCCACGCACTCCCACACGTGTTTGCTCTCAAATAAGATTGTTATCACTCTCCACTTTCTTTTAACACAATTTTCGTCCCTCTTTTTTTAACACTATTTTTGCTCTCTCTTTTTCTCTATCACTCCCTCACTCTTTTGTTTTAAGACTCCCTCACGTGTTTGATCTAAAAATAAGATTGTTATCACTCTCCTTTTTTTAAACACTATTTTTTCTCTTTTTCTAATACTATTTTCGCTATCTTTTTTTACCATTCAAAGTTCACGCCAACCTCCTTTGTGTTCTTAACAAAATCAAAGAATCTAACGGTTGTCTCTTTAGGAGAACATAAAACGTGCAAGCATACACGGTCACAAGTAATAAAATTTGATATGTAAAATATTGTTCCCACGGAGATTTGTCACTATAGTTTGTTGAGTACTAAAATTATCTCTCTCTGATTTTATCCAAAACAATCATTGATTAGAAGACGTTAACTAAAAAGAGTTTTATAAGAAAATAAAAGAAATCTAGGATTGCAGTTTTTAACCAAATTAATCCACTCTAATCATATTATTTTCTCTTGATTTATATTTTTATAGTACATTTAATTTGTCAACCGAAAACTTCTAATTTTATCCATACATCTCTTCCGAGCTCCATATAGACACACCTCGCTAAATTAATTCACTATATTCCTATGAGAATTAAATTCAACAAGATTCATTACGTTCTAAGTTCTCAAATGGCCACACATACAATTAGGGTACATTCCTATCATTCATCATACATGTCGTTCTATCCATGAGCAATATACACAAAAATGCGTCTTCCAAGTTTATTTAAGTGTTACAGATCATTTGATAAAATTCGTAAATAATCAAAAGCATTAAGCACAAATAGAATAAAAAAATCGAACATCTTATAAATCGTTCAAAAATAATTAAAATCAAAGCTTCATAAATTTAGATAAAATGCAACCCTAGAAAAATTAAATTATTTCATAAATTAAAATTAAAATTACAACAATTAAGGAAAATGAGACGAAGAACAAAAGAAAATTGAATCATTTCGGATCATAAATATTTAGAACACGCAGAAAACAACAGAAGCCAAAAATGGCTTCTGCATGTTCCACAGTCCAGCCCCAAACACTACTAAAAATCTCAAACTCTAAACTCCAATTTTTCAGCAATAAATCCCTTATTTATAGCTAAAAAAATACGTCTAAAATAATACATTTTTTAGACACGCGTAAAAAATTTACATCGAAAATAAAACTACACGCATAAGAAATTTTTCTTAAATTCTGCATCCACGCGTACGAAAGAGAATATTGAATTTGTTACGCGTGGACGACATGAAACAGAGGGCGCCAATGTTGTGTTCTTTTTTATTCAATTCGAGTGCCACGTGTTAGTCTCTCATTAGCTAAAGAATTAATAGAGACATGTGGCAGCATTTTATTGAGTGAGGAAATCGGTTGCATGCAGAGTTCATCGCATGGGATAAGGGCACGAGGAATGTGGGGAACAACGGTTGGAACGCGTGCATCATCTTGCATTTTCGTGCTCACCAAACCTTGCCACATGTCACAATATGATTGGCTGAAAGATCAAGTGGGAAACGTGGCAGCTTTTGATTCGTTGTATAACCAAGCGCGTGTGAATCGGTAGCACGAGATCATGCCTTGGTTGATACGCGAGACACGTGGGTCCCACCCTGCACGCCGGCTGCGCGGCAGGTAGGCCCCACTCGGCGCACCGAGCAGCGTGAACGAGAAAACCTGCACCAATTGCTTTTGTCAGATTTGAAAAACACGCGCCAATCTTGACTGTTTCTTGTATGATCTGAAGGCTCACGTTGCATGCGTGGGTGATGGCGCGTGGGCTTCTTCTCTCCTGCGTGGAAAAAAATAAATTTTCTTAATTGCATTTTTGACCCACAAATTAAATTCAAATTAAATTTTAAACTTTTTTTAATTACAATTAAGCCCTTTTCTAATTTAAATTAAATTTTAAACTTTTATTAATTAAAATTAAGCTCGATTTTAATTTAAATTATATTTTCGACTTTTGTAAATTGCAATTTAAGCACTCTTTTATTTGAAATTATATTTTTGGACATAAATTTGCAATTAAGTACTGTTTCGAATCAAATTATTTAATTTTTTTAAAAATATATTCCTTAACACATAAACAGTAAATTTGAATTTATTTAACTAAAATTAACCAAAAAAGTCAAGAAATAGCAATTATAATTAATAAATAGATGAAAATAACTATATAAAATACAGTTATCACTAACTAATTTCAAGAAGTAACTGTTTTATTGGTGAAAATCTCAAATTTCAGAATTCTAAAATTAATGGGAAAGTATGACTAAAGAAAGTCCAAAGAGGACTCTAAAGAAACTAAACATAAAAGGGTCATGATTAATTAAAACAAAATTGATAAAAGCTCACAATTAACTAAAATAAAAATTACTAAATATAAAAGGCTCATAATTAACTAAAACAATGAAAATTGCTACCTAAATAAATCCTTGCATCCAATTTAATATTACAAATCTATCCCTTGAGTAAGATCTTGACAATATTTGTAGAATCTTGGGAATCTTCATAATATTTGTAAACATCAACTTGTTTAGCACCTCAATCTCCATTAAAACCTCTATCCAAATAGTCAATTGTTGCTTTTTCTTGCTTCTTTTATAACAAACTGGATCAACACATGAACCTGGCTTACCAACAAGCCAACACCACCCTACGATGTGATAAGTAACCACATGTCAGTAATATGAAGGATGAGAATAAGAAACATTGAGGATCACTCTCAATCTCAAGGCTCCAAAGGACACACCATCCACTACATATCTCAAATTGTATACAGAAGACACATAATAAACCACGTAAATACACAATCTATGATTTGGTAACTAAGCTCAATAATTGACCCACACTTAGATGTAAGCTTTCCAAAATAATTTTAAAAATAGATATAATTTTTACTGTGAATTTTGGTAGAGTTTCAATACTAAAATCAATGGGTAAAGAAAAGAGAAGTAGGGGTATTTATAGCACATGGCTAGCCACCTTGTGAATCACCTTACCACAGGTGGTGGTGAGGTGCCAAAAATCATAGTTTTTCATTTCCAAAAATGTTGAGTTATTTCCACAAATACCCATACTAGAAACGATCCAAAATCTGTGTACATTAATAATCCGTAGCAACCAGTCATACACAGAAGAGGATAGAACAATAAGTAAAAATAAACAGTTACTGTGTTTTGTACACGGAATGTTAAAACATAGATACATAGTACATTAAGACTTGCATTATTCCTCTTTAGCTTTCCTTGTCAAAACACGACATAACTAAATACATACTCACCTCTATCATGAGATCATCATGAAGATGACCTAGAGATTTTTGTTCCTATGAGCAAAACATCAATGCACACCGAAACTCGAAAAACACACCTAAACCAATTACATCCAAGTTGTGCGCTCTATCCATCTTGATGTAGAAACTCATCTACTTTATCACTCTGAAATACAAGGGTCTCAACACCAAAGCACACAACACATATGTAGCTCATTAACTTCAATCTACACGTACAACATGCAAACATTAAATGAACACATATCCTATGAATGTATCATGAACACACATCTTATAGTCAAAGCACATACTATTGCGTGACCCCTACACAGGTAAACATCGATAGGAAAATAATATGCATAATACATAACTCACCCTAACTTCAAGCAACACTCTCCCTAAGTATATGAAAGTCAAGCACACGATGTAGGGAAATCATGACAGTAACGCATAGTTATGCGCATAAACTTCTACCCCTTTTTGACACAGAAAGTCAAACAAATACCTCTATACGAGGGAGAGAAGGCATACAAATATGCAATAATCCTAACAATCATGCAATACTTCAGATAGGATTAAAGTGAAAAAAAAAACTAGAAAAAAACCAAAGCATAGATCAAGGAAAAACATCAAAATCATACTCAATAACAAACTTTATTTTACAAAATTAAATTTATTAATAATTAAAGCAACAAGAAATAAATGAAAGAAAAAAGACATAAAATGAGTTTAGCTTTCTTCGGCTCCCTCTACCGCATCATCATCCCCATAAACACCATTACAAGAAGACTGACCAACATCAGAAATGGTAGAAGGTAGTGCAGTAGTTTATGAATTCAAAATGTTATTAGAAAATTGTTCAAAAAAGTGGTTGTGTTCAAAGGAATCACTTTGTTCATCTTCACCAAAGAAAGAAAACATGTAGCATAATAGGCTAGTAGAAGAAGTACCAAAGTGGAGAGGACCTCTTGAACTAATAGAGAAAGGTTAGACAGAAAAATCTTGGTTTTAAGCTTGTTCAAAAACTAGAGGGCCTTTGAGATTAAACAATACACTCAACATAAATATCTACAAGGTAATCAATACATAATGCATTCATGTAAGGATATGACAAAAAATTTGAAGACATGCTCAGTGTGTGATAAGTCAAATTTATGTACTCTAAATGTACTCAAGAAAAGTTCATATGAACCATACAGTTAGAAAAATAGTCTCAAAAAGCACCAAACTTCATAATTCCACATTTGTTCCCTCTCTCCACTAATCCTCCTAGAAAGAAATCAATAGGTCTTTCAAAGCATGTAATGAAAGACTAAGGTATGGGTAGGTGAGATATGAATTTTTTAGGCTTAAACACCTTTAGATAACCAATAATAGTAAACACAAATGAGTTCAAGTCCATAATGAGTTAACCATCAAACTTAGGTTCTATTCCCTTCACTTCTTAATTTTCAATCACTGAAATTCCCGATCTTAGGTTCTTTTCCCTTAGGCCCTCAAACATATGTCCTTTGAGCTTTCACATCTCAATTTTTGTTCATGAACACCCTCTTTTTCTCACTTTTTTTAATTTTTAACTATTTAAACTAAGGAGGTAAAATAGACATTCTCAAAGCTCAACAAATAATAATATAGAAACTCATGTAAAGGTATACAAGATAAATGGGATTTATCATTTGGACTAAGCGAGTATTGTTGCGTGTTTTTCAACACACAAAAACGTGCAAGTATACACGGTCACAAGTAATAAAATTTGTAAGTAAAGTATCGTTCCCACGGAGATTTGTAACTATAGTTTGTTGATTACTAAAATTGTCTCAATCTGATTTTATTCAAAACGTACGTTGATTGAAGCAAATGTAAGAAAAGAGTTTAAAAACAAAATAAAAGAAATCTAGGATTGCAATTTTTCACCAAATTAATCAACTCAACTCAAATCATTTTATTTTCTTTTGATTTATATTTTTTAGTACATTTAATTTGTCAACCGAAAACTTCTAATTTTATTCATACATCTCTTCCGAGCTCCGTACAAACACACCTCGTTAAATTAATTCACTATATCTCTATGAGAATTAAATTCACCGAAATTCATTACGTTTTAAGTTTTCAAATGGCCACACATAAAATTAGGGTATATTCCTATCCTTCATCATACATGTCATTCTATTTACGAGCAATACACACACGAATGCCTCTTCCAAGTTTATTCATGTGTCACGGATCGTTTCGATAAGATTCGTAAATAACCAAAAAGCATTAAGCACAAAATAGAACGAACAAATCGAACGTCTTATAAATCTAACAAAAATAATTAAAATAAAAGCATCATAAATTTAGATCAAATGTAACCCTAGAAAAATTAAATTACTTCATAAAATAAAAATAAAAATTACAACACATACAGAAAATTAAGATGAAGAAGAAGGAAAATTAAAACAACACTTAGAAGAAATATTTGGCACACGCAGAACACAACAAAAGCCAAAAATGGCTTCTACGTGTTCCACAGCCAACACATAAACACCCTAAAAATTACAAACTAAAAAAAAAACTTCTTAAAACTATCCTCTTATCTCCTATTTATACCCAAAAATAATACATCTAAAATATTACATTTTTTTTATTTTATTTTTTATAAAACGCGTAATAATATTTTTATCGAAAAATTAAATAACGCGTATCGAAAATCGAATCAAAAATATTAAATAAATTCACGCGTGAGACAGGGGAGCCGATTCTGCATTTTTTTAATTCATTATGCGTGCCACGTGTCAGCGTCTGATTCGCTGAAAGGAATTAACGCTGACATGTGGCAGCTTCTCATTGGACGTTGGAAACGATGCCGGCGACAACAAAGCACGGAGAAAACGGCCACATACGGGTGCGATCGTGCGCTTTCGCGCTCATCGTAACATGCCATGTGTCATTACATGATTGGCTGAAAAATATAGTGGGACACGTGGCAGTTTTTGATTTGAGGAAAGGATCTAGAGTGAACACGTGGCCGATTCTGACTGGAGGAAAATCTGGACGGGATCAGAGGCGCGCGTACGTGGGGGACAGCGGCTGACGCGTCAGAGAAGTGGGTCCCATGTGCACGCCGGCCTGCGAGGCAGGTGGGCCCCACTCGGGCACCGAGCTGCGTAAAAAGAACCTGCACCCACGCGATCTGGTCGGGCGTGAATGGCACGCACGGATCTCAGCCGTTTCTTCTTTGATCGGACGGTCCACGTTTCGCGCGTGCGTGTTGGCGCATGGTCTTCTCACCTGCGCAGAAATTTAAACTTTAATTAATTGGATTTTGGCCCACAAATTTATTTCAAATTACATTTTCAACTTTCTTTAATTACAATTTAGCCCTTTTCTAATTTAAATTAAATTTTTAAACTTTTAATAATTAAAATTAAGCCCGAATTTAATTTAAATTATATTTTTGACTTTTATAAATTGCAATTAAATACAATTTTATTTGAAATTATATTTTTGGACCTAAACTTCCAATTAATTAAGTTTTTCGATACAAATTATTTAATTTTATTAAAATATATAAAAAACAGTAAATACTAATTTATTAAACTAAAATTAATTGAAAACATTGAAAACATAGCAATTATAATTAATAAAATAGATGAAAATAACTATATAAAATACAGTTATCAAGTATATAAGTGAAAAAATAAATAAAAAGATAATATAATGGCTCAAAAGGGGTAATTAAGGACAAGAAATAAATGGTGGCTTCGAAAGATCAAACGGTTCAAGGAAGGTTTAAATCCTTTCTCTATCTAAGTAGCACCTACAATTTTGCCTCAAGAGACAATAAAGTGGATTCTACAGCTCCTTAGAGGCATCAAAAATTGTCAAAGCAAGAAATTGACACAAAATTCTAAAAATAACGATTCGAATTCTCTAAGTTATGGCACATGCATACATAATAGATTATTTCAAATCCAAAAAATATTAGTCATGCATATGCTCAATGAAAATATGTCATAAAACCCATATTTAAATTCAAGTCAAATGCATGCCACTCAAAAACTAGAAAAGTTCCAATTAACATAATTTTACTTGTAGTAAGATAGCATAAGAGTAACACAAGCATAACTATCCTAAGAAGAGAGAGAAAGAGATAAAAGTAGTGCCAAAGAGACAAACATAAATATTTTTTATTTTTTTAAGGTAATAAAATTAACTTAAACACATAAATCAAAAGCAAACAAAAAACTAACTCAACACATAATTCACGTATAGAAAAACTATAATTAGAATGAGCAAAGAAATTAGAAGCTCAACTCTAACCATCAGCCTAAATAATGATCAGATAACATCCCTCCATTGGAAGAATCTATAATTATATTGAGAAAAGAAATTAGAAGCTCAACTCCAACACATCACTAAAATAGTGATCAAACAACATCCTTCGATTTAAATTTTTTTTGAGGAGCAACTAAGTTAAGACATAAACTCTAAATCATATGAGTATGAGGTGCATACAAATTCCTTAAAACCCCAATTTTGAGATGCCACAAAGGCTGATCACTCCCTTTGATAAGTTAAATTCAAGCATTTAATCAAGAACACAAGAAGGCAAAGCAAAAGCTTTCTGAAATATACTTTTGATTAATCATATTTGTTCTTCCCTCCAAATTACATAGTTTCTTTTTTATTACCAAGAAACCTTATAGAAAACCCTAGACTATATAAGCTTTGTTTAGTGGTGGATTGAGCCTAATCCAACCTTAAAAAAGTAAAAAGATTAAAAGACTTCAAATAAAAAGATCACAATTAAGGTTGGATTAGGCCCAATCCACCACTAAACGAAGCCCATGTTGTATAGGATTTTTCTATTAGGGTTTCTTGCTTATAAAAGGGTTGCTATGTAATTTGGAGGCAACAATAATTGTAATTTTGAAAGCTTTTGCTTTGCCTTCTTGTGTTTTTAATTGAATGCTTGAATTTAACTTATCAAAAAGAGTTATCATCCTTTGTGGCATCTCAAGATTGGGGTGTTAAGAACTTTGATTCATTAGGGTTTTAATATGATCATCTTCAACATCTTCTTAGCAATTCAATCGTTCTTATTCCATTGAGATTGTGGGTTCATAGGGTTATTCGCCTAGAGAGTCGCAACACTTTGCAAGCATCAATGACAAGAAAAAAATAGAACACATCATATTCAAAGAAGGACTCGTGCACCTCGGCACACAAAACATTCATCCCGTGGTGTGAAAAGTTTTTATTCAACCCAATTGTAGTCCAAGCATCCCATGCCACAACAAGCAAGAAAACCATGTCATGGCCCATTTTTTTACTAACATAATGCTAACTACTAAATTAAAGTAAATACTAATCAATTATAAAAAGATAAAAATATCAAATAGCAAATAAAAATAATATAAAATGATCAAATAAAAAATAAAAAGAAAATAAAATAAAACTACAACAAAAAGAAAAGAAAATGTTACAAGCAAATGCTAAGATAATAAAAGTTAACTAAAAAACTACAAGAAGTTAAAAAGTTAGTATACAAAACTAGTAAACAAAAGTAAAAAAAATAAAAATAACAAAAATAATGTAAAAGAAAATAAAAATAATAATTAAAGTTAGTAAATAAATAAATAAAATAAAAATAAAGTAAAATTTATTATAAAAAAAGCTAAAAGGAAATTTTTTAAATTAGATAGTAAATAAATTAATAAAAACAAATAGTACTAAATAGGAAATTAAACCAGTGAATAAATTAATAAATAAACTTAACAAAAGAAAAAAAGTTAAAAATAAAAGGTAAAACTAAAAAAAAATTATGTTTTGACTTTTTTTAATATTCTTAAATTTTTCAAACTTTTTTTGAAGTTGTTTTAAGATCTCTTTAGATCTTTTTATTTTTTTTATTTTGAATACTTTTATATTTTTAGGTTCTTAAAATTTACAAAAAAATTTTGAATTTTTTTAAGATCACTTTAAATTTGGTTTTTAATTTTTTGTCAAATGTTTTTTAAAATTTTTAATTTTTTAAATTATGCTGCTCACAAATATTTATAAAATGCTTTTTAAGGTTTTTGATGATAAAAGTTTAAAACGCTATTTCTCCTTGACAAAAGTGTCAAAAACTTGATGCACAAATTTTGTATTTGTAAAAATAGCTCGTAAGTGCATAAATCACTTTATAAAGGATAATACTTCCAATATGAGTCTAAAGACTAACTAAGTGTTTTAAATAATTCAAAAAATCTCTTAAAAATATATATGGAAAATAAACTAAAATATTCTGTCACAATAGTTTGAGTTTGAAAAGTCTAAACTAATAACCAAAAAAATTAAAGGATAGGATTAGAATTGATTCAACAAATATTAGGTAGATAAAAAATCAATGCTCAATGCAGAATTTGTGAAATTTATTTTTTAGTTAATCATACTTGCTCAAAATTAAATAGATTATTAAAGATATAAATTAAGATTATTGATTTGTTATTTTTTTGCATGAAAATATCCTTATGCGAGGATCCGATTATTTTTAAATAAAACCAATTAATATATTTAAGCAGAGATTACCATTTGATTAAATTAAATTATTTTTTATTTATAAGAAAATAATAAATAATCTAAATCACTGCTTTTCGTAGAGCACATAATTTAAATTATTACTCAAGTTATAAAATTAGAACCAAAACTTAACTTTCACATTTTAAATCTATTAAGCAAAACATATCGTCAATAGATGTTTTAGTAATAAAATTTGTAGAAATCTTGAATGAAGAAATATAATAAATTTATTTTATAAAAATATTTACGTAAATTAATATTTCACCGATATAACAACATAACTAATATCACATAATAATGTTCAGTGAAATATGCTCAAATTTAATAAATGATCGGTAAATTAAAAATATCATTCAAAAAGATACATAAAATTTGAATATACATATAATAGAATGCAATTAAAATTAATATCTCAAATGTATCCTTCAATTTACAGAACTTTTGTAGTGATTTGTGATCTAAAAAACCTCCAAAAAGATATCCCTATGATGTTTACTGAATCAAAACTACTACATAAAACTAAAAACTGTTACAAGTTCTATGTAAGAATTTGTTTCTAAATAAAAATTATGTTGGTCAATTGTTGATGGGTTGAAAATAAGAGACACGAGTAATTTTATTGCTAAGAAAAGGGGAGATAAGTGGATCATGAGGGATTAATCATTTGCGTAATAGCCCAAATTTATCTGCACCATCGCCCGTGGTTCGTTTTTGTTTACCTCGATTTGAACAGATAGGATCGCATCTTGACCAACAAATATACACGCTACGGCTCAAGTCAAACTGCTTTTCTCACTTTTCTTATTGTTTCACCGCATACAAACTAGTTGGAACACATGTACGACTTGCATGTATTTGTTCTTTTATTCTCCTAAGTGCAAAATCGGTACTTCAACCAAGTTTATCATTTAAAACAATTTAATGTAAGAAATACCTAAAAATAACAAAACATATGATGCAAACCAAGGAGCTAGACATGTCAATCATACAAGTGGGAATGTAGCTGAATATGCACAAGACCCTTTGTCTCTTCCTAGTGGCCTAATTACAAGACTTAGAACCAAATTTTTTGAGGAAACACTAAATAGGCTGATCCATGAGAATTGGATTGATTCTAAGAAATGTGTTTGGAGTAGAAAAAATATATATTTCACTCTGAATAAAAGAAATTAGGCTCAAATTATATCTCACAAGGGTAGTCTCCACTAAAAAAAATTCATAAACACCGATTTTGGGTTTAATATAATTTCCACAATTTATCAAGAAATACTAGTTGTTACAAAAACTAACTAATTATCAAAAATAATTACAAAATATTTCATGATATGTTTTCAAAAATTAATCTAACAGTACAAAAGACTTAACTATTTACTTAAATTTGATTTAAAGAAATGATAAATTTTTGTGAGAAATATTTTTTTTTAATAAATTTTTTTTTATTTCAAAAATTACTAAATCACACAAAACAAAAATAAAACCAAACACAAAAAATGAAAACGTGAACATAAAAAAGAAAAAAATTAATTAATTAATTTTTTTTAATTTTTAAATTGTTAAATCTTTTTTTTTTCTAATTAAGCATGGTAACTTTTCACCACCCCCAACCTAGAACTTACATTGTCCTCAATGTAACAACTGTAAATGAAAGATAAAGAGAAAAGAGAAGAAATATTACCTATTTCTTGAGAATGTGTAAGTTGTAATGGAGAAATGTAGGTGCATCCATCATATTCATCATTAAAGTGTATACACACATTTCTTGAGAATGTGTAAGTAGTAATGGAGAAATGCAGGTGCATCCATCATATTCATCATTAAAGTGTATACAGATAGATCGTTGTGAACTTCTAACATCTCAAAAAATATTTTTAGTTTTAACAATTTAAAAATTTATTCACATATAATTAAACTAAAATAAACAATAAAATTAAGTAAATAACAGAAATTACCTAAAATGATGGGTTGCCTCCCATCAAGCGCTTAGTTTAACGTCTTAGCAAAACGTAACTTGGGGATTGCATTTTAAGTAAACTCAATGTCCCCTCATTATTGAGGTAATCAAACCTACAAGTAAGACAAGGTTGTCTACCTATACTGTTTCAAACATGCCCTATTGATTTTCAAATTTTTCTGTACTAAAAACAAGGGGCATACTTGAGGGTTTTAGATAACCAACATATAGGCGCAAATCAAATAATTAAGGCATCAAAACACAATTGTACCTAGATCAAACAAAGCAACTAACTCCGTAGATTGTAATTAAAACTTTAAAATTTTGTAGATAGTTTCAGATTTTTTTTTAAAGTTAAAATAACATAATTAATATTAACCAAGAGTGCTCCCAGGAAAGAATGATGGGGCAAAGGCTCCTTAAAAACTATCCTCCAACACAGAGCAACGTTTCTAGGAAAGACTAGTGGTACAAAGGCTTCCAAGAACTAGTCTCCTAGAAAGAACTCCCTTAGATCTTTACTTTTCATGCTATTAAATTATTAAGTTAAGTTAAGTAAAAATTTAAGTTAATTAAGTTAATGAAAATCTAAGTTAATTAAGTTAAGTTAATTAAAAAGCTAAGTTAGTTAGTGTATTTAAGTAAAAAAAACTAAGTTAATTAAGTTAATGAAAATCTATCTTAAATAAGTTAATTTTAAAAAAATCTAAGTTAATTAAGTTAAGTTAAGTAAGAAAAAACTAAGTTAATTAAGTTAGTAAAAATCTAAGTTAAATGAAAATTAAGAGAAAAAACAATACTTAAAGAAAAGAAAAGAAAATAATAAAATAAAAATAAAATAAAATAAAATTGAAAAAGGTAAAAGAAAATAAAATAAAAATTGAATTATTATTTATATTTTTTTTTATTAAAAATAATAAAATTAAGATTTTAAATAAAAAATTAAAATTAAATGAAAATTATTATTTTTACTATTTATGAACGGTAATTTTATTTTACTATTTACGATATATTATTTATTTTTATCTTAAATTTTTTTTTTAAATTTTTTTAAATTTTTTTAAATTTTTTATTTTTTACTATTCATGAATGGTAAAAAGTTTATTTTACTATTCATGCTATATTATATATTTTTTTTTATTTTTCTTTTTTAACTTAAAATTTTTGTTGTTTTTTTTTTAATTTTTTTTACTATTCATGAACGGTAATTTTATTTTACTATTTACAATATATTATTTATTTATTTATTTTTATCTTAATTTTTTTATTTTTTACTATTAATGAACATAAATGTTTTTACTATTCACGCTATAGTTATTATTATTATTATTATTTTTAATTAATTTTTTTTTATTATTCGTTATTTATTATTATTATTTTTATTATTTTTTTCATTTCTTATGAAATTTGAAATTTGATTATTATTTGTTTTACTAAAACAAAAAAAATCACAATTATTTACAATACAAAAATGTTTTTAAAATTTTGATAAACAATTTAAAAATGCTATTCCTTCCCCGGCAACGGCGCCAAAAACTTGATGCCATCCCCGGCAACGGCACCAAAAACTTGATGCTATCCCCAGCAACGAGACCAAAAACTTGATGCCATCCCCGGCAACGGTGCCAAAAACTTGATGAGCGAAAACTGGCATCGCCGATTCTTGCCAATACTTTGGTTTTATATTTATAAAACTCTCGCAAGTGCACGAATCATTTCATAGAAAATGATAAGTATACTCCCAAAGTCGATCTAAGGAAGGAATGTATGTGGTTTTTAATTTATTATTCAAACTTTTAAAAACGAAATTAAATCCTAACCATCCTGTCACGATAGTTTGGTTTTTGTGTTTCTAATCTAATAACATAAAAATAAACATAGATACACATTCAATAAATATTTATGCAAATTTTATCATTTATAATAGTGGAGTATTTATGGATATAATAACTAAATTAATTATGTTTGCTCATATTATCTAGGTTATTAAAGATATAAATTGATATTTTATTGATTCTCTCTTTTTTATATGAATACCAACTTTGGTGGGGTTATATATTCTTTGTTAACTAAACAAATCAATTAACACCTATGGGTGGGGTTGATAACTAATTTGGTTAATTAAATTAATTCCTTTTTTCTAAGAGATTGAAAATGAACCATTTAAATGCCACCTTTGGTGGGGTTAGACAGTTTAAACTTTATTCAAGGTGTCCAAATTAAACCTAAGAATTTAATTATACGAGTACTAACTTTCAAGTTTTAAAAGCACTACTAAAAACATGTTGTCAATACATTTTCAGATAATAATTCTTATAAAAAATTTTGAAATAGAGCTTCACTCTAACTACCGGGAGATTGTAGCAACAAATAAAAGAGCACTACTCTAAATCAGACCGGATAACTAAACCTTAAAATCTAGTTTTCAGATTTAAGTTTGTAATGAAAAACAATATATTTCTCTCTAACATTCTTAATATAAAATCTTGATTAAAAATAAAATCAATTCATTTTAGAGATTTTTACCTATTTAATATTTCGCAAGCATAACAACGTTATTATTACATCATGTTTACTAACAGCCAGCAGAGTTAAATTTAATCACAGACAAATTAAATATAACATATAAGAATAAAGCATAAAAAATAACTGTAAAGAAAATAAAATCCTTACAGAACTTCGATGCTATTCCTGTTGCTAGAAAACCTCCAAGCGGAATTTGCATTCCCATTTATTGAATCAAAAAGCTAATAAATTACAAAAACATAACTAGTTCTTCCCAAAAAGGGAAGAACTCTAAAACTAAGAGAAATTAACTAAGAAAAGCTAAAAACTAAAAAAACTAAAAAATCTAAGAAAAGAGAGAAAGAAAGAGAGAAGAGAATGTGTTTTGAGGTGTGTTTAGAAGTGAAGAGAATGGGGGTATTTATAGGTGAGCATGGGGAGAAAAAGTGAGTGAAAAAATGTTAAAAAATTGTGAAAACGCGAAGTGCAATTGCTAAGGTCATTGATGACGTCAGCATGACGTCATGGGGGCGGCTGCGCGCGAAAATGGGCAGCAGCCCCCGTGGAGGGCACCTGGACGCGCGCGGGAGTAGGAGTAGCACACTGGGGCCCACGTGGATCTGGAGCAAGGCGCGTGTGGGAGTGGGAAGCTACGCGCGCGGGGTTCGGTGCGGCTAGGCGGTGTGATTTTCTCCTTTTTGACGCATTTTGTGCAATTTGTCCATATTTGTTGACCTTTCCCCATTTATTTATTAATATATTTGTGATGTATTGCTTCCAGTATTCCTCTTTGAGTCTTTAAGTTATGTTTTGAAGCGAAAATACCTGAAAAACAATAAAAATACCCGTGATTCCGATAAACACAAATTTATATAAATATATGATAAAACATATAAATATATGTATTTTTTAATCAATTAATGTGCATAAAAGCATGGTAATTTTAGTGTTTTTTGAGCACTCATCAGGCCTACCCATCCTAGCTTCTCTATTCCCATACCCATGCTCAAACCTATCCCTATCCCTGTTCAATTATGTCTCATCAAGCTCCTCCATCTCCGCCTCTTCCTCAACATTCTGCCATGGAACATACCTACCTTGCTGCCTAATTGGGATGTCTTGTTATTGTCCCCTAGGAGTGTCTTCTTTTGCCATATATAACCTCTCATGAATAAGCTCTAATTCATCCCAAATCATACATATCATCTCTCCTAACAACGCTTGCATTTAGAGGTTTGGAACTACGGGTTGTCGACATTCTTTAGTTCTATCTTTTTCTTGATTATTGGCATGCTTAGAATCTACAAAACAAGGTTAGAATCCTCACAAGCACTTCCTCATATATTTCACGCAAGAATTGATACACTTGCACTCGTGTTTTTTTTTTCACTTTAAATGGCTTATACCTTCTTATGGTCTCACACACTCTTGCCTTTTTCCACTCCTTTGTGTGTTCTTTACTTCTTAATCGAACTTCAAGAAACAAATTCAAGAATGAAAAACAACCAATACTCATAAAAAAGATCAAGAACCTGAATAAGGAGCGAAACAAGATTAATAGGAAGAATATTTTTTATTAGAATCGTGTATTGAGAAATGATATGAACTGAGAAATATTCCTCTTCGTGTACAGAGATATTTCTAATTGAACTTGTATTGTTTTTTTTATAGCAAAGAATAGGAAATCAGGAAATAGAACAAAAATAAAAGATAGAAAAATTTATCACAGACCGAAAGCTTTGATACCAAATGATACAAACTCCACCAAAAATTATGATGAAACTTGATTACAATGATGCATCGAAACCCCAAGATCATGAACACAAGATTTGTTGAGTATTAACCCGTCACCTAACAAGATGAAAATAAAGACTACGGAGAATTGAGACACCACACCAAGAAAACCTAATGATTCTCTCATGAATTAAAGGTGATAAGTTTGGTTGTTTGAACGCCACAAGATTAACTTGATAAGTTCAAGAGTTCTTTTAAGAACTAAGAGGAACACAAGACCTCACAAGAAAAAAAAATTCTTAATAATTCCAATATGCTCTTTAAAATTCATAGTACTCCTCTTTATAATTGGAACAACCCTCCAAGAATATGCAAATTCATAATTACAACACAAAAATTACACTAAAGAAGTTCTTTACCTTTTTTGGACCCTTATTTTTCTAAAGATAGCTAATAAAAGGATATTTATTGACTTTTAAAAATAGTTAATAAATTGATATTTTGGAATTCTTAAGACAACCAATTTGGAATTTAAAAGACAACCAATAAATAGTTAAATGACTAGATTCAATGTATTTTAACATGCCCAGCCAAGACCAAGTTATTTTCCTATTTAATATTCTTGAAACTCTTCAAATTCACCCCCTTTAATAGTCAAACTATGTTGGCTACGTATTTGCATGATAATAAACCTCTTTAATTTCTTTGATGACATAGATTAGGTCTTGATTATTATTTGAGTCCATCAAATTTAGAATCAGCCCATTTAGTGCTTCCTTGAAACGTTTGGCACTAAGTCTTGTAATTGGACCACTAGCAAGTGACAAAGGGTCTTGTGCAAATTTAGCTCCATTCCTAGTTGTATGATTGACATGTACAGCTCCTTGGTTTGCATCACACACTTCATTTTTCTCTCAACTTGCACTCTCTTGTTATTCTACTCTAGTCCCCATAAGCTTGCAAAAGTTTGAGAGGGGCTAATACAACTTTTTGATTGTTCATTTCAAAAGTGTGCCAACTTTTATATCCATCATGCATCACTCTCCTATCAAACTGCCACGGTAGTCCAATCAATATATGAGCAGCATACATTGGTGCCACATGAAAAAAACCTCATCCTCATATTTTACAATTGCAAAAGGAACCCACACTTGTTTGTTAACATTCACTTCTCCACAATCATTCAGTCATTGTAACATGTATGGTTTGAGATGCTTTTGCCACTATAGATACAAGCTTTCTACCAACACAATACTAGCAACATTAGTACACCTCCTACTATCAAAATAACCATGCATACCTTATCCTTCATGATGAGTGCTCAAAAAGCACTAAAATAACCATGATTTTATGCACATTAATTGATTAAAAATATATATATTTATATGTTTTATCATATATTTATATAAATTTGTCTTTTTCGGAATCACGGGTATTTTTATTGTTTTTCAGGTATTTTGGCTTAAAAACGCAACTTAAAGACTCAAAGAGGAATACTTGAAGCAATACATCACAAATATATTAATAAATAAATGGAGAAAGGTCAAAAAACATGGAAAAATTGGACAAAATGAGTCAAAAAGGTCAAAAATGTCGAAAAGGAGAACATCCCGCCCAGCCGCACGCCCCAGCCCCCACGCCCGCGTGCCCCAGCGCCCCATCCCGCGGCTACTGTTCACGCACGCCGACGCCTTTTCGCACCATTTTTCACGTGCATCCGCCCCCATGACGTCATGCTGACGACATCAATGACCTCAGCATTGCGATTACACGTTTTTACATTTTTTTACTCATTTTTTCTCTCTATCCTCACCTATAAATACCCCCTTCCCTTCACTTCAAAACATACCTTTAACACCTCCAAATACATTCTTTTCTCTCTTTCTTTCTCTCTTTTCTTAGATTTTTAGTTTTTCTTAGTTTTTAGTTAATTTCTCTTAGTTTTAGAGTTCTTCCCTTTTTAGGAAGAACTAGTTATGTTTATGTAAATTGTCTGTGATTAAATTTAACTGTGCTGGTTGTTTAGTAAACATGATGTAATAATAACGTTGTTATGCTTGCGAAATATTAAATATGTGAAAATCTCTAAAATGAATTGATTTTGTTTTTATTCAAGATTTTATATTAAGAATGTTAGAGAGAAATATATTATTTTCATTACAAACTTAAACCTAAAAATTAGATTTTAAGGTTTAGTTATCCGATCTGATTTAGAGTAGTGCTCTTTTATTTGATGGTACAATCGCCCGGTAGTTAGAGTGAAGCTCTATTTCAAAAGTTTTTATAAGAATTATTATCTGAAAATGTATTGACGACATGTTTTCGGTAGTGGTTTTAAAACTTGAAAGTTAGTACTCGGATAACTAAATTCTTGGGTTTAATTTGGACACCTTGAATAAAGTTTAAACTGTCTAACCCCACCAAAGGTGGCGTTTAAATGGTTCATTTTCAATCTCTTAGAAAAATGAATTAATTTAATTAACCAAATTAGTTATCAACCCCACCCATAGGTGTTAATTGATTTGTTTAGTTAACAAAGAATATCTAACCCCACCAAAGGTGGTATTCATACAAAAAAGGGAGAATCAATAAATATGAATTCATATATTTAATAACCTAGATAATATAAGCAAGCATAATTAACTTAGTTATTATATCCATAAATACTCCACCATTATAAAAGATAAAATTTGCATAAATGTTTATTGAATCTATGTTTATTTTTATGTATGTAGATTACAAACACAAAACCCCAAAATATCGTGACAGGATGTTTAGGATTTAATTTCGTTTTAAAAAGTTTGAATAATAAATTAAAAACCACACACATTCCTTCCTTAGATCGACCTTGGGAGTATACTTATCATTTTATTCGAAATGATTCGTGCACTTGCGAGAGTTTTATAAATATTAAAACCAAAGTATTGGCAAGAATCGGCGATGCCGGTTTTCGCTAATCAAGTTTTTGGCGCCGTTGCCGGGGAATGAATAGCGATTTTTAAATTATTTATCAAAATTTTAAAAACATTTTTGTGCTGTAAATAATTGTGATTTTTTTTGTTTTAATAAAAAAAATAATAATCAAATTTCAAATATAATAAGAATAATAAAAAATAATAAAAATATATATATATTTTTTTAGTAAAATAATTTAGAAATTTGAAATTTGAAGTAAAATTTTTTTACCGTTCATGAATAGTAAAAAAAAATTAAAAAAAAATTAAATAAATTTTAAAATTTTAAAATAAATAATATATTATAAATAGTAAAATAAAATTACCGTTCATGAATAAAAAAAAATCAAAAATTTCAAGTTAAAAATAAATAAATAAAATTTATAGCTGTAGATAGTAAAATAAAATTACCGTTCATGAATAGTAAAAAAAAATAAAAAAAAATAAATAAATAAAAACTTAATTTTTAATTTTTGTTTAATGTTAAGTTTTTATTTAAAATCTTTATTTTATTTTATATTTTTATAAAAATAATAATAAAAATGAATTAAAACAAAATAAAAAAAATATCAATTTTTATTCTTATTTTATTTTCCTTTACCTTTTTCAATTTTATTTTATTTTATTTTACTTTATTTTATTTTATTTCAATTTTAATTTAATTTATTTTTATTATTTGTTATTTATTTTTATTTTTATTATTTATTTTTATTTTATTATTTTATTTTCTTTTCTTTAACTATTTTTTTTCTCTCTTTATTTTTATTTAACTTGATTAACTTAGATTTTCATTAACTTAATTAACTTAGATTGTTAGTTTACTTAACTTAATTAACTTAACTTTTTAATTAACTTAGATTTTTTTTAACTTAACTAACTTAGATTTTTAACTTAGCTTTTTAATTAACTTAACTTAATTAACTTGAACTTTTTAATTAACTTTGATTAACTTACCTTTTTAATTAATTTAGATTTTTTTAACTTAACCAACTTAGCTTTTTAATTAACTTAACTTAATTAACTTAAATTTTTACTTAATATAACTTAATTAACTTAACTTTAATAACATGAAAAGTAAAGATCTAAGGGAGTTCTGTCTAGGAGACTAGTTCCTAGATGCCTTTATGCCATTAGTCTTTCCTGGAAACGTTGTTCTGTCTAGGAGGATGGTTTTTAAGGAGCCTTTGCCCCACCATTCTTTCCTGGGAGCACTCTTGGTTAATACTCATTATGTTATTTTAACTTAAAAAAAATTCTAAAACTATCTCCAAAATTTTAAAGTTTTAATCTCAAGAGTTAGTTTCTTTGTTTGATCTAGGTACAATTGTGTTTTGATGCCTTAATTATTTGATTTTCACCTAGATGTGGGTTATCTAAAACCCTCAAGCATGCTCCTAGTTTTTGGTATAGAAAAATTTAAAAATCAATGGGCATGTTTGAAATAGTATAGGTAGACAACCTTGTCTTACTTGTAGGTATGATTGACTCAATGATGAGGGGACATTGAGTTTACTTAAAATGCAATCCCCAAGTTACGTCTTGCTAAGATGTTAAACTAAGCGCTGGATGGGAGGCAACCCATCATTTTAGGTAATTTTCTGTTATTTATTTTATTCACTTAATTTTATTGTTTATTTTAGTTTAATAATTTTTAAATTGTTAAAACTAAAAATGTTTGTTGAGATGTTAGAAGTTCACAGCGATCTTTCTGTATACACTTTAATGATGAATATAATGAATGCACCTGCATTTCTCCATTACTACTTACACATTCTCAAGAAATAGGTAATCTTTCTTCTCTTTTCTCTTTATCTTTAATTTACAGTTGTTACATTGAGGACAATGTAAGTTTTAGGTTGGGGGTGGTGAAAAATGACCATGCTTAATTAAAAAAAAAAGATTTAACAATTTAAAAATTATTTATAAAAAAAAAATTCACAAAAATTTATCATTTCTTTAAATCAAATTTAAGTAAATAGTTAAGTCTTTTGTACTGTTAGATTAATTTTTGAAAACATATCATGAAATATTTTGTAATTGTTTTTGATAATTAGTTAGTTTTTGTCATAACTAGTATTTCTTGATAAAATATGGAAATTATATTAAACCCAAAATCGGTGTTTATGAATTTTTTTTAGTGGAGACTACCCTTGTGAGATATAATTTGAGCCTAATTTTTTTTATTCAGAGTGAAATATATATTTTTTCTACTCCAAACACATTTCTTATTTATTCAAATTTTTAGATGATCTCTATAGGTATTAGCATTGAATGTATGAATTTTTTCTCATCTTAATAGAGTATCATATATTTTTTATTATTACTGTTGTTTAGATTAAACGATTTGAGTAGAAGTTGATAGTATATGCTTATATCTCATTCATGCATGACTGCTACAAAAACAAAAAGACATATCTGGGGTTACCTAAACTAAGATCAAACAGAAAAGCCACAAAATTAACCACTCACCAAAATCCAAAAAAAAATGTACAATATGTATATGGGTTGACTCTCTAAAAAAATACATATATTGAAAAAAATATCTTCAGAAAAAAATAGAGAGATAAAAAAATATAGTATCATCTACATACTATGACCCACATTGCCTACAAAGTTGTGAGTAAAGGCTAATTACAAAAGAAAGATATAGGAAGTAATTCCCTAAAAAGTCATTGCAATTTCTTCATTTGTAAAAAGCATATATCTTGAAATTCTTTCTTAATGAGTTTGATTTATGCATAAAAATAATTTTTATATATGATATCTTTATAATTTATACATTCGATTCCTTTCATGAGATCAATGTTAAAATAACACTTTGAGCCTTTATTCTTTATACATATGTGAACATATTAGTTCATTTCTATACATCAACTCTTTCGCATATAAATTAGTATGAGTGTTTGAACCCATAGGATTCAGTGTTTTGAGAGTATTGACTTGTGAGGAATAGAGTTGAAGCGAATTCTGATTCATGACACTGAAATTAGGTAAAATTAAATTGATACATTTTTTATATGAAATATGAAAATGATTTTCGACTAATTATTATAATAAAATCATGATTGTTTAAAGAGATTAAAATAACTTATGCTTGAGATTTTAATTATGATCTTAAAAGAGATTAAAAAGTATGAGACATTTTTGTGATATGTTGTTTTCTTTTATTCTTAAATTAATTTTTGATTTTGTTGTAATTTTAGTTTTTGATATGATTGTTTTTATTGTTTCTTTTAATTTTTATATTTAGTGCAATGTTTGTGGGTATCATTACTGAAAACCCTCACGAGACTCAAACTCGTCCACTAGGGCAACCTAGGGGTTTAAAGGCTTGTTGCATAGGCTAAATGCAACCGTTTCAATCCACGAAAGTGATTTAGGATAGTTTAATTTTTAGTTTTTATCGCTTCTCTTTCTAAGGGACTAGCAAGAAGCTGGTTGGGGGTTGTGATGAGTGCTCAAAAAGCACTAAAATAACCATGATTTTATGCACATTAATTGATTAAAAATATATATATTTATATGTTTTATCATATATTTATATAAATTTATCTTTTTCGGAATCACGGGTATTTTTATTGTTTTTCAGGTATTTTGGCTTAAAAACGCAACTTAAAGACTCAAAGAGGAATACTTGAAGCAATACATCACAAATATATTAATAAATAAATGGGGAAAGGTCAAAAAACATGGAAAAATTGGACAAAATGGGTCAAAAAAGTCAAAAAGGAAAAAATCGCGCCCAGCGGCACGCCCCAGCACCCACGCCCGCGCGTACCCCAGCACGTGGCTATTGTTCACGCGCGCCGAGCTGCGCGCAGCGACAGCCATCCGTGTGCCCAGCAGCCCCTTCCACGCACGCCGACGCCTTTTCGCCCCATTTTTCACGTGCAGCCGCCCCCATGACGTCATGCTGACATCATCAATGACCTCAGCATTTCCATTACGCGTTTTTACATTTTTTTAACATTGTTTTACTCATTGTTTCTCTCCATCCTCACCTATAAATACCCCCCTTCCCTTCACTTCAAAACATACCTTCAACACCTCCAAATACATTCTTTTCTCTCTTTCTTTCTCTCTTTTCTTAGATTTTTAGTTTTTCTTAGTTTTTAGTTAATTTCTCTTAGTTTTAGAGTTCTTCCCTTTTTGGGAAGAACTAGTTATGTTTATGTAATTTTTTAGCTTTTTGATTCAATAAATGGGAGTGCAAATTCCGCTTGGAGTTTTTCCAGCAACGGGAATAGCGTCGAAGTTCTGTAAGGATTTTATTTTCTTTACATTTATTTTTTATGCTTTATTCTTACATGTTATATTTAATTTGTCTGTGATTAAATTTAACTGTGCTGGCTCTTTAGTAAACATGATGTAATAATAACGTTGTTATGCTTGCGAAATATTAAATAGGTGAAAATCTCTAAAATGATTTGATTTTGTTTTTATTCAAGATTTTATATTAAGAATGTTAGAGAGAAATATATTATTTTTCATTACAAACTTAAACCTGAAAATTAGATTTTAAGGTTTAGTTATCCAGTCTGATTTAGAGTAGTGCTCTTTTATTTGATGGTACAATCGCCCGGTAGTTAGAGTGAAGCTCTATTTCAAAAGTTTTTATAAGAATTATTATCTGAAAATGTATTGACGACATATTTTCAGTAGTGGTTTTAAAACTTGAAAGTTAGTACCCGGATAACTAAATTCTTGGGTTTAATTTGGATACCTTGAATAAAGTTTAAATTGTCTAACCCCACCAAAGGTGGCATTTAAATGGTTCATTTTCAATATCTTAGAAAAAGGAATTAATTTAATTAACCAAATTAGTTATCAACCCCACCCATAGGTGTTAATTGATTTGTTTAGTTAACAAAGAATATCTAACCCCACCAAAGGTGGTATTCATACAAAAAAGGGAGAATCAATAAATATCAATTCATATCTTTAATAACCTAGATAATATGAGCAAGCATAATTAACTTAGTTATTATATCCATAAATACTCCACCATTATAAAAGATAAAATTTGCATAAATGTTTATTGAATCTATGTTTATTTTTATGTAAGTAGATTAAAAACACAAAAACCCCAAAATATCGTGACAGGATGTTTAGGATTTAATTTCGTTTTTAGAAGTTTGAATAATAAATTAAAAACCACACACATTCCTTCCTTAGATCGACCTTGGGAGTATACTTATCATTTTCTACGAAATGATTCGTGTACTAGCGAGAGTTTTATAAATATTAAAACCAAAGTATTGGCAAGAATCGGCGATGCCGGTTTTCGCTCATCACTTCACATGCCATATTGTGTGAAAAATATGATCATGCTGCTCCTCATCTCCTTCACTCTTAGTTTGTATATCCAGGACTCTAAAGAAAGGCTCTTTATCAAAGAGGACTCTAATGATTTTTTACCAAAGAAAAACTCTTGACCAAAGAGAACTCTAAAGAAAGACTCTTAACCAAAAAGAACTCTAAAGTAATACTCTTGGTCAAATATGATTCCCTTTTTTGAAAATTACTCTTGGGCATAAAGAACAAAATAAAGAAAAACCAATTTCAACAAGAACAAGAAAATTCAGCAAGAAACCAAGAATTAGATTCTTGAACAATCTACTACTTTGTTATCCTTTTCTTCTTCTTATTCTTCTATTTTTTTCTCCTTTTTTTCTTTATTTTTTTTATTACTACTTCTACTACTGTGAATAGAAAATTTACAAAAACAAATTCTCAACCCTAAAGAACAAGAACCAAAAATAACACAAAAGGTGTGACAAAACTTTAAGCCTATAAGAAGTGTAAATGATGGAATTTGGGCTCGAAGATGCGAGAAACAAAGTTAAAGCACAATGTTTTTTTATAGAAATTGAAACGAGCTTCGATTTGATATATTATAATAATCATTTCGATGTCCGAATCAAAAGTTATGACCATTTAAAGTTGCAATGCCAATTTATCACTTTTTTTTAATAGTGAACGGTAACAACTATCTTCTTCTTCATCTTTTTTTTTTGAAGAATAAAGATAGATTGAACAAAGAAAAAAAGAACAAGAAAAAGATACAAATAATTCAAAGAAAACTAAGAAACAAAATCCAAAGACGAAAACAACGACAATAAAATTGAAAGAAAAAACAACTTAAAGGACAAATTTGTTTTTGTGATATTTGACTCAAGAATGCAGAAAACAATCAAAGGATGATTTTTTTAAAATATAATATTCAAAACAAAGATAAATGAAGATAGATAACTTGTTTTCAAAAACCAAAGCTCTAATACCAAATATTGCAAATACTTTGGGTGAACAACCTAGAAACCCACGAACTCAAAGGAATAGAAATGATTGATTTGCTAAGAATGTGTTGAAGATGATCATATTAAAACCCTAAGTAAAAAAAGTCCTTAAACCCAAACATTGAGACACCACAACGAATGATCACTTCCTTTGATAAGTAAGATTCAAGTATTCAATCAAGAACACAAGAAGGCAAAGCAAGAAGCTTTCTGAAATGTTCTTTTTATCAATGAATATTTGTGTGTCCATTACATGGCTGCTATTTCTTTTATAAGAAATAAACCCTAGATTCCACCTATTCTAAAGAAACCCTAGGTGCCACTTCAAGAGAAGAAAAAAATAATGGGCTTAAGTATTGGTGGATTGGGCCTAATCCACTCTTAAAAATTAAAGACAAAAAAACTGAACATAAAAATAGCTCACCATTAACTAAGACAACATTTGCAACATAAAAGGTTCATAATTAAATAAAAGGCTAAAAGACTTAAAATAAAAAGCAAAAAATTTACTTAATTAAAATTGCTAAACATAAAAGGTCAACAATTCATTAAAACAAAAATTTCTTCCTAAAGTAATCATTGCATCCAATTTCAAATTCCAAATCTATCCCTTGTGTCTTGAGAATATTTGTAGGATCTTAATAATATTTAGAATATTTGTAAACATCAACTTGGTTAGCACCTCAATCTTCATTAACCTCTCAAGCTAACCATTAGTTATATCCTTAGTAATCCTTTTGAGCCTTAATAAGATCCATTCATGTATTTAAACCACAGTTTTACCCTAACCAATGAGCTTTGCCTTTATCCTTACACCTTTAGCTTGTATGAAAAATGAAATCATGTAACTATAGAGCGAGGTGAAATGTAATGCACCCTATTTTTTCATATCTACATAAAAACCTCACAACACAATTATCTCTCTAAAAAATAAAAGAATAAAATTAAAAATAATTTTGAGTGTATTTTGGGGCTAAAATAATGGAGAAAGAAAGAAAGTGAAGAGATGTCGAATAAAAAAATGAAAAGAATGGTAAGATAGGGTTCACAAAAATATCAAATGAAAGCTCAATTGAAGTTAAATATTGCATGATGAATAAAAAGAGAGATAAGGTGTGTAAAAAGCCTAAATATATCCATTTATCTACTCTTACCTAAGCCTTACACTTCAAGCATGTGAAGCCCTATTGATTTTTAGCTAAGTGTATATTTACATTAGTTGAGATGATTGTGAAGAATGGACCTATGAAAATTATTCTAAGAATTAGTTGATTAGTGTATTTGATGACATCATATACACAACATATCAATTCGTCAAAAATCTTGCATATACTTGTATTAATGCAATGTTCATTGTGGATATGTGAACTTCCTTATGGTTGAATTTTATGAATTTTAAAAGGGATAGTTTTCATAGAAAATGTATGTATTGATACATACGTATTTATAAATATACATCCCATATAATTTTAGCTAGATAAACTTGGCTTTTCTTGTGGGCAAGAAAAGAGGTATGTTTAGATTGAGGTGTGATAACTCTAAGATAGTAGAGTTATTTGGCCACTTCTTGACCACGTATTTGTCTTATTTGTGCTTTAAATATAAAGAATAAACTTATTTTTTTTCTTAATACAACAATGTAGGTGAAAAGATATCAAACGAATCAAAAATAGGGAAAAATTATTACAAATAAAATATCACAAGGGAGTATATCAATCTAGACATATGTAGATCAATCAAGGGTTCATGACTGTTTTGATTGACAAGGGAGTAGATCGATCGAGGGTTTGTCACTCTATTGATCGATCGATAATAGTTTTGATTGATCAAGGCAAGGATTGTAATGGGTCAGTCATAAATTGGTTGGCCAACAATTGATCTATATAGGAAATTAAATACATTTGAGAGAATTATTTAATCGTTTGTCTTGATTAAATAACATGCATTAGGCAAAGATGTATGATTCTTATGTGTGTGATTTATCATTCATGAACTTAATGAGTGGTATGTAAGCTAATTGACATGAGATGCAATTAATTACTTTAATTACTATATGGTGTGTAGTGTACTTAAGAAAAGAATGCATGACAGATTATAATCAATTGATCATATAATTGATTGATGATTGTAAGGTGAATTTTTTTTAGTGATTTACATGTTAAAAAATTAGGAGATTAAAGATTTCTAGACCCTTTTTTTCATATATCTTTGTGGTTATTGAGTCTTGCGATTTAAAATTAGTTGTCATTTATTTTTTTAATTTTGATAATTTTCTATCGTCCAAGTAACTAGTATTCGTAATAATTATATTGGTACTCAGTCATAAGTTACACAACTTTCTCTGTGATCGCTATCCATACTTAGGTGTATTATATTAATTGCATGACCCATATACTTGTTGATTGTATCATACGTGTTGATCATGACCCCAGTTTGAATCCTACCCTTATAATTTACACTAATTTAATAAAAAAAAATGGACTTAGTGCATCTGTTAAAAAAATTAACAAAACTTCAATAAATTCCAAAAATATTAAAATAAAGTGTAAAATAATGTAATATTAGATTAAGTTAAGCTTTGAATTGAAACATAATAATATTTTAAATTTTAACGGTATTTATGACAAAACTTTAAAAACTTGGTTTTGAAGCTTTACATCAACCTTCTTTTCTTATTCAAAGTTTTTGTAATGTTTGACGGTGGTTCATATTTTTAAAAGTTAAATATTTAAAGTATTTCTAGATTATATCATATTAACTTTAGAAGTATTTTTATATAGCATATGTCAACAAAACCGTGTACCACTAATATTTGTCAAAAATGTGAACAAAAGTGCATATTTTTAATGAGTTTATTCATAAATTGTATCATTTATGTTCCCATGTATATTAAATATTGTTTATGCATATAAAATTGCAAAATGTGCACAGAAGAGTTAGAAAAAATATATTACTAAAAATAAAATAGTTTTTTATATCTAAAACTATGCATATAATTAATTTTATTTGTAAAAATTCAACCCTAATGATATTCCACCCTAGATCTCGTCAATTTCTTTTTTTCAAGATAGAGCACAAAAATCTTATATTAACCAATGAAAATAGCTAGAAAATATGAGAATCTATTTCTACTATTAAAAAAAGCAAGTTTGCTATTGTGAAATGTTTTTACTAATACCCATATCTTCCTTAAAATTTGTAGTACTCCTCTTTATACTTGGAACAACTATCCAAGAATAGGCAAAGTCATAATTACATCACAAAAATTAGACTAAACAAGTTTTTTAACTTTTTTGGACCCTTAGTCTTCTAAAGATAGCTTATAAATAGCTATTATTGACTTTTAAAGATAGCTAATAAATGGCTATTTTGGACTTCTTAAGACAGCTAATTTGAACTTCTATAGACAACCAATAAATAGCTAAATGACTAGATTCAGTGTACTTTAACATGCCCAGCCAAGAACAAGTTATTCTCCTATTTAATATTCTTAAAGCTCTTCAAATTCACACCCTTTAATGGTTAAACTATGCTAGCTACGAATTTTCATGCTAATAAGCCTCTTTAATTACTTTGATGACATAATATTCTTGAAACTTTTCAAATTCACACCCTTTAATGGTTAAACTATGCTGGCTACGAATTTGCATGCTAATAAGCCTTTTCAATTGCTTTGATGACATGGACTAGGCCTTGATTATTATTTGAGTCCATCTTGGTCATTTTAGAATCAGTCCAATTCTCATTGATCATCCCATTCAGTGCTTCCTTGAAATGTTTGGCTCTAAGTCTTGTAAATGGGCCACTAGGAAGTGATAAACATTCTTGTGCAAATTCAACTCCATTCCCACTTGTATGATTGACATATCCAACTCCATGGTTTACATCAGAGTTGCTACAAAAGGGATTTGTAAGGGTGATTCTCAACTCATGTTTGATTCCTATCATCTTAGTCACAAAGAAAGATGGAACATGGTGCATGTGTATGGATTGTCACGCTATTAACATGATAATGGTAAATTATAGACATCCTATCCCCAGTTTAGATGATATGCTTGATGAGTTACATGGCTCTTATTTGTTTTCTAAAATTGATTTAAAGAATTGCTATTATCAAATTTGCATAAAAGAGGGAGATGAATGGAAAACTGCATTTAAGACTAAATATGAATTGTATGAATGGTTAGTGATGCCTTTCAGTTTAACTAATGTACCCAATACATTCATGGTGTTAATGAACCATGTCTTACGTGCTTTCATGGGGAAATTTGTGGTAGTTTACTTTGATAAAATTTTAGTTATAGAAAAATTTTAGTGAACGTGTGGAACATTTGCATGCTGTTTTTAAGGCATTAAGAAAAAATAAATTGTATGATATTCTTAGGAAATGCACATTTTACATGGAATCTGTTGTGTTTCTTGGATTTATGGTTACTTTTCTGGGAATTAGTGTTGATGAAGAAAAGGTAAGGACAATAAAGGAATGACCTACACCTAAGAATGCAAATAACGTAAGGAGTTTCATGGCAAAAGTGAGTTTTTATCAAAGGTTTGTTAAAAAATTTAGTTCTATTGCTACCCCTTTTAAGTGGGATGATATGCATGATCCAACTTTTAACCCTTTAAAAGATAACTAAAAAATGCACCTTTGTTGTGTTTTCCTAACTTTGATAAAGCTTTTGAGATAGAATGTGATGAATCCAAGATTGGCATAGGAGTTTTGATGGAGGTTTCCAAACCAATTGCATAATTTTACAAAAAGCTAAGTGGGGAAGTGTTGAATTATCCAACTTATGAGAAGGAGATTTATGCATTAGTGAGAACTCTTCAATCATGACAGCATTCCTTATGGCCAAGGGAATTCATCATTCATTTTGATCATAAGAGCTTGAAGTTTTTGAAGACCCGAGGTAAACTTAATAAAATACATGCTAAGTGGTTGGAGTTCATAGAAACATTTCCTTATGTAATCAAATACAAACATGAGAAGGACAATGTTGTGGCTCATGTAATGTCTAGGAGGTATGTATCACTTACTTCATTGCAAAATAAATTACTTGGTTTTGAATTGCTTAAGGATTTGAATGCCTATGATTATGATTTTTTCCAAGCATGGAATGCATGTGATAATGTGTGTTTGATGATTTTTATAATCATAAATGATTTCTATTCAAGAAAGATAAACTATTTGTGCCTGTTTGTTTGGCTAGTGAGTTGCTTGTTAAGGAAAGTCATAGGGGAAGGTTTAATGGGTCACGTGGTGTTCTAAAGAATTTAGATATTTTACGTGAGCATTTTTATCGGCCTTATATCAAACACGATGTTTAATCTGTTTGTGAAATGTGCATTACATTTAGGAAAGAAAAATTTAAGTTAAACTGCATGGCATGTATACACTTTTACATGTACCAAATCAAACTAGGGTTTATATATCTATGGATTTTGTTTCGAGATTACCAAGGACACAAAGTGGTAAGGATAGCATATTTGTTATTGTTGATAGGTTTAGTAAAATGGCTTATTTTATTGCATGCTCAAAAACCAATGACGCAACACATATTGTTGATTTGTTTTTCAAGGAAGTGGTTTGTTTGCATGGGTTGCCTAAGACGATTAGTAGTGATAGGGGTGTTAAGTTCCTAAGTTATTTTTGGCGCACTTTATGAAAAAAAGGAACTAAATTGTTATTTTTCAATTTTGCACATCCTCAAACAGATGGTCAAACTAAAGTAGTTAATAGGACACTCACTACCTTGTTGTGTGCTATCATTCAAAAGAATATAAGGCAATGGGAGAAGTGTTTGCCTACTAATGAGCATGCTAATCTTGATAGTTAGAAGAAAATAGATTTTGTGAAAGATTTACATGCCAGGGTTTGGGCCAACATTGAAAGGAAGAATGAGAAATATGCTAAGCAAGTCAATAAAGGGCAATTGAAGTTTGTTTTTCAACCTAGAGAGATTGGGTTTGGGTGCACATGGGTTTGCCAAGTAAGTATGGTAATATTAGTGCAACATTTAATGTCGTTGATTTATCTTTGTTTTGATGTAGGTGAATCGAGTACGAATCTTTTCGAAAATGAGGAGAATAATAGAGATCAAGGTGCTGGTCAAGTTTATGTTTCCAAATATTCTCAATATCATTTGCAAGAAATTGGTGATCCAATGACTTAGGAAAAGAAAAAGAGGATGATGGAAGCTTTGTAAGGATTATTGATGTTTTATTATCTTAAGTCCTTTTTTATGATAAGATTAAGCCCAATCCACCAATAAATAAGCCCATTATTCTTTTGTCTCTTGAATTGGCGCCTAGGGATATAAGTAGGGTCTACGGTTTTATGGCTTATAATACAAATGCTGCCATGTAAAAAAACGAATATTATTAATGGAAAGTATATTACAAAAAGCTTTTGCTTTGCCTTCTTGTGCTCTTGATTGAATTCTTGAATTAGACTTATCAAAGGGAGTGATCATCCTTTGTGACGTCTCAAGAATAGGGTTTAAATGACTTTTTTTCCTTAGGGTTCTAATCTGATCATCTTCATCACATTCTTAGAAATTCAATCATTCCTATTCTTTTGAGTTATGAGTTCCATGAGTTATGCTCCTAGAGGGTCCACATCCGAGAAATTTGTCCAATTGTGGAGTATTTCCAAGTATTTGAAGAAGGCAATCAACCAATTCAAGGATTTCGACATTACAGGTCAAAAGGGGTATTTTTATTGTTAGATCTTCTTTCTCTCTATAATCTAAATATGTCTTTTATAATTGAATTAATTTTGGTATATTTAATTATGTTAGGCTAGATTTTGTATATAAGATTTTAGTTTTTCTTCCATTATGGGAAGAACAATTTTATGATTTTAATTAAATGAAAGTTGATATATTTTTTGTTCATGTTTATCATATCTTTAATTCTAAATTAATGATAGACCAAATCTTGATTTATGTTTAAAGAGAATAATTTAGAACTAAGCATTAGACATATCATCCATTCTTGGTTGTGCATTTATGAACAAGAGTCTGATTCAATTTCATTGATTTGTGTTAAATTAGATGATTTATATATTTTTCTAAGATTTATCAATGGATTGATTTTAAGCTCGATTCAAGAAGTTATTGGTTAATTGAGAATTGTGGTGCTTACCATCATCATTGGGGGTTTGCTTATTTAAAAGAAAAAAATCATTAATTCTAACCTTTTGTGAAAATCATTTAATTCATTCTTCCCATGAATGGATAGCTATTTACTTTCCCATAATCGCTCATACAAATCAATTTGGTCACAATTTAGTTGCTTTATTTTATTTGTTAAATAATTTTAGAATTTACAATTTCTCTTTCATCCGACATTTAATTTGTTAGAATATTTTGGATTGTTTCTTTTAGCTAATTAAGAAAATAATTTGACTGTGTAAAACACCTTCTATTGAGACTACCAATAAGGTGTAAGGATGTAAATAATGAACTACTAGCTTAGAATTTTGACATCATACACTTCAAAATCTATGATGATGGTTGATGATAAAAGTGACATCCTCAGACTAAGGATGTCAAACCAAGTGCTTTGTAGGAGGCAATCTACCATATTTGTTTTCTAAACCTTTTTTTTACTTTTAGACATTACATATATGTATTTGCTTACACTAAGGACAATGTAAGAATTAGGTGTGGGAGAGTATTAACACATCACTATCTTTTTTTTAATACTTTAGTAGTTTAACATGTATTAGGATGCATATTCCAAGATTAATATGCTCTAGATGGCATAAATTGTTTTCGTCTTTAGCATTTGTTTATTGCATTCTTAGGATAGTTAAGATTATAATAAGGGCTTAGAATCACTCACATATTCTTCTTTTGTTTTTTGGCATTTGTGATGACATTAGTAGAATAATGTTTGGTCAAAAAAGATAATGAATGTCGATATAGTAATGATCTTGTTCCTAAGTAAAGGTAACTTCATGATATTTTTGCTCAAAACTTGCATGTATAGCAAAATTGGTAATACAATAATATATATGCATGAACTTGTGACAAAACTTATGAATCCCTTAGAACTTTGCTATACTTTTAATGAATAAGAATATGCTATTAGAACTTTTCTTTAAACTTGTAAAGGCGAATGGTAAATATATTCCTTGGAAAATAATTAAGGCAATAGAATTAACTTATTTCACTAAATTGTTCTACCTTTAATGTTATTATTCTTTCAAGCATAACCCTTTTAGAGAACCAATTTGAGCCCATATGGGCCAATTGTTTTCACAAAAAGAGAATAGATTCTATAAAAATGCTAGAACAAGATTTAAGAGTGTTAATTGTGCTATAATTGATTAAATTTTCAACATATAGAAAACAACCCCTACTAAATTATGTACCCCACAATATATATAATAATAATAATAATGGACAAGTTAAAAATAATAACTATATAGATTTTAATACCAAGTTGATATTATTGGCCCCTCTTAACTAAAGCTAAAATATTGAATCCACCTTTGTACAAGAGATGAAGTGGTACACCCAAAAATGCTAGGAATAATCATTTTTTGAAAAGCTATTTAAGAAAAAAATTACACCATCAAATATTTAAGTTGGTCCATTAGGAAAGTGTCAAGAATGACACGTGGGTATTGTAAAGTAGTTAGTCATAATCAAAGGAGGTGAAAGAAGAAGAAGACATAGAAATGGACAAGAAAAAACCAACATCAATATGGATTTGCATGCTCAAATAGAGAAAGAGGTACAAAACCAATATTTGTATCTATCATTTTTTGTTATATTTATACATTTGGTTGATATTTGTACAACCAATGTGTAATTTTTAATGCATTATTTGTAAGTTTAGTTTTACAACTATTTTTCTGTCTTTTTTGTTTTTGTTTTTTATACATTAGTTTGATTTTGTGTAACATATAAATAGGTTACAATTGATGAGGTATCATTAGACACTCAAAGCTTTATGAATATCCATATGGATCAAGCATGTCATTTTTAATGCCTTGTTTGTAATTTGAATTTTACAAATATTTTATGTAATTTTTTATGTATTAGTTTGATATTGTACAATATATTAATAGGTTATAAATAAGAACGTATCATTGGACACTCAAAATTCTACGAATATGCAATTTGATCAGGTGTGTCACTTTTAATGAAACATTTGTAAGTTTAAATCAAATTAGGTTTTGAATGTGTACACTTACACATGCTTTATGTAATTCAATTAGTGTTATAGTGCATATGTAATGTCATTGGAAAACACAAAAGAAAATAGTAATTCTAAAAATATGAACATTAACAAAGCATGAAGGATAATTTAATTATAGAGAATTGACATTACAAAACAAATGTTGTTTATCCTTTGCTGCATCATTTTACAAAATAGGGCTATTTTTCATCTTTATTACATCATCAGTTTACAAAAATTCACTACATATCATTCCCTAGCCATAAATTATTTTCCCTAAGTCACTACATACAACATTACAATCAAACACGATGTTGTGCAATCTCAACGTTATGTGCATTGATTCTATTTAGAAGTCCTAAAATAAGTTCACCATGTCCATAATTAATAGGTGGATCAATCTATAAAAAATAGGAGCAACCACGATTTCTATGTTTGGAACTCCTAAATTTTTTGTTGCAAAAACCCTACAAAATAGTTTATTATTGACAAACAGATATTGTTGATGACATAGAATATAAATAAAAATTATGAAGCGTGAAATAAAGTGTGCTTTGTGTGCGTGAAGTGTGTGTGAATATGGGAATGTTGGTGTGCATATGTGTATGTGTGTATTTGTGTGCATGACTTGTGTTTGAAGTGGGTGTGTGTGCACACTGGTATCACTACTACAAAAACAAGCTTTAAAGTCAATTTTTAACCGACTTTAAAAGGAAAGACTTAAAATTTAAAATCGGTTCACGCATTGAACCAAATTTACACGTAAAGTCGGTTCAACCCGTGAATCAACTTTAATTTTTTTTACATATTTTACTTATTTTCTACTCTACTTAAGAACCTGTATTCAATTACATATAAATTTATATAACAATTTTGTGATTATTAACATTTATTTTAAATAAATACACTACAAATCATAGATATTTTAATAAGCATCATATTATTGAATCATGTCTTTCCCATTTCATTTTAACATAATTAAATAAATTAAATACCAACCTTAAATCACAGTCATAAATATATATATATATATATATATATATATATATATATATATATATATATTTATTTTATTACAAAATACTTATACAAAATCTACATAATAAAAATAATAACATACATAATACAAAAAATTATACACATAATATACAAAAAGTAAAGCAAAGAGAATAATAAGTGCGTAGGATTAATATAAATACTTACAAGAGTAAATGAAGTGACAAGATGAAGGAAATGATGAAAAAAAGGGTGTTTTGTAAGTGAGAAAATGGGTATAAAAAATAGGGGATCTGGAAGATAATTCGAAGAGGAAAAAAACCCACTAAATGATGTTGGAATTAGTGATCTTAGGTGGCCAAAAAATGAGAAAGAATGGAGGAGGTGAAGCTCAGTTTTGGGTTTTAGGGTGTTGTTTACATCATTGTAAATTAAAAATTATGTCTGATGGGGGAAGAAAGAAGAGAAAAGAAAAAATCCATGTGTATAACGTCGGTTGACGAGTTGAATCGATGCTACACGTGGACGTAGCATCGATTTTACGTGTCAATTTACGCTACACACGTGGATAGAATTGGTTGACACATAGAAAAGACGCTACATCCACATGTAGCATCGGTTCAACACGTCAATTGACTCTATAAGTAGCGTCAATTCTTCACCGAACCGACTTTGAATTCATTATAAATCTGTTTTCTCCAAAAACAGAATTTACATATCGACTTAAATGTTACATTTTATAGTAGTGTATATGCATTAGTTTGCAGGGTGTGTATCTATGAAAGGTGTGCACTTATATACAGGGTGTGTATCTATAAAGGTGTGCACTAATGTAGTATACAAATAGTATACTCATTCAACCATAAACCAATAAATAACTACATTATAAAGCATTTGTATTATGAACAAAGTAGATGAATTTCAAAGATCAACAACTAATACACAAAACCTATAAAAACAATATGGCTTTCAGTATAACATAATAGGTAGCTAATAAAGAGAAAAAAAATTCAAAAAAGGGTTCAAAAAGGCTTTCATAAAGACCCTTTTAGACAATTAATCAAAACTTTACCAATGAGCAACTATAAACTCTACTCCTAGGATTTGTTTTATTCCACAATGGTGAACCTTTAGCCTCAATCCCACACAATAGTAGTAAAGGGTTTTTATCTAGTTTCCTTCCATTGTTACAAGAAAGGAATAGCTATGAGGTTGGTATATGCAATTAGGGCTATGAGGTTTATGGGTATTTGCAATTAGGAATATAAGGTTTGTAGGTATACTTGTGGGGACAACAAGAGAAGGATGTCAATGTTGACATGGTGAGGTGGCAAGATGGTGAGGTGGCATTGGACTTACGACTCGATCATGAAGCTTATTGGGTTATGAGGTTTGTGGCCTATGGCAATGGATTTGTGCTCATTTGTTTTTTGGGCAGGGAGTGATACATATACAAATGTGTTGGGGTATTTTCATTATTTTGCATATTGAATAGTAAAATGATTGGGATACTTCTAATATTTTTTTATAAAATAAATCCAACATTACTAAATGTCTCTTTTTAGTACCATTTTTTAAAACAAAAAAGATTAAATGTCACATTCTCAAACTTAAGGGACTAAATGACACTTTTGTGTAAATAAATTGACCGTCCACCCTGTTATAAATTTTCTTACATTACAACTTATGTTTTTTTTGTTTAAACTATATGTATAAATTGTATTATGAGTATTTAATTGTTCAAAAAGAAGAAAAAAAAATATTACCAAAAAATTAAACCATTAATAAATAAAAATAACTAATAACCTAAAAAATAATGTTGGAAAAATAAAGATGTTTGTTAAAGAATTAGCTACTAAATTCAATAATATATGTCTATTTTTACAATTTTTTGTGTTTTAAATTTTAAAATTAAAAAGTACATTTTGACAACAAAATCAATATTAGTATTTTATAATGTGATTGACTATCTACTTGATCGATCAAGTAGTCAGGGCTATGATTTTAAAACCTATTTATAATACGAATTTGATTGAATTTTAATATATTGTCTTTATTCCTTAAAACTCATTTAATTGATTTTATGGAAAGATGATAAATTTACTTTGACCTAAAGTACTTCAGAATATTCTATAAATATAAACGTAAGCACACAATTGAAACTACCACACAAGAGCTTAATTGTGCTTATTCTTTTGATCTTTTATTCTCACTCTTGTTTTGCTAAATTTTTATGAGTAGGTTTTTTTAATAAGTTAATTTATCAAAAGTTTGTGGTTGTACTTGATGGATTAATAAATCTACAATAATAATTATATTAATTTTCATTTAACTAATGGCTCTAGAGTTGCTTGTTGTTTTCGATTTAACAATTTCTCTTGTGTTTATGTGCTAACATTTTAGGTGATAGCAGTACATGTTTGATTAACTGGTGGGACTCTAGTTTGTCGGAATGTTGGTCTGGATCTGAATGTCTTTCTTTTAGGGACTATGATGAAAGCAACGACTTGTAAGTAGGTTACTTGGTGGCATTACCTGAGTTTCTGGATACTTATTTTTCATAATGGATAGTTAGGTAGTCCGATGGACCGATGGTTTTCCTCTTAGATCATTGGTGTGGCCTAGGTTGTTTCTACCTAAAATTCTTGTGTATTGATCTTTATTTTCTGCATTACTTTAATTACTCATGATTGTATGTCTAGTCGTTTTAAGTTTTTTTTTCATAACTAAATAAATGAATTTTCAAGAAAAGTTTTATAGAAGGGAATCACAAGATGCATATCCAAACATTCGAATAGAAGCACCATCTAAAAACTTCAAATAATTGTCATAGACTACACGATCTAAGAATAACATAGGGCCATTCAGACAAGGAATCACACGACAAATCAAATGCTGCAACTAAAAATTTAACTTTGGGCACCACTCAAGGAATGGATGCAGTATGCTTGCATACTAACAACAAACCTGGTTTAGAGGAACTAGGTCTTAACCATAACCCACAAGAGAATGAAGTTCAAAATGAGGACAAGATGATCTTGATTGTAGAAAATATCACAACAACAATTGTGCCCATCACGGTTATAAATGTAGATGTTGCTACTTCTCTCCTCCATGTAAATTTTAATGATAACATTTTTGTTCATGGTATAGGTTTAGAAGTTGTAAACATAAGAAATGACAACTCACAACCATTAATCAACTCAAAACTCTTGGATTAGGGACTTAACAAATCTGTTTCAAACACTCAAGGAGAGGTGAACTTATATTTAATTCCTAATGTCATAGAACAATTCCAAACTCCTTCCACACCAATTATGAATACACAAAGACCATCACAATACTTGTCTGAACTACAAGAAGCCATTTCACCACCCCCGCCATCTAACCTTCAAATCTAAACCAAACTGTGAACCCAACCTTTATCTCTAAACAATTCATAAGACTAGAAGCATTCACAAAGCTAAGATAGGAATTAAAATTCCAGCAAAGAATGTTGCAAAGAACTCAAATTTTGATGAGAAAGGAAAGAAGAGGAAAACATCTACGAACAACAACTTTGAAGCTAGGAAGAAGGAAGTAGTTGGTCATCTTTCAGTTTCACACTCAACCTTTGTTTTTGATCTAAGTATTTTGCAAATCTCAAGTTCACATTATCATGAGCGTTTAAAGTTCTTGATGCAAAAAGGGTTCATTAAAAGAAATGAAAATCTCTTTAACTTTCCAATGTCACAAGGTGACACTCCAAATATTCAATGGAACAAATTATTATATGGGAAAAATAATACAGAAGTAGGCACTTAAAAAAACAATTCTTGCAAGTCGTAAAGAAAAATGGTTGAAGGTGGGGAGGTAGCATTTAACATGCCCTCCAAAAAACAATGATCATACTATCTTGGAATACTCGAGGCTTGGTCAAGAATAAGGCACAAAGAAGTTTGAGAAACATTATAAACTACACTAATATTGACTATGTTTGGTATATGGAACAAAAAGCTTTGAGTGAGTTTTTACATGGGTTACCTAGCAAATTAAGATATAGATATGCTGTTATAAATCCATCTCTTATCCTTGTTGGAGGTTTTTTGTTACTTTTAAAAGATGGATTGAAATTTAATATAGTAGAATATGGAGATATACTACTTGCTTTAGAATTGCATCGATTGGGAGGTAGTTTACCTAAATGGTTATTATGTTTGGAAAATGCTACTCCATATCATAATAAAAAAGTCGAATTTTGGACTTATATGGCTGGTGTATTATCTTCTTATTGTGGGGAACGGGTTGCCATTAGAGACTTTAAAGAAATTAATTAATCAATCTCAAAAACAAGGAGGAAAAAATTTCTTAATGCATCGTAGCTATCTAAAAGAATTTATGGATGAATTTGGTGTTATAGACTTGGGATATATGGGTGAGAAATACTCTTGGAGTAGAAGAAAAGATTTGTTAATTAACCAAATGCATGTCATAAATTAACCTTACAATGTCTCTGACCATGGAGCCATCGCTGTAATCTTCATAACAAATAATATCTTCCATGTCCTTTTGGATTTTTAGAAGCTTGGTGTAGGGATGATACATGCAAAAAAAAGTGATACAATAAGTCTCGGACAATTACGTTATTGGACATTCTTCAGTAAAATTATGCAAAACAAATTGACAACACTTTTAAACATCTGAAGAAATGGAAAAAACGTCACTTTGGTTATTTTAAGGAACAAATAAAAAAAAGTGGAGAATAAAATTTCTTGGATCCAACAGAAAAAATATTTTCCAGAAGAAACCCGGGAAACTTACGCAATTACAGAGATGAACTTAAAGAACAATTGTATAGACAATAATTAGTCTAGAGATAGAAATCAAGCGAAATTTGGATAAAAAAGGTGATTATGATTCAAATTTTTTTCCATCTTTCTATTTTGTTCAGAAGAAGACAAAATTCCATTTTAGATATCAAAGATAATAATGGACACCAACTTCAGGATAAGAAACCTATGGGGGATCACATTGCTAAATTATTTTAATCAATTCCTTCCTACAACATAACCAAGAACCTTAAATGAGGAAACAAATATGGAGCTATGTAAAATCCAAAATTTTAATGAAATAAAGACTACACTCTAGAGCATTCATAATCTCAAGGCACCTGAACCGGATGGTATGTCTACTATCTTTTATAAAAAAAACATTTGGGATATTTTCAACGATGGCATTATACAATAAATTGAATAATTTTCGGGACATGTAAGCTTTATATAAAGATAAATGAAACCATGATTATCTTATTAAAGAAAAAGAATTGACCAACCAATATCTAACATTATAGACCCATAAGCCTCTGTAATGTATCTTATATATCAAAGATACTTGTTAATAGATTAAGACCTATTATGTTGTCATTGATCTTTCCTTATCAGTGAACATTTGTTTCAAATAGATAGATCTCAAAGATTACAATAATAGCACAAGAGATTGTTCATAGAATGAAAAAAAGAGAGGAAAAGTAGCACTAATGCGTATCAAGATAGATATGCATAAAGCATATGATAAAATGGAATGGAAATTTGTGGTACAAAAAATGAAAAGAATAGGATTCTCTAGTAAATTCTACAATCTTAATCATCAATATTTATCAACTATCTCTTATTCTATTTTACTTAATGGTATCTCTTATTCCATTTTACTTAAAATTTCTCAATATGGCTATATTAAACCTACAAGAGCTTTAAGACAAAGGGATCCTCTCTTACCATACTTATTCATTTTACTTGTTGAGGCCCTTTTGAGATTGATTTTTAAGTAGAAACATCTCACGTTTTACATGGTATTAAAGTTTCAAGAAATGCAACCGCCATAAGCCACCTCTTTTATGTTGATGATATATATACTCTTCTTCCATGTATGAAATGAAACATAAGCTAATACTATACTGTAAATCATGTATCATTATTGATTAATGTTTGGACAAAATCCTAACCTAAGTAAATCTAGGTTATTATTTTCAAGAAATACTACATAAATCCTCAAGAATGATTTGTCTTAACTATTATATATTGTTATAACTCAATGAAATATTACTTACTCTAGAACTCCACTTTCATCTAGAAAAATAAAACAAAGGAATTCCAAAAGATACTAGACAGTATAGCAACAAAAACAGAGGGATGGAAAGCAAATTTTTTGTCACATGTAGGAAAAGCAACACTCATAATGTTAGTATTTCAATCTACCACAATTTATATTATGAGTACTTTTAAGTTACAAGATTCTACCTATGACAAAGTTGATTCCCTAATAAAGAAGTTATGAGGGAATGCTGATTAAAAAAACTTATTATTGTACTTTCAAGAAATGGAATACATTCTCCCTATATAAAGAACTAGGAGGATTAGGGTTCAGAAGCTTGAAAGAACAAAATTTGGCCTTATTATATAAACTAGCATGGAACCACTTCAAATGATGATAAGTTATAAAGCAAGGTTCTAAATAGTAAGTACTATCAACAAACTCTTTTCTTGCAAGTTAATTTCATAATGATTCCTTTGTATGCAAAGGAATTTGTTGTACAAGATTTCTTATAAATAAAGGATTATACTTTTCAATTGGTAGTGGTATAAATGTCAACTTTCATCAATTATGGATCAAATACATAAGAATCATACTTCTCTACTTAGAAACTATGCATGTTATTTAATCAAGACAAGAAATTAAATAATTCTTTCAAATCTATTTAATTACCTCTATAGATAAATTGTTGGTCACACAATCAATAGCACAAAAATTAGATTAAATAATATAATTAAATTGTAATTATAATTGGGGTAAAATATTAGTTCATCACACGGTGAAAATTGGGTTCATAAGATCCATAGATTAATAAATTAACTACACTTATTGTCCATAAAACTCATATTTTTCATAAAGAAAGACATAAAAATTGATAAAGAAAAGAGTAAAAGAAGAAATACAATCAATCTCTTGAATTGTAATAATAATATACTTTTGAATCTCTACCAAAATTGTATCTCCTTTTGAATTTTTTTTATATTTGTCTCTCTTCGTAGCTCTAAGAACTTATCAAAATTATGCTAATGATGGCTCATTAGGGTTTATGGGGTGATTAGGGGGTTGTATATAGCTCAAGTGAAATCTGGACCATTAGATCAACTTTAGATCAAGGGCTCAGATCAAAACAAGCAAAATAAACAATGTCAACCAATCAAAATAAGACATGTGGAATGAGAGAATCAATGGGAATATCAGAGAGTGACATGTTGTAAAGGAGACCGATTCAGGTCAACGATTATTGAGTAAATTCCAGTTGGTACAATGTGATTTACGAAAACAGATGGTGTGGCATGCTATTGGAATCGTTGGACAACTTAGGGTAACACGTAGTGAACGCGTTAATCAAACAGAATGAAGTGGTGATATGTTGTGGCCTCTCATTCGCCGTGATCGACAATTGGTTGTCTTTGTTGTCTTGAATTTTGTGTGGCTTTCCCAATCAAGTCTTTTGCTTGCATGGCACCACGTGGCATCTCCTGATTAGTCGTGCATTAAAACTTCATAATAATCTATAAAGTTCCATAAATTATATTTTTTCCCTTTTCACTAAAACGTTTATATTTTAATATTTTTAACCCAAAAAATATTATTTATTGAATAAAGAAACAAATATTAGGTAAAAAAGTACGCTAATGACTCTACTTTTATAGAGTCATCATTGTCTCAACAAGCTATGCTAGATAAATATACAAATGATAATAACAATCTATACAACATATGTCCTTTGGATAAGTCACACAAACTTATGTTTAAATCCAAACATGTACAAAATTGTCATGCTTTTGATCTCATATATATGAATGTGTGGACTTTTCTTGTTCTTTCTACAATTGGGACCAAACATTTCCTACTTATAATGGATGACTTTACTCATTTTCTATGGATTGATTTTATTTCTGTTAAGAGTCATGTGGAGCACAATTTTATGTTGTTTATGACAATGGTTGAAAGAAAATTCTTAGTTGCTATCAAAGAGGTCCAAACATATAGGGGAGAGGAATTATTATTTCTCACTCATAAGTTACAATCCAAGGAACTTTTGCATCATGTGATATGTTCCTATATCTCTTAACAAAATGGTACGGTGGAGTCTTAACATAGGAGGGTGGTAGAAAAAGGGTTGACCTTACAGTTACAAACCTCATTGTCTACATCAATATGGATTCATGCTTTAAGATAGTTGCTTTTACAATTAATGGATTGCCTTCCAAAGTTTTGAATTTTCAATCTCCTTACCAGCAGCTCTATGACAAGACACCAAATTATGCTTTTCTAAGAATGTTTAGGTCCTCTTATTTTTCTTGCACTATAAGCTACATTAAGTACAAACTATAACCATGTTCTGTTCAATGTGTCTGCCTTGGCTATGCATCACAAAAATGGTGTTATCTCTACCTTGATCCTATTACTAACATATTGTATATTTCCAAGAATGTCATTTGAGTTTCCTTATTCAACTGTGGTACAAGTAACTGAAAATGTTTCATAAACTGATGTTTTCTTGCTAGACAATTTTCTTTTTCCTCTATTTGTCTCTTTACTTGTGCTTATGCCAACACTACCATCCTTTAGTACATTATCAACAGATAATGTTGATTCATCTTACCATCATACATCTATAATACAACTCATTGTTTCACCTGGTTTTCCAAATTCAAACTTGCCTTCCTCATCTCCACACTATTATGGAACCTATTTTCCAAACCAACAACCTCTTCATTTTGGTTTACCTTCATTACCTCAGGCACATCAAGTACCCTATTCTATTCCATTCCAGTTGAAGCTTCTTATCTACCTTTTAATAACTATCCTATGACTACTAGATCTAAGGTTGGCATTATTCAAAAGAAAAAAAATTATCTTTAAATGTTACCAATCTTTCTAAACCTTCTTATTTTAAAGAAGCTTGAGGTATTCTTTAATGGGATGATTCCATGAAAGTTGAATTGGAGGCTTTAGTGAGAAACAACACATGGACTTTAGTTCCTAAGCCTATTGACTGAACACCTATCACTACTAAATGGCTCTATAAGGCAAAGTTGAAGAGTGATCCTTCCTTTTACAAGTACAAGTCTAGAGTAGTTGCACGAGGCTATAAAAAAATGGCATTGATTACAAATATACATTCTTTCTTGTGGTTAAATCTCAAATAGTTGGTTTAGTTCTCACTTTTCTAATGAATTCATGTTGGGCACTAAAGCAACTTGATGTTAACAATGCTTTCCCCAATGGAGTATTGTAAGAGGATGTTTATAGTATCAAGTTCAAGATTTTAATGATAAAAAGACACTTGATCATATGTACAAACTAAATAAAACCATTTATGGTCTTCAACAAGCCCCTTGGACTTGGTTTCCCAAATCATCTTCTTCTTTTTTAGACCTTGGTTTCTTAACTCTAAAATTGATACATCAATGTTTATACACTAGGAGGAAGACAAAGTGACTATTTTATTAGTCTATGGGGATGCAACATCCTTACAAGTAGTGGCATTGACTATTTAGGCACTCGTACATTCATGCTCAATAACTATTTCCCCTCAAAGATTTATGACATCCTCACTTCTTTGGAAACTTGTTTGTTACTAATATTTCCAATGAAGTGAATGGATGGAACTTGAAATTACTTGATAGATTGGTTACACCATTATCTATACATTATATTAGTAGTCTTAGGAGCCCAAATATTAATTTATCAAACAAATTGATTTGATTTCCATATAAGTTAGGGTAATTTCTCAATTAAAATTGCCTACAAACTAGTAGTTAACACACATTTAACTAAGGCACATCAACATCTTTGGGTCATTCCTTGGAAATACAAGTTACATGAAATATTTAAAGTGTTTTTATAGAGAAGCATGAATAACACTTTAGCTGTTAGACCTAATATTAAAAGATACAGAAGGGATTTCGATTTTAGGTGTCATTTATGTATGTAGAACCTGAAACTTCCTGACATTTGTTTCGAAGATGTAAATTACTACATGGTATATGCAACAATGGGAAACATGAATTCTTCTTAATAAATTAATCAATTTGGAATATTGGGAATACATTTCAATTATATTGAATCCTGTAGATGGTCTCATAAGGAACAAAAATGATAAAAAGGAATGTACCTTAGTAGTAACCCTCACCATGATAGTAAGATGGACCATCAGAAACAATCTCCTCTTCAATAATATTCAACCTAAATTTAAGGAAATCACAAGGAGATTATTGAGAGGAATGAAAATGAATAATGTGTTATAAAGGAAACTCAACTTGCTAGATAATTTTTAAAGAAATAGTTGAAATCATTATATGGTTGGATCAAGTTCAATTTTGATGCAGTAGTACAAAACAATATATTCTCATTAGTAGTAATAGAAAAATATTTTTTTCTACTGTACTTGAAATTTGATGTAAATTATTTAACACTACAGATACATAATACGGGGAAGCAAAAGCCTCGACAATGACTACAAGTCCGATATCAGAAAACAACCTTCTTGGAATTATAGTAGGGGTGTTTGTGTGAAATTAATTAAATGTATTGGTAAGTTAGACAATTAGGCTTTATGGACTTCAACTTCATACTCGGATGAAGTTTTCCCATTATTATCAACATTTGTAGATTTTTTCAATCCGATTGATTCCAAGGGAAGGAAACTCCATAACTCATAAAATTGCACAATGATATCTTCATAATCTTAATGATGGGTCTTTTTAAGTCACTGATTTCTCCATAATATCTATAATTTGATTGATGTATAGGAATATAACTACAACAAGTTTACTAATAATATTATATCTGAATGTTTGTTTAGTTATGGATCTAAATATTTAGTGAGTAAAATTATGGTAACTTAAAATTTCATAACCAACCAAACAACCAATCACGTGTACATAAATTAAGGTGGAAATATAAATATCAACACACAAGATTTTTAGATGGAAACAACATAAGCCACACAAATGACTTAAGAAGAAAACCATCGATCCATCGAACCATCTAACTATCCACTATGAAAAATAAGTATCCAGTTACAAGGCTAGGACTCACACTACCTACCTAGATAATGCCTCTAAGTAACCTACTTATAAGCCATTGCTTTCATCATAGTCTCTAGAAGATAGGAATTTGGATCCAGACCAATGTTCCAAGAAAATTGAGTCACATGAGTTAATCGAACCCGCACCATTGTTACATAAAAAGTTAGCACAAAAACACAAGTGTAAGTGTGTATTCTAGAGAAGATTCAATAATGACCAAACCTAACTAGTTTATTTAAATAATATATCATATAAATTGAAAATGACTAGAAACACTAGAACAATCACTTAAAAGCATAATAACTCAATCATTATTGTAGGCATGTTAATCCATAAAAAAAAACTACAAATGTTTGATAAATGAACTTAATGAAAAAACCTACTTTAAAACTTTTAGTAAAAAAAAAGAGAAAAAAAGATTAAGAGAATAAGCACAATTATGCTCTTATGTGATTTGTTTAATTGTGTGCTTAGGTTTGTATTAATAGAATATTTTGAAGTACGTGAGATTAAAATATAATTACTATATTGTCTATAAAATCAGTTGAAACATTTTTAAGATATAAGGAAAATATAGTAAAAGGCCAATCCAAATCGTAATAGAAATACAATTTAAAATTAGATAACTCGCTACTCAATTGATCCAATCAACATTTAATTAATTATTCAATTAGTGGATTGATCCAGTGATTTAACTCGAACAATCTAGTTCTTAATCGATCAAGTAAATCCATCGATTGATCTAGTCATTTGTTAAAATTAATTCAATCATGTTATATTGCTAGATCAATAGAGTGGCCTAATTTCACATTATCCCTATTGTGTCTAATATGCAATCTAACGTGCCAAAGAATAGAAAAATACCTGATATGTGACCATTAGGGCTCGATAGTTTTTTTGTCTTGAAAAAATTCTTCTAAGACACACCTAGAAACTAAAATTACAATTATATATTTTGTTTCAAGAATATTTCTAATACTAATATAAATCAAATAGTCTTTTCCTTTACCATATTCATGTGACAAAACTTTTTTCTCATCACATAACACTCATAGGAAAATTAAATTTTTACATAGTGGTAATATCCTATTATGTGGTGGAACTATCTTCGCTTGATTCTCGAAAGCTCATGTGTACACTAAAACACAAAAACAACCAAACAACTTGTCTGGAAAGACTAGTTGTTTATTAATTTAGTGTAATATCACTCACCATATATGTGATATTTAAAAAAAACAATTTCAAAGTTGAAGTTTCCATTTTTCTAAATTATCGTGTTTTAAATTTTTAGCCAAATTTATAAATTATATTTCCTATGATGTGGTGGAACTATCTTCGCTTTATTCTTGAAAGTTCATGTGTACACTTGATGAGTGCTCAAAAATCACTAAAATTACCATGATTTTATGCACATTAATTGATTAAAAATATATATATATTTATATTTTTTATCATATATTTATATAAATTATGTTTTTCGGAATCACGGTTATTTTTATTGTTTTTCAGGTATTTTGGCTTAAAAACGTAACTTAAAGACTCAAAGAGGAATACTGGAAGCAATACATCACAAATATATTAATAAATAAATGGGGAAAGGTCAACAAATATGGAAAAATTGGACAAAATGGGTCAAAAAGGTCAAAAATGTCAAAAAGGAGAAAATCGCGTCGCCCTGCCGCCCAGCCACGCGCGCGCTAGCGCCCAGACCCGCGCGCGCCAGCCCAGCTGCGCGGGCAGCACCCCACATTCGCACCAAGCCAAGCGTGCCTTCCTCCAGATCCGCGCGCACCCATGCGCGTAGCTCCCCCTTCTGCACGCACCGACGCCCATTTCGCCCCATTTTTGCGGGCAACTGCCCCCATGACATCATGCTGACGTCATCAATGACCTCAGCAAATGCACTCCGTGTTTTCACCATTTTTTATCCTTTTTTCTCTCCATCCTCACCTATAAATACCTCCCTTCCCTTCACTTCTAAACACACCTAAAAACCATTCTTCTGGTCTCTTATTTCTCTCTTTTCTTAGATTTTTTTAGTTTTTTTTAGTTTTTCTTAGTTTTTAGCTTTTCTTAGTTAATTTCTCTTAGTTTTAGAGTTCTTCCCTTGTTGGGAAGAACTAGTTGTGTTTTTGTAATTTTTTAGCTTTTTGATTCAATAAATGGGAGTGCAAATTCCGCTTGGAGGTTTTCCAGCAACGGGAATAGCGTCGAAGTTCTGTAAGGATTTTATTTTCTTTGCAGTTATTTTTTATGCTTTATTCTTACATGTTATATTTAATTTGTCTGTAATTAAATTTAACTCTGTTGGCTGTTTATAAACATGATGTAATAATAACGTTGTTATGCTTGCGAAATATTAAATAGGTGAAAATCTCTAAAATGAATTGATTTTGTTTTTATTCAAGATTTCATATTAAGAATGTTAGAGAGAAATATATTATTTTTCATAACAACTTAAACCTGAAAATTAGATTTTAAGGTTTAGTTATCCGGTCTGATTTAGAGTAGTGCTCTTTTATTTGTTGGTACAATCGCCCAGTAGTTAGAGTGAATCTCTATTTCAAAAGTTTTTTATAAGAATTATTATCTGAAAATGTATTGACAACATGTTTTTAGTAGTGGTTTTAAAACTTGAAAGTTAGTACTCGGATAACTAAATTCTTAGGTTTAATTTAGACACCTTGAATAAAGTTTAAATTGTCTAACCCCACCAAAGGTGACATTTAAATGATTCATTTTCAATCTCTTAGAAAAAGGAATTAATTTAATTAAGCAAATTGGTTATCAACCCCACCCATAGGTGTTAATTGATTTGTTTAGTTAACAAAGAATATCTAACCCCACCAAAGGTGGTATTCATACAAAAACGTGAGAATCAATAAATATCAATTCATATCTTTAATAACCTAGATAATATGAGCAAGCATAATTAACTTAGTTATTATATCCATAAATACTCCGCCATTATAAATGATAAAATTTGCATAAATGTTTATTGAATCTATGTTTATTTTTATGTCAGTAGATTAAAAACACAAAACCCCAAAATATCGTGACAGGATGTTTAGGATTTAATTTCGTTTTTAAAAGTTTGAATAATAAATTAAAAACCACATACATTCCTTCCTTAGATCGACCTTGGGAGTATACTTATCATTTTCTTCGAAATGATTCGTGCACTTGCGAGAGTTTTATAAATATAAAACCAAAGTATTAGCAAGAATCGGCGATGCCGGTTTTCGCCCATCAACACTAAATTACAAAAACAACCACACAACTTGTTTGGAAAGACTAGTTGTTTATTAATTCAGTGTAATATGACTCACCTATATGTGACATTTAAAGAAAACAATTTCAAAGTTGAAGTTTCCCTTTTTCTAAATTATCGTGTTTTCAATTTTTAGCCAAAATTCTAAATTTTATTTCCCCTTTTTTGTCATATGAATAGAACAAAATAAAATGTTGTAAAAACATTCAAACGTAGTAAGAAAAAGTGAAAGTATAAACATTCAGATGTAGTCAGATGAGTGAATTCATAAATAATAGTCAAGTACCCCAATAAAACAATCATCAAATTAGCATGAAAAAAATTAAACACACTAATCATCAAATCATAAAAGGAAAAAACTACACAAACAATGTAACAAAAATAAATCACTATCTTGTTTGAGGAAGCCTGAGGTATGTATAGATGGCACCCATCTTGGAAAATATTTCTTCTTGTGATTGAAATAATGTGTATCATTCTTTGATTCATTTCACCCACCTTCTGCTCCAAGTTTCCCAATCTTATCCTTACATCATTTTCAAATATTTCCTAACGAGAACATTCAGGACCAAAAAAATTATCTATATCCTCATCCCCGAATAAATCATCTGTAGCTCTTCTATCACAAGTACTAGCTTTGGTGGCTTCTTCTCCACTAGTATCAACACTAATGGGCCTCTGTCTCTTTGTAGTCTGAGTAGATAATCTAGAGATTATTGACTTTCCAAAGTCACTCATTAACAAAATAGTGTCAAAATCACATGTTTGGTGTACACCAATAGCCAAAATCATTTGGGTGAAAAGGCATCCATAGAGGAGTCCAATCCTTGAGTTTGTAATCTGAGATTGATTGATAATCTCATCCTAAATTATTGAACCTACATCAAAAGAAAACCCTTTTTCAATGTAGTACACAATATTTCCAAGTAGGAGACCAATCTCAGCAATGTGTTTAGAAGGTACAAGGTTGGCATAAATGATTTTGTTTAATGCCCGATAAAGAGTGTGAAATCACTAGGGATAAATAGTTGCTTTGTACTAAAGTTGACATTTGGTGAACCAGATACTTCGGTAAGTAGATTTTTAACAAAAACAATAAACTGATCTATCTTAAATTCTAGGTCATCTATATTTGTGATACATAAAATATTATTGATTATCTAAGCTGAGATATCAATTGTTTTATTCCTAACCAAAATGTTGTAACTCATCGGCCTGGGGTTACAGATGTTGGAGTCAATATTGGCATATAATTCTCGTACTAGGGCCAAGTAACACAGTTTAATAGGGGTGAACATGGATGCCTAACCTAGAGCCTTAATGGCTTGGGTTATACCAACTTCATGGAACTCACTCAATGTAATCCCACATTCATATAAAATATGATGTCGAGAGAAGAAAGTATTATGCCTCGATTTAGATTCCTCATCCCACCATTGGGTTGAAAAAGGAGCAGAACCACATAGAGATAGTTCACATCACCTCGTTGACATTGTAGAAATGGAGTAGAAACCTAAGATGATCGAAAAACCCCTCTTACTAAAATTGACCAAACAGATGAAATTTCACAAAATATTTGTAGAAAAAGAATCAATGAAAAAATTCTGAAAAAAAATTTGGTGGGAAAATGTGAGAAAATGGGAATTAGGGTTTTTACAATTTTTGCACAAATCAAATTTTTTTTTGAATGATTGATGCTAGAGAAGTGTGTAGCTATCAATTCTAACTGATTTTGGGACAAAAATGAGTGATTTTGTTGAGAGTTTGGATGAAAATAAAAAAAATTATCATACGGGGGGAGGGGGGTTAGGGTTGTGTGGAGGAGTAGAGGAAAAAAAAGAACTATATTTGAAGTGAACACGATCCATCAATCGAGAATAGTGTTAATCAATCAATGTTCAAGGCTCGATCGATATAGTTCATACTCGATCCTAAAGCAATCAACCTTCAAAAATCCTAAAATTTCCAAAGACTCCCACTTAGTCCTACAATTACTTGAAAATCCCAAATAAACACAAATTAAAAAAATTATTATTTTTTATGTATATATATATTTGAATAAAGGCAGTAGGTTTATTCAACTATGAATATTACTCAAATAATCAATTCTAAAATATGAAATAAAAATTATGCTTTAATAAAATTAGATTATTCATAGCATGCATAAGTATTCCTATAAAGTAAATACATATTTTTCATCAGATATAGAGATATATTGACAATTTATCAAACCAAAATAAATGTTGAATTGCAATAGTATGTCAATTTCTTCATTTATGATTACTTATGAAAAAATTAAAGTAAAGAGTATCACAAATCATGCAAAAAATTTAGTTTAAATCAAACTTATACATAACAAAAACTTTCTTCTAAGAGAGCGCTTTATTTTATTTTTTTGGGTATTCCCTCTCAACAATATTTATCACACTTATTTTCCTTTAGTATTTTTAAATGAGGGAAATGATTATATAATTTTCTCTTTGCATAATTGTTTGTGGCTCTTTCTTTTTGTACATCAATTATATATAATTTTTTTATTTATTTATTTCCTTTATCATTTTAATTTTTAAGGAAATATGCACAAGCTAATAAACCTAGTATTATGACTTTCACATTATTTGTAAGGTAGCTCTCTTCCCTCACTACGGTAGCTTTCACACATCACAATACGTAGCCTTCTCAAAACTAGATATCTCTACATATAGTAGTGATAAGAGCTAAATTATTGCATTTTTGTTATGATTTAAATGTTGATATTTGTGGGAAAATTGTGTTTATTTGATTATTTAATCCACAAATGTCATTTCACGGGTATTTCATGTTTAAAGTGCAATTTCAGGTAAAATCATGATTTTGGAGAAGTTAGGGACAAAGTACAATGATCGGGATTGAATGAAAATAAAAAGAGAACAAAATTTCAAAATTTGGAATTTCGCCGTCGGTGAGAGTATTCTCGCCGCCGGCGAAAACCTTACGGAGAAAATGTTGAAAATCATGCAGTGAGCACGGATTTTGGCCAAGTGAATCTCGCCGCCGGCCATATTCATCTCGCCGCCAGCCAAATAATTCTCGCCGCCGGCCAGAGAATCTCGCTGCCGGCCACATTATGTTGGCCGCCGGCCAAAGTATCTTGCCGCCGGCCACATTATTTTTGCCGCCGGCCAAAATCCAAAAACCCAAAATTTAATTTTCTAGAAATCTCGCCGCGGCGAGTTTCGTTCGAAAACACATTTTTTATGTTGTTTTGTTCCAAAATTGCCCCCCAAACCCTAGATCTATATATACATTATGATGGAAAAAGAGGGGGACGGCAGAGAGAGCAGATCTAAGTTATTTTTGGAGGAGAAAAGGAAATTTTGTAGAGAAAGGTTGGAGAAGCTTGAAGGATCATCACTATTGTTGCTACCAAGTCTTCATCTTCAAGAGTTCTTCATCTCTTCTCCTTAGCTTTTATTTTCTACAGTTTATTCAGATTGTTTGTTCATGGATTCAATTGAGAATATGTTTGTTCTTAATTTCGTTATGAACTAATTCATTTTTGCTAAGGCTATGATGTAGTTGAATCATGAAAATCTGATTTCTTTTGTTATTGTTATATGAATTCATTGTTTTCAAGTTGAGTATTTATTTCCATGCTTAATGCTTTTAAATTTCTCATCAAGATTTAGATGATTTGTTGCATTATATTGAGACCGAGAGGAGATGTGTAATGAATGCTTCTTGTGATAAATACCGTATGTTGAATGCGAGTTTGACACCTAATGCATGATGTATGTGGTTATTCTAGAAATTCCATAAATCGTAATGTGCTTATTTGTGATTAAATCTTCATAGAAAATATAGTTGGTTTTCATAGATAAGTAATTCTAATATAACTTGAGAGAGAGTATTAGATAAGTTTGGGTTTTTCAACCATCACTTTTAACTTTGATTCTCATATAACATGACTTGAAGTCGGATTGAATTGATTTAGCGAAATCTAATGCCTTAGCGTTTTTAATCATTAGTGAACAACATTAAATTTTGTTATTTGCATTTCGCTTTATGTTAATTTTCTTTTAAAACAATTTCGACAATTTGGTTTTCAAATAAAATTAGGGTTAGTCAATTTCGGTACTTAGTAACGCCATTCCTTGTGGGTTCGATATCCGTACTTTTTGTACACTTTATTACTTGAACGATTCGTACACTTGCGAAAATAAGCATCAAGTTTTTGGTGCCGTTGCCGGGTAATGGTTTGATTTTATTAATATCGATACTACCTAATCTTAGTTTTAATTTGAAGTTAATTTGCTTTATCTTTCTTTCATTTTTAATTTTGTTTATTTTGCTATTTTATTTTATTTATCATAAAAAAAAATTAACTTTGTGTTGTTTTTGTGTTAGTTGATTTTCTGGTTGTAGGATTTTTGTATGAGACGTACAAGAAGCCTTAACCTTCTACCATTTGATCCCGAGATTTATAGAACATATAGGCGTCTAAACCGAGAGAGAAGATGTTCAACTTCAGCTCCTAATAGACAATCAGCCATGGATCCACCATTTGTTGAAGGAGGTGGAAATCATAGAGCTTTGAGGGATTATGCTGCGCCTAATGTTGCTGGGACTACTTCGGGTATAAGGAGGCCAACTATTCAAGCCAATAACTTTGAGATAAAACCATCCTTTATCCAAATGGTTCAAACAAATCAGTTTGGGGGAATGTCAAAGGATGATCCAAATGCACATATTGCTTACTTTCTGGAGCTGTGTGATCTTTACAAGATAAATGGTGTGTCTGAAGATGCTATAAGATTGAGGGTTTTTCCTTTTTCACTTAGGGATAAAGCCAAGGAGTGGCTAAAATCATTACCACCGGGATCAATTACAACATGGAATGAGTTGGTTCAGAAATTCTTGTCCAAGTTCTTTCCTCCTACTAAGACGGTAAAATTGAGGAATGAAATCACATGTTTTACACAGTATGACCAAGAATCGTTGTATGAAGCTTGGGAAAGATTCAAAGAAATGTTGAGGAAGTGCCCACATCATGGTATACCGATTTGGTTGCAAGTGTCTACATTTTATAATGGATTGGTTTCAAACTATCGGGCAATGATTGATGCTACAGCTGGAGGGTCTTTAAATGGAAAAACACCGGAGGATGCTCATGAGTTGTTAGAGATTATGGCAGAAAACAACAATCAGTGGCATTCAGAGCGGGTAATTGCAAAAAGACCAGCAGCAGTGCATGAAATTGATTCAGTGAATGCTTTGTCGGCTCAAGTTGTTGTTCTTTCAAGAAAGATGGATTCTTTGTTATCCAAATTCGAATCCAAACCAACTACACAATGTGATTTATGTGGTGGAAATCATGCTAGCATCGAGTGCCAAGTTGGAAATCCATTTGCTTCACCAAATGCTGAGCAAGCAAATTATGTTTCAAATTTCCAAAAACCTCAACATAACCCATACTCAAACACCTACAATCCAGGTTGGAGAAATCATCCAAATTTGTCATGGGGAAATAACCAAGGGGGATTCAAACCGTCATCATCTTCCTACCAACCCCAAGAGAAAAAACAAACAAATTTGGAAGAAATTTAAGAAAGTTCATTGAGGAGACAAGAGAAAATTTCAGAAATCAAGAGGCAATCAACAGGGACATCCAAAACCAACTGGGGTAGCTTTCAAAGCAGATTGTAGAAAGGTCTCAAGGATCGCTGCCTAGTGACACAATAAATCCCAGAGAGCATGTAAAGGCTATCACATTGAGAAGTGGTAAAGAACTTGAGAATCAGAGGAAATCGGAGAAAAAAATGGAGGAATCTAAAGAAAAGCCATCAAGATCCCAAGATATTCAACCTTCCCCATATGCAAAATATGAGCCTCCTATCCCATATCCTCAACGATTGAATAAGAAAAAGCTTGATAATCAATTCGATAAATTTCTGGATATTTTTAAGAAATTGCATATTAACATTCCTTTTGCAGAGATGTTGGAACAAATGCCCAAGTATGCAAAATTCATGAAGGAAATTTTATCAAAGAAGAGGAGGCTGGGAGATAATGAAACTGTCATGCTAAATGAGGAGTGCAGTGCAGTTCTTCAAAGAAAACTGCCACAGAAATTGAAAGACCCAGGGAGTTTTACTATACCTTGTACTATAGGAAGTTGCAATTTTGATAAAGTCCTATGTGATTTAGGAGCAAGCATTAATTTGATGCCACTTTTAGTTTTCAGGAAACTAGGCCTAGGAGAAGTGAAGCCCACTTCAATCTCTTTACAATTAGCGGATCGATCAGTGAAATATCCTCTAGGGGTAATTGAGGATGTTTTAATTAAAGTCGGGAAGTTTATTTTCCCTGTAGATTTCGTGGTGCTTGACATGGAGGAAGATAGAGAGATACTGTTGATATTGGGGAGACCGTTCCTTGCAACTGGAAGAACATTGATTGATGTTCAGCAAGGAAAGCTCATTCTATGGGTGCAAGATGAACAAGTAACTTTTGATGTTTTTGAAGAAACATAATTTCCAAGTGATGTACATTCTTGTTTTCAAATTAACACTCTTGACGGGTTAATCTCGGAAACTTTTGAGGAGAGAACTTCATTGCTACCACTAGAAGCTTGCCTTGTGAAATCTGCAACAATTGAGGAGGAAGATGAGGGGACGAGACAATGTTCTGAATTACTAGCAGCACCTAATGAATATTTATGCAGTGATGAAACATTTAAGGAGTTGGGAACAAATGAAACTCCAACCTCAGTGGTAAAGAATGGAGCCAACAAGATTGAGCTAAAGCCAATGCCATCCCATCTAAGGAAAAAAAAATCTTACGTTCACCACCGGCGAGGGCAGTCTCGCCGCCGGCGGAAAGGAGATCTCTCTTTCCTTTCTTACATTGAGGACAATGTAAGGTTTTGGTTGGGGGTGCAGTAAACGGTAAATCTTTTCTTCCCTTCATTTTTATTAGTTTTTTTTTGTGTTTTTTTTTTGTGTTTAATTTTGATTTTCCAGTTATTTTTCTACATTTTGATTTAATTTCTTTTATTTGTTTATTGTCTTATTTCTATTTTTATTTTTATTTTATTTTATTTGCATTTTACTTATTTTAATTTGCACGTTGATGATAATAATGTGATTGTAATAACAAGTAGCTGTTAGAAGACATTAAATTTTGCTTCGGTTTAAAGAGAATTTCAAATGTTGATTTTACCTAGTTGGCGACTCTTTTGGTATGTGGTATGATTTGGTTGATTAGTCTAAATGCTTAGAGAAGTCTTATGTGCGAATTTTTCATGAATATTTTTGTGATCTCAACAAACTCTAGAACTCATTTGAAAACCTCTTGAGGCGAAATAATTTGGAATTGCACTGTTTAGGATATTATGTAGGCCATTTTTGGATCGATTGTGCCATTTTAAGCCTACCTTGTTATCCTTATATCACTAGTTACCTCTTTGAGCCTATTTAAATATATTGTTAGCTTTATTTTTTTTTTTTTTGCCTTCTATAACCTACCCTTTGTTTAGCCAATATATATATATATATATATATATAATTCCTACCTTATTTGTTAAGATCACTTAATTTTGAACACAAACTTTTCAAGAGCAATTGGAGTAAGGATGGAATAAAAAAATAAAATAAAATAATAATTCTTTCACATATATTGGAAGAAATTGGTTCGGGGTTGTGTTTCAAAAAAAAAGGAAAAAAAAGAAAAAAAAAGAAAAAAAAGAGAAAAAAGGCCTTCACACTCTAGTAAATAAAAGAGTGTTAGTGATTGATATACTGAGGTGAAAAAAAAATTGAGGAAGAATTTTGTTTATCTTTGGAAAAATGGGTTATGATCGAAAGAAACAATTTGGGTTAAATGGTGTTACTCTTTTACTTAATTGGTTGTGTTTAATCTAATAAGTGCTATTATTTATATTTTGACACTTCCCGTTCTTTCTTAACCAAATACCTAAGCCTAACATTACAAGCCTAATAAAGTCCTATTGATCCGAAGTGGAGAATTTTTCTTCATTAGTGGAGAGAGTTTTGAAGAGTGAGCCTATGGAGTTTGAGATTTCACTTTTTTGTTTGTGGATGTTCTGCATAATATTATCCGGGCATTATGGCTATTGGTTTGTGGTTTGATGGATGTTTAAGAGTCAATAACAAAAGTGAAATTGGCATTTGAGATTTCTTAAAGCTTAGGTGACATTTAATTATTCTATGTGTTGTGTGTTATTTACAATTTTTGAGACATTTGTGCAAATTAATTTTTGTGTGATTTTATTGTTTTAAGTTAGGATAGTTATAGGTAAGATGTTTGTGGGTATCATCACTGGAAGCCCTCACGAGACTACAACTTGTCCTACTAGGGCCGCCTAGGGGTTTAAAGGCTTATTGCATACGCTTAATGTAATTTTGTAAATAGAATAAAATTTTCTTTGAAGTTTCTCTTAATGTCTCCTTTGAAATTATTAAATAGATCGCTTTTCTTGCTAGAGACTAGCAAGAAGCTGGTTGGGGGTTGTTGATAAGAGCTAAATTATTGCATTTTTGTTATGATTTAAATGTTGATATTTGTGTGAAAATTGTGTTTATTTGATTATTTAATCCACAAATGTCATTTCACGGGTATTTCGTGTTTAAGGCGCAATTTCAGGTAAAATCATGATTTTGGAGAAGTTAGGGACAAAGTACAATGATCGGGATTGAATGAAAATAAAAAGAGAACAAAATTTTAAAATTTGGAATTTCGCCGCCGGCGAGAGTATTCTCGCCACCGGCGAAAACCTTACGGAGAAAATGTTGAAAATCATGCAGTGAGCACGGATTTTGGCCAAGTAAATCTCGCCACCGGCTAAAATCCTGGCGAAAATCTTCCCGAGAGCACAAATTTTGGTAAACTCATCTCGTCGCCAGCCAAATAATTCTCGCCGCCGGCCAAAATCCAAAAACCCAAAATTTAATTTTCCAGAAATCTCACCGCGGCGAGTTTCGTTCGAAAACACATTTTTTATGTTGTTTTGTTCCAAAATTGCCCCCCAAACCCTAGATCTATATATACATTATGATGGAAAAAGAGGGGGACGGCAGAGATAGCAGATCTAAGTTATTTTTGGAGGAGAAAAGGAAATTTTGTAGAGAAAGGTTGGAGAAGCTTGAAGGATCATCACTATTGTTGCTGCCAAGTCTTCATCTTCAAGAGTTCTTCATCTCTTCTCCTTAGCTTTTATTTTCTACAGTTTATTCAGATTGTTTGTTCATGGATTCAATTGAGAATATGTTTGTTCTTAATTTCGTTATGAACTAATTCATTTTTGCTAAGGCTATGATGTAGTTGAATCATGAAAATCTGATTTCTTTTGTTATTGTTATATGAATTCATTGTTTTCAAGTTGAGTATTTATTTCCATGCTTAATGCTTTTAAATTTCTCATCAAGATTTAGATGATTTGTTGCATTATATTGAGACCGAGAGGAGATGTGTAATGAATGCTTCTTGTGATAAATACCGTATGTTGAATGCGAGTTTGACACCTAATGCATGATGTATGTGGTTATTCTAGAAACTCCATAAATCGTAATGTGCTTATTTGTGATTAAATCTTCATAGAAAATATAGTTGGTTTTCATAGATAAGTAATTCTAATATAACTTGAGAGAGAGTATTAGATAAGTTTGGGTTTTTCAACCATCACTTTTAACTTTGATTCTCATATAACATGACTTGAAATCGGATTGAATTGATTTAGCGAAATCAAATGCCTTAGCGTTTTTAATCATTAGTGAACAACATTAAATTTTGTTATTTGCGTTTCGCTTTATGTTAATTTTCTTTTAAAACAATTTCGACAATTCGGTTTTCAAATAAAATTATTGTTAGTCAATTTCGGTACTTAGTAACGCCATTCCTTGTGGGTTCAATATCCGTACTTTTTGTACACTTTATTACTTGAACGATTCGTACACTTGCGAAAATAAGCATCAAGTAGCATTTCATATAATGAAAGATAGAGTTTAGCCATAGTTGTTATAGTTAAGGTTATCTCAAATCCTAAATTCTCATATAATTAATTATAAATTTCATACTTGGTATACTTAAGTATTCAGTGAGTTATTTTTAACATCAACCACCATTTATAACAAAAAGCATATATGCACAGAAAAATATCATCAATTACACAATGAATAATTAATCAAAATAAATCTGATTTTATAAAATATTTATTATTTTGTTGCAAAATAGTATTTGAGTTTATTTCATTATTAGAACAATAATGCTAACCTTTATTTTTTTGGAATTTTAATGACAAAATTTAAATAACCTAAACAACTAAATTCAAAATCCAAAATATTATTTTAACAAATCAAACCAAAAGACTCACCTAAGATCAAACAAGCATAGAATTATAATTCCTAGGTGAAATAGAGAGGGTCACATGACTTGAAAACATACTATCTTTCCTAATCCATTTTTTCTTAAATTTTGGTTTCTTTATATTTTTGGGGTTTGGAATTAATAGAATTAGTTGCTTTTGACTTTTGCTTAAGTTTATTCTTATTTTTTATTTTTATTAATATTATTTTTCATCATTGGTAGAGATGCCTCATACATGTATGAACGATGAAAACTATTTCCATAATATCTACCATGAAAGGCATTGTTATATCATATAATCTAGCATAGAAATTAGAAAACATCTCATCTTCTTTCATCCTAATTATCTTAAATTAGGTACTAAGCATGCAAATTTTTGTTCGTTTAATTTGTGAGGTACCCTCATGGGCAACCTCCCAAATATCCCAAGTACACTTAGCAATTTCAACATGAAAAATACGATGAAACTCATTAGCAAACACATCACTAAAAATAGCATTAATACCTTTTTTATTCCAGTTACTATCAATTTTATCTTTAGTGGTCTAGTCTTTCATAGCATTAGGAGTAATAATACTCTCTTTGGTAATAGTAGGTGGTTCCTAACTGTTTTCATCTATATACCATAAAAAGGCTTTTATACGAGCCTTCCAATATTGGTAATTAGACCTATCAAAGTAAGGTGCATGAGTTGTACGTAGACAAACCCTTTCTCAAGTAATCCATAACAAGATCCTAGTGACTCTAAGTGTACCTAGTGACCACTCTGATGCCAAATGAAAGTTTATTTAGTTATGGATCTAAATATCGAGTCAGGAAAAATATGGTAAATTAAATTTCATAAGGGGCCAAACAATCAATTATGTGTATATAAAGTAATGTGAAAATAAAAATATCAACACATGAAATTTTTAGATGGAAACAACCTAGGCGACACCGATGACCTAAGAGGAAAACCACCGTTCCACAATATTACCTAACTATCCACTATGAAAAACAAGTATCTAGTTCAAGGATAGCAGTCAAACTACCCATCCAGATAATACCCTTAATTAACCACCTTACAAGATACTACTTTCATCACAGTCTTTATAAGATAGGCATTCAAATTCGTACCAACATTCTGACAAACTCAAGTCGCACAAGTTAATCAAAGGTGCACCACTGTCACTTGAAAAATTAGCACATAAACATAAGTGCAAGCGTGTGTCCTAGAGTAGATTCAATAATGAACAACCCTAACTAATTGATTTGAACAATATATCAAATAAATGAAAACAACTAATAACTCTAAAATAATCAATTAAAAGCATAATAACACAATTATTATTGTAGGCCTATTAATACATCAAACACAACCACAAATGTTTGATAAATTAACTCCATGAAAAAACCTAGTTGAATTTTTTTAGCAAAACAAAAAAGAGAATAACAAATGAAGAGAATAAGCACAATTAAGCTATTGTGTGGTTAGTTTCAATTGTGTTCTCAGGTTTGTATTTATAGAATATTTAGAAACACAAGGTTAAAACAAAATTACGATATTATCCATAAAATGACTTAAAAAACTTTTAAGAAATAAAAACAATACAGTAAAAAGCCAATCCAAATCGTAATAGAAATACATTTTAAAATTACATAATTGGCTACTTGATCGATGTTACCAAGTCCTCGATCGATAGAGTACATTGGTCGATCAATCAAATGTAGTCTCTATTGATCTGGTAAACATTTAATTAATTATTGAAGAAGTAGGTCGATCTAGTAATTTAACTCGATTGATGTAGTCCTCGATTGATAGATCAATTGAGTAAATCCCTTGATCAATCTAGTCATGTGGTAAAATTAATTTATTTAGGTTATATTGCTTAATCGATCCAGTTATTACTTGATCAATTGAGTGGTCTAATTTCACATTGTCCCTTTTTATTTAACTTGCAATCTAACATGTATGAGAATAGAAAAATACTTGATATGTGACTATTAAGTCTCCATAGTTTATTCAATTTGAAAAATTCTTTTAAGATAAACCTAGAAATTAAAATTACGATTATATATTTTCTTTAACAAATATTGCGAATACTAATTTTTATTCAATACGCCGACCTAATTTTTTTTATTTTTTATAACAAGATGAAATAGATTTTTATTGGAGTAGATATGATTCACAAAAATATATAACGCTTAAAATTGAATGTACTGCCATCAATAATATATGAGAGCTTATTTTTTATAACTATTGTTAATTTATTATTTAATTAATAAATAAAACTTAATATAATAATTTAGAAAAAAAATTATTATATTACTTAAAATAAATAATATTGATTACTAAAAATTTATTGTTTAATTTATATTACTTAATTGACAAAAAAAAGTATTAAAATAAATAACCCAAAAATATAATTATTTAAGTTACTTAAACATAAATAATATTGTATAAAAAGAGAAATAATTTTAAGCTAGATAGTTTTTAATACATTTTGTATTAATATTTAATATTACTTAATAAGAATAAGAACTAAGATAATTAACCAAAAATGATAATTGTTTATGTTATTTAGGTTAAATAATCTTCTATAAAACATAGATAATTAATTATAATATAGAATATTTTAAATATTTTAGCTAATAATAATTTACACTTAATTTATATTACTTGATTGTTAAAAAATAAGACTTAACAAAATTAACCCAAAAAAATGATATTTTTTTATGTTAATTAAGACAAATAACCTTATATGAAAAAGGAAAAATAATTTTAATATAAATAATTATCAATATATTAGCTAATAATAATTTACTACTTAATTTAAATTTTTTCATTGATATAAAATAAGACTTAAAATATTTTAGTTACAAATAATTTTTTTTCTAGATAATTTTCAATATTTTAGTTACAAATAATTTATTACATTATTTTATATAACTTAAATGATAAAAAAAATAAGATTTAAGATAATTAATTGAAAAATGATAATATTTTATGGGCCTAGAATCTATTAGGAAATATGGACATAAGAGAAGTTGAATAAATGAAGGATGATTCTACTAAAATTAAAAGATATATTACAAAAGAGCATTACAAGACAAAACTAAATTATTATTTTTCTTTATTAAAGTAACTTTAATAAAGTACAAATCTTATAAGTATGTGAATTGTGGCTTATGTGTTGGAGACATGCCCTAAATAAGATGTCCAATATGGGTCTCTACCGACTCTTAAGTAGTGGAGGTTATTTGTTTCAACTTTAAGTTGTTTTAATCAAATGCTACCACTTGGATATCACTTTCAGAGGGTTCTAGATCTAGTTTTTCATAATTACTGTTAGAGTTGTTAGAAAATGAGACAAATAGTTTTCTAAGTTTTTAGAAATGTAATTCTCATTGTCTCCCCTCAATTTTAATTGTTGAGCAAGTGAATATAGTTTATTTTTTGCTTTACTATCTTTAGTAGGAACAATTTTTAGAGATTGAAAGATCTCAATAATTTGAATGTCCTAAAAAGCATAAGGTGAGGTTTTATTCCACCAACGAGCAAAGGATTGTCTTGTGAATAAAGGAACGATTCATGAAATTTAATTTTATAATCCCATTTTATTATCCATGGAATTTTTTATAAAGACATGAAGAATATTAATGCATGATCTATGTCCACAATCAATTTATTTGAATTGGTCAAATGCCTTTAACACGTTCTGAGGGAAGATATCCCATATTGGTCCAAAAAATATGTAAACCAATTTGGAAAATCATGGAAAGCAACGTAATCTTCAATTTTAAGGTGAATGTACCATGTGTGAGCCTTCTTTGAATTTTGATAAAAGAATATTTGATCCCAGGTTTGGATGTAATCAAAATAATCACAGGTAGTAGATTGCATCCTATGATCTTTGAACCTTTCTTTTGTAAAGAGATTTGTACGCCAATCTGCCTTTATAATAACTCTTTTCACTTTTAAAGTTGAAAAAGCTCTTTCTCTTATGCTTATCATATTATGAGTTATTTTAACGGATTCTATTTGTTTTATAATTAATTCATAAAATTTCCTGGTTTTAGGGACTATATAAGGATGTAAATTATTATTAAGATATAATGAGGTTACTTGATCAGGGGTTTTGTTAACATCTTCATTTCCTATAGACAAAATCTGTTTGCTTAAGATTTCTTCAAACCCATCCCTTTTAGGGAGTTTAGAAGAAGATCGTTGGACATTACTACTGAATGGAGAGTGCAATGCACTCCTCTTGTAGTTTCCTTTGGCTTTCATCTTCTTCATGGCCTTGGAAATATTCTCTAGTCACAATATTTGTAATGGAGATCAACATGCTGATCAAGTTGATGTTCCCAAGTGCTAACCAATATTCTCAAGATCCTACAAATATTCTTAAGATTTTACACAAGGGATACATTTGGAATATCAAATTAGATGCAAGTTAAGTTTTAAGAAGTAATTTTTGTTTTAGTTATTTATGAGCTTTTTATGTTTAGTAATTTTTGTTTTATTTAATTTTATGCTTTTTATTTTAAGTATTTTAGTCTTTTATTTTTTAAGGTTGGATTAGGCCCAATCCACAACTAAATAGGCCCATTACGCACATTTCATCTCGGGTTTTTTATTTTAGGGTTTCTTGCATATAAAGAAGAAGTGTTATGTAATTTGGAGAGAAGAACAAGTATCATTAATGGAAGGTCTATTTCATAAATATTTTGCTTTTCCTTCTTGTGTTCATGATTGCATGCTTGAATTCGACTTATCAACGAGAGTAATCATCTTCAACACATTTTTAGAAATTTAATCGTTCCTATTCCTTTGAGTTCGCAGGTTCCTAGTGATATTTGGGTAGAGGGTCCATATCATTTGGTATCAGAGCCATGGTTTTTGAAAATAGGTTATCTATCTTCATTTATTTTCATCATTTGATTGTTTTCTACGTTCTTGAGTCTAAAAAAAATTGTCCTTTAATTGTTTTTTGAGTTTTTGAGTCACAAATCACAAAACAAAATTTCCTTTAAAGTCTTGTCTTTTCTTTCAATTTTGTTGTCGTTGTTTTTGTAGTTTTCTTTGAATTCTTGGTATATTTTTGTTGTTCTTTATTTTTTTATTCAATCTATCTTTGTTCTTCAAAAAAAAAAAAGAGGGTTGTTGTTCATTTTCAAAAAAATATATGATAAATTTAAGTCGCAACTTTAAACGACCATAACTTTTTACTTGGGTAACGAAACGATTATTATAATATATCAAATCGAAGCTTGTTTCGATCCAACAAGAAAATTTGGGCATGGCCTCTGTTATTTCAAATTTTGAGTCCAAATTCCACCATTTACATGACTAATCGAGGGTTTAGGATTTGCCACATCTTTTTGCGTTGTTTTTGGTTCTTGTTCATTAGGGTTGCGAATTTTTTTTTATGAATTTTCTATTCACAATAGCATCACCAATAGTCAAATAAAAAAATAAAGAGAAAAAAAGGAAAAAATAAAAGAAGAAAAGGAGAACATAGTAGTAGATTGTGGAAGAATCTAATTCTTGTTTTCTTGGGGAGTTTTCTTGTTCTTGTTGAAATTAGTTTTCCCTTTATTTTGTTCTTGCTGCCCAAGAGTCTTTTCTTCTTTACATGACTAATCAATAGTCTTTCTTTGGAGTTCCTCTTTGGTTAAGAGTCTTTCTTTAGAGTTCTACTTGGTCAAGAGTCTTTCTTTAGAGTCATCTTTGGTCAATAGTCTTTCTTTAAAGTCCTCTTTGGAATTTCTTTCTTTAGATTCCTCTTTGGAATTTCTTTCTTCAAAGTCCTCTTTGGATTTTATTTTTTTCATAATTTTCTATTAAATTTTTAGAATTCTAAATTTTTAGATTTTCACCAATAAAATGGTTACTTCTTGAGATTAGTTGGATTCTTTGTTTTGTTAAGAACACAAACAATCTTATTTGAGAGAAAACATGTGGAGTGTTAAAAATAAAGAGAGTGAAAATAGTGTTAAAAAAGCAAAAATAGTGTTAGAAAAAGGAGAGTGATAACAATCTTATTTGAGAGCAAACACGTTAGAGAGTGCATGTGTTATGTCATTTTATTTTATTTGTTGAAAACATGAGTAAGGAAGGAGGAGAACCACAATTGGTTGACTTGAAATTCTTCATCAAATCTGTTCATGACTAATTTAAGAGAATGAATGCAAGGTGGGATGATTTAGAATCCTCTTTCGATTCTGAATTATATAGAAGAAGACATAGAAGGCACGAGTTTGAGGAAGAAGAAAATGATTCCAATATGGAGGAGAAAACAAGTTAAAAATGGGGCAAATAGACTAACTCTAAAGAAGATAGCAATATAGGTAGTATAAAGATGGAAATTTTGCCTTTCCAAGGAAAGAATGATCTTGAGTTATATTTGGAGTGCGAAGGAAAGGTTGAGCATGTATTTGATTGTCATAATTACTCAGAGGAGAAGAAAGTAAAGCTAGCAGTCATAGAATTTACAAATTATGTTGGTATATGGTAGTATCGATTGGTGGTCAATAGGCGAAGGAATGGTGAGAGACCTATTCGGTCATGGAAAGAGATGGAATTGGTGATGTGTAAGAGGTTCATACCTAGCCATTACTATAGGGACATATATATAAAGTTGCAAGGGCTAATTCAAGGTTCCATGATTGTAGAGGATTATTATAAGGAGATGGAAGTTTCCATGATTAGAGCAAACATAGAGGAAGATAGAAAAGTGATAATGGCCAGATTCATTGCCGGGTTAAATAGGGAAATTGCTGATATGGTTTAATTGCAAAATTACGTTGAGATGGAAGAATTAATGTAGAAAGCCATTAAAGTGGAGAATAAAATCAAGTCCAAAAGGTTCAGATTTAGTTTGTCCTATACTTCTCTATGGAAATCAACTTAGAAAGACAACAAAGCTGCTTTAGAACAAAAGGTGAAGCAAAGTTGAACAATTCAGTTGTTGTTCATAAAGATTATCTTGAAACTAAAACTCTTTCTAAGTCATATGATATTAAGTGTTTTAGGTGCCAAGTACTCGAATATATTGCATTTGAATGCCCAAACAAAAGGGTTATGGTTATACGGGCACATGGAGAAATCGAAAGTGCTAGCTTAAGTGACGATGAAATTCCACTTTGGAGGATTGTTCTCATGTAGAATTCGAATAACCTATGCATGGGGAATCACTTATCACAAGGAGAGCCCTGAGTATACAACTTAAGAATGAAGGAGATGAGGAGCAACGTGAGCATATTTTTCACACAAGATGCCATGTGAAGGATAAGGCATGTATGGTTATTATTGATAGTGGGAGTTGCACTAATGTTGCTAGTATTTTATTGGTAGAAAAGTTGAATTTGTAGTGGAAAAAACATCTCAAACCGTACAAGCTACAATGTTTGAATGATTGTGGAGAAGTGAATGTCAACAAACAAGTTTGGGTTCCTCTTTCATTTGGCAAGTATGAGGATATGGTTCTTTGTGCTAGGCACCAATGTATACTGCTCATATTTTTCTTGGACGACCATGGCAACTTAATAGGACAGTGTCACATAATGGTTATAAAAATAGTTATTCTTTTGAAATGAACAACCGAAAAAGTGTGAGCAAGAAGAAAATAAAAGGAGAGCAAGTGAGGACGAGTGGAAAAAGGTAACAGTGAGCACAAAGTTGAGAAATGTGATGATGCAGATCCTTTAGCCGAACAACTAGGAACTCACTAAATCAAAGGAATATGATTAATTTTCTAAGAAAGTGTTGAAGATGATTAGATTAGAACCCTAAGGAAACAATGTCATTAAAACCCAAACCTTGAGATGCCACAAAAGATTATCACACGCTTTGATAATTCAAATTCAAGTATTTAATCAAGAACACAAGAAGGAAAAGTAAGAAGCTTTATGAAAGTTTCTTTTCATTAGTGAATATTCGTCTTTGCCTCCATTACATAGCTCTTCTAATCCAACCTTAAAAATAAAATACTAAAAGAATTAACATAAAATGTCCACAATTCACTAAAATAAAAATTATTAAACATAAAAAGCCCATTATTAGCTAAAACAAAAATATTACTTCCTAAATCAATCTTTGTTCCCAACTTGATCTTCCAAATCTATCATTTGCATAAAAAGGTAATAGACCATCCTTGGTGAAGCTTTAGAATCTTTGAATATAGTTTTTGACTCTTCTAACATGGCCTCTTTCTATTGTACTTCCATGATTAAGCCTTTCCAGGCTTCCTTCATCCTCTTAGTATTTTCCCTAGTCATTGGACCACCAATTCCTTGCAAAGGATCTTGCGAATATATGGGAACATCAACTTGATCAGCACCTTATTCTCCATTATTCCCCTCCTTGATAACTGTATATTATACAATTATTTTATCCATTTTATTAATTATAATTGCTATATTCTTAATATTTTTAGTTAATTTTAATGTATTAAATTAATATTTAATGTTAGTTTTTTAAGGAATATATTTTTAAAGAAAATTAAAAATTTTGAAGTGAAAAAGGACTTAATTGCAATTAATATAAGCTAAAATTATAATTTGAATTAAAATTGGGCTTGATTACAAATATCAAAAGTTTAAAAGTTAATTTGAATTAAATTGGAGGGCTAAAATGAAATTATATAAACTTTTTTTTTGCGTAGGAAAGGAGGACCACGCGTTCTATTATCAACGTGCATTACACACCATTATATTATACAATCAATTGTGAGGATCAGATGAGTATAGTCGATTGGACGTGTTTCCTGGATTACACACTGCTCGGCACGCAGAATGGGGCCTACCTGGCTACGCAGGTCGGCGTGCAGGGTGGGACCCACGTGTCTATTACGCAAAACATTTTCCCGTGCGATGCAGTCCATGTAATCTACGTGCGCCCTCCCATTCCATTGAATATGAAGCTGCAACGTGTCTCATTATTTCTTCGAGCAAATCAGATGCCAACACGTGGCATGAGTTTTGAAAAAATGAAAAAGGAGAAACGACGCACTTTCCAACCGGTTTTGTGTCTCCCACACGTGTTTGAATATTATTTTCGATGTAATATTCTGTCCCCCACTTTTACATGTGTAATTGTAAAATATATATATATTTTGTGATGTATATTTTTGAGAGAGCTGTAGCTATAAATAGGTGATTATTGCGATAAAATTAGGGGGGTTGGATAGAGGACTGTGGAACACGCAGAAGCCATTTTTGGCTTCTGTTGTGTTTCTGTGTAGATGAAATTTTAATTTTCTTTGTGTTTTTCTTCATCTAATATTCCTTAAATACTTTAGTATTTTATTTTTGTAATTTTAATTTTTGTTATGAACTAATTTAATTTTTCTAGGGTTGCTGTGTAGCTACATTTATGAAGCTTGGATTTAATTATTTTGGAATGATTTGTGAAATGTTTTTAAGTTTTTTATTCTATTTGTGCTTAATGCTTTTGATTATTGGAAAATTTATAAATTGATATGTGGCACTTAAATAAATTTGGAAAAGGCATTTTTGTGTGTATTGCTCGTGTTTAGGATAACATGTATAATAAAAGTAGAGGAACTTACCTTTATTGTATGTGTAGCTATTTGATAACTTTGAACTTAATGAATCTTGGTGAATTTAATTCTTATAGGAATATAGTGAATTATTTTAGCGAGATGTGTCTATATGGAACTTAGAAGAGATATATGGAAAAAATTAGGAGTTCTCTGTTGACAAATTAAATTCAAGAATATAAATCAAGAGAAAATAATATAATTCAAGTGGATTAATTTGGTGAAACTATAATCCTAGAATTTTCTTATTTATTGTTAAAAAAATTAGTTATTAAAACTCCATCAACTTTCGATTGTTTGGATAAAATCAGATTGAAACAATTTTAGTACTTGACGAATAATAGTAAAAAATCTCTATGGGAACGATAACTTATCATTTTATTAGTTGTGATCGTATATACTTGCATGTTTTCATGTTCTCTTAAAGAGATAACAAGTTTTTGGGTATTGTTGCTTGTGAAGCTTTATTTGTTTGGTTTATTGAAGATATTTTGCTTTTAATGATGATTTATTTTTATTTCTTCGGTTTAAATAATGCATAGCTCCTTGTAAAATTTGAATATTTTCTAAGTTTGTGTATAATTTTTGCATATGTTTCATTTTTACAAGAATATATATTTATGAGCACTAGTCTTGCTATTTGAGTTGTTATGCTAATTTAGAGAAGGTTTATGTGAGTATGCAATTTGATTGATGTTTTTTGGTGTGACAGTTCTTAGAATTTGTTTGATTTTCTCTCGAGGTGAAATCCTAAATATCACTTAACTAGGAAAATGATTTAGGCCATCTTTGGATCATTTGAGCCTTTCTATCTACTTTCACACGTTTTATCCATAGCAAAATATCTTCAATCAAGCAAACAAATAAAGCTTCACAAGCAATAATACCCAGAAAATATTTCAACTAAGTTCAATCTCTCTATCACCCCCAAACTTAATATGCACATTGTCCTCAATGTGTGAAAGTTAAAGAACAAATGAGATGGGTTTAAAGAAGCATCTTGGTTTGATTTGTAAGTTTCACATGAAAAAATAGCTTTAATTCCTCCGATTTGCACCTACCAAAATCAAATAACAAAATAAAGAAATATGCAAACTAATACATATTAAACTAAAAAAATAAATAGAAAATTAAAACACATGGGTTGCCTCCCAAGAAGCCCTTTTTTCTGCTTTTAGAGAGGTTCACATGTTTTGTGTCAAATATGAAAGTTTCAATTTAACAGAAAATTGAAAAATAAATCTAAGCAAATAAAAATAAGCATATAAAAAAAATTTGAACTAAAATCAGATTGATTGGTATTAATATCAATAAAAAATAGTAAAACAAATCACCGACAACGGTGCCAAAAACTTGTTGTCTCTTTAAGAGAACATGAAAACGTGCAAGTATACACGGTCACAAGTAATAAAATGATAAGTAAGTTATCGTTCCCGCGGATATTTGTTACTATTATTCAACAAGTACTAAAATTGTTTCAATCTTATTTTATCCAAACAATCGAAAGTAGATGGGAGTTTTAATAACTAATTTTTTTTATAACAATAAATAAGAAAATTCTAGGATTGCAGTTTCACCAAATTAATCCACTCGAATTATATTATTTTCTCTTGATTTATATTCTTGAATTTAATTTGTAAAAAAATCAAAGGACGATTTTGTTTTTTTGAAATATAAAATTTAAAACAAAAATAGACGAAGATAGATAGCCTATTTTCAGCAACCAATGCTCTAATACCAAATGATGCGAATCTTTTAGGCGAACAACATAGGAACCCACCAAATCAAAGGAATAGAAATGATTGATTTTCTAAGTAATTGTAATATAGAAGGGTTCCTATATTTTACATACTAATAATTTATTATTTAATTTATATTACTTAATTGATAAATAAATAAAACTTACGATAATTAATAAAAAAATGATAATTGTTTATGTTATTCAAGATAAATAACTTGTATGAAAAAATAAATAATTCCATTCAAGATAAATACCAATAGTTTAGCTACAAATAATTTATTACTTCATTTTATATAACTTAGTTGATAAAAAAATAAAACTTATGATAATTAACCAAACAATGATAATATTTTACATTACTTAAGATAAATAATCTTGTATAAAAAAAGGTAAATAATTTATATCTAGATAATTATTAATATTTAGTTACTAATAATTTATTACTTTATTTTATATTACTTAGTTGATAAATAATTCAAATCTATATCATTGTCAATATATGAGCAATTTTTTGAAATATTTACAAGGTATAATTTAAACATTTATTTATAATATAGATAAAGATACTAATGGAATTTTCTAATTTAAATTGAATTATAACTCAAAGGATCCACGACTCGGTACACAATCAGAATAAGGAGACATAGATTCCTTAAATATTTGACCCTAACTAGCTAGAACATAAGTAAAATCTTAAGCAAGTAATACATCATAAGCATAGACTAAAATAATACCAAATAAGTAGATAACTTTGAGCAACATATATTATATATATTCAACAGAAACCAAGCAAGATTATAAAATCTCTTCATCATATGAATAGACGCTTTTGATTTCTCCATTTGTATGTACATCCATGATCGTTTTATCCCGTTTATAACTTGCTCTCTCTTCCACATTGGAATCAATTTTTTCTTTGTCTAGCCCATGTCTTCTATGTCTTCTTTTATGTAATTTAGAACCGGCAGAGGATTCTAATTCATCCAACCTTGTATTCATCCTCTTATATTGGTCGTGAACATATTTGATGAAGAATTTCAAGTAAACCTCTTATGGTTCTCCACCTTTCTTATTCATATTGTCAACCTATAAAATAAAATGTGATAACCCACGCACTCCCTCACGTGTTTTCTCTCAAATAAGATTGTTATCACTCTCCACTTTCTTTTAACACAATTTTCATCCCTGGTTTTTAACACTATTTTTGCTTCTTCTTTTTTCTAACACTCCCTCGCTCTTTCTTTTTTTAAGACTCCTTCACGTGTTTGCTCTAAAAGTAAGATTGTTGTCACTCTTCTTTTTTTAAATACTATTTTTGCTCTTTTTTTAATACTATTTTTGCTATCTTTTTTTACCACTCAAAGTTCACGCCAACATCCTTTGTGTTCTTAACAAAACTAAAGAATCTAACTAATCTCAACAAGTAACTGTTTTATTGGTGACAATCTCAAAATTCAAAATTCTAAAATTAATGGGAAAGTATGACTAAAGAAAATCCAAAGTGGACTCTAAAGCAAGACTCTTGCTAAAAATAAAAGGCACACTATTAATTAAAACAAAAATTGATAAAAGCTCACAATTAACTAAAATAAAAATTGCTAAATATAAAAAGGCTCATAATTAACTAAAACAAAAAATTGCTTGCTAAATAAATCCTTGCATCCAATTTAATATTACAAATCTATCCCTTGTGTAAGATCTTGAGAATATTTGTAGGATCTTAAAAATCTTCATAATATTTGTAAACATCAACTTGGTTAGCACCTCAATCTCCATTAAAACCTCTATCCAAATAGTCAATTGTTGCTTTTTCTTGTTTCTTTTATAACAAACTGGCTTGACACATGAACCTGGCTTACCTCCAAAGCACACAACACATATGTAGCTCACTGAATTCAATCTACACGTACAACATGCACACACAAAATGAAAACATATACTATGAATGTATCATGGGCACACATCATATAGTCAAGCCACATACTATTTTGCGACCCATACATAGTTAAACATTGATAGGAAAATCATATGCATAATACATAACTCACCCTAACTTCATGCAACACTCTCCCTAAGTATATGCAAGTCAGGCACACAATGTAGGGAAATCATGATAGTAACACGTAGTTATGCACATAAAATTCTCCCCCTTTTTGACACAGAAAGTCAAACAAACACCTCTAAACGAGGGAGAGAAGGCATACAAATATGCAATAATCCTAACAATCATGCAACATTTCAGATAGGATTAAAGTGAAAAAAAATAGAAAAAAACCAAAGCATAGATCAAGGAAAAACATCAAAATCATACTCATTAAACAAACTTTATTTTACAAAATTAAATTTATTAATAATTAAAGAAACAAGAAATAAATGAAAGAAAAAAGACATAAAATGAGTTTAGCTTTCTCCAGCTCCCTTTGAAGCATCATCATCCTCATACACACAATTACAAGAAGATTGACCAACATTAGAAAGGGTAGAAGGTAGTGTAGTAGTTTGTGAATTGAAAATGTTATTAGGAAATAGTTCAAAGGAGTGGTTGTGTTCAGAGGAATCACTTTGTTCATCTTCACCAAAGAAAGAAAACATGCAGAATAATGGGCTAGTAGAAGAGGTACCAGAGTGGAGAGGACCTCTTGAACTAATAGAGCATGGTCGGACAAAAAAATCTTGGTTTTAAGCTTGTTCAAAAACTAGAGGGCCTTTGAGATTAAACAATACACTCAACATAAATATCTACAAGGTAATCAATACATAATGCATTCATGTAAGGATATGGAAATTTTTTTGCAGACATGCTCAGTGTGTGATAAGTCAAATTTGTATACTCTAAATGCACTCAAGAAAAGTTCATGTGAACCATCCAGTTAGAAAAATAGACTCCAAACGCACCAAACTTCATAATTCCACATTTGTTCCCTCTTTCCACTAATCCTCTTAGAAAGAAATCAATAGGTCTTTCAAAGCATGTAATGAAATACTAAGGTATGGGTACGTGAGATATGAAATTTTTAGGCTTAAACACCTTTAGATAACCAAGAATAGTAAACACAAATGAGTTCAAGTCCATAATGAGTTAACCCTCAAACTTAGGTTCTATTCCCTTCACTTCTTAGATTTTAATCACTAAAATTGCCGATCTTAGGTTCTTTTCCCTTAGGCCTTCAAACATATGTCCTTTTACCTTTCACTTCTCAATTTTTGTTCATGAACACCCTTTTTCTCACTTTTTTTTTAATTTTTAACTATTTAAACTAAATAATATAGAAACTCATGTAAAGGTATACAAGATAAGTAGGATTTATGAGTTGGACTAAGCGAGTATATAGGTGAAAAAAAGATAAAAAGATAATATAATGGCTCAAAAGGGGTAATTAAGGACAAGAAATCAATGGTGGCTTCAAAAGTTCAAACAGCTCAAGGAAGGTATAAATCCTTTCTTAATCTAAGTAGTACCTACAATTTTGCCTCAAGAGACAATAAAGTGGATTCTAGAGCTCGTTAGAGACATTAAAAATTGTCAAAGCAAGAAATTGACACAAAATTCTCAAAATAACGATTCAAATTCTCTAGGTTATGGCACATGCATATATAATAGATTATTTCTAATCCAAAAACATATTAGTCATGCATATGCTCAATGAAAATATGTCATAAAACCCATATTTCAATTCAAGTCAAATGCATACCACTCAAAAACTAGCAAAGTTCATATTAACTTCATTTTACTTTTTGTAAGATAGCAAAAGAGTAACACAAGCAGAACTATCCTAAGAAGAGAGAGAAAGAGATAAAAGTAGTGCCAAAGAGATGAACATAAATATTTTTTATTTTTTTAAGGTAATAAAATTAACTTGAAACACATAAATCAAAAGTAAAGAAAAAACTAAATCAACATATAATTTATGTATAGAAAAAATATACTTAGAATGAGAAAAGAAATTAGAAGCTCAACTCTAACACATCAACCTAAATAATGATCAGATAACATCCCTCCATTTAAAGAATCTACAATTATATTGAGAAAAGAAATTAGAAGCTCATCTCCAACACATTACTAAAATAGTGATCAGATAACATCCTTCCATTTAAAGAATTTACAATTATAGTGAGAAAAGAAATTAGAAGCTCAACTCCAACATATTAGCTAAAATAGTGATCAGACAACATCCTTCTATTTAAAGAATTTTTGAGGAGCAACTAAGTTAAGACATAAACTCTGTATATGAAACTTGTGGTCTGTTTTGTTTATAAATTTTAGAAAATATAGTAGAGTTATCCATATAATCTATGCCAAGTAAATTTTTTAAGGCAAATCAATTTATTTTCACACTATGTATTAGGTGCATAATGCAACTTGCTTAAATATGCTTAGATGAGTCACAATAGTTACATCAAATCAAAGCACATAGGTATGAACGTGGTGGAGAACTCCAAGATAAACTCCTCACATATCTAGAACACTGTGTAGCAAGGTGGGCAGTAGTACCATAAAGATAACATGCATGAAAAGTAGAGCTAGATAATCTAGGTCCTTGACCCCGAAAAGTTTCATATGGAGGAGAGGAAAGAGAGGCACTTATATTAACTTTTATTTGAGCATTAGATGTCGGCTACCATTACTAGAGTGATGGGAAGTGCTAGCCTTAGGTGAAGGGTTCACCTTAGTAGAGGATTCTTGCTAAAATGACACAACAAACTTACCTCATTGGTTAGTGGCAGCAAACTTCAATTTTGGATCATGATCGAAAGCTTTGAAAAACTTAATAGAACCTAATTTAGATGTTGAAACCTTTACACTATAACTAGTGTCATAGATTTTTACCAAACATCGTTACATTATCATGGATTTCATTTAAATTCATGGAACTAGTCATCATATTGTTGACCGTGGTTGTAGAAAGGGCCAGTTGCTTCTCACTAACATTTAGTTTATCCCTTAAAGCTTTAATAAACTCTTCTTTTTTCCTTAAGGAAGTATTCAAAATATATAGTGGAATTATTAGGAATTCAAATTTCCTATGCAATTCTTCAGTCTCAGCTTCTTTTTCAGTAGCCAAGTAAGATAGATATTTCATTATGCTCTTAAGGAAAATAATTTACATTTTTAACTATTAAACTTCATTATTTTGATTAAGAGTGGGTTCAAGATTGGCCAAAAACTGAGTAGCTTCACCTGAAGTAAGAACCTTGAGTTGATGATTTCCTTTTCCTCTAGATTTTTCTTTCACGTATTAATCTCACTCTTTTTTTATTAAGGCTCTTCATAGCCTTTTTCTTAACATTTAAAGACTTAATATGATCCATTCATAGATCATTGTAGGAATTGAGCAATTCATCTTACTCATCTTCATCATCATTACTTGTATACTTTTGAACATTTGAGGCAGTATTTAGAGGATCAATGATGTTGCTTGAGGTAAAGAGAGTTGGGAAATTAGTGTCATCTTCATCATCATTACTAATACTGTTCAAAATAGTAACCCTATGTTTATCACACGCCTATTTATGCACTTTTATTTTTGAAAACAATTTACTACAATGTAGCTAGGCTTCCCCACAATTGAAGCATCTGAACTTATTCAAGTGCCCTTTGCTTGGTTTCTCAAATTCATTATCTTTTTTAGAGCTTGAAATATCCTTTTTAATACCTCTAAAGGAGGGTTTCTTCTTTCTGAAGTTTTTGTTTATCTCTATGCATGTAAAGCCATCTCCTCCTTATCAGAATTAGAGTCATAATTAATAGAAGTGAAATTTGTGTCAATACTAGTGATGTGGACCCTATAGGCGAACAACTCTAGGAACCCACAAACTCAAAGAATTAGGAACACTTGATTTGCAAAGAACGTGTTGAAGATGATCATACTAGAACCCTAATGAAAAAAAATCCTTAAAACCCCAATTTTGAGATGCCACAAATGATGATCACTCCCTTTGTTAAGTTAAATTCAAGCATTCAATAAAGAACACAAGAAGGCAAAGCAAAAGCTTTTTGAAATATATTTTTGATTAATGATATTCGTTCTTCCCTCCAAATTAAATAGTTTCTTTTTTATTACCAAGAAAACCTATAGAAAAACCCTAGACTACATAAGCTTTGTTTAGTGATGGATTGGGCCTAATCCAACCTTAAAAAAAGTAAAAAGATTAAAAGACTTCAAATAAAAAGCTCACAATTAACTAAAATAAATATTGCTAAACATAAAGTGCCTATAATTATTTAAAACAAAAAACTGCTTTCTAAATCAATCCTAACACCCAACTTGATCTTCCAAATCTATGCCTTGCATAGGATCTTGAGAATATTTGTAGGATCTTGAGAATCTGGAGAATATTTGTAAACATCAACTTGGTTAGTACCTCGATCTCCATTATTCCCCACCTCTATATTCATCCTCAAAACTTAGCTCTGTAAGCAAGTCGATTAGGTATCCGGATCCTTGTGTGAATTCTATTTGATGCTCAATTCCTCTCAAAGTATATAATCCATAGGGACTCTCTTCAGGAAGTTTATCCTTAACAATACTAGGAAAATGTGAGTTCAAAAAGTTAGTAGAATGACAAACATCCCGGTACATAAGTATAAGTACTTGTTGCCTTGATATCATAAGCTTGCAAAGTTTTGAGAGGAGCTAATACAACTTTTCGGTTGTTCATTTCAAAAGAATGACGATTTTTGTAACCATCATGTGACACCCTCTTATCAAACTTCCATGGTCGGCCGAGAAATTTATGAGCCGCATACATAGGTGCCATATTACAAAGAACCTTATCTCCATATTTTCCAATTGAAAAAGGAATCCAAACTTGTTTGTTAACCTCCACTTCTCCATAATGATTCAACCTTGGTAGCTTATGCTGAATTATGGACATATGAAGCTTGGTTAAAATTGTGTCAATATGTCAATTTTTTGGGTTTGCATAAGCGTATCATGATGGCATATAAAGTAAATAATTTTTACATATCACACACAATGCATGTCATAAACATGTAGTCATACACTTACATGAATGCCTCATGGATTGATAGGCATATGGATATTTGTGTTGAATGTATTTTTTATAATTTACAGACTTTTTGATTTATTGAACATGTTTGTTTGCTTCTTTCGTTCTATGTTTCTTATTGTATACTTTGTGTATATGCTTTTATCTTAGGGGTGTATGCGAGTAGAATGCATAACATCTTTATTGTATGACATGCATATTGTTAGAGAGAGCTATGTGTTTGTTTTACTTAATGCTATTTGTCCTATTTACGAGATTTTGTTGTGGTGTACGATCATATGGTGCTTCTGTCTCTTTGTTTTCATTGCTTTATATGAACTATGTATAAATAGGATTGTTAGAATTACATGTTGCATGTATTTTGTGCAATCTCTTGTTTCTCATGTCTACTTATGTGTTTCTCTGCTTCTACTTTCCTCTTATATGCTTTTCACTTATTGTTCATTGCATAGTAACTATGCTAAAATGCATGACATGTTTTCTTGGGTATATTGAGATATTTTCTACCTGCAATTGTCTTTAGTTGCCCATGCATTTAGTTTATTGCATGTTGCATGCTTGTTGTCTCTTTTAAGATAACATAAAAATGTGCAAGTATACACGGTTACAAGTAATAAAATTGATAAGTAAAATATCATTCCCACAGAGATTTGTTTCTATTATTCATCTAGTACTGAAATTATTTCACTCTAATTTTATCCAAACAAATGAAAGTTTTGATGGGATTTTAACACACTAAGATTTTAATAACAATAAATAAGAAAATTCTAGGATTGCAGTTTCACCAAATTAATCACTCGAATCATATTATTTTCACTTGATTTATATTTTTGAATTTAATTTGTCAATAGAGAACTACTACTTTTATCCATATGTCTCTTCCAATAACAAATAGACACATCTTGCTAAAATAATTCACTATATTCCTATGAGAATTAAATTCACCAAGATTCATTACTTTCAAAGTTCTCCAATAGCTACACATACAATAAAGAATGTTCCCCTCCTTTCATCATACATGTTATCCTAAACATGAGCAATATATACAAAATACCTCTTCCAAGTTTATTTAAATGCCATAGACCAATTGATAAATTTTCCAATAATCAAATGGTGGTTTCCCTAACATGTTGGTTTTCTTCCATTTCTTTCGATTCCAGTAAAGGATTAAGGCTTGGTTCTATGTTTGGCTCAAAAACAGGTTGATGGTTGGAATCCATTCTTGTTGACACTTGTTTAAATTTATGAATATTATGTACATATGGTGTAAGAGGGTTTCCTAAGGATCTCCTACCACGCATAGACTATTAGAAACATAATTTTAAAACTCATGTAAAAAATAATAATAGAATAACCAGACAAAAATTTAGAGAAAATTTACATGGTATTTAATACAAAACACTAAACAAAACTAGTTAAAACCTAAGTTATTTTATTTTATTATTATTGTTTTTTTTAATGAAAATAACAACTTAAAGTGTTTTTTTATTATTTTAAAAAAAATTTAAATTTTTTTATTTATTTATTTTTATTATTATTTTTAAGATAAAATAACATAATCAATATTAACCAAGAGTGCTTCCAGGAGAGAATGGTGGTACAAATGCTCCTTAAAAACCATCCTCCTAGACACAAGAACGTTCCGAGGAAAGACTAGTGGCACAAAAGCTTCCAAGAACTAGTCTCCTAGACAAAACTTCTTTCGATCTTTTCTTTTCATGCTATTAAGTTAATTAAGTTAAGTTAAGTAAAAATTTAAGTTAATTAATTTAATAAAAATGTAGGTTATGTTAGTTAATGAAAATCTAAGTTAATTAAGTTAAACAAAATTTAAGATAAAAAAAAATTATTCATATTTTTTTTTTATTTTTTATTTAAAAAAATTAAAATTAAGATTTAAAATAAATAAATAAAATTAAATAAAAAACTTAAAATTAAATGAAAATTAAAAATAAACTTTTTATTTTTTTTTATTTTAAAATTTTTTTAAGAAAATAATTAAAAAAGTTTATTTTTTATTTAAAATTTATTTAAGGTTTTTTTTACTTCAAATTTTAAAATTGCAAAATTATTTTACTATTAATGTTATAATAATTATTATTTTTTAAAAATTTGAAATTTGTTTTTGTTTTTTTTATTATTTATGAATGTTAAATTTATTATTATTATTATTATTTATTATTATTTCTTTTACTATTCATGAACGGTGAGTTTTTTTTACTTCAAATTTCAAATTTCAAAAAAAAATATTTTACTATTCACGCAATAATTATTATTATTAGTTTTTTAATTTTTTTATTTCTTATGAAATTTGATTATTTTTTTTTTGTTTTTTTAATCAAAATAAAAAAAAATCACAATTATTTACAACATAAAATGTTTTTTAAAATTTTGATAAATAATTTAAAAATGTTACTCATTCCCCGACAACGGTGCCAAAAACTTGATGAGCGAAACCGGCATTGTCGATTCTGCCAATATTGTGGTTTTATATTTATAAAACTCTCACAAGTGCACGAATCATTTCGTAGAAAATGATAAGTATACTTCCAAGGTCGATCTAAGGAAGGAATATATGTGGTTTTTAATTTATTATTCAAACATTTAAAAACAAAATTAAATCCTAAACATCCTGTCACGATATTTGGGTTTTTGTGTTTTTTACCTAATAACATAAAAATAAATATAGATATAGATTCAATAAATATTGATGCAAATTTTATCATTTATAATAGTGGAGTATTTATGGATATAATAATAAAGTTAATTATGCTTGTTCATATTATTTAGGTTATTAAAGATATAAATTGATATTTATTGATTCTGGATCTGAATGTCTTTCTTTTAGGGACTATGATGAAAGGAACGACTTGTAATAAGGTTACTTGGGGGCATTACTTGAGTTTCTGGATACTTATTTTTCATAGTAGATAGTTAGGTAGTCCGATGGACCGATGATTTTCCTCTTAGATCATTGGTATGGCCTAAGTTGTTTCTACCTAAAATTCTTGTTTATTGATCTTTATTTTTTGTATTACTTTAATTACTCGTGATTGTATGTCTAGCCATTTTAAGTTTTTTTCCATAACTAAATAAATGAATTTTCAAGAAAGGTTTTATAGAAGGGAATCACAAGATGCATGTCCAAACATTCGAATAGAAGCACCTTCTAAAAATTCAAATAATTTTCGTAGACTACACAATCTAAGAATAACATAGGGCCATTCAGACAAGGAATCACACAACAAATCAAATGCTGCAACTAAAAATTTAACTTTGGGCACCACTCAAGGAATGGATGCAGTATGCTTGCATACTAACAACAAACCTGATTTAGAGGAACTAAGTCTTAACCATAACCCGCAAGAGAATGATGTTCAAAATGAGGACAAGATAATCTTGATTATGGAAAATATCACAACAACAATTGTGCCCATCACGGTTATAAATGTAGATGTTGCTACTTCTCTCCTTCATGTAAATTTTAATGATAACATTTTTGTTCATGGTATAGGTTTAGAAGCTGTAAACATAAGAAATGACAACTCACAACCATTAATCAACTCAAAACTCTTGGATTACGGACTTAACAAATCTATTTCAAACACTCAAGGAGAGGTGAACTTATCTTTAATTCCTAATGTTCTAGAACAATTCCAAACTCCTTCCACACCAATTATGAATACACAAAGACCATCACAATACTTGTCTGAACTACAAGAAGCCATTTCACCTGCCCCGCCATCTAACCTTCAAATCTAAACCAAACTGTGAACCCAACCTTTATCTCTAAACAATTCATAAGACTAGAAGCATTCAAAAAGCTAGGATAGGAATTAAAATTCCAGCAAAGAATGTTGCAAAGAACTCAAATTTTGATGAGAAAGGAAAGAAGAGGAAAACATCTACGAGCAACAACTTTGAAGCTTGGAAGAAGGAAATAGTTGCTCATATTTCAGTTTCACACTCAACCTTTGTTTTTGATCCAAGTATTTTCCAAATCTCGAGTGCACATTATCATGAGCGTTTAAAGTTCTTGTTGTAAAAAGGGTTCATTCAAAGAAATGATAATCTCTTTAACTTTCCAATGTCACAAGGTGACACTCCAAATATTCAATGGAACAAATTATTATATGGGAAAAATAATACAGAAGCAGGCACTTAAAAAAACAATTCTTGCAAGTCCTAAAGAAAAATGGCTGAAGGTGGGGGGAGGCAGCATTTAACATGCCCGCCAAAAAAAATTGATCATACTATCTTGGAATACTCGAGGCTTGGTCAAGAATAAGGCACAAAGAAGTTTGAGAAACATTATCAACTATACTAATATTGACTATGTTTGGCATATGGAACAAAAAACTTTGAGTGAGTTTTTACATGGGTTACCTAGCAAATTAAGATATAGATATGCTGTTATAAATCCATCTCTTATCCTTGTTGGAGGTTTTTTGTTACTTTTAAAAGATGGATTGAAATTTAATATAGTAGAATATGGAGATAGACTACTTGCTTTAGAATTGCATCGATTGGGAGGTAGTTTACCTAAATGGTTATTATGTTTGGAAAATGCTACTCCATATCATAATAAAAAAGTAGAATTTTGGACTTATATGGCTGGTGTATTATCTTCTTATTGTGGGGAATGGGTTGCCATTAGAGACTTTATAGAAATTAATTAATCAATCTCAAAAACAAGGAGGAAAAAATTTCTTAATGCATCGTAGCTATTTAAAAGAATTTATGGATGAATTTGGTGTTTTAGACTTGGGATATATGGGTGAGAAATACTCTTGGAGTAAAAGAAAAGGTTTGTTAATTATCCAAATGCATGTCATAAATAAACCTTACAATGTCTCTGACCATGGAGCCATTGTTGTAATCTTCATAACAAATAATATCTTCCATGTCCTTTTGGATTTTTAGAAGCTTGGTGTAGGGATGATACATGTAAAAAAATGATAAAATAAGTCTGGGAAAATTACATTATTGGGAATTTTTCAGTAAAACTATGCAAAACAAATTGACAACACTTTTAAACATCTGAAGAAATGGAACAAACGTAACTTTGGTTATTTTAAGGAACAAATAAAAAAAGTGGAGAATAAAATTTCTTGGATCCAACAGAAAAAATATTTTCCAGAAGAAACCCGGGAAACTTACGCAATTACAGAGATGAACTTAAAGAACAATTGTATAGACAATAATTAGTCTAGAGATAGAAATCAAGAGAAATTTGGATAAAAAAGATGATTATGATTCAAATTTTTTTCCATCTTTCTATTTTGTTCATAAGAAGACAAAATTCCATTTTAGATATCAAAGATAATAGTGGACACCAACTTCAGGATAAGAAACATATGGGGGATCACATTGCTAAATTATTTTAATCAATTCCTTCCTACAACATAACCAAGAACCTTAAATGAGGAAACAAATATGGAGCTATGTAAAATCCAAAATTTTAATGAAATAAAGACTACACTCTAGAGCATTCATAATCTCAAGGCACCTGAACCGGATGGTATGTCTACTATCTTTTATAAAAAAACATTGGGGATATTGTCAATTATAAAATTATACAATAAATTCAATAATTTTTCATGACATGTAAGCTTTATATAAAGATAAATGAAACCATGATTATCTTATTAAAGAAAAAAAATTGACCAACCAATATCTAACATTACAGACCCATTAGCCTCTGTAATGTATCTTACAAAATTATATCAAAGATACTTGTTAATAGATTAAGACCTATTATGCAGTCATTGATCTCTCCTAATCAATCAACATTTGTTTCAAATAGATAGATCTCAAAGATTACAATAATAGCACAAGAGATTGTTCATAGAATGAAAAAGGAGAGGAAAAGTAGCACTAATGCGTATCAAGATAGATATGCATAAAGCATATGATAAAATGGAATGGAAATTTGTGGTACAAAAAATGAAAAGAATAGGATTCTCTAGTAAATTATTCAATCTTATTCATCAATATTTATCAACATCTCTTATTCCATTTTACTTAAAAGTTCTCAGTATGGCTATATTAAACCTACAATAGCTTTAAGACAAATGGATCCTTTCTTACCATACTTATTCATTTTACTTGTTGAGGCCCTTTTGAGATTGATTTTTAAGTAGAAACATCTCATGTTTACATGGTATTAAAGTTTCAAGAAATGTAACAGCCATAAGTTACCTCTTTTATGTTGATGATATAAATACTCTTCTTCCATGTATGAAATGAAACATAAGCTAATACTATACTGTAAATCATGTATCAGTATTGATTAATGTTTGGACAAAATCCTAACCTAAGTAAATCTAGGTTATTATTTTTAAGAAATGCTACTTAAATCCTCAAGAATAATTTGTCTTAACTATTAAATATTGTTATAACTCAATGAAATATTACTTACTCTAGAACTCCACTTTCATGTAGAAAAATAAAACAAAGGAATTCCAAAAGATACTAGACAGTATAGCAACAAAAACAGAGGGATGGAAAGAATTTTTTTTATCACATGTAGGAAAAGCAACACTCATAAGGTCAGTATTTCAATCTACCACAATTTATATTATGAGTACTTTTAAGATACAAGATTCTACCTATGACAAAGTTGATTCCCTAATAAAGAAGTTACGAGGGAATGCTGATTAAAAAAACTTATTATTGTGCTTTCAAGAAATGGAATACATTCTCCCTATATAAAGAACTAGGAGGATTAGGGTTCAGAAGCTTGAAAGAACAAAATTTGGCCTTATTATCCAAACTAGGATGGAACCACTGCAAATGATGATAAGTTATAAAGCAAGGTTCTCAATAGTAAGTATTGTTGTCTCTTTTAGAGAACATAAAATGTGCTAGCATACATGGTCACAAGTAATAAAATTTGATAAGTAAGTCATCGTTCCCATGGAGATTTGTTACTACAATTTGTTGAGTACTAAAATTATTTCTCTCTGATTTTATCCAACACGATCGTTGATTTGGAAATTTTTTAAGAAAAGAGTTTAAGAACAAAATAAAAGAAATCTAGGATTGCAGTTTTTAACCAAATTAATCCACTCAAATCATATTATTTTCTCTTGATTTATATTTTTATAGTACATTTAATTTGTCAACCGAAAACTTCTAATTTTATCCATACATCTCTTCTGAGCTCCGTATAGACACACCTCGTTAAATTAATTCACTATATTCCTATGAGAATTAAATTCACCAAGATTCATTACATTCTAAGTTCTCAAATGGCCACACATACAATTAGGGTATATTCCTATCCTTCATCATACATGTCATTCTATCCATGAGCAATATACACAAAAATGCCTCTTCCAAGTTTATTTAAGTGCCACGGATTATTTGATAAAATTCGTAAATAATCAAAAGCATTAAGCACAAATAGAATAAACAAATCGAACGTCTTATAAATCGTTCAAAAATAATTAAAAAAAGCTTCATAAATTTAGATAAAATGTAACCCTAGAAAAATTAAATTACTTCATAAATTAAAATTAAAATTACAACAGTTAAGGAAAATGAGATAAAACAAAAGAAAATTAATTCATTTCGGATCGTAAATATTTGGCATACGTAGAACACAACAGAAGCCAAAAATGGCTTCTGTGTGTTCCACAGTCCAGCCCCGAACACTACTAAAAATCTCAAACTCTAAACTCCCAAAAACTATTTAACTCTATCATAATATCCCCTATTTATAACATCAAAATTCTAAAAAAAATACATTTAAAATATTTTTTTAATATGCGGGGGACAAATATGTATGGAGAAAATAAGTAAATATTATGCATGGGGGACATAAATTCTCGAAAACGTAAAACTTGGAACGTGTGCGTCGCTGTTTTTTTTTCAATTCACGCTGCCACGTGTTACGATATGATTCGCTGAAGTCGGGTTTGAAAGACATGCACACATCCTAGCCATTTCTTCTATGATTTGACAGTCCACATTGCATTTGTGGATGACGGCACATGGACTTCTTCTCTCCTGCGCAGAAAATTTAACTTTAATTAATTTCATTTTGACCCACAAATTTAATTCAAATTACATTTTAAACTTTCTTTAATTACAATTAATCCCTTTTCTAATTTAAATTAAATTTTAAACTTTTAATAATTAAAATTAAGCCTGATTTTAATTTAAATTATATTTTAGACTTTTATTAATTGCAATTAAGAACTCTTTTATTTGAAATTATATTTGTGGACATAAATTTGCAATTAAGTATTGTTTTGATTCAAATTATTTAATTTTGTTAAAAATGTATTCCTTAACACATAAAAGGTAAATATTAATTTATTTAACTAAAATTAACCAAAAAAAGTCATGAACATAGCAATTATAATTAATAAAATAGATGAAAATAACTATATAAAATGTAGTTATCAAGTACTGTCAGCAAACTCCTTTCTTGCAAGTTAATTTCATAATGATTCCTTTGTATGCAAAGGAATTTGTTGTACAAGATTTCTTATAAATAAAGGATTATATTATTCAATTGGTAGTGGTATAAATGTCAACTTTCATCAATTATGGATCAAATACATAAGAATCATACTCCTCTACCTAGAAACTATGCACGTTATTTAATCAAGACAAGCAATTAAATAATTCTCTCAAAACTATTTAATTACCTCTATAGATAAATTGTTGGTCACACAATCAATAACACAAAAATCAAATTAAATAATATAATTAAATTGTAATTATAATTGGGGTAAAATATTAGTTCATCGCACGGTGAAAATTGGGTTCATAAGATCCATAGATTAATAAATTAACTACACTTATTGTCCATAAAACTCATATTTTTCATAAAGAAAGACATAAAAATTGATAAAGAAAAGAGTAAAAGAAGAAATACAATCAATCTCTTGAATTGTAATAATAATATACTTTTGAATCTCTACCAAAATTGTATCTCCTTTTGAATTTTTTTATATTTGTCTCTCTTCGTAGCTCTACGAACTGATCAAAATTATGCTAATGATGGCTCATTAGGGTTTATGGGGTGATTAGGGGGTTGAATATAGCTCAAGTGAAATATGGACCATTAGATCAACTTTAGATCAAGGGCTCAGATCAAACAAGCAGAATAAACAATGTCAACCAATCAAAATAAGACATGTGGAATGAGAGAATCAATGGGAATATCAGAGAGTGACACGTTGTAAAGGAGACCGATTCAGGTCAACGATTATTGAGTCAATTCCAGTTGGCATAATGTGATTTACAAAAACAGATGGTGTGGCACGCTATTGGAACCGTTGGACAACTTAGGGTAACGCATAGTGAACGCATTGATCAAACGGAATGAAGTTGAGATGAACATCGTGTTGATACGTGGTGATATGTTGTGGCCCCTCATTCGCCGTGATCAGCAATTGGTTGTCTTTGTTGTCCTGGATTTTGTGTGGCTTTCCCAATCAAGTCCTTTGCTTGCATGGCACCACATGGCATCTCCTGATTAGTCCTGCATTAAAACTTCATAAAATAATCTATAAAGTTCCATAAATTATATTTTTCCCTTTTCACTAAAACGTTTATATTTTAATATTTTTAACCCAAAAATATTATTTATTGAATAAAGAAACACATATTAGGTAAAAAAGTACGCTAATGACTCTACTTTTATAGAGTCATCATTGTCTCAACAAGCTATGCTAGATAAATATACAAATGATAATAACAATCTATACAACATATGTCCTTTGGATAAGTCACACAAACTTATGTTTAAATCCAAACATGTACAAAATTGTCATGCTTTTGATCTCATTGTGGACTTTTCTTGTTCTTTCTACAATTGGGACCAAACATTTCCTACTTATAATGGATGAATTTAGTCATTTTCTATGGATCTATTTTCTTTCTATTAAGAGTCATGTTGAGCACAATTTTATGTTGTTTATGACAATGGTTGAAAGAAAATTCTCAGTTGCTATCAAAGAGGTCCAAACATATAGGGGAGAGGAATTATTATTTCTCACTCATAAGTTACAATCCAAGGAACTTTTGCATCATGTGATATGTTCCTATATCTTTTAACAAAATGGTATGGTGGAGTCTTAACATAGGAGGGTGGTAGAAAAGGAGTTGACCTTACTGTTACAAATCTCATTGTCTACATCAATATGGATTCATGCTTTAAGATAGTTATTTTTACAATTAATGGATTGCCTTCCAAAGTTTTGAATTTTCAATCTCCTTACCAGCTGCTCTATGACAAGACACCGAATTATGCTTTTCTAAGAATTTTTGGGTCCTCTTATTTTTCTTTCACTATAAACTAAATTAAATACAAACTATAACCATGTTCTGTTCAATGTGTCTACCTTGGCTATGCATCACAAAAATGTAGTTATCTCTACCTTGATCCTATTACTAACATGTTGTATATTTCCAAGAATGTCATTTGAGTTTCCTTATTCAAATGTGGTATAAGTAACTGAAAATGTCTCATAAACTGATGTTTTCTTGCTAGATAATTTTCTTTTTCCTCTATTTGTCTCTTTACTTGTGCTTATGCCAACACTGCCTTCCTTTAGTACATTATCAACAGATAATGTTAATTCATCTTACCATCGTACCTCTATCATACAACTCATTGTCTCACCTGCTTTTCCAAATTCAAACTTGCCTTCCTCATCTCCACACTATTGTGGAACCTATTTGCCAAACCAACAACCTCTTCATTTTGGTTTACCTTCGTTACCTCATGCACCTCAGGTACCCTCTTCTATTCCATTCCAGATTAAGCTTCTTATCTACCTTTTAATAACTATCCTATGACTATTAGATCTAAGGTTGGCATTGTTCAAAAGAAAAAAAATTATCTTTCAATGTTACCAATCTTTCTAAACCTTCTTATTTTAAAGAAGCTTGAGGTATTCTTTAATGGGATAATTCCATGAAAGTTGAATTGGTGGCTTTAGTGAGAAACAACACATGGACTTTAGTTCCTAAGCCTATTGACTGCACATCTATCACTACTAAATGGTGTTATAAGGCGAAGTTGAAAAGTGATCCTTCCTTTTACAAGTACAGTCCAGAATAGTTGCACGAGGCTATAAAAAATGGCATTGATTACAAATATACATTTTTTCATGTGGTTAAATCTCAAATAGTTGGTTTAGAACACTTTTGTAATGAATTCATGTTGGGCACTAAAGCAACCTGATGTTAACAATGATTTCCTCAATGGAGTATTGAAAGAGGATGTTTACAAGTATCAAGTTCAAGATTTTAAAGATAAAAATACACTTGATCATATGTACAAACTAAATAAAACCATTTATGGTCTTCAACAAGCCACTTGGACTTGGTTTCACAAACCGTCTTCTTCTTTTTTAGACCTTGGTTTTTTAACTCTAAAATTGATACATCGAGGTTTATACACTAGGAGGAACACAAAGTGACTATTTTATTAGTCTACGGGGATGCAACATCCTTACAAGTAGTGGCACTAACTATTTAGGCACTCGTACATTCATGCTTAATAACTATTTCCCCCTCAAAGATTTATGACATCCTCACTTCTTTGGAAACTTGTTTGTTACTAATATTTCCAATGAAGTGAATGGATGGAACTTGAAATTACTTGATAGATTGGTTACACCATTATATATCCATTATATTAGTAGACTTAGGAGCCCAAATATTAATTTATCAAACAAATTGATTTGATTTCCAAATAAGTTGGGGTAATTTCTCAATTAAAACTGCTTACAAACTAGTAGTTAACACACATTTAAATAAGGCACATCAACATCTTTGGGTCATTCCTTGGAAATGAAAGTTACATGAAAGATTTAAAGTGTTTTTATAAAGAAGCATGAATAACACTTTAGTTGTTAGACATAATATTAAAAGATACATAAGGAATTTGGATTATAGGTGTCATTTATGTATGTAGAACCTGATACTTCCTCACATTTGTTTCGAAGATGTAAATTACTACATGGGAGATGGAACAATGGGCAACATGCATTATTCTTAATAAATTAATCAATTTGGAATATTAGGAGTACATGTCAATTATACTGAATCCTCTAGATGGTCCTATAAGGAACATAAATGACAAAAAAAAGAATTCACCTTAGTAGTAACCCTCACCATGATAGTAATATGGACCATCAGAAACAATCTCCTCTTCAATAATATTCAACCTAAATGAAAATGAACAATGTGTTATAAAGGAAACTCAACTTGCTAGATAATTTTTAAAGAAATGGTAGAAATCATTATATGGTTGGATCAAGTTTAATTTTGATGCAGCAATTCAAAACAATATATTCTCATTAGTAGTAATAGAAATTTTTTTTTCTTCTAATGTACTTGAAATTTGATGTAAATTATTTAACACTATAGATACATAATATGAGGAAGCTAAAGCCTCGACAATGACTACAAGTTCGATTACCAACATTTGGCTTTATTATAGTAGGGGTGATTGTATGAATGGGATTAAATGTATCAACAAGTTGACAATTAGGCTTTATGGACTTCAACTTCATACTTGGATGAAGTTTTCCCATTATTATCAACATTTGTAGATTTTTTCAATCCGATCGATTCCAGTTGAAGGAAACTCCATAGCTCATGAAATTGCACAATGATCTCTACATAATCTTAATGATGGGTCTTTTTAAGTCACTGATTTCTCCATAATATCTATAATTTCATTGATTTAGAGGCATATAACTACAACAATTTTACTAATAATGTTATATCTGAAAGTTTGTTTAGTTATGGATCTAAATATTTAGTGAGTAAAATTATGGTAACTTAAAATTTCATAACCAACCAAACAACCAATCACTTGTACGTATAGTAATGTGGAAATAAAAATATCAACAGACAAGGTTTTTAGAAGGAAACAACCTAAGCCACACAAATTACTTAAGAAGAAAACCATCCATCCATCAAACCATCTAACTATCCACTATGAAAAATAAGTATCTAGTTACAAGGTTAGGACTCACACTACCTACCTAGATAATGCCTCTAAGTAACCTACTTATAAGCCATTTCTTTCATCATAGTCTCTAGAAGATAGGCATTTGGATCCATACCAACTTTCCAAGAAAATCGAGTCCCATGAGTTAATCGAACCTGCACCACTGTCACCTAAAAAGTTAGCATAAAAACACAAGTGCAAGTGTGTGTTCTAGAGAAGATTCAATAATGACCAAACCTAACTAGTTTATTTAAATAATATATCATATAAATTGAAAATGACTAGCAATACTAGAAAAATCACTTAAAAGCATAATAACTCAATCATTATTATAGGCATGTTAATCCATAAAAAAACTACAAATGTTTGATAAATGAACTTAATGAAAAAAACTACTTTAAAACTTTTAGTAAAACAAAAGAGAATAAAAGATTAAGAGAATAAGCACAATTAAGCTCCTATGTGGTTTGTTTAATTGTGTGCTTAGTTTTGTATTAATAGAATATTTTGAAGTACATGAGGTTAAAATATAATTACTATATTGTCTACAAAATCAGTTGAAACAATTTTAAGAGATAAGGAAAATATAGTAAATGGCCAATCCAAATCGTAATAGAAATACAATTTAAAATTAGATAACTGGTTACTCAATTGATTGAGTACATAAGTCATTGATCGAATGTAGTCTCGATTGATCCAATCAAAATTTAATTAATTATTCAATTAGTGGATTGATCCAGTGATTTAACTCGATCTATCTAGTTCTTAGTCGATCGAGTAAATCCATCGATGTATCTAGTCATGTGTTAAAATTAATTCAATCATGTTATATTGCTAGATCAATCAAGTGGCCTAATTTCACATTATCCCTATTGTGTCTAATATGCAATCTAACGTGCCAAAGAATAGAAAAATACCTGATACGTGACCATTGGGGCTCGATAGTTTCTTTGTCTTGAAAAATTTCTTCAAAGACACACCTAGAAACTAAAATTACAATTATATATTTTGTTTCACGAATATTTCCAATACTAATATAAACCTAACAGTATTTCCCTTTACCATATTCATGTGACAAAATTTTTTTCTCATCACATAACACTCATAGGAAAATTACATTTTTACATAGTGGTAATATCCTATTATGTGGTGGAACTATCATCGCTTAATTCTCGAAAGCTCATGTGTACACTAAAAAACAAAAACAACCAAACAACTTGTCTGGAAAGACTAGTTGTTTATTAATTCAGTGTAATATCACTCACCCTATATGTGATATTAAAAAAACAATTTCAAAGTTGAAGTTTCCATTTTTATAAATTATCGTGTTTTCAAATTTTAGCCAAATTTCTAAATTATATTTCCTATGATGTAGTGGAACTATCTTCGCTTGATTCTTGAAAGCTCATGTGTACGCTAAAAAACAAAAACAACCAAACAACTTGTTTGGAAAGACTAGTTGTTTATTAATTCACTATAATGTGACTCACCCTATATGTGATATTTAAAGAAAACAATTTCAAAGTTGAAGTTTCCCTTTTTCTAAATTATCGTGTTTTCAATTTTTAGCCAAAATTCTAAATTTTATTTCCCCCTTTTAGTGATATGAATAGAACAAAATAAAATGTTGTAAAAAAATTCAAATGCAGTAAGAAAAAGAGAAAGTATAAACATTTAGATGTAGTCAGATCAGTGAATTCATAAATAATAGTCAAGTACATCGCAATCAAAAAATCATCAAGTAAGCATGAAAAACATTAAACACACTAATCATCAAATCATAAAAGTAAAAAACTACACAAACAAAGTAACAAAAATAAATCACCAAGTTTCCCAATCTTGTCCGTACATCATTTTCAAATATTTCCTAACAAGAACATTCAGGGCCAAAAATATCCTCATCCCCGAAGAAATCATTTGTATCTCTTCTATCATAAGTACTAGCTTTGGTGGGAAAAAACATCCATAGAGGAGTCCAATCCTTGAGTTTGTAATATGAGATCGATTGATAATCTCATTCTAAATTATTGAACCTACATCAAAAGCAATCCCCTTTTCAATGTAGTACACAATTTTTTGAAGTAGGAGACCAATCTTAGCAGTGTGTGTGGAAGGTAATGTTGGCACAAATGATTTTCTTCAATGCCCGATAAAGAGTGTGAAATCACTAGGGATAAATAGTCGTTATGTACTAAAGCTGATATTTGTTGAACCAGATAGTTCGGTAAGTAGATTTTTAACAAAAATAATAAACTGATCTATCTTAAATTCTAGGTCATCTATATTTGTGATAGATAAAAAATTATTGATTATCTGAGATGAGATATCAATTGTGTTATTCCTAACAAAAATGTTGTAACTCATCGGCCTGGGGTTACAGATGTTGGAGTCAATGTTGGCATATAATTCTCGTATTAGGGCCAATTAACACAGTTTAATAGGGGTGGACATGCATGCCTAACCTAGAGCCCTAATGGTTTGGGTTATACCAACTTCATGGAACTCACTCCATGTAATCCCACGTTCGTATAAAATATGATGTCGAGAGAAGAAAGTATTATACCTCGATTTAGATTCCTCATCCCACCATTGGGTTGAGAAAGGAGCAGAACCACCTAGAGGTAGTTCACATCACCTCGTTGACATTGCAGAAACGGAGTAGAAACCCAAGATGATCGAAAAATCCCTCTTATCAAAATTGACCAAATAGATGAAATTTCCCCAAATATTTGTAGAAAAAGGATCAATAAAAAATTCTAAAAGAAGTTTGGTGGGAAAATGTGAGAAAAAGGGAATTAGGATTTTTACAATTTTTGCACAAATTAGAAAATGTTTTTTGAAAGATTGATGTTAGAAAAGTGTGTAGCTAAAAATTCTAAGTGATTTTGTTGAGATTTTGGATGAAAATAAAAAATTTATCTTATGAGGGGAGGGGGGTTAGGGTTGTGTGGAGGAGTAGAGGGGAAAAAAGAACTATATTTGAAGTGAGCACGATCCATCAATCAAGAATAGTGTTGATCAATCAATGTTCAAGGCTCGATCAATATAGTTCATACTCGGTCCTAAATCAATCAACCTTCAAAAATCATAAAATTTCCAAAAACTCCCACTTAGTCCTACAATTACTTGAAAATCCCAAATAAACACAAAAATAAAAAAAATTATTATTTTTTATGTATATATATATTTGAATAAAGGCAGTAGGTTTATTCAACTATGAATATTACTCAAATAATCAATTCTAAAATATGAAATAAAAATTGTGCTTTAATAAAATTAGATTATTGATAGCATGCATAAGTATTCCTATAAAGTACATACATATTTTTCATCAGATATAGGGATATATTGACAATTTATCAAACCAAAATAAATGTTGAATTGCAATAGTATGTCAATTTCTTCATTTTTGATTACTTATGAAAAATTAAAAGTAAAGAGTATCACAAATCATGCTAAAAATTTCGTTTAAATCAAACTTGTACATAAGAAAAACTTTCTTTACTAAGAGAGCACTTTATTTTATTTTTTTGGGTATTCCCTCTCAATAATATTTATCACACTTATTTTCCTATAGTCTTTTTAAACGAGGGAAATGATTATATAATTTTCTCTTTGCATAATTATTTGTGACTCTTTCTTTTTGTACATCAATTATATATAATTTGTTTGTTTATTTATTTCCTTTATCACTTTAATTTTTAAGAAAATATGCACAAGCTAATAAACCTAGTATGATGACTTTCACATTAGTTGTAAGGTACCTATCTTCCCTCACTACGGTAGCTTTCACACATCACAATACGTAGCTTTCTCAAAACTAGATATCTCTATATATAGTAGCATTTCATATAGTGAAAGATAGAGTTTAGCCATAGTTGTTATAGTTAAGGTTATCTCAAATCCTAAAATCTCATATAATTAATTATAAATTTCATACTCGATATACTTATGTATTCAGTGAGTGTTTGAGTGAGTTCTTTTTAACATCGACCACCATATATAATAAAAAGCATATATGCACAGAACAATATCCTCAATTACACAATAAATAATTAATCAAAATAAATCTGATTTTATAAAATATTTATTATTTTGTTCCAAAATAGTATTTGAGTTTATTTCATTATTAGAACAATAATGCTAACCATTATTTTTTTGGAATTTTAATGACAAAATTTAAATAACCTAAAACAAATAAATTCAAAATCCAAAATATTATTTTAACAAATCAAACTAAAAGACTCACCTAAGATCAAACAAGCATAGAATTATAATTCCTAGGTGAAATAGAGATGGTGACATGACTTGAAAACATACTATCTTTCCTAACCCAATATTTCTTAAATTTTGGTTTCTCTATATTTTTGGGTTTGGAATTAATAGAATTAGTTGCTTTTGACTTTTGCTTAAGTTTATTCTTATTTTTTCTTTTTATTAATATTATTTTTCATCATTGGTAGAGATGCCTCATACATGTATGAATGATGAAAATTATTTCCATAATATCTACCATGAAAGACATTGTTATATCATATAATCTAGCATAGAATTCAGAAAACGTCTCATCTTCTTTCATCCTAATGATCTTAAATTAGGTACTAATTAAGCATGCAAAGGTTTTTTTGTTTAACTTGTGAGGTACCTTCATGGGCAACCTCCCAAATATCCCAAGTATACTTAGCAATTTCAACATGAAAAATACGATGAAACTCATTAGAAAACACATCATTAAAAATATCATTAATACCTTTTTGATTCCAGTTACTATCAATTTTATCTTTATTGGTCTAGTCTTTCATAGCTTTAAAAGTAATAATACTCTCTTCGGTAACAGTAGGTGGTTCCTAACATCTTTCATCTATATACCATATAAAGGATTTTATACGAGCCTTCCAATAGTGGTAATTAGACCTATCAAAGTAAGGTGCACGAGTTGTAGACAAACCCTTTCTTAAGTAATCCATAACAAGATCCTAGGCATTCTAAGTGTACCTAGTGACCACTCTGTTGCCAAATGAAAGTTTGTTTAGTTATGGATCTAAATATTGAGTCAGGGAAAGTATGGTAAATTAAAATTTCATAAGGGGCTAAACAATCAATTATTTGTATATAAATGTAATATGAAAATAAAAATAGCGACACATGAAATTTTTAGATGGAAATAACCTAGGACACACCAATGACCTAAGAGGAAAACCACTGGTCCACATTATTACCTAACTATCCACTATGAAAAACAAGTATCTAGTTACAAGGAGAGCACTCAAACTACCCATCCAGATAATGCCCCTAATTAACCACCTTACAAGCCACTACTTTCATCATAGTCTTTACAAGATAGGCATTCAAATTCGTACCAACATTTTGACAAACTTAAGTCCCACAAGTTAATTAAACTTGCACAGTTCCCACCTGAAAAATTAGCACATAAATACAAGTGCAAGCGTGTGTCCTAGAGTAGATTCAATAATGAACAACCATAACTAATTGATTTGAACAATATATCAAATAAATCGAAAACAACTAATAACTCTAAAATAATCAGTTAAAAGCATAATAACACAATTATTATTGTAGGTATGTTAATCCATCAAACATAACCACAAATGTTTGTTAAATTAACTCGATGAAAAATCCTACTTGAAAACTTTTAGTAAAACAAGAAAGAGAATAACAAATGAAGAGAATAAGCACAATTAAGCTATTGTGTGGTTAGTTTCAATTGTGTTCTTAGGTTGTATTTATAGAATATTTTGAAAGACAAGGTTAAAACAAAATTACAATATTATCCATAAAATGAGTTTAAAAAACTTTTAAAAAATAAAGACAATACAATAAAAAGCCAATCCAAATCGTAATAGAAATACATTTTAAAATTACATAACTAGCTACTTGATCGATGTTACCAAGTCCTCGATCGATAGAGTACATTGGTGGATCGATCAATTGTAGTCTCTATTGATCTGGTAAACATTTAATTAATTATTGAAGAAGTAGGTTGATCCTGTGATTTAACTCGATTGATCTAGTCCTCGATTGATAGATCGATTGAGTAAATCCCTCTATCAATCTAGTCATGTGGTAAAATTAATTTATTTAGGTTATATTTCTTAATCAATCCAATTATTACTTGATCGATCGAGTGGTCTAATTTCACATTGTCCCTTTGTACTTAACATGCAATCACATGTATGAGAATAGAAAAATACTTGATATGTGACTATTGAGTCTCCATAGTTTATTCAATTTGAAAAATTCCTCTAAGATAAATGTTGCGTGTTTTTCAACACACAAAAACGTGCAAGTATACACGGTCACAAGTAATAAAATTTGTAAGTAAAGTATCGTTCCCACGGAGATTTGTTACTATAGTTTGTTGATTACTAAAATTGTCTCAATCTGATTTTATTCAAAACGTACGTTGATTGTCAAAAATGTAAGAAAAGAATTTAAAAACAAAATAAAAGAAATCTAGGATTGCAATTTTTCACCAAATTCATCAACTCAAATCATTTTATTTTCTTTTGATTTATATTTTTTTAGTACATTTAATTTGTCAACCGAAAACTTCTATTTTTATTCATACATCTCTTCCGAGCTCCGTACAAACACACCTCGTTAAATTAATTCACTATATCTCTATGAGAATTAAATTCACCGAAATTCATTACGTTTTAAGTTTTCAAATGGCCACACATACAATTAGGGTATATTCCTATCCTTCATCATACATGTCATTCTATTTACGAGCAATATACACACGAATGCCTCTTCCAAGTTTATTCATGTGCTACAGATCGTTTTGATAAGATTCGTAAATAATCAAAAAGCATTAAGCACAAAATAGAACGAACAAATCGAATGTCTTATAAATCTATCAAAAATAATTAAAATAAAAGCATCATAAATTTAGTTCAAATGCAACCTTAGAAAAATTAAATTACTTCATAAAATTAAAATAAAAATTACAACACATACAGAAAATTAAGATGAAGAAGAAGGAAAATTAAAACAATACATAGAAGAAATATTTGGCACACGCAGAACACAACAAAAGCCAAAAATGGCTTCTGCGTGTTCCACAGCCAACACACAAACACCCCAAAAATTACAAACTCAAAAAAACTTCTTAAAACTATCCTCTTGTCTCCTATTTATACCCAAAAATAATATATCTAAAATATTACATTTTTTTATTTTATTTTTTATAAAACGCGTAATAATATTTTTATCAAAAAATTAAATAACGCGTATCGAAAATCGAATCGAAAATATTAAATAAATTCACGCGTGAGACAGGGGCGCCGATTCTGCATTTTTTAATTCATTATGGGTGCCACGTGTCAGCGTCTGATTCGCTGAAAGGAATTAACGCGGACACGTGGCAGCTTCTCATTGGACGCTGGAAACGACGCCGGTGACAACAAAGCTTGGAGAAAACGGCCACATACGGGTGCGATCGTGCGCTTTCGCACTCATCGTAACATGCCACGTGTCATTACATGATTGGCTGAAAAATAGAGTGGGACACGTGGCAGTTTCTGATTTGAGGAAAGGATCCAGAGTGAACACGTGGCCGATTCTGACTGGAGGAAAATCTGGTTGCACGCTGAGATCAGCGCACAGGATCAGAGGTGCGCGTACAATGGGGGACAGCGGCTGACGCGTCAGAGAAGTGGGTCCCACGTGCACGCCGGCCTGCGCGGCAGGTGGGCCCCACTCGGGCACCGAGCCGCGTAAAAAGAACCTGCACCCACGTGATCTGGTCGTGCGTGAATGGAACGTGCGGATCTCAACCGTTTCTTCTTTGATCGGACGGTCCACGTTTCGCGCGTGCATGTTGGCGCATGGTCTTCTCACCTGCGCAGAAATTTAAACTTTAATTAATTGGATTTTGGCCCACAAATTTATTTCAAATTACATTTTCAACTTTCTTTAATTATAGTTTAGCCCTTTTCTAATTTAAATTAAATTTTTAAACTTTTAATAATTAAAATTAAGCCCGAATTTAATTTAAATTATATTTTTGACTTTTATAAATTGCAATTAAATACAATTTTATTTGAAATTATATTTTTGGACCTAAACTTCCAATTAATTAAGTTTTTCGATACAAATTATTTAATTTTATTAAAATATATAAAAAACAGTAAATACTAATTTATTAAACTAAAATTAATTAAAAACATTGAAAACATAGCAATTATAATTAATAAAATAGATGAAAATAACTATATAAAATACAGTTATCAATAAACCTAGAAATTAAAATTACGATTATATATTTTCTTTAACAAATATTGCGAATACTAATTTTTATTCAATAAGCCGACCTAATTTTTTTTATTTTTTATAACAAGATGAAATAGATTTTTATTGGAATAGATATGATTCACAAAAATATATAACGCTTAAAATTGAATGTACTAGCATCAATAATATATGAGAGCTTATTTTTTATAACTATTGTTAATTTATTATTTAATTAATAAATAAAAATTATTACTTAAAATAAATAAGACTTAAAATAATTAACCAAAAAATGATAATTATTTATGTTACTTAATATAAATAACCTTGTATAAAAAGATAAGTAATTATAATATAGAAAGTTGTCTATATTTTAGCTACTAATAATTTATTATTTTATTTAATTGATAAAAAAAATAAAGCTTAAGATAATTAACTAAAAAAATGATAATTGTTTATGTTATTCAAGAAAAATAACTTGTATGAAAAAAGATAAATAATTATTTTCTAGATAATTTTCAATATTTTAGTTACAAATAATTTATTACATTATTTTATATAACTTAAATGATAAAAAAAATAAGACTTAAGATAATTAACTGAAAAATGATAATATTTTATGGGCCTAGAATCTATTAGGAAATATGGACATAGGAGAAGTTGAATAAATGAATGATGATTCTACTAAAATTAAAAGATATATTACAAAAGAGCATTACAAGACAAAACTAAATTATTTGTTTTCTTTATTAAAGTAACTTTAAAAAAGTACAAATCTTATAAGTATGTGAAGTGTGGCTCATATGTTGGAGACATGCCCTAGATAAGATGTCCAATATGGGTCTCTGCCTACTTTTAAGTAGTGGAGGTTATTTTTTTCATCTTTAAGTTGTTTTAATCAAATGCTACCACTTGGATATCACTTTCAGAGGGTTCTAGATCTAGTTTTTCATAATTACCGTTAGAGTTGTTAGAAACTGAGACAAATAGTTTTCTAAGTTTTTAGAAATGTAATTCTCATTGTCTCCCCTCAGTTTTAATTGTTGAGCAAGTGAATATGGTTTAGTTTTTCCTTTAATATATTTAGTAGGAACAATTTTTAGAGATTGAAAGATCTCAATAATTTGAATGTCCTAAAAAGCATAAGGTGAGGTTTTATTCCACCAACGAGCAAAGGATTGTCTTGTGAGTAAAGGAATGATTCATGAAATTTAATTTCATAATCCCATTTTATTATCCATGAAATTTTTTATGAAGACACGAAGAATATTAATGCATGATCTATGTCCACAATCAAATTATTCGAACTGGTCATATGCCTTTAAGACGTTCTCAGGGAAGATGTCCCATATTGGTGCAAAAAAATGAAAACCAATTTGGATAATCATGGAAAGCAATGTAATCTTCAATTTTAAGTTGAATGTACCATGTGTGAGCCTTCTTTGAATTTTTATAAAATAATGTTTGATCCCAGGTTTGGATGTAATATGCTTCTCATATTATGAGTTATTTTAATGGATTCTATTTCTTTTAGAATTAATTCATAAAATTTCCTAGTTTTAGGGACTGTATAAGGATGTAAATTATTATTAAGATATAATGAGGTTACCTGATTAGGGGTTTTGTTAACATCTTCATTTTATATGGACAAAATCTGTTTGCTTAAGATTTCTTCAAACCCATCCCTTTTAGGGAGTTTAGAAGAAGATCGTTGGACATTACTACTTAATGGAGAGTGCAATGCAACCCTCTTGTAGTTTTCTTTGGCTTTCATCTTCTTCGTGGCCTTGGAGATATTCTCTACTCACAATATTTGTAATGGAGATCAAGGTGCTGAACAAGTTGATGTTCCCAAGTGCTAACCAATATTCTCAAGATCCTACAAATATTCTTATGATTTTACACAAGGGATACATTTGGAATATCAAATTAGATGCAAGTTAAATTTTAAGAAGTAATTTTTGTTTTAGTTATTCATGAGCTTTTTATGTTTAGAAATTTTTGTTTTAGTGAATTGTATGCTTTTTTATTTTATGTATTTTAGTCTTTTATTTTTTAAGGTTGGATTAGGCCCAATCCATAAATAAATAGGCCCACTATGCCTATTTCATCTCAGGTTTTTTATTTTAGGATTTATTGCATATAAAGAAGAAGTGCTATGTAATTTGGAGAGAAGAACAAATATCATTAATGAAAGGTCTATTTCATAAAGATTTTGCTTTGCCTTCTTGTGTTCATGATTGAATGCTTGAATTCGACTTATCAAAGAGAGTGATCATCCTTTATGGCATCTCATGATTGAGTTTTTAAAGATTTTGTTTTCTTAGGGTTCTAATATGATCATCTTCAACACATTTTTAGAAATTCAATCATTCCTATTCCTTTGAGTTTGTGGGTTCCTATTGTTATTTTCCTAGAGGGTCCATATCATTTGGTATCAGAGCCTTGGTTGTTGAATTTTGAACAAATGAGTTTTGAAAAAATGAAAACGTAGAAACGACACACTTTCCAGTCAATTTTGTGTCTCCTAAGCGTGTTTGAATATTATTTTTGATGAAATATTTTGTCCCCTACTTTTACACGTGTAATTTTAAAAAATACATATATTTTGTGATGTATTTTTTTAAGAGAGTTGTAGCTATATATAGGTGATTATTGCAATAAAATTAGGGTGTTGGACAGAGGACTATGGAACACGCAGAAGCCATTTTTTGGGTTCTGTTGTGTTTCTGCATAAACGAAATTTTAATTTTCTTTGTGTTGTTGTTCATCTAATATTCCTTAAATACTTTAGTATTTTCGTTTTGTAATTTTAATTTTTGTTATGAACTAATTTAATTTTTCTAGGGTTGTTGTGTAGCTAAATTTATGAAGCTTGGATTTAATTATTTTGGAATGATTTGTGAAATGTTTTTAAGTTTTTTATTCTATCTGTGCTTAATGCTTTTGATTATTGGAAAATTTATCAATTGATATATGGAACTTAAATAAACTTGGAAAAGACATTTTTGTGTGTATTGCTCGTGCTTAAGATAACATGTATAATAAAAGTAGAGGAACTTACCTTTATTGTATGTGTAGCTATTTGAGAACTTTGAACTTAATGAATCTTGGTGAATTTAATTCTCATAGGAATATAGTGAATTATTTTAGCGAGATATGTCTATATGGAGCTCAGAAGAGATATATGGATAAAATTAGGAGTTCTCTCTTGAGAAATTAAATTCAACAATATAAATCAAGAGAAAATAATATAATTCGAGTGGATTAATTTGGTGAAACTACAATCCTAGAATTTTTTTATTTATTGTTAAAAAAATTAGTTATTAAAACTCCCATCAACTTTCTATTGTTTGGATAAAATCATATTGAAATAATTTTAGTACTTGATGAATAATAGTAAACAATCTCTATGGGAACGATAACTTATAATTTTATTACTTGTGACCATGTATAATTGCACGTTTTCATGTTCTCTTAAAGAGATAATAAGTTTTTGGCTATTGTTGCTTGTGAAGCTTTATTTGTTTGGTTGATTGAAGATATTTTGCTTTTAATGGTGATTTATTTTTATTTCTTTGGTTTAAATAATGCATAGCTCCTTGAAAATTTTGAATATTGTCTAAGTTTGTGTATAATTTTTGCATATGTTTCATTTTTACAAGAATATATATTTATGAGCACTAGTTTTGTTGTTTGAGTTGTTATGCTAATTTAGAGAAGGTTTATGTGAGTATGCAATTCGATTGATATTTTTTGGTGTGACAGTTCTTAGCATTTGTTTCATTTTCTCTCGAGGCGAAATCCTTGATATCACTTAACTAAGAAAATGATTTAGGCCATCTTTGGATCGTTTGAGCCTTTCTATCTACTTTCACATGTTTTATCCATAGTATACCCCTTTTGAGCTTCGAAGTTTATATATATATATATATATATATCTCCTATCAAAAAGCCTAGTAAAAAAAATTATATATGTATAGATATATCCATTTTCCTTATCTCACTAACATGTGACTATTGTTAGTAAATTTCTAAAGATATATCGGAAAAAAGGATAATGAAAAGAAAAAAACAGAAAAAAAGAAAAAAAACAATGATTATTGCATGTGAAGTTAAATCACAAATTGGAAAGTATTCATTGAGATGTTAAAAGGTATCTTGTTTCAATCCTAAAATGATGTGTTTAGGAAATTTTTTAGCCAAATATTAACTTTTATCCTACCTTTACCTAAGCCATATATTACAAGCTTAATAAAGTCCTATTGATTTTTGGTTGTGTTTGTCTACATTAGTGGAGAGAGAAATGAAAAATGACCTTATGAGATTTGTGATTTCATTAAAAATTAATTGCGTCCAAATTTGCATAAAATCATCCGGATTTCATGTGATGAAATATGAAAAGACTTCACACACACAAGAAAATTGATTGTGAAAATGTAACATACTTTTAAATTTATTTCAATGCTTAGATAAAATTCTTGTATTTCTTTGAATTATGTTATTTGAAATTACCAAAAAGAAATGTTTTGAAAATCACTATTTTAAATGCATGTATCCTAGTTTTATTTCTTTCCTTTTGCTCGAGGACTAGCAAAATCTTAAGTTTGGGGGTGTGATAACTGTATATTATACAGTTATTTTTCTCATTTTATTAATTATAATTGTTATGTTCTTAATATTTTTAGTTAATTTTAATGTATTAAATTAATATTTACTATTAGTTTTTTAAAGAATGTATTTAAAAAAAATTAAAGAATTTGAAGTGAAAAAAGACTTAATTGCAATTGTTTTTACTATTCATGAATGGTAAGTTTTTAATTTTTTTATTTCAAATTTTCTATTTTTTTTACTATTCATGAACGATAATGTTTTTTACTTCAAATTTCAAATTTGCAAAATTATTTTATTATTAACGATATAATTTTTTTTTTTTTAATTTCAAATCATTAATTTTTTTATTTATTATGAAATTTGAAATTTGAATTTTTTTTATTTATGAACGTTAAATTTATTATTATTATTTTCTTTTTTTTGTATTATTTTTTTTATTCATGAACGATAAGTTTTAATTTTTTTTTACTTCAAATTTCAAATTGCAAAATTATTTTACTATTAACGCTATAATTATTATCAATTTTTTTATTTATTATGAAATTTGAAATTAATTTTTTTTTCTTTTTTTTTAATTATTTCAAATTTTTTTAAAATGTTTTTTGTTATTCTTATTTTTTACTATTCATAAACGCTAAGTTTTTTTTATTTTTTTTTATGAAATTTGAAATTTGAAATTTTTTATTTTTTATTTTTAACTCAAAATAAAAAAAATCACAATTATTTACATCACAAAAAGTTTTTAAAATTTTGATAAAAAAATTTAAAATCGCTATTCCTTCCCGAGGAACGGCGCCAAAAACTTGATGAGTAGAACTGGCATCGCCGATCCTGCCAATACTTTAGTTTTATATTTATAAAACTCTAGCAAGTACACGAAATATTTCATAGAAAATGATAAGTATACTCCCAAGGTCGATCTAAGGAAGGAATGTATGTGATTTTGAATTTATTATTCAAACTTTTTAAAACGAAATTAAATCCTAAATATGCTGTCACGATATTTTGGGTTTTGTGTTTCTAATCTAATAACATAAAAATAAACACAGATAAAGATTCAATAAATATTTATGCAAATTTTATTATTTATAATAGTAGAGTATTTATGGATATAATAACTAAGTTAATTATGCTTGCTCATATTATTTAGGTTATTAAAGATATAAATTGATATTTATTGATTCTCTCTTTTTTATATGAATACCTCCTTTGGTGAGGTTAGATATTCTTTATTAACTAAACAAATCAATTAACACCTATGGTTGGGGTTGATAAGTAATTTGGTTAATTAAATAATTTTCTTTTTCTAAGAGATTGAAAATGAACCATTTAAATGCCACATTTAGTGGGGTTAGAAAGTTTAAACTTTATTCAAGGTGTCCAAATTAAACCTAATAATTTAATTATCCGAGTACTAACTTTCAAGTTTTAAAACCACTACTGAAAAAATGTTGTCAATACATTTTCACATAAGAATTCTTATAAAAACATTTGAAATAGAGCTTCACTCTAACTACCGGGAGATTGTACCAACAAATAAAAGAGCACTACTCTAAATTAGTCCGGATAACTAAACCTTAAAATCTAATTTTCAGATTTAAGTTTGTAATGAAAAATAATATATTTCTCTCTAACATTCTTCATATAAAATCTTGAATAAAAATAAAATCAATTCATTTTAGAGATTTTTACCTATTTAATATTTCGCAAGCATAACAACGTTATTATTATATCATGTTTACAAACAGCCAGCAAAGTTAAGTTTAATCACAGACAAATTAAATATAACATGTAAGAATAAAACATAAAAAATAACTGTAAAAAAATAAAATCCTTAGAGTAATTTGTTGCTATTCATGTTGCTAGAAAACCTCTAAACGGAATTTGCGCTCCCATTTATTGAATCGAAAAGCAAATAAATTACAAAAACATAACTAGTTCTTCTCAAAAAGAGAAGAACTCTAAAGCTAAGAAAAACTAACTAAGAAAAACTTAAAAACTAAGAAATGAGAGAAAGAAAGAGAAGAGAAGATGTGTTTTCAGGTGTGCTTAGTTATGAAGAGAATGAGGGTATTTATTGGTGAGGAAATGAATAAAAAGTGGGTGAAAAGAGATTAAAAATGAAGGAAACGCATAGTAGGTGAAGATGACATCAGCTGACATCAGCGGGTAGGTGGCGCGCGTGGATTTGGGCGCAGATGGGCAGTGGCACGCACAGGTGTAGGAGGAAAGTAGTAAGGGTGCGCGTGGAGCACGTAGATAGGAAATGCAGCATGCGTGGGATCGGGTGCGCGTTGGCTGGCGCAGCTGGGCGGCTGTGTGTGCAATTTCCTTCTTTTTGACCCATTTTGTCCAATTTTTCCATATTTGTTGAATTTTCCTCATTTAATTTTGAATATATTTGTGATGTATTGCCTCCAGTATTCCTCTTTGAGTCTTTAAGTTACGTTTTTAAGCGAAAATACGTGAAAAACAATAAAAATACCAATGATTCCGAAAAAGACAAATTTATAAATATATGATAAAATCATATAAATATATATATATATTTAATCAATTAATGTGCATAAAATCATGGTAATTTTAGTTCTTTTTGAGCACTCATCACTAGCCCTTGCAATTTTCTATATATATCCCTATAGTCATGGCTAGGTATGAACCTCTTATGTATCACCAATTTCATCTCTTCCCATGACCGAATAGGTCTCTCACCATTTCTTTGCCTATTGACCACCAACTGATCCCACCATATACCAATATAATATATAAATTCTACGGCTACTAGTTTTACTTTCTTCTTCTCGAAGTAATTATGATAATCAAGCATATGCTCAACCTTTCTTTCCCACTCCAAGTATAACTCAGGATCCTTCTTTCCTTGAAATGGCAGAATTGTCATCTTTATACTACCTATATTGCTATCTTCTTTGTAGTTAGTCTTTATATCCCATTTATAATTGGTTCTCTCTTCCACATTGGAATCTGCTTCTTCTTCCTCGAACTCATGTCTTCTATGTCTTCTTCTATGTGATTGAGAATCGGAAGAGGATTCTAAATCATCCAACCTTGCATTCATCCTCTTAAATTGGTCATGAACAGATTTGATGAAAAATTTCAATTCAATATCTTGTGCTCCTACTCCCTTACTCATGTTGTCAACCTGTTAATAGTCCTTTTTTCACACTATTTTCCGCTCTTTTTTCAAACTATTTATTTGTTTTTTTACTACAAAAGCTCATGCTAACCCTCTTTGTGTTATTAAAAAAATCAAAGAATTCAACTAATCTCAAGAAGTAACCATTTTATGGGTAACAATCTCTAAATTCAGAATTTTTAAAGAACTTAATGGCAAAGTATGACAAAAGGAAAGTCCAAAGAAGACTCTAAAGAAAGACTCTTGAACAAGGAGGACTCTAAAGAAACACTCTTGAAAAAGGAAGACTCTATATAAGGACTCTTGACCAAGGAGGACTCTAAAGAAAGACTCTTGGTCAAAGAGGACTTAATAAGATGAATCTCAACCAAAGAGGACTCTAAAGAAAGACTCTTGCACAACAAGAACAAAATAAAGGAAACCAAATTTCAATAATAACAAGAAAACTCAACAAGAAAATAAGAGTTAGATTCTTTAACAATCTACTACTATGTTCTTCTTTTCTTATTCTTCTTCTTCTTCTTATTTTTTTATTTTTTTCTGCTGCTGCTGCTACTTTGAATATAAAATTCACAAAAAAATTCGCAACCCTAATGAGCAAGAACCGAAAACAACACAAAAAGCGGCGACAAATCTTTATCCCCTTGGTAAGTGATCTAAACGATGGAATTTGGGGTCAAAAAAGGTATTGAACGCTGAAGATAAATATTTTGAATTATAGGAATTGAAATGAGCTTTAATTTGATATATTATATTAGTTATTTCGGTATCCGAGTCCAAAGTTATGGCTATTTAAAGTTGCAACTACGATTTATCAATTTCTTTTTTTGAAATTGCAAACAACAACCCTCTTCTCCTTTTTTTCGTTTTTTTAAGAACAAAGATTATTGAACACATAAAAATAAAGAATCAAGAAAAATATTCAAAGAATTCGAAGAAAAATTCAAAACAAAATCCAAATACGAAAACAACGCCAACAAGATTGAAAGAAAATACAAGACTCAAAAGGACAAAAAAAAATTTCTTTTTTTGTGATTTGTGACTCAAGAATGCATAAAACAATCAAGAACATAGAAAATAATCAAAGGACGAATTTTTTTGTGAAATATAAAATTTAAAACAAAAATAGACGAACATAGATAACCTATTTTCAACGATCAATTGAACTAATACCAAATGATGCAGATCTTTTAGGCAAACAACCTAGAAATCCACGAAATCATAGCAATAGAATCGATTGATTTGCTAAGTAATTGTAATATAGAAGGTTGCCTATATTTTACGTACTAATAATTTATTATTTAATTTATATTACTTAATTGATAAAATAAATAAAACTTACGATAATTAATAAAAAAAATGATAATTGTTTATGTTATTCAAGATAAATAACTTGTATGAAAAAATAAATAATTCCATTCTAGATAAATACCAATATTTTAGCTACAAATAATTTATTACTTAATTTTATATAACTTAGTTGATAAAAAAATAAAACTTAAGATAATTAACCAAACAATGATAATATTTTACATTACTTAAGATAAATAATCTTTTATAAAAAAAGATAAATAATTTATATGTAGATAATTATTAATATTTTAGCTACTAATAATTTATTACTCTATTTTATATTACTTAGTTGATAAAAAATAAGACTTAAGATAATTAACTAGAAAAAATTATAATATTTTATGTTACTTAAGATGAATATTCTTGTATAAGAAAGATAAATAATTCAAATCTATATAATTGTCAATATTTTAACTAATAATTTATTACCTAATTGATAAAACATACAATTTTTAATGAAACTATATAATAACTACATATAGTAGTAGTTATTATTTTAAAATATATGAGTAATTTTTTGAAAACTTTACAAGGTATAATTTAAACTTTTATATATAATATAGATAAAGATACTAATGGAATTTTCTAATTTAAATTTAATTATAACTCAAAGGTTCCACGAATTGGTACACAATCAGAATAAGAAGACACAAATTCCTTAAATATTTGACCCTAACTAGCTAGAACATAAGTAAAATCTTAAGCATGTAATACATCATAAGCATAGAATAAAATAATATCAAATAGGTAGATAACTTTGAGCAACATATATTATATATATTCAATAGAAACCAAGCAAGATTATAAAATCTCTTCATCATATGAATAGACACTTTTGATTTCTCCATTTGTCTGTACATCCATGATCGTTTTGTCCCGTTTATAACTTGCTCTCTCTTCCACATTGGAATCAGTTTTTTTCTTTGTCTAGTCCATGTCTTCTATGTCTTCTTTTCTGTAATTTAGAACCGGAAGAGGATTCTAATTCATCCAACCTTGTATTCATCCTCTTATATTGGTCGTGAACAGATTTGATGAAGAATTTCAAGTAAACCTCTTGTGGTTCTCCACCTTTCTTATTCATGTTGTCAACCTATAAAATAAAATGTGATAACCCACGCACTCCCTCACATGTTTTCTCTCAAATAAGATTGTTATCACTCTCCACTTTCTTTTAACACAATTTTTGTCCCTGTTTTTTTAACACTATTTTTGCTCTCTTTTTTTCTAACACTCCCTCACTCTTTTTTTTAAGACTCCCTCACATGTTTGCTCTAAAAATAAGATTGTTGTCACTCTCCTTTTTTTAAACACTATGTTTTCTCTTTTTTTAATACTCTTTTTTTACCACTCAAAGTTCACGCCAACCTCCTTTGTGTTCTTAACAAAACCAAAGAATCTAACTAATCTCAAGAAGTAACTGTTTTATTGGTGACAATCTCAAAATTCAAAATTCTAAAATTAATGGGAAAGTATGACTAAAGAAAGTCCAAAGAGGACTATAAAGAAAGACTCTTGCTAAACATAAAAGGCTCATGATTAATTAAAACAAAAATTGATAAAAGCCCACAATTAACTAAAATAAAAATTGGTAAAAGCCCACAATTAACTAAAACAAAAAAAATTGCTTCCTAAATAAATCCTTGCATCCAATTTAATATTACAAATCTATCCCTTGTGTAAGATCTTGAGAATATTTGTATGATCTTGAGAATCTTCATAATATTTGTAAACATCAACTTGGTTAGCACCTCAATCTCTATTAAAACCACTATCCAAATAGTCAATTGTTGCTTTTTCTTGCTGCTTTTATACAAACTAGCTCGACGCATGAACCTGGCTTACCTCCAAGCCAACACCACCCTATGATGTGATAAGTAACCATAGGTCAGTAACATGAAGGACATAGAATAAGAAACATTGAGGATCACTCTCAATCTCAAGGCTCCAAAGGACACACCATCCACCACATATCTCAAATCATATACAGAAGACACACAATAAACTACGTACATACACAATCTATGATTTGGTAACTAAGCTCAATAATTGACCCACACTCAGATGTAAGCTTTCCAAAATAATTTAAAAAATAGATATAATTCTTAGTGTGAATTTTGGTAGAGTTTCAATACTAAAATCAATGGGTAAAGAAAAGAGAAGTAGGGGTATTTATAGAACATGGCTAGCCACCTTGTGAATCACCTTACCAAAGGTGGTGGTGAGGTTACAAAAATCATAGTTTTTCATTTCCAAAAATGTTGAGTTATTTCCACAAATACCCATACTAGAAACGATCCAAAATCTGTGAATCTTGATCTTGCATGTATACTAAAACAACCAACCCCATGGTGTGTGAAAAACATGTTTTCAATCACAGTGCTCCTAACTATGATCATGTGTGCATTAATAATCCATAGCAACTAGTCATACACAGAGGAAGATAGAACACTAAGTAAAAATAATCAAATATTGTGTTTTGTACACGGAATGTTAACACATAGATACATAGTACAACCAGACTTGCATTATTCCTCTTTAGCTTTCCTTGTCAAAACATTACATAACTAAATACATACTCACCTCCATCATGAGATGATCACGAAGATGACCTAGAGATGTTTGTTCCTATGAACAAAACATCAATGCACACCCAAACTCGAAAACCACACCTAAACCAATTACATCCAACTTATGCGCTCTATCCATCTTTATATAGAAACTCATCCACTTTATCACTCTAAAATATGAAGGTCTCAACACCAAAGCACACAACACATATGTAGCTCATTGAATTCAATCTACATGTACAACATGCACACATGAAATGAACACATATCCTATAAATGTATCATGAACACATATCATATAGTCAAACCACATACTATTGTGTGACCCCTACATAGGTAAACATTGATAGGAAAATAATATGCATAATACATAACTCACCCTAACTTCATGCAACACTCTCCCTAAGTATATGCAAGTCAGACACACAATGTAGGGAAATCGTGATAGTAACACATAGTTATGCACATAAACTTCTCCCTCTTTTTGACACAGAAAGTCAAACAAACAGCTCTATACGAGGGAGAGAAGGCATATAAATATGCAATAATCCTAACAATCATGCAACACTACCGATGGGATTAAAGTAAAAAACAAAATATAAAAAAACCAAAGCATAGATCAAGGAAAAACATCAAAATCATACTTATTAAACAAACTTTATTTTACAAAATTAAATTTATTAATAATTAAAGCAACAAGAAATAAATGAAATAAAAAAGACATAAAATGAGTTTAGCTTTCTCCAGCTAACTCTATAACATCATCATCCCCATAAACACCCTTACAAGAAGATTGACCAACATCAGAAAGGGTAGAAGATAGTGCAGTAGTTTGTGAATTGAAAATGTTATTAGGGAGTGGTTGTGTTAAGAGGAATCACTTTGTTCATCTTCACCAAAGAAAAAATATATATAGAATAATGGGCTAGTAGAAGAAGTACTAGAGTAGAGAAAACCTCTCAAACTAATAGAGCAAGGTCGGATAGGAAAATCTTGGTTTTAAGCTTGTTCAAAAACTAGAGGGCCTTTGAGATTAAACAATACACTCAACATAAATATATACAAGGTAATCAATACATAATGCATTCATGTAAAGATATGACAAAAATTTTGAAGACATGCTCAGTGTGTGATAAATCAAATTTGTATACTCTAAATGCACTCAAGAAAAGTTCATGTGATCCATCCAGTTAGAAAAATAGACTCAAAAAGCACCAACCTTCATAATTCCACCTTTGTTCCTTCTCTCCACTAATCCTCCTAGGAAGAAATCAATAGGTCTTTCAAAGCATGTAATGAAAGACAAAGGTATGGATAGGCGAGATATGAAATTTTTAGGCTTAAGCACCTTTAGATAATTGATAACTGTATTTTATACAGTTATTTGTGTCTATTTTATTAATTATAATTGCTAGTTCTTTACATTTTTAGTTAATTTTTAATTAATTAAATTAATCTTTAGTATTAGTTTTTAATAAATATATTTTCAAGAAAATTAATGAATTTTAATAAAAAAAGGGACTTAATTGCAATTATAAAAAGCTTAAAATTTAATTTGAATTAAAATTGGGTGAAATTGCAAATATCAAAAGATTAGAAGTTAATTTAAATTAAATTTTTGGGTCAAAATGCAATTAATGAAAGTTGAATTTTTTGTGCAGGAGAAGGAGCCACTCGCAACATTCACAATGCCCAACACACATCGTTCGATCATCCAATCAACGGTCAAGATATGGCACGTGCATTCCAGATGCGACAAAAGAGAGTGGTATGCAGGGTGGGACCCACGTGTCGGCTGCGCAGAAGTTTCTCCCGAGGCACATCGCTCACCGTTGGATCAGTTGAACGGTCAGATTTAAGGGCATGGAATCAAGCTGTCGCGCACCGAGCAGCTCGCCTACATTCCCGTGTGACACGGTTCATCGCATCAGAGTGCGCCATCGCATTCCATGAAATAATAAGGAGCCACGTGTTTCCTCAATCTTCCAATGAATCATATGACGACAAGTGGCATGTATTTGGTAAAATAAAAACACAGAAATGACACACACTCTCCAACTCTTTCTGCGTCGCAATGTGTCGAAGCCAACTATCGCGCACTTCTAGTGCGATAAGATATTGTGCGACACGGTCCAACTATTCTCCATGCACCCGTTCTTTCCACCGAATGAAAGGCTTCCACGTGTCTCTTTTTATCTCGCAACCAATAAAATGATGACACGTGGCATGCGTTTAAAGAAAAAAAATCAGAAAAGCGCAGAACAGTTTTCACGCGTGTTATTTATTTTAATTCATCCCATGTGTTTTTGTTCCCTAATACATGTATTTTGATAAAAAAAATTGTATAGGGGGATATATTTGGACCCGTGAAAGAAGTTGAGGAGTTTTAGTTTTCAGTTTACATTTTTACACCATTTTTTGCACTTCAAGTTTTAGTTTATCTCTGCGTGTTTTCTCCAACACGCAGAAACTTTTATTTAACAATTTTGATGTTGTATTTTCTTAGGATATAGAGAGAAAGAAGACAACGAAGAAGAAGGAAAGGGAAGAAATTTACTTTTCATTGAGGAATCGTGAAAGAGTTTGTCCTAATCTTTTTTCTTTTAAATTTTATTTCTCTGAAATGTTTGATTGTTGTTGTGTTGTAATTTTTAATTTTTGCTATGAACTAATTTATTTGTTCTAGGGTTACAGTGTAGCTTAAATTATGAACCTTGAATTAATTATTTTTGAATGATTTATGGAAGGGTTTTAAGTTGTTTATTTTATCTGTGCTTAATGCTTTTAATTATCGAAAGATTAATTAATTGATCAGTGACGCTTAAATAAACTTGGAAAATAAATTTTTATGTGTTGTTTGTTATAAAATAACGTATATATATAAGAGATAGGAATATACTTTTATTGTATGTGTAACTATTTGAGAACTTAGAACTTAATAAATCTGGTTGAATTTAATTCTCATAGGAATATAGTGAATTATTTTAGCGAGATGTGTCTGTATGGAGCTCGGAAGAGATATATGGATAAATTAGGAGTTCTTGGTTAACAACTTAAAATACGAGAACATAAATCAAGAGAAAATAAAATGTTCAAGTGGATTAATTTGGTGAAACTATAATCCAAGAATTTTCTTTCAAACTGTTATAAAAATTAGTTCGTCAAACTGCATCAAATTATCGAATATTTGGATAAACTCAGGTTAAAATAATTTTAGTAATTAACAAAAACAAGTAACAAATCTCCGTGTGAACGATATTTTACTTATCATATTATTACTTGTGACCATGTATACTTGCACGATTTTATGTTCCCTAAAAGGGACAACAATAACCAAGAATAGTAAACAAAAATGAATTCAAGTCCATAATGAGTTAACCGTCAAACTTAGGTTCTATTCCCTTCACTTCTTAATTTTCAATCACTAAAATTCCAGATCTTAGGTTTTTTTCCCTTAGGCCCTCAAACATATGTCTTTTTACCTTTCACTTCTCAATTTTTGTTCATGAACATCCTCTTTTTCTCACTTTTATTTAATTTTTAACTATTTAAATTAAGGAGGTAAAATACACATTCTCAAAGCTCAACAAATAATAATATAGAAACTCAGGTAAAGGAATACAAGATAAGTGGGATTTCTTAGTTAGACTAAGCGAGTATATAGGTGAAAAAAGGATAAAAAGATAATATAATGGTGGCTTCAAAAGTTCAAATAGTTCAAGGAAGGTATAAAACCTTTCTCAATCTAAGTAACACCTACAATTTTGCCTCAAGAGACAATAAAGTGGATTCTAGAGCTTGTTAGAGACATCAAAAATTGTCAAAGCAAGAAAATGACACAAAATTCTCAAAATAACGATTTGAATTCTCTAAGTTATAACACATGCATATATAATAGATTATTTCAAATCCAAAAAGATATTAGTCATGCATATGCTCAATGAAAATATGTCATAAAACCCATATTTCAATTCAAGTCAAATGCATACTACTCAAAAACTAGCAAAGTTCCTATTAACTTCATTTTACTTGTAGTAAGATATCAGAAGAGTTAAATTTAATCTCACTTTGAACATTTCAGGCAGCATTTAGAGGATATGATCCATTCGTAGAGCATTGTAGGAATTGAGTAATTCATCTTACTCATCTTCATCATCATTAGTTATATACTCTTGAACATTTCAGGCAGCATTTAGAGGATCAATGATGTTGCTTGAGGTAAAGAGAGTTGGGAAATTAGTATCATCCTCATCATCATTACTAGTATTCTTCAAAATAGTAACCTTATGTTTATCACACGCCTATTTATGCACTTTTATTTTTGAAAATAATTCACTACAATGTAGCCAGGCTTCCCATAATTGAGCATCTGAACTTGTTCAAGTGCCCTTTGCTTGGTTTCTCAAATTCATTATCTTTCTTAGAGCTTGAAATATCTTTTTTAATACCTCTAAAAGAGGGTTTCTTATTTATGAAGTTTTTGTTTATCTCTATGCAAGTAAAGTCATATCCTCCTTATAAGAATTAGAGTCATAATTAATGGAAGTGAAATTTGTATCAATACTAGTGATGTGGACTGATAAGTGCTCAAAAAGCACTAAAATTATCATGATTTTATGCACATTAATTGATTAAAAATATATATATTTATATGTTTTATCATATATTTATGTAAATAAGTCTTTTTCGGAATCACGGGTATTTTTAATTTTTTTTAGGTATTTTCGCTTAAAAAACACAACTTAAAGACTCAAAGAGGAATACTGGAAGCAATACATCACAAATATATTAAAAAATAAATGAGGAAAGGTCAACAAATATGGAAAAATTGGACAAAACGGGTCAAAAAAGAGCAAATCGCGCGGCTGCGCCGCCCAACTGACCAATCCCGTGCGTGCCCGCGCCCACACCCACACACGCCCATACCTACTCCCGTGCACGGCATGCTGTTGTTCCGCACGCACCCCCGCGCTGCTGCTGCTGATCTTACGCGCGCGCCCCATTTCGCCCCATTTTTGCGCGCAGCCACCCCATGACATCATGTTGACATTATCAATGACGTCAGCAATCACCACTCCGCGTTTTCACCATTTTTTCACCCACTTTTTCTCTCCATCCTCACCTATAAATACCCCATTCTCTTCACTTCTAAACACACCTCAAAACCATTCTTCTCTTCTCTTTTTTTCTCTCATTTCTTAGTTTTTAAGCTTTTCTTAGTTTCTTTTTTAGTTTTTAAGCTTTTCTTAGTTTCTTTCTTAGTTTTTAAGTTTTTCTTAGTTTCTTTCTTAGTTTTTAAGCTTTTCTTAGTTTCATTCTTAGTTTTAGAGTTCTTCTTTTTTTGAGAAGAACTAGTTATGTTTTTGTAATTTATTAGCTTTTTGATTCAATAAATGGGAGTGCAAATTCCGTTCGGAGGTTTTCCAGTTATGGGAATAGCATCGAAGTTCTGTAAGGATTTTATTTTCTTTACAGTTATTTTTTATGCTTTATTCTTACATGTTATATTTAATTTGTCTATGATTAAATTTAACTCTACTGGTTGTTTATAAACATGATATAATAATAACGTTGTTATGCTTGCGAAATATTAAATAGGTAAATATCTCTAAAATGAATTGATTTTATTTTTATTCAAGATTTTATATTAAGAATGTTAGAGAGAAATATATTATTTTTCATTACAAACTTAAATCTGAAAATTAGATTTTAAGGTTTAGTTATCTGGTCTAATTTAGAGTAGTGCTCTTTTATTTGTTGGTACAATCGTCCGGTAGTTAGAATGAAACTCTATTTCAAAAGTTTTTATAAGAATTATTATCTGAAAATGTATTGACAACATGTTTTCAATAGTGGTTTTAAAACTTGAAAGTTAGTACTTGGATAATTAAATTCTTAGGTTTAATTTGGACACCTTGAATAAAGTTTAAAATGTCTAACCCCACCAAAGGTGGCATTTAAATGGTTCATTTTCAATCTCTTAGAAAAAAGGAATTAATTTATTTAACCAAATTAGTTCTCAACCCCACCCATAGGTGTTAATTGATTTGTTTAGTTAACAAAGAATATCTAACCCCACCAAGGTGGTATTCATATAAAAAAGAGAGAATCAATAAAATATCAATTTATATCTTTAATAACCTAGATAATATGAGCAAGTATAATTAATTTAGTTATTATATCCATAAATACTCCACTATTATAAATGATAAAATTTGCATAAATATTTATTGAATGTGTATCTATGTTTATTTTTATGTTATTAGATTATATTTATTGAATCTGTATCTATGTTTATTTTTATGTTATTAGATTAGAATCACAAAAACCAAACTATCGTGACAGGATGTTTAGGATTTAATTTCATTTTTAAAAGTTTGAATAATAAATTAAAAACCACATACATTCCTTCCTTAGATCGACCTTGTGAGTATACTTATCATTTTCTATGAAATGATTCGAGCACTTGCGAGAGTTTTACAAATATAAAACCAAAGTATTGGCAGAATCGGCGATGCTAGTTTTCGCTCATCATGGACCCTATAGGTGAACAACACTAGGAACCCACAAACTCAAAGAATTAGGAACAATTTATTTGCAAAGAACATGTTGAAGATGATCATACTAAAACCCTAATGAAAACAAAATCCTTAAAACCCCAATTTTGAGATGCCACAAAGGATGATCACTCCCTTTGTTGAGTTAAATTTAAGCATTCAATGAAGAACACAAGAAGGCAAAGCAAAAGCTTTATGAAATATACTTTTGATTAATGATATTCGTTCTTCCCTCCAAATTACATAGTTTCTTTTTTATTACCAAGAAACCCTATAGAAAAACCCTGGACTACATAAGCTTTGTTTAATGGTGGATTGGGCCTAATCCAACCTTAAAAAGCTAAAAGGATTAAAAGACTTCAAATAAAAAGCTCACAATTAACTAAAATAAAAATTGCTAAACATAAAGGACCTACAATTATTTTGAACAAAAATTTCTTTCTAAATCAAGCTTAACACCCAACTTGATCTTCCAAATCTATGCCTTGCATAGGATCTTGAGAATATTTATAGGATCTTGAGGATCTTGAGAATATTTGTAAACATCAACTTGGTTAGTACCTCGATCTCCATTATTCCCCTCTTCTAGATTCATTCTCAAAACTTCTCTGTAAGCAAGTCGATTAGGTATCCAGATCCTTGTGTGAAGTCTATTTGATGCTCAATTCCTCTCAAAGGATATAATCCAAGGGGAATCTCTTCAGGAATTTGATCCTTAACAATACTAGGAAAATGTGAGTTCAAATCGTTAGTAGAATGATAAACATCCTGGTACATAAGTACAAGTACTTGTTGCCTTGCCATCATAGCACTCTTAGTCTCATGTTTCTCAGCAATTACACTCATTTTTTTATTTTCCTCTCCTCTTTGCTCACTTTTCTCAACTATTTGCACACTTTTCTCTCTCATTTGCTTATTTTTCTCTCATGTTTGTTTACTTATTTTTCTCTCATTTTCTCACTTTTCTCACTTTCTTTTCCTTTTGCTTACAATTTTGTTTTTCTCACATCTTGCACTCTCATGCTATCCTAATTTGGTCTTCATAAGCTTGCAAAGTTTTGAAAGGAGCTAATACAAATTTTCGGTTGTTCATTTCAAAAGAATGACAATTTTTGTCACCATCATGTGACACCCTCTTATCAAACTTCCATGGTCGACCGAGCAATTTATGAGATGCATACATTGGTGCCACATCACAAAGAACCTTATCTCCATATTTTCCAATTGAAAAAGGAATCCAAATTTGTTTGTTAACCTCCATTTCTCCACAATGATTCAGCCTTGGTAGCTTTTGTTGTTTGGGATTCTTCTGCCACTTCCACTATCAATAATCAATGTGCATAGTCTTAAAAAAGGGAAAGCATAGGTTATCTCACTTGATTTTACAAGTTGACAACATTGAAAGAAAGAATGAGCAATAGGTTAAGCAAGCCAATAAGGGGCATTTTAAGGTTTGTCCAACCTGGAGATTGGGTTTGGATGCACATGTGTAAGGAGAGGTTACCCACACAACGAAAATCAAAATTGTAGTCTCGAGGAGATATACCTTTTCAAGTCCTAACTTACATTAGTAGAGGGAGAGATGAATTGTGGACATATGAAGCTTGGTTAAAATTGTGTCAATATGTCAATTTTTTGGGTTTGATAAGCATATCATTATGGCATATAAAGTAAATAAATTTTGCATATCACACACAATGCATGTCATAAACATGTAGTCATACACTTACATGACTGCCTCATGGATTGATGGGCGTGTGGATATTTGTGTTGAATGTATTGTTTATTATTTACAAACTTTCTAATTTATTGAACTTTTTTTGTTTGCTTCTTTCATTCTATGTTTCTTATTGTCTACTTTGTGTATATGCTTTTATGTTAGGGGTGTATGCGAGTAGAATGCATAACATCTTTATTGTATTGCATGCATACTTTTAGAGAGAGCTGTGTGTTTGGTTTACTTAATGTTATTTGTCCTATTTATGAGATTTTGTTATGGTGTACGATCATATTGTGCTTCTGTCTCTTTGTTTTCATCGCTTTATATGAACTATGTATAAATAGGATTGTTAGAATTACATGGTGCATATATTCTATGCAATCACTAAAATAATTCACTATTTTCCTATGGGAATTAAATTCACCAAGATTCATTACGTTCAAAGTTCTCCAATAGCTACACATACAATAAAGAATGTTCCTCTCCTTTCATCATACAAGTTATCCTAAACACGAGCAATATACACAAAAATGCCTCTTCCAAGTTTATTTAAGTGTCATAGATCAATTGATAAATTTTCCAATAATCAAAAGAATTAAACACAAATAGAATAAACAACTTAAAAACATTTCATAAATCTTGCAAAAATAATTCATTCAAGCTTCATAAATTTAGCTATAACGCAACCCTAGAAAAATTAAATTACTTCATAAAAAAAATTAAAATTACAAAACGAAAATATTAAAACATTTAAGGAAATATTAGATGAAGAAAAACACAAAGAAAATTAGAATTTCATCTATGCAGAAACACAACAGAAGCCAACTCATGACAGCTTTCTATTCGTGGTGAGGATAGGATGCACGTGGACCGCGTCGCATAGGAATATTGCAAGCGAGACACATGGGTCCCACAGAACCAGTTGGAAAAGTGTGTGTCGATTCTACGTTTTTGTTTTAACCAACTCATGCCACATGCGGCATCTGATTTGCTGAAAGAATAATCGAGACACGTGGCATCTTCTAATTCATTAGAATGGGAGGACGCACTCAGGTTGTATGGGCTGCGTCGCATGGGAAAAGTTCTTGTGCAGACATGTGGGTCCCACCCTATATACCGACTTGCGCAGATAACTGTATTTTATATAGTAATTTTCACCTAATTTATTAATTATAATTGCTATGTTTTTGACATTTTTAGTTAATTTTAGTCCAATAACTTAATATTTATTGTTTATGTGTTAAGAAATATATTTTTAAGAAAATTAAATAATTTGAATCGAAAAGTTACTTAATTGCATATTTATGTCTAAAAATATAATTTAAAATAAAAGAGTCCTTAATTGCAATTAACAAAATTCTAAAATATAATTTGGATTAAAATAGGGCTTAATTGTAATTAACAAAAGTTTAAAAGTTAATTTAAATTAGAAAAAAAGGGCTTAATTGCAATTAAAGAAAGTTAAAAAGTTAATTTGAATTAAATTTGAGGGCTAAAATGCAATTAAGAGAAGTTTAATTTTTTTGGCAGGAAAGAAGTCCACGCGCATCTGTTGTCCGCGAGCCACGTGAACCGTCAGATCAGAAAAGCAATAGTTAGGATAAGCGCTTGTCTTTCAAACCTAACCAAAGCAAATGGAAGCAGGTTTTTTGGATCACGCGGCTCGGTGCACGTAGTGGGGCCCACCTACCACGCAGGTCGGCATTTAGGGTGTGTCTTTACGCGTCTGCCAAAAGCCACGATTTCCTGTGGCGTAATCACATGCGCTCGTTTATACCACCAATTAAAAGTTTCCAAGTGTCCCACCATTCCTTGTAGCCAATCATATGTTGACACGTGGCACGTTTTGATGAACGCAGAAATGCAGAATCTCGCACGCGTTCCAGCAACTGTCCCCCACGTTTCTCGCGCCGCTAATCCCGTGCGAAAATTCCCCCTGCACTTGTTCTTGGCACCCTATGAGCTACTGCCACGTGTCCCATTATATCTTTCAATGAATCAGATCGTGACATGTGGCATCATTTATGGAAAGGAATATCAGAAACGTGCGGCTGACTCCCACTCAGTTTTAAACAACTTTTTCAATTCAACCGTTTGTCCCCCACACAGAATTTATTATTATTTTCGATATGTTATTTTCTTTCCCGCGTGTCCAAAAAAATGTATTTTTTTAGCTATAAATAGGGCATTTATTGCTAAAAGAAGGAGTTTTTAGTTTTGGCCTTTGGAGAGTTTAGGTTCTGGACAATGGTACACGTAGAAGCCATTTTTGGCTTCTGTTGTGTTCTGAGTGTGCCAAAAATTTAGGAGAAGAGATGTTTTAATTTTATTTGTGTTCTTCATCTAAAATTCTGTAACTACTGTAATTTTAATTTTTAATTTATGAAGTAAGTTAATTTTTCTAGGGTTGCATTTTATCTAAATTTATGAATCTTGAATTTAATTTTTTTGAAATATTTATAAGACGTTGGATTTGTTTATTCTATTTGTGCTTAATGCTTTTGATTATTCCCGAATTTATCAAATGATCTGTGGCACTTAAATAAACTTGGAAGAGACATTTTTGGGTATATTGCTCATGGATAGAATAACATGTATGTATGAAGGATAGGAATATACCTTAATTATATGTGTGGCCATTTGAGAAGTTAGAACGTAATAAATCTTGGTGAATTTAATTCTCATAGGAATATAGTTAATTAATTTAGTGAGGTGTGTCTATACGGAGCTCGGAAGAGATGTATGGATAAAATAAGAAGTTTTCGGTTGACAAATTAAATGTACTATAAAAATATTAATCAAGAGAAAATAATATGACTCGAGTGGATTAATTTGGTGAAAAACTACAATCCTAGATTTCTTTTATTTTGTTATAAAACTCTTTAGTTAACTTTCCAAATTAACGATTATTTTGGATAAAATCAAAGTGAAATAATTTTAGTACTCAACAAATTATAGTACCAAATCTCTGTGGGAACGATACTTTACTTATCAAATTTTATTACTTGTGACCGTGTATACTTGCACGTTTTATGTTCTCCTAATAGAGACAACAAGTTTTTGGCGCCGTTGCCGGGGATTTGTTTTACTATTTTTATTGTTGATATTGATACCAATCAATCTGATTTTAATTAAAAAAACAAAAAAAAATTATGCTTATTGTTGCGTGCTTAATTTATTTTTTAATTTTCTCATAAGTTGAGATTTTGTTTAACACACAAATCTTAACTCACAAAAAGAAAAAAAATTGAGAAGTCAAGCTGACGACTATAAATCAAGCACGTTTTCGGAGGCAACCCATGTGTTTTATTTTTATTTATTTTTATTTTTGCATGTATTAATTTTTATATTTTGTTATGTTATTTTATGTCATTTTTTTTTCGTAGGTGCAAATTGGAAGAAATTAAGCTATATTGGAATTTAACCATACAAACCAAACCAGGAAGTTTCTTTAAACCCATCTCTTATGTTCTTTAACGTTCACACATTGAGGACAATGTGTATATTAAGTTTGGGGTGGTAGAGATATTGAACTTAATTGAAATATTTTGTGGGTGTTCTTACTTGTGAACTTTTTTTTTGTTTGGTTGATTGAAGATGTTTTGCTATGAATAGTGATTTATTTTTATTTCTTCGGTTTAAATGATGCATATCTCCTTGAAACATTTGAATATTGTCTAAGCTATGAATAATTTTTACGTATGTTTCATTTTTATAAGAATAAATATTTAGGAGCACTTGTCTTGAGTTTTGAGTTGCTATGGTAATTTAGAGAAGGTTTATGTGAGTATGGAACTCGATTGATATTTGTGGTGTCACAGTTCTTAGAATTTGTTTGATTTTCTCTCGAGGCAAAATTATAGATAACATTTAACTAAGAAAATGATTTAGGCCATCTTTGGATCGTTTGAGCCTTTCTATCTACCTTCACATGCTTTATCCATAGTATACCCCTTTTGAGCTTCAAAGTTTTTATATATATTTTTATCTCATTTCAAAAGCCTACTTAAAAAATATATATATGTGTATGGAGATGTATCTATTTTTCTTATCTCACTAACATGTGACAATTGTTTTTATTTGATTTATGTATGTTTTGTATTATGCTTGTTATTATATGTTTGGCTTATTTTTTGTGGAAATAATATATACATTCAAACGAGTGATCGTTCAATTGTTCTGTGAAAATTACAATATTATTATGAGCTTTTATGTTACTATATTACAGCTTTAAAGGAATATTGGGTACTAGTATAGCGATTGAAGTATTTTATTATTATAATTTAAAATAATTGTTTTTTAATTTTAAAAAAGATATATTTAATTTTAAAAGTTTAAAGTAATACTTATTATTTTGAATTTTTAAGATTTAATTCATGGTCGGAGTTAGAATGTTTTAGTTGAAAATAACATAATTACATGATTCATTCTATAAAAACTATGAGTTGTGTTTAAAGAGTAGTTTTCTAAATTTTTTTATTTTATAAAAAAAATTATTATTATTAAAATAATATTTTTTAAAAATTAAATAATTAAAATGGATAAAAGACGAGATAAAATAAAATTTTATTATAAAATTATTTTAAAAAATTTAATAATAAATTCTAACATAAAATTATTTAAATATATTATTTATTTAAAAATAAAAATAATAAAATGTTCAAATAAAAATAGTGATAATAAATAAATATTAAAAAATTATCATTTATAAGTTTGTTTTATAATTTTTAACTATTTATTTATTTAATACCTATTTTTTAAGATTATTAAAACAATATATATATTATTTGTATAAAAAAGATATCTCTTAATTTATATATAGTAATACTTGAAATATATTCATTGGATACATAATTAATTAATATGTTTAATTAATATCATTAATAGAAAATAGACAAATCTTGGATGTCAAAGTGTAGAATTGAGGAGGACTACATTTTTTGAGTTGAAATTTTCATGAAATTTGCTTGTAGAAATAGTAATACTCGAACTAATATGATTCGATGCCCATGTGTTAAATGTAAAAATGAGCGATTTCATGAATTTGACGAGGTTAAGTATCACCTTATCCGTAGTGGTATTCTTTTGAGCTATAAATGTTGATATTATCATGGAGAAAATATTGATAATACTCATAGGGAAGAGATAAATAAGAATGTGAATGGATTACATACATCTTATCATAATGTACAGACACAAAATATGTTTCATGGTGTTGAAGATGAACTATGTGAAGATGATCCTGAAACCTTTATATAACTTCTAGAAGATACCGAAAAACCGTTGTATCCAAAATGAAAAAAATACACTAAAATGTTGGGATTGGTTCATTTGTACAATGTGAAGGCAAAACATGGTTTTTGTGACAAGGGATTCACAAAATTACTAAATCTACTAGTCAATATGTTTCCTGAGGGTATTGAATTGCCATATTCAATGTATGAAATGAAGAAATCTCTTAGTCGATTTGGCATGGAATATCATAAGATTCATGCTTGTCCAAATGATTGCATTCTTTATAGAAAAGAATATGAGACATTAGATGATTGCCAATGTGTAAAGAATTGAGATGGAAGCATAGTACAAATGAGACAACACATAAGAAAGGCATGCCTGCAACGGTTCTTTGGTACTTTCATCCGATTCCTCGCTTTCAAAGGTTGTTCAAAAGTAAAGAGACATCAAAGATATTGACTTGGCATTCAGATAATCGATCTGATGATGGGGGTGCTACATCATCCTTGTGATTCTCCAAATTGGAAAGTAGTAGATAATTTATCTCCTTAATTTTCATCTAATCCGTGCAATCTTCGTCTTGCCATTTTTTCTAATGGAATTAATCCACATAGTTACCTTAGTAGTAGATATAGTTGTTGCCCAATAATTATGGTAACATACAACCTTCCTCCCTGGTTGTGTATGAAAAGAAAATTCATGATGTTAACATTATTGATATCTGGACTGAAACAACCTGGTGTTGATATTGATGTATATATTGTAGCCTTTGATAAATGATTTAAAGATGTTGTGGAATGATGGTGTAAATGTTTACGATGCACATAAAGAAGAACACTTTAACTTGAAAGGGGTCCTTTTATGGACAATTAATGATTTTCCTGCCTATGGAAACTTATTAGAACATGCAACAAAAGGTTACAAGGGATGCCCTATATGTAGTGATGGAACTTCTGTAACTTATCTTGTTCACAAATGAAAGATGTCTTATAGAAGACATAGAAGATTTTTTTCCATCTGGACACAAGTTTAGATACCAAAAGAAACCGTTCGATGGTAAAGAAGATCATGATCATGCACCTCGACCTTTGCGAGGTGTTGAGATATTAAGGCAATTGAATGGTATGACATTCAAACGATATGGAAAGATGAAAAATAACTCACTAAGGTAGGGAAACGAAAGAGGTCAACTAATGAAATGGGTGAAAATGAAAAAGATTTTGAATCAATATACCATGGTTGTTGGAATAAAAAATCAATATTTTGGGAATTTCCTTATTGGAAAGACGTACACATTCATCACATCTTAGACGTCATGCACATTGAGAAAAATATATGTGAGAGCTTGATTGGTACTTTACTTAATATACCTTGAAAAACAAAGGATGGAATTAAAGCAAGGCTGGATTTAAAGAAACTAGGGATACGACCTGAATTGGCACCAAGGGTGGAAAATGATAAGAATTGAACATACTTGCCACCAGTATCATATACAATGTCAAAAAAAGAGAAGGATGTGTTTTGTAAATGTTTGGAGGGTGTGAAAGTTCCTGATGGTTACTCATCCATCTTAAGAAATTTTGTGTCTATCATTGATAAAAAACTTTATGGATTGAAATCACATGAATGTCATATCTTAATGCAACAGTTATTACCAGTTGCTATTAGATCAATTCTTCCAAAACATGTCTGATTATCAATAATTTGTCTTTGTTCATTCTTCAATACATTATGCAAGAAATCTATATCAATTGGCGAGTTAATCTTTTTACAGAAAGATGTTGTAGAGACTTTGTGTCTAATTGAAAAATATTTTCCTCCTTTTTTCTATGATATAATGATTCACTTGTGTGTTAATTTAGTTCGAGAGGTTCAATTGTGTGGTCCTACTTACGTAAGGTGGATGTATCCTTTTAAGAGATATATGCAAATCCTTAAAGGATATGTAAATAATAGAAATTGACCTGAAGGATGCATGGTGGAACGCTACATTGCTGAAGAGGCCATTGAGTTTTGTTCTGAATACTTTAGTGGTTGCACTAAAATTGGGAATCCTACACACAAGTTGTTCTTAGAAAGTCACATAATCCATGTAGGTAACCCTATGCTTGGTGGAAGTAAGAAATTGTTTATTGATCGTACTCGATGGGAAAAGCACACCTTATCATTTTGGTAAATAATAATGAGGCATAACCGTACATAGAGTAAGTGATGTTCAACCTTTCCATTTATGCAAAAAACATTTTTTATTTAACTATTAATGATGATATATACTTCATATATCTATAATAACATTACGGGATGCATTTAAACATATTGAAGGTCGATCCTCGTTATAAAAAAAAGGAGGAGAAAAATGGTTGTATGATGAACATAAGCGAGAGCTTATTAATTGATTTTGCAACCATGTAAGTGTCACAGAAAAAATTCATGCATGTATGTTCCTAGATCTATGAAATGTTTTAAAAATTTGCTTTAAACACATTTCATGTTTTTGTATACATAGATTCGAGATGAACTCAAGAAACCCAATCATAAAATATCAGAAAGTTTACAATGGCTTGCACATGGGCCAAAATTCGATGTCAAATCATTTTCTGGTTTCACAATAAATGGATCAAGGTTTACAACTCAAGCTAGGGACAAAGTCTGAGTGAATCAGAATAGTGGTGTAAAGATGGTTGCACAAACTATGCAATTTTCCAGTTCAAAAGATGGTAATCATGTACTTTCTGATAGAACATATTATGGTATAATACCATATGATAGAGTACCGTACTATTTGATGCTACTGGTAATCCAATAGGGGGAAATGGCCAACAATTGAAATCCTCTATTGGTAGACTTGTGAAGTCCAGTATACCATTCAATATAAATGATTAGTCTCAGGTTGACGATGCAGAAAAGTTCAAAATATGGATAACCATTTGTGTAAGTTTCTTATATTTTATAATCAATTACATATATTATATCTTTTTTGTATTATATCTAATCTTTTGTAGTATGTTTTTATAGAATCATTACAAAGTCAATGACAATTGGAAGAGAAAGTGTTATAAGATTGCAAATAAGGCGTGGAAGGAATACAAGACTTCTAGATTGGCAAGAAATTATGTGTTTCCATATTTGGAAGCACTTACTGAGGTAGAGCTCTACAAAATCCCTGAAGGACACCCCTGGATTACACCTCAAGTTTGGAATGACTTTGTGGATTATAGACGTACAGATGAATTTCAAATTATTAGGGAAGAACATTAGAATATACAAATGCATAACATTATTCCTAACCGTACTGGGAGGTCTTCAAATCCTAAAGTTAGATATAGAATGGTATAATTAATTTGTGGTAATTTATAAATATTTTTATATTTATTTTCCTCAATTTAATTTCATGTCCTGGTTAATAAATTTTTCATAATTTATGTAGGAAGCTGAATTGGGTAGATCGGTTACCTGAAATGAATTGTACATAGAAACAAAAACTCCCAAAATGAAGAATTCAAGACCGATGACTAAGCGAGGAGAAGAACAACTAAATAAGTTGGTTAGTAATTTCAGTTGATACAAAGTCGTAATGATTTTTAATAATTGATGTAATAATGAATGATATGTTTGTGTGCTTTATTATTTGTAGAGAGTTGTTCAAGAAAAAATGTCCAGGGGTGAAATAATCGAAGAGCCTGGGAGAGATGCTCTATATCATGCATTCGGATGCGACCATCCTGGTCGTGTTACGGGAGGTATCCAATATGATAGTTATATAGAGTATTTTAACATTCCAAAACAATAGCCTCAGACGGTCAGTAAAGAGAAATGCACTAAAATTGAAAAATAACTCAACTCCTTTAAGGCCTTAATGTTAAGTGAGATTGCCACTATAAAAGAATATCAATAGTAACAGATGTCAGGCATGACATCATTCTACAACCAGGGCATGCCATATTGGCCAAGCATGTAACCATTCATGCTAGGCATGCCACCATCCATGCCAGGCAGGCCACCATTCATGCGAGGCATGCCACCAATGTAATCTCATTGTGCTCAAACTACATCCAGTATGGAATATAATAATCCTATTTGTCCTCCCTATATGCTAGGAATGCATATGCAATCAAGTAGTGGCCAAGGTTCATTTTCTCCAATGAAATATGCGCATTCTTACCATCAATAAAACCACGATGACCGTTTTGGTGAGAATGTACATCCAATAGCTACCCCACATGGGAGTCATCCTCTATTTGATGAATCATATGTGGTAAAACATCCTTCGTTCTGGTGCATATAATCTATTGTTTTTATTTCTTATTATATGTTTTATTTTTTATATATAACACTTAAATGTTTTACAGAATATGAAATGTTTGATAAAACATCCTTCATCAACAAACTTTGTTACTATTGGAATAGTACAAAAATTGAGGGATGATCGAAGGATTCATAATCAATATTTGCCTAATTATTAGTGAATAGTAATTGATCAATCATTGCTTCATGATTTTCCACTACTTGTGCCTTCTGATGCTACCACAGTCCAAGAGGCAGTTGGACAGTATGTGGCTTGGCCATTGATTCAAGTTGTTCTAAATTTTGACGTGGTACTATTTTTTAACTTAAAAGATAACACTTGTTTACTACTATTATTTTATTATATGATTTATTGTTACTAACATACATAATACTTTTTTTTAGTCTATTATACCAGTGCTCTTAAATACAACACATTTAAGAGATACGAAGCAAGTATCTCATGCTAAATCTATGTCTAGTGGCCAATCATCGCGCACTAAGTCATTCAAGAAGAAGCCTTGGAAAAAGTATAGTTATGTTAGGAGGGCATCTAGCATAAATGATGGATGGACTATGCCACTTCCAATAGAAATTTCTGGTGTAATGCTAGGCCAAACTTATATATCGATCGAGTGCATATTGCAACTATTTGAATATCAAATGATCGATTTAAGTATAATTCAAGTGTGGACAAGGTGAGTTATCAATCTATTTAATTTTATTTCATTTATGTAGATAATGTATAATTATATTTATATTATCTAATTACTTATATATATATATATATATCTTTTAAATAGGGTTTGTTATTATCGACTTCAACATAATCACTCCTCACATTTAGCAATGTTCTATGATTCTTCATATATCAATCAATATCAAGAGAAGTATGTTAGCATCAGAGCTAAACAATTATGTGATAGGGCATTAATGCTTAACAGAAATCAAAAGTTGATAATCCCTTGGCCACTAAGGTTTGAACAAGGCCAAAATTATTGGATGTTGGTAATAATTGATCTGTTCAATAATCATGCTTGGTACTATAACTCCGCTTCCATAGAACTGAGTAAAGATACAGAAGCAGTTGTTGAAATGTAAGAGTTATAGCTAGATATTGGTTTCTTCTATTATTTTTTGTATTATTTAATAAAAAACTAACCGTTTTAAACCTTGATTGCGCATGGAATTTGTGGAACAAGTTTAGAGGCATTGCCCTTAAAAAATCTCATAAGCTTATATGGACAAAAGTTATGGTATGTACAAGCTAATATTAATAATTTTATTAATTTTACAATTGAATAATAAAGATGTTTGAATATGAAAAATCATGTACACTTGTTTTTTGTAGGTCCCATAACAAAATAATGGAGTCATATGTGGTTATTATGTCATGAAGTTTCTAAGCAAAATCATCACAAATATCAAAATTCCATTTGATGATGTGGTAATATTTTTTACGCATATACATAAAAGTTTTTAACATATTTGAGTTATTTTTTGTAAATATATGAAATTACATTCTTATTTTGATTTAAAATACATGTAGTTCTTTGGAAGATGGGCTACGACCAACAAATTTTTGATGATTTACGAGGGGAATAGGTAGAACACATGGTTCAAATTATATCATCACAAGAAGAATAGAGAGAAGATTTTGATGATCTTGAATAGCATATGACAACACAACAGTAATTTTTTTTAATGATTTAATTTCTCTATTCCTATGTCTGAAGTCCCTTGTTTGATGGATGGTTATGTGCTCATGTATTTAGGGGAATGCATTGTTTTATGGACCTGTTTTTGGCCCAAACTTTATCTCATCTCTCTTGCCTACTTTCCTTATGACAACATCATGGTAGCACTTTATTAATCATTTGTCTATAAATATGAAGTTATCTGGAATCTCTACTGGTATTTTTAATGCTATAATGAGCTCTAATATGAAGTTAGGTGTAACTCATATTTTGTTACTTATCTTGTATGAGTTTTGGTGCCTATGAACATATTACAAAATTGTTCCATATGTTTAAGGGCACCAAAACTCATACAAGCCAAGTACCAAATCAGAGTTACACTTGATTTCATATTTAGAGCTCATTATAGCATTAAAAATACTAGCAGAGATTCCATATAACTTCATACTTATAGAAAAATGATTAATAAAGTGTTAATATGAGTTCGAAGGGTTATATCACTCGGATGTTGCTGTGGTAATATCTTTTTTATGGTAATATTTATAATGATTTAATTTCTCCATTCGTATGTCTCTGAAGTTTAGACTACTTGTTTGATAGATGTTTACGTGCTCATGCATGTAGGGGAGCGAATTGTTATATGGATCAACTCTTTTTTGTCCAGTTTCCTTGTGACAATGTTGGTGATTCTAAGCCAACCAAGCTTGCTCGCACAATCCAATTACACTTTGATGACATTATTTTATTTGTAATTTAAGTTTATATATATATGTATTGTATATTGATGAGTGCTCAAAAAGCATTAAATTTACCATGATTTTATGCACATTAATTGATTAAAAATATATATATTTATATGTTTTATCATATATTTATATAAATTTGTCTTTTTCGGAATCACGGGTATTTTTATTGTTTTTCAAGTATTTTGGCTTAAAAACGTAACTTAAAGACTCAAAGAGGAATACTGGAAGCAATACATCACAAATATATTAATAAATAAATGGGGAAAGGTCAACAAATATGGAAAAATTGGACAAAATGTGTCAAAAAGGTCAAAAATGTCAAAAAAAGAGAAAATTGCGCCGCCGCGCCCCAGTGCCTAGCCGCGTGCAGTACGCCCAGACCCGCGCGCGCAGCAGCCCCAGTCCCGCGCCAAGCCGCGCGCGCGCCTGTGCGCGCCCAACAGCCCTCTGTGCGTGCCGACGCCCGTTTCGCCCCATTTTTGCACGCATCCGCCCCCATGACGTCATGTTGATGTCATTAATTACGTCATCATTTGCACTCCACGTTTTTGCCGTTTTTTTATCATTTTTTCACTCACTTTTTCTCTCCATCCTCACCTATAAATACCCCCTACCTTCACTTCTAAACACACCTCAAAACCATTCTTCTCTTCTCTTTCTTTCTCTCATTTCTTAGTTATTAAGCTTTTCTTAGTTTCTTTCTTAGTTTTTAAGCTTTTCTTAGTTTCTTTCTTAGTTTTTAAGCTTTTCTTAGTTTCTTTCTTAGTTTTTAGTTAAATTCTCTTAGTTTTAGAGTTCTTCTCTTTTTGAGAAGAACTAGTTATGTTTTTGTAATTTATTAGTTTTTTGATTCAATAAATGGGAGTGCAAATTCCGCTTGGAGGTTTTCCAGCAACCAGAATAGCATCGAAGTTCTGTAAGGATTTTATTTTCTTTACAGTTATTTTTTATGCTTTATTCTTACATATTATATTTATTTTGTCTGTGATTAAATTAAACCCTGCTGGCTATTTGTAAACATTATATAATAATAACATTGTTATGCTTACGAAATATTAAATACGTGAAAATTTTAAAATGAATTGATTTTATTTTTATTTAAGATTTTATATTAAGAATGTTAGAGAGAAATATATTATTTTTCATTACAAACTTAAATCTAAAAATTAGATTTTATGGTTTAGTTATCCGGTCTAATTTAGAGTAGTGCTCTTTTATTTGTTGGTACAATCGCCCGGTAGTTAGAGTGAAACTCTATTTCAAAAGTTTTTATACGAATTATTATGTGAAAATGTATTGACAACATATTTTCAGTAGTGGTTTTAAAACTTGAAAGTTAGTACTCGGATAATCAAATTTTTATGTTTAATTTGGACACCTTGAATAAAGTTTAAACTGTCTAACCCCACCAAAGGTGGCATTTAAATGGTTCATTTTCAATCTCTTAGAAAAAGGAATTAATTTAATTAACCAAATTAGTTATCAACCCCACCCATAGGTGTTAATTGATTTTTTTAGTTAACAAAGAATATCTAACCCCACCAAAGGTGGTATTCATATAAAAAAGAGAGAATCAATAAAATATCAATTTATATCTTTAATAACCTAGATAATATGAGCAAGCATAATTAATTTAGTTATTATATCCATAAATACTCAACTATTATAAATGATAAAATTTGCATAAATATTTATTGAATCTGTATCTATGTTTATTTTTATGTTATTAGATTATATTTATTGAATCTGTATCTATGTTTATTTTTATGTTATTAGATTAGAAACACAAAAAACAAACTATCGTGACAAGATGTTTAGGATTTAATTTCGTTTTTAAAAGTTTGAATAATAAATTAAAGATCACATACATTCCTTCCTTAGATCGACCTTGGGAGTATACTTATCATTTTCTTCGAAATGATTCGTGCACTTGCGAGAGTTTTATAAATATTAAAACCAACGTATTGGCAAGAATCGACGATGTCGGTTTTCGCTCATCAAGTTTTTCGCTCATTAATTTAAATCTATACCTAACTTAACTTAATTAACTTAATAGCATAAAAAGTAAAAATCTAAGGGAGTTCTGTCTAGGAGACTAGTTCTTGGAAGCCTTTGTGCCACTAGTCTTTCCTGGGAACATTGTTCTGGCTAGGAGAATGGATTTTAAGGAGCCATTGCACCACCATTCTTTCCTGGGAGCACTCCTGGTTAATACTGATTATGTTATTTTATCTTAAAAAAATAAATAAATTAAAATAACAACAAAAACATAAAAAAATAATAACAAAAAAAACAAAAAAAACATGAAATAAAAATTTAAACTTTGTTTTATTTAAATAAATAAATAAAATAATAAACATTTAAAAAAATTTAGGGTTTAACTAGTTTTGTTTAGTGTTTTGTATTAAATACCATGTAAAGTTTCTCTAAATTTTTTATTTTGTTGACAGGAGTTTTAAATTTACGTTTACAGTAGTCTATGCGTGGTAGGAGATCCTTAGGAAACCCCCTTACACCATATGTAAATAATATTCATAAATTTAAACAAGTGTCAACAAAACTGGATTCCACCCATCAACCTGTTTTTGAGCCAAACATAGAACCAAGTCTTAATCCTTTACTAGAACCGAATGAAATGGAAGAAAACCAACATGTTAGGGAAACCACTATGAAGGAGTTTACAAGACCGGTGATTGGCACAGCAACTACCGCTATTTAGTTGGGTGAGGCTGCTCGGAATTATGACCTAAAAAATATTCATTTTTCTATGCTTCCTTCCTTTTATGGGCTACCTAATAAAGATTCTCTTTCCTTCATGAGAGATTTCTATGCTACGGTCCAAACATTCCCCCTCGGTATTCTAAACGAGGATCAACTTAGAATGAGATGTTTTCCCTACACCTTAAAGGATAAGGCCAAAGCTTGGTTACTGTCACTTCCCCCAGGTTCTCTGATGACATGGGAGAACATTTACAATAAATTCATGGGAAAATTCTATTCCCACCAAAAAACATTAGAGTTGAGAGGAAAGATTGATACTTTCTCTCAGATGGAAGGAGAACCATTCCATGAAGCTTGGGATAGGTTCAAAATGTTTCTCACTCAATGTCCCCATCACAGCTTTCCCCTGCAGTTGCATAACCAATTCTTTTACGATGGACTTACACAACAATGTCAGTTCATTGTCGACAACGCTACAGGAGAAGCAATGGGAGAAAAGACTGCCTTAGAGACGTACAACCTCTTTGAGATGTTGGGTGCTAATTCCCAACAGAAAAGCTCACGAGTGAGAAAAGCTGGAGTTCATGAAATCGATTCCAATAATGAAGTTCAACAACAACTTGTTCAACTGACCAAGCAAGTTGCCTTTCTAACTACACAAACCAATACCAATAATGAACAATATGGTTTGTATAGTAACATGGGACATGGTACTGAAGCCTGTCCATATCAAGGAGAAACAACAACTGGACCTGAATAGGTTAATGTGTTGGGAGCATATCAACAGAGACCAAGGTTTGACCCCAATTCAAATACCTATAATCCTGGGTGGAGAAATCATCCAAATTTCTCCTGGAGGCAAAACAACCCTCCTTTCGCTCAAAGCTCAAACCAGCCAGGCCAGCAATTCCACCCACCTATTCCATGAAGCATTCCCAATAAATCAACCCTGGAGGACAACTTGAATTCTTTTATTCAAGTTTGTAGGGATAACCAATCTAAAACCAATGAACGGTTGGACTCTGTGGAAGCTTCTATCAAAAAGGTGGAAGTTCAAGTAGAACAGTTAGTTGAACATTTGCAAAAACAAAGCAAAGACTAATTTGATAGTCAAATGTGGTAAAATAAATTCAATGAAGAGGAGACATTGAGTTTGTCATTCTGCAATCTCCAAGCAACGCCTTACTAGAAGACGATAAATTTTAGTCCTACATGGGAGGTCACCCATTATTGTATTTTCCTTTGTTTTAGTTTTATTCTGTGTGTAATAAAATTCAAATGAAGTAAATTCGTTTGTTTCAAAAATTGTGTCCATTCTTTTAAATTTAGCGTAAAAAAAATAATAAAATAAAATAAAAATAGAAAATAATAAAATAATAAAATAAAAAAATTTAGGTTCCTTGCACCTTTTTGCTTTAAGCCTATACATTTTATCAAGTTATAAATATTTCTTAGAGATATCTACTATTGTTTTTTTTAAAAGCAAAATGTTGATACACAATAGGAGGAGGATCATTTTCAACTACAAACAACCATGGGAGATGCTGAAGATAGGCGGAAAAAGATGAAAGACTATACAATGCCAATCATTGGCAATGTAACTTCCGGCATCCAATTACAAGAGGCTGCAAGGAATTATGAATTGAAAAAGATTCATTATTCTTTGTTGCCTTCCTTTTACGGTATCCCTAATGAAGACCCTTTGCATTTCATTCGAGAATTCTATGCTATTGTCCAAACCTTTCTACTACATGCAATTAATGAAGATCAACTTAGGATGAGGTGTTTTCCTTACACCCTCAAGGATAAAGCTTGGTCATGGTTCATTACTCTACAGTCAGGTTCTCTTAAAACTTGGGAGGTAGTATATGAAATTTTTATTGGTAGGTTCTATTCCCAACAAAAGACTGTTGATCTAAGGACGAAGATAGCAACATTTTCTCAAATGTATGAAGAGCCCTTTCCTGAAGCTTGGGAATGATTCAAACTCCTTTTCATTCAATGTCAAAATCATAACTTTCCATTATAGCTACAAAACCAATTCTTTTATGACGGATTGACACTGCAGAGTCAATACATGGTTGACAATGCTGCTGGAGGTGCTGTAGGAGAAAAAACCACAGAGGAAACCTATGATCTTTATGAGCTATTGGGTTCTAATTCCCAACAAAGAGGTGGTAGAAGGAAAGCAAGGGTCAATGAAGTTGGCTCTAATAATGAGATAACCTTGCAACTTGCTGAATTGACTAAACAAGTGCAACTTCTCACTACCCACCAAATTTCAAATCAAGAGGTGTGTGAAGTGTGTTGTTCAATTGGGCATGGTACTCATAATTGTTCAAATACTTTTGATTCTAGTATCAATGCCATAGAGGAAGTCTAATCTTTTCAAAGGTATCATCCAAACACCTATAATCACCCAGCCTACACCCAATATCCAACACTAAGGTCGGATAACAACCACCCTTACCCACCAAGCCAATCTTTTAAGCCAACCTTAGAAGATAGCTTGAATGCTTTTATTCAAGTTAGTCATGACAACCAATTGATGACTAATCAAAGGTTGAACACCATGGAGGCTTCGGTTAAAAGGATTGAATCTAAAGTTTGGCAACTGGCTGAACAAATGCAAAAGAAAGAACCAGGAAAGTTGCTCAGTCAACCAGAACAAGCAAAGGATGTAAGAACCCTTCGAAGTGGTAAGGTAGTCAATACCAGTTTACCCAAAATCTTTAACAATCTACCTTGTAGTTCAGATAACAAAGAATGCGATATTCTAATCTCGCAAAAAGGAGAAACAAGTGTTAAACTTAACAAGCCTTCTGAAAAACTCATTGGGGGGGTCATCTGACATCCCTAAAATTCAAAAGACAATAGAACCACACCAGATGCAAGTACCTTTTCCCCACTGGTTAAAAGAATCCAAACAAGATAAGCAATTCTATGATCTTTTTAATATGCTCTCTAAAGTAAATATCAATTTACCATTATTAGAAGTGATCATGAATGTGCCCTCATATGCCAAGTTTTTCAAAGAGTTGAACACTAAGAAAAGGAGGTATGAACTGAATGAATGAGTAGTAGTATCAGAAATTTCTAGCGTTGTACTTCAGCACAAACTACCCCTAAGTTGAAAGACCCTGGAAGTTTTATTATAAACATAACTATGGGGGATAGGAAGGTTGCTAAAGCAATGCTTGATTTAGGTGCTAGTATAAATTTGATGCCCTACTCTATATTCTTACGGCTCAATCTAGGGGATTTAAAACCCACAACTATGTCCCTTCTACTTGCAGATAGATCTCTTAAATATCCAGAGGGAATAGTTGAGGATGTGTTGGTACAGGTAGACAAACTGATAATACCTGTTGACTTTGTGGTTCTGGATATGCAAGAAAATCTAGCATTGGACAAAGAGCACACAATATTTCTTGGTAGACCATTTATGGCAACTACTAAAACTATTATTGATGTCCAAGATGGAAATTTGACAATGATAGTCTTACGAGAGACTGTTCATTTTAAAGTTTTTGATTCATCACCTTTTCCTTCTATTTCTACCATCGATGAAATATTTGATGTTGACCCTTTGGATAATCTTGTCCAAAGCACCTTTTTCCAAACCAGAATAGAAGACAAGCTTGAAACTGTTCTTACACTTGAAGAGGTCGAAGAAGATTTAGATGAGGAAATTAAGGGGTCCCTTAAACAACTAGACAATGATGAAGTAATGACAAAATCTAGTACACTTTTAAATCTACCCAGTTCTTCATCTAGTAAAGAGGCCAATCCACCTGAACTTGAACTCAAAGACTTACTTGAGCACTTAAAATATGTGTTTCTGCGAGAAGGAGAAACTTATCCAATGATAATTTCTTCAACCTTGACCAAACCACAAGAAAAGGAACTCATCAAAGTGCTTAAACAGTTTAAGAAATCTATAGGTTGAAGTATAGGGGATATAAGAGGCATTAGTCCTACAATGTGTATGCACAAGATCAACTTGGAGGATGGTGCTAAACCTGTACGAGAGGCCCAAAGAAGACTAAACCCAAATATGCAAGAGGTAGTTAAAAAAGAAATTCTTAAATTATTAGAAGAAGGGATTATCTATCCTATTGCGAATAGTAAGTGGGTTAGTCCAGTGCATGTGGTACCTAAGAAATCTGGGATAACAGTTGTTAAAAATGACAAAAGTGAATTAGTGCCCACTAGAATAATCACTGGATGGAGAATGTGTATAGATTTTAGGAAACTAAATTTATATACTAAAAAGGATCACTTTCCTCTTCCATTCATTGATCAAATGTTGGAAAGATTAGTTGGGCACGAATTTTACTATTTTTTAGATGGATTATCTGGATATTATCAAGTACCCATAGCACCAGAAGATCAGGAAAAGACCACATTTACATGTCCTTTTGGGACATTTGCTTTTCGTAGAATGCCATTTGGGTTATGCAATGCCCCTGCCACTTTCCAGAGATGCATGATATCTATTTTCTCAGACATGGTGGAAAAATTCATTAAGATTTTCATGGACGATTTCTCTGTCTTTGGGAACTCATTTGATGATTGCTTACATAAATTGACCTTGGTTTTAGAAAGATGCATTGAATGCAATCTCACCCTTAGTTGGGAGAAAAGTCATTTTATGGTTCAACAAGGGATAGTTTTAGGGCATATAATTTCAAACAAGGGTATTGAAGTTGATAAGGTAAAAGTTGAATTGATATCCAAACTACCTCCCCCTACATCTGTGAAGGGGATAAGAAGCTTCTTAGGACATGCAGGATTTTACAGACGATTTATTAAAGATTTCTCTAAAATAAGTCGTCCCTTATGTAACTTGCTATCAAAAGATGTTTATTTTGATTTCAAAAATGACTGCCTTATTTCCTTTAATACCTTGAAAGAGAAACTAACATCTACCCCTGTTATTATGGCACCAAACTGGTCTTTACCTTTTGAAATAATGTGTGATGCTTCTGATTATGCTATAGGAGCAGTCTTGGGAAAAAGAGTGGATAAGCATTTGCATGTCATCTACTATGCTAGCAAAACACTCAATGATGCCCAAATGAATTATACCACCACTGAAAAGGAATTCTTGGCTATAGTGTTTTCTTTAGACAAATTTCGGTCTTATTTAGTAGGATCTAAAGTGATTGTGCATTCTGATCATGTTGCATTAAGATACCTATTAAGTAAACCAAATGCCAAGCCAAGATTAATCAGGTGGGTCTTAATCTTACAAGAATTTGACCTAGAAATCAAGGATAAGAAAGGCAGTGAAAACTTAGTAGCTGACCATTTGTCTAGGTTGATTTCTGACTTCAATTCTCTTAAATATGAGAGTAATGAAGATATAGTTGAAACCTTTCCCCATGGTATGCTGATATTGTAAACTATCTAGCCATTGGTATTTTGCGACCTAACACTTCATATCAGGACAAGAAAAGGTTTTTTAAAACTATTAAGGACTATTTCTAGGATGACCCTTATTTATACAAGATTGGTCAAGGTCAAGTCATCCGGAGATGTGTACCTAAAGAAGAACATAAAAGCATTCTAACTTTTTGTCATGAACTTCATTGTGGGGGTCATTTTGGTGGTGATAAGACAGCTCGTAAGGTATTACAGTCTGGATTCTTTTGGCCCACTCTTTTTAAAGATGCTCATATGTTTTGTGCACAATGTGATAGATGTCAAAGAACAGGAAACATAAGCAAAAGAAATGAAATGCCTTTGACATCTAATTTAGTTGTTGAACTCTTTGATGTATGGGGGATTGACTTTATGGGTCCTTTTCCCCCATCTAATGGTTTTCAATATATTTTGGTTGCTGTGGATTATGTATCCAAGTGGGTAGAAGCTATCCACACTAAAACCATTGATGCTAATGTTGTTGTTAAATTCTTGAAGGATTTAATATTCAGCAGGTTCAGAATGCCTAGAGCTATAATAAGTGATGGAGGTAGCCATTTTTGTAACAAGATCTTTGATGGAGTACTAAACAAGTACAACATCACACATAAAGTAGCTACTCCATATCATCCTCAAACTTCCGGTTTAGTGGAAGTAAGTAATAGGAAAATTAAGGGAATATTGGAACGCACTGTGCGTCCTTCAAGGAAGGATTGGGCATTTAAGTTAAATGATGCCTTATGGGCATACCGCACCACTTACAAAACACCTATTGGGATGAGCCCTTACCGGTTAATCTTTGGGAAAGCGTGCCACCTTCTAGTTGAACTTGAACACAAGGCTTACTGGGCAATTAAAGAGTTAAACATGGATTTAGATAAAGCAGGTGAAAAACGATTACTCCAGCTTCATGAGTTGGAAGAAATTAGGAATGAAGCCTATGAGAATGCCAAATTATACAAAGAGCATACTAAGCGCTATCATGACAAGAGGCTAGTTCCTAAGACTCTTCACCCTGGAATGAAAGTTCTTTTATTTAACTCTCGTTTGAGATTGTTTCCAGGAAAGCTGAGATCAAGATGGGATGGACCATTCAAAATAGTTCAGGTATTTGAACATGGAGTAGTAGAACTATTGGACTCCAAGACACAAAAAACGTTCAAAGTCAATGGCCATCGTGTCAAGCCTTATTTAGAAGAACCAAACAACATTGCTGAAATGGATTGCATTTGGCTGAGTAACCCTTAGCACCAAAAAATTACGTCTTGCTAAGACGTTAAACTAAGCGCTGGATGGGAAGCAACCCATCATTTTAGGTAATTTTTTGTTATTTGTTTTATTTACTTAATTTTATTGTTTATTTTAGTTTAATTATATGTGAATAATTTTTAAAATTGTTAAAACTAAAAATATTTGTTGAGATGTTAGAAGTCCACAGCAATCTGTCTGTATACACTTTAATGATGAATATGATGGATGCACCTGCATTTCTTCATTACTACTTACACATTCTCAAGAAATAGGTAATTTTTCTCCTCTTTTCTCTTTATCTTTAATTTGCAGTTGATAAGAGCTAAATTATTGCATTTTTGTTATGATTTAAATGTTGATATTTGTGTGAAAATTGTGTTTATTTGATTATTTAATCCACAAATGTCATTTCACGGGTATTTCGTGTTTAAAGTGCAATTTCAGGTAAAATCATGATTTTGGAGAAGTTAGGGACAAAGTACAATGATCGGGATTGAATGAAAATAAAAAGAAAACAAAAATTTCAAAATTTGGAATTTCGCCGCCGGCGATAGTATTCTCGCCGCCGGCGAAAACCTTATGGAAAAAAATGTTGAAAATCATGCAGGGAGCACGGATTATGGCCAAATGAATCTCGCCGCCGGCCAAAGTATCTCGCCGCCGGCCAAAGAATCTCGCCGCCGGCTAAAATCTTGGCGAAAATCTTCCCGAGAGCACAAATTTTGGTTAACTAATCTCGCCGCCGGCCAAATAATTCTCGCCGCCGGCCAAAGTATCTCGCCGCCGGCCAAATTATGTTGGCCGCCGGCCAAAGTGTCTAGCCGCCGGCCACATTATTTTGGCCGCTGGCCAAAATCAAAAACCTAAATATTTAAATTTCCAGAAATCTCGCCGCGGCGAGAATAATGTCGCCGCCGGCGAGTTTCGTCCAAAAATACATTTTTTATGTTGTTTTGTTCCAAAATTGCCCCCCAAACCCTAGATCTATATATACATTATGATGGAAAAGAGGGGGACGGAGAAAGCAGAGTTCAAAGGCATTTTTGGAGAAGAGAAGGAAATTTTGGAGAAACTTGAAGGATCTTCACCATTGTTGCTACCAAGCCTTCATCTTCTAGAGTTTTTCATCTCTTCTCCTTAGTTTTTATATTCTGCAGTTTATTGATATTTGTTATTCATGGATTCAATTGAAATTATGTTTGTTCTTAATTTCGTTATGAACTAATTCGTTTTTGCTAAGGCTATGATGTAGTTAAATCAAGGAAATTTGATTTCTTTTGTTATTGTTATATGAATTCATTGTTTTCAAGTTGAGTATTTATTTCCATGCTTAATGCTTTTAAATTTCTGATCAAGATTTAGATGATTTGTTGCATTATATTGAGACCGAGAGGAGATGTGTAATGAATGCTTCTTGTGATAAATACCGTATGTTGAATGCGAGTTTGACACCTAATGCATGATGTATGTGGTTATTCTAGAAATTCCATAAATCATAATGTGCTTATTTGTGATTAAATCTTCATAGTAATATAGTTGGTTTTCATAGATAAGTAATTCTAATATAACTTGAGAAAGAGTATTAGATAAGTTTGGGTTTTTCAACCATCACTTTTAGCTTTGAATCTCATATAACATGACTTGAAATCGAATTGAATTGATTTAGCGAAATCAAATGCCTTAGCGTTTTTAATCATTTGTGAACAACATTAAATTTTGTTATTTGCGTTTAGTTTTATGTTAATTTGCTTTTAAAACAATTTCAACAATTCGGTTTTCAAATAAAATTAGGGTTAGTCAATTTCGGTACTTAGTAACGCCATTCCTTGTGGGTTCGATATCCGTACTTTTTGTACACTTTATTACTTGAACGATTCGTACACTTGCGAAAATAAGCATCAAGTTTTTGGCGCCGTTGCCGGGGAATGGTTTGATTTTATTAATATCGATACTACCTAATCTTAGTTTTAATTTGAAGTTAATTTTCTTTATCTTTCTTTCATTTTTAATTTTGTTTATTTTGCTGTTTTATATTATTTATCATAAAAAAAAAAATTTAACTTTGTGTTGTTTTTGTGTTAGTTGATTTTCTGGTTGTAGGATTTTTGTATGAGACGTACAAGAAGCCTTAACCTTCTACCATTTGATCCGGAGATTGATAGAACATATAGGCGTCTAAACCGAGAGAGAAGGCGTTCAACTTCAGCTCCTAATAGACAATCAGCCATGGATCCACCATTTGTTGAAGGAGGTGGAAATCGTAGAGCTTTGAGGGATTATGCTGCGCCTAATGTTGCTGGGACTACTTCGGGTATAAGGAGGCCAACTATTCAAGCCAATAACTTTGAGATAAAACCATCCTTTATCCAAATGGTTCAAACAAATCAGTTTGGGGGAATGTCAAAGGATGATCCAAATGCACATATTGCTTACTTTTTGGAGGTGTGTGATCTTTACAAGATAAATGGTGTGTCTGAAGATGCTATAAGATTGAGGGTTTTTCCTTTTTCACTTAGGGATAAAGCCAAGGAGTGGCTAAACTCATTACCACCGGGATCAATTACAACATGGAATGAGTTGGTTCAGAAATTCTTGTCCAAGTTCTTTCCTCCTGCTAAGACGGTAAAATTGAGGAATGAAATCACATCTTTTACATAGTATGACCAAGAATCATTGTATGAAGCTTGGGAAAGATTCAAAGAAATGTTGAGGAAGTGCCCGCATCATGGTATACCGATTTGGTTGCAAGTGTCTACATTTTATAATGGATTGGTTTCAAACTATCGGGCAATGATTGATGCTGCAGCTGGAGGGTCTTTAAATGGAAAAACACCGGAGGATGCTCATGAGTTGTTAGAGATTATGGCAGAAAACAACAATCAGTGGCATTCAGAGAGGGTAATTGCAAAAAGACCAGCAGTAGTGCATGAAATTGATTCAGTGAATGCTTTGTCGGCTCAAGTTGCTGTTCTTTCAAGAAAGATGGATTCTTTGTCGTCCAGATTCGAATCCAAACCAACTGCACAATGTGATTTATGTTGTGGAAATCATGCTAGTATCGAGTGCCAAGTTGGAAATCCATTTGCTTCACCAAATGCTGAGCAAGCAAATTATGTTTCAAATTTCCAAAAACCTCAACATAACCCATACTCGAACACCTACAATCCAGGTTGGAGAAATCATCCAAATTTGTCATGGGGAAATAACCAAGGGGGATTCAAACCGTCATCATCTTCCTACCAACCCCAAGAGAAAAAACAAACAAATTTGGAAGAAATTTTAGGAAAGTTCATCGAGGAAACAAGAGCAAATTTCAGAAATCAAGAGGCAATCAACAGGGACATCCAAGACCAACTAGGGCAGCTTTCAAAGCAGATTGCAGAAAGGTCGCAAGGATCGCTGCCTAGTGACACCATAAATCCCACAGAGCATGTAAAGGCTATCACATTGAGAAGTGGAAAAGAACTTGAGAATCAGAAGAAATCGGAGAAAAAGATGGAAGAATCTAAAGAAAAGCCATCAAGATCCTAAGATATTCAACCTTCCCCATATGCAAAATATGAGCCTCCTATCCCATATCCTCAAAGATTGAATAAGAAAAAGCTTGATAATCAATTTGATAAATTTCTGGATATTTTTAAGAAATTGCATATTAACATTCCTTTTGCAGAGATGTTGGAACAAATGCCCAAATATGCAAAATTCATGAAGGAAATCCTATCAAAGAAGAGGAGGCTAGGAGATAATGAAACTGTCATGCTAAATGAGGAATGCAGTGCAGTTCTTCAAAGAAAACTGCCACAGAAATTGAAAGACCCAGGGAGTTTTACTATACCTTGTACTATAGGAAGTTGCAATTTTGATAAAGTCCTATGTGATTTAGGAGCAAGCATTAATTTGATGCCACTTTCTGTTTTCAGGAAACTAGGCCTGGGAGAAGTGAAGCCCACTTCAATATCTTTACAATTAGCGGATCGATCGGTGAAATATCCTCTAGGGGTAATTGAGGATGTTTTAATTAAAGTCGGCAAGTTTATTTTCCCTGTAGATTTCGTGGTGCTTGACATGGAGGAAGATAGAGAGATACCGTTGATATTGGGGAGACCGTTCCTTGCAACTGGAAGAACATTGATTGATGTTCAGCAAGGAAAGCTCATTCTACGGGTGCAAGATGAACAAGTAACTTTTGATGTTTTTGAAGAAACAAAATTTCCAAGTGATGTACATTCTTGTTTTCAAATTAACACTCTTAACGGGTTAATCTCGGAAACTTTTGAGGAGAGAACTTCATTGCTACCACTAGAAGCTTGCCTTGTGAAATCTGCAACAATTGAGAAGGAAGATAAGGGGACGAGACAATGTTCTGAATTACTAGCAGCACCTAATGAACATTTATGCAGTGATGAAACATTTAAGGAGTTGGGAACAAATGAAACTCCAACCTCAGTGGTAAAGAATGGAGCCAACAAGATTGAGTTAAAGCCAATGCCATCCCATCTAAAAAAAAAAAAAATTCTTACGTTCACCACCGGCGAGGGCAGTTTCACCGCTGGCGGAAAGGAGATCTCTCTTCCCTTTCTTACATTGAGGACAATGTAAGGTTTTGGTTGGGGGTGCAGTAAACGGTAAATCTTTTCTTCCCTTCATTTTTATTAGTTTTGTTTGTGTTTTTGTTTGTGTTTAATTTTGATTTTCCATTTATTTTTCTACATTTTGATTTAATTTCTTTTATTTGTTTATTGTCTTATTTCTATTTTTATTTTTATTTTATTTTATTTGCATTTTACTTATTTTAATTTGCACGTTGATGATAATAATGTGATTGTGATAACAAGTAGCTGTTAGAAGACATTAAATTTTGCTTCGGTTTAAAGAGAATTTCAAATGTTGATTTTACCTAGTTGGCGACTCTTTTGGTATGTGGTATGATTTGGTTGATTAGTCTAAATGCTTAGAGAAGTCTTATGTGCGAATTTTTCATGAATATTTTTGTGATCTCAACAAACTCTAGAACTCATTTGAAAACCTCTTGAGGCGAAATAATTTGGAATTGCACTGTTTAGGATATGATGTAGGCCATTTTTGGATCGATTGTGCCATTTTAAGCCTACCTTGTTATCCTTATATCACTAGTTACCTCTTTGAGCCTATTTAAATATATTGTTAGCCTTACTTTTCTTTCTTTTTGCCTTATATAACCTACCTTCTATTGAGCCAAAAATATATATATATAATTCCTACCTTATTTGTTAAGAGCACTTAATTTTGAACACAAACTTTTCAAGAGGAATTGGAGAAATCTTCCACATATATTGGGAGAAATCGGTTGGGGGTTATGTCTTTTCAAGAGCAATTGGAGTAAGGATGCAAAAACAAAAAAACAAAAAAAAAACAAAAAAAAAAACAAAAAAAAAACAAAAAAAAACAAAAAAAAAGAAAAGAAAAGAAAAGAAATCCACATATATTGGAAGAAAGTTGTTGGCTTTTCAAGAGCAATTGAGTAAAAAAAAAAAAAAAAAACGAGAGAGAAAAAAAAGGCCTTCACACTCTAGTAAATAAAAGAGTGTTAGTGATTGATATACTGAGGTGAAAAAAAAAATTTGAGGAAGAAGTTGGTTTATCTTTGGAAAAATGGGTTATGATCAGAAGAAACAATTTGGGTTAAATGGTGTTACTCTTTTACTTAATTGGTTGTGTTTAATCTAATAAGTGCTATTATTTGTATTTTGACACTTCCCATTCTTTCTTAACCAAATACCTAAGCCTAACATTACAAGCCTCATAAAGTCCTATTGATCCGAAGTGGTGTATTTTTCCTTCATTAGTGGAGAGAGGTTTGAAAAGTGAGCCTATGGAGTTTGAGATTTCACCTTTTTGTTTGTGGATGTTATGCATAATATTATCCGGGCATTATGGCTATTGGTTTGTGGTTTGATGGATGTTTAAGAGTCAAAAACAAAAGTGAAATTTGCATTTGAGATTTCTTAAAGCTTAGGTGACATTTAATTATTCTATATGTTGGGTGTTATTTACAATTTTTGAGACATTTGTGCAAATTATTTGTTATGTGATTTTATTGTTTTAAGTTAGTATAGTTATAGGTATGATGTTTGTGGGTATCGTCACTGGAAGCCCTCACGAGACTACAACTCGTCCTACTAGGGCCACCTAGGGGTTTAAAGGCTTATTGCATATGCTTAATGCAATGTTGTAAATAGAATAAATTTCCTTTGAATTTTTCTTTTAATTTCTCCTCTTAAATTATTCATAGATCGCTTTTCTTGCTAGAGACTAGCAAGAAGCTGGTTGGGGGTTGTTGATAAGAGCTAAATTATTGCATTTTTGTTATGATTTAAATGTTGATATTTGTGTGAAAATTGTGTTTATTTGATTATTTAATCCACAAATGTCATTTCACGGGTATTTCGTGTTTAAAGTGCAATTTCAGGTAAAATCATGATTTTGGAGAAGTTAGGGACAAAGTACAATGATCGGGATTGAATGAAAATAAAAAGAAAACAAAAATTTCAAAATTTGGAATTTCGCCGCCGGCGATAGTATTCTCGCCGCCGGCGAAAACCTTATGGAAAAAAATGTTGAAAATCATGCAGGGAGCACGGATTATGGCCAATTGAATCTCGCCGCCGGCCAAATTATTCTCGCCGCCGGCCAAAGTATCTCGCCGCCGGCCAAAGAATCTCGCCGCCGGCTAAAATCTTGGCGAAAATCTTCCCGAGAGCACAAATTTTGGTTAACTAATCTCGCCGCCGGCCAAAGTATCTCGCCGCCGGCCAAATTATGTTGGCCGCCGGCCAAAGTGTCTAGCCGCCGGCCACATTATTTTGGCCGCCGGCCAAAATCAAAAACCTAAATATTTAAATTTCCAGAAATCTCGCCGCGGCGAGAATAATGTCGCCGCCGGCGAGTTTCGTCCAAAAATACATTTTTTATGTTGTTTTGTTCCAAAATTGCCCCCCAAACCCTAGATCTATATATACATTATGATGGAAAAGAGGGGGACGGAGAAAGCAGAGTTCAAAGGCATTTTTGGAGAAGAGAAGGAAATTTTGGAGAAACTTGAAGGATCTTCACCATTGTTGCTACCAAGCCTTCATCTTCTAGAGTTTTTCATCTCTTCTCCTTAGTTTTTATATTCTGCAGTTTATTGATATTTGTTATTCATGGATTCAATTGAAATTATGTTTGTTCTTAATTTCGTTATGAACTAATTCGTTTTTGCTAAGGCTATGATGTAGTTAAATCAAGGAAATTTGATTTCTTTTGTTATTGTTATATGAATTCATTGTTTTCAAGTTGAGTATTTATTTCCATGCTTAATGCTTTTAAATTTCTGATCAAGATTTAGATGATTTGTTGCATTATATTGAGACCGAGAGGAGATGTGTAATGAATGCTTCTTGTGATAAATACCGTATGTTGAATGCGAGTTTGACACCTAATGCATGATGTATGTGGTTATTCTAGAAATTCCATAAATCATAATGTGCTTATTTGTGATTAAATCTTCATAGTAATATAGTTGGTTTTCATAGATAAGTAATTCTAATATAACTTGAGAAAGAGTATTAGATAAGTTTGGGTTTTTCAACCATCACTTTTAGCTTTGAATCTCATATAACATGACTTGAAATCGGATTGAATTGATTTAGCGAAATCAAATGCCTTAGCGTTTTTAATCATTTGTGAACAACATTAAATTTTGTTATTTGCGTTTAGTTTTATGTTAATTTGCTTTTAAAACAATTTCAACAATTCGGTTTTCAAATAAAATTAGGGTTAGTCAATTTCGGTACTTAGTAACGCCATTCCTTGTGGGTTCGATATCCGTACTTTTTGTACACTTTATTACTTGAACGATTCGTACACTTGCGAAAATAAGCATCAGCAGTTGTTACATTGAGGACAATGCAAGTTCTAGGTTGGGGGTGGTGAAAAGTTACCATGCTTAAAAAAAACAATATATATATATATATATATTTTTTTTTTCTCACAAAAATTTATCATTTCTTTAAATCAAATTTAAGTAAATAGTTAAGTCTTTGGTACTGTTAGATTAATTTTTGAAAATATATCATGAAATATTTTGTAATTATTTTTGATAATTATTTAGTTTTTGTCATAACTAGTATTTCTTGATAAAATGTGGAAATTATATTAAACCCAAAATCGGTGTTTACAAATTTTTTTAAGTGGAGACTACCCTTGTGAGATATAATTTGAGCCTAATTTCTTTTATTCAGAGTGAAATATATATTTTTTCTACTCCAAACACATTTCTTATTTTTTTCAAATTTTTAGATGATCTCTATAGGTATTAGCATTGAATGTATGAATTTTTTCTCATCTTAATAGAGTATCATATATTTTTTTTTTATTATTTTTGCTTAGATTAAATTATTTGAGTAGAAATTGATAGTATATGCTTATATCTCATTAATGCATGACAGCTACAAAAACAAAAAGACTTATCTGGGGTTACCTAAACCAAGATCAAACAGAAAAGCCACAAAATTAACCACTCACCAAAATCCAAAAAAACAAATTGTACAATATGTACATGGGTTCACTCTCTAAAAAATACATATATTGAAAAATATCTTCAGAAAAATATATATATAGAGAGAGAGATAAAAAATATAGTATCATCTACATACTATGACCCACATTACCTACAAAGTTGTGAGTACAGGCTAATTACAAAAGAAAGATATAGGAAGTAATTCCCTAAAAATTCATTGCAATTTCTTCATTTGTAAAAAGCATATATCTTGAAATTCTTTCTTAATGAGTTTGATTTATGCATGAAAATAATTTTTATATATGATATCTCTATAATTTATACATTCGATTTCTTTCATGAGATCAATGTTAAAATAACACTTTGAGCCTTTATTCTTTATACATATGCGAACATATTAGTTCATTTCTATACATCAACTCTTTCGCATATAAATTAGTATGAGTGTTTGAACCCATAGGATTCAGTGTTTTGAGAGTATTGACTTGTGAGGAATAGAGTCGAAGCGAATTCAGATTCATGACACTGAAATTGGGTGAAATTAAATTGATACATTTTTGACATGAAATATGAAAATGATTTTCGACTAATTATTATAATAAATCATGATTGTTTAAAGAGATTAAAATAACTTATGCTTAAGATTTTAATTATGATCTTAAAGGAGATTAAAAAAGTATGAGACATTTTTGTGATATGTTGTTTTCTTTTATTCTTAAATTAATTTTTGATTTTGTTGTCATTTTAGTTTTTGATTTGATTGTTTTTATTGTTTATTTTGATTTTTACATTTAGTTCAATGTTTGTGGGTATCATTACTGAAAACCCTCACGAGACTCAAACTCGTCCACTAGGGAAACCTAGGGGTTTAAAGGCTTGTTGCATAGGCTAAATGCAACCGTTTCAATCCACGAAAGTGATTTAGGATAGTTTAATTTTTAGTTTTTATCGCTTCTCTTGCTAAGGGACTAGCAAGAAGCTGGTTGGGGGTTGAGATGAGTGCTCAAAAATCACTAAAATTACCATGATTTTATGCACATTAATTGATTAAAAATATATATTTATATGTTTTATCATATATTTATATAAATTTAATTTTTTCGGAATCACGGATATTTTTATTGTTTTTCAGGTATTTTGGCTTAAAAACGTAACTTAAAACTCAAAGATGAATACTGGAAGCAATACATCACAAATATATTAATAAATAAATGGGGAATGGTCAAAAAATATGGAAAAATTGCACAAAATGGGTCAAAAAGGTCAAAAATGTCAAAAAAGAGAAAATCGCGCCGCCGGGCTGCCCAGCCGCCGCGCCCCAGCGCCCAGCCGCGCGCAGCACCCCCAGACCGACGCGCGCCAACGCCCAGCCGCGCGCGCAGCAGGCCCAGTCCCGCGCCAAGCCGCGCGTGCCTTGCCCCAGATCCGCGCACGCCCACGCGCACCATTACTATTCACGCGCGCCCAGTTGTCCTCCGTGCACGCCGACGCCCGTTTCCTCCCATTTTTGCACGCAGCTGCCCCCATGACGTCATGCTGACGTCATCAATGACCTTAGCAATTGCACTCCGCGTTTAGGATTTAATTTCGTTTTTAAAAGTTTGAATAATAAATTAAAAACCACATACATTCCTTCCTTAGATCGACCTTGGGAGTATACTTATCATTTTCTTTGAAATGATTCGTGCACTTGCGAGAGTTTTATAAATATTAAAACCAAAGTATTGTCAAGAATCGATGATGTCGGTTTTCGCTTATCATATATACATTATTTGTTTTTGTAATAAATTTAATTATCAAGTAATTAATTATATTTAAATTTTCAATTATTTGTATTATTATTATATTTTTGTTTTCTATGCTATATATATTGAATACAGGGTGAAGTGAAAAATTAGAAAAAAAAATCTTTATGTGTAAACCGACTTTACATTTTAAGTCGCTCAATTTAAAGTTGGTTCAGAGAACCGACTTTAAATTCGTTTAAACTCGGTTTTTAACCGACTTGAAAACCCTTTTTTTGTAGTAGTGTACCTTACTAGTGTCTTTTTCTCTTGAAGCATGTCATACTTCTTATTGTGTTTGTAATGGAGATTGAGGTGCTAAACATGTTGATGTTTACAAATATTCTAAAAATTCTCAAGATCCTACACAAGAGCTAGATATGGAATATTAAATTGGATGCAAAGATTAATTTAGGAAGCAATATTTTTGTTTTAATTAATTATGGGTCTTTTATGTTTCGCAATTTTTATATTAGTGAATTGTCGGCTTTTTATTTTAAGTATTTTAGTCTTCTATTTTTTAAGGTTGGATTAGGTCCAAACAATACCTAAATATGCCCATTTCATCTAGGGTTTTTCTTTTATGGTTTCTTGCTTATATAGAAGAATAGTTATGTAATTTGGAGGCAAGAATTAATGAAAAGTATATTTCATAAAGCTTTTGCTTTGCCTTATTGTGTTCTTGATTGAATACTTGAATCTGACTTATCAAAGGGAGTGATCATCCTTTCTGGTGTCTCAAGGTTTGGTTTTTAAGGACTTTTTTTTAGGGTTCTAATATGATCATCTTCAAAACATTATTAGCAAATCAATTGTTTATATTCCTTTGAGTTTGTGGGTTCTTAGGTTGTTCACCTAAAGGGTTCGCATCATTTGGTATTAGAGCCATGGTAGCTGAAAATAGGTTATCTATTTTTATCTATCTTTATTTTGAATTTTAGATTTAAAAAAAACCATCCTTTGATTTTTTTTCTGCGTCCTTAAGTCACAAATTACAAAAAGAGAGAAATTTCTTCGTTTTTAGTCTTGTGTTTATATTCAATTTCATTGTCATTCTTTTCATATTTAGATTTTGTTTCGTAGTTTTCTTTTAATTCTTTGTATCTTTTTCCTGATCTTTATTTCTGTGTTTAATCTATCTTTGTTGTAAAAAAAAAAAGAGTGATGTTGTTTAGTTTCAAAAAAAACATTTGATAAAACAGATTTGCAACTTTAAATGGACATAACTTTTAACTCGGGTAATGAAACGACTATCATAATATATCAAATCAAAGCTCCTTTCGATTCCTATAAGAAAAACTGTTATTTTCCTCTGTTGTTCCAATTATCGAGTCTAAATTTCACCATTTACACCACTAACCGAGGGGATAGGAAGGTGTCACATGATGGTTACAGAAATCGTTATTCCTTTGAAAAGATCAACCGAAAAGTTGTATTAGCTACTCTCAAATCTTTGCAAGCTTATGAAAACCAAATTAGGATAGCAAGAGAGTACAAATTGAGAGAAAAACAAAAGTGTGAGCAAGTGGAAAATAAAATGAGAGCAAGTGAGGTTGAACGAAAAAAGAAAGAGAAAAGTGAGCAAAAAGAAGAGAACAATATGCAAAAAAGAGAAAAAAGTGAATAGAAGGAAGAGAAATGTGAGTAGAAGAGAAAGAAAAGTGAGCAAAAAAGAGAAAAAAATTAAGCAAATAGGAGAAAAAAAGTGAGCAAAGGTAAGGACAAAGTAAGCAAAAAGGAGAGAAAAGTGAGCAAACAAGAGAGGAAAATAAAACAAATGTGTGTAATTACTGAAAAACAAGAGATTAAGAGCACAATGATGGAAAGCCAACAAGTATTGGTACTTATGTACAAGGATGTTTATCTTTCTACTAATGATCTTAACTCATATTTTCCTAATGGATATGAACCAAGGGGTTAGGACTTAGCTAATTTTCATATTATATAGCAAAGGGTTTCTCCATCAAATAGTGGATATGACTCACCATTAATTTGAAGAGAAAAAGGCCACGAGAAGGTGTTGGCTTCTTGATAAGTCTACCATAAATGACACCCTAACAAGTATGGATATAACTCACCACAAATGCTTGGATGCTAAAAAATGCCATGAAGGTTGCCAATCCATTGATAAGTTGCTTAAAGAGGAACAAAGAGCATGAATGAGCTCTCAAATGATTTGAAAAATCAAATTTTATTTAAAAAAATCCAGCCCTTGCAGCTGTATAGCTTTTAAGTATTTATAGGATATAAATAAACCATAAAATATATTACATCATAGCCCTTGATCTCATCCAAGGTTTGAAAATAAAAATAGCCAAAAAGCACACAAAATGTGGCACAAAACATAGAGTAAAAATAGGGTAGCTTAGTACAAAGGAATCCCAAGAAAATATCACATCTTTTCCCTTGATTTCATCCAAGGGCTGAAAAGAAAGTTGCCCAAAATGGCACAACAATATCCCTAGGTTTCTTTTGCCAATTTGTCCATAATTTCCATGCTAGATTTTTCCCAATCTTTGTAGTCCCATTTTGGGTCCTTTGATTATGGATGACCTCTTGAATGAGCCTATTTAAAGCCTCCTTGAGTTGTGCCCTCCTAGACCATGTGATTGGTACACTTGGGATTTTTGTGGCTCCATGATTCTCATCATTCCCCCACTCTTTAAGAGGATTCGTCCTTGAATCGTCACCTACATAATTAGAAACATTAAAGGAAGTGTTGACATTATACTCACCACACAAGTCTAGCTTGTAGGCATTGTCATTGATCCTTTCAATTACTTGAAATGGGCCATCTCCTAGTGTTAGATACTTTGAATTTCTTTGTTCTGGAAAATGTATTTTTCTCATGTGCACCCATACCCAACCTCTAGGCTCAAAGATCAGTCTATCATGCCTTTTGTTACCTTGTTTGGCATATTGTGTAATTCTCTTATCAATGTTGAGCCTTGCTATCTCTTTTTCAAAAGTTTTTGCAAAGTTAGGTAAATACAATAAAGGAGCATAAGTCAATTTTTCCTTAAGCAGTTGGAATTCCTTTTCTTTCCCTTGTCCCTATTTGAACCCAACATTCTTTTATATGACTTTGATTATCGATGTGACTATGCTAAAGTCTTTCACAAATTGTCGATAAAAGCTACCAAGTCCATGAAAAATTTGAACATTACTCACAACAAAACCTAGAAACACAAGCTTATCGGTGCAATATGTGCACTTCTTTAGGTTAGCAAATGGTTTCTCTCTCCGATCTGCTTCAAGAACAGATTGTAAATGTATCAAATGATCTTCCATAGTTTTGTTATAAATAAGAATATGAACAAAATAGACAACTACAAATTTTGCAATCAAAGCACGCAAAACATAGTTCATTAAACTCATGAATGTAATAGGAGCATTAGTTGAACCAAAAGGCATGAGTAACCACTCATATAAACCATATTTTTTCCTAAATGCATTCTTCTATTCATCACCTTATTTCATTATAATTTGTTTATATCCACTTTTCATATCAATTTTATAAAAGATATAAGAACCATGCAACTCATTTAACATATCAACTAAGCGAGGAATAAGATGATGATAATTTACCATGATATTGTTGATTATTTTGCATTCTACGCATATCCTCCATGTCCCATCCTTCTTAATGACCAAAACTACTAGAACAACGCATGGACTCATGCTTTCTCTCGTGTACCCCTTTTCCATCAACTCACTAACCTTCATTTGTATTTCCTTTGTCTCCTCAGGATTACTCTTATGGGTTGGCCAGTTTGGAATGTTAGCACTAGGTACAAAATCAATTTGATGTTCAATCTCTCGGATAAGAGGTAATCCATTAGGAATTTTCTCAGGAAAGACATCCTCAAATTCCTGCAAGATAGAAACAATTGAACTAGGAAAAGCATCATCAAGTTGTTTAGTATTCAAAAATGCATCATTGTACAAAAGTACAATCATTGGATTATTAAGGAATATTGCTTTACTAATTTCACTCATTTTTGCATAGACATTTATTTTTCTCTCTTCTTTTTCCTCAAAATTTTCAATCTCTCTTTCTCTTTCTTTTTGATTTTCTCTCAATTTCCTTTTATCACTCTTTTTTTCAATAATTTTATTTTGTTCACTCTCTTTTTGCAACCTGACTTTGACACTCATAAACTTGTTTTAGTATCAAAGGCAAGAACAAATATCATTAATGAAAAGTATATTTCATAAAGATTTTGCTTTTCCTTCTTGTGTTCTTGATTGAATATTAGAATCTGACTTATCAAAGGAAATGATCATCTTTTATGGAATCTCAAGGTTTAGGTTTTAAGGACTTTGTTTCCTTAGGGTTCTAATATGATCATCTTCAACATGTTCTTAGAAAATCAATCATCTGTATTCCTTTGAGTTCTTGCGTTCATAGGTTGTTTCCTTAAAAGGGTCCGCATTAGTTTGCTTTAATAGTTTTGTACACTTTGTATGTGAGCATGTTTACACACACTATGAGGTTGGGTTTCACATTGTGCATACTTGATTGAGAGTTTCAGTTGTGTTTGGTTCATTTCAAGGATGGGTATTTATAGAGTCTACTTGGAAATTTCTAGAAAGAAAGAATGTGTCTTTCTAGGCTAGGTAGTTAGCGAGGTAGCAAAAAAAGTGGATGATGAGGTGGCAAAAAAAAGCCTTATAAATACCCTACTCATGTATCCCTTCTTTACTTATGGTTCAAGAGTTGAAATTCTACCATAATACACTGTTTGATTTATTTCTAGTTTTGAAATTATTTTGGAACATTTGTGATTGGGTCATTTTAATGAGTTTGGTAATGAAATCGTAATCTGTATGAGTACATGGCTTAACTCTATGTCTCCCATACACCATTTTGATATTAGTAGCAGATAGTATGTTTCGTGAGGTTGTGGGTTACACTTACTATTACTGATCATTGGTTTTGAATCACATCACATTGGGTAGTGTTGGATGTGAAGGATAATCGGGTTCGAATGTTGAACCAAACAGTTGTAGAATAAACAAGTAAACTACAGCAGCAGGCGATTTGAATGGAAGTCCTGACTGATACAGGTAACAGTGATTTTATTGTCTATTAGTGTTGTAACGTTTTTACTATCAATATGGGTTTACCTCGTTATATTGATTACTTTGCATGATCTAATTTTATGTTAGTACATTAATCCAAGTTTAACGTATGTATCTTTCAACATACTTTTAGCTTAAACTTTGATTAGAAACCATTTTTTATTTACCTGCTTTCTGTTTGACATATAATATATGTTACTAAAGTTTTCTACTTTTAATATTATGTTGTTTGTGCTTCTACTATGTGAAATGTATAGGTTTTTTACTATTTTGTTCCTCACGAGTTAAGGACAAGTCAGTTAGGTGTCTATATCTCCTTACCATGGTCATATACCAAGTCAACTCTTTCAATTTCAAAAATATTTCATGGAATAATACGATAATTAGTTAGTTTTTGTCAGAATTAGTACCTCATTACAAAATGTTGGAATTGCAATAAACACAAAATTTGTGTTTAGGAATCAAATAGTAAAGACTATCTTGTGATAATAAGCCATTATCTTACTATTATGAGTGATAATACTTTTCTCCACTCTTTTAAACACTCTTCTAATCAATTTTAAATTGCTAGATGATCTCTATAGGTCTTTGCATTGAATGTTAGGAGATTTACAGTCATATATTTATTTTCATTAATTAAATTGAATAAATTAAGTAGAAATTGAAAGTATATGCCCTTATCTTCATTCATGCATAACTCCTAAAAAAAGAGACATATATGGGATTACCTAAGCTAATACAAAAGAGAAAGCCACAAATTAGTCACTTAATTTATCATACAATATATGTATAATCTGTACATAAGTCCTTTCTCTAAGAAACATATATCACTGATAAAAGAAAGAGATGAGAAAAATGAATAGTATAAACTAAATACTATAAGCCATTATCCTACAATGTTGTGAGAATTGACTAATTAGAAAAGAAAAAAATATAGTAAATAATTCCCCAAGAAATCATTTACATTCTCTTCATTTCCTAAAGACGTTTTACTTGAGATTTTTATTTTATGAATTTGATTGATGTAAAAAAATAGTATTTGAGCATTTTCTTCTCTAAACGTATGCGAACCTATAAGTTCATTTCTAAACATAAACTTTATTCACATATACCATTGAATGAGTGCATGAACAAATAGGATCAATATTATTGAGAGTATGCCTTGTGATGATTGAGTCGAAACGAATTCAGATTCCTAACACTGAGATAGTAAATTAATATTGATACATTTTTTATTTTAATATGAAAGTGATTTAAAACTAATTATTATAATAAATCATTAATGTTTAGAATGTTAAATAACGTATGCTATTGATTTGAATTGTAATCTTAGAAGAAATTAGAAGCATGAGAATTTTTGTTATTCTTTTTATATTGTTATCTTTTTTGACTTTGTTTTAAATTTTATTTGTTTATGTGTTATTTGTTTCTTTTTGTTATTTATTTTTAATTTTTACATTTTTAAGTTGATGTTTGTGAGTATCATATGTGAAAACCATCACAAAACTTAAACTCGTCCACTAAGGAAACCTAGAGGTTTCAAACCTTTTTGTATACACTAAATTTAACCATGTTAATCTACAGAAATGATTTAGGATAGTTTAATTTTATTTCTAGTTTTTGTTTTTAATTTTTCGCCATTGTTGTTAAGAGACTAGCAAGAAGCTAGTCCTGGGCTATGATGAGTGCTCAAAAGTACTTAATATATCGTGATTTTATGCATATTAAATGATTAAATAGATTTTCATTAGCTTAGTTTTACTATCATTTTAAGAAAATCTATTTTTTGGAATTATAGGTATATTTTGTTGTTTTTCAAGTATTTCTTGTATTTAAATGATTCAACTTGAAAAAATATATCTGAAAGCACCCATTACAACCTAAAAGTTTAGAAAGATAACATATGTTAAGCATTACATATATTTTAAAAATTGAAAAGGAAATACAAGAAATAAAGGGTTCCAAGTGATGCAGAACATATGACCGTAGAATGAAAGTTTTTTGTACCTCGGTAAGAGCCAATAGGAGTGACATCAATGCGTATAAAAATGATGCAGTCCATATCGCAAAAATATTGTATGTTGCAGTGCGAATGTAATGGATTAAACCAAATCATATACGTCTTTTGTACGCCGAGGCATGAAGCAATTGTATGCTACGATGCTAGTCTAAAAAAACTATATTTCTCTACTTTCCTCCACCTATAAATAGGACTTTTTTTTCATTGTAATCCATATCCCTCATAATTCATATTAATTTCATTTCTTAGTCTCTTAAGCTTTTTAGCCTTTTCTTTTAGTAGTTTAAAGTTCTTTTCTCAATTGAGAGTTAAACAAATTTAGTTTATGTAATAGTTTATAGTTTCAATTCATAAACAACATGGTAATTCTATTTGGAGGTTTTTGAGAAGAAAAAAAAAGTAATTCTAGGAATTATGTTGAGGTATATTTTTAAAGGTATTCTTTTTAAACCATATATAAGTATTGTTTAATATTCTATATGCTTAATTTGTTGATCGTTCTTTAAATTATGTATCTCTGGCTATAAATAATATAGGATATTAGTAATGTTGTCAAGCTTATGAAATATTAAAGTAGATTATACATTATTATAAAATGAATTAAGTTTTATTTCTTCATCAAGATCTAAGCAAAGTTTCTAAAAGAAAAATATATTAACGAAGTATTTTTCATAATAAATAAGAGTTAGATTTAGGATTTAAATTATCTGACCCTAATTTAGAGTAATACTCAAGGATATTAGATAATTACAATCTAAATCTATTTTGAGGCATGCTTTATTTTAAGGATTTTTATAAGAATTATTATTGAAAGATATATTGATGACATATTCTTCATAGTAATTTTAAAATCTAAAAGTTAGGTTTAGATACTTAAATCTTAAACTTAATTTAGATACCTTGATGAGTGTTTAAATCAATAGCCTAGCCAAAAGCATCAACTAATGGTTTATTAATTCGATAGAAATAAAACAAAATTTAGTCACTTATAATTTATTGATCCCACCAAAAAGACTTTAGTTGATAATTGACTAACAAAAGAATCTTACCCCTATTTTAGGATTTTTTTTATTAAAAAGGGAGAATCAATAATCTTAATTCCAATTTTCAATAACCTATTTAAATATTAAGCAAGCATAATTAACTAGGTAATGTATCCCATAAATTCTCTAGTGCATGATAAATATTTAATTACTAAAATGTTTATTGAAAATATCTTTATTTTTATGTTAGAAGTTTAGTTACTTAACCGAAAACAAATGTGATAGGATGTTTAGTTTACTTAATTTCATATTTATGAATTTTTTGAATTATTTTAAATCCATATGATCCCTCTTTAGACCAACCTTAGAAGGATACTTATCGTTTTCTATAAGTTATTCATGCACTTACGAGTTATTTTATAAATTAGAAAATATTTATACGCCTAATTTCGACACATCATATTTTTATTATAATTGTCAAGTAAATTAGTAATAGCACTAAAAACTAGATAACCTTTGTAATGGAGATTGAGGTGCTGATCAAGTTGATGTTCTCAAGTGCTGATCAAGTTGATGTTTCTAATTATTATCAAGATCTTTTGCAAGAAATTGTCGGATCAATGACTAAGGATAGATTTGGAAGATCAAGTTGGGGCAAAGGTTAATTTAGGAAGTAATTGTTTTTAATTAATTGTAGTCTTTTTTTGTTTATCAATTTTTTATTTAGTTACTTGTGAGCTTTTTATTTTAAGTGTTTTAGTATTTTATTTTTTTAAGGTTGGATGAGGCCCAGTCCACCACTAAACGAAGTCCATGTTATATAGGGTTTTTCTATTAGGGTTTCTTGCTTATAAAATAGCTGCTATGTAATTTGGAGGCAACAACAAATGTCATTAATGAAAAGTATATTTCCGAAAGCTTTTGCTTTGCCTTCTTGTGTTTTTAATTGTATGCTTGAATTTAACTTATCAAAAAGAGTGATCATCCTTTGTGACATCTCAAGATTGGGGTGTTAAGGACTTTGATTTATTAGGGTTTTAATATGATCATCTTCAACATGTTCTTAGCAATTAAATCATTCTTATTCCATTAAGTTTGTGGGATCATAGGGTTATTCACCTAGAGAGTCCGCAATACTTTGCAAGCATCAATGACACGAACAAAAATAGAACACATCATATTCAAATAAGGACTCCTGCACCTTGGCACACAAAACATTCATGTCCTGGCGTGAAAAGTTCTCATTCAACCCACTTGTAGCCCGAGCGTCCCATGCCACAACTAGCAAGAAAACCATGTCATGGCCCATATATTTTTACTAACATAATGCTAACTACTAAATTAAAGTAAATACTAATCAATTATAAAAAGATAAAAATAACAAATAAAAATAAAAATAAAAATAATATAAAATAATCAAATAAAAATAAAAATAAAAGAAAAGAAAATGTTAAAAGAAAATTCTAAGATAATAAAAGTTAACTAAACAACTACAACAAGTTAGTAAAAATAAGGAAATATATTATATAATAATTAAAAGTTAGTACACAAAAATACTAAATAAAAGTAAAAAAAAATAAAAATAACAAAAACTAAGTAAAAGAAAATAAAAAAATTAAAGTTAGTAAATAAATAAATAAAATAAAAATAAAGTAAAAGTTAGTATAAAAAAATTAAAAAGGAAAAGTTTTAAATAAGTTAGTAAATAAATTAATAAAAACAATTAACAAAGAAAATAAAAATAAAAGTTAGTACTAAATATGAGATTTTTTAGTAATAAAATTTGTAGAAATCTTGAATAAAGAAATAAAATCAATTTATTTTATAAAAATATTTACTTAAATTAATATTTCACCGATATAGCGACATAACTAATATCACATAATAATGTTCAGCGAAATATGCTCAAATTTAATAAATGATCGGTAAATTAAAAATATCATTCGAAAAGATACATAAAATTTGAATATACATATAATAGAATGCAATTAAAATTAATATATTAAATGTATCCTTCTATTTACAGAAATTTTTGTAGTGATTTATGATCTAAAAAACCTCCAAAAAGATCTCTCTATTATGTTTACTGAATCAAAACTACTACATAAAACTTAAAATTCTCATAAGTTGTGTGTAAGAATTTGTTTCTAAATAAAAAGTATGCTGGTCAATTGTTGGTGGGTTGAAAATAAGAGAAACAAGTTGATTTTATTGCTAGGAAAAGGGGAGATAAGTGGATCGTGTAGGATTAATCATTTACATAATAGCCCAAATTTATCTACACCATGGCCCGTGTTTCGTTTTGGTTTACCTCGATTTGAACAGATAGGATCGCATCTTGACTAACAAATATCCATGCAACGGCTCAAGTCAAACTGCTTTTCTCACTTTTCTTATTGTTTCACCCCGTATAAATTAGTTGGAACACATGCAAGCCTTACATGTATTTGTTCTTTTATTCTCCTAAGTGCAAAATGGGTACTTCAACCATGTTTATCATTTTAAACAATTTAAAGTAAGAAATACCTAAAAATAACAAAACATGTGATGCAAACCAAGGAGCTGGACATGTCAATCATATAAGTGGGAATGTAGCTGAATTTGCACAAGACCCTTTGTCATTTCCTAGTGGCCCAATTACAAAACTTAGAGCCAATGTTTTGAGGAAACACTAAATGATGATCCATGAGAATTAGACTGATTCTAAAATGACCAAGATGAACTCAAATAATAACCAAGGCCTAGTCCATGTCATCAAAGCAATTAAAAAGGCTTATTATCAAGCAAATTAATAGCCAACCTGTTTTTAGCAAACAAGGCTAATACTAAATGATGCGGACCCTCTAAGCAAAAAACCCTAAGAACCCATAAATTCAAAGGAATAGGAACGATTTATTTGCTAAGAATGTATTGAAGATGATTAGATTAGAACCGTAAGGAAACAAAGTCCTTAAAACCCCAATATTGAGACGCCACAAATGATGATTACTCCATTTGATAAGTCAAATTCAATCATTCAATGAAGACCATAAGAAGGCAAACCAAAAGGTTTCTAAAATATACTTTTCATTATATAGACGTTCTTCCTCCAAATTAGATAGATCTTCTTCTTTATAAGCAAGAAACCCTAAAACAAACCTAGATGAAATAGGCCTACATAATTATGGATTGGGCTAATCCATCCTTAAAAAATAAAAGTCTAAAAAGACTTATGATAAAGAAAACATAAAAAACCTACAATTCACTAAAAACAAATTGCGAAACATAAAAGGCCCATAATTAATTAAAACAATAATTGCTTCCTAAATATGATATATAAAACATAAAGGGAACAAAATTAATTAAAATAAAAATTTCTTCCTAAATTAATCCTTGCACCCAACTAGATTTTCCATATCTATCCCTAGTCATTGGACATCCAATTTCTTGCAAAGGATCTTGAGAATATTTAGGAACATTAACTTGATCCCCACTTGGGAACATTAACTTAATGAGAACTTTAATCTCTATTATTTATACCAAATGATGCAGACTCTCTAGGCAAACAACCCTAGGAACCCAAGAACTAAAAGGTATAGAAACGATTGAATTGCTAACAACGTGTTGAAGATGATCAGATTAGAATCCTAAGGAAAAAATTCCTTAAAACCCCAATCTTGAGATGCTATAGAAAATAATCACTCTTTGTTAAATCAAATTCAAACATTCAATCAAGAACAAAATAAAGCAAAGCAAAAGCTTTATGAAATGTAATTTTTATTAATTATATAGTCACTTGATAACTGTATGTTATACAGTTATTTTATCCATTATTACCATAGCGACATCCGAGTGATCCATATAAAAATTCAAGATGGTAGTTTTAATGTTTTAATGAGCTCTAAATATGAAATCAAGTGTAACTCCTATTTGTTACTTCACTTGTATGATTTTTAGTGTCTTTAAACATATGGAACAATTTTGTAAAATGTTTATGGGCACCAAAACTCATACAAGCCAAGTAACAAAATAGGAGTGACACTTGACTTCATATTTATAGCTCATTATAGCATTAAAAATACCAGCAGAGATTCCAAATAGCTTCATATTATAGACAAATGATTAATAAAGTGCTACCATGATGTTGTCATAAGGAAAGTAGGCAAGATAGATGAGATGAAGTTTGGGCAAAAAATAGGTCCATAAAACAATGCATTCCCCTAAATACATGAGCACATAACCATCCATCAAACAAAACATCCATCAAACAAGGGACTTCAGACCAAGGAATAGAGAAATTAAATCATCAATAAAATTACCGTTATTTTGTCATATGCTAATCAAGATCATCGGAATCTTCTCCTAATTCTTCTTATGATGATATAATTTGAACCATGTGTTCTGCCTATTCCTCTCGTAAATCATCAAAAAATTGCTAGTCATAGCCAGTCTTATTCCAACCAAAGAACTACATGTATTTAAAATCAAAAAAAGAATGTAATTTCATGTATTTACAAAACATAACTCAAATATGTTAAAAATATTTCTGTATATGGGTAAAATATATTACCACATCATCAATTGGAATTTTTATATTTGTGATGATTTCGCTCATAAACTTCATGACATAATAACCACATATGACTCCATTATTTTTTTTATGGAACCTACAAAAAACAAGTGTACATGATTTTTAATATTCGAACATCTTTATTATTCATTAGTAAAATTAATAAAATTATTAATATTTGCTTATACATACCATAACTTTATACCATATAAGCTTATGAGATTTTTTAAGGGCAATGCTCCTAAACTTGTTCCACAGCTTCCATGCCCTATCAAGGTTTAAAACGGTTAGTTTTTTATTAAATATTACGAAGAATAGTTGAAGAAAAATAGCTAGCTATAACTCTTACATTTCAACAACTGCTTTTGTATCTTTACTCAGCTCTATGGAACCTGAGTCACAGTATCAAGCATGATTATTGAACAGATCAAGGATTACCAACATCCAATGATCTTGGCTTTGTTCAAAGCTTAGTGGCCAAGGGATTATCAACTTTTGATTTCTGTTAAGCGTTAATGCCCTATCACATAATTGTGTAGCTCTGATGCTAACATCCTTCTCTTGATATTGATTCACATATGAAGAATCATAGAACATTGCTAAATATGATGAGTGATTATGTTGAAGTCAATAATAACATGTCCTATATAAAAGAAATATATATAAGTAATTATATAATATAAATATAATTATATATGTTCTACATAAATGAAAGAAATTTACTGATTGAGGACTCACCTTGTCCACACTTGAATTATACTTAAATTAATCATTTGATATTCAAATAACTGTAATGCACTCAATCGATATAAGTTTGGCTGAGGTCTACACTAGAAATTTCTATGGGAAGTGGCATAGTCCATCCATAATTTATGTTGGATACCCTCGTTACAATAGTCATCAAAGCGCCAAGATTTTTGACCTTTTTGACCCATTTTGTCCAATTTTTCCATATTTGTTGACTTTTCCTCATTTATTTTTGAATAAATTTGTGATGTATTGCCTCCAGTATTACTCTTGGAGTCTTTAAGTTACATTTTTAAGTGAAAATACCTGAAAAACAATAAAAATACCACTGATTCCGAAAAAGACAAATTTATATAAATATATGATAAAATCATATAAATATATATATATTTTTAATCAATTATAGAATAACCAAACAAAAATTTAGAGAAAATTTACATGGTATTTAATACAAAACACTAAACAAAACTAGTTAAACCCTAAGTTATTTTATTTTATTATTATTGTTTTTTTTAAAAGAAAATAATAAACTAAATTTTTTTTAATTTTTTAATTTGTTTTTAAAGAAAATACTTAAATAAATTTAAAAATTTATTTATTTATTTATTTTATAAAACAAAGTTTAAATTTTATTTATTTGTTTTTAAATTTTATTTATTTTATGTTTTATTTTATATATTTTTTTTAAAATAAAATAACATAATTAGTATTAACAAAGAGTGCTGAGAGGAAAAAAAATAGTGGTGCTAAAGCTCCTTAAAAACCATCCTCCTAGACAGAACAACATTCCAAAGAAAGACTAGTGTCACAAAGGCTTTCAAGAACTAGTCTCCAAGACATAACTCGCTTATATCTTTAATTTTCATGCTATTAAGTTAATTAAAAATTTAAGTTAATTAAGTTAATAAAAATGTATGTTATATAAGTTAATGAAAATCTAAGTTAATTAAGTTATACGAAAATTAAATTAGTAAACATCTAAGTTAATTAAGTTAAACAAAAATTAAGATAAAACATAGTTAAAGGAAAAACATATAATAAATCAAAAATTAATCATAAAATTAAATAAAATTAAATTAAAAAAGGTAAAATTAAATAAAATTAAATAAAAATTGAAAATTTTTTATTTTTTTTATTTAAAATTTATTTAAGTTTTTTTACTTCAAATTTCAAATTGCAAAATTATTTTACTATTAACGCTTTAATTATTATTATTATTATATATTTTTTTAAATTTAAAAATTATTAAATTTTTTTATTATTAAATTTGAAATTTGAATTTTTTTTACTTCAATTTTCAGATTTCAAAATTATTTATTATTCATGATATAATTTTTTTTTGTTTTTTTATGAACATTAAATTCAATATTATTATTATTTTACTATTCATGAATGGTAAGTTTTTTTTTAATTATTTCAAATTTTTAAATTTCTTTATTACTGTTTTACTATTCATGAACGGTAATTTTTTTACTTTAAATTTTAAATTTCAAAAAAAAAAATTACTATTCACGCAATAATTATTATTATTATTATTTTTAATTTAAAATTTTTTATTTATTTTTTATTTTTTATTTTTTCAATAAAAAAATCACAATTATTTAAAATACAAAATGTTTTTAAAATTTTGATAAATAATTTAAAAATGCTATTCTTTCCCCGACAACGACACCAAAAAATTGATGAGCAAAAACTGGCATCGCCGATCTTGCTAATACTTTGGTTTTATATTTATTAAACTGTCGCAAGTACACGAATCATTTCGTAGAAAATGATAAGTATATTCCCAAGGTCGGTCTAAGAAAGGAATATATGTGGTTTTAATTTATTATTCAAACTTTTAAAAACGAAATTAAATCCTAAACTTCCTGTCACGATAGTTTGGTTTTTTTGTTTCTAATCTAATAACATAAAAATAAACATAGATACAGATTCAATAAATATTTATGCAAATTTTATCATTTATAATAGTGCGTTATTTATGGATATAATAACTAAGTTAATTATGTTTGCTCATGTTATCTAGGTTATTAAAGATATAAATTGATATTTTATTGATTCTCTCTTTTTTATATGAATACCACCTTGGTGGGGTTAGATATTCTTTGTTAACTAAACAAATCAATTAACACCTATGGGTGGGGTTGAGAACTAATTTGGTTAATTAAATTAATACCATATTCCTATGAGAATTAAATTCACCAAGATTCATTACGTTCTAAGTTCTCAAATGGCCACACATACAATTAGGGTATATTCCTATCCTTCATCATACATGTCATTCTATCTATGAGCAATATACATAAAAATGCCTCTTCCAAGTTTATTTTAGTGCCACGTATCATTTGATAAAATTCGTAAATAATCAAAAGCATTAAGCACAAAATAGAATAAACAAATCAAACGTCTTATAAATCGTTCAAAAATAATTAAAATCAAAGCTTCATAAATTTAGATAAAATGAAACCCTAGAAAAATTAAATTACTTCATAAATTTAAAATAAAAATTACAACAGTTACAGAAAATGAGATGAAGAACACAGAAAATTAAATCATTTTGTATCATGAATATTTGGCACACGCAGAACACAATAGAAGCCAAAAATAGCTTCTGCGTGTTCCACAGTCCAGAACCAAACAATACAAAAAAAATCTCAAAAACTAAACTCCCAAAAAACATTTTTACTCTATCATACTATCCCCTATTTATAACATCAAATTTCTAAAAAAATATACATTTAAAAATATATTTTTTAATACACGTGGGGGACAGAGATATGGCAAAAATAATAAAATATTACGCGTAGGGGACAAAACTGGTATCGAAAACGTGTTTAAATCTGAGTGGGAGAGCCGTCCGTTTATATTTTGCTTTTCGATAAAATCTACCACGTGTCGCGATCTGATTCACTGGAACAAATAGTGGGACACGTGGGAGCACCTCATTGGTTGTAAGGAACGGGCGCATGTGGATCATCCACACGGGAAAAGAGGCGTACGAACGTGGGGGGGACAGCGGCTGAAACGCGTCAGACACTTGGGTCCCACCTGCACGCCGGCCTGCACGGCAGGTGGGCACCACTTAGGCACCGAGCCGCGTGATAGAGAGAAACCTACACCCACTCGCGTTGGTCGGGTGTGATAGAGATGCGCGCATCATAGCCGTTTCTTATCTGATCTGCCGGTCCACGTTGCGCGCGTGGATTAGGGCGCGTGGAGTTCTTCTCACCTAAGTAGAAATTTAAAATTTAATTAATTGCATTTTGACCCACAAATTTAATTCAAATTACATTTCAAACTTTCTTTAATTACAATTAAGCCCTTTTCTAATTTAAAATAATTTTTAAACTTTTAATAATTAAAATTACCCCCGATTTTAATTTAAATTATATTTTTGACTTTTATAAATTGCAATTAAGCACTCTTTTATTTGAAATTATATTTTTGGACATAAATTTGAAATTAATTAAGTTTTCGATACACATTATTTAATTTTCTTAAAATATATAAAAAACAGTAAATACTAATTTATTAAACTAAAATTAACTAAAAATATAATGAACATAGAAATTATAATTAATAAAATAAATGAAAATAACTATATAAAATAAAGTTATCAAATAAACAAATCAAGTAACACCTATGGGTGGGGTTGATAACTAATTTGGTTAATTAAATTAATTCCTTTTTCTAAGAGATTGAAAATGAACCATTTAAGTGCCACCTTTGGTGACATTAGATAGTTTAAACTTTATTCAAGGTGTCCAAATTAAACCTAAGAATTTAATTATCCGAGTACTAACTTTCATGTTTTAAAACCATTACTGAAAACATGTTGTCAATACATTGTGAGATAATAATTTTTATAAAAAATTTTAAAATAGAGCTTCACTCTAACTACCAGGCGATTATACCAACAAATAAAAGAACACTACTCTAAATGAGACAGGATAACTAAACCTTAAAATCTAATTTTCAGATTTAAGTTTGTAATGAAAAATAATATATTTCTCTCTAACATTCTTAATATAAAATCTTGAATAATAATAAAATCAATTCATTTTAGAGATTTTTACCTATTTAATATTTCGCAAGCATAACAACGTTATTATTATATCATGTTTACAAACATCCAACAAAGTTAAATTTAATCAGAGAACAATTAAATATAACATGTAAGAATAAAGCATAAAAAATAACTATAAAGAAAATAAAATCCTTACAGTACTTCGATGCTATTCCCGTTGCTGGAAAACCTCCAAATGAAATTTGCACTCCCATTTATTGAATTGAAAAGAAAATAAATTACAAAAACATAACTAGTTCTTCTCAAAATGAGAAGAACTCTAAAACTAAGAGAAACTAACTAGGAAAAGCTAAAAACTAAGAAAAACTTAAAAACTAAGAAAAAAACTTAAAAACTAAGAAATGAGAGAAAGAAAGAGAAGAGAAGATGTGTTTAGTTGTGAAGAGAATGAGGGCATTTATACGTGAGGATGGGAAGAAAAAGTGGGTGAAAAAATGATAAAAAAATGGTGGAAACATAGAGTAGTGAATGATGACGTCATTTGATGATGTCATGCTGACGTGGGCGGCTGCGCGCACGGATGGGGTGCAGATGCGCAGCGACGTGCGCAGACAGTAGTAGGGGCGCGCAAGGCGCGCGTGGGTAGGGAATGCAGTGTGCACGGACAGGGAACAAGAGCACAAGTGGGACTAGGCATGGGCGTGTTGCGGCGGCTGCATGAGCGATTTTCTCTTTTTTGACTTTTTTGACCTTTTTGACCTATTTTGTCCAATTTTCCATATTTGTTGACTTTTCCTCATTTATTTTCGAATATATTTGTGATGTATTGCCTCTAGTATTACACTTTGAGTCTTTAAGTTACGTTTTTAAGCGAAAATAACTGAAAAACAATAAAAATACCTATGATTCCGAAAAAAGGGAAATATATAAATATATGATAAAATCATATAAATATATATATTTTTAATCAATTAATGTGCATAAAATCAAGGTAATTTTAGTGCATTTTGAGAACTCATCATCTATGCAAGGAATTGGCGGTCCAATGACTAGGGAAAAGACTAAGAGGATGAAGGAAGCTTTGCAAGGCTTGATCATGTAAGTGCAATACAAAGAGGCTACGCTACAAGAATCAAAAACTAAATTCGAAGATTCTAAAGCATCACCAAGGATGGTCTACCAAGGATGGTATATTACCTTTTTATGCAAGTGATAGATTTGGAAGATCAAGTTGGGAGCAAAGATTGATTTAGGAAGTAATATTTTTGTTTTAGCTAATTATGGGGTTTTATGTTTAGCAATTTTTGTTCTAGTTAATTGTGGGCTTTTTATTTGAAGTCTTTTAGTCTTTTATTTTTTAAGGTTTGATTAGGCCCAATCTATAACTAATTTAGGCCCATTTCATCTAGGGTTTTTTCTTTTAGGGTTTCTTGCTTATAAATAAGAAGAGCTAGGTACTATGGAGTAAGAACGAATATTTATTAATGAAAAGAAATTTTTTGGAAGCTTCTTGCTTTGACTTCTTGTGTTCTTGATTGAATACTGGAATCTGATTTATCAAAGGGAGTGATCATCTTTTGTGGAATCTCAAGGTTTTGGTTTTAAGGACTTTGTTTCCTTAGGGTTCTAATCTGATCATCTTCAACATGTTCTTACCAAATGAATCGTTTCTACTTCTTTGAGTTCTTGGGTTCCTAGGTTGTTCGCCTAAAGGGTCTGCATCCTTTGTTATCAGAGCCTTGATTGCTGAAAATAGGTTATCTATCTTAATCTATCTTTGTTTTGAATTTTTTATTTCAAAAAAAAATCATCCTTTAATTGTTTTCTATGTTCTTAAGTCACAAATCACTAAAAAAAGAAGATAAATTAAGTCCTTTTGAATCTTTCTTTAGAGTTCTCCTTGGTCAAGAATCTTTCTTTAGAGTTCCCTTTGGTCAAGGGTCTTTCTTTAGAGTATTCCTTGGTTAAGAGTCTTTTTTTAGACTCCTCCTTGGTCAAGAATCTTTCTCTAGAGTCCTTTTTGGTCAAGAGTCTTTCTTTACCCATAAAACGGTTACTTCTTGAGATTAGTTGGATTATTTGATTTTGTTAAGAACATAAAAATGGTTAGTGTAAGCTTTCAGTCGTAAAAAAAATCAAAAATAGTGTATAAAAGAGAGAGAGAGCGAAAATAGTGTGAAAAAAGGAGTATTAACAATCTTATTTGAGAGCAAACACATGAGGGTGTGTGTGGATTATCTCATTTTATTTTATAGGTTGAAAATATGAGTAAGGAAGGAGGGGAACCACAAGAGGTTGACTTGAATTTCTTCATCAAATCTGTTCATAACCAATTTAAGAGGATGAATGCAAGGTTGGATGATTTAGAATCCTCTTCTGATTCTCAATCACATTGAAGAAGATATAAAAGACATGAGTTCGAGGAAGAAGAAGCTGATTCCAATGTGGAAGAGAGAGTAAATTATAAATGGGGAAAAAAAATTTTGGTTGTACAAACAAATGGAGAAATTGAAAGTGTCAATTTGTTATTGAAGTGGAAGAACCTGTGCCTGGAGATTCACATATCATAAGTAGAGTTCTGAATATACCACCAAAGGATGAAGTAGATGAGTAGCACGTTGATCATATTTTCCACCCAAGATGCCACATGAAGTATAAGGTATGCACATTAATTATTGATAGTGGGAACTACACTAATGTTGCTAGTACCTTGTTTATAGAAAAGTTAAATTTGAAGTGGCTGGAGCATCCCAAACCATACAAGCTACCTTGGTTGAATGATTATGGAGAAGAGGAGTCTAACAAACAAGTTTGGGTTCCTTTTTCAATTGGAAAATATAAGGATGAGGTTCTTTGTGATGTGGCACCGATGTATGCTAGTCATATAATGCTAGGCCTACCATGATAGTTTCATAGGAAGGTGTCACATGATGGGTACAAAAATTGCTATTCTTATGAAATGGACAATCGAAATGTGGTATTAGCCCCTCTCAAACTGTTGCAAGCTGATGAGGACCAAATAAGGATAGTAGGAGAGAGTCAAGATGTTGGAAAAACAAAAGTGTAAGTAAGAGGAAAATAAAAAAAAGAGTAAGTGAGGTAGAGAGAAAAAATGGAGAGAAAAGTGAGCAAAAAGGATTAAGAGTGCAATGATGGCAAGGCAATAAGTACTTGTACTTATGTACATGGATGTTCAATAATGGAGATCAAGGTGCTGATCAAGTTGAAGTTCCCAAATATTCTCAAGATCCTTTACAAGGAATTGGTGGTCCGATGACTAGGGCAAAGACTAAGAGGATGAAGGAAGTTTTGCAAGACTTGTTCTTGGAAGTGCAATACAAAGAGACCATGCTTGAAGAATCAAAAACTAAATTCAAAGATTCTAAAGCTTCACCAAGGATGGTCAATTACCTTTTTATGCAAGGGATAGATTTGTAAGATCAAGTTGGGAGAAAAGATTGATTTAGAAAGTAATATTTTTGTTTTAGCTAATTATGGGCTTTTATGTTAAGAAATTTTTGTTTTAGTGAATTGTGGACTTTTTATTTGAAGTCTTTTAGTCTTTCTTTTTTTAAGGTTGGATTAGGCCTTATCCATACCTAAATAATAGGCCCATTCCATGAGTTTTTTCTTTTAAGAATAAGATCAATCCATAACTAAATAATAGGCCCATTAGGCAATTCCATCTAGGTTTTTTCTTTTAGGGTTTCTTGCTTATTAATAAGAAGATCTATGTAACTCAGAGGAAGAATGATTATTCATAAATAAAAAGAAAATTTCAAAAAGCTTCTTGCTTTGCCTTCATGTGTTCTTGAATTAATACTTGAATCCAACTTATCAAATGGAGTGATTATCCTTTGTGGCATCTCAAAGTTTGAGTTTTAAATAATTTCTTTCCTTAGGGTTCTAATTTGATCATCTTCAAAATGTTCTTTATTTCTGTGTTCAGCCTATCTTTTTTATTCAAAAAAAAGAAAGAAAAAAAGCGGGCTGTTGTTCAGTTTCAAACAAAAACAATTGATAAAATGGAGTTGCAACTTTAAAGGCCATAAATTTTTACTTTGGTTAGAAAACAACTATTATAATATATCAAATCGAAGCTTGTTTGGATTCCTATATTAAATATTGGGCTTTATTGCTGTTCTTACAATTTTCAAGTCCAAATTCCTCCATTTACACCACTAACAGAGGGGTTAAAAATTGGTCGCACCTTTTGCTATTTTCTCGTTCTTTTTCATTAGGGTTTCCAATATTTTTGTGAATTTTCTATTCACGGAAGCATTAGTAAAAGGAAAAAATAATAAAGAGAAAAAAGAAGAAGAAAAGGAGAACATAGTAGTAGATTATTCAAGAATCTAATTTTAGTTTTCTTGTTCTAGTTGAAATTGGGTTTCCTTTATTTTATTCTTGTTGCCCAAGACTGATTTAAAAAAAAAGGAATCATTGTTGATCATGAGTCTTTCTTTAGAGTCCTCTTTGGTCAAGAATCTTCCTTTAGAGTCCTCCTTGGTCAAGAGTCTTTCTTTAGAGTCCTCTTTAGTCAAGAGTCTTTCTTTAGAGTCCTCTTTGGACTTTCCTTTTTCGTACTTTGCCATTAAGTTCTTTCAAAATTCTGAATTTTTATATTGTTACCCATACATTACTTCTTGAGTTAGTTGGATTTATTTATTTATTTAAGAATACAAAGGAGGTTTGCTTGAGATTTGAGTCATAAAAAAAAGAAAAAATAATGTAAAAAAAAAGAGCTAAAAGTGTGAAAAAATGAGTAGTAACAATCTTAATTGAGAGCAAACACGTGAGGGTGTGCGTGGTTTATCTCATTTTATCTTATAGGTTGACAAAACGAGTAAGGAAGGAGGGGAACCACAAAAGGTTGACTTGAAATTCTTAATCAAATCTATTCATGACCAAATTAAGAGGATGAATGCAAGATTTGATGATTTAAAATCCTCTTCTGATTCTCAATCACATAGAAGACATGAGTTCGAGGAGGAAGAAGCTAATTCCAATGTGGAAGAGAGAACCAATTATAAATAGGACAAAAAGACTAACTAAAAATAAGATAGCAATATAGGCAGTATAAAGATGACAATTTTTCCCTTTCAAGTAAAGAAAGATCATGAGTTATACTTGGAATGGGAAAGAAAGGTTGAGCATGTGTTTGATTGTCATAATTACTCTGAGGTGAAGAAAGTAAAGCTATCAGCTATAGAATTTACAAGTTATGTTGGTATATGGTAGGATCAATTGGTGGTCAACAGGCAAAGAAATGGCGAGAGACCTATTCGGTCATGGGAATAGATGAAATTGGTGATGCGTAAGAGATTCATACCTAGCCATTTCTATAGGGATCTATATAGAAAGTTACTAGGGCAGGTCTAAGGTTCCACGAGTGAAGGAGATTATTATATGGAGATGAAAGTCTCCATTTTTAGAGCAAACATAGAGGAAGATAGAGAAGCAAGCATACACAGTCACAAGTAATAAATTTTGATAAGTTATCGTTCCCACGAAGATTTGTTACTATAATTTGTTGAATACTAAAATTATCTCTCTATGATTTTATTCAAAACAATCATTGATTGGAAAACATTTAAGAAAACAGTTTAATAACAAAATAAAAGAAATCTAGGATTGCAATTTTTTTCACTAAATTAATCAACTCAAATCATATTATTTTCTTTCGATTTATATTTTTTAGTACATTTAATTTTTCAACCGAAAACTTCTAATTTTATTCATACATCTCTTCCGAGCTCCGTACAAACACACCTCGTTAAATTAATTCACTATATTCCTATGAGAATTAAATTCACCGAAATTCATTACGTTTTAAGTTTTCAAATGGCCACACATACAATTAGGGTATATTCCTATCCTTCATCATACATGTCATTCTATTTACGAGCAATATACACACAAATGCCTCTTCCAAGTTTATTTATGTGCCACGGATCGTTTTGATAAGATTCGTAAATAATCAAAAAGCATTAAGCACAAAATAGAACGAACAAATCGAACGTCTTATAAATCTATCAAAAATAATTAAAATAAAAGCTTCATAAATTAAGATCAAATGCAACACTAGAAAAATTAAATTACTTCATAAAATTATAATAAAAATTACAACAATTTCAGAAAAATTAGATGAAGAAGAAGGAAAATTAAAACATCACTTAGAACAAATATTTGGCACACGCAGATGATGAGTGCTCAAAAAGCACTAAAATTACCATGATTTTGTGCACATTGATTGATTAAAAATATATATATTTACATGTTTTATCATATATTTATATAAATTTGTCTTTTTTCAGAAGCACGGGTATTTTTATTGTTTTTCAGGTATTTTGGCTTAAAAACGTAACTTAAAGACTCAAAGAGGAATACTGGAAGCAATACATCACAAATATATTAATAAATAAATAGGGAAATGTCAACAAATATAGAAAAATTGGACAAAATGGGTCAAAAAAGTCAACAAAGAGAAAATCGCGTCGCCGCGTCGCGCAGCTGCCCAGCCACGCGCCCAGTCCCGCGCGCGCCGACGCCCATTTCGCCCCATTTTTCACGTGTAGCCGCCCCCACGTCATGCTGACGTCATCAATACCCCACTTCCCTTCACTTCTAAATACACCTCAAAAAACATTCTTTTCTCTCTTTCTTTTCTCTCTTTTCTTAGATTTTTAGTTTTTCTTAGTTTTTAGCTTTTCTTAGTTAATTTCTCTTAGTTTTAGAGTTCTTCCCTTTTTGGGAAGAACTAGTTATGTTTTTGTAATTTTTTAGCTTTTTGATTCAATAAATGGAAGTGCAAATTTCGCTTGGAGGTTTTCCAGCAACGGGAATAGCGTCGAAGTTCTGTAAGGATTTTATTTTCTTTACAGTTATTTTTATGCTTTATTCTTACATGTTATATTTAATTTGTCTATGATTAAATTTAACTGTGCTGGCTGTTAATAAACATGATGTAATAATAACGTTGTTATGCTTGCAAAATATTAAATAGGTGAAAATCTCTAAAATGAATTGATTTTGTTTTTATTCAAGATTTTATATTAAGAATGTTAGAAGAAATATATTATTTTTCATTACAAACTTAAACCTTAAAATTAGATTTTAAGGTTTAGTTATCCGGTCTGATTTAGAGTAGTGCTCTTTTATTTGATGGTACAATCGCCCGATAGTTAGAGTGAAGCTCTATTTCAAAATTTTTTATAAGAATTATAATCTGAAAATGTATTGACAAAATGTTTTCAGTAGTGGTTTTAAAACTTGAAAGTTAGTACTCGGATAACTAAATTCTTAGGTTTAATTTGGACACCTTGAATAAAGTTTAAACTGTCTAACCCCACCAAAGGTGCCATTTAAATGGTTCATTTTCAATCTCTTAGAAAAAGGAATTAATTTAATTAAGCATATTAGTTATCAACCCCACCCATAGGTGTTAATTGATTTGTTTAGTTAACAAAGAATATCTAACCCCACCAAAGGTGGTATTCATACAAAAAGGGAGAATCAATAAATATCAATTCATATCTTTAATAACCTAGATAATATGAGCAAGCATAATTAACTTAGTTATTATATCCATAAATACTCCGCCATTATAAATGATAAAATTTGCATAAATGTTTATTGAATCTATGTTTATATTTATGTAAGTAGATTAAAAACACAAAACCCCAAAATATCGTGATAGGATGTTTAGGATTTAATTTCGTTTTTAAAGGTTTGAATAATAAATTAAAAACCACATATATTCTTTCTTTAGATCGACCTTGGGAGTATACTTATCATTTTCTCCTTTTTGACCATTTTGACCCATTTTGTCCAATTTTTCCATATTTGTTGACATTTCCCCATTTATTTATTAATATTTTTGTGATGTATTGCTTCCAGTATTACTCTTTGAGTCTTTAAGTTACGTTTTTAAGCCAAACTACCTGAAAAACAATAAAAATACCTGTGATTCCGAAAAAGACAAATTTATATAAATATATGATAAAACATATAAATATATATATTTTTAATCAATTAATGTGCATAAAATCATGGTAATTTTAGTGCTTTTCGAGCACTCATCAGCATAACACAACAAAAGCAAAAAATGTCTTTTGCGTGTTCTGCAGTCCAAAACCGAACAACACAAAAAAACTAAACTCTACCCCAAACTCCAAAACTCTTAAAACTCTCTAAAACTAAAACTAAAAAAAAAACTCTTAAACTCTATCATCTTATCTCCTATTTATAACATTAAATTTCTAAAAAAATACATTTAAAAATATTTTTTTTATACACGCGGGAGACAACGAATAATGGAGAAATTAATTTAAAATTACGAGTGGGGGACAAAAATGTATCGAAAATGCAAACTGGAATCATGCGCGTCGCTGCTCATTTTTTTAAATTCATGTTGCCACGTGTCGGCATCTGATTCGCTGCAAGAATTCGTGCGGACACGTGGCAGAATCCAATTGGCTGCGGGAAACGGGCGTAAGGGACATCAGCGCATGGGATACAACGGCTACAACACGGGGCTTGATCCGGCGCTTTCGTGCTCATCATAACATGCCACGTGTCATCACATGATTGGCTGAAAAATAGAGTGGGACACGTGGCAATTGCTGATTCGAGGTTAGGATTCAGGTGGACACGTGGCTGAATTTAATTCAATGAAAATCCGGTTGCACGCAGACATGTGGGTCCCACCTGTACACCGGCCTACGCGGCAGGTGGGCCCCACTAGGGCGTCGAACCACGTGAAAAATAGAGACCTGCACCCACTAGCTTTGGTCGGGTGTGATAAGGACACGCGAATATCAACCGTTTCTTCTTTGATCGGACTGTCCATGTTTCGCGCGTGTAGATTGGCAACAATGGCTAGATTCATTGCCATATTAAATTGGGAAATTGTTGATGCGGTTGAATTGCAACATTACGTAGAAATGGAAGAATTACTACACAAAGCCAATGGAGAAGAAAATAAAGTCCAAAAGGTTAAGATCTAATTTGACCTCTAGTTCTCCGTGGAAACCAACTTGGAAGGACAACAAAGATTCCTTTATAACAAAAGGTGAAGCAAAGTCAAACAATTCAGTTGTTGTTCCTAAAGGTAAACCTAAAACAAAAACTCCTAATAAGTCGCATGATATTAAGTGTTTAAGGTGCTAAGGACTCAGACATATTGCTTCTGAATGCCCAAATAAAAGGGTTATGGTTGTACATGATAACAAAGAAATTGAGAGTGCTAGTTTAAGTGATGATGAAATGCCATCATTGGAAGATTGTTCTAATGTAGAATTGGAAAAACCTGTGTATGGGGAATTAATTGTCATAAAAAGAGCCCTCAATATACAACCTAGGAGTGAAGGAGATGAGGTGCAACATGAGAATATTTTTCCAACAAGATGCCATGTGAAGGATAAGATATGCACGGTTATTGTTGATAGAAGGAGCTACACGAATGTAGCTAGTATTTTGTTGGTATAAAAGTTGAATTTGATGTGGTAGAAGCATCCTAAACTGTACAAGCTACAAAGGCTGAATGATTATGGAGAAGTGAATGTCAACAAATAAGTTTGGGTTATTTTTTCAATTGGAAAGTATGAGGATAATGTTCTTTGTGATGTGGCACCAATGTATGCTGCTCATATTTTGCTTGGGTGACCGTGATAGTTTGATAGGAGGGTGATGCATGATGGGTATAAAAATTGGTACTCTTTTGAAATGAGCAATCGAAAAGTTGTATTAGCCACTCTCAAACCTTTGCAAGCTTTTGAGGACCAGATTAGGATAGCAAGAGAGTGCAAGTTGAGAGAAAAGAAAGTATGAGCAATAGGAAAATCAAATAGGAGAGAAAAGTAAGCACAAAAGAGAGAAAAGTGAGCACAAAAGAAAGAAAAATGAGAACAAAAGATAGAAAATTGAGCACAAAAGATATAAAAGTGAGCACAAAGGAGAGAAAAGTGTGCAAAAATGAGATAAAAGTGAGCAAAAATGAGAGAAAAGTGAGCATGAAAAGGAAAATAAAAGAATGGGTGCATTTGCTGAAAAACATAAGATTAAGAGTGTAATGGTGGCAAGGCAACAAGTACATGTTCTTATGTACAAGGATATTTATCTCTCTTCTAAGATCTTAACTCATCTTTGTCTAGTGTTATTGTGTCTTTATTGTAGGACTTTGAGGATCTATTTCTTGAAGAAAATCCCTTTGGATTACCTTCTTTGAGAGGAATTGACCATAAAATAAACTTCACACTTAGATCTACAATACCAAACTCACCTACTTATAGGAGAATAAAGAAAAAGATAATTCAAAGAAAACTACGAAAAAAAATCCAAATACGAAAACAACGACAACGAAATTGAAAGAAAACACAAGACTCAAAAGGATGAAATTGATCTTTTTTTGTGATTTGTGACTCAAGAATGTAGAAAAAAATCAAAGAATGATTTTTTTAAATCTAAAATTCAAAACAAAGATAGATAACCTGTGTTCAGTAAACAAGGCTATCATACCCAATGATGCGGACCCTGTAGGCGAATAACCACACACTCAATTTCAAAAGTTTTAGAAAAGTTAGGCAAGACAAGCAAAGGTGTAATAGTTAACTTTTCTTTGATCACATTAAATGAATTTTCTTGTTCTTTCCCTTATATTAACAATACATTTTTCTTAATGATTTTAGTAAGAGAGGTGGGTAAGCTACTAAAATCTTGCATAAATCGTCTATAGATACTATCTAAGCAGTGGAAACTCCTCACTTGGATGCTTTTTGTAGGCAATGGCCACTGTTGGATTGCCTTCACCTTTTCCTCATCCATCTCAATTCCTCTCTAGCTAACAACAAGTCCAAGAAACACAAGCTTATCCGTGCAAAAGGTGCACTTCTTGAGGTTAGCAAACAACCATTCTCTCCTTTGATTTTCCAAAACAGATTTCAAATGCATTACATGTTCTTCCAAGTTTTTGTTTAAATTAGAATATCATTAAAATACACAACTACAAATCTACCAATAAATGCACATAAAACATGATTCATCAAATGAATAAATGTTCTTGGAGCATTAGTTAAACCGAAAGGCATCACTAACCACTCATACAAACCATATTTTGTCTTAAAAGTAGTTTTCCATTTGTTACCTTCCTTCATCCTAATCTGATGATATCCACTATTAAGATCATTTTGTAAAGACACAAGAACCATTCAATTCATCCAGCATATCATCTAATCTAGGAATGGGATGACGATACTTTACCGTTATGTTGTTGATGACTCGCCAATCAACACACATCCTTCATGTTCTATCCTTCATAGGAATTAATAGTACTAGAATCGCACAAGGACTCATGCTTTCACTCACATACCCATTCTCTAATAATTCACTTACTTCCCTCTGAAGTTCCTTGGTCTCCTCCAACTCAAACTCTCTTTGAGCATTTATCACCATCATCATTTTGTGCACACATAGGTTGGCTATGTGTCCTTGCCCCTAACATTTAAAATACTTAAAATAATTTGTTTTACAACTCATCCATGTTACCTAAAATAGTGATGATCTTTGAATTTTCATTCTTAGATAATTTAAGTTTTGGAATATTTTGTATCTGCTCATCCCTTTTTGGAACTATCTTCCACAGACTGGTGGTAACCATAGGTTTTCCCCTCCTAGCCAATCCATTTCACTTGAATTGTTATTCCACCTTTATGGATTGATGTACCATATCCATCAACTCAACATAGTGTTACTTCTCAACTATATCTATAATCTCACAATTCAGATCATGTAAAAATCTAACCATAGTGGCTTCCTGGTCCTCTTTTATATTAGCCCTGATCATAGCTACCTACATCTCCCTCTAATACTCATCCACACTTTTGGAACCTTGAGTTAACCTCTACAACTTTTTGATAATTTAGGGCTACCTCCATCCCCCTATAATAGTGATTGTGTACAAAACGCTTCCTCATAAGCATTTTCATCTCCTCCTATTAATTAGTAATTGAACCCCCAAACAATAGCATAATCGGTAAATTCAATTGCACCTAATTTAACCTTCTTTAACTCCAGATAATTGTGACAATCCAACACCATCTCCATTTTAGTTACCCACTCCAAATAAACTTCAGGGTCATTTCTATCTTGAAAAGATGAGATTTTAATCTTTATGTTTCATAAATCACTATCCCTCCTAGGCCTACCCATACAAGCTTCTCTATTCCCATACCCACGCTCAAACATGTCCCAATTTAAATATGTCTCATGAAGCTCCTCCATCTTTGCCTCTTCCTCAACATTCTACTATAGAACACACCCACCTTGCTACCTAATTGGGATGTCTTGTTGTTGTCCCCTAGGAGTTTTGTCTTCTACCCTATCTAACCACTCGTGAATAAGATCTAATTAAGCCCACATCATACAAATCATCTCCCCTAACAATGCTTGCATTTGGAGGATTGGAACTATGGGTTGTCGACATTCTTTAGTTCTATCTTTTTCTTGATTATTGGCATGCTTAGAATCTACAAAACAAGGTTAGAATCCTCACAAGCACTTCCTCACATATTTCACGCAACAATTCGTACACTTGCACTCATGTTTTTTTCACTCTAAATGAATTTTACCCTCTTATGGTCTCACACACTCTTGCCTTTTCCACTCTTTTGTGTGTTCTTTACTTCTTAATCAAAATTCAAGAAACTAATTCAAGAATGAGAAACAACCATTACTCATCAAAAAGATCAAGAACCTGAATAAGGTGTGAAACAAGATTAATAGGAAGAATATTTTTATTAGAATCGTGTATTGAGAAATGATATGAACTGAGAAAGTTTCCTCTTCGTGTACTGAGAGATTTCTAATTGAACTTGTATTGTTTTTTTAATAGCAAAGAATAGGAAATCGGGAAATAGAAAGAAAATAAAAGATAGAAAAACTTATCATAGAACCAAAGCTTTAATACCGAATGATACAAACTCCACCAAATATTGTGATGAAACAAAATAACAATGATGGATCAAAACCCCAAGATCATGAGCACAAGATTTGTTGAGTCTTAACCCGTCACCTAAGTAGATGAAAATCAAGACTACAAAGGATTGAAACACCACACCAAGAAAACCTAATGATTCTCTCAATAATTCAAGGTGATAAGTTTAGTTGTTTGAACGCCACAAGATTAACTTGATAAGTTCAAGAGTTCTTTTAAGAACTAAGAGGAACACAAGACCTCACAATTGTTTTTTTAATAATTCCAATATGCTCTTTAAAATTCGTAGTACTCCTCTTTATACTTGAAACAACCCTCTAAGAATAGGAAAATTCATAATTACAGCACAAAAATTAGACTAAACAAGTTCTTTACCTTTTTTGGACACTTAGTCTTCTAAAGACAGTTAATAAATAGATATTTATTGACTTTTAAAGATAGCTAATAAATAGATATTTTGGACTTCTTAAGACAACCAATTTGGACTTTAAAAGACAGCCAATAAATAGCTAAATGACTAGTTTCAATGTATTTTAACATGTCCAGCCAAGACCAAGTTATTCTCCACAATCATACATTCATTGTAACATGTATGGTTTGGGATGCTTTTTCCACTTCAGATACAACCTTTCTACCAACACAATACTAGCAACATTAGTGGACCTCCCACTATCAAAATAACCGTGCATACCTTATCCTTCACATGCCATCTTGTGTGAAAAATATGCTTCTGCTGTTCTTCATATCTTTCACTCTTAGGTTGTATATTAAGGGCTCTTGTTGTGACAAGTAATTACCTATACATAGGTTATTCCAATATTACATCAAAATAATCCTTAAATGGTGGCATTTCAGTGTCACTTGAACTAGCACTCTCGATTTCTCTGTTATCATATACAATTATAACCCTTTTGTTTGGGCATATAGAAGCAATATGTTAGAGTCCTTGGCACCTAAAACACTTAATATCACTTGACTTGGTAAGAGTTTTTTTAGGTTTACCTTTAGGAACAACAGAATTGTTTGACTGCGCTACAACTTTTGTTCTAAAGGCTGCTTTGTTGTCCTTCCAAGTTGATTGCCATAGAGAACTAGATAACAAACTAGATTTGAACCTTTCGGACTTGATTTACTTCTCCACTTTAATGGCTTCGTGTAGTAGTTCTTCCATTTCTACATAATTTTGGAATTCAACCATATCAATAATTCCCTGTTTAACCCATCAATGAATATGGCCATTGTCGCTTCTCTATCTTCCTCTATGTTTACTCTAATCATAGTGACTTTCATCTCCTTATAATATTATTCTACACTCATGGAACCTTGGACCAGCCCTTGCAACTTTCTATATAGATCCATAGAGTAATGGAAAGGAATCAACCTCTTATGAATCACCAATTTCATCTCTTAGCATGACCGAATAGGTCTCTCACCATTTCTTCGCCTATTGACCACCAATTGATCCCACCATTTACCAACATAATATGTAAATTCTACCGCTGCTAGCTTTACTTTATTCACCTTTGAGTAATTATGACAATCAAACATATGCTCAACCTTTCTTTCCCATTCCAAGTATAATTCAAGATCATTCTTTCCTTGGAAAGGCAAAATTTCCAAATTTATACTGCCTATGTTGCTATCTTCTTTATTGTACGTTAGTCTTTTTTCCCTATTTATAACTTGTTCTCTCCTCCACATTGGAGTTAGCTTCTTCTTCCTCGAACTCATGCCTTCTATGTCTTCATCTATATGATTTAGAACTGGAAGAGGATTCTAAATCTTCCAACCTTGCATTCATTCACTTAAATTGGTCATGAATAGATTTGATGAAGAATTTCAAGTAAACCTCTTGTCGTTCTTCTCCTTCCTTACTCATGTTGTCAACTTGTAAAATAAAATGAGATAACCCATGCACTACAAATTTTTGCTCTCAAATAAGATTGTTACCACTCTCATTTTTTAATAATATTTTCTCTCTTTTTTTAAAAATAGTTTTGCTCTCTATTTTTATACCACTCAAAACTCACTCCAACCTCCTTTGTGTTCGTTACAAAATCAAAGAATCCAACTAATCTCAAGAAGTAACCGCTTTATTGGTGAGAATCTCAAAATTCAGAATTTTAAAAACTTAATGGCAACGTATAGCAAAAAAAAAGTTCAAAGAGGACTCTAAAGAAAGAACGTCCAAAGAGGACTGTAAAGAAAGGCTCTTTATCAAAGACGACTCTAAAGATTCTTTTCCAAAGAAAAACTCTTGACCAAAGAGAACTATAAAGAAAGACTCTTAACCAAAGAGGACTCTAGAGTAATACTCTCAATCAAATATAATTCTTTTTTTTTAAATTACTCTTGGGTAGAAAGAACAAAATAAACGAAAAACCAATTTCAACAAGAACAAGAATTAGATTCTTGAACAATCTACTACTTTGTTATCCTTTTCTTCTTCTTCTCTTTTTTTTCTCTTATTTTTTTCTCCTTTTTTTCTCTTTCATTTTTTTTATTGCTGCTGCTACTACTTTGAATAGAAAATTCACAAAAACAAATTCTCAACCCTAAAGAACAAGAACCAAAAACAACACAAAAAGGTGCAACAAAACTTTAAGCCTTCAGTAAGAAGTGTAAATGATGGAATTTGGGCTCCAAAATGCGAGGAACAGAGCTAAAACAAAATATTATTTATAGTAATTGAAACAAGATTCAATTTTTTATATTATTATAATCGTTTCGATGCCCGACTCAAGAGTTATGACCATTTAAAGTTGCGATGCCAATTTATCACTTTTTTTAAAATTGTGAATTGCAACAACTCTCTTCTTCTTCGTCTTTTTTTAAAGAATAAAGATAGATTGAACAAAGAAAAAAAAGAACAAGAAAAATATACAAAGAATGCAAAGAAAACTATGAAACAAAATCCAAAGACGAAAACAACGACAATAAAATTGAAAGAAAACACCACTTAAAGGACAAATTTTTTTTTTTGTGATATTTGACTCAAGAATGCAGAAAACAATCAAAGGACGAATTTTTTTTTTAAATATCATATTCAAAACAAATAAAAATGAATATATATGGCTTGTTTTCAACAACCAAGGCTCTAATATCAAATATCGCAAACCCTTTAGGTGAACAACCTAGAAACCCATGAACTCAAAGGAATAGAAACGATTGATTTGCTAAGAACGTGTTGAAGATGATTAGATTAGAACCCTAAAGAAACAAAGTCCTTAAACCCAAACCTTGAGACACCACAAAGGATGATCACTCCCTTTGATAAGTTGGATTCAAGTATTCAATCAAGAGCACAAGAAGGCAAAGAAAGAAGCTTTCTGAAATTTTCTTTTTATCAATGAATATTTGTGTGTCCATTACATGGCTGCTATTTCTTTTATAAAAAATAAACTCTAGATGCCATCTCTTGTAAAGAAACCCTAGGTGCCACTTCAAGAGCAGAAAAAACTAATGGGCTTAATTATTGGTGGATTGGGCCTAATCTACTCTTAAAAATAAAAGACAAAACAATTGAACATAAAAATAGCCCACCATTAACTAAGACAACATTTGCTCAACATAAAAGGTGCATAATTAAATAAAAGACTAAAAGACTTAAAATAAAAAGCCCAAAATTAACTAAATTAAAATTGCTAAACATAAAAGGTCAACAATTCATTAAAACAAAAATTTCTTCTTAAAGTAATCATTGCATCCAATTTCAAATTCCAAATCCATCCCTTGTGTCTTGAGAATATTTGTAAGATCTTGAGAATATTTAGAATATATGTAAACATCAACTTGGTTAGTACCTCAATCTCCATTAACCTCTCAAGCTAACCATTAGTTATATCCTTAGTAACCCTTTTGAGCCTTACTAAGATCCATTCATATATTTAAACCACATTTTTACCCTAACCAATGAGCTTTGCCTTTATCCTTACACCTTTAGCTTGTATGAAAAATGAAATCATGTAACTATAGAGCGAGGTGAAATGTAATGCATCCTATTTTTTTATATCCACATAAAAAAACTCACAACACAATTATGTCTCTAAACAAAAAACAAAAGAATAAAATTAAAAATAAGTTTGAGTATGTTTTGGGGCTAAAATAATGGAGAAAGAAAGAAAGTGAAGAGATGTGGAATAAAAAATTGAAAATAATGGTAAGATAGGGTTCACAAAAATATCAAATGAAAGCTTAATTGAAGTTAAATATTGTATGATGAATAAAAAGAGAAATAAGGTGTGTAAAAAGCCTAAATATATCCATTTATTTACTCTCACCTAATCCTTACACTTCAAGCATGTGAAGCCCTATTGATCTTTAGCTAAGTGTATATTTACATTAGTTGCGATGGTTGTGCAGAATGGACTTATGAAACTTATTCTAAGAATTAGTTGATTAGCATGCTTATATAAGTTGATTTAATAGTGTATTAGATGACATCATGTGCACCACATACACATGAGTCAATTCGTCAAAAATATTGCATATACTTGTATTAATGCAATGTTCATTCTGGATATGTGAACTTCCTTATCGTAGAATTTTATGAATTTTAAAAGGGATAGTTTTCATAGAAAATGCATGTATTGATACATATGTATTTATAAATATACATCCCATATAATTTTTTCTAGATAAACTTGGCTTTGCTTGTGGGCAAGGAAAGAGGTAAGTTTAGAGGTGTGATAAATCTAAGATAGTAGAGTTATTTGGCCACTTCTCAACCACGTATTTGTCTTATCTTTTCTTTAAATAGAAAGAATAAACTTATTTTTTTCTTAATACAGCAATGTAGGTGAAAATATATCAAATGAATCAAAAATAGGGAAAAATTATTACAAATAAAAGATCACAGGGAGTATATGAATCTAGACATGTGTAGATCAATCGAGGGTTCATGACTCTTTTGATTGACAAGGGAGTAGATCGATTGAGGATTTGTCACTCGATTGATCGATCAATAATAGTTTTGATTGGTCAAGGAAAGGATTGTAATGGGTCAGGCATAAATTGGTTGGCTAACAATTGATCTATATAGGCAATTAAATACATTTGAGATAATTATTTAATCATTTTTCTTGATTAAATAACATGCATAGTTTTTAGGCAGAGATGTATGATTCTTATGTTTGTGATTTATAATTGATGAACTTAATGAGTGCTATGTAAGCTAATTGACATGAGATGCAATTAACTACTTTAATTACTATATGGTGTGTAGTGTACTTAAGAAAGGAATGCATGACAGATTATAATCAATTGATCATATAATTGATTGATGATTTCATGGTGGAAAATTTTAGTGATTTACATGTTAAAAAATTAGGGGATTAAAGATTTCTAGACCCTTTTATCATATATCTTTGTGGTTATTGAGTCTTGCGATTTAAAATTAGTTATCATTTATTTTTTAGTTTTGATAATTTTCTATCGTCCAAGTAGTATTCGTAATAATTATATTAGTACTCAGTTATAAGTTACACAACTTCCTCTAGGATCGCTATCCATACTTAGGTGTATTATATTAATTGCATGACCCATGTACTTGTTGATTGTATCGTGTTGATCATGACCCAAGTTTGAATCCTACCCTTATAATTTACACTAATTTAATAAAAAAATAGACTTAGTGCACCTTTTAAAAAAATTAACAAAACTTCAATAATTTCCAAAAATATTAAAATAAAATGTAAAATAATATAATATTAGATTAAGTTAAGCTTTGAATTGAAATATAATAATATGTTAAATTGTAACGATATTTATGACAAAACTTTAAAAACTTGGTTTGGAAGCTTTACATCAACCTTCTTTTCTTATTCGAAGTTTTTGTAATGTTTGACGGTGGTTCATATTTTTTAAAATTTAAATATTTAGAGTATTTCTAGATTATATCATATTAACTTTAGAAGTATTTTTATATAACATATGTCAACAAATCTGTGTACCACTACTATTTGTCAAAAATGTGAACAAAAGTGCATATTTTTAATGACTTTATTCATAAATCGTATCATTTTTGTTCCCATGTATATTAAATATTGTTGATGCATATAAAATTGCAAAGTATGCACAGAAGATATCCACATTCTCTTCATAAATAAAGACACCTCAAAACACATCTTCTCTTCTCTTTCTTTCTCTCATTTCTTAGTTTTTTCTAGTTTTTTTAGTTTTTCTAAGTTTTTAGCTTTTCTTAGTTAGTTTTTCTTAGTTTTAGAGTTCTTCTCTTTTTGAGAAGAACTAGCTACGTTTTTGTAATTTATTTGCTTTTTCGATTCAATAAATGAGAGTGCAAATTCCGCTTAGAGGTTTTCCAGCAACAGGAATAGCAATAAAGTACTGTAAGGATTTTCTTTTCTTTATAGTTATTTTCTATGCTTTATTCTTACATGTTATATTTAATTTGTCTATGATTAAATTTAACTTTTTTGGATGTTTGTAAACATGATGTAATAATAACGTTGTTATGCTTGCGAAATATTAAATATGTAAAAATCTCTAAAATGAATTGATTTTATTTTTATTCAAGATTTTATATTAAGAATGTTAGAGAGAAATATATTATTTTTCATTACAAACTTAAATCTGAAAATTAGATTTTAAGGTTTAGTTATCCGGTCTGATTTAGAGTAGTGCTCTTTTATTTGTTGGTATAATCGCCCGATAGTTAGAGTGAAGCTCTATTTTAAAAGTTTTTATACGAATTATTATCTAAAAATGTATTGAAAACATGTTTTCTATAATGGTTTCAAAACTTGAAAGTTAGTACTCGGATAATTAAATTCTTAGGTTTAATTTGGACACCTTGAATAAAGTTTAAACTGTCTAACCCCACCAAAGGTGGCATTTAAATGGTTCATTTTCAATCTCTTAGAAAAAGGAATTAATTTAATTAACCAAATTAGTTATCAACCCCACCCATAGGTGTTAATTAATTTGTTTAGTTAACAAAGAATATCTAACCTCGCCAAAGGTGGTATTCATATAAAAAAGAGAGAATCAATAAATATCAATTCATATCTTTAATAACCTAAATAATATGAGCAAGCATAATTAACTTAGTTATTATATCCATAAATACTCCACTATTATAAATGATAAAACTTGCATAAAATTTTATTGAATCTATGTTTATTTTTATGTCAATAGATAAAAAACACAAAACCCAAAATATCGTGACAGGATGTTTAGGATTTAATTTCATTTTTAAAAGATTGAATAATAAATTAAAAACCACATATATTCCTTCCTTAGATCGAACTTGAGAGTATACTTATCATTTTCTACAAAATGATTTGTGCACTTGTGAGATTTTTATAAATATAAAACCAAAGTATTGGCAGGATCGGCGATGCCAGTTTTCGCTTATCAAGTAGCCATAGAATTTATAGATTTTATTGGTATATAGTGAGATCAATTGGTGTTCAATAGGTGAAGGAATAGTTAGAGACCTATTTGGTCATGGGAAGAGATGAAATCGGTGATGTGTAAGAGGTTCATAGCTAGCCATTATTATAAGGACTTATATAGAAATTTGCAAGGGCTGATTCATGGTTCCATGAGTGTAAAGGATTATAAGGAGATGGAAGTCTCCATGATTAGAGCAAACATAGAGGAAGATTAAGAAGCTAAAATGGCCAGATTCATTGTTGGGCTAAACAGGGAAATTATTGATGTTGTTGAATTGCAACATTATAGAGAGATGGAAGAGCTACTACATAAAGCCAATATGGAGAATAAAATCAAGCCCAAAAGGTTCATATCTAGTTCATATTGCATATGAATGACTAAATAAAAGGTGAAGCAAAGTCAAAAAATTTAGTTTCTCTTCCTAAAGGTAAACCTGAAACTAAAACTCTTACTAAGTCACATGATATTAAGTGTTTTAGATTCCAAGGACTCGGACATATTGCATATGAATGCCTAAATAAAAGGGTTATGGTTGTACGGGCATATGGAGAAGTTGAAAGTGCTAGTTCAAGTGACGATGAGATGCCACCATTGGATGATTGCTCTGATGTAGAATTGGAAGAACCTATGCATCGATAATTACTCGTCATAAGAAGATCCCTGAATATACAACTTAAGAATGAAGGAGATGAGGAGCAACGTGACCATATTATTTATAGTGGGAGCTACACTTAACTAGCAATGATTGGGATTGTTTTCTTGCACATGGAAGGGATATCTCTGTAGCCATCTCAGTTGGTACCAGCCTCTAAGAGCCTGAGGTACTTAAGAGCTAGGTCCCAGGTTTGATAAGAAAGGGAAAAAGGAATCTGTCAACTAGTTAAGAACTAGGGCTTGCGGAGATATCCCTTCCATGTGCAAGAAAAGAAATCTCAAACATTGCTAGTATGTTGTTGGAAGAAAATTTGAATTTGATGTGGCAAAAGCATTCCAAACTGTACAAATTACTATGGCTAAATGATTGTGGATAAGTGAATGTCAACAAAAGAGTTTGGGCTCTTTTTCAATTGGAAAGTATAAGGATGAGGTTCTTTGTGATGTGGCACCAATATATGCTGCTCATATTTTGCTTAGACGACTATGGTACTTTGAGAGAATGGTATAAAAATCATTACTCTTTTGCTTAGACGACTATATTATAATAGCAAGAGAGTAAGTTGAGAGAAAAAAAAAGTGTGAGCAAGAGGAAAATCAAAAAATAGAGAAAACTGAGGAAAAAATAGAGAGAAAAGTGGGCACAAAAGAGTCAAAAATGAGAACAAAGTAGAGAAATGTGAGCAAAAAAGAGAGGAAAGTGAGTACAAAGGAGAGAAAAGTGAGCAAACAAAAGAGAAAAATAAAAGAATGAGTGCATTTGCTGAAAAACATGAGATTAAGAGCGTAATGATGGTAAGGTAACAAGTACTTGTACTTATGTACAAGGAAAGTGAATGAGTTTGATATGAACCCCACCAACAATTGTAATGAAACCCGATAATAATGATGGATCAAAACCCCAAGATGGTGAAGATAAGATTTATTGAGTCTTAACCCATCACCTAACAAGATGAAAATCAAGACCACGGTGTATTGAAATGCCACACCAAGAAAACCTAATTGTTCTCTCAAGAATTCAAGGTACGTAATAAGTTTGGTTGTTTGAAAGCCACAGATTAACTTGATAAGTTCAAGAGTTCTTTTAAGAACTAAGAGGAACACAAGACCTCACAAGAAGATAATTTTCTTAATAATTCCATTATGCTCTTTAAAATTCATAGTACTCCTCTTTATACTTGGAACAACGCTCAAATTAAGAATAGGCAAATTCATAATTACAACACAAAAATTAGACTAAACAAGTTTTTTTTTAACTTTTTTGGACCCTAAGTCTTCTAAAGACACCTAATAAATAGCTATTATTGACTTTTAAAGATAGCTAATAAATGGCTATTTTGGACTTCTTAAGACAGCAAATTTGGACTTCTATAGACAACCAATAAATAGCTAAATTACTAGATTCAATGTATTTTAACATGCCCAGCCAAGAACAAGTTATTCTCCTATTTAATATTTTTAAAGCTCTTCAAATTCACACCCTTTAATGGTCAAACTATGATGGCTACGAATTTGAATGCTAATAAGCCTCTTTAATTACTTTGATGACATAATATTCTTGAAACTCTTCAAATTCACACCCTTTAATGGTTAAACTATGCTGGCTACGAATTTGCATGCTAATAAGCCTTTTCAATTGCTTTGATGACATGGACTAGGCCTTGATTATTATTTGAGTCCATCTTGGTCATTTTAGAATCAGCCCAATTCTAATTGATCATCCTATTCAGTGCTTCCTTGAAACATTTGGCTCTAAGTATTGCAAATAGGCCACTAGGAAGTGATAAACGGGCTTGTGCAAATTCAGCTCCATTCCCACTTGTATGATTGACATGTCTAACTCCTTGGTTTACATCAGAGTTTCTACAAAAGGGATTTGTAAGGGTGATTCTCAGCCCATGTTTGGTTCCTATCATCTTAGTCCCAAAGAAAGATGGAACATGGCACATGTGTGTGGATTGTCGCGATATTAACATGATAATGGTAAATTATAGAAATCCTATCCCCAGTTTAGATGATATGCTTGATGAGTTTCGTGGCTCTTATTTGTTTTCTAAAATTGATTTAAAGAATTGCTATTATCAATTTTGCATAAAAGAGGGAGATGAATGGAAAACTGCATTTAAGACTAAATATGGATTGTATGAATGGTTAGTGATGCCTTTTAGTTTAACTAATGCACCCAGTACATTCATGGTGTTAATGAACCATGTCTTACATGCTTTCATGGGGAAATTTGTGGTAGTTTACTTTGATGAAATTTTAGTTTATAGCAAAATTTTGGTGAACATGTGGAACAAGGTAAGGGCAATAAAGGAATGACCTACACCTAAGAATGCAAATGAAGTAAGGAGTTTCATGGCTAAGTGAGTTTTTATCGAAGGTTTGTTAAAAACTTTAGTTCTATTGCTACACCTTTTAATGAACTTGTTAAAAAGAATGTTTTTTTAAGTGAGATGATATGCATGATCGAGCTTTTAACCCTTTAAAAGATAACTAAAAAATGCCCCTTTGTTGTATTTGCCTAACTTTGATAAAGCATTTGAGATAGAATGTGATGAATCCAATATTGGCATAGGAGTTTTGATGGAGGATTCCAAGTCAATTGCATATTTTTGCGAAAAGATAAGTAGGGAAGTGTTTAATTATCTAACTTACGAGAAGGAGGTTTATGCATTAGTGAGAGCTCTTCAATCATGACAACATTCCTTTTGGCCAAGGGAATTCATTATTCATTTCGATCATAAGAGCTTGAAGTTTTTGAAGACCCAAGGTAAACTTAATAAAATACATGCTAAGTGGTTGGAGTTCATAGAAAAATTTCCTTATGTAATCAAATACAAACATGAGAAGGAAAACGCTGTGGCTCATGTAATGTCTAGGAGGTACATATCACTTACTTCATTGCAAACTAAATTACTTGGTTTTGAATTGCTTAAGGATTTGAATGCCTATGATTCTGATTTTTTCCAAGCATGGAATGCATGTGATAATGTGTGTTTGATGATTTTTATAATCAAAAAGGATTTCTATTCAAGAAATATAAACTATTTGTGCCAGTTTGTTCTGATAGTGAGTTGCTTCACTACTACAAAAATGGGTATTTAAGTCGATACGTAAAGTCGGTTTTTGGAAATAACCGACTTTAAATTAGTTTAAAGTCGGTTCGATATAGAACCGACGCTATCCACGTAGGACGTAGCATCGGTTGATGTGTCAAACCGACGCTATGCATGGACGTAGCGTCGGTTCTAGGTGTTAACTGACGCTACGCTACGTGGATAGCGTCGGTTCACTACGCTACGTAGAGTCGGTTGACGTGGCGAACCAACGCTACACCTGGACGTAGCGTCGGTTGACGTGGTGAACCGACGCTATCCACGTAGCGTAGCGTCGGTTGACACCTAGAACCGACGCTATCCACGTAGCGTAGCATCGGTTGACACCTAGAACCAATGATATCCACGTAGCATAGCGTCGGTTGACGTGGCGAACCGACGCTATCCACGTAACATAGCGTCGGTTCGATACGTCAACCGACGCTATACACGTGGATAAATATTTTCTCTTCTTTCTTCCCAGACAGAAACTATTTTCAGCGTTGCAGAACTCTAAAAAATCGAAAACCTCCTCCTCCACTTCTCCTCCACTCTTTCTCATTTTTCGGCCACCTACGACTACCATTTCCAACATCGGTTAGTGAGTTTTCTTCCTCTCTAACTAATCTTTTAGATCCCCTATTATTCATATTTTTTTCTGTTATTATGTGTTATTATTTATGTGTATATATTGTTGTATTATATATGTAGGTTTCTATTATAACATAAGGAGAAAATATGACGATCTTGAATAAAATAGAACAAAACCATGGTAATTTTTCTGTTATTAATTAATATTTTATTTTTCAAATATTTGTATTATTTAAACTATTTGCTAAACTGATATTGGTTTTTTTTCTGCTCGAATACAGGTTGAAAATGAATAAATTTAAAAAAAAGAAGTTAAAGTCGGTTCATCGCGTGAACCGACTTTAAACATAAAGTCGGTTCATCCCGTGAACCGACTTTAAACGTAAAGTCGGTTCACACCTTGAACCGACTTTACACTTTAAGTCATTTAATTTAAAGTCGGTTCAGTGAACCGACTTTAAATTAGTTTAAAGTCGGTTAAAACCCGACTTTAATGCTCCTTTAAGGAAAGTCATAGGGGAGGTTTAATGGGTCATATGGTGTTCTAAAGAATTTAGATATTTTATGTGGGAATTTTTATTGGCCTTATATCAAACATGATGTTCAATTTGTTTGTGAAATGTGCATTACATTTAAGAAAGCAACATTTAAAGTTAAACTACATGGCTTGTATACACATTTACGTGTACCAAATCAAACTAGGGTTGATATATCTATGGATTTTTGTTTCGGGATTACCAAGGACACAAAGTGGTAAGGATAGCATATTTTTTGTTGTTGATAGGTTTAGTTAAATGGCGTATTTTATGGTATGCTCAAAAACAAATGACACAACACATATTGTTGATTTTTTTTTCAATGAAGTGGTTTGTTTGCATGGGTTGCCCAAGATGATTAGTAGTGATACTAAGTCATTTTTGGTGCACTTTATGGAATAAAATAGGCACTAAAATTTTATTTTCCACTGTTGCACACCCTTAAATGGATGGTCAAACTAAAGTAGTTAATAGGATATTCACTACCTCATTGCGTGCTATCATTCAAAAGAATATAAGGCATCGGGAGAAGTGTTTGACTACTAATGAGCATGCTAATCTTGATGGTAAGAAGAAAATAGATTTTGTGAAAGATTTACATGCCAGGGTTTGGGCCAAAATTGAAAGGAAGAATGAGAAATATGCTAAGCAAGCCAATAAAGGGCAATTGAGGTTTGTTTTTCAACCTGGAGATTGGGTTTAGGTACACATGGGTTTGACAAGTAAGTATGGTAATATTAGAGCAACCTTTAATGTCGCTGATTTATCTTTGTTTTGATGTAGGTGAATCGAGTACGGATCTTTTCGAAGAGGAGGAGAATAATGGAGATCAAGGTGCTGATCGAGTTTATGTTTCCAAATATTCTCAATATCATTTACAAGAAATTGGTGATCCAATGACTTAGGAAAAGAAAAAGAGGATAATGGAAGCTTTGCAAGGATTTTTGATGTTTTATTATCTCAAGTGTTTTTTTATGATTAGATTAAGCCCAATCCACCAATAAATATACCCATTAGTCTTTTGTCTGTTGAATTGGTGCCTAGGGATAGAAGTGGGATTTAGTGTTTTATGGCTTATAAAACAAATGCTGCCATGGTAAAAGAAAGAACGAATATTATTAATAAAAAGTATATTACAAAAATATTTTGCTTTGCCTTCTTACGCTCTTGATTGAATTCTTGAATTAGACTTATCAAATGGAGTGATCATCCTTTGTGATGTCTCAAGAATAGGGTTTAGATGACTTTTTTCCGTAGGGTTCTAATCTGACCATCTTCATCACGTTCTTAGAAATCCAATCATTCCTATTCTTTTGAGTTATGAGTTCCTTGAGTTATTCTCGTAGAGGGTCCACATCAGAGAAATTTGCCAATTGTGGAGTATTTCCAAGTATTTGAAGAAGGCAATCGACCAATTCAAGGATTTCGACATTACAGGTCAAAAAGGGGTATTTTTATTGTTAGATCTTCTTTCTCTCTATATTTAAAATTTTGGTATATTTAATTATGTTAGGCTAGATTTTGTATATGCGATTTTAGTTTTGCTTCCATTATGGGAAGAATAATTTTATGATTTTATTTAAATAAAAGTTGATTTATTTTTTGTTCATGTTTATCATATCTTTAATTCTAAATTAATGATAGGCCAAATCTTGATTTATGTTTAAAGAGAATAATTTTGAACTTAGCATTAGACATATCATCTGTTCTTGGTTATGCATTTATGAACAACAGTCTAATTCAATTTTATTGATTTGTGTTAAATTAAATGATTTATATATTTTCTTAAGATTTACCAATTGATTGATTTTAAGCTCGATTCAAGAAGTTATTGGTTAATTGAGAATTGTGGTGTTTACCATCATCATTAGGGGTTTGCTTATTTAAAAGAAAAAAAAATCATTAATTCTAACTTTTTGTGAAAATCATTTAATTCATTCTTCCAATGAATGGATAGCTATTTACTTTCCCATAATCGCTCATATAAATCAATTTGGTTACAATTTACTTGCTTTATTTTATTTGTTAAATAATTTTGGAATTTACAATTTCTCTTTCATCCTACATTTGTTAGAATATTTTGGATTGTTTCTTTTAGCTAATTGAGAAAATAATTTGACTGTGTAAAACACCTGCTAATTCTTTAAGAGATTGACATTGGGGAAAACTTATTATTAGTTTGCCAGTGATTCCTATACTTAGGAGCAATTAAAATTTGTCATTTTTAGCATCTTTGTCGAAGAATTGGTATTTTAAATTATTTATTTGTTTTATTTTAGTTTGTTTTCATCTTTTCTTTGTTTATGTGGATTTATTTTATTTTGTGATTTTATTCATATTTGTTTTTGTTTGGTTATTTCAATTATTTTTGTTTATATCAACTATTTTTGTTTATTTTCAATTTTTTATTTGTTAGAATGTTTATTTATATTGGTTTTTGTTTAGTTATTTCAATTATTTTTGTTTATATCAACTATTTTTGTTATTTTCCTTTTTGTTTAGTTATTTCATTTATTTTTTGTTCTTGTCTATTTCTATGTTTTTTTTCTTGGCTGCTTTGATTTCTTTGTTATTTTTGCTAGTATATGCCGGTAGGATATCTATTAAGAACAAACTCTTACCTTTCATAGACAATATAAATAGATCAAAAAGCACTCAAGTAGACAAGATATTGTAATCCAAGAGCCATAATAAGAGTCTTTACGAGAGCAACTAAAATTGGGATGCTTTACCAAGTGACATGGCTATGAAGGAGTATGCAAGGTCAATCATTGACACTACTACTTTGTGCATACATTTTGAGGAGGTAGCTAGGGATTTCTATTCATTATTCCACGTTTCCCTCTATTTATGGAATTTCTAATGAAGATTCTTTATTAAGGATTCTCTCAAGAATTTAGGGTGATAAGTTCAAGAGTTCTTTTAAGAACTAAGAGGAACACAACACCTCACAAGTAGATAATTTACTTAATAATTCCATTCTCATCTTTAAAATTCATAGCACTCCTCTTTATACTTGGATTAGCCCTTCAAGAATAGGCAAGGTCATAATTACAGCACAAAAATTAGACTAAACAAGTTCTTTACCTTTATTGGACTCTTAGTCTTCTAAATACAGCTAAAAAATAGCTATTTATTAACTTTTAAACATAGTTAATAAATGGCTATTTTGGACATCTTAAAATAGCAATAAATATATAATGACTAGATTCAATGTATTTTAATATGTCCAACCAAGACAAAGTATTTCTCATATTTAATATTCTTAAAACTCTTCAAATTCACACCCTTTAAGAGTCAAACATTGTTGACTACAAATTTTCATGCTAATAAGCTTCTTCAATTGCTTTGATGACATGGACTAGGCTTTGATTATTATTTGAGTACATCTTTGTCATTTTATAATCATCCCAATTCTCATGGATCAGCCCATTTAGTGCTTCCTCGAAACATTTGGCTCTTAGTCTTGTAATTGGGCCATTAGGAAGTGACAAAGGGTCTTATGCAAATTTAGCTCCATTCCTACTTGTATGATTGACATGTCTAACTCCTTGGTTAATTTGCATCTTTCTCCCCCTCCTGAGAAGGATTTGTCCTCAAATCATCACCTAAATCAAAAGGAGACAAATCATCAACATTAAAGCTTGCACTGACACAATACTCACCTAGTAAGTCAAGCTTGTAGGCATTATCATTTATGCATTCCACTACTTGAAATGGTCTGTCACCCTAAAGAAGGAATTTTGAACATTGTTTCTTGAGAAAATGGTCCTTCCTTAAGTGCAACCAAACCCAATATCCTGGTTCTAACACTACCATCTTACATCCCTTGTTGGCTTGTTAGACATATTGTTTGGTCCTCCTTTCAATGTTAAGCTGTGCTTGTTCATGAATCATTTTTACCAATTCTACTTTCTTCTTCCCATCTAAGTTCACATGTTCACTCAAAGGTAAAAAAGCTAAATCCAATGGTGACAATGGGTTCAAGCCATAAAGAATTTCAAATGGTGAAAACTTAGATGCAAAATGTACACTTCGATTGTTTATAAATTCCACATGTGGCAAAAAATCTTCCCATATTTTCAAGTTTTTTTAACGATAGCATGCAACAAAGAAGGCAAAGTTCTATTTACTACTTCAGTTTGGCCATTTGTCTATGAATGACAAGTAGTAGAAAACAAAAACTTAGTTCCCAACTTTCCCCATAAAGTCTTCCAAAAGAAACTCAAAAATTTTGCATCCCTATCAGAAATAATGGTCCTAGGCATACCATGTAACCTAATAATCTCTTTGAAGAAAAAATCTTCTATATGTGATGCATCATCAATTTTATGACATGCAATGGAGTATGCCATCTTGGAAAATCTATCTACCACCACAAAACTGAATCTCTCCCCCTCTTTGTTCTAGGTAAACCCAATATAAAGTCCATAGAAATATCAGCCCAAGGTTCACTTGGTATTGGAAAAAGGGTATACAAACCATGGGGTTGCAATTTACACTTAGCATGTTTACATGTGATACACGTCTCCCTGATTCTTTCCACATCAGGTTTCATATGAGGCCAAAAGAAATGATCATGAAAAATTCTTAAAGTCATAGCTACACCAAAATGACCCATCAAAACCACCACTAAGATCCTTTCTCACAAGCAATTCATGCAAAGAACACATAGGCACCCACCAATTATTTTCCCAAAACAAAAATCCATCATGCCTATAAAACCTACCAAATGCCACTTTTTCACATGCATTGGATACATCACTAAAATTAGAATCTAGTGCATAAAAATCTTTAATATATTCAAAGCCAAATAGTTTTCGTATCTAAAATGGAGAATTTAGCATACCTTTGGGACAATGCATCAGCCACCACATTTTCCTTACCTTGCTTGTATCTGATCATATAAGGAAATGTTTCAATGAATTCGACCCACTTGGCATGGCGTTTGTTCAAAAACATTTATCCTTTCAAATGCTTCAAAGATTCATGATCTATGTGAATCACAAATTCCTTTGGCCATATATAGTGTTTCCAATTTTCCAAAGCCCTTGCCAAGGCATACAACTCCTTATCATAAGTGGGGTAATTTAGGGTTGCCCCACTTAAATTTTCACTAAAATAAGAAATTTGACGCCTTCTTGCATCAAAATAGCTCCAATAACTATTCCTAAAGCACCACACTCAATTTCAAAAGTTTTGGCAAAGTTAGGCAAGACAAGCAAAAGTGCATTAGTTAACTTTTCTTTGATCAGATTAAATGTCTTTTCTTGTTCTTTCCCCCACTTAAAAGGTACATTTTTCTTGATGACTTCAGTAAGAGGGATAGCTAAGTTACGAAAATTAGGTACAATCCATCTATAGAAACTTTCTAAGTCATGGAAACTCCTCACTAGGCTGATTATTGTAGGCGATGGCCATTCTTGGATTGCCTTCACTTTTTCCTCATCCACTTCAATTCCTCTCTTACTGACAACAAAACCAAGAAACACAAGCTTATCCATGCAAAAGGTGCACTTCTTGAGGTTAGCAAACAACCTTTCTTTCCTTAGAATTTCCAAAATAGATTTCAAATGCGTTGCATATTCTTCCAAGTTTTTGCTATAAATTAGGATATCATCAAAATACCCAACTACAAATCTACCAATAAATGAACGTAAAACATGATTCATCAAACACATAAATGTTCTTGGAGCATTCGTTAAACCGAAAGGAAACATTAACCACTCATACAAACCATATTTACTCTTTAAAGTAATTTTCCATTCATCACCTTCATTCATCCTAATCTGATGATATCCACTCTTAAGATCAATTTTTGTAAAGAAATAACAACCATGTAATTCATCCAGCATATCATCTAATCTTGGAATGGGATGATGAAAATTTACTGTTATGTTGTTGATGGCTCATCAATCAACACACATCTTTCATAGGAACTAATAGCATTGGACCAGTACAAGGACTCATGTTTTCATGCATATACCCCTTTTCCAATAATTCACTTACTTGCCTCAAAAGTTCATTTTTCTCCGAAGTATTACTGCTATAAGTAGGTTAGTTTAGAATTGTTGCACCAGGTATGAAGTCAATTTGATGTTCAATCACTCGGATTGGAGATAAACCATAAGGTACATCTTCGGGAAGGACATCTTCAAACTCCTTCAAAAGAGAAATAATATCACTCAGTAATGCACCAATAAGATCATTAGTACATAAAAGAGTGCTCTTGTACATAAGTACAATAAGGGGCTGATGTAAAAATAATGCTCTCTTGATCTCACTTTTTTTTGCAATATAATTGAATTTTTCCTTTCTTGTTATCACAATGGCTGAAATCCTCTCTCTTTTTTGTTCACTCTAATCAATGTTTTTGTCTCCTTTTTTTAACTCTCTCTTTTCTATTTGATCTTTGTAACTTTAGTTGGTTTTCCCTGACCTATTTTGGAGTCAATGGCATAAGAGTAATAGGTTTCCCTTTAAGAGTGAAATAATACTTATTTGTGAATCCATCATGCATAACCCTCAGATTGTACTACCATAGTCTCCCCAACAATAAATGGCATACGTGCATAGGAACCACATCACAAAATACCTTATCCTTATATTTTCCAATGGATAATGCCACAATCACTTATTTTTTCACCTTGACTTCATCACTTTCTTTCAGCCACTAAAATCGGTAAGCTTGAGAATGTTTCAAGGTAGTTAATGCCAATTTCTCCACCAAATCAGTGCTGGCAACATTTGTGCAACTTTTTCCATCGATAATGAGACTATAAACTTTATTATTTACAAAGCACTAGGTATGAAACTAGTTCTCCCTTTGGTTACTTTCTTCCTCCTTAACCTGCATATTGAGAACTCACCATTCTACCAATAAATCTCCAACCACAGCATTTTTCCCATCATTGGCATCCTCCAAAGATGGTATGTCATCATCATCTACCTCTTCCTCATTCTTTGACTCAAGCTCTCCTTGAGAATTTATCACCATCATCGTTTTTTCACACATTGGCTGGCAATGTGTCGTCACCCCTGACATTTAAAACACTTAAGATCATGTGTTTTAAAACTCAAATTCTTAGTGTTACTTGAATTAGTGATGATATTTGAGTTGTCATTCTTAGGTAGTTTATGTTTTGGCTTATTTTATAGCTGCTCATCCCTTTTTAGAACTATCTTCCACGGACTTGTGGTATTCATAGTTTGTCCCTTCCTAGGGAATCCCATTCATTTGAAGTGTTCCTCCACCTTTATGGCATGGTGTACCATATCCGTCAACTCAACATAATGTTGCATCTCAACTATGTCTGCAATCTCACAATTTAAACCATATAAAAATCTAGCCATAGTGGCTTCCCGATCATCTTCCACATTAGCCCAGATCATAGCTACCTCCATCTCCTTGTAATACTCATCCACACTCTTGGAACCTTGAGTTAACCTCTGCAACTTTTGATACAAAACTTATAATAGTGATTGGGTACAGAATGCTTCCTCATAAATATTTTCATCTCCTCCCAAGTGTCCATATGTGGCTCTATATTCCTCCTCCTATTAATTTGTAATTGATCCCACCAAATAATTGTGACAATCGAACACCATCTCATTTTAGTTCCCACTCCAAATAAACATCAGGGTCATTTCTATCCTAAAAATATGGGATTTTAATCTTTATGTTTCCTAAATTATTATCCCTCCTAGGCCTACCCATCCTTGCTTCTATACTCCCTTACCCACCCTTAAACCTACCCCGATTCAAATATGGTTCATCAAGCTCCTCCATCTCTACCTCATCTTCAAAATTCAGCCATGGAACATACACACCTTGTTTCTTATTCTGGATGTTTTGTTGTTATCCCCAGGGAGTCCCTTCTTCTACCCTATCCAACCTATTGTGAATAGGCTCTTATTCATCTCTTATTCAGCCCTTATAATACACCTTATTTCCCCCTAACAACGCATGCATTTAGAGGTTTAGAACTACGGGTTGTCGACATTCTTCGGTTGTATCTTTTTCTTGATTATTTGACATGTTTAGAATTTGTAAAACAAGGTTAGAATCCTCACAAGCACTCCCTCACATATTTCACTCAAAAATTTATACACTTGCAATCTTATTTTTCACAATAAATGGCTTTTACCCTCTTATGGTCTCACACACTCTTTCCTTTTTCCACTCCTCTGTGACTTCTTTACTTCTTAATCAAATTTCAAGAAACTAATTCAAAACAATCCAGCAGTAATTGAAAAATGAGAAACAACCAATACTCATCAAAAAGATCAAGAATTTAAATAAGGAGAGAAAAAAGATTGACAAGAAGAATTTTTTTTTTGTTTTATTAGAATCATGTATGTAGAAATGATATGAATTGAGAAATTTTCCTCTTCGTGTATTGAGCAATTTCTAACTAAACTTGTATAGTTTTTTTTAGCAAGGACTAGGAAATCAAGAAATAGAACGAAAATAAAAGATATAAAAACTTATCTTACAACCATAGCTCTGATACCAAATGATACAAACCCCACTAACAACGGTGATGAAACCCAATAACAATGACAGATTGAAACCCCAAGATCGCGAAGATAAGATTTTTTGAGTCTTAACCTATCACTCATCTTTATACTTTGAACAGTCCTCTAAGAATAGGTAAAGTCATAATGATAGCACAAAAATTAGACTAAACAAGTTCTTTACCTTTTTTGGACTCTTACTCTTCTAAATATAGCTAAACAATAACTATTTGTTGACTTTTAAAGATTGCTAATAAATGACTATTTTGGAATTCTTAAAATAGCCAATCAATATATAATGACTAGATTCAATGTATTTTAACATGTCCAGCCATGACAAAGTTATTCTCCTATTTAGTATTCTTAAAACTCTTCAAATTCACACCCTTTGATTATCATTTGAGTACATATTTTCCATTTTAGAATTAGCCCAATTCTCATGGATCAGCACATTTAGTGCTTCCTTGAAACGTTTGGCCCTTAGTCTTGTAATTGGGGCACTTGGAAGTGACAAAGGGTCTTGTAAAAACTCAGATCCATTCCCACTTGTATGATTGATATGTCCTGCTTCTTGGTTTGCATCAGGTAAGAGAGAAGAAAAAGGAAGATCTATGATTTTGAGGAGGGTACCGAAAATTTGAAACCAAAATTAATGAGTAAAATCTAACAAAATTTTTAAAACTCCAAGCTAAAAAGAAAGAAAGAAAAATCTAGCATTGAAAGAACAAACCCAAAAAGTATCTAATTTTCTAGCAAGAATTTTGAAGAAAAGGGAGTGATAGTCAGCAAATACCAAGTTGAGAAAGTATTTAATGGAGTGTGCTGATCAAGTTTATGTTTCCAAATATTCATAAGATCTTTTGCATTGAATTGGTTGTCTAATGAATAGGGATATATTTGAAAGATCAAGTTGGCTGCAAGGGTATTTTGGAAGAAATTTTTGTTTTAATTAATTGTGGGCTTTTAATCAATTTTTTTAATTAATTATAGGCCTATTATGTTCAGTGATTTTTATTTTTCTTAATTGTGCCTTTTTATTTTAAGTCTTGTAGTCATTTTTTTAAGGTTGGATTAGGTCCACTCTACCATTAACAAAAGCCCATGTTATCTAGGGTTTTTCTATTAGGGTTTCTCTCCTTTTTGATTTTCCTCTTGCTCACACTCATGGAACAACAAATATCATGAATGAAAAGTATATTTTAGATAGGTTTTGTTTTTCTTTCTTGTGTTCTTGATTGAATTCTTGAATTTGACTTATCAAAGGGAGTGACCATCCTTTGTGGCATCTCAAGATTGGGGTTTTAAGTACTTTGTTTACTTATGGCTCTAATTTGATCATCTTCCACATGTTCTTAGCAAGTCAATTGTTCCTATTCCTTGAGTTCGTGGGTTCCTAAGATTGTCTTCCTAGAGGATCCGCATCATTTAGTATCAATGTCTTGGTTTCTAAAAACAAGTTGTCTATCTTCATCTATTTTCGTTTAGAATTCTTGATTTTTTTAAAAAAATCATCTTGATTAGTCCTTTTTTTCTTTCTTGAGTCTAAAAAAACAAAGAAAATTTCTTCCTTTGATTTTTTTCTTCATTCTTGAGTCACAAATCACAAAAAAATATTTTGTCCTTTTGAGTCTTGTCTTTTCTTTCAATTTCATTTTTGTTATTTTCGTATTTGGATTTTGTTTCATAGATTTCTTGGAATTCTTTGTATCTTATTCTTTATTTTCTGTGTTCAATCTATATTTGTTCTTCATAAAAAAATAAAACGGCCAACATTTGACTCGGGTAACAAAACGACTATTATAATATATCAAATTGAAGCTCATTTCGATTTCTACAAGCATAATGAGTTTTGCCTTTGTTCATGCAATATTCGAGCCCAAATTCCACTATTTATACCACTAACTAAGGGGTTAAATATTTATCGTACATTTTTCCATTGTTCTCAGTTCTTATTCATTAGGGTTGTGAATTTGTTATGGTGAATTTTCTATTCGTAGCAGCAGTAGCATCAATAAAAAAAAAGAAAAAAAGAAGAAGAAAAGGAGAACAAAGTAGTAGATTGTTCAAGAATTTAATTCTTGTTTTCTTGCTGAGTTTTCTTGTTCTTGTTGAAATTGGTTTTCCATTTATTTTGTTGATACTACCCAAGACTGATTTAAATAAAAAATGAATGATAGTTGATCAAGAGTCTTTCTTTATACTTCTCTTTGGTCAAGAGTCTTTCTTTATAATCCACTTTGGTCAAGACTCTTTCTTTTGAGTCCTCTTTGGTCAAGAGCCATTTTTTAGAGTCCTCTTTGGACTTACTTTTTGTCATACTTTGCCATTAAGTTTTTAGAATTCTGAATTTTGAGATTGTCAGCAATAAAAAGGTTACTTCTTGTGATTAGTTTGATTATTTTATTTTGTTAAGAACACAAAGGTGGTTAGGATGAGCTTTGAGTGGTAAAAAAGAGTAAAAATAGTGTAAAAAAATAGAGTGATAACAATCTTATTTGAGAGAAAACAAGTAAGGGAGTGCATAGGTTATTTCATTTTATTTTACAGGTTGACAACATGAGTAAGGAAGGAGGAAAACCACAGTATGTTGACTTGAAATTCGTCATCAAATATGTTCATGACCAATTTAAGAGGATGAATGCAAGGTTAGATGATTTAGAATCCTCTTCCGGTTCTAAATTACATAAAATAAGACATAGAATACATGGGTTGGACAAAGAAGAAACTGATTCCAATGTTAAGAACATAAAGGTGGTTAGCGTGAGCTTTGAGTGGTAAAAAGGGAGCAAAATAGTGTGAAAAAAGAGTGTGATAACAATCTTATTTGAGACAAAACAAGAGAGGATGTTAACAAACAAGTGAGCACAATGGAGACAAAAGTAAGCATAATGGAGGGAAAAGTGAGCAAAAAAGAGAAGAAAGTTATCAAAAAAGAGATAAAAGTGAGCAAAAAAGAGAGAAAAATAAAAGAATGAGTGCATTTACTGAAAAACATGAGATTAAGAGTGAAATGATGGCCATATTTCTACTAACGATCTTAACTCTTCTTTGCTTAGTGTTGTTGTGTCTATATTTCCGGACACTGAGTATCAGCTTCCTGAAGAGGTTTCCCATGAATTACCTCATTTGAGAGAAATTGAGAATCAAATAGACTTCACACTTGATTCCGTTATAACAAATCGACCTGCTTATAAAGCTAAGATTCATGGACGAATATTTTTGAAGAGAAAGGGAATAATGGAGATTGAGGTCCTGATCAAGTTGATGTTCCCAAGTGTTGATCAAGTTGATGTTTCCAAATATTCATAAGATCTTTTTCAAGGAATTGGTAATCCAATTACTAGGGATAGATTTGGAAGATCAAGTTGGGTGCAAGGGTCTTTAGGAAGCAATTTTTATTTTAATTAATTATGGGTTTTTTTGTTTAGCAATTTTTATTTTAGTTAATTTTGGTCTTTTTATTTTAAGTCTTGTAGTCTTTTATTTTTTAAGGATGGATTAGGCCTAATCCAACACTAAACAATGCCCAAGTTATCCAAAGTTTTTCTATTAGGGTTTTTTGCTTATAAAAGAGTAACTATGTAATTTGGAGGCAACGAAAAATATCATTAATGAAAATTATATTTCAGAAAGCTTTTGCTTTGCATTCTTGTGTTCTTGATTGAATGATTGAATTTGACTTATCAAAGTGAGTGATCATCCTTTGTGGCATCTCAAGGTTAGGGTTTTCAGAACTTTGTTTCCTTAGGGTTCTAATCTGATTATCTTCAACATGTTCTTAGCAATTCAATCGTTCCTATTTTTTGAGTTCGTGGGTTCCTATGTTGTTCACCTAGAGTGCACATCAATATTGAAAAGTTTTGGATTTTTCTTAAATAGAACTTGTTTGTTGGAAATACAAAAGAGAACACCAAAAATTTGTATCATGCAAAACTTCAAACATAAATATTTTTTTATCAAATTGTTTTTTGTTATTTCAATACCATTAAATTTTATAAAATGTTACAAAAATACTATCGACGTCAATCATTTAATAGTTTCCCAATGACAAGTTACATGTACATGGATGGTATTATTATAATATTTGTAAAATTTAATAGTATGAAGTTAATAAAAAAAATTGATGATATTTATTTTAACAATTACAAAGTTTAATGGTATTAAAGTAACAAATCAAACACATTGATTGTGTGTGTGTGTGTAATGAAGTGTTTATTTTTCTTTCTTGCATTGCACTTTTAATAACTTTATTAGGTTGATTGATATTATGCTTCCCTTATAAAAAAGAAAAAAATGAAGGTGCCTAATGTGGTTAGTCTTTTGGTGTGATAGCCCTTAGTCTCATATTGAAGTAAGCAATTGGAGTTGCATGCATGCCAAAAAAGCCAGTTCTGGTATGGATGATGTCCCATAATAGTTTTGAATGTAATGAAGCATTTAAGTACCTTCCTATATTTCAGTATTAATATGTTTTGTTGGATTGGTTAATATTGTGTCTCTCTTTCTTAGTATGGAGAAAGTGAGAGTGTAGAATTGTTGAATAGGAAGTGCACTTGTAATGAATGGGATCTCATTAGCATACCATGTATAGATGCCACGAGAAGTATCCTTACTAACTAAGAGGATCCAATGGATTATGTTGATTCAATTTATAAGAGGTAAGATTTTGAAGATCAATATAGGTAATTTTAACAATACAGATTTTAATTAAATTTAAAGTTTTTTTTATGTAGTATGGTGAATACTAATCATTTGTACATAAATTTTATTGGTGTTTGTTTTCAAAGCCCTATTATAAATCCTATACCAAGTTGGTATTATTGGCCTCTCTTAACTAAAGCTAAAATATTGAATCCACCTTTGTACAAGAGATGAAGTGGTACACCTAAAAATACTAGGAATAATCATTTTTTGAGAATCTATTTAAGAAAAAAACTGCACCATCAAATAATTAAGTTGGTCCATTAGAAGAGCTTTCCAAGTTAAGGAAAGTGTCAAGGATGATGTCTGGGTATTGTAAAGTAGTTGGTCATAATCAAACGAGATGCAAGAAGAAAAATACATAGAAATTGACAAGAAGAAACCAACATCAATATGGATTCAAAGGTACAAGAACAAACCAACATCCATATGGATTCAATGGGACAATTAGAAACCAACATCAATATGGATTTGCATGCTCAAATAGAGACAGAGGTACAAAACCAATATTTGTACAATCAATTTCTATCATTTTTGGTTATTGTTGTACATTTGGTTGATATTTGTACAACCAATGTGTAATTTTTAATGCATTATTTGTAAGTTTAATTTTACAACTAATTTGTGTCTTTTGTTTTTTGTTTTTTTATACATTAGTTTGATTTTGTGTAACATATAAATAGGTTGCAATTGATGAGGTATCATTAGACACTCAAAGCTTTATGAATATCCATATGGATCAAGCATGTCATTTTTAATGCCTTGTTTGTAATTTGAATTTTACAACTATTTTATGTCATTTTTTGTAATTTTTTATGCATTAGTTTGATATTCTACAACATTTTAATAGGTTATAAATGAGAACGTATCATTGGACACTCAGAATTCTACGAATATCCAATTTGATAAGGTGTGTCACTTTTAATGAATCATTTGTATGTTTAAATCAAATTATGTTTTAAGTTGATGTTAAAGTACCAATATGTTATTCAATTGTAGGAGGTTGAAGATAAAGTGTTGATTCTATTATCCATTGGTAGAAGGAAGAAAAGTAAAGGAAGAAGGATTGTGCATGGTATAAAGAGTTATAAGCCCTAAAAAGCAACAAATGACACAATAATATGTCATATGCAAATGGAATTTGGTATTGGATGCCAATTGGTGTATATTTTGTAACTAGGATAGGAATTACCATTTTTTTGTGTAAAGGGCATGGAAGTTGACATGTGAAAAGGACATGTAATGACATGTTTGGCAATCAATATTAATGTCAATTGTTTACAATTATTTAGGTTTTGAATGTGTACACTTACACATGCTTTATGTAATTCAATTAGTGTTATAGTTCATATGTAATATCATTGGAAAATACAAAAGAAAATAGTAAATATAAAAATGTGAACATTAACAAAACATTTAAAGATAATTTAATTATAGAGAATTTTCATTACAAAACAATGTTGTTTATCCTTCACTACATAATTTTACAAAATAGGGGGCTACTTTTCCTCTTTATTACATCATCAGTTTACAAAACTTTCACTACGTATCATTCCCTAGCCATAAATTATTTTCCCTAAGTCACTACATACAACATTACAATCAAACACAATGAAAAAAAAATTATAATCTTCAAATTCTTCCTCAATTGTGCAATCTTAACGTCATGTGCATTGATTCTATTTAGAAGTCCTAAAATAAGTTCACCATGTCCATAATGAATAGGTGGATCAATCTATGAAAAATAGGAACAACCACGATTTCAATGTTTGGAACTCCTAAATTTTTTGTTGCAAAAACCTTACCAAATAGCTTATTAGTGACAAACAGATATTGTTGATGACATAGAATATAAATAAAAATTATGAAGCATGAAATAAAGTTCGTTTTCTGTGCGTGAAGTGTGTGTGAATGTGGGAATGTTGGTGTGCATATGTGCATGTGTGTATTTGTGTATGTGACTTATGTGTGAAGTGGGTGTGTGTGCACACTAGTATCACTACTACAAAAATAGGCTTTAAAGTTGGTTTTTAACAATGGAAAGACTTAAAATTTAAAGTCGGTTCAACCCGTGAATCGACTTAAAATTAATTTTTTTTTTTACATATTTTACTCATTTTCTATTCTACTTAAGAACTTGTATTCAATGACATATAAATTTATATAATAGTTTTGTGATTATTAAGATTTGTTTTTAAATAACTACACTACTTCAAATCATAAATATTTTAATGAGCATCATATTGTTGAATCATGTCTTTCCCATTTCATTTTAACGTAAATAAATAAATTAAATACCAACCTTAAATCATAGTCATAAATATTTATATATATATATATATATATATTATTACAAAATACTTATACAAAATCTACATAATAAAAATAATAACATATATAATACAAAAATTTATACACATATTATACAAAAAATAATGCAAAGTGAATAATAAGTGCGTATGATTAATAGAAATACTTACAAGAGTGAATGAAGTGAAAAAATGAAGGAAATGAAGAAAAATGGTGTTTTGTAAGTGAGAAAATGGGTATAAAAAATAGGGGATCTGGAAGATAATTTGGAGAGGAAGAAAACCCAGTAAACGGTGCTAGAATTAGTGGTGGTAGGTAGCCAAAAAATGAGAAAGAGTGGAGGAGGTGAAGCTCGGTTTTGGGTTTTTGGGTGTTGTTTACAATGCTGCAAATTAAAAATTGTATCTAATAGGGGAAGAAAGAAAAGGAAAAATCCATGTGTATAGCATCGGTTGACGAGTTGAATCAATGCTACCCGTGGATGTAGCATAGGTTTTACGTGTCAACCATTGCTACACACATGGATAGAATCAGTTGACACATAGAATCGATGCTATGTCCACATGTAGCATTGGTTCAACACGTCAACTGACTCTATACGTAGCGTTAATTCTTTACCAAACCGACTTTAAATTCATTATAAGTCGGTTTTCTCCAAAACAGACTTTACATATCGACTTAAATGTTATATTTTATAGTAGTGTATATGCATTGGTTTACAGGGTGTGTATCTATGAAAGGTGTGCCCTTATATTTAGGGTGTGTGTCCAGGGTGTACACTAATGTACTCGTTGTGAACCAATGTGTAGGGTATGTGTGTGTAGTATGTGTACTGGTGTGTAGGGTATGCACGGATGTGTAGGGTATATTTGTGAAGGGTGTCCATTGGTGTGTAGGGTTTTTGTGTGTGAAGGATGTGTTTGTGAAGGATGTGTGTGTGTAGGATGTACACTGGAATGCATGGTGTATGTGTGTGTAAAGGGTGTATGTATGTAAAGGGTTGTGTGCATGAGCATATGAATTAAAGGTGTGCACTAATGTAGTATACAAATAGTGCCTGACAAATTTAATGAGTAATTAACACTTATAGTGATATGTTATTATGAAAATTTTCATTTGGTGTAAAATGTTATTAGGCCATACTCATTCAACCATAAACCAATAAATAACTACATTATAAAGCATTCGTATTATGAATAAAGTAGATGAATTTCAAAGATCAACAACTAATACACAAAACCTATAAAAACAATATGCTTTGAGCATAACGTAATGGGTAGCTAATAAAGAGAAAAAAAACTCTAAAAAGAGTTCAAAAAGGCTTTCATAAAGACCCTTTTAGACAATTAATCAAAACTTTACCAATGAGAAACTATAAAATCTCCTCCTAGGATATTTTTTATTCCACGATGCTGAACCTTTAGCCTCAATCCCACACAATAGTAATAAAGGGTTTTTATCTAGTTTCCTTCCATTGTTACAAGAAAGGAATACCTATGAGGTTCATGGGTATTTGCAATTAGGGCTATAAGGTTCATGGGTATTTGCCTTCAGGACTATAAGGTTTGTAGGTATTTCCAGTGGGGATAACAAGAGAAGGATGGCAATGTTGACATGGTGAGGTGGCGAGGTGATGAGGTGGCATTGGACTTACAGCTTGATCATGAAGCTTATCGAGCTATGAGGTTTGTGGTCTATGGCAATGGATTTGTGCTCATTTGTTTTTTGGGCAGGGAGGGATACATATATAAATGTGTTGGGGTATTTTCATCATTTTGCATATTGAATAGTGAAATGATTGGGATACTTCTAATATTGTTTTATAAAATAAATCAAACATTACTAAATGTGTCTTTTTAGTGCCATTTTTTAAAACAAAAAAGATTAAATGTCACATTCTTAAACTTAAGGGACTAAGTGACACCTTTTGTGTAAATAAATTGACTGTCCACCCTGTTATAAATTTTCTTATATTACAACTTATGTTTTTTGTATAATTGTATTATGAGTATTTAATTGTTCGAAAAGAAGAAAAAAATAAAATATTACCAAAAAAGTTAAACCATTAATAAATAAAAATAACTAATAACCTAAATAATAATGTTGGAAAAATAAAGATGTTTGTTAAAGAGTTAGCTACTAAATTCAATAATATATATGTCTATTTTAAATTTTTTTTGTGTTTTAAATTTTAAAATTAAAAAGTATATTTTGACAACAAAATCAATATTAATATTTTATAATGTGATTGAACTATGTACTTGATCAATCGAGCAGCCAGGGCTTTGACTTTAAAACCTATTTATAATACAAATTTGATTGAATTTTAATATATTGTCCTTATTCCTTAAAACTCATTTAATTGATTTTATGGAAAGATGATAATTTTACTTTGACCTAAAGTACTTCAAAATATTCTATAAATATAAACCTAAGTACAAATTGAAACTAACCACACACGAGCTTAATTGTGCTTATTCTCTTGATCTTTTATTCTCACTCTTGTTTTACTAAAATTTTATAAGTAGGTTTTTTCATTAAGTTAATTAATCAAACATTTGTGGTTATGCTTGATGGATTAATAAATCTACAATAATAATTATATTAATTTTCCTTTAACTAATGGCTCTAGAGTTGCTTGTTCTTTTATATTTAGCTGACATATTGTTTCAATCAACTAGTTAGGGTTGTTCATTATTAAATATGCTCTATAACACAAGTGCACTTGTGTTTATGTGCTAGCATTTTAGGTGATAGCGATGGGACTCTAGTTTGTCGGAATGTTGGTCCAGATCTGAATGTCTTTCTTTCAGGGACTATGATGAAAGCAATGACTTGTAGGTAGATTACTTGGGGGCATTACCTGAGTTTCTGGATACTTATTTTTCAGAGTGGATAGTTAGGTAGTCCGATGGACCGGTGGTTTTCCTCTTAGGTCATTGGTGTGACCTAGGTTGTTTCTACCTAAAATTCTTGTGTATTGATCTTTATTTTTTGCATTACTTTAATCACTTGTGATTGTATGTGTAACAATTCAAAATTAGATAACTGGCTACTCAATTGATTGAGTACATTAGTCCATTGATCGAATGTAGTCTCGATTGATCCAATCAAAATTTAATTAATTATTCAATTAGTGGATTAATCCAGTGATTTAACTCAATCAATTTAGTTCTCAATCAATCGAGTAAATCCATCGATCGATCTAGTCATGTGTTAAAATTAATTAAATCATGTTATATTGCTAGATTAATCGAGTGGCCTAATTTCAAATTATCCCTATTATGTCTAATATGCAATCTAAAATGCCTAAGAATAGAAAAATACCTGATACATGACCATTGAGGCTCAATAGTTTCTTTGTCTTGAAAAATTTCTTCTAAGACACACCTAGAAACTAAAATTACAATTATATATTAATTTGTTTCACGAATATTGCCAATACTAACATAAACCTAAAAGTGTTTCCCTTTAGCATATTCATCTGACAAAACTTTTCTCTCATCACATAACACTCATAGGAAAATTAAATTTTTACATAGTGGTAATATCCTATGATGTGGTGGAACTATCTTCACTTGATTCTCGAAAGCTCGTGTGTACACTAAAAAACAAAAAAAACAAACAAACAACTTGTTTGGAAAGATTAGTTGCTTATTAATTTATTGTAATATGACTCACCTTATATGTGATATTTAAAAAAATAACAATTTCAAAGTTGAAGTTTCCCTTTTTCTAAATTATCGTGTTTTCAATTTTTAGCCAAATTTCTAAAATTAATTTCCTATGATGTGGTGGAACTATCTTCGCTTGATTCTCGAAAGCTTATGTGTACAATAAAAAACAAAAAACAAGCAAAAAACTAGGGACTAGTTGTTTATTAATTCAGTGTAATATGACTCACCCTATATGTGATATTTAAAAAAAAAACAATTTCAAAGTTGAAGTTTCCCTTTTCTAAATTATCATGTTTTCAATTTTTAGCCAAATTTCTAAATTTTATTTTCCCTTTTTTGTCATATGAATAGACCAAAATAAAATGTTGTAAAAAAATTCAAATGGAGTAAGAAAAAGAGAAAGTATAACCATTCAGATGTAGTCAGATCAGTGAATTCATGAATAATAGTCAAGTACATCCTAATCAAAAAATCATCAAATCGGCATGAAAAAAATTAAACACACTAATCATCAAATCATAAAAAGAAAAAACTACAAAAACAAAGTAACAAAAATAAATCACTATCTTGTCAGAGGAAGCCTAAGGTATGTATAGATGGCACCCATCTTGGAAAATATTTCTTCTTGTGATTGAAATAATGCATATCATTTTTTGATCCATTTCACCCACCTTCTACTCCAAGTTCCCCAATCTTGTCCTTAAGTCATTTTCAAATATTTCCTAACAATAAGATTCAGGACCAAAAAAATTCTCTATATCCTCATCCCCGAAGAAATCATCTACAGATCCTCCATCACAAGTACTAGCTTTGGCGGCTCCTTCACCACTGGTATCAACACTAATGGACCTCTATCTCTTTCTAGTCTCAGTAGATAATCTAGAGATTATTGACTTTCCAAAGTCACTCATTAACCAAAGAGTGTGAAATCACTAGGGATAAATAGTCACTATGTACTAAAGTTGATATTTGTTGAACCAGATAGTTCGTTAAGTAGATTTTTAACAAAAATAATAAACTGATCTATCTTAAATTCTAGGTCATCTATATTTGTGATAGATAAAAAATTATTGATTATCTGAGCTGAGATATCAATTGTTTTATTCCTAACAAAAATGTTGTAACTTATCGGCCTGGGGTTACAGATGTTGGAGTCAATATTGGCATATAATTCTCGTACTAGGGCCAAGTAACACAGTTTAACAAGGGTGAACATGGATGCCTAACCTAGAGCCCTAATGGTTTGGGTTATACCAACTTCATGGAAATCACTCTATGTAATCCCACATTCGTATAAAATATGATGTCGAGAGAAGGAAGTATTCTACCTCGATTTAGATTCCTCATCCCACCATTGGGTTGAGAAAGGAGCAGAACCACCTAGAGGTAGTTCACATCACCTCGTAGGCATTGCAGAAACGGAGTAGAAACCCAAGATGATAGAAAAACCAATCTTACCAACATTGACTAAACAGATGAAATTTCCCAAAATATTTGTAGAAAAAGGATCAATAAAAAATGCCAAAAGAAATTTGGTGGGAAAATTTGAGAAAATGGGAATTAGGGTTTTTACAATTTTTGCACAAATCAGACATTTTTTTGAACGATTGATGCTAGAGAAATGTGTAGCGATCAATTCTAAGTGATTTTGGGACAAAAATGAGTGATTTTGATGAGAGTTTGGATGAAATAAAAAATTTACTGTACAGAGGGGGGGTTAAGGTTGTGTGGAGGAGTAGAGGAAAAAAGAAGAACTACATTTGAAGTGAGCATGATTGATCAATCATAATAGTGTTGATCAATCAATGTTCAAGGCTCGATCGATATAGTTCATACTCGATCCTAAATCAATCGACCTTCAAAAATCCTAAAATTTCCAAAAACTCCCACTTCGTCCTACAATTACTTGAAAATCCCAAATAAACACACAAAATTAAAAAAAAAATTATTATTTTATGTATATATATATTTGAATAAAGGCAATAGGTTTATTCAACTATGAATATTACTCAAATAATCAATTCTAAACTATGAAATAAAGATCGTTCTTTAATAAAATTAGATTATTCATAGCATGCATAAATATTCCTATAAAGTACATACATATTTTTCATCAAATATAGGGATATATTGATAATTTATCAAACCAAAATAAATGTTGAATTGCAATAGTATGTCAATTTCTTCATTTATGATTACTTATGAAAAATTTAAAGTAAAGAGTATTACAAAACTTGTACATAACAAAATATTTCTTTACTAAGAGAGCGCTTTATTTTATTTTTTTTGGGTATTCCCTCTCAACAATATTTATCACACTTTTTTTTCTCTTGACATGCATGCTACTACTACGTAGAATTGTAGATGATTAATGGGCTTTAGATCTTTTTTAATCTCCATTTAATTAATTAAAATATAATTTATAACGTAGAATTACTAAAATTATGTGACTTTTTTAAAATAACGTATAAAACATAGATTAAGAGACATTTTAAAAATAAAAAGATCCCGAATCATATTAATGTATTATATTAGTCTAAGAAAACCTCCGAAATTTAAACAAAAAAAAAAAAAAAAACTTAAGTGGTAATGGCCTTTAGTAGTGGAACTTTTTTGGTCTCTTGCTTTCTTAAGTGGCAATGGCTTTTACTCGGTTTCTTGTCAAGGTGAAACTCATAACTCATATGTCAACAATGAATAAAAAAATTTGAACAAAAAAGAGTTGTGTGTGGTACACATTGCGGTCTAGTGAATAAAATTCCCTCTCCAAAGCCGACCTAATATTTTTTAATTTTTTATAACAAGATGAAATAGATTTTTATTGGAGTAGATATGATTCACAAAAATATATAACGCTTAAAATTGAATGTACTGCCATCAGTAATATATGAGAGCTTACTTTTTATAACTATTGTTAATTTATTATTTAATTAATAAATAAAACATAAGATAATAATTTAAAATAAATTATTATATTACTTAAAATAAATAATATTTAATTAAAAATAAGTAATTATAATCTATAAGTCATTTTTCTAAAACAACAAATTATAACTTAGAAAATTATCAATATATTAATTACTAATAATTTATTGTTTAATTTATATTACTTAATTGATAAAAAAAGTATTAAAATAAATAACCCAAAAATGATAATTATTTAAGTTACATAAACATAGATAACATTGTATAAAAAAAGAAATAATTTTAAGCGATGAATAATTTTAAGCTAGATAGTTTTTAATACATTTTGTATTAATATTTTATATTACTCACCCATAAGAATAATACCTAAGATAATTAACCAAAAATGATAACTATTTATGTTACTTAGGTTAAATAATCTTCTATAAAACATAGATAATTAATTATAATATAAATTATTTTAAATATTTTAGCTAATAAAAATGTACACTTAATTTATATTACTTGATTGTTAAAAAATAAGACTTAACAAAATTAACCAAAACAATGATATTTTTTATGTTACTTAAGACAAATAACCTTATATAAAAAAGAAAAAATAATTTTAACATAAATAATTATCGATATTTTAGTTAATAATAATTTACTACTTAATTTATATTTTTTTAATTGATAAAAAATAAGACTTAAAATAATTAACCAAAAAAATGATAATTATTTATGTTACTTAATATAAATAACCTTGTATAAAAAGATAAGTAATTATAATATAGAAAGTTGTCTATATTTTAGCTACTAATAATTTATTATTTTATTTATTTTATTTAATTTATAAAAAAAATAAAGCTTAAGATAATTAACTAAAAAAATGATAATTCTTTATGTTATTCAAGAAAAATAACTTGTATGAAAAAAGATAAATAGATATTTTCTAGATAATTTTCAATATTTTAGTTAGAAATAATTTATTACATTATTTAATATAACTTAAATGATAAACAAAAATAAGACTTAAGATATTTAACTGAAAAATGATAATATTTTATGGGCCTAGAATCTATTAGGAAATATAGACATAAGAGAAGTTGAATAAATTAATGATGATTCTTCTAAAATTAAAAGATATATTACAAAAGAATATTACAAGACAAAACTAAATTATTTGTTTTCTTTATTAAAGTAACTTTAATATAGTACAAATCTTATAAGTATGTGAAGTGTGGCTAATGTGTTGGAGACATGCCCTAAATAAGATGACCAATATGGGTCTCTACCTACTTTTAAGTAGTGGAGGTTATTTTTTTCAACTTTAAGTTGTTTTAATCAAATGCTACCATCTGGATATCACTTTCAGAGGCTTCTAGATCTAGTTTTTCATAATTATCGTTAGAGTTGTTAGAAACTGAGGAAAATAGTTTTTTTTTTAATTTTTTAGAATGTAATTCTCATTGTCTCCCCTCAGTTTTAATTGTTGAGCAAGTGAATATAATTTAGTTTTTCCTTTACTATCTTTAGTAGGAACAATTTTTAGAGATTGAAAGATCTCAATAATTTGAATGTCCTGAAAAGCATAAAGTGAAGTTTTATCCCACCAACGAGCAAAGGATTGCCTTGTGAGTAAAGGAAATTATTCATGAAATTTAATTTCATAATCCAATTTTATTATCCATGGAATTCTTTTATAAAGACATGAAGAATATTAATGCATGATCTATGTCCACAATCAATTTATTCGAACTGGTCAAATTCCTTTAAGACGTTCTCAGGGACGATATCCCATATTTGTCCAAAAAAATGAAAACTAATTTGGAAAATCATGGAAAGCATGTGTGAGCCTTCTTTGAATTTCGATAAAAGAAGGTTTGATCCCAGGTTTGGATGTAATCAAAATAATCACAGGTAGTAGGTTCCATCCTACGATCTTTGAACCTTTCTTTTGTAAAGAGATTTGTATGCCAATATGCCTTTATAATAACTCTTTTCACTTTTAAAGTTGAAAAAGCTATTTCTCTTATGCTTCTCATATTATGAGTTATTTTAAAGAATTCTATTTCTTTTAGAATTAATTCATAAAATTTTCTAGTTTTAGGGACTATATAAGGATGTAAATTATTATTAAGATATAATGAGGTTCCCTAATAAGGGGTTTTGTTAACATCCTCATTTTCTATCGACAAAATCTATTTTCTTAAGATTTCTTCAAACCCATCCCTTTTAGGGAGTTTAGAAGAAGATCGTTGGACATTACTACTTAATGGAGAGTGCAATGCACTCCTCTTGTAGTTTCCTTTGGCTTTCATCTTCTTCATGGCCTAGGAGATATTCTCTAGTCACAATATTTGTAATGGAGATCAAGGTGCTGATCAAGTTGATGTTCCCAAGTGCTGACCAATATTCTCAAGATCCTACAAATATTCTTAAGATTTTACACAAGGGATACATTTGGAATATCAAATTGGATGCAAGTTAAATTTTAAGAAGTAATTTTTGTTTTAGTTATTTATGAGCTTTTTATGTTGAGCAATTTTTTTAATGAATTGTATGCTTTTTATTTTAAATCTTTTAGTCTTTTATTTTTTTAAGGTTGGATTAGGCCCAATCCATAACTAAATAGGCCCATTACGCCTATTTCATCTAGGGTTTTTTATTTTAGGGTTTCTTGCATATAAAGAAGAAGTGCTATGTAATTTGGAGAGAAGAACAAATATCATTAATGAAAGGTCTATTTCATAAAGATTTTTCTTTGCCTTCTTGTGTTCATGATTGAATGCTTGAATTCGACTTATCAAATAGAGTGATCATCCTTTGTGGCGTCTCCTGATTGAGGTTTTAAGGATTTTGTTTTCTTAGGGTTCTAATCTGATCATCTTCAACACATTTTTAGAAATTCAATTATTCCTATTCTTTGAGTTCGTGTGTTCCTAGAGTTATTTTCCTAGAGGGTCCATATCATTTGGTATCAGAGCTTTGGTTGTTGAAAATAGGTTATCTATCTTCATTCTAGCCATTACTATATGGACATATATAGAAAGTTGCAAGGGCTAATTCAAGGTTCCATGATTGTAGAGGATTATTATAAGGAGATGGAAGTTGCCATGATTAGAGTAAACATAGAGGAAGATAGAGAAGTGATAATGGCTAGATTCATTACCGGGTTAAATAGTGAAATTACTTATGTGGTTTAATTGCAACATTATGTAGAGATGGAAGAACTAATCCATAAAGCCATTAAAGTGGAGAAGAAAATCAAGTCCAAAAGGTTTAGATGTAGTTTGTCCTCTAGTTCTCTATGGAAATCAACTTGGAAAGACAACAAGGCTGCCTTTAGAACAAAAGGTGAAGCAAAGTTGAAAATTTTTGTTGTTGTTCCTAAAGATTACCTTGAAACTAAAACTCTTTCTAAGTCATATGATATTAAGTGTTTTAGGTGACAAGGACTCCAACATATTGTATTTGAATACCCAAACAAAAGGTTTATGGTATACGGGCATATGGAGAAATTGAAAGTGCTAGCTTAAGTGACGATGAAATTCCACCTTTGGAGGATTGTTCTGATGTAGAATTGGAATAACCTATGCATGGAGAATCACTTATCACAAGGAGAGCCCTGAGTGTATAGCTTAAGAATGAAGGAGATGAGGAGCAACGTGAGCATATTTTTCACACAAGATGCTATGTGAAGGATAAGGCATGCATGGTTATTATTGATAGTGGGAGTTGCACTAATGTTGCTAGTATTTTATTGGTAGAAAAGTTGAATTTGAAGTGGCAAAAACATCTCAAACCATACAAGCTACAATGGCTGAATGATTGTGGAGAATTGAATGTCAACAAACAAGTTTGGGTTCCTCTTTCAATTGACAAGTATGAGGATATGGTTCTTTGTGATGTGGAACCAATGTATGCTGCTCATATTTTTCTTGGATGACCATGGTAGCTTAATAGGAAAGTGTCACATAATGGTTATAGAAATAGTTATTCTTTTGAAATGAACAACCGAAAAAAAATATTAGTTCATCTTAACCCTTTGCAAGTTTATGAAGACCAAATTAGGATAGTAGGAGAGTGAAAATTGAGAAAAAAAATAAAAGTGTGAGCAAGAAGAAAATAAAAAGAGAGCAAGCAAGGATGAGTGGAAAACGGTAATAGTGAGCACAAAGTTGAGAAATGTGATGATGTAGATCCTTTAGCCAAACAACCTAGGAACCCACTAAATCAAAGGAATATAAATGATTGATTTTCTAAGAACGTGTTGAAGATGATCGATTAGAATCCTAAGGAAACAATGCCATTAAAACCCAAACCTTGAGACGCCACAAAGGATGATCACTCCCTTTGAGAAGTCGAATTCAAGTATTTAATCAAGAACACAAGAAGGAAAAGCAAGAAGCTTTATGAAAGTTTCTTTTCATTAGTGAATATTTGTCCTTGCCTCCATTACATAGTTCTTCTAATCCAACCTTAAAAATAAAAGACTAAAAGACTTAACATAAAAAGTCCACAATTCAATAAAATAAAAATGATTAAACATTAAAAGCCCATTATTAGCTAAAACAAAAATATTACTTCCTAAATCAATCTTTGCTCCCAACTAGATCTTCCAAATCTATCCCTTGCATAAAAAGGTAATAGACAATCCTTGGTGAAGCTTTAGAATCTTTGAATTTAGTTTTTGATTCTCCTAACACTGCCTCTTTCTATTGCACTTGGATAACTGTATTTTATACAATTATTTTCGTCTATTTTATTAATTATAATTACTACGTTCTTGACATTTTTAGTTAATTTAAATGGAATTAATTAATATTTACTGTTAATTTCGTAAGTAATATATTTTTTTTGAAAATTAAAAAATTTGAATCGAAAAAGGACTTAATTAAAGATAATAAATGTCTGAAAATATAATTTAAATGAAAAGAATGTTTAATTGCAATTAAAAAAGTATGAATGATAATTTAAATTAGAAAAAAGGGCTTAATTGCAATTAACTAAAGTTTAAAAGTTAATTTGAATTAAATTGGAGGGCTAAAATGCAATTAAGGAAAATATATTTTTCTGCACAGGAAAGAAGACCACACGTAGATATTATCCACGCATGACACAGACCGTACGATCAAGAAATCAACCATCATGATCAGGTGCTTGGAATCAAGACGCGACAACAAAGATTGGACCCGGTTTTCCTGGATGTACCCTGCACGGCACGTAGAGTGAGACCCTCGTGCCGGTTACGCAGAATATTCTACAAAGGCGCATCTCATCGCTCACCGTTGGATCAACTTTGAATGGTCCAGATTCGTACATGAGTGGAATCAAGCTGTCTCGCACAGAGCAACACACTTATATCCCGTGCGAAGTGGTTCATAGAAGTAGTGTGTGCCCTCGCGTTCCACTGAATACGAAGCTGCCACGTGTTTCCTTAATCTTCCAGCCAATCATATGGCAACACATGGCATACATTTTGTGAAATCAAAACACATGAAATGAAGTATTCTTTATTGCCTCCACGTGTGTTTGGCTTTTATTATTCTCCATATTGTCCCCCACTATTTTTATTTAAAAATAATTGTTTAGGCATGGTATATTTAGAGACGCAAGGAAAGATGGGAGAGAGTTTTTTTTGAGTTTTCAGTTTTCATTTTTCAGTTCACTTCAAGTTTTCTCTGCGTGTTTTATACAACACGCAGGAAATTTTCTTTAACATTTTTATGTTGTTATTTTCTTAGGAAATAGAGAGAAAGAAGACAACGAAAAAGAAGAAAAGGGAAGAAATTTATTTTTCTTTGAGGAATCGTGAAAGAGTTTCTCCTAATCTTTTTCTTTTAAATTTTATTCCTCTAAAATGTTTGATTATTGTTGTGTTGTAATTTTAATTTCTGCTATAAACTAATTTATTGGTTCTAGGGTTGTAGTGTAGCTTAAACTATGAAACTTGAATTAATTATTTTTGAATGATTTATCGAACGGTTTTAAGTTATTTATTTTATCTTTGCTTAATGCTTTTAATTATTGGAAGATTAATTAATTGATTTATGACAATTAAATAAAGTTGGAAAAGACATTTTTGTGTGTTGCTCGTGATAAAATAACATATATATATATATAAGGGATAGGAATATACCTTTATTGTACGTGTAACTATTTGAGAACTTAGAACTTAATAAATCTGGTTGAATTTAATTCTCATAGGAATATAGTGAATTATTTTAGCGAGATGTGTCTATATGAAGCTTGGAAGAGATATATGGATAAATTAGGAGTTCTTGGTTAATGACTTAAAATACGAGAACATAAATCAAGAGAAAATAATATGATTCAAGTGGATTAATTTGGTGAAACTGCAATCCTAGAATTTTCTTATAAACTATTATAAAAATTAGTTAGTCAAACTACATCAAACTATCGAATGTTTGGATAAAATTAGGTTGAACTAATTTTAGTAATTAATGAACACTAGTAACAAATCTGCATGTGAACGATATTTTACTTATCATATTATTACTTGTGACCGTGTATACTTGCACGATTTTATGTTCTCTAAAAGAGACAACAAGTTTTTGGCGCCGTTGCCGGGAATTAGTTTTACTCTTTTTTGTTGATACTAATACCAATTAATCTGATTTTATTTAAAAAGAAGATATTTTTTTATTGCTTATTGTTATTTGCTTAGATTTGTGTGTTTATTTTCATTTTTACTTTATTAGATTTATTTTTCAGATTTTTGGATAAAGTGGGACTTTGTATGCAACACATAAGAACTCTTAACATAGTTCCGTTAGATCTAGAAATTGAGAGAACTATTTTAAAATTAAAAAAAATAAACAAGAAACATCAAAACATCTAATTATGGATGAGGAAATTCCTGAAGTGGAAGAACCAATAATTTTGAAATTAAGCATGCAATCATTCATATGATTCAAACATCAGTTCAGTTTAGTGGTTTACCCCACAATGATCCAAACTCTCATATAGCAAATTTTTTAGAATTTGTGATACCTTTAGGCATAATACAGTGACCGATGATGCTATTCGGTTGAGACTTTTTCCTTTTTCACTTAGGGATAAGGCAAAGAGTTGGTTGAATTCACTGCCATATGGTTTTATCACCACTTGAGATGATTTGGCTCAAAAATTCCTAGCCAAATATTTTCCACCAGCAAAGACTGCAAGGATGAGGAATGAAATCACCACTTTTGTGTAGTTTGACTAAGAATCGTTATATGAAGCTTGGGAGAGGTATAAGGAGCTACTTCAAAGATGTCCTCACCACAGTTTACCAAAGTGGCTTCAATTTCAAACATTTTATAATAGTTTGATGTGTCAAACTAGAAACATGATTGATGCTGCAGTAGGTGGTGCTCTTATGGGAAAATCAATTGATGAAGCCTACAACTTATTAGAGGAAATGGCTTCCAATAGTTACGAGTGGCCATCAGAGAGGATGATGCCTAAGAAAGTGGCTGGAATTCATGAGATTGATGCTATGACTGCTTTGACTGCACAAGTATCCGCTTTGGTGAAGAAGATGGATACACTAGGTGTCCAGTCTATTCAGAGTCCTTTTGTTGCATGTGAAATTTGCAATGGAAATCATGTCAGTGAGAGATGTCCTGAAAACTCTGAATCTGTCAATTTTGTTTCCAACTATAATAGGAATAAAAACAACCCTTGCTAGGGAGGTGACATTGATCATCAAAAGCCAACCATTTTGTTATATGACCCGACCTGAAGCAAAGAAACATGAAGTCGAGCTGATGACTCTAAATCAAGCGCTTCTTGGGAGGCAACCCATGTGTTTTAGTTTTTATTTATTTATTTATTTTATTTAGAATATGTATTAGCTGTATATTTCTTCATTTTGTTATATTTTTTTCGTAGGTGCCAATTGGAGGAATTAAAGCTATTTTAGGATGTCAATCTTATAAACCAAACCAGGGAGTTTCTTTAAACTCATCTCATATGTTCTTTAATTTCACACATTGAGGACAATGTGCATATTAAGTTTAGGGGTGGTAGAGAAATTGAACTTAGTTGAAATATTTTCTAGGATTGTTGCTTGTGAAGCTTTATTTGTTTGGTTGATTGAAGATATTTTTCTTTTAATGGTGATTTATTTTTATTTCTTCGGTTTAAATAATGCATAACTTTTTGAAAAATTTGAATATTATCTAAGCTATGTGTAATTTTTGATTATGTTTCATTTTTACAAGAATATATATTTATGAGCACTAGTCTTTATGTTTGAGTTGTTATGCTAATTTAGAGAAGGTTTATGTGAGTATGTAATTCGATTGATAATTTTTGGTGTCACAGTTCTTAGAATTTGTTTGATTTTCTCTCGAGACGAAATTCTAGATAACACTTAACTAAGAAAATGATGTAGGTCATCTTTGGATCGTTTGAGCCTTTCTATCTACCTTCACATGTTTTATCCATAGTATACCCCTTTTGAGCTTCAAAGTTTATATATATATATTTTTATTTCCTTTCAAAAGTCTAGTAATATATATATATATATATATATGTATAGATATATCGATTCTTATCTCACTAACATGTGACAATTGTTAGTAAATTTTTAAAGATATATCAGAATAAAAAGAGGATATTGAAAAAATAAAAATAAATAAATAGATTCTAAAAAAGAAAGAAAAAAAAGATTATTGCATGTGATGCTAAATCCCAACTTGGGAAGTATTTATTGAGATTTTAAAAGGTATCTTGTTCAATCCTAAAATGATGTGTTTGGGAAAAGTTTTGAGCTGAATATTATCTTTTATCCTACCTTTACCTAAGCCATACATTACAAGCTTAATAAATTCCTATTGATTTTTGGTTGTGTTTGTCTACATTAGTGGAGAGAGAAATGAAAAATGAACTTATGAGATTTGTGATTTCATTAAAAATTAATTGTGTTCATATTTTCATAAACTGATCCGGATAACATGTGATTAAATATGAAAATACTTCACACATACACTAAAATTCATTGTGAAAATGTAATATACTTTTAAATTGATTTCAATGCTTAGAAAAAATTCTTTTATTTCTTTGAGTTATTTTATTTGAAATAACCAAAAAGAAATGTTTTAAAAATCACCATTTTAAATGCTTGTATCCTTGTTTTATTTCTTTCCTTTTGCTCGAGGACTAGCAAAATCTTAAGTTTGGGGGTGTGATAATTGTATTTTATACAGTTATTTTCGTCTATTTTATTAATTATAATTGCTTTGATCTTGAAAATTTTAGTTAATTTTAATGTAATTAATTAATATTTACTGTTAATTTCTTAAGTAATATATTTTCATGAAAATTAAAGATTTGAATCGAAAAAGGACTTAATTGTAGATAATAAATGTCTGAAAATATAATTTAAATGAAAAGAGTGTTTAATTGCAATTAACAAAAGTATAAAAGTTAATTTAAATTAGAAAAAGGGCTTAATTGCAATTAACCAAAGTTTAAAAGTTAATTTGAATTAAATTGGAGGGAAAATATGCAATTAAGGAAAATTTATTTTTCTGCGCAAGAAAGAAGACCATGTGCAAATACTATCCACGCGCGACATGCACCGTACAATCAAGAAATCAATGGTCACGATCATGCGCGTAGAATCTAGACGCGACAACAGAGATTGGACCCGGTTTTCCTGGATGCACGCTGCACGGCGTGAAGAGTGCATCCCTCGTGTCCGCTGCGCAGAATATTTTCCCGAGGCGCATCTCATCGCTCACCGTTGGATCAACTTTGAACGGTCCAGATTTGTACACGAGTGGAATCAAGCTATCTCACACTAATCAACCCACTTATATCCCGTGTGAGGCAGTTCATCGAAGCAGTGTGCGCCCTCACGTTCCACCGAATACGAAGTTGCGATGTGTTTCCTTAATCTTCCAGGAAATCATATGGCGACACGTAGCATACATTTTGTGAAATCAAAACACAAGAAATGGCACACTCTTTATTGCCTCCACGTGTGTTTGGCTTTTATTATTCTCCATATTGTCCCCCACTACATGTATTTAAAAATAATTGTTTAGGGGTGGTATATTTGGAGACGCAAGGAAAGACAGGAGAGAGTTTTTTTTTTTAGTTTTTAGTTTTCACTTTTCAGTTCACTTGAATTTTTCTCTGCGTGTTTTCTACAACACGTAGAAAATTTTCTTTAACATTTTTATATTGTTATTTTCTTAGGAAATAGAGAGAAAGAAGATAGTGAAAAAGAAGAAAAGGGAAGAAATTTATTTTTCATTTTGGAATCATGAAAGATTTTCTCCTAATCTTTTTCTTTTAAATTTTATTCCTCTAAAATGTTTGATTATTGTTGTATTGTAATTTTAATTTCTGCTATGAACTAATTTATTTGTTCTAGGGTTGGAGTGTAGCTTAAATTATGAAACTTGAATTAATTATTTTTGAAGGATTTATGGAACGGTTTTAAGTTGTTTATTTTATCTGTGCTTAATGCTTTTAATTATTGGAAGATTAATTAATTGATTTGAGACACTTAAATAAACTTAGAAAAAGCATTTTTGTGTGTTGCTCGTGATAAAATAACATATATATATAAGGGATAGGAATATACGTTTATTGTACGTGTAACTATTTGAGAACTTAGAACTTAATAAATCCGGTTGAATTTAATTCTCATAGGAATATAGTGAATTATTTTGGCGAGATGTGTCTATATGAGCTCGAAAGAGATATATGCATAAATTAGGAGTTCTTGGTTAACGACTTAAAATACGAGAATCTAAATCAAGATAAAATAATATGATTCAAGTGAATTAATTTGGTGAAACTACAATCCTAGAATTTTCTTATAAACTATTATAAAAATTAGTTAGTCAAACTGCATCAAACTATCGACTGTTTGGATAAAATCAGGTTGAACTAATTTTAGTAATTAATGAACACTAGTAACAAATCTCCATGGCAACAATATTTTACTTATTATATTATTACTTGTGACCATGTATACTTGCACCATTTTATGTTCTCTAAAAGAGACAACACACTTCCATGATCAAGCCTTGCAAAGCTTCCTTCATCCTCTTAGTCTTCACCCTAGTCATTGGACCGCCAATTCCTTGATCAGCACCTTGATCTCCATTATTCCCCTCCTCTTCAAAAATATTTATCCTCGAATCATCTACATCAAAGAAAGATAAATGAGCAACATTAAAATTTGCGCTAACATTACCATAGTCACTTGCCAAATCTATCTTGTAGGCGTTATTATTGATTCATTCTAAGACTTGAAAAGGTCCATCTTCTCGAGGTTGCAATTTTGATTTCCCTTGTGTGGGGAATCTCTCCTTACACATGTGCACCCCAACCCAATCTCTATATTGGAAAAAAAAGCTTCAAACGCCCCTTATTGGCTTGCTTAGCATATTGCTCATTCTTCCTTTCAATGTTGGCCCAAGCTATAACATGTAAATCCTTCACAAAATCTGTTTTTTTCTTACCATCAAGATTAGCATGCTCATTAGAAGGCAAAGGTAAAATATCAAAAGGTGTTAAAGGAATAAAGCCATAAACAACTTCAAAAGGAGAAAATGAAGAAGTAGAATGAATAGTCCTATTATATGCAAACTCAATGTGTGGCAAACACTTCTCCCATTGCCTTATACTCTTTTGAATGATAGCTCCCAGCAAAGTAGTGAGTGTCCTATTAACCAGTTTAGTTTGACCATCTGTTTGAGGATGTACAACAATGGAAAATAACAGTTTAGTTCCTAATTTATTCCATAAAGTGTGCCAAAAATGACTTAGGAACTTAACATCTCTATCACTAACAATTGTCTTAGGCAACCCCGCAAATGAACCACTTCTTTAAAGAACAAATTAGGAATATGTGTTGCATCATTGGTTTTAGAACATGCAATAAAATGAGCCATTTTACTAAACCTATCAACAACAAAGATGCTATCCTTACCACTTTGAAACCTTGGCAATCGTAAAAGAAAATCCATAGATATATCAATCCAAGGTTGATTAGATACATGTAAAAAGGTATACAAGCCATGTGGTTTAACTTTAGATTTTTCTTCCCTATATGTAATGCACCTTTCACAAACAGATTTCACAACATACTTTATATTAGGCCAATAAAAATGCTCACGTAAAATATATAAAGTCTTAGAACACCAAAGTAACCCATTAAACCTCCCCATGACTTTCCCTAACAAGAAACTCATGAAAAGAATAAATAGGCACACATAATTTATCTTTCTTGAATAGAAATCCTTTATGCCTGTAAAAATCACCAGAAGCACACTTATCACATGCCTTTCATACTTGGAAATATTTAGAATCATTAGCATACAAGTCCTTAAGAAATTCAAAACCAGGTAATTTAGTTTGCAATGAAGTAAGTAATACACACCTCCTAGACAACGCATTAGCCACAACGATGTCCTTCCCATGCTTGTATTTGATTACATAAGGAAAAGTTTCTATAAAATCCAACCACTTAGCATGTCTTTTATTAAGCTTACCTTGGGTCTTCAAAAAATTTAGACTCTCATGACCGGAATGAATGATGAATTCCCTTGGCAATAAGTAGGATAATTCAACACTGCCCCACTTAGCATTTCGCTAAAATATGGAATTGGTTTGGAATCTTGCATTAAAATAGTTCCTATGTCAATCCCCGATGCATCACATTCTATCTCAAAAGCTTTATCAAAGTTAGGCAAACATAACAAAGGTGCATTTGTTAATTTAACTTTTAAAGTGTTAAATGCTCGATCATGCACATCATCCCATTTAAAAATAACATTATTTTTAACAAGTTCATTCAAAGGTGCAACAATAGAACTAAAATCTTTAACAAACCTTCAAATACTACAAAAAAGGGGTATTTAAGTTGATATGTAAACTCAATTTTTAGAAAAAACCGACTTATAATAAATTTCAAGTCAGTTCGGTGTAGAACCGATGCTATCCACGTAGTTCGTAGCATCGGTTGACATGCCGAATCGATGCTACACATAGGACGTAGTATCGGTTAACGTGGTGAACCGATGCTATCCATGTGTGTAGTTTCAGTTGACACGTAGAACCGATGCTATGTCCACTATGGATAGCGTCAGTTAACACATAGAACCAACACTACACACGTGGATATTTCCTTTTCTCTTCTTTTTTTCTCAGACAAATACTATTCCAAGCGCTACATAACTCTCAAAAACCCAAAACCACCTCCATTTCTCCTCCACTCTTTCTCATTTATCGGCCACCTACGACCATCAATTCCAGTGCCGGTTAGTGGGTTTTCTTCCTTTCTAACTTATCTTTTAGATCCCCTATTATTTTTGAGCAAAATACTCAAATTTTTTATACCCATTCCTCATTTACAAAACACCATTTTTTCTTCGTTTCCTTCATTTTATCACTTCATTTACTCTTGTAAGTATTTCTATTAATACTATGCACTTATTATTCATATTTTTTTCTATTATTATGTGTTATTATTTATAGGGATGTTCAGCGGATCGAAACCGCTAATTTTATACTCATCCGATCCGACCATCCGCTCGGATTGAAACATCCTAATCCGCAACCGATCCGATTACCTTTCACATCCGATCAATCCGATCCATAAATTATTCAAATGGCATCTGATCAATCCGACCAATAAACTTAAATAACTCTATTTTTTGTATTTTTAAATAATTTTTTTAAATTTTCACATAAATCATAACATAAAATTATTTAACTTAAAAGAAACATTCAAAAATCCAATAAATATATATTAAATTTAATAAATATATATTAATTAAATATATATATAATTAATTTTGGTCGGATCGGATTGGATCAGATGAATTATACTGAAATCCGCCATCCGATCCGCATATAACGGATGAAAAATAAACAGATCGGATCAGATGATCGGATTTTTTGCACACCCCTAATTATTTATGTGTATAAAGTTTTTTATTATATATGTAAGTTTTGTATTATAACATCAAGAGAAAAATATGATGATCTTGAATAATATAGGACAACACCGTGGTTATTTTTCTACTATATTAATATTTTATTTTTCAATCATTTGTATTATTTTAACTATTTGTTAAACAAATTTTGGTTTTTTTCTGCTATTATGTAGTGATCGAATACAGGTTTTTAATTGAGTATAATAGAAAATGAGTAAATTTTGTAAAAAAAAATTAAAAAATTAAAGTCGGTTCAACGAGTGAACCGTCTTTAAATTTGAAGTCATTTCATTTAAAGTCAATTTAGCGAACCGACTTTAAATTATTCTAAAGTTGGTTTTTAATCGACTTTAATAGTCCATTTTGTAGTAGTGTTCGATAAAAACTCGCTAAGCCATGGATACTTCTTACCTCATTTTCATTCCTAGGTGTAGGCCAATCCCTTATTGTCGTTACCTTTTCTTCATCAACACTAACACCCTGTGAACTAACAACAAATCCAAGAAACACAACATATTCCTTGCAAAATGTGCACTTTTTAAGATTAGCGTACAACTTGTTCTCTCTCAACACACTAAAAACTGCATGCAAGTGTTCCACATGTTCCTCTAGATTTTTGCTATAGACTAAAATATCATCAAAGTAAACTACCATAAATTGCCCCATGAAAGCACGCAAAACATGGTTCATTAACCTCATGAATGTACTAGGTGCATTTGTTAAACTGAATGACATTACTAACCATTCATATGATCCATATTTAGTCTTAAATGTAGTTTTCCATTCATCCCCTTCTTTCATGCGAATATGATAATATTCATTCTTTAAGTCAATTTTGGAAAAAAAAATGAGAGCCATGCAACTCATCAAGTATATCATATAACCTAGGGATATGATGTCTATACTTTACCATGATCTTGTTAATAGCGGGGCAATCCATACAAATGTGCCATGTTCCATCTTTCTTTGGGACTAAGATGATAGGAACCTAACATGGGCTGAGAATCTCCCTTACAAATCCCTTTTGCAATAATTCGTCCATTTGCCTTTGTATCTACTTTGTTTCCTCAGGATTAGCTCTGTAAGCAGGTCGGTTTGGAATTGCAGATCTAGGTGTGAAGTTTATTTGATGCTCAATTCCTCTCAAAGGAGGTAATCCATGGGAAATTTCTTCAGTAAATAGATCCTTAAAGTCCTGTAATAAAGACACAACAATACTAGACAAAGATGAGTTAAGATCGTTAGTAGAAATATAAATATCCTTGTACATAAGTACAAGTACTTGTTGCCTTGCCACTATTAGACTCTTAATCTCATGTTTTTCAACAAATGTACCCATTCTTTTATTTTCCTCTCCTTGCTCACCTTTCTCTCTTTTTTTCTAACTTTTCTCTCCTTTGTGCTCACTTTTATCTCTTCTGTGCTCACTTTTATCTCTTTTGTGCTTACTTTTCCCTCTTTTGTGCTCACTTTTCTCTCTTTTGTGCTCACTTTTCTCTCTTTTGTGATTTTCCTCTTGCTCACACTTTTGTTTTTCTCTCAACTTGCACTCTCTTGCTATCCAAATCTGGTCTTCATAAGCTTGAAAAGGTTTGAGAGGGGCTAATACAACTTTTCCATTGTTCATTACAAAAGAGTACCGATTTTATACCCATCATGTATCACCCTTCTATCAAACTACCACTGCCGCCCAAGCAAAATATGAGAAACATACATTGGTGCCACATCACAAAGAACCTCATCCTCATACTTACCAATTGAAATAGGAACCCAAACTTGTTTGTTGACATTCACTTCTTGACAATCAATTAACCATTATAGGTTGTGCAGTTTGGGATGCTTTTTCCACTTCAAATTCTACTTTTTTTACCAACAAAATACTAGCTACATTAGTATAGCTCCCACTATCCATAATAACCATGCATACCTTATCCTTCACATGGCATCTGTGTGAAAAATATTCTCACGTTGCTCCTCATCTCCTTCACTCTTAGGTTGTTTATTTAGGGATCTCCTTGTGACAAGTAATTCCCCAAGCACATGTTCTTCTAATTCTACATCAGAACAATCCTCCAATGGTAGCATTTCATCGTCACTTGAACTAGTGCTCTTGATTTCTCCGTTATCATGAACAACCATAACCCTATTGTTTAGGCATTCAGAAGCAATATGTCCGAGTCCTTGGCACCTAAAACACTTAATATCATGGAACTTAGTAGGAGTTTTTGTTTTAGGTTTACTTTTAGGAACAACAACTAAACTGTTTGACTTTTCTTCACCTTTTGTTCTAAAGGCAGTTTTGTTGTCCTTCCAAGTTGATTTCCACGTAGAATTGGAGGACAAACTAGATCTGACCCTTTTGGACTTGATTTGCTTCTCCACTTTAATGGATTTGTGTAGTAGTTCTTCCATTTCTATGTAATTTTGCAATTCAACAACATCACCAATTTCCCTATTTAACCCGACAATGAATATGGCCATTATTGCTTCTCTATCTTCCTTTATTTTTGCTCTAATCATGGCGACTTTCATCTCTTTATAGTAATCTTCTACACTTATGAAACCTTGGAGTAGCCCTTGCAATATTCTATATATATCCCTATAGTAATGGCTAGGTATGAACCTCTTACGCATCACCAATTTCATGTCTTCCCATGACCAAATAGGTCTCTCACCATTTCTTCGCCTATTGACCACCAACTGATCCCACCATATATCAATATAATCTGTAAATTCTATGGCTACTAGTTTTAATTTCTTCTCCTCGAAGTAATTATGACAATCAAGCACATGCTCAACCTTTCTTTCCCACTCCAAGTATAACTCAGCATCATTCTTTCCTTGAAAGGGTAGAATTTTCATCTTTATACTACCTATATTGCTATCTTCTTTGTAGTTAGTCTTTTTATCCCATTTATAATTGGTTCTCTCTTCCACATTGGAATATGCTTCTTCTTCCTCGAACTCATGTCTTCTATGTCTTCTTCTATGTGATTGATAATCGGAAGAGGATTCTAAATCATCCAACCTTGCATTCATCCTCTTCAATTGGTGAAGAATTTCAATTCAATCTCTTGTGATTCTTCTCCTTCCTTACTCATATTGTCAACCTGTAAAATAAAATGAGATAATCCATGTACACCCTCACGTGTTTTCTCTTAAATAAGATTGTTAATAGTCCTTTTTTTCACACTATTTTTCGTTCTCTTTTTCTTTTACACTATTTTTTTTGTTTTTTTACGACAAAAGCTCACGCGTTATTCTTTGTGTTATTAACAAAATCAAAGAATTCAACTCATCTCAAGAGGTAACCATTTTATGGGTAACAATCTCCAAATTCAGAATTTTGAAAGAACTTAATGGCAAAGTATGACAGAAGGAAAGTCCAAAGAGGACTCTAAAGAAAGACTCTTGAACAAGGAGGACTCTAAAGAAACACTCTTGAAAAAGGAAGACTCTATATAAAGACTCTTGACCAAGGAGGACTCCAAAGAAAGACTCTTGACCAAAGAGGACTCTATAAGAAGATTCTTGACCAAAGAGGACTCAATAAGATGAATCTCAAGCAAAGAGGACTCTATAGAAAGACTCTTGGGCAGCAAGAACAAAATAAAGGAAATCAAATTTCAATAATAACAAGAAAACTCAGCAAACTCAGTAAACTCAGCAAGAAATTAAGAACTAGATTCTTTAACAATCTACTACTATGTTCTTCTTTTCTTCTTTTTATTATTTTTTTTTTTTGCTGCTGCTGCTTTGAATATAAAATTCACAAAAAAAATCGCAACCCTAATGAGCAAGAACCGAAGACAACACAAAAAACGACAACAAATCTTTATCCCCTCGATAAGTGATCTAAATGATGAAATTTGAGGTCAAAAAAGGTATTGAACGCTGGAGAATGATATTTTAGATTATAGGAATTGAAACGAGCTTTAATTTGATATAATATATGAGTCATTTCAGTATTCGAGTCCAAAGTTATGGCTATTTAAAGTTGCAACTACGATTTATCAATTTGTTTTTTTGAAACTACAAACAACAAACCTTTTCTCCTTTTTTTCGTTTTTTTAAGAACAAAGATTATTGAACACAGAAAAATAAAGAATAAAAAAAATATTCAAAGAATTCGAATAAAACTTCAAAACAAAATTCAAATACGAAAACAGCACCAACAAGAATGTAGAAAACAATCAAGAACATAGAAAACAATCAAAGGACGAATTTTTTTTTTTAAAATATAAAATTTGAAACAAAAATAGACGAAGATAGATAACATGTTTTCAGCAATCAATGCTCTAATACTTAATGATGTAGATCTTTTAGGTGAATAACCTAGGAACCCACGAATACAAAGGAATAGAAACGATTGATTTGCTAAGTAATTGTAATATAGAAGGTTGCCTAAATTTTACATACTAATAATTTATTATTTAATTTATATTACTTAATTGATTAAATAAATAAAACTTACGATAATTAATCAAAACAATGATAATCATTTATGTTATTCAAGATAAATAACTTGTATGACAAAATAAATAATTGAATTCTAGATAAATACCAATATTTTTGCTACAAATAATTTATTACTTAATTTTATATAACTTAGTTGATAAAAAAATAAAACTTAAGATAATTGACCAAACAATGATAATATTTGACATTACTTAAAATAAGTAATATTGTATAAAAACAAATTAAATAATTTATATCTAGATAATTGTTAATATTTTAGCTACTAATAATTTATTACTTTATTTTATATTACTTAGTTGATAAAAAATAAGACTTAAGATAATTAACTGGAAAAAATTATAATATTTTATGTTACTTAAGATAAATATTCTTGTATAAGAAAGATAAATAATTCAAATCTATATAATTGTCAATATTTTAACTAATAATAATTTATTACTTAATTGATAAAACATACAAGTTTTAATTAAACTATATAATAACTACAGACAATAGTAGTTATTATTTTAAGATATATGTGCATTTTTTTTGAAAATTTTACAAGCTATAATTTAAACTTTTATATATAATATAGATAACGATACTAATGGAATTTTCTACTTTAAATTTAATTATAACTCAAAGGGTCCACGACTCGGTACACAATCAGAATAAGGAGACACAGATTCCTTAAATATTTGACCCTAACTAGCTAGAACATAAGTAAAATCTTAAGCAAGTAATACATCATAACATAGAATAAAATAATATCAAATAAGTGGATAATTTTGAGCAACATATATTATATATATTCAACAGAAATCAAGCAAGATTATAAAATCTCTTCATCATATGAATAGACACTTTTGATTTCTCCATTTGTATGTACATCCATGATTGTTTTGTCCAGTTTATAACTTGTTCTCTCTTCCACATTGGAATCAGTTTTTTCTTTGTCTAGCCCATGTCTTCCATGTCTTCTTTTATGTAATTTAGAACCATAAGAGGATTCTAATTCATCCAACCTTGTATTCATCCTCTTATATTGGTCGTGAACAGATTTGATGATGAAGAATTTCAAGTCAATCTCTTGTGGTTCTCCACCTTTCTTATTCATGTTGTCAACCTATAAAATAAAATGTGATAACCCACACACTCACTCACGTGTTTTCTCTCAAATAAGATTTTTATCACTCTCCACTTGCTTTGAACACAATTTTTGTCCCTCTTTTTTAACACTATTTTTGCTCTTTTTTTTTCTAACACTCCCTCACTCTTTCTTTTTTTAAGACTCCCTCACGTGTTTGCTCTAAAAATAAGATTGTTGTCACTCTCCTTTTTTTAAACACGATTTTTTCTTTTTTTAATACTATTTTTGCTATCTTTTTTTACCACTCAAAGTTCACGCCAACCTCTTTTGTGTTTTTAACAAAATCAAAGAATCTAACTAATCTCAAGAAGTAATTGTTTTATTGGTGACAATCTCAAAATTCAGAATTCTAAAATTAATGGGAAAGTATGACTAAAGAAATTCCAAAGAGGACTATAAAGAAAGACTCTTGCTAAACATAAAAGGCTCATGATTAATTAAAACAAAAATTGATAAAAGCCCAAAATTAACTAAAATAAAAATTGCTAAATATAAAAGGCTCATAATTAACTAAAACAAAAAAAAAATTTCTTCCTAAATAAATCATTGCATCCAATTTAATATTATAAATCTATCCCTTCTGTAAGATCTTGAGAATATTTGTATGATCTTGAAAATCTTCATAATATTTGTAAACATCAACTTGGTTAGCACCTCAATCTCCATTAAAACCTCTATCCAAATAGTCAATTGTTGCTTTTTCTTACTACTTTTATAACAAAATGGCTCGACATATGAACCTGGCTTACCTCCAAGCCAACACCACCCTATGATGTGATAAGTAACCACAGGTCAGTAACATGAAGGACATGCAATAAGAAACAGTGAGGATCCCTCTCAATCTCAAGGCTCCAAAGAACACACCATCCACCACATATCTCAAATCGTATACAGAAGACACACAATGAACCACGTACATACACAATCTATGATTTCATAACTAAGCTCAATAATTGACCCACACTTAGATGTAAGCTTTCCAAAATAATTTTAAAAATAGATATAATTCTGAGTATGAATTTTGGTAGAGTTTCAATACTAAAATCAATGGGTAAAGAAAAGAGAAGTAGGGGTATTTATAGCACATGGCTAGCCACCTTGTGAATCACATTACCAAAGGTGGTGGTGAGGTTCCAAAAATCATAGTTTTTCATTTCTAAAAATGTTGAGTTATGTCCACAAATACCCATACTAGAAACGATCCAAAATCCGTGAATCTCGATCTAGCATGTATACTAAAACAACCAACCCCATGGTGTGTGAAAAACATGTTTTCAATCACATTGCTTCTAACTATGATCATGTGTGCATTAATAATCCATAGCAACTAGTCATACATAGAGGAAGATAGAACACTAAGTAAAAATAAACAGATACTGTGTTTTGTACATAGAATGTTAACACATAGATACATAGTACAAATGGACTTGCATTATTCCTCTTTAGCTTTCCTTGTCAAAACAGTACATAACTAAATACATACTCACCTCTATCATGAGATGATCACGAAGATGACCTAGAGATGTTTGTTCCTATGGACAAAACATCAATGCACACCCAAACTCGAAAAATACACCTAAACCAATTACATCCAACTTGTGTGCTCTATCCATATTCATATAGAAAAACTCATCCACTTTATCACTCTGAAATACGAGTGTCTCAACACCAAATCACACAACACATATGTAGGTCACTGAATTCAATCTACACGTACAACATGCACACATGAAATGAACACATATCCTATGAATGTATCATGAACACACATCATATAGTCAAACCACATACTATTGTGTGACCTCTACATAGGTAAACATTGATAGGAAAATCATATGCATAATACATAACTCACCCTAACTTCATGCAACACTCTCCCTAAGTATATGCAAGTCAGGCACACGATGTAGGGAAATCATGACAGTAACACATAGTTATGCACATAAACTTCTCCCCCTTTTTGACATAGAAAATCAATCAAACACCTCTATACGAGGGAGAGAAGGCATACAAATATGCAATAATCCAAACAATCATGCAAAACTGCAGATAGGATTAAAGTGAAAAAATAGAAAAAAACCAAAGCATAGATGAAGGAAAAACATCAAAATCATACTCATTAAACAAACTTTATTTTACAAAATTAAATTTATTAATAATTAAAGCAACAAGAAATAAATGAAAGAAAAAAGACATAAAATGAGTTTAGCTTTCTCCAGCTCCCTCTGCAGCATCATCATCCCCATAAACACCATTACAAGAAGATTGACCAACATCAGAAAGGGTAAAAGTAGTGCAGTAGTTTGTGAATTGAAAATGTTATTAGTAAATTGTTCAAAGGAGTGGTTGTGTTCAAAGGAATCACTTTTTTCATCTTCACCAAAGAAAGAAAACATGTAGAATAATGGGCCAATAGAAGAAGTACCAGAGTGGAGATGACCTCTTGAACTAATAGAGCAAGGTCGGACAGAAAAATCTTGGTTTTAATCTTGTTCAAAAACTAGAGGGCCTTTAAGATTAAAAAAATACACTCAACATAAATATCTACAAGGTAATCAATACATAATTCATTCATGTAAGGATATGAAAAAAAATTTGAAGACATGCTCAGTATGTGATAAGTCAAATTTGTGTACTCTAAATGCACTCAAGAAAAGTTCATGTGAATCGTCCAGTTAGAAAAATAGACTCAAAAAGCACCAAACTTCATAATTCCACCTTTGTTCCCTCTCTCCACTAATCCTCCTAGAAAGAAATCAATAGGTCTTTCAAAGCATGTAATGAAAGACTAAGGTATGGGTAGGTGAGATATTAAATTTATAGGCTCAAACACCTTTAGATAACCAAGAATAGTAAACACAAATGAGTTCAAGTCCATAATGAGTTAACCCTTAAACTTAGGTTCTATTCCCTTCACTTCTTAATTCTCAATCACTAAAATTATCGATCTTAGGTTCTTTTCCCTTATGCCCCCAAACATATGTCCTTTTACCTTTCACTTCTCAATTTTTGTTCATAAAATCCATCTTTTTCTCACTTTTTTTAATTTTTAACTATTTAAACTAAGGAGGTAAAATAGACAATCTCAAAGCTCAACAAATAATAATATAGAAACTCATGTAAAGGTATACAAGATAAGTGAGATTTATCAGTTGGACTGAGCGAGTATATAGGTGAAAAAAAGATAAAAAGATAATATAATGGCTCAAAAGGGGTAATTAAGGACAAGAAATCAATGGTGGCTTCAAAAGTTCAAATGGTTCAAGCAAAGTATAAATCCTTTCTCAATCTAAGTAGCACTATTGAGCGAAAACCAGCATCGCCGATTCTTCCAATACTTTGGTTTTATATTTATAAAACTATCGCAAGTGCATGAATCATTTCATAGAAAATGATAAGTATACTCCCAAGGTCGATCTAAGGAAGGAATGTATATGGTTTTTAATTTATTATTCAAACTTTTAAAAACGAAATTAAATCCTAAACATCCTATCACGATATTTTGGGTTTTGTGTTATTAATCTACTCACATAAAAATAAACATAGATTCAATAAACATTTATGCAAATTTTATCTTTTATAATAGTGGAGTATTTATGGATATAATAACTAAGTTAATTATGCTTGCTCATATCATTTAGGTTATTAAACATATGAATTGATATTTATTGATACTCCTTTTTTTTTTATAAGAATACCACCTTTGGTGGAGTTAGATATTCTTTGTTAACTAAACAAATCAATTAACACCTATGGGTGGGGTTGATAACTAATTTGGTTAATTGAATTAATTCCTTTTTCTAAGAGATTGAAAACGAACCATTTAAATGCCACCTTTGGTGGGGTTAGATAATTTAAACTTTATTCAAGGTGTCCAAATTAAACCTAAGAATTTAGTTATCCGAGTACTAACTTTCAAGTTTTAAAACCACTACTAAAAACATGTTGTCAATACATTTTCAGATAATAAATCTTATAAAAACTATTGAAATAGAGTTTCACTCTAATTACGGGGCGATTGTACCAACAAATAAAAGAGAACTACTCTAAATCAGACCGGACAACTAAACCTTAAAATCTAATTTTTAGATTTAAGTTTGTAATGAAAAATAATATATTCTCTCTAACATTCTTAATATAAAATCTTGAATAAAAATAAAATCGATTCATTTTAGAGATTTTTACCTATTTAATATTTCGTAAGCATAACAATATTATTATTACATCATGTTTACAAACAGTCAGTAGAGTTAAATTTAATCACAAACAAATTAAATATAACATGTAAGAATAAAGCATAAAAAATAACTGTAAAGAAAATAAAATCCTTATAGTACTTCGACGTTATTCCCGTTGCTGGAAAACCTCCAAGCGGAATTTGCACTCCCATTTATTGAATCAAAAAGAAAATAAATTACATAAACATAACTAGTTCTTCTCAAAAAGAGAAGAACTCTAAAACTAATAAAAACTAACTAAGAAAAACTAGAAAATGGAGGTATTTATAGGTGAGGATGGGGAGAAAAAAGTGAGTGAAAAAATGGTGGAAACGTAGAGTAGTGATTGCTGACGTCATTTGATGACATCAGCATGACGTGGGCGACGCTGCACGCGAAAATGGGGAGAAATGGTAGCGGCGCGCGTGGAAGGCAGGAGCAGCATGCACGGGCGCATGCGGAACTTAGACAAGGCACACGCGGGCGTGGGGAGCTGGCTTGTGCGGCTGGGCGTTGGCGTGCGCGGGTTGGGCGGTTACGTGTGCGTTTTCCACCTTTTTGACCTTTTTGACCCATTTTGTCCAATTTTTCCATATTTGTTGACCTTTCCTCATTTATTTATTAATATATTTGTGATGTATTGTTTCCAGTATTCCTTTTTGAGTCTTTAAGTTGCGTTTTTTAAGCGAAAATATCTGAAAAACAATAAAAATACTCGTGATTCCGAAAAAGACAAATTTATATAAATATATGGTAAAACATATAAATATATATATTTTTAATCAATTAATGTGCATAAAATCATGGTAATTTTAGTGATTTTTGAGCACTCATCATAACCCCCAACCAGCTTCTTGCTAGTCCCTTAGCAAGAGAAGCGATAAAAACTAAAAATTAAACTATCCTAAATCACTTTCGTGGATTGACACGGTTGCATTTAGCCTATGCAACAAGCCTTTAAACCCCTAGGTTTCCCTAGTGGACGAGTTTGAGTCTAGTGAGGGTTTTCAGTAATGATTCCCACAAACATTAAACTAAATATAAAAATGAAAAGAAATAATAAAAACAAACAACTTAAAAACTAATTAAAACAAAATCAGAAATTAACTTTTAAAAACAACATATCACAAAAATGTCTCATACTTTTTAATCTCCTTTAAGATCGTAATTAAAATCTTAAGCATAAGTTATTTTAATTTCTTTAAACAATCGTGATTTATTATAATAATTACTCGAAAATCATTTTCATATTTCATATAAAAAATGTATCAATTTAATTTCACCCAATTTCAGTGTCTAGAATCCTAATTATCTTAGACTCTATTCCTTACTAGTCAATACTCTCAAAACACTGAATCCTATGGGTTCAAATACTCATACTAATTTATATGTGAAAGATTTGATGTATAGAAATGAACTAATATGTTTGCATATGTATAAGGAATAAAGGCTCAAAGTGTTATTTTAACATTGATCTCATGAAAGGAATCGAATGTATAAATTATAAAGATATCATATATAAAAATTATTTTCATGCATAAATCAAACTCAATAAGAAAGAATTTCAAGATATATGCCTTTTACAAATGATGAAAGTGTAATGACTTTTTAGGGAATTACTTCCTATATCTTTTTTTTGTAATTAGCCTGTACTCACAACTTTGTAGGAAATGTGGGTCATAGTATGTAGATTATACTATATATTCTTTACCTCTCTATTTTTTTAAAGAGTCAACCCATGTACAAATTGTACATCTTTTAGGATTTTGGTGAGTGGTTAATTTTGTGGCTTTTCTGTTTGATCTTGGTTTAGGTAACCCCAGATATGTCTTTTTTTTGTAGTAGTCATGCATGAATGAGATATAAGCATATACTATCAATTTCTACTCAAATCATTTAATCTAAGCAAAAATAATAATAAAAAATATACGATACTCTATTAAGATGAGAAAAAATTCATACATTCAATGCTAATACCTATAGAGATCATCTAAAAAAATTAAAGAAATAAGAAATGTGTTTGGAGTAGAAAAAATATATATTTCACTCTGAATAAAGCATATTAGGCTCAAATTATATCTCACAAGGGTAGTCTCCACTAAATAAAATTCATAAACACCGATTTTGGGTTTAATATAATTTCCACATTTTATCAAGAAATACTAGTTGTGACAAAAAGTAACTAATTATCAAAAATAATTACAAAATATTTCATGATATGTTTTCAAAAATTAATCTAACAGTACAAAAGACTTAACTATTTACTTAAATTTGATTTAAAGAAATGATAAATTTTTGTGAGAAAATATTTTTTTTTAATTTCAAAAATTACTAAATCACACAAAACAAAAATAAAACCAAACACAAAAAATGAAAACGTGAACATAACAAAGAAAAAAAAATATTTTTTTTTAAATTTTTGAATTTTTAAATTGTTGAATCTTTTTTTTTCTAATTAAGTATGATAACTTTTCACCACCCCCAACCTAGAACTTACATTATCCTCAATGTAACAACTGTAAATTAAATATAAAGAGAAAAGAGAAGAAAGATTACCTATTTCCTGAGAATGTGAGAGTAGTAATGGAGAAATGCAGGTGCATCCATCATATTCATCATTAAAGTGTATACAAACAGATTGATGTGAACTTCTAACATCTCAACAAATATTTTTAGTTTTAACAATTTAAAAATTATTCACATATAATTAAGTCAAATAAACAATAAAATTAAGTAAATAAAACAAATAATAGAAAATTATCTAAAATGATGGGTTGCCTCTCATCCAGCGTTTAGTTTAATGTCTTAGCAAGACGTAACTTGGGGATTGCATTTTAAGTAAACTCAATGTCCCCTCATCATTGAGTCAATCAAACATACAAGTAAGACAAGGTTGTCTACCTATACTGTTTCAAACATGCCTTATTGATTTTCAAATTTTTTCTATACTTAAAACTAGAGGCATACTTGAGGGTTTTAGATAACACACATCTAGGAACAAATCAAATAATTAAGGCATCAAAACACAATTTTACCTAAATCAAACAAAGAAACCAACTCCTTATATTGTAATTAAAACTTTAAAATTTTGGAGATAGTTTCAGAAGTTTTTTATTTTTTTTAAGTTAAAATAACATAATCAGTATTAACCAATAGTACTCCCAGGAAATAATGGTGGGGCAAAGGCTCCTTAAAAACCATCCTCCTAGACAGAACAACGTTATGAGGAAAGACTAGTGGTACAAAAGCTTCCAAGAACTAGTGTCCTAGATAGAACTCCCTTATATCTTTACTTTTCATGTTATTAAAATTAAGTTAATTAAGTTAAGTTAAGTAAAACTTTAAGTTAATTAAGTGAATGAAAATATAAGTTAATTAAGTTAAGTTAAGTAAAAATATAAGTTAATTATGTTAAGGAAAATCTAAGTTAATTAAGTTAAGTGAAGTAAAAAAAAACTAAGTTAATTTAAGTAAAAATCTAAGTTAATTAAAAAGCTAAGATTTTTAAGTTAAATTAACTTAATTAACTAAGTTCATTAAGTTTGAAAATTAAGAAAAAAAAACAAAGTCAAAGAAAGAAAAAATAATAATAAAATTAAATTAAATTAAAAAAGGTAAAATAAAATAAAATAAATTTGAAATTTGAAATTTGAAATTTATATATATATATATATATATTATTTTTTTACTATTCATATAAACTTAATTCAAGGTGTCCAAATTAAACCTAAGAATTTAGTTATCCGAGTACTAACTTTCAAGTTTTAAAACCACTACTAAAAACATGTTGTCAATACATTTTCATATAATAATTCTTATAAAAACTTTTGAAATAGAGCTTCACTCTAACTACCGGGCGATTGTACCAACAAATAAAAGAGAACTACTCTAAATCAGACCGGATAACCAAACCTTAAAATCTAATTTTTAGATTTATGTTTGTAATGAAAAATAATATATTTCTCTCTAACATTCTTAATATAAAATCTTTAATAAAAATAAAATCAATTCATTTTAGAGATTTTTACCTATTTAATATTTCGCAAGCATAACAACGTTATTATTACATCATGTTTACAAACAACCGGTAGAGTTAAATTTAATCACAAACAAATTAAATATAACATGTAAGAATAAAACATAAAAAATAACTATAAAGAAAATAAAATCTTTACAGTACTTCGATGCTATTCCCGTTGCTGAAAAACCTCGAAATGGAATTTGCACTCCCATTTATTGAATTAAAAAGAAAATAAATTACAAAACATAACTAGTTCTTCTAAAAAAAGGGAAGAACTCTAAAACTAAGAAAAACTAAAAAAACTAAGAAATGAGAGAAAGAAAGAGAAGAGAAGATGTGTTTTAAGGTGTGTAGGAAGTGAAGAGAAGGGAGGTATTTATAGGTGAGGATGGGGAGAAAAAGTGGGTGAAAAATGTTAAAAAATGGTGGAAACGCGAAGTAGTGATTGCTGACATCATTTGATGACGTGGGTGGCTACGCACAAAAATGGAGCAAAATGGCAGCGGCGCGTGCGGAAGGTAGGAGCAGCGCACGTGGGAGCAGGAGAGGCGCGCGTGGAACTGGGACAAGGTGCACGTGTGCGTGGGGAGCTGGCGCGCGCGGATTGGGCGGCTTCGTGCGCATTTTTACACCTTTTTGACATTTTTGACCCATTTTGTCCAATTTTTTCATATTTGTTGACCTTTCCTCATTTATTTATTAATATATTTGTGATGTATTGCTTCGAGTATTCCTTTTTGAGTCTTTAAGTTGTGTTTTTTAAGCGAAAATACCTAAAAAACAATAAAAATACCCGTGATTCCGAAAAGGATAAATTTATATAAGTATATGATAAAACATATAAATATATAATTGAGAAAAGAAATTAGAAGCTCAGCTCCAACACATCACTAAAATAGTGATAAGATAACATACTTCCATTTAAAGAATTTACAATTATAGTGAGAAAAGAAATTAGAAGCTCAACTCCAACATATCAGCTAAAATAGTGATCAGACAACATCCTTCCATTTAAAGAATTTTGAGGAGTAACTAAGTTAAGACATAAACTCTAAATCATATGAGTATGAGGTGTATATGGAACTTGTGGTCTGATTTGTTTATAAGTTTTAGTAAATATAGTAGAGTTATCCATAAAATCTATGCCAAACAGACTTTTTAAGGCAAATCAATTTATTTTCACACTATGTATTAGGTGCATAATGCAACTTGTTTAAACATGCTTAGATGAGTCACAATAGTTACATCAAATCAAAGCACCTAGGTATGAACATGGTGGGGAACTCCAAGATAAACTCCTCACATATCTAGGACAATGTGTAGCAAGGTGGGAAATAGTGCCACAAAGATAACTGGCATGAAAAGTAGAGCTAGAGAATCTGGGTCCTTGACCCCAAAAAGTTTCATATGGAGGAAAGGAAGAAGAGGCACTTATATTAACTTTTATTTGAGCATTAGATGTAGGCTACCATTACTAGGGTGATGTGAAGTGCTAGCCTTAGGTGAAGGGTTCACCTTAGTAGAGGATTCTTGCTAAAACGACAACAAACTTACCTCATTGGTTGGTGGAAGCAAACTTTAATTTTAGATCGTGATCAAAAGCTTTGAAAAACTTAGTAGAACCCAATTTGGATGTTGAAACCTTTACACTATAACTAGTGCCATAGCATTTTACCAAACATCTTTACATTGCCGTGGATTTCATTTAAATTCCTGGAACTAGTCGTCATATTGTTGACCGTGGTTGTAGAAAGGGCCAGTTGCTTCTCACTAACATTTAGTTTATCCCTTAAGGCTTTAATAAACTCTTTTTCTTTCCTTAAGGAAGTATTCAAAATATGTAGTGGAATTATTAGGAATTCAAATTTCCTATGCAATTCTTCAGTCTTAGCTTCTTTTTCCATAGGAGAGTAAGATAGATATTTCATTTTTCTCTCAAGGAAAATAATTTAAATTTTTAACTATTCAACTTCATTATTTTGATTAAAAGTGGGTTCAAGATTGACCAAAAACTGTGTAGCTTTAGCTGAAGTAGGAACCTTCAGATGTTCCTTAAGCTTCTTCACTTTCTCATTATTTGTATTAAAATTTCAAGAAAATCATCCTATCTTATTTGAATGACATCAAACTTACTTGTGATATCATGTTGTTGACCATTAATTGAGGATTTCCTTTTCCTCTAGAGTTTTCTTTCATGCATTAATCTCACTTTCTTTTTAATTAAGGCTCTTCATAGCCTTTTTCTTAGCATTTAAAGACTTAATATGATCCATTAGTAGAGCATTGTAGGAATTGAGCAATTCATCTTACTCGTCTTCATCATCATTAGTTGTATACTCTTGAACATTTAAGGCAGCAGTTAGAGGATCAATGATGATGTTTGAGGTAAAGAGAGTTGGGAAATTAGTGTCATCCTCATCATCATTACTAGTATTGTTCGAAATAGTTACCTTATGTTTATCACATGCCTATTTATGCACTTTTATTTTTGAAAACAATTTACTACAATGTAGCTAGGATTCCCACAATTGAAGCATCTGAACTTGTTCAAGTGCCCTTTGCTTGGTTTCTCAAATTCATTATCTTTTTTAGAGCTTGAAATAACTTTTTTAATACCTCTAAAGGAGGGTTTCTTCTTTCTGAAGTTTTTGTTTATCTCTATGCATGTAAAGCCATCTCCTCCTTATCAGAATTAGAGTCATAATTAATAGAAGTGAAATTTGTATCAATACTAGTGATGTGAACCCTACAGGAAAACAACACTAGGAACCCACAAACTCAAAGAATTAGAAACAATTGATTTGCAAAGAACGTATTGAAGATGATCATACTAGAACCCTAATGAAACAAATTCCTTAAAACCCCAATTTTGAGATGCCACAGAGGATGATCACTCCCTTTGATAAGATAAATTCAAGCATTCAATCAAGAGCACAAGAAGGCAAAGCAAAAGCTTTCTGAAATATACTTTTGATTAATGATATTCATTCTTCCCTACAAATTACATAGTTTCTTTTTTATTACCAAGAAACCCTATAGAAAAACCCTAGGCTACATAAGCTTTGTTTAGTGGTGGATTAGGCCTAATCCAACCTTAAAAAAGTAAAAAAGATTAAAATACTTCAAATAAAAAGCTCATAATTAACTAAAATAAAAATTGCTAAACATAAAGTGCCTAAAATTATTTAAAAAAAATTGCTTTCTAAATCAATCCTAACGCCCAACTTGATCTTCCAAATCTATGCCTTGCATAGGATCTTGAGAATATTTGTAGGATCTTGAGGATCTTGAGAATATTTGTAAAAATCAACTTGGTTACTACCTTGATCTCCATTATTCCCCTTCTCTAGATTCATCCTCAAAACATAGCTATGTAAGCAAGTCGATTAGGTATCTAGATCCTTGTGTGAAGTCTATTTGATGCTCAATTCCATGGGGAATCTCTTCAGGAAGTTGATCCTCCACAATACTAGGCAAAGATGAGTTCAAATTGTTAGTAGAATGATAAACATCCTGGTACATAAGTACAAGTACTTATTGCCTTGCCATCATAGCACTCTAAGTCTCATGTTTCTCAACAATTGCACTCATTTTTTATTCTTCTTTCCTCTTTGCTCACTTTTCTCTCATGTTTGTTTACTTATTTTTCCCACATCTTGCACTCTCTTGCTATCCTAATTTGGTCTTCATAAGCTTGCAAATTTTTGAGAGGAGCTAATAAAACTTTTCGGTTGTTCATTTCAAAAGAATGACAATTTTGGTAGCCATCATGTGACACCTTCTTATCAAACTTCCATGGTCGGCCGAGTAATTTGTGAGCTACATACATTGGTGCCACATCAAAAAGAACCTCATCTCCATATTTTCCAATTTAAAAAGGAATCCAAACTTGTTTGTTAACCTCTACTTCTCCACAATGATTCAGCCCTAGTACCTTGTGCTGTTTGGGAATGCTTCTACCACTTCAAATTTAACTCTTCTACCAACAAGGTACTAGCAACATGGCTAGCATCGGTTCATCATATCAACCAACGCTAGCCACATAATATTATCGTTCTGCTATCTTCTTCACCGCAGAATCACAAAAAGTTTTCATTTCTCTTCTCCCCTTCTCCCAAAACTGAGCTCACCCACACTCTTTCTCAATTTATGGCTACCTCCGACCACCATTTCCAACGCCGTTTTGTGGGTTATATTCCTCTTCTCATTATCTTTCAGATCCCCCATTTTTTGAGCGAAATACTCAAATTTTTTATACCCATTTTCTCACCTATTTTCACTTACAAAACACCCATTTCTTCTTCATTTCCTTCATTTAGTAACTTCATTTACTCTTGCAAGTATTTCTATTAATGTTTTTACTTATTATTCAATTTTCTTTATTTTTTGTATACATTTTTTATTTATGTATGTTTTGTATTATGCTTGTTCTTATATGTTTGACTTATTTTCTGTGAAAATAATATATACATTCAAACGAGTGACCGTTCAATTGTTCTATGAAAATTGCAATATTATTATGAGATTTTCTGTTACTATATTGCACCTTTAAAGGAATAGTGGATACTAGTATATCGACTGAAGTATTTTATTTTTATAATTTAAAATAATTGTGTTTTAGTTTAAAAAAATATGTATTTAATTTTAAAAGTTTAAAGTAATACTTATTATTTTGAATTTTTAAGATTTAATTGTATAATTTTTTAGTCATGACCGGGGTTGGAATGTTTTAGTTGAAAATAACATAATTAAAGGATTCATTTTATAAAAAACTATAAGTTGTGTTTAAAGAGTAGTTTTCTAATTTTTTAATAAAATAAAATAAATTATTATTATTAAAATAATAATTTTTTAAAAATTAAATAATTAAAATGGATAAAATACGAGATAAAATAAAATTATTTTAAAAACTTTAATAATAAATTCTAACATAAAATTATTTAAATATATTATTTATTTAAAAATAAAAATAATAAAATGTTCAAATAAAAATAGTGACAATAAATATTAAAAAAATTATGATTTACAAGTTTGTTTTATAATTTTTAACTATTTATTTATTTAATACCTTTTTTTTTTTAAGATTATTAAGACAATATATATATTATTTGTATAAAAAGATATCTCTTAGTTATAGTGTCTCTTAATTTATATATAATAATACTTAAAATATATTCATTGGATACATAATTAATTAATATATTTAATTAATGTCATTAATAGAAAATGGACAAATCTTGGATGTCAAAGTGTAGAATTAAGCAGGACTATATTTTCTGGAGTTGAAAGTTTCATGGAATTTTCTTGTAGAAATAGTAATACTGGAACTAGTATGATTCGATGCCCATGAGGTTAAGTATCACCTTATCCGTAATGGTATTCTTTTGAGCTATAAATGTTGGTATTATCATGGAGAAAATATTGATAATACTCATGGGGAATAGATAAATAAGAATGTGAGTGGATTACATACATCTTATCATAATGTACAAATAGAAAATATGTTTGATGGTGTTGAAGATGAACTACGTGAGGATGATCCTGAAACCTTTAAAAAACTTCTAGAAGATGCCAAAAACCCGTTGTATCCAAAATGAAAATATACACTAAAATGTCGGGATTGGTTCATTTGTAAAATGTGAAGGCAAAACTTGGTTTTTTTGACAAGGGATTCACAGAATTACTAAATCTACTAGTCGATATATTTCCTAAGGGTATTGAATTACCATCTTCAATATATGACGTAAAGAAATCTCTTAGTCGATTTGGCATGGAATATCATAACATTCATGCTTGTCCAAATGATTGCATTCTTTATAGAAAAGAATATGTGATATTAGATGATTGTCCGATGTGTAAAGAATTGATATGGAAGCATGGTACAAATGAGACAACACATAAGAAAGGCGTCCCTCCAAAGGTTCTTTGGTACTTTCCTCTGATTCCCCACTTTGAAAGGTTGTTCAAAAGTAAAGAGACATCAAATATGTTGACTTGGCATTCATACAATCTATCTGATGATGGAGTGCTATGTCATCCTTGTGATTCTCCAAATTGGAAAGTGGTAGATAATTTATCTCTTCAATTTTCATCTGATCCGCGCAATCTTCGTCTTGCCATTGATACTGCTGGAATTAATCCACATAGTTCCCTTAGTAGTAGATATAGTTGTTGGATAGTAATTATGGTAAAATACAACCTTCCTCCTTGGTTGTGTATGATAAGAAAATTCATGATGTTAACATTATTAACTTTAGGACCGAAAATTCATAATAGTTGTTGGCCAGTAATTATGGTAACTTTAGTGGTTGAACTAAAATTGGGAATCCTATGCACAAGTTGTTTGTAGAATGTCACATGATCCAAGTAGGTAACCCTATGCTTGGTGGAAGTAAGAAATTGTTTATTGATCGTTCTTGATGGGAAAAAGCACACCAAATCCTTTTGGTAAATAATAATGAGGCATAACCGTACAAAGAGTAAGTGATGTTCAACCTTTCCATTTATGCAAAAAATAATTTTTTATTTAACTATTAATGATGATATATACTTCATATATCTTTAATAACATTACCAGATGCATTTAAACTTATTGAAGATCGATCCTCTTTATAAAAAAAGGAGGAGAAAAATGGTTGTATGATGAATATAAGCGAGAGCTTATTAATTGGTTTCACAACCTTGTAAGTGTCATAAACAAAAATTCATGCATGTATGTTCCTAGATCTATGCAATTTTTTAAAACTTTGCTCTAAACACATTTCATATTTTTGTATACATAGATTCGAGATGAACTCAAGAAACCCAATCATAAAATATTAGAAATTTTACAATGGCTTGCATATGGGCCAAAATTCGATGTCAAATCATTTTCTAGTTTCACAATAAATGAATCGAGGTCTACGACTCAAGCTAGGGACAAAGTCCGAGTAAATCAGAATAGTGGTGTAAAGATGGTTACACAAACTATGCAATTTTCCAATTCAAAAGATGGTAATCTTGTACTTTTTGATAGAACATATTATGGTATAATATAAGAGATTTGGGAATTGGATTATGAGGTCTTCCATGAAATAGTTTTCTTGTGTGATTAGGTCGAAAATGTTATCAATTTTGGATATAAAATAGACAATTTTGGATTTACCCTTGTAAATTTATCCAAGATAAGTCACACTGTTTATCCTTTCATGTTTGCACTTCACACAAAATGAGTATTTTACGTGAGCGATCAAATTGACACAAGATGGTTTGTTGTGTTAACGCCTCCACAAAAAGAGTTTTACCATTGTGATGCTTTAGAAGATGATGACCCTATGCTTGATACATTAACCAATATTAGTAATTTCTTAAATAAATTGCCTAATGTATGTGATGATCTAGTTGATGACGATAATTCTTCGTCATGGGCTCAAAGTGATTGTGAAGGAATATATGTATACGATCAACAACCTAACTAAACATAATGTATGTTCTATTGGTAGACTTGTGAAGTCCAATATACCAATCAATATAAATGATTGGTCTCAGGTTGACGATGCAGAAAAGTTCAAAATATCGATAACCATTTGTGTAAGTCTCTTATATTTTATAATCAATTACATATATTATATCTTTTTTCTATTACATCTAATCTTTTGTAGTGTGTTTTTACAAAATCGTTACAAATTCGATGACAATTGGAAGAGCAAGTGTTATAAGATTACAAATAAGGCGTGGAAGGAATACAAGATTTCTAGATTGGCAAGAAATTATGTGTTTCCATATTTGGAACCACTTGATAAGGTAGAGCTCTAAAAAATCCCTAAAGGACACCCCTGGATTACACCTCATGTTTGGAAAGAATTCGTGGATTATAGACGTACGGATAAATTTCAAATTATTTGGGAAGGAGATTAGAATATACAAATGCATAATATTCTTCCTAACCATACTAGGAGGTCTTCAAATCCTGAAGTTAGATACAAAATGGTATTATTAATTTGTGTTAATTTATAAATATTTTTATATTTACTTTTCTCAATTTAATTTCATGTCATGGTTAATAAATTTTTCATAATTTATGTAGGAAGTTGAATTGGGTAGACCAGTTACCCGAACAGAATTGTACATAGAAACAAAGATTCCCAAAACGAAGAATTCAGGACCGATGACTAAGCGAGGAAAAGAACAACTAAATAAGTTTCTTAGTAATTTAGGTTCATACAAAGTCTTAATGATTTTTAATAATTGATGTAATAATGAATGATATGTTTGTATGCTTTATTATTTGTAGAGAGCTGTTCAAGAACAAATATCCAAGGGTGAAATAATCGAAGAGCTTGGGAAAGATGCTCTATATCATGCATTTAGACGCGACCATCCTGGTCGTGTTAGGGGAGGTAGCCAATATGATGGTTATATGGAGTATTTTAACATTCCAAAACAAAAGCCTTAGATAGTTAGTAAGGAAGAAGTACATTAAAATTGAAGAAGAACTCAACTCCTTTAAGGCTTCAATGTTAAGTGAGATTGCCACTATAAAAGAATATCAATCGTAACACATGTCAGGCATGACATCATTCTACAACCAGGGCATGCCATATTGGCCAAGCATGCAACCATCCATGCTAGGCATGCCACCATTCATGAGAGGCAGGCCACCATCAATTTCAGGCATGCCACCCATGCAATCTCATTGTGCTCAAACTACATCCAGTATGGGATATAGTCATCCTATTGGTCCTCAATATATGCCAATAATGCATATGCAAGCAAGTAGTGGCCATGGTTCATTTTCTCCAATGTAATCTACGCATTCTTACCATCAATCAAACCACGATGAATGTTTTGGTGAGAATGTACATCCAATAGCTACCCCACATGGGAGTCCTCCTCTATTTGATGAATCATATGTGGTAAAATTTTAATTTCTAGTGTATATAATCTATTATTTTTATTTCTTATTATATGTTTTATTTTTTATATATATAACACTTAAATCTTTTATAGAATATGAAATGTTTGATGAAACATCCTTTGGAAACGGACTTTGTTGCTATTGGAATGGTACAACACTTGTTTACTATTATTATTTTATTATATCTTTTATTGTTACTAACATACATAATACTTTTTTTTAGTCTATTATACCAGAACTCTTAAATATGACACATTTAAGAGATACAAAGCAAGTATCTCATGCTAAATCTATGTCTAGTGGCCAATCATCGCACACAAAGTCATTCAAGAAGAAGCCTTGGAAAAAGTATAGTTATGATTATGCTTTAAACTTTAGCAAAAATCTTGGCACTTTGATGACTATTGTTGGGAAGGAATCTAGCATAAATGATGGATGGACTATGCCACTTCCTATAGAATTTTCTGGTGTAGACCTCGGCCAATCCATGTTTTTCTCCACATTTTAAAAGATATGAACCAAGGGGTTATGACCTAGCTAATTTTCAGATTATATAGAAAAGGGTTTCTCCACAAATCAATGGATATTGCTCACCATTTATGCTAGACTTATCAAGGAAATAGCACCTCCTTATGGCATCTTTCCTTTCAGATGAATGGTGAGTAATATCCATTGATTTGTGGAAAAACCCATTGTTATATAATATGAAAATTAGCTAGGTCCTAACCCCTTGGTTCATATCACAATATCTATGGCCAAAGGAATTTTTGATTCACACAGATCATGACTCTTTGAAGCATTTGAAAGGACATAAAAGGTTGAACAAATGCCATACCAAGTGGGTGGAATTCATTGAAACATTTCCTTATGTGATCAAATACAAGCAAGGTAAGGAAAATGTGGTGGCTGATGCATTGTCCCAAAGGTATGCTTTACTTTCCATTTTAGATACGAAACTACTTGGCTTTAAATATATTAAATATTTGTAAGCACAAGATATTGATTTTAGTGATGTATTCAATGCATGTGAAAAAGTGGCGTTTGATAGGTTTTATAGGCATGATGGATTTTTGTTTCTGGAAAATAAGTTATGTGTGCCTATGTGTTCTTTGCATGAATTGCTTATGAGAGAAGCTTATGGTGGTGGTTTGATGGGCCATTTTGGTGTAGCTAAGGCTTTAGGAATTTTTCATGATCATTGTTTTTGGCCTCATATGAAACATTATGTGGAAAGAATTTGTGAGAAGTGTGTCACATGTAAACAGGCTAAGTCTAAGTTGCAACCCCATGGTTTGTAGAACCCTTTGCCAATACCTAGTGAATCTTGGGCTGATATTTTTATGGAATTTATTTTAGGTTTATCTACAACAAAGAGAGGGAGAGATTCAATTTTTGTGGTGGTAGGTAGATTTTTGAAGATGGCACACTTCATTGTATGTCAAAGAACTGATTATGCATTACATGTAGCTGATTTGTTTTCAAAGATATTATTAGGTTACATGGTATGCCTAGAGCCATTATTTCTGATAGGGATGTGAAAGTTGGGGAAAGTTGGGACCGAAGTTATTGTTTTCTACTACTTGTCATCCACAGACGGATGGCTAAACTAAAGTAGTAAATATAACTTTGTCTTCTTTATAGCGCGCTATCATTAAATGAAACTTGAAAACATAGGAAGATGGTTAGCCTCATTTGAATTTTCTTACAATCAAAGTGTACATTCTTTGTCTAAGTTTTCACCATTTGAAATTGTTTATGGCTTTAACCCATTATCACCATTGGATTTAACTTCTTCACCTTTGAGTGAACGTGTGAACGTAGATGGAAAAAAGAAAGCAAAATTGGTAAAAATGATTCATGAAAAGACATGGTTGAACATAGAAAGGAGGACCAAACAATATGTCCACAAGCCAAAAAGGGAGGCAAGAAGGTAGTGTTAGAACTAGGAGATTGGGTTTGGTTGCACTTAAGGAAGGACCATTTTCTTGAGAAACAGCTTTCAAAACTCCTTCTTTGGGGTGACAAACCATTTCAAGTAGTGGAATTCATAAATGATAATGCCTACAAGCTTTAATTACAAGGTGAGTATGGTGTCCATGCAAGCTTTAATGTTGCTGATTTGCCTCCTTCTGACTTAGGTGATGATTTGAGGAAAACTCCTTCTCAAGAGGGGGAGAATGATGCAAATCAAGGCCCTGGACATGTCAATCATACAAGTGGGAATGGAGCTGAATTTGTACAAGACCCTTTGTCACTTCCTAGTGACCCAATTACAAGACTTAGAGCCAAACTTTTCAAGGAAGCACTAAATGGGCTAATCCATGAGAATTGGGTTGATTCTAAAATTACCAAGATGGACTCAAATAAAAATCAATGCCTAGTTCATGTCATCAAAGCAATTGAAGAGGCTTATTATCATTAAAGAGTGTGAATTTGAAGAGTTTAAAGAATAATAAATAGGAGAATAACTTGGTCTTTACTGGGCATGTTAAAATACATTAAATCTAGTCATTTAGCTATTTATTGGATGTCTTTAGAAGTCCAAATTAGCTGTCTTAAGAAGTCCAAAATAGCCATTTATTAGTTATCTTTAAAAGTCAATCAATAGCTATTTATTTTAGAAGACTAAGGGTCCAAAAAAGGTAAAGAATTTGTTTAGTCTAATTTTTGGGCTGTAATTATGAATTTGCCAATTCTTGGAGGGTTGTTCCAAGTATAAAGAGGGATACTACAAATTTTAAAGAACATATTGGAATTATTAAGAAAATTATATTCTTGTGAGATCTTGTATTCCTCTTAGTTATTAAAAGAACTCTTGAACTTATCAAGTTAATCTTGTGGCATTGAAACAACCAAACTTATCACCCTGAGCTCTTAAGAAAATCCTTACATTTTCTTGGTGTGGCATTTCAATCCTTCATTGTCTAGATGTTCATCTGGTTAGGTGACGGGTTAAGACACAACAAATCTTGTCTTCATGATCTTGGATTTTCGTCCATCATTATTATCAAGTTTCATCACTATTGTTGGTGGGGTTCGTATCATTCTCCTCGCAGTAATTATGACAATCAAACACATGCTCAACCTTTCTTTCCCACTCCAATTATAACTCAAGATCATTCTTCCCTTCAAAGGGCGAAATTTTCATCTTTATCACTTTGCCATTAAGTTCTTTCAAAATTTTGAATTTTGAGATTGTTACCCATACATTACTTCTTGAGTTTTTGGAATATTTGATTAATTTAAGAACACAAAGGAGGTTTGTGTGAGCTTTGAGTCGTAAAAAAAGTGAAAATAGTGTAAAAAAAAGAGAGCTAAAATAGTGTGAAAAAAAAGGAGTACTAACAATCTTAATTGAGAGTATGCATGTGAGGGTGTGCGTGGTTTATCTCATTTTATCTTACAGCTTGACAAAACGAGTAAGGAAGGAAGGGAACCACAAGAAGTTGACTTGAAATTCTTCATCAAATCTATTCATGACCAAATTAAGAGGATGAATGCAAGGTTTAATGATTTAAATTCCTCTTTAGATTCTCAATCACATAGAAGAAGACATAGAAGACACGACTTCAAGGAGGAAGAAGCTAATTCCAATGTGGAAGAGAGAACCAATTATAAATAGGACAAAAAGACTAACTAAAAATAAGATAGCAATATAGGCAGTATAAAGATGACAATTTCACCCTTTCAAGGAAAGAATGATCATGAGTTATACTTGGAGTGGGAAAGAAAGGTTGAGGATGTGTATGATTGTCATAATTACTCTGAGGTGAAGAAAGTAAAGCTATCAACTATATAATTTACAAGTTATGTTGGTATATGGTGGGATCAATTGGTTGTCAATAGGCAAAGAAATGGTGAGAGACCCTATTTGGTCATGGGAAGAGATGAAATTGGTGATGTGTAAGAGGTTCATACCTAGCCATTTCTATAGGGATCTATATAGAAAGTTGCTAGGGCAGGTCCAAGGTTCCATGAGTGAAGGAGATTATTATAAGGAGATGAAAGCCTCCATATTTAGAGAAAACATAGAGGAAGATAGAGAAGCGACAATGGCCAGATTCATTGCCAAGTTAAATTGGGAAATTGTTGATGTGGTTGAATTGCAACATTACGTAGAAATGGAAGAATTACTGCATAAAGCCAATGGAGAAGAAAATCAAGTCCAAAAGGTTCAGATCTAATTTGACCTCTAGTTTTCCATGGAAATCAACTTGGAAGGATAATAAAGATTCCTTTAGAAAAAAAGGTGAAGCAAAGTCAAACAATTCAGTTGCTGTTCCTAAAGGTAAACCTAAAACAAAAAATCCTACTAAGTCACATAATATTAAGTGTTTAAGGTGCTAAGGACTCAGAAATATTGCTTCTGAATGCCCAAATAAAAGGGTTATGCTTGTACATGATAACAAAGAAATTGAGAGTGCTAGTTTAAGTGACGATGAAATGCCATCATTGGAAGATTGTTCTGATGTAGAATTGGAAAAACCTGTGTATGGGGAATTAATTGTCATAAAAAGATCCCTCAATATACAGCCTAGGAGTGAAGGAGATGAGGAGCAACATGAGAATAATTTTCACACAAGATGCCACGTGAAGGATAAGGAATGCACGGTTATTATTTATAGAATGTAGCTAGTATTTTATTGGTATAAAAGTTGAATTTTATGTGATAGAAGCATCCCAAACTATACAAGCTACAAAGGATGAATGATTATAAGCATTGAATATCAACAAACAAGTTTGGGTTCTTTTTTCAATTGGAAAGTATGAGGATAAAGTTCTTTGTGATGCGGCACCAATGTATGTTGCTCATATTTTTCTTGGGCGACCATGACAGTTTGATAGGAGGGTGATGCATGATAGGTATAAAAATTGGTACTTTTTGAAATGATCAATCAAAAAGTTGTATTATCCACTCTCAAACCTTTGCAAGCTTTTGAGGACCAGATTAGGATAGTAAGAGAGTGCAAGTTGAGAGAAAAAAAAGTATGAGCAATAGGAAAATCAAATAAGAGAGAAAAGTAAGCACAAAAGAGAGAAAAGTGAGCATAAAAGAAAGAAAAGTGAGCATAAAAGAGAGAAAATTGAGCACAAAAGATATTAAAAGTGAGAACAAAGGAGAGAAAAGTGAGAAAAATGAGATAAAGTGAGCAAAAAAGAGAGAAAAGTGAGCATGGAGAGGAAAATAAAAGAATGAGTGCATTTGTTGAAAAACATGAGATGATTGTAATGGTGGCAAGGAAATAAGTACTTGTTCTTATGTACAAGGATATTTATCTCTCTACTAACGATCTTAACTCATCTTTGTCTAGTGTTATTGTGTCTTTATTGCAGGACTTTGAGGATCTATTTCTTGAAGAAATTCCCCTTGGATTACCTCCTTTGAGATGAATTGAGCATCAAATAAACTTCACACTTAGATCTGCAATACCAAACCGACCTACTTATAGGCAAATAAAGAAAAAGAGAATTCAAAGAAAACTATGAAAAAAAATCCAAATACGAAAACAACAACAACGAAATTGAAAGAAAACACAAGACTCAAAAGGATGAAATTTCTCTTCTTTTGTGATTTGTGACTCAAGAACATAGAAAACAATCGAAGATTGATTTTTAAAAAAAAATCTAAAATTCTAAACAAAGATAGATAAAGATAGATAACCTGTGTTGAGTAAACAAGGCTCTCATACCAAATGATGCAGACCCTCTAGGTGAATAACCCTAGGAACCCCCAAACTCAAGGAATAGGAACGATTGATTTGCTAAGAACGTGTTGAAGATGATCAGATTAGAACCCTAAGAAAACAAAGTCCTTAAAACCCAAACCTTGAGACGACACAAATGATGATCACCTGTTTTGACAATTCAGACTCAATTATTCAATCAAGAATATAAGAAATCAAAACAAGAAGCTTTCTGGAATTTTCTTCTCATTAATGAATAATATTCCTTCTTGCCTCCATTGCATAGCTCTTCTTATTAATAAGAAAGAAACCGTAAAATAAAAAACCCAAGATTAAATGGGCCTAATGAGCCTATTTAGTTATGGATTGGGCCTAATCCAACCTTAAAAATAAAAGACTAAAATATTTAAAATAAAATGCCCACAATTCATTAAAATAAAAATTACTAAACATAAAAAGCCCACAATTAACTAAAAGAATAAGATTTAAAATAAAAAGGCTCACAATTAACTAAAATAAAATTTACTAAACTTAAAAAGCAAATAAGTAACTAAAAACAAAATTCCTTCCTAATTTATTCCTTGCATCCAATTTGACATTCCAAATCTATCCCTTGCTTAGGATCTTGAGAATATTTGTAGGATCTTGAGAATATTTAGAATACTTGTAAACATCAACTTGGTTAGCACCTCAATCTCCATTATTCCTCTCCTCTTCAAAAAGATTCATCCTTGAATCTTAGGTTTATAAGCAGGTCAATTTGGTATTGCAGATTCATGTATGAAGTCTATTTGATGTTGCATGCCTTACAAAGGATGTAATCTATAAGGTATCTCTTCACAAAGTAAGATTGTTAGTAGAAAGATAAACATCCTTCTACCTAAGTACAAGTACTTGTTGCCTTGCCATTATTGCAGTCTTAATCTGTTGTTTTTCAAGAAATGCACTCATTCATTTATTTTTCTCTCCTTTTTGCTCACTTTTTTCTCCTCTTTTCTCCTCTTTTCTCACACTTCTCTCTTTTGTCCTCAATTTCTTCTCTTTTTTGCTAACTTTTCCCTTCATTATGCTCACTTTGCTCTCCATTTTTCTCACTTTTTCCTCCATTTTTGCCTCTACCTCATTTACTATTTTTTTATATACCTCTTGCTCACACTTTTGTTTTTCCCAAATCTTACTCTCTTGATATTCTAATTTGGTATTTATAAGCTTGTAAAGGTTTGAGAGGAGCTAATACAAATTTTCAGTTTTTCATTTCAAAAGAATAGTTATTTCGGTAACCATCATGTGAAACCTTCTATCAAATTTCCATGGTTGGCCGAGAAATATGTGAGTAGTATACATTGGTGCCACATCACAAAGAACCTCATCTTCTATTTTCCAATTGAAAAAGGAACCCAAACTTGTTTGTTAACCTCCACTTTTCCAGACTCATTAAACCATGGTAGCTTGTATGGTTTGGGATGCTCTTGCCATTTCAAATTTAACTTTTCTACCAAGAAAGTACTAGAAACATAAGTGCAGTTCACACTATAAATAATTAATGCGCATACTTTATCCTTCACATGGCATCTTGTGTGGAAAATATGATCACGATGCTTGTCATCTTCTTCATCATTAGGCGGTATATTCAGGACTCTCCTTGTGACAAGTGAATCTCTATACACAAGTTCTTCCACTTCAACATTAGAACCATCCTTTACTAATTACATCTCTTCGTCACTTGAACCAACACTTTTTATTTTTCCATTTGTCTGTACAACTATGATCTTTTTGTCCCATTTATAGCTTGCTCTCTCTTCCATTATGGAATCAGATTCTTCTTCCTCGAACTCATGTTTTCTATGTTTTCTTTTCTGTAATTTAGAATCAAGAGAGGATTCTAAATCATCCAACCTTGCATTTACCTTCTTAAATTATTCATTAAAAGTCTTGAAGAGGAATTTTAAGTCGACCTCTTCTGGTTCTTTTCCTTCCTTACTCATGTTTTCAAACTGTAGAAAAAAATGAGATAACTCACACACACTATCACGTGTTTGCTCTAAAATCATATTGTTATCACTCTTTTTTCACTATTTTGGCCTATCTTTTTTTACACTATTTTTGCACTTTTTTTGTTTACGACTCAAAGCTCACTTTATGTTTAGTAATTTTTTCACATTTGACGACCAATTGCTTGAATAGCACCTCGATCTCTATTACCAACTTTCCACAAAAAGTCTTCCAAAAGCAACTCAAAAAATTTTCATCCCTATCAAAAGCAATGGTCCTAGGCATACCATGGAACTTAATAATCTCTTTGAATAACAAAAGGCTATATGCGATGCATCATCGGTTTTATGACATGCAATTAAGTGTGCCATCTTGGAAAATCTATTTTTCACAACAAAAATTGAATCTCTCCCCCTCTTTGTCCTAGGTAAACGTAAAACAAAATCTATAGAAATATCAATCCAAGGTTCATTGGGTATTGGAAAAGGGGTGTATAAACCATAGGATTGCAACTTAGACTTAGTCTGTTTACATGTGATACACTTCTCACAAATTCTTTCCACATCACGTTTCATATGAGGCCAAAAAAAGAGATCATGTAAAATTACTAAAGTCTTACCCATACCAAAATGTCCTATCAAACCACCACAATGAGCTTCTCTCATAAGAAACTCACACAAAGAACACATAGGCACACACAAATTATTTTCCCGAAACAAAAATCCATCATGCCTATAAAACCTACCGAATGCCACTTTTTCAACTACATTGAATACATCACAAAAATCAGTATCTTGTGCATACAAATGTATAATATATTCAAAGCCAAGTAGTTTCATAACTAAAATGGAGAGTAAAGCATACCTTCCAGAAAATACATCAGCCACCACATTCTCTTACCTTGTTTTTATCTGATGACATAAGGAAATGTTTCAATGAATTCCACCCACATGGCATGGTGTTTGTTCGACCTTTGTTATCCTATAAATTGCTTCAAAGATTTATGATCTGTGTGAATCACAAATTCCTTTCGCGATATAAATCTAAAATTTTAAACAAAGATAGATGAAGATAGATAACTTGTTTTCAGTAACCAAGGCTCTAATACCAAATGATGGGGACCCTTTAGGCAAAAAACCTAGGAACCCATAAACTCAAAGCAATAGAAGCATTGATTTTCTAAGAACATGTTAAAGATGATTAGGTTAGAATCATATGGAAACAAAGTCCTTAAAATCCAAATCTTGAGACGCCACAAAGGATGATATGTCGAATTAAAGTATTCAAATAAGAATACAAGAAGGAAAAGCAAGAAGCATTCTGAAATTTTCTTTTCATTCAGGAATATTCATCTTACCTCAAAATTACACAACTCTTCTTATTAATAAGTGATGAGTGCTCAAAAAGCACTAAAATTACCATGATTTTATGCACATTAATTGATTACCCAGTCCCGCGTGTGCCAGCGCCCACGCCCGTGTGCGCCTGCTTCCATTTCCACGCGCCCCAGCTGCCCACCGCGCGCGCCGCTGCCATTTCGCCCCATTTTTGCGCTCAGCCGCCCCCATGACATCATCAATGACATCAGCAATTACCACTCCACGTTTCCACCATTTTTTAACATTTTTTCACCCACTTTTTCTCTCCATCCTCACCTATAAATACCCCCCTTCTCTTCACTTCTAAACACACCTTAAAACCATTCTTCTCTTGTCTTTCTTTCTCTTATTTCTTAGTTTTTAAGATTTTCTTAGTTTCTTTCTTAGTTTCTAGTTTTTCTTAGTTAATTTCTCTTACTTTTAGAGTTCTTCTCTTTTTGAGAAGAACTAGTTATTATTTTGTAATTTATTTGCTTTTTTATTCTATAAATGGGAGTGCAAATTCCGTTTGGAGGTTTTTCCAGCTACGGGAATAGCATCGAAGTTCTGTAAGGATTTTATTTTCTTTGCAGTTATATTTTATGCTTTATTCTTACATGTTATATTTAATTTGTCTGTGATTAAATTTAACTCTGCTGGCTATTTGTAAACATGATATAATAATAACATTGTTATGCTTGCGAAATATTAAATAGGTGAAAATTTCTAAAATGAATTGATTTTATTTTTATTCAAGATTTAATATTAAGAATGTTAGAAATATATTATTTTTCATTACAAACTTAAATCTGAATATTAGATTTTAAGGTTTAATTATCCGGTCTGATTTAGAGTAGTGCTCTTTTATTTGTTGGTACAATCACCCGGTAGTTAGAGTGAAGCTCTATTTCAAAAGTTTTTATAAGAATTATTATCTGAAAATGTATTGAAAACATGTTTTCAGTAGTGGTTTTAAAACTTGGAAGATAGTACTCGGATAATTAAATTCTTAGGTTTAATTTGGACTCCTTGAATAAAGTTTAAACTATTTAACCCCACCAAAGGTGGCATTTAAATGGTTCATTTTCAATCTCTTAGAAAAAAGGAATTAATTTAATTAACTAAATTAGTTATCAACCCCACCCATAGGTGTTAATTGATTTGTTTAGTTAACAAAGAATATCTAACCCCACCAAAGGTGGTATTCATACAAAAATGGGAGAATCAATAAATATCAATTCATATCTTTAATAACCTAAATAATATGAGCAAGCATAATTAACTTAGTTATTATATTCATAAATACTCCACTATTATAAAAGATAAAATTTGCATAAATATTTATTGAATCTATGTTTATTTTTATGTAAGTAGATTAAAAACACAAAACCCAAAATATCGTGACAGGATGTTTAGGATTTAATTTCGTTTTTAAAAGTTTGAATAATAAATTAAAAACCACATACATTCCTTCCTTAGATCGACCTTGGGAGTATACTTATCATTTTCTTCGAAATGATTCGTGCACTTGCGAGAGTTTTATAAATATAAAACCAAAGTATTGGCAGAATCAGCGATGTCGGTTTTCGCTCATCAATAAGCATGAAACCTTAAAAGAAAAAAACCCTAGATGGAATGGGCCTATTTTGTTGTGGATTGCTATCTTTTCTTGTTCTTTATTTCTGTGTTCAATATGTCTTTGTTCTTCAAAAAAAATAAAAATAAAATAAAAAGAAAAGAAGAGGGTTGGTAAGAACGTGTTGATGATGATAAGATTAGAACCAAAAACTCAAGGAATACAAATGATTGATTTGTTAAGAACGTGTTGAAGATGATAAGATTAGAACCCTAAGGAGACAAAGTCCTTAAAACCAAAACCTTGAGAAGCCACAAAGGATGATCACTCCCTTTGATAAGTAGGATTCAAGTATTCAATCAAGAATACAAGAAGGCAAAGTACGAAGCTTTTGGAAATTTTATTTTAATTAATGATATTCATTATTGCCTCCAAATTACATAACCCTTCTTCTTTATAAGGAAGAAACCCTAAAAGAAAAAACCCAAGATGGAATGGGCCTAATCTAACATTAAAAAAGAAAAGACTAAAAGAATTAAAATAAAAACCCCACAATTCACTTAAATAAAAAAATTTCTAAACAAAAAATACCCATAATTAAATAAAAGACTAAGACATAAAATAAAAAGCCCATAAGTAACTAAACCAAAAATATTCCTACCGAATTTATTCTTTGCATCCAATTTGACATTCCAGATCTATCTCTTGAGTAGGATCTTAAGAATCTTTAGAATATTTGTAAACATCCACTTGGTTAGCACTTCAATCTCCATTTTTCTTCTCCTCTTACAAAAGATTCATCCATAATCTTAGCTTTGTAAGTAGGTCAAATTAGTATTGCGGATTCAGGTATAAAGTCTATTTGATGCTGCATTCACTCTTTCTTTTATTTTTTTCTCTCCTTTGTGCTTACTTTCTTCTCTTTTTTGCACACTTTTCCCTCCATTATGCTCACTTTTCTCTCCCTTTTTCTCACTTTTCTCTCCCTTTTTCTACTCTACCTCACTTGCTCTCTTTTTATTTTCCTCTTCCTTACAAAGGTTTCAAAGGAGCTAATACAACTTTTCAGTTGTTCATTTAAAAAGAAGAATGATTTTTGTAACTATCATGTGACAACTTCCTATCAAATTGCCATGATTGGCTGATCAATAAGTGAGCAGCATACATTTTTGCCACATCTCAAAGAACCTCATATTCATATTTTTCAATTGAGAAAGGAACCCAAACTTATTTATTAACCTCCACTTCTCCACAATCATTCAACCATGGTAGCTTATACGGTTTGGGATGCTACTGCCATTTGAAATTTAACTTTTCTACCAACAAGGTACTAGCAACATTGGTGCAGCTCGCACTATCAATAATTAATGCACATACTTTATCCTTCATGTGGAATCTTATGTGAAAATATGATCAGGTGATTCTCATCTTCTTCATCATTAGGCTGTATATTCAGTACTCTCCTTATGACAAGTGAATCTATATGCACAAGTTTTCCACTTCAACATTAAAACCATCTTGAACTAGTGGTATCTTCTCATCACATGATCTAGAACTTTTGATTTTTCCATTTGTTTATACAACCATGATATTTTTTCCCATTTACAACTTGCTCTCTCTTCCATTATGGAATTGGCTTCTTCTTCCTCGAACTCAAGTTTTCTATGTCTTCTTTTATGTAATTTAGAACTGGAAGAGGATTCTAAATCATCCAACTTGCACTTAGCTTCTTAAATTGGTTATTGAAATTCCTCTTCAAGACATTTAAGTTAACCTCTTGTGGTTTTCAAGGTGTAGAAAAAATGAGATAACTCGCACACACTCTCACTTGTTTTCCCTCAAATCAAATTATTATTACTCCTTTTTTTCACTATTTCGATCTTCTTCTTTCTCACTATTTGGCCGTCTTTTTATAAATATTTTGGCCTATCTTTTTTCACTATTTTAGCCTCTTTTTTTACACTATTTTTGTTTTTTTTTGTTTACCACTCAAAGCTCACGCCAACCTCCTTTGTGTTCTTAACAAAATCAAAAAATTCAATTAATCTCAAGAAGTAACAGTTTTATTGTTGAAAATCTCAATATTCAAAATTCTAAAAACCTAATAACAAAGTATGACACAAGGAAAGTCCAAAAAGGACTCTAAAGAAAGACTCTTGACCAAAGAGGACTCTAAAGAAAGACTCTTAAACAAGGATGACTCTATAGAAAGGCTCTTGACCAAGGAGGAGTCTAAAGAAAGACTTTGGACCAAAGAGGACTCTATATGAAGACTCTTGACCAAAGAGGACTCTAAAGAAAGAATCTTGGGCAACAAGAACAAAATAAAGGAAACCCAGTTTCAACAAGATCAAGGAAACTCAATAAGAAAACAAGAATTAGATTCTTAAACAATCTACTACTATATTCTTCTTTTCTTCTTCTTTTTTTTCATTTTTTTTATTTTTTTACTGCTACTGCTGGTGCTATGAATAGAAAATTCACAAAAAAAAATTCACAACCTAATGAGTAAGAACCCAAAACAACATTAAAAGTTGTGACAAATCTTTATCCCCTCAATAAGTGGTCTAAACAACAAAAGTTAGGGTCCAAAACAGTATAGAACTCAAGCGAATAGTCATTTCCTTACTCAAACGAAAAGTTAGAGCTGTGTAAAGTTGCAAGTCCGATTTCTCAATTTTTTTTTCTTCAAACTGTGAACAACAACCCTTTTCTCCTTTTTTTTCGTTTTTTTAAGAACAAGAGATGATTGAACACAAAAAATAAAGAATCAAGAAAAAGATACCAATAATTCAAAGGAAACTACAAAAACAAAATCCGAATATGAAAAAAACGACAACAAAATTGAAAGAAAACACAACACTCAAAAGGACAAAATTTCTCTTTTTTGTGATTTGTGACTCAAGAACACATAAAAACAATCAAGAACGTAGAAAAAAATCAAAGGACATTTTTTTAAAAATCTAAAATTTAAAATAAAGATAGATGAAGATAGATAACCTATTTTCATCAACTAAGGCTCTGATACAAAATGATGCAAACCATTTAGATGAACAACCTAGGAACCCATGAATTCAAAGGAATAAAAATGATTGATTGGATAAGAATGTGTTGAATATGATCAGATTAGAACCCTAAGGAAACGAAGTCCTTAAAACCCAATCCTTGAGACACCACAAAGGATGATCACTCCCTTTCATAAGTTGGATTCAAGTATTCAATCAAGAACACAAAAAGGACAAGCAATAACCTTTTTGAAATTTTCTTTTCAATAATAAATATTCTTTCTTGCCACCAAATTGCATAGCTCTTGTTATTAATAAACAAGAAACCCTAAAATAAAAAAAACCCTAGATGGAATGGGCCTATTATTGAGTTATGGATTGAGCCTAATCCAATCATAAAAATAAAAGACTAAAGGACTTAAAATTAAAAAAGCCCACAATTTAATAAAACAAAAATTGCTAAACATAAAAGGACCACAATTAAATAAAAGACTAAGGCTTAAAATAAAAATCTCACAATTAACTAAAATTAAAATCACTAAACATAAAGTGCCCACAATTAACTAAAACAAAAATTTCTTCCTAAAGTAATTTTTGCCTCGAATTTAATATTCCAAATCTAACCATTGTGTCGTATCTTGAGAATATTTTTATGATCTTGTATCGTGATCATATTTTCCACACAAGATGCCACATGAAGGATAAAGTATGCTCATTAATTATTGATAGTGTGAATTGCACTAATGTTGCTAGTGCCTTATTGGTAGAAAAGTTAAATTTGAAGTGGCAGGAGCATCCCAAACCATACAAGCTACAATGGTTAAATGATTGTGGGGAAGTGGAGGTTAACAAACAAGGTTGGGTTCCATTTTCAATTGGAAAATATGAAGATGAGGTTCTTTCTGATATGGCACCAATGTATGCTGCTCACATATTAATTGCTCGTTCGACCATGGAAATTTGATAGGATGGTGTTACATGATGGTTACAAAAATCGTTATTCTTTCAAATTGAACAATCAAAAAGTTATATTAGCTCATCTCAAACTTTTGCAAGCTTATGAGGACTAAATTAGGATAGCAGAAGAGTGCAATATGTGGGAAAAACAAAAGTGTGAGTGATGAGTGCTAAAAAAGTACTAAAATTACCATAATTTTATGCACATTAATTGATTAAAAATATATATATTTATATGATTTTATCATATATTTATATAAATCTATCTTTTTGGAATCACGGTTATTTTTATTATTTTTCAGGTATTTTCGCTTAAAAAATTAACTTAAAGACTCAAAGAAAAATACTAGAGGCAATACATCGCAAATATATTCATAAATTAAATGAGAAAAGGTCAACAAATATGGAAAAATTGGAAAAAATGGGTCAAAAAGGAGGATATCGCGCACGCAGCCGCCCAGCCGTGTTGGCCAACATGCGCAGCGCGCCCAGCCACACCGAGCAACGCGCACGTGGTGCCAGCACAATGCCCAGTCTGCACGTGCAGCACACCTAGTCCGTGCGCGCCTGATCTCCATTCTACGCGCACCCACGCCTAGCCTGCGCGTACCTACGCCCATTAATGAACATTATGGTTTGTATAGCAACATGGGACATGGTACTAAAGCCTGTCCATATCAAGGAGAAACAACAGCTGGACCTGAACATATTAATGTATTGGGAGCATATCAACAGAGACCAAGATTCAACCCCAATTCAAATACCTACAATCCTGGGTGGAGAAATCATCCAAACTTCTCTTGGAGGCAAAACAACCTTCATTTTGCTCAAAGCTCAAATTAGCCAGGCCAACAAGTCCACCAACCTATTCCAAGAAGCATTCCTAATAAATCAACCCTGGAGGACAACTTGAATTCTTTTATTCATGTTTGTAGAGATAACCAATCTAAAACCAATCAACAGTTGGACTCTGTGGAAGCTTCTATCAAAAAGGTGGAAGTTCAAGTAGAATGGTTAGTTGAACATTTGCAAAAACAAAGCAGAGACTAACTGAATGGTCAAATGGGACCAAATAAATTCAATGAAGAGGATACATTGAGTTTGTCATTTTGCAATCTCCAAGCAACGTCTTACTAGAAGACGATAAATTTTACTACTACATGGGAGGTCACCCAATATTGTATTTTCCTTTGTTTTAGTTTATTGTGTGTGTAATAAAATTAAAATGAAATAAATTCGTTTGTTTCAAAAACTTTGTCCATTCTTTAAATTTAGCATTAAAAAAAATTAATAATAATAAGAATAATAAATATGTACAAAAAAATAATAAAATAAAAATAAAAAAATTAGGTTCCCTGCACCTTTCTGCTTTAAGCCTATACATTTTGTCAAGTGAGAAATCTTTCTTAGAGATATCTACTATGTTTAAGAGCTAAATATTGACACACAATAGGAGGAGGATCAATTTCAACTACAAATAGCCATAGGAGATGCTGAAGATAGGTGGAAAATGATGAAAGACTATGCAATGCCAATCATTGGCAATGTAACTTCTGGCATACAATTCCAAGAGGCTGCAAGGAATTATGAATTGAAAAAGATTCATTATTCTTTGTTGCCTTCCTTTTATGGTGTCCCTAATGAAGACCCTTTGCATTTCATTCGAGAATTATATGTAATTGTCTAAATCTTTCCAGTACATGCAATTAATGAAGATCAACATAGGATGAGGTGTTTTCCTTACACCCTCAAGGATAAAGCTTGGTCATGGTTCATTACTCTACAGTCAGGTTCTCTAAAAGCTTGGGAGGTAGTATATGAGATTTTTATGGGTAGGTTCTATTCCCATCAAAAGACTGTTGATCTAAGGACGAAGATAGCAACATTTTCTCAAATGTATGAAGAGCCCTTTCATGAAGCTTGGGAACAATTCAAACTCTTTTTCATTCAATGCCATAATCCTAGCTTTCTATTACAACTACCTAACCAATTCTTTTATGATGGATTGATACTACAGAGTCAATACATGGTTGATAATGATACTGGAGGTGCTGTGGGAGAAAAAACCGTAGAGGAAACCTATAATCTTTATGAGCTATTAGGTTCTAATTCCCAACAAAGAAGTGCTAGAAGGAGAGCAAGAGTCAATGAAGTTGGCTCCGATAATGAGATAACCTTGCAACTTGCTGAATTGACTAAACAAGTGCAACTTCTCACTACCCACCAAATTCCAAATCAAGAGGTGTGTGAAGTGTGTTTTTCAATTGGGCATAGTACTCATAATTGTTCAAATAATTGTGATTCTAGTGTCTATGCCATGAAGGAAGTCAAATCCTTTCAAAGGTATCATCCAAACACCTATAATCACCCTAACCATCCTTGGAAACAAAACAATTACCCATCCTACACCCAATGTCCAATATTAAGGTCGAATACAAACCACACTTACCCACCAAGCCAATCCTTTAAGCTAACCTTAGAGGATAGCTTGAATCCTTTTATTCAAGTTAGTCATGACAACCAATTGATGAATAATCAAGGTTGAACACAATGGAGGCTTTGGTTAAAAGGATTGAATCTAAAGTTGGGCAATTGGCTGAACAAATGCAAAAGAAAGAACCTGGAAAGTTTCCCAGTCAACCAAAACAAGCAAAGGATGTAAGAACCCTTCGAAGTGGTAAGGTAGTCAATACCAATTTACCTGACATCTCTAACGATCTACCTTGTAGTTCAAGTAACAAAGAAGGTGATATTCTAGTCTCGTAAAAAGGAGAAACAAGTGTTAAACTTAACAAGCCTTATGAAAAACTCATTTGGGGGTCATCTGACATCCCCAAAATTCAAAAGACAACATAACCACACCAGCTACAAGTACCTTTTCCACACCAGTTAAAAGAATCCAAACAAGATAAGCAATTCTATGATCTTTTTAATATGCTCTCTAAATGAAATATCAATTTACCATTATTAGAAGTGATCATGAATGTGTCCTCATATGCTAAGTTTTTCAAAGTGTTGAACACTAAAAAAAGGAGGTATGAACTGAATGAATGAGTAGTAGTAGTAGAAATTTCTAGTGTTGTACTTCAGCACAAACTACCCCTACGTTGAAACACCCTGGAAGTTTTATTATAAACAATACATATGGGGGATAGGAAGGTTGCTAAAGCAATGCTTGATTTAGGTGCTAGTATAAATTTGATGCAATACTCTATATTCTTACAACTTAATTTAGGGAATTTAAAACCCACAACTATGTCCCTTCAACTTGCAGATAGATCTCATAAGTATCCAAAGGGAATAGTTGAGAATATGTTGGTACAAGTAGACAAACTGATAATACCTGTTGCCTTTGTGGTTCTGGATATGCAAGAAAATCCAGAATTGGACAGAGAGCACACAATATTGCTTTAGATCGTTTATGGCAACTACTAAAACTATTATTGATGTCTAAGATGGAAATTTTACAATGATAGTCTAAAGAGAGACTGTTCATTTTAAAGTTTTTGATTCTTCACATCTTCCTTCTATTTCTACCATCGATCAAATATTCGATGTTAACCCTTTGGATAATCTTGTCCAAAGCACCTTTTTCCGAACCAGAATAGAAGACAAGCTTGAAATTGTTCTTACACTTCAAGAGGTCGAAGACGATTTAGATGAGGAAATTAAGGGGTACCTTGAATGGCTAGACAATGATGAAGTAATGACAAAATCTAGTACACTTTTAAATCTACCTAGTTCTTCATCTAGTAAAGAGGCCAATCCACCTGAACTTGAACTCAAAGACTTACTTGAGCACTTAAAATATGTGTTTTTGGGAGAAGGAGAAACTTATCCAGTGATAATTTCTTCAACCTTGACCAAAACCCAAGAAAAGGAACTTATCAAAGTGCTTAAACAGTTTAAGAAAGCTATAGGTTGGAGTATCGGATATATAAGAGGCATTAGTCCTACTATGTGTATGCACAAGATCAACTTGGAGGATGGTGCTAAACCTGTACGAGAGGCCCAAAGAAGACTAAACCCAAATATGCAAGAGGTAGTTAAGAAAGAAATTCTTAAATTGTTAGAAGAAGGAATTATCTATCCTATTGCGGATAGTAAGTGGGTTAGTCCAGTGCATGTGGTATCTAAGAAATCTAGGATAATAGTTGTTAAAAATGACAAGAGTGAACTAATGCCCACTAGAATAATCATTGGATGGAGAATGTGTATAGATTTTAGGAAACTAAATTTATATACTAAAAAGGATCACTTTCCTCTTCCATTTATTGATCAAATGTTGGAAAGATTAGGTGGACATGATTTTTACTATTTCTACATGGATTGTTTGGATATTATCAAGTACCCATAGCACCAGAAGATCAAGAAAAGACCACATTTACATGTTCTTTTGGGACATTTGCTTTTCGAAGAATGCCATTCGGGTTATGCAATGTCCCTGCCACTTTCCAAAGATGCATGATATCTATTTTCTCGGACATGGTGGAAAAATTCATTGAGATTTTCATGGACGATTTCTTTGTCTTTGGGAACTCATTTGATGATTGCTTACATAAATTGACTTTGGTTTTAGAAAGATGCATTGAATGCCATCTCACCCTTAGTTGGGAGAAAAGTCATTTTATGGTTCAACAAGGGATAGTTTTAGGACATATAATTTTAAACAAGGGTATTGAAGTTGATAAGGCAAAATTTGAATTGATTTCCGAACTACCTCCCCTTACATCTGTAAAGGGGATAAAAAGCGTCTTAGGACATGCAGGATTTTACAGATGATTTATTAAATATTTCTCTAAAATAAGTCATCCCTTATGTAACTTGCTATCAAAATATGTTTATTTTAATTTCAATAATGACTACATTATTGCCTTTAGTACCTTGAAAGAGAAACTAACATGTACCCTGTTATTATGGCACCAAACTGGTCTTTACCTTTTGAAATAATGTGTGATGCTTTTGATTATGCTATCGGAGCAATCTTGGGAAAAAGAGTGGATAAGTGTTTGCATGTCATCTAATATGCTAGCAAAACACTCAATGATGCCTAAATGAATTATACCACCACTAAAAAGGAATTCTTGGCTATAGTTTTTTCTTTAGACAAATTTCGGTCTTATTTAGTATGATCTGAAGTGATTGTGCATTCTGATCACACTGTTTTAAGATACCTATTAAGTAAACCAAATGTCAAGCCAAGATTAATCAGGTGGGTCTTACTCTTACAAGAATTGACCTAGAAATCAAGCATAAGAAAGGCAGTGAAAACTTAGTAGCTGACCATTTGTCTAGGTTGATTTCTGACTTCAATTCTCTTAAAGATGAGAGTAATGAAGATATAGGTGAAACCTTTCATGATGAACAATTATTTTCAATAGGTCCGAACCCATGGTATGCTGATATTGTAAACTATCTTGCCACTGGTATTTTGCGACCTAACACTTCATATCAGGACAAGAAAAGGTTTTTTAAAACTATTAAGGACTATTTCTGGGATGACCCATATTTATACAAGATTGGTCAAGATCAAGTCATCCGGAGATGTGTACATGAAGAAGAAAATAAGAGCATTCTAACTTTTTTTCATGAACTTCATTATGGGGGCCATTTTGGTGGTGAAAAGACAACCCGTAAGGTATTATAGTCTGGATTCTTTTGGCCCACTCTTTTCAAAGATGCTCATATGTTTTTTGCACAATGTGATAGATGTCAAAGAACAGGAAACATAAGAAAAAGAGATGAAATGACTTTGACATCTAATTTAGTTGTTGAACTCTTCGATGTATGGGGGATTGACTTTATGGGTCCTTTTCCCCCGTCCAATGGTTTTCAATATATTTTGGTTGCTGTGGATTATGTATCCAAGTGGGTAGAAGCTATCCCCACTAAAACCAATGATGCTAATGTTGTTGTTAAATTCTTGAAGGATTTAATATTCAGTAGGTTTAGAATGCCTAGAGCTATAATAAGTGATGTAGGTAGCCATTTTTGTAACAAGATCTTTGATGAAGTACTAAACAAGTACAACATCACACATAAAGTATCTACTCCATTTCATCCTAAAACTTCTGGTTTAGTGGAAGTAATAGGCAAATTGAGGGAATATTGGAACGCACTGTGTATCCTTCAAGGGAGGATTGGGCATTTAAGTTAAATGATGCCTTATGGGCATACCGTACCGCTTACAAAACACCTATTGGGATGAGCCCTTACCGGTTAATCTTTGGGAAAGCGTGCCACCTTCTAGTTGAACTTGAACACAAGGCTTACTGGGCAATTAAAGAGTTAACCATGGATTTAGATAAAGTAGGAGAAAAATGGTTACTCCATCTTAATGAGTTGGAAGAAATTAGGAACGAAGCCTATGAGAATGCCAAATTATACAAAAAACGTACTAAGCGCTATCATGACAAGATGTTAGTTCCTAAGACTCTTAACCTTGGAATGGAAGTTCTTTTATTTAACTCTCGTTTGAGATTGTTTCCAGGAAAGCTAAGATCAAGATGGGATGGACCATTCAAAATAGTTCAGGTATTTTCACATGGAGTAGTAGAACTATTGGATTCCAAGACACAAAAAACATTCAAAGTCAATGGGCATCGTGTGAAGCCTTATTTAGAAGAACCAAACAACATTGCTAAAATGGATTTCATTTGGTTGAGTAACCCTTAGCACCATAAAGTTACGTCTTGCTAAGATGTTAAACTAAGCACTAGATGGGATGCAACCCATCATTTTAGGTAATTTTCTTTTATTTCTTTCTTTTATTTATTTAATTTCTATTGTTTATTTGAGTTTAATTACATGTGAATAATTTTAAAATTGTTAAAAATAAAAATATTTGTTGAGATGTTAGAAGCTCATAGCGATCTGTCTGTGTGAACTTTATTGATAAATATGATGGATGCACCTACATTTCTACATTACTACTCGCACATTCTGAGGAAATAGGTAATTTTTCTTCTCTTTTCTCTTTATCTTTAATTTACAGTTGTTACATTGAGGACAATGTAAGTTCTAGGTTGGGGTTGGTGAAAAGTTACCATGCTTAATTTAAAAAAAGATTTAACAATTTAAAAAAAAATAATAATTTTTTTCTTTTTTATGTTTACATTTTCATTTTTATTGTGTTTGGTTTTATTTTCTTTGTGTGATTTAGTAATTTTTGGAATTTTAGAATTAACTTTAAAAATTCTCATAAAAATTTATCATTTCTTTAAATAAAATTTAAGTAAATAGTTAAGTCTTTAAATAAAATTTAAGTAAATAGTTAAGTCTTTTGTACTGTTAGATTAATTTTTTAAAACATATCATGAAATATTTTGTAATTGTTTTTGGTAATTAGTTAGTTTTTGTGGTAACTAGTATTTTTTGATAAGATGTAGAAATTATATTAAACCCAAAATTAGTGTTTATGAATTTTTTTTAGTAGAGACTACCTTTGTGAGATATAATTTGAGCCTAATTTTCTTTATTCATAGTGAAATATATATTTTTTCTACTCCAAACACATTTCTTATTTCTTCAATTTTTTAGATGATCTCTATAGGTATTAGCATTGAATGTATGAATTTTTTTCTCATCTTAATAGAGTGTCATATATTTTTTATTATTATTTTTACTTAGATTAAATGATTTAAGTAGAAATTGATAGTATATGCTTTATCTCATTCGTGCATGACTCTTACAAAAAAAAAAAGAGACATATATGGGGTAACCTAAACCAAAATCAAACAGAAAAACCACAAAATTAACCACTCACCAAAATTCTAAAAACAATGTATAATCTCTACATGGGTTGACTCTCTAAAATATATATATTGAAAAATATCTTCAGAAAAAAAATAGAGAGAAAGAATATATAGTATAATCTACATACTATGACCCACATTGCCTACAAAGTTGTGAGTAAAGACTAATTACAAAAGAAATATATAGGAAGTAATTACCTAAAAAGTCATTGTACTTTCTTCATTTGTAAAAGGCATATATCTTGAAATTTTTTCTTAATGAGTTTGATTTATAAATGAAAATAATTTTTATATATGATATCTTTATAATTTATACATTTGATTCCTTTCATGAGATCAATGTCAAAATAATACTTTGAACCTTTATTCTTTTTACATATGCGAACATATTAGTTCATTTCTCTTCATCAACTATTTCACATATAAATTAGTATGAGTGTTTGAACACATAGGATTCAATGTTGTGAGAGTATTGACTAGTGAGGAATAGAGTTGAAGTGAATTCGGATTCTAGACACTAAATTTGGGTAAAATTAAATTGATACATTTTTATAGGAAATATGAAAATGATTTTTGACTAATTATTATAATAAATCATGATTGTTTAAGAAGATTAAAATAACTTATGCTTAAGATTTTAATTATGATCTTAAAGGAGATTAAAAAGTATGAGACATTTTTGTGTTATGTTGTTTTCTTTTATTCTTAAAAGTTAATTTTTGATTTTGTTGTAATTTTAGTTTTTAAGTTGATTGTTTTTATTATTTCTTTTAATTTTTACATTTAGTTCAATGTTTTTGGTATCATTACCGAAAACCCTCACGAGACTCAAACTGGTCCACTAGGGTAACCCAGGGGTTTTAAGGCTTGTTGCATAGGCTAAATGCAACCGTATCAATCCATGGAAGTTATTTAGGATAATTTATTTTTTAGTTTTTATCCCATCTCTTGCTAAGGGACTAGCAAGAAGCTAGTTGGGGGTTGTGATGAGTGCTCAAAAAGTACTAAAATTATCATGATTTTATGCACGTTAATTGATTAAAAATATATATATTTATATGATTTTATCATATATTTATATAAATCTGTCTTTTCGGAATCATAGGTATTTTTATTGTTTTTTAGGTATTTTTACTTAAAAAAGTAACTTAAAGACTCAAAGAAAAATACCGGAGGCAATACATCGCAAATATATTCATAAATTAAATGAGGAAAGGTCAACAAATATGGAAAAATTGGAAAAAATGGGTCAAAAAGGTCAAAAAGGAGGAAATCGCGCATGTAGCCGCCAAGCCACTCCGGCCAACGCACGCAGCGTACCCAGTTGCGTATGCGGCGCCAACACAACGCCCAGTCCGCACACACAACATGCCTAGTTCGCGCGTGCCTGATCTCCATTCCGTGCGCACCCCTTCTTCACTCCACAAGTGCCTCGTGCGCCTCTGCCCATCAACACACAGTCCGCGCACGCCAGCATCCATCTACGTCCAGTCTGCGCGTGCCGCTGCGCCCATCTACCCCATCTGTGCACGCCACCAAGCCCACACCACCATGATGTCAGTAGTATGATGTCATCATTCACTACTCCGCGTTTTCTCAATTTTTAATCATTTTTCTCTTCACTTCAAATCACACCTAAAAACACATCTTCTTCTCTCTTTCTTTCTCTCATATCTTAGTTTTTTTAGTTTTTCTAGTTTTTCTAGTTTTAGTGGTCTTCTCTTTTGAGAAGAACTAATTATGCTTTTGTAATTTATTTGCTTTTTGATTAAATAAATGGGAGTGCAAATTCCGTTTCGAGGTTTTCTAGCAACAAGAATAACATCAAAGTACTGTAAGGATTTTATTTTCTTTATAGTTATTTTTTATGTTTTATTCTTACATGTTATATTTAATTTGTCTATGATTAAATTGAACTTTGCTGGCTATTTGTAAACATAATATAATAATAACGTTGTTATGCTTGCGAAATATTAAATAGGTAAATATCTCTAAAATGAATTGATTTTATTTTTATTCAAGATTTTATATTAAGAATGTTAGAGAGAAATATATTATTTTTCATTCCAAACTTAAATCTGAAAATTAGATTTTAAGGTTTAGTTATCCGGTCTGATTTAGAGTAGTGCTCTTTTATTTGTTGGTACAATCGCCCAGTAGTTAGAGTGAAGCTCTATTTCAAATTTTTTTATAAGAATTATTATCTGAAAATGTATTGACAACATGTTTTCAATAGTGGTTTTAAAACTTGAAAGTTAGTACTCGGATAACTAAATTCTTAGGTTTAATTGCGAAAACTTGAATAAAGTCTAAACTGTCTAACCCCACCAAAGTTGGCATTTAAATGGTTCATTTTCAATCTCTTAGAAAAAGAATTAATTTGATTAACCAAATTAGTTATCAACCCCACCCATCGGTTTTGTTCATCAGTGAACAAGAGGAAAATAAAAGGAGAGCAAGTGAGGTAGCACGAAAAAAAGTAGAGAAAAGTGAGCATAATGGAATGTGAAAAAAAGAGAAGAAAATAAGCACAAAAGAGAGATTAGTGAGAAAAGAAGAGGAAAAAGTAGGCAAAATGAGAGAAAAATAAAAGAATGAGTGCATTTTCTAAAAAACCAAGACTTTGAGGATCAAATTCTTAAAGAGATTTCCCATAGATTACATCTTTTTCAAGGCATGTAGCATCCAATAGACTTCATACTTGAATCCTTAATACCAAATCCACCTACTTACAAAGCTAAGATTCAAAGACAAATCTTTTCAAAGAGGAGAGGAATGATGGAGATTGAGGTGCTAAAACATCAACTTGGTTAGCACCTCAATCTCGATTACAAACCAAAAATAAACCCTAGGCACAAGTTCAACTCTCATGGGCCTATTTAGTTGTGGATTAGGCCTAATCCATCCTTAAAAAATAAAATACTTAGAAACTTATGATAATTAAAGCATAAAAGTCCACAATTATCTAAAAATAATGATAAAAATAAAAGGCCCAAAATTAAGTAAACAAACAAAAATTGCTTCTTAAATTGTTCCTTGCATCTAATTTGATATTCCAAGTGTATCCCTTGTGTAAGATTTTTAGAATATATGTAGGATCTTAAGAGTTTTGGTCAGCACTTAGGAACATCAACTGGATTAGTACCTCGATCTCCATTATACCTACCTACTTCAAAAAGATTCATGCTTGAATCTTAGCTTTGTAAGTAGGTCGATTTGGTATTGAAGATTCAAGTATGAAGTCCATTTGATGTTGCATGCCTTGCAAAGGATGTAATCCATAGGGAATCTCTTTAGAAAGTTGGTCCTCAAAGTCTTGCTATAAAGATACAATGACACTTGACAAATATGAGTTAAGATTATTAGTAGAAAGATAAAAGAAATTTGTACATAAGTACAAGTACTTGTTGCCTTCCCATCAATACACTCTTAATCTCATGTTTTTCAGCCAATACACTCCATTTATTTTTCTCTCCTATTTGCTCATTTTTTTCTCCTTTTTGCTCATTTTTTTCTATATTTTCCTCTCGACCTCACTTGCTCTCTTTTTATTTTCCTCTTGCTCATGCTTTTTTTTCTCTCACCTTGCACTTTCTTGCTATCCTAATTTGGTCCTCATAAGCTTCCAATGGTTTGAGAGGGGCTAAAACAAATTTTGGTTGTTCATTTCAAAAAAATACCGATTTTTATAGCCATCACACCCTCATATCAAACTACCACGGTCGTCCAAGCAAAATATGAGTCACAAAAAACCTCAACCTCATACTTGCCAATTGAAAAAGGAACCTAAACTTGTTTGCATATTCACTTCTTCACAATAATTTATCCATTGTAGCTTGTATGTTTTGTGATGCTTTTGCGACTTCAAATTCAAATTTTCTACCAACAAAATACAAGCAACATTAATGCAACTCCCACTATCAACAATAATAGTAAATATATCCTTCACATGGAATCTTGTGTGAAAAATATGCTCACATTGCTCCTCATATCCTTCACTCTTAGGCTATATATTGAGGGCTCTCCTTATGACAAGTAATTCCCCATGCACAGGTTCTTCCAATTCTACATCAGAACAATCCTCCAATGGTGAAATTTCATCGTCACTTGAACTAGCTCTCTCAACATAAATAACACCTTTTGTAGTAGCTATACATAACTACTCTTATTTATAAACAAAAAATCTGAAAAGAAGAAACCATAGATTAAATGGGTCTACTTATTTATGGATTGGTCCTAATCCAACCTTAAAAAATAAAAGAATGAAAGACATAAAATAAAAAGCTCACAATTAACTAAAATAAAAATTGCTAACATAAAATGCCCATAATTAATTAAAACAAAACTATTTCTTCCTAAATTAATCCTTGCATCCAATTTAATATTCCAAATCTATCCCTTGTGTAGGATCTTGGGCTTTATAATATTTGTAAGCATAAACTTGGTTGGCACCTCAATATCCATTAGTTTATCATATGCAAGGATACCAGTCTAGACTCGTGGATGATTCTTATACCAATACCTATATATCTAGATGGAGAGATCACTCTAATTTCTCATGGGAAGCAAACACTAACTCAACATATACCCAAAACCAAATGCAAGGCTTACACCTAAAATAAAATATGCCACCCTACTTACATAATGAGCCAACCTCGGAATACAACTTGACTTATCAAACAGAGTGATCATCCTTTGTGGCGTCTCAAGATTGGAATTTTAAGCACTTTATTTCCTTAGAGTTCTAATATGATCATCTTCAACAAGTTCTTAGCAATTCAATCATTCCTATTCATTTGAGTTTGGGGCTTCCTATGGTTATTCGCTTAGAGGGTCCGCATCATTTGGTATCAAAGCCAGGTTGTTGAAAATAGATTATCTATGTTCATCTATTTTCGTTTTGAATTCTTGATTTAAAAAAAATATCTTAATCAATCATTTTCTGCATTCTTGAGATAATAAAGAGTCCAAAATAGTGATAACAATCTGATTTGAGAGCAAACACATGAGGAAGTGTGTTGGGAACACTACCATTTTATTTTTACAGATTGAAAACATGATTAAGGAAGGTAGATAACTATAAGAGGGTTTGACTTAAAATTCTTCATCAATGCTATTAATGACCAATTTTAGAGGATGAATGCAAGGTTGGATGATTTAAAATCCTCTTCTAGTTCTGAATCGCATAGAACAACACATAGAATACATGAGTTAGACAAAGAAGAAGCTAATTCCAATATGGAGGAGAGAGCATTTATAAATAGGACAAAAAGGTTATGGTTGTACAGGTAAATGGAGAAATTGAAAGTGCCAGTTCTGATGTTGAAGTGGAAGAAACTATTTATGGAGATTCACTTATCACAAGGAGAGTCATGAATATACCACCTAAGGAAGAAAGATATGAGAAGCACCATGATCATATTTTCCACATAAGATTCCACATGAAGGATAAGGTATACACATTAATGAATGATAGAGTGAGCTGCACTAATGTTGCTAGTAACTTGGTAGTAGAAAAGTTAAATTTGGAGTGGTAAAAGCATCCCAAATCACACAAGCTACAATGGCTTAATGATTTTGGAGAAGTGGAAGTTAATAAAATAGTTTGGGTTACCTTTTCAATTGACAAATATGAAGATGAGGTTTTTTGTGATGGGGAACCAATGTATGCTTCTCATATATTACTTCGACGATTGTGGGATTTTGATAGAAGGATGTCACATGATGGGTACAAAAATTGATATTATTTGGAAATGAGCAACCAAAATGTTGTATTGGCCCCTCTTAAACCTTTGCAAGCTTATGAGGACAAATTTATGATAGCAAGATAGTGCAAGATGTGGAAAAACAAAAGTGTGAGGAAGAAAAAAATAAAAAGAGAACAAGTAAGGTCAATAGGAAAAATGTAGAGAAAAGTGAGCAAAAATGAGAGAAAGGTAAGCAAAAAGCAGAGAAAAGTGTGCACAGAAAGAGAGAAAAGTGAGCAAGGAGGAGAGAAAAGCGAGCAAAAAGAAGAGAAAAATAAAAGAATGAGTGCATTTTTTGCAAAACAAGAGATTAAGAGTGCAATGATGGCAAGGCAACAAGTACTTGTACTTATGTACAAGGATGTTTATTTTTCTACTAACTGTCTTAACTCATCTTTGCCTAGTATCATTGTATCTTTATTGTAGGACTTTGAGAATCAACTTCTTGAAGAGATTCCCCATGGATTACCTTTTTTTGAGAGGAATTGAACATCAGATAAACTTCACACATGGATCCATTATACAAAATCAACATGTTTATAGAGGTAAGATTCAAGGATGGATCTTTTCAAAGATGAGGAGAATAATAGAGATCAAGGTGCTAACCAAGGTGATGTTTACAAATATTCTAATGATCGTCAAGATCCTACAAATATTCTCAAGATCCTATGCAAGGGATAGATTTGGAAAATCAATTTGGGTGTTAGGATTTATTTAGAAAGTAATTTTTTTAATTAATTGTAGGCCTTTATGTTTAGCCATTTTTATTTTAGTTAATTGTGGGCTTTTATTTTAAGTTTTTTGTCTTTTATTTTTTTAAGATTAGATTAGGCCCAATCCACCACTAAATAAATCCCTTGATGTCTAGGGTTTTTTATTAGGGTTTCTTGCTTATAAAAGAGTAGCTATGTAATTTGGAGGCAAGAAGAAATATCATTAATGAAAAGTATATTTCAGAAAGGTTTTCCTTCTTGTGTTCTTGATTGAATGCTTGAATTTGACTTATGAAAGGGAGTGATCATCCTCTGTGCTATCTCAAGATTGGGGTTATAAGGTCTTTTTTTCCTTAGGGTTCTAATCTGATCATTTTCAACACGTTTTAGCAATTCAATCATTTCTATTACTTTGAGTTTGTGGGTTCCTAGGGTTATTCACTTAGAGGCTTCGTATCACATAGAGCAGTCTAGTTATTGGATCCAAAAATACAAACAACATTTAAAGTAAATGTGCATCGTGTAAACACTTATTTTGAAGGAGGACATAACGTAGTAGGCATTGAGTCCATAGATATGTATAATCCTAGGCACTATATAGTTAATGCTTCTTGATAAGACGTTAAAATAAGTGATAGATGAAAGGCAACCCATCATTGTAGGTAATATTATTTTTTGTACTTTTATTTTTTTTATAATGTATTTGTTTTATTAATATTATTTTTTGTTCTTTGCATTGTTAGATTAATTTCAAAAACATTACATGGATTAATATGATAGTTAGTTAGTTTTTGTCATAACTAGTATTTCATCCTAAAATGTTGAAACCACGATGAACCCAAAATCGTTGTTTAGGAATGAAATAGTGGAGCTACCGTTGTGAAAATATATTTTGAGCCATTATCTTTTCATTTTGAGTGATGATATGTTTTCTACTCTTTAAACAATATTCTTATCAATTCTAATTGTTACATGATATCTATAAGACTTTGAATTGAATGTTAGGATTTTTACATCTAACAAAGTGTTATATATTTATTTGTATTGCTTAAATTGAATATGTTAAGTAGAAATTAGAAGGAAATGCTTTCTATTCATTTATGGAAGATTTCTAAAAAAAATAGACTTATATAGAGTTACCTAAATCAATAAAATAAAAAGCCACATATTAGCAACTCACCTATCATACAACATATGTACAATCTATACATGAGCTCTTTCTCTAAAAAAAATATCTCTAAAAAAAAGAGAAATGAATAGTATAAACTACATACTATGACCCATTATTCTTTTAAGTTGAAAGAATTAGCTAAATATAAAAGAAAAAAATATAAGAAATAATTTCCCAAGAAGTTATTGCATTTTCTTCATCTCCTAAAAAGAAATTACTTAAAGCTTTTTTATTTAATTTGATTGATGTATAAAACTATTATGTGATTTATTTATAAATCCTTTCATGTGATTCCTTGTATGAGATCAATATGATGCACCACTTTGAACTTTTTATTCTTTAAACATATGAAAACTATTAATTTATTTCTATACATAAACCCTTTCACATATACCTTTGAATGAGTGCTTAAACTAACATGATTGGTGTTATTAAGAGTATGTGATGCGGACCCTTTAGGCGAACAACCTAGGAAACCACAAACTCAAAAGAATATGAATGATTGATTTGCTAAGAATGTGTTTAAGATAATCAGATTAGAACCCCAAGGAAACAAAGTCCTTAAAACCCCAATCTTGAGATGCCACAAAGGATGATCACTCCCTTGGATTAGTCGAATTCAAGTATTTAATCAAGATCACAATAAGGCAAAGCAAGAAGCATTTTGAAAATTTCTTTTCAATGAATATTATTTTTTGCCTCCAAATTTCCTAGCCAATCTTTTATAAGAAAGAAACCCTAATAGAAAAACCCTAGACAACATGATCATTATTTAGTGGTGGATTTGGCCTAATCCAAGCCTAATTCAACCTTTAAAAAATAAAATACTAAAAGACTTAAAATAGAAAGCCTATAATTAGCTAAAATATTAATTTCTAAACATAAAACACCCACAATTAAATAAAAGAATAAAAGACTTAAAATAAAAAACCAATAATTCGCTAAAATAAAAATTGCTAAACATAAAAGCCCATAATAAACTAAAACATGAATTCCTTCCTAAAGTAACCCTTGCACCCAACTTGATCTTCCAAATCTATCCCTAGTCATTGGACCGCCAATTCCTTTCAAAATATCTTGTGAATATTTGGAAACATCAACTTGATCAGCACTTGGGAAAATCAACTCGATCTACCCCTTAATCTCTATTATTCCCCTCCTCTTCAGAAAGCTTCGTCCTTGAATCTTAGCACTATAAGTAGGTTTATTTGGTATAACGGATCCATATTTGAAGTCTATTTAATGCCCAATTTCTCTCAAATTATGTAATCCATGGGGAATCTCTTAAGTTGATCCACAAAGTCCTACAATAGAGATACAATGACACTAGGCAAAGATGAGTTAAGATTGTTAGTAGGAAGAAAAATATCCTTGTACATAAGTAGAAGTACTTGTTACCTTGCCATCATTGCACTCTTAACCTCATTTGTTTTAGTAATTACACCCATATTTTTTATTTTCCTCTCTTGTTTGCCCACTTTTCTCTTATATTTTCTTACTTTTTCTCATTTTACTCACTTTTCTATCCTTCTACTCAATTTTCTCTCTCTTTTGCATATTATTCCCTCCTTTTCGCTCACTTTTCTCCCTTTTTTTGCTCAACCTCACTTGCTCCCTTTTTTTTTATCTCACTCACACACTTTCTAACCTAATTTGGTCTTCATAAGCTGGCACAAGTTTGAGAGGGAATAATACAACTTTTCAATTGTTCATTTCAAAAGAGTATCGATTTTTATACCCATCGTACATCAACCTCCTATCAAACTACCATACATTGGTGCCACATCACAAAGAACCTCATGCTTATAATTTCCAATTGAAAAAGGAACCCAAACATGTTTGGTAACATTCACTTCTCCATAATCATTCAACCATTGTAGCTTGTACAGTTTGGAATGCTTTTTTCATGTGCATACCTTATCTTTCACATGAAAACTTGTGTAAAAGTTATGCTCACATTTCTACTCATCTCCTTCATTCTTAGGTTGTATACACAGGGCTCTCCTATGCACAGGTTTTTCCAATTCTACATCATAACAATCCTCCAATGGTGGCATTTCATCGTCAATTGAACTAGCACTCTCGATTTCTCCATCTGCATGTACAACCATAACTCTTTTATTTGGGCATTCAAATGAAATATGTCCGAGTCCTAGGCACCTAAACCACTTAATATCGCGTGAATTAGTGGGATTTTTTATTTCAGGTTTACATTTAGGAACAAAAATTGAATTGTTTGACTTTGCTTCACCTTTTGTTCTAAAGGAAGCTTTGTTGTCCTTCCAAATGGATTTCCATAGAGAACTATAGGACAAACTAGATCTGAGCCTTTTGGACTTGATTTGATTTTCCACTTTAATGGAGTTTTGTAGTAGTTCTTCCATTTCTACGTAATGTTGCAATTCAACCACTTCAAGAATTTCCCTATTTAACCCAACAATGATTCTGGCCATTATCGCTTCTCTATCTTCCTCTATGTTTGCTCTAATCATGGTGACTTCCATATCCTTATAATAATCTTCTACACTCATGGAACCTTGGAGCAGCCAATGTAACTTTCTATATAGATCCCTATAGTAATGGCTAGGTATGAACCTCTTACGTATCACTAATTTCATCTTTTCCCATGACCGAATAGGTCTCTCACCATTTATTTTCCTATTGACCACTAGTTGATCCGAACATATACTAGCATGATTTGTAAATTCCACGGCTGCTAGCTTTATTTTCTTCTCCTAGGAGTAATTATGACAATCAAACACATGCTCAACCTGTCTTTCCCACTCCAAGTATAACTTAGGATCATTCTTTCCTTGAAAAGGCGCAATTTTCACTTCCATATTGGAATCAACTTCTTTTCCTCAAACTCATGTCTTCTATGTCTTCTTCTATGTGATTGAGAATCGAAAGAGGATTCTAAATCATCCAACCTTGCATTCATTCTCTTAAATTGTTCATTAACAAATTTGATAAAGAATTTCAAGTCAACCTTTGTGGTTCTTCTCTTTCCTTATTCATGTTGTCAACCTGTAAAATAAAATGAGATAACCCACCTAATCCCTCACACGTACCCAAAATCCAATCTCTTGGTTGGAAAACAACCTTCAAAAGCCTCTTATTGGCTTGCTTAGAATATTTCTCATTCTTTCTTTCAATGTTGGCCTGAGCTCTTGCATGTAAATCCTTCACAAAATTTGCCTTTTCTTACCATCAAGATTAGCATGCTCATTAGTAGGCAAAGGTAAAATATGAATAGGTGTTAAAGGATTAAAGCCATAAACAACTTCAAAAGGATAAAATGAAGATGTAGTATGAATAGTCCTATTATATGCAAACTCAATGTTTGGCAAACACTTCTCCCACTTCCTTTTATTCTTTTGAATGATAGCATGCAATAAAGTAGTAAGTGTCCTATTAACTATTTTAGTTTTACCATTTGTTTGAGGATGTGCAACAGTAGAAAATAACACTTTAGTCCCAGTTTATTCCATAAAGTGCGCCAAAAATGACTTAGGAACTTAACATCTTTATAACTAACAATTGTCTTAGACAACCCATGCAAACGAAACACTTCTTTAAAGAAAAAATCAGCAATATGTGTTGCATCATTTGTTTTAGAACATGCAATCAAATGAGCCATTTTACTAAACCTATCAACAACAACAAAGACGCTAACACTTTGAGACCTTGTTAATCCTAAAATAAAAACCATAGATATATCAATCCAATGTTGATTAGGTATAGCTAAAAGGGTATACAAGCCATGTTGTTTAACTTTAGCTTTTGCTTGCCTATGTGTAATGCACTTTAACAAATAGATTGCACATCATGCTTCATATTAGGCCAATAAAAATGCTCATGTAAAATATCTTAAGTCTTTAGAACACCAAAGTGACCCATCAAACCTCCCCTATGACTTTCCCTAACAATCAACTCACGAACATAACAAATAGGCACACATATCATATGCATTCCGTACTTGGAAAAAAACAGAATCATTAGCATAAAATTCCTTAAGCAATTCAAAACCAAGTAACTTAGTTTGCAATGAAGTAAGTACTACATACCTCATAAACAATGCATCAGCCACAATGTTGTCCTTCACATGCTTGTTTTTGATTACATAAGGAAACGTTTCTATAAACTCCAACCACTTAGCATGTCTTTTATTAAGATTACCTAGTGTCTTCAAAAACTTCAAACTATCATGATCTGAATGAATGATGAATTCCCTTGGCCATAAGTAATGCTACCATGTTTGAAGAGTTCTCACTAATGCATAAAGATCCTTATCGTAAGTAGGAAAACTCAACATTGCCCCCTTAGTTTTTCGCTAAAATATGAAATTGTTTTGGAATCCTGCATTAAAACAACTCCTATGCCAATACCCGATGCATCACATTGTATTCCAAAAGCTTAATCAAAGTTGCATTTGTTAGTTTATCTTTTAAAGTGTTAAACATTCGATCATGCATATCATCCCACCTAAAAACAACATTATTTTTAACAAGTTCATTCAAAGGTGCAGCAATAGAACTAAAATATTTAACGAACCTTCAGTAAAAACTCACTAAACAATGGAAACTTATTACCTCATTCACATTCTTAGGTGTAGAACGAAAATATTTAACAAACCATCAATAAAAAAACTAATACCCTATTAAAAAAAACAAATCCAAGAAACAAAACAGATTCCATGCAAAATGTGCACTTTTTAAGATTAGATACAACTTGTTCTTTCTCAACACAGTAAAAGGAACATACAAGTGTTCCAAATGTTCCTCTAAATTTTTGCTATCAACTAAAATATCATCAGAGTAAACTACAATAAATTTCCCTATGAAAGCACACAAAACATAGTTCATTAATCTCATGAATGTACTTGGTGCATTAGTTAAACCAAAAGGCCTTACTAACCATTCTTACATTCCATATATTAGTCTTAAATGTAGTTTTCCATTCATCACCTTCTTTCATACGAATCTGATAATAGCAATTCTCTAAATCAATTTTACAAAACAAATGATAGTCATGCAAATCATCAAACATATCATCTAACCTAGGGATAGGATGTCAAGACTCTCCCTTACAAATCCCTTTTGCAGTAACTCATCCACTTTTCTTTGTAACTCATCCACTTCAAAAAATATATCCTTAATGTCATGCAATAAAGATACAAAAACACTAGACAAAGACAAGTTAAGATCGTTAGTAGAAAGATAAATACCCTTGTACATAAGTACAAGTATTTGTTGCCTTGCCACCATTACACTCTTAATCTCATGTTTTTCAGAAAATGCACTGAGTCTTTTATTTTTCTCTCCTTGCTCACTTTTTTTTTCTCTTTTTTCCTCACTTTTCTCTCCTTTGTGCTCAGTTTTATCTCTTTTATGCTCACTTTTCTCTCCTTTGTGCTCACTATTCTCTCTTTTGTACTCACTTTTCTCTCCTTTTTGATTTTCCTCTTGCTCACACTTCTTTTTCTCTCAACTTACACTCTCATGGTATCCTAATATAGTCCTCATAAGCTTGCAATGGTTTGAGAGTGGCTAATACAACTTTTCAGTTGTTCATTTCAAAAGAGTACTAATTTTTATTCCCATTAAGCATCACCCTTCTATCAAACTGCCACGGTCGTTCAAGTAAAATATGAGCAGTATACATTAGTGCCACATCACAAAGAACCTCATCCTTATGCTTTCCAATTGAAAAAGAACCCATACTTGTTTGTTGACATTTAGTTCTCCACAATCATTCAGCCATTGTAGCTAGTACAATTTGGGATGCTTTTGCCTCTTAAAATTCAAATTTTCTATAAACACAATATTAGCAACATTAGTGCAGCTCCCACTATCAATAATAATCGTGAATACCTTATTCTTCACATGGCATCTTGTGTGAAAAATATTCTCACGTCGCTCTTCATCTCCTGCACTCTTAGGTTGTATATTGAAGGCTCTCCTTGTGACAAGTAATTCCTTATGCATATGTTCTTCCAATTCTACAACAGAACAATCCTCCAATGGTGGCATTTCATTATCACTTGAACCAGCACTCTCAATTTCTCCATTATTATGTACAACCATAACCCATTTTCTTGGGCATTCAGAAGCAATAAGTCCGAGTTCTTTGTATCAAAAACACTTAATATCACATGACTTAGTAGGAGTTTTTTTTCAAGTTTACCTTTAGGAACAACAACTGAATTTCTTGACTTCACTTCACCTTTTGTTCTAAAGGCAACTTTGCTCTCCAGCTTCCAAGTTGATTTCTATGGAGAACTAGAGTACGAACTAGATCTGAACCTTTTGCACTTGATTTTCTTCTCCACTTTAATTGCTTTGTGCAGTAGTTCTTCCATTTTTACGTAATGTTGCAATTTAGCAACATTAGAAATTTCCCTATTTAACCCGACAATGAAACTAGCAATTGTTACTTCTCTATCTTTCTTTATGTTTGCTCTAATCATGGCGACTTCCATCTCTTTATAATAATATTCTATGAAGACCATATGATTCCTCTTTAGATCAATCTTGGATGTATACTTATCATTTTCTATAAGTGATTCGTGTGCTTGTGATCTATTTTATAAATTATACACAATTTGTATTCCTAATTTTGGTGCATCAAGTTTTTGGTGTAATTTCCAAGTAAATTGTTAATAGTATTGAAAACTAGTTAACTTTTGCAAACATCAATCTAGTCACTACTTGTCGATCAAGTAGCCTATTTTCATGTTGTTCCTATGTGTCTATTATAAAATCTAATGTGCACAGGAATAGAGATATACTTAAGAGCTTAGGAGTAGATATTATTACTACTAATGTTATAGAATGATCGTGCAATCATTCTTTTATTTTATTCTTTAATATAATTTTTATATTTTTTTTCAGTAGATTTAATCTTCAGTTTATAAAACCAAAATCTCTTACTAATTTTATTTAACTTACTAACGAACTAGTAATTATAAGTAGATATTGTTACTAATCCTTATAGGTATGACAATCCTTGTTCTTAAAATTACTTATTACTTGTATACAATTACATATACTTGCTTGTTTTCAATCTTGTCAAGTTTTTGGCACCATTACTTGGGATTAATTTATAATTCTTCTAATAATTTCAAGATTTTATTTTTTTTAAATTCAATTATTTTTTTATTTTTTTATTATTAGTTTTCTTTTTAGGTTAGATTTACTTATTTTTAATTTTAAGTTTAGTATATTTTAATTTTATTTATCTATTTATCTATATATACTAATTTTTCTTTTCAAATATTGAATATCAAGGGAATATGAATACCTATATGGATGCAACATACCCTACATACAATGGATTTCTTGCACTAAATTTTAAACATCAACAAGATAATTGGGACTATGCTAATGCTCTAGGTTTATTTGAAAGTCAAAGGCTTAGGTATGATCCATATTCTAACATGTATAATGAAAAATGATGGGATCATCAACACCCAAGCTAATACAAAAATCCAATAGAGAATTTCAATATCACACCTAATTTTTCATTCTCAATGTCACAACCAACTCTAACCACTCAAGGTAAGTATTGTGAGGATTTAATGAATACCATCCCTGATAAAACTTTGAAATTTTAGTAGGTCTACCAATTGTATCAAGTTGTTAAAGAACAGGAAATTTCAAGGAGAAATATTGAGATACATGTAAACTAAATTTCAATAAGGAATCTATCTGAGGAGTTCAACATAGCACCTAGCTTCCCATTCCCAATATCACAACCGACTCCACATAATCAAGTAGGGGAAAGACTAGAAGTATAAGCAGTTGTCCAGCTCTCCTTCCAAATAGATGTTAAACATAGAGAAACCATCAATGCCATAATTACGGAGAGTGGTAAGCAATTAGAAAAGTCTCAAAGAATCCTTACAAATGATATATACAAAGAAAATATTAGTGAGGAGGGAAAGGCCTTCACTCCCAAAGATTCTTATGTGACACTGAAGGTAGTGTTTGAGCCTTTTTTTTATCGATGATCCTACTTTATCTCTATCCAACAAGTTTGAACATTCAACAAAGCAGAATTATGAAAAGAAAAATTTGGAGACATTCCCTAAAGTGAAAATTCATATACCACTTATGAAAGATATTAAAGAGAAACCATGGTATTAAAGTACCTTGAGAAACTTTTTCTTACCAAGGACAAGCTTAAGGATAGTAAAGAGAGAGGAGTGGGGGAGAATGTGTCTATTATTCTTCAAAGCAGACTACCAACAAGGTGTAAGAATGTAAATAATGAACTACTAGCTTAGAAGTTTGACATCATACACTTCAAAATCTATGATGATGGTTGATGATAAAAGTGACATCATCAGGCTAAGGACATCAAACCAAGTGCTTTGTAGGAAGCAATCCACAAAATTTGTTTTCTACACCCTTTTTACTTTTTTACATTACATATATGTATTTGCTTACACTGAGGACAATGTAAGAATTAGGTGTGGTAAAGTGTTAACACATCACTATTTTTTTTAATACTTTAGTAGTTTAACATGTATTAGGATGCACATTCCAAGATTAATATGCTCTAGGTGGCATAAATTGTTTTTGTCTTTAGTATTTGTTTATTGCATTCTTAGGATAGTTAAGATTAACATAAGGGCTTATAATCAATCACATATTCTTCTTTTATTTTCTAGCATCTGTGATGACATTAGCAGAATAATGTTGGGTCAAAAAGGATAATGAATGTCGATAGAGTAATGATCTTGTTCCTAAGTAAAGGTAACTTTCTGATATTTTTGCTCAAAACTTGCATGTATAGCAAAATTGGTAATAGAATAATCTATATGCATAAACTTGTGACAAAACTTATGAATCCCTTAGAACTTTGCTATACTTTTAATGAATAAGAATATGCTCTTAGAACTTTTCTTTAAACTTGTAAAGGCGAATGGCAAATATATTCCTTGGAAAATAATTAAGGCAATAGAATTAACTTATTTCGCTAAATTTTTCTACCTTTAATGTTATTATTCTTTCAAGCATAATCCTCTTATAGAACCAATTTGAGCCCATATGGGCCAATTGTTTGCACAAAAAGAGAATAGATTCTATAAAAATACTAGAACAAGATTTAAGAGTGTTAATTGTGCTATAATTGATTAAATTTTCAACATGTAGAAAACAACCCCATATGTACCCCATAATATATATATATATATATATATATATATATATATCATAATAATATTAATAATAATAATAATAATAATGGACAAGTTAAAAAGAAATATAAAAAAGGCTATATGTTGTTAAAAAAAGTGACAAAAATAAAAGAAAAGAAGACAATTGATAACTGTATTTTATATAGTTATTTTCACCTATTTTATTAATTATAATTGCTATGTTTTTAATGTTTTTAGTTAATTTTAGTTTAATAAATTAGTATTTACTGTTTTTTATATATTTTAATAAAATTAAATAATTTGTATCGAAAAACTTAATTAATTGCAAATTTGTGTCCAAAAATATAATTTCAAATAAAATAGTATTTAATTGCAATTTATAAAAGTCGAAAATATAATTTAAATTAAATTCGGGCTTGATTTTAATTATTAAAAGTTTAAAAATTTAATTTAAATTAGAAAAGGGCTAAACTGTAATTAAAGAAAGTTGAAAATGTAATTTGAAATAAATTTGTGGGCCAAAATCCAATTAATTAAAGTTCAATTTTCTGCGCAGGTGAGAAGAACCACGCGCAAAACGTGGACCTTCCGATCAAAGAAGAAACGGCTGAGATTCGCGCGTGCCGATCACACCCGACCAACTTGCGTGGGTGCAGGTCTCTATTTTCACGCGGCTCGGTGCACGAGTAGGGCCCACTACCGCACAGGCCGGCATACAGGTGGGACCCACTTCTCTTACGCGTCCAGTTGCTGTCCCACACGTACGCGCGCCTCTGATCCCGTGCGCCGATCTCTGCGTGCAACCGGATTTTTAGCGAATCAAATGAAGCCACGTGTCTGCATGAATCCTTGCCGCTAATAAGAAGATGCCACGTGTCACACTATATTTTTAATCCAATCTTATTGTGACACGTGGTAGGTTACGATGAGCGCGAAAGCACCGAATCTCGCACGCTTTCCAGCCGTTGCCCTCACGCGTCGCGCGCCCTAATTCCGTACGACAATTTCTGCGTGCGCCCATTCCTTGCAACAAATGAGGTGCTGCCATGTGTCCCACTATTTATTTCAGCGAATCGGATCACGACACGTGGCAGAGTTTATTGAAAAGAAAAACAGAAACGCACGGTTCGCCACTTACGCGTTTTCATTCCAGTTTTCGATACAATTTTGTCCCCCACGCGTGCCGCGTGTATTAAATTTTAATTTTTTTGATGTATTTTTTTAGGTATAAATAGGAGATAAGATGATAGAGTTTAGAAGTTTTTTTGAGTTTGTAATTTTTGTAGTGTTTGTGTGTTGGCTGTGGAACTCACAGAAGCCATTTTTGGCTTTTGTTGTGTTCTGCGTGTGCCAAATATTTGTTCTAAGTGTTGTTTTAATTTTCCTTCTTCTTCATCTTATTTTTCTGAATCTGTTGTAATTTTTAATTTAATTTTATGAAGTAATTTAATTTTTCTAGGGTTGTATTTGATCTAAATTTATGATGCTTTTATTTTAATTATTTTTTATAGATTTATAAGACGTTCGATTTGTTCATTCTATTTTGTGCGTAATGCTTTTTGATTATTTACGAATCTTATCAAAACGATCCGTGGCACATGAATAAACTTGGAAGAGGCATTTTTGTGTATATTGCTCGTTAATAGAATGACATGTATGATGAAGGATAGGAATATACCCTAATTGTATGTGTGGCCATTTGAAAACTTAGAACGTAATGAATCTCGGTGAATTTAATTCTCATAGGGATATAGTGAATTAATTTAACGAGGTGTGTTTGTACGGAGTTCGGAAGAGATGTATGAATAAAATTAGAAGTTTTCGGTTGACAAATTAAATGTACTAAAAAATATAAATCAAAAGAAAATAAAATGATTTGAGTTGATTAATTTGGTGAAAAATTGCAATCCTAGATTTCTTTTATTTTGTTTTCAAACTCTTTTCTTAAATTTGTTACAATCAACGAGCGTTTTGAATAAAATCAGAGAGATATAATTTTAGTACTTAACAAACTATAGTAACAAATCTCCGTGGGAACGATAACTTACTTATCAAATTTATTACTTGCGACCGTGTATGCTTGCACGTTTTTTGTGTGTTGTAAAACACACAACAACAATAATGATAAGTTAGTCCAAAATAGTGATGGTGTTATTTATAGTTCTCTCTCTTCGTCCATGGACTTATGAACTATTGTTTTTTTTCCTTTCATTTGATTAAACCAACAAACATGGCCACATATTATAACCAAATGAAAGACCTTTTGATTTTAAGGAATACTTTTCAAGCGTGGAGGCACAATTTTAAGGAAAAATCTAGGGTATCCAATTTAACTCTAAAAGGAATAATGATATTTTATACGGAAGAACAATGTTTCAACTTGTTTTTGTTAAATGATTTGACTATTGCTAATTGACACTACATCAGACACATATTTGAGCATTATTATTGTATTGTAACAAAGAGATGACTAAAAGTAATATCTAAAATTTGTCATAATTTGAAACCATAATTTTGTTAAGGGCCTTAAATAAAATTTCAAAAACCTTATTCTCTTAATTATGGGTGTTGGTTTTACTTTAGGATTAGCAAAGAGTAGGTATCGGCAGTTTAAGAAGTGATATTTTATGCTCATTTTTAGATATCATTACATTTATACATATTTGTATTATTATAATGAGCTAAAATTATTTATTTGGTATTTGTTGAAAAAATATTGATCTTTTATATATTTTTTTAATTTTTATTTGCTAAGTGGATGTATTCAGAAAAGTATGTGGGTTTACTTAGGAAGACAATCAATGAAGCATTACATCAGATAGTGTCAAGTGTCACATATAGATTAACATTATCTCATTCACACCTTTAATATAGATCAACTTTCTCAATATAAATACAAAAAAATACACCATAAATTAGGGATAGTATGAGAATTGCAAACAATTATGAGAAAATTTTAAAAATATATAAATTATAGAAAAAAACTTAGAGGCAATAATTGAGAAGAAGATTAAAGAGGCAATCAAAGGAATTGAATAGCAGAATAAAAGATAAAAATCCTAAGATTTTTTCAACTTTCTGTTATTATTTTGATGAAGAGTATTCTTAATTTATTATTTTTGATAAGTAGCTAATTTTATAATTGATTGTGGGTGATTTCAAAGCCCTATACATAGATTGCAATATTTAATAATATCTGTAATATTGTATTCAACTATTCTTTTTTATTATATATTAATACATAATTTTAGTCTTTATGAATTTTTTATTATTATTTAAGTATATAATTCAATAATAAAAGTAATTTATCGTTAATCAATTTAGTTGATTTGATATGTAATCACCTAATCAATTTAAATAATTAGTGATAAATTTCTTGCAATGAAAATTAATAATAAATATAATTAAATCTAGCTTGTGTGTTTAACTTTAATCCAATTTTCTTCTTAAAATTGAATGATTTTGATAGATTAAATTTATAGAGCCTATTCTTTGTTGTCTATTAAAGTGAGTTTAAATTAAGAGCTTTTCTATAGAAAACCCAAATGCCAAAAACAAATTCTTGTAGAAAATGACAAATATGTTTTTCATGATTTTACTAAAGCCAAATGCGATGGAGTTGATGATAAGAACCCCACCAACAATTGTGATGAAAGTGATAACAAACAATGGATCAAAACCCCAAGATCATGAAGACAAGATTTATTGAGTCTTAACACCTCACCTAATAAGATGAAAATCAAGACTGCGAAGGATTGAAATGCCACACCAAGAAAACCTAAGGATTCTCTCAAGAATTTAGGGTGATAAGTTCAAGAGTTCTTTGAAGAACTATGAGGAACACAACATCTCACAAGTAGATAATTGACTTAATAATTCCAATCTCCTCTTTAAAATTCGTAACACTCCTCTTTATACTTGGAATAGCCCTTCAAGAATAGGCAAAGTCATAATTACAGCACAAAAATTAGACTAAACAAGTTATTAACCTTTTTTGTACTCTTAGTCTTTTAAATACAGCTAAAAAAGAGCTATTTATTGACTTTTAAACATAGTAATAAATGGCTATTTTGGACATCTTAAAACAGCCAATAAATATATAATGACTAGATTCAAAGTATTTTAATATGTCCAACCAAGACCAAGTATTTCTCCTATTTAATATTCTTAAAACTCTTCAAATTCACACCTTTTAATAGTCAAACATTGTTGGCTACGAATTTTCCTCCTAATAAGCTTCTTCAATTGCTTTGATGACATGTACTAGGCTTTGATTATTATTTGAGTACATCTTTGTCATTATAGAATCGGCCCAATTCTCATGTTTTTCAACGAATGCACTCATTCTTTTATTTTCCTCTCCTTGCTCATTTTTCACTCTTTTTTGCTCACTTTTCTATCATTTTTGCTCACTTTTCTCTCCTTTTTGATTTTCCTCTTGCTCACACTCATGGAACAAAATATCATTAATGAAAAGTATATTTTAGATAGCTTTTGTTTTTCTTTCTTGTGTTCTTGATTGAATTCTTGAATTTGACTTATCAAAGGGAGTGACCATCCTTTGTGGCATCTTAAGATTGGGGTTTTAAGGACTTTGTTTACTTATGGCTCTAATTTGATCATCTTCAACATGTTCTTAGCAATTCAATCGTTCCTATTCCTTGAGTTCATGGGTTCCTAAGATTGTTTTCCTAGAGGATCCGCATCATTTAGTATAAGCGTCTTGGTTGCTAAAAATAAGTTGTCTATCTTCATCTATTTTCGTTTTGAATTCTTGATTTTGAAAAAAAAAATCGTCTTGATTAGTCCTTTTTTGCTTTCTTGAGTCTAAAAAAAATAAAGAAAATTTCTTCCATTGATTTTTTTCTGCATTCTTGAGTCACAAATCACAAAAACAAAATTTGTCCTTTTGAGTCTTATGTTTTTTTTTTCAATTTCAATGTAATTATTTTCGTATTTGGATTTTGTTTCATAGATTTCTTGGAATTATTGGTATCGTATTCTTTATTTTCTGTGTTCAATATATATTTGTTCTTCATAAAAAAAATAAAATGGCCAGCATTTGACTCGGGTAACGAAACGACTATTATAATATATCAAATTGAAGCTCATTTCGATTTCTACAAGCATAATGGGTTTTTCCTTTGTTCATGCAATATTCGAGCCCAAATTCCACTATTTACACCACTAACTAAGGGGTTAAATATTTATCGTACCTTTTTGCATTTTTTCGGTTCTTGTTCATTTGGGTTGTGAATTTGTTATGGTGAATTTTCTATTCGTAGCAGCAGTAGCATCAATCAAAAACAGAAAAAAGGAGAACAAAGTAGTAGATTGTTCAAGAATTTAATTATTGTTTTCTTGGTGAGTTTTCTTGTTCTTGTTGAAATTGGTTTTCCATTTATTTTGTTCATACTACCCAAGACTAATTTAAACAAAAAATGAATCATAGTTGATCAAGAGTCTTTCTTTATACTTCTCTTTGATCAAGAGTCTTTCTTTAGAGTCCTCTTTGGTCAAGAGTCTTTCGTTATAGCCCTATTTGGTCAAGAGTCTTTCTTTTGAGTCCTCTTTGGTCAAGAGGCAGTTTTTAGCGTCCTCTTTGGACTTTCTTTTTGTCATACTTTTCCATTAAGTTTTTAGAATTCTGAATTTTGAGATTGTCACCAATAAAAAGGTTACTTCTTGTGATTAGTTTGATTATTTTATTTTGGTAAGAACACAAAGGTGGTTAGCATGAGCTTTGAGTGGTAAAAAGAGAGTGAAAATAGTGTAAAAAAAGAGAGTGATAACAATCTTATTTGAGAGAAAACAAGTAAGAGAGTGCATGAGTTATCTCAATTTATTTTACAGGTTGACAACATGAGTAAGGAAGGAGGAAAACCACAGGATGTTGACTTTAAATTCTTCATTAAATATGTTCATGACCAATTTAAGAGGATGAATGCAAGGTTAGATGATTTAGAATCCTTTTCTGGTTCTAAATTACATAAAAGTAGACATAGAATATATGGGTTGGACAAAGAAGAAACTGATTCCAATGTTAAGAACATAAAGGTGGATAGGGTGATCTTTGAGTGGTAAAAAAGGAGCAGAAATAGTGTAAAAAAGAGTGTGATAACAATCTTATTTGAGAGAAAACAAGTAAGAGAGGATATTAACAAACAAGTTTGGTTTTCTATTTTAATTTGAAAGTATGAAGATGGGGTTCTTTGTGATATGGCACCAATGCATGCTGCTCACATATTATTCGGTCGATAATGGTAGTTTGATAGAAGGGTATCGCATGATGGTTATAGAAATCGTTATTCTTTTGAAATGAACAATGAAAAGGTTGTATTAGCCCCTCTGAAATCTTTTCAAGCTTATGAAGATCAAAATTATGATAGCAGGAGAGTACAAGATGTGGGAAAAACAAATGTGTGAGCAAGAGGAAAATAAAAAGTGAGTGAGTGAGGTAGAGAGAAAAGTGAGAAAAATGGAGTGAAAAGTGAGAAAAATGGAAATAAAATTGAGCATAATGAAGGGAAAAGTGAGAAAAAAAAAGAGAAAAAAGTTAGCAAAGAAGAGATAAAAGTGAGAAAAAATGAGAGAAAAATAAAAGAATGAGTGAATTTACTGAAAAACATGAGATTAAGAGTGAAATGATGGAAATGATTTTTATCTTTCTACTTACGATCTCAACTCTTCTTTGCTTAGTGTTGTTATGTCTATATTTCAAGACTTTGAGTATCAGCTTCCTAAAGAGGTTTCCCATGAATTACCTCTTCTGAGAGAAATTGAGAATCAAATAGACTTCACACCTGATTCCGTTATAACAAATTGACTTGCTTATAAAGCTAAGATTCAAGGATGAATCTTTTCGAAGAGAAAGGGAATAATGGAGATTGAGGTCCTGATCAAGTTGATATTCCCAAGTGCTGATGAAGTTGATGTTTCCAAATATTCATAAGATCTTTTTCAAGGAATTGGCAATCCAATTACTAGGGATAGATTTGGAAGATCAAGCTAGGTGCAAGGGTCTTTAAAAAGCAATTTTTGTTTTAATTAATTATGGGTCTTTTACGTTTAGCAATTTTTATTTTAGTTAATTTTGGGCTTTTTATTTTAAGTCTTGTAGTCTTTTATTTTTTGAGGATGGATTAGGCCTAATCCACCACTAAACAATGCCCAAGTTATCCAATGTTTTTCTATTAGGGTTTTTTGCTTAGAAAAGAGTAACTGTGTAATTTGGAGGCAACGCCAAACATCATTAATGAAAATTATATTTCAGAAAGCTTTTGCTTTGCATTCTTGTGTTCTTAATTGAATGATTGAATTCGACTTATCAAAAGGAGTGATCATCCTTTGTGGCGTCTCAAGATTAGGGTTTTAAGGAGTTTGTTTCCTTAGGGTTCTAATCTGATTATCTTCAACATGTTCTTAGGAATTCAATCGTTCCTATTTCTTGAGTTCGTGGGTTCCTATGTTATTCACCTAGAGGGCCCACATCAATATTGAAAAAGTTTTGGATTTTTCTCAAATAGAAATTGTTTGTTGGAAATACAAAAGAGAACACCAAAAACTTTGTATCATGCAAAACTTCAAACATAAAATAGTTTTTTATCAAATTGTTTTTGTTATTTCAATACCATTAAATTTTATAAAATGTTACAAAAATACTATCGACGTCAATCATTTAATAGTTGCCAATGAAAAGTAACATGTACATGGATGGTATTATTGTTATATTTGTAAAATTTAATAGTGTGAAGTTAACAAAAAAAAATTTGATGATATTGATTTTAACAATTACAAAGTTTAATGGTATTAAAGTAACAAATCAAACACATTGATTGTGTGTGTGTGTGTAATGAAGTATTTATTTTTCTTTCTTGCATTGCACTTTTAATAACGTTATTAAGTTGATTGATATTATGCTTCCCTTATAAAAAAGAAAAAAAAATGAAGGTGCCTAATGTGGTTAGTCTTTTGGTGTGTCGCCCTCAGTCTCATATCGAAGTGACCAATTGGAGTTGCATGTGTGCCAAAAAAGTTGGTTCTGGTATGGACAATGTCCCATAATAGTTTTCAATTAAATGAAACATTTAATTACCGTCCTATATTGGAGTGTTAATATGTTTTGTTGGATTGGTTAATATTGTGTCTCTCTTTCTTAGTATGGAGAAAGTGAGAGTGTAGAATTATTGAATAGGAAGTGCACTTGAAAGGAATGGGATCTCATTAGCATACCATTTATAGATGCCATGAGAAGTATCCTTACTAACTAAGAGGATCCAATGGATTATGTTGATTCAATTTATAAGAGGTAAGATTTTGAAGATCAATATAGGTAATTTTAACAATATAGATTTTAATTAAATTTAAAGTTTTTTTATGTATTATGGTGAATACTAATCATTTGTACATAAATTTTATTGGTGTTTGTTTTCAAAGCCCTATTATAAATCGTATACCAAGCTGGTATTATTGGCCTCTCTTAACTAAAGCTAAAATATTGAATCCACCTTTGTACAAGAGATGAAGTGGTACACCCAAAAATGCAAGGAATGATCATTTTTTGAGAAGCTATTTAAGAAAAAAACTGCACCATCAAATATTTAAGTTGGTCCATTAGGAGAGCTTTCAAAGTTAAGGAAAGTGTCAAGGATGATGTGTGGGTATTGTAAAGTAGTTGGTCATAATCAAAGGAGGTGCAAGAAGAAGAAGACATAGAAATGGACAAGAAGAAACCAACATCAATATGGATTCAAAGGTACAAGAACAAACCAACATCCATATGGATTCAATGGGACAATTAGAAACCAACATAAATATGGATTTGCATGCTCAAATAGAGATAGAGGTACAAAACCAATATTTGTACAATCAATTTATGTCATATTTTGTTATTTTTATACATTTGGTTGATACTTGTACAAGCAATGTGTAATTTTTAATGCATTATTTGTAAGTTTAATTTTACAACTAATTTTTGAATTTTGTTTTGTTTTTTATACATTAGCTTGATTTTGTGTAACATATAAATAGGTTGCAATTGATGAGGTATCATTATACACTCAAAGCTTTATGAATATCCATATGGATCAAGCATGTAATTTTAATGCCTTGTTTGTAATTTTAATTTTACAACTATTTTATGTCATTTTTTGTAATTTTTTATGCATTAGTTTGATGTTGTACAACATATTAATAGGTTATAAAGGAGAACGTATCATTGGACACTCAAAATTCTATGAATATCCAATTTGATCAGGTGTGTCACTTTTAAGGAATCATTTGTAAGTTTAAATCAAATTATGTTTTAAGTTGATGTTAAAGTACCAATATGTTATTTAATTGTAGGAGGTTGAAGATAAAGTGTTGATTCTATCATCCATTGGTAGATGGAAGAAAAGTAAAGGAAGAAGGATTGTGCATGGTGTGAAGAGTTATCAGCCCCAAAAAGCAACAAATGACACAATAATATGTCATATGCAAATGGAATTTGGTATTGGATGCCAATTGGTGTATATTTTGTAACTAAAATAGGAATTACCAATTTTTGTGTAAAGGGCATGGAAGTGGACATGTGCAAAGGACATGTAATGACATGTTTGGCAATCAATATTAATGTCAATTTCTTACAATTATTTAGGTTTGGAATGTGTACACTTACACATGCTTTATGTTATTCAATTAGTGTTATAGTTCATATGTAATATCATTGAATAACACAAAAGAAAATAGTAAATCTAAAAATATGAACATTAACAAAACATGAATGATAATTTAATGATAGAGAATTGTCATTACAAAAAAGACGTTGTTTATCCTTCACTACATCATTTTACAAAATAGGGGATATTTTTCATCTTTATTACATCATCAGTTTACAAATATTTCACTACATATCAGTCCCTAGCCCTACATTATTTTCCCTAAATCACTACATACAGCATTACAATCAAACACAATGAAAAAAATCATAATCTTCAACTTCTTTCTCAATTGTGCAATCTTAAGGTTATGTGCATTGATTCTATTTAGAAGTCTTAAAATAAGTTCACCATGTCCATAATCAATAGGTGGATCAATCTATGAAAAATAGGAGCAACCATGATTTCAATCTTTGGAACTCCTAAATTTTTTATTGCAAAAACCCTACAAAATAGTTTATTATTGATAAACAAATATTGGTGATGACATAGAATATAAATACAAATTATGAAGCGTGAAATAAAGTGTGCTTTGTGTGCGTGAAGTGTGTGTGAATGTGGGAATGTTGGTGTGCATATGTGCATGTGTATATTTGTGTGTGTGACTTGTGTGTGAAGTGGGTGTGTGTGCACACTTGTATCACTACTACAAAAATCGGTTTTAAAGTCGGATTTTAACCGACTTTAAATGGAAAGACTTAAAATTTAAAGTCGGTTCAACCCGTGAATCAGCTTTAATTTTTTTTTACATATTTTACTCATTTTCTACTCTACTTAAGAACCTGTATTCAATGACACATAAATTTATATAACAATTTTGTGATTATTAACATTTTTTTAAAATAACTATACTACTTCAAATCATAGATATTTTAATGAGCATCATATTGTTGAATCATGTCTTTCCCATTTCATTTTAACATAAATAAATTAATTAATTACCAACCTTAAATCACAACCATAAATATATATATATATATATATATATATATATATATATATAAATTTATTTTATTACAAAATACTTATATAAAATCTACATAATAAAAATAATAACATACATAATACAAACATTTATACACATATTAAACAAAAAATAACGCAAAGTGAATAATAAGTGCGTAAGATTAATAAAAATACTTACAAGCGTAAATGAAGTGACAAAATGAAGAAAAGGGTGTTTTATAGGTGAGAAAATGGGTATAGAAAATAGGGGATCTGGAAGATAATTTGGAGAGGAAGAAAACCCACTAAACGATGCTACAATTAGTGGTCGTAGGTGGCCCAAAAATGAGAAAGAGTGGAGGAGGTGAAGCTCGGTTTTGGGTTTTTGGGTGTTGTTTACAATGCTGCATATTAAAATTTGTGTCTGATAGGGGAAGAAAGAAGAGAAAAGGAAAAATCTGTGTATAGCGTCAGTTGACGAGTTGAATCGACGCTACATGTGGAAGTAACATAAATTTTACTTGTCAACCGACTCTACACATATGGATAGAATCGGTTGACGCTACGTCCACATGTAGCATCGGTTCAACACGTCAACTAACTCTATGTGTAGCGTCAATTCTTCGCCGAACTGACTTTAAATTCATTATAAGTCGGTTTTCTCCAAAAATAGACTTTACATATCGACTTAAATGTTGTATTTTATAGTAATGTATATGCATTGGTTTACAGGGTGTGTATCTATGAAAGGTGTGCACTTATATGCAGGGTGTGTGTGTGTACAAGGTGTAGGTATGAAATGGGTATGTGTCTAGGGTGTACACTGATGTACTGATTGTGCACCAATGTGCAGGTGATGAGCGAAAACCGGCATCACCGATTCTTGCCAATACTTTGGTTTTAATATTTATAAAACTCTCGCAAGTGCACGAATCATTTCAAAGAAAATGATAAGTATACTCCTAAGGTCGATCTAAGGAAGGAATGTATGTGGTTTTTAATTTATTATTCAAACTTTTTAAAAATGAAATTAAATCCTAAACATCCTGTCACGATGGTTTGGTTTTTGTGTTTCTAATCTAATAACATAAAAATAAACATAGATACATATTCAATAAATATAATCTAATAACATAAAAATAAACATAGATACAAATTCAATAAATATTTATGCAAATTTTATCATTTATAATAGTGGAGTATTTATGGATATAATAACTAAATTAATTATGCTTGCTCATATTATCTAGGTTATTAAAGATATAAATTGATATTTTATTGATTCTCTCTTTTTTATATAAATACCACATTTGGTGGGGTTAGATATTCTTTGTTAACTAAACAAATCAATTAACACCTTTGGGTGGGGTTGATAACTAGTTTGGATAATTAAATTAATTCCTTTTTCTAAGATATTGAAAATGAACCATTTAAATGCCACCTTTGATGAGGTTAGACAGTTTAAACTTTATTCAAGGTGTCTAAATTAAACATAAGAATTTAATTATCCGAGTACTAACTTTCAAGTTTTAAAACCACTACTGAAAACATGTTGTCAATACATTTTCACATAATAATTCTTATAAAAACTTTTGAAATAGAGCTTCACTCTAACTACCGGGCGATTGTACCAACAAATAAAATAGCACTACTCTAAATTAGACCGGATAACTAAACCTTAAAATCTAATTTTCAGATTTAAGTTTGTAATGAAAAATAATATATTTCTCTCTAACATTCTTAATATAAAATCTTGAATAAAAATAAAATCAATTCATTTTAGAAATTTTCATGTATTTAATATTTCGCAAACATAACAACGTTATTATTATATCATGTTTATAAACAGCCAACAGAGTTAAATTTAATCATAGACAAATTAAATATAACATGTAATAATAAAGTATAAAAAAATAACTGTAAAGAAAATAAAATCCTTACAGAACTTCGACGTTATTCCCGTTGCTGGAAAACCTCCAAGCGGAATTTACACTCCCATTTATTGAATAAAAAAGCTAATAAATTACAAAAACATTACAAGTTCTTCTCAAAAAGAGAAGAACTCTAAAACTAAGAGAATTTAACTAAAAACTAAGAAAGAAACTATGAAAAGCTTAAAAACTAAGAAAGAAACTAAGAAAAGCTTAAAAACTAAGAAAGAAACTAAGAAAAGCTTAAAACTAAGAAATGAGAGAAATAAAGAGAATAGAAGAATGGTTTTGAGGTGTGTTTAGAAGTGAAGGGAAGGGGGGTATTTATAGGTGAGGATGGAGAGAAAAAGTGAGTGAAAAAAATGATAAAAAATGGCAAAAACGCGGAGTGCAATTGCTGAGGTCATTGATGATGTCAGCATGACGTCATGGTAAAACATATAAATATATATTTTTTTAATCAATTAATATGCATAAAATCATGGTAATTTTAGTGCTTTTTGAGCACTCATCAACAGGGTATGTTCACTGGTGTGTAGGGTGTGCACGGATGTGTAGGGTATGTCTATGAAGGGTGTCCACTGGTGTGTAGGGCTTTTGTGTGTGAAGGATGTGTTTGTGAAGGGGGTGTGTATGTAGGATGTACACTGGCGTGCATGGTGTGTGTGTGTGTGTAAAGGATGTGCACTGGTATACAAGGTGTATGTATGTAAAAGGGTGTGTGTATGAGGATATGAATTAAAGGTGTGCACTAATGTAGTATACAAATAGTTATTAGGCTATACTCATTCAACCCTAAACCAATAAATAACTACATTATAAAGTATTCGTATTATGAATAAATTAGATGAATTTCAAAGATCAAGAACCAATACACAAAACCTGCAAAAACAATATGGCTTTGAGCATAACGTAACATGTAGCTAATAAAGAGAAAAAAATATTCTAAAAAGGGTTCAAAAAGGCTTTCATAAAGACCCTTTTAGACAATTAATCAAAACTTTACCAATGAGAAACTATAAACTCTCCTCCTAGGATTTTTTTTATTCCACGATGTTGAACCTTTTGCCTCAATCCCACACAATAGTAGTAAAGGGTTTTTATCTAGTTTCCTTCCATTGTTACAAGAAAGGAATTGCTATGAGGTTCATGGGTATATGCAATTAGGGCTATGAGGTTCATGGGTATTTTCCATCAGGACTATAAGGTTTGTAGGTATACCAGTGGGGACAACAAGAGAAGGATGGCAATGTTGACTTAGTGAGGTGGCAAGGTGATGAGGTGGCAAGATGGTGAGGTGGCATTGGACTTACGACTCGATCATGAAGCTTATCGGGCAATTCGGTTTGTGGCCTATGGGAATGGATTGGTCCTCATTTGGTTTTTGGGTAGGGAGGGATACATATATAAATGTGTTGGGGGTATTTTCATCATTTTGCATATTGAATAGTGAAATTATTGGGATACTTCTAATATTTTTTTGTAAAATAAATCCAACATTACTAAATGTCTCTTTTTAGTACCATTTTTTAAAACAAAAAAGATTATATGTCACATTCTCAAACTTAAGGGACTATATGACACCTTTTGCGTAAATAAATTGACCGTCCAACCAGTTATAAAATTTCTTATATTACAACTTATGTTTTTTTTGTTTAAACTATATGTATAAATTGTATTATGAGTATTTAATTGTTCAAAAAGAAGAAAAAATAAAATATTACCAAAAACTTTAAACCATTAATAAATAAAAATAACTAATAACCTAAATAATAATGTTGGAAAATAAAGATGTTTGTTAAAGAATTAGCTACTAAATTCAATAATATATATGTCTATTTTACAAATTTTTGTGTTTTAAATTTTACAATTAAAAAGTATATTTTGACAACAAAATCAACATTAGTATTTTATAATGTGATTGAACTATGTACTTGATCGATCGAGCAGCCACGACTTTAATTTTAAAACCTATTTATAATACGAATTTGATTGAATTTTAATATATTGTCCTTATTCCTTAAAACTCAAAACTCATTCAATTGATTTTATGGAAAGATGATAATTTTACTTTGACATAAAGTACTTCAAAATATTCTATAAATATAAACCTAAGCACACAATTGAAACTAAGCACACAAGAGCTTAATTGTGCTTATTCTCTTGATCTTTTATTCTCACTCTTGTTTTGCTAAAATTTAATAAGTAGGTTTTTTCATTAAGTTAATTAATCAAACATTTGTGGTTATGCTTGATGGATTAATAAATCTACAATAATAATTATATTAATTTTCATTTAATTAATGGCTTTTAGAGTTGCTTGTTCTTTTTAGATTTATCTAACATATTGTTTCAATCAACTAGTTAGGGTTGTTCATTATTAAATATGCTCTATAATACAATTGTACTTGTATTTATGTGCTATCATTTTAGGTGATAGCGGTACATGTTTGATTAACTGATGGGACTCTAGTTTGTCGGAATGTTGGTCCAGATCTGAATGTCTTTTTTAGGGACTATGATGAAAGCAACGAATTATGAGTAGGTTACTTTGGGGTATTACCTGAGTTTCTAAATACTTATTTTTCATAGTTGACAGTTAGGTAGTCCGATGGATCGATGGTTTTCCTCTTAGGTCATTGGTGTGACCTAGGTTGATTCTACCTAAAATTCTTGTGTATTGATCTTTATTTTTTGCATTACTTTAATTACTCGTGATTGTATGTCTAGCCGTTGTAAGTTTTTTTCCTTAACTAAATAAATGAATTTTCAAGAAAAGGTTCTATAGAAGGGAATCACAAGATGCATATCCAAACATTCGAATAGAAACACCTTCTAAAAATTCAAATAATTGTAGGAGACTACACGATCTAAGAGTAACATTGGGCGATTCAGACAAGGAATCACATGACAAATCAAAATGCTGCAACTAAAAATGTAACTTTAGGCACCACTCAAGGAATGGATGCAGTATGCTTGCATACTAACAACAAACCTAGTTTAGAGGAACTAAGTCTTAACCATAACCCATAAGAGAATGAAGTTCAAAATGAGGACAAGATGATCTTGATTATAGAAAATATCACAACAACAATTGTGCCCATCACGGTTATAAATGTAGATGTTGCTACTTGTCTCCCTCATGTAAATTTTAATGATAACATTTTTGTTCATGGTACGGGTTTATAAGCTGTAAACGTAAGAAATGACAACTCACAACCATTAATCAACTCAAACTCTTGGATTAGGGACTTAACAAATCAGTTTCAAACACTCAAGGAGAGGTGAACTTATCTTCAATTCCTAATGTCCTAGAACAATTCCAAACTCCTTCCACACCAATTATGAATCCACAAAGACCATCACAATACTTGTCTAAACTACAAGAAGCCATTTCACCACCCCCGCTATCTAACCTTCAAATCTAAACCAAGCTGTGAACTCAACCTTTATCTCTAAAGAATTAATAAGACTAGAAGCATTCAAAAAGCTAAGATAGGAATTAAAATTCCACCAAAGAAGTTGCAAAGAACTCAAATTCTGATGAGAAAGGAAAGAACATGAAAACGTCTAAGAACAACAACTTTAAAGTTAGGAAGAAGGAAGTAGTTGGTCATCTTTCAGTTTCACACTCAACCTTTGTTTTTGATCCAAGTATTTTGCAAATCTCAAGTGCACATTATCATAAGGAGCGTTTAAAGTTATTGATGCAAAAAGGCTTCATTCAAAGAAATGAAAATCTTTTTTAACTTTCCAATGTCACAAGGGGACACTCCAAACATTCAATGGAACAAATTATTATATGGGAAAAATAATACAGAAGCAGTCACTTAAAAACACAATTCTTGCAAGTACTAAAGAAAAAAATGGTTGAAGGTGGGGAGGCAGCATTTAACGTGCCCGCCAAAAAGCAATGATTATACTAGCTTGGAATACTCGAGGCTTGGTCAAGAATAAGGCACAAAGAAGTTTGAGAAACATTATAAACTACACTAATATTGACTATGTTTGGCATATGGAACAAAAAACTTTGAGTGAGTTTTTACATGGGTTACCTAGCAAATTAAGATATAGATATGCTGTTATAAATCCATCTCTTATCCTTGTTGGAGGTTTTTTGTTACTTTTCAAAGATGGATTGAAATTTAATATAGTAGAATATGCAGATAGACTATATGCTTTAGAATTGCATCGATTGCATCAATTGGGATGTAGTTTACCTAAATGGTTATTATGTTTGGAAAATGCTACTCCATATCATAATAAAAAGGTAGACTTTTGGACTTATATGGCTGGTGTATTATCTTCTTATTGTGGGGAATGGGTTGCCATTAGGGTCTTTAAAGAAATTAATTAATCAATCTCAAAAACAAGGAGGAAAAAATTTCTTAATGCATCATAGCTATCTAAAAGAATTTATATATGGGTCAGAAATACTCTTGGAGTAAAAGAAAAAACTTGTTAATTATCCAAATGCATGTCATAAATAAACCTTACATAGTCTTTGACCATGGAGCCATCATTGTAATCTTCATAACAAATAATATCTCCATGTCCTTTTGGATTTTTAGAAGCTTGGTGTAGGGATGATACATGTAAAAAAAAGTGATACAATAAGTTTGGGACAATTACGTTATTGGGAATTCTTCAGTAAAACTATGCAAAACAAATTGACAACACTTTTAAACATCTGAAGAAATGTAATAAACGTCACTTTGGTTATTTTAAGGAACAAATAAAAAAAGTGGAGAATAAAATTTCTTGGATCCAACAGAAATAATATTTTCTATATAGAAGAAACCCGGGAAACTTACGTAATTATAGAAATGAACTTAAAGAACAATTGTACAGACAATAATTAATCTAGAGATAGAAATCAAGAGAAATTTGGATAAAAAACAAGGTGATTATGATTCAAATTTTTGTTCCATCTTTCTATTTTGTTCAGAAGATAAAGATAGAATTCCATTTTAGATATCAAAGATAATAATGGACACTAGCTTCAGGATAAGAAACATATAGGGGATCACATTGGTAAATTATTTTAATCAATTATTTCATGCAACATAACCAAGAACCTTAAATCAGGAAACAAATATGGAGCTATGTAAAATCCAAAATTTTAATGAAATAAAAACTACACTCTAGAGCATTCATAATCTCAAGGCACCTGGACCGGATGGTATGTCTGTTGTCTTTTATAAAAAAACATTGGGATATTGTCAACGATAGCATTATACAATAAATTCAAGAATATTTCAGGACATGTAAGCTTTATCCAAAGATAAATGAAACCATGGTTATCTTATTAAGGAAAAAGAATTGACCAATTAATAGCTAACATTACAGACCCATTAGCCTCTCTAATATTTCTTACAAAATTATATCCAAGATACTTGTTATAGATTAAGACCTCTTATGCAGTCATTGATCTCTCCTTATCAATCAACATTTGTTTCAAATAGATAGATCTCAAAGATTACAATAATAGCACAAGAGATTGTTCATAGAATGAAAAAGAGAGAGGAAAAGTAGCACTAATGTGTATCAAGATAGATATGCATAAAGCATATGATAAAATGGAATGGAAATTTGTGGTACAAAAAATGAAAAGAATAGGATTCTCTAGTAAACTATTCAATCTTATTCATCAATATTTATCAACTATCTCTTATTCCATTTTACTTAAAAGTTCTCAGTATGGCTATATTAAACCTACAATAGCTTTAAGACAAATGGATCCTTTCTTACCATACTTATTCATTTTACTTGTTGAGGCCCTTTTGAGATTGATTTTTAAGTAGAAACATCTCATGTTTTACATGGTATTAAAGTTTCAAGAAATGTAACAGCCATAAGTTACCTCTTTTATGTTGATGATATAAATACTCTTCTTCCATGTATGAAATGAAACATAAGCTAATACTATACTGCAAAATCATGTATCAGTATGGATTAATGTTTGGACAAAATCCTAACCTAAGTAAATCTAGGTTATTATTTTCAAGAAATGCTACTTAAATCCTCAAGAATGATTTGCCTCAACTATTAAATATTACTATAACTCCATGAAATATTACTTACTCTAGAACTGCACTTTCATCTAGAAAAATAAAAACAAAGGAATTAAAAAAGATACTAGACAGTATAGCAACAAAAACAGAGGGATGGAAAGAATTTTTTTTATAAAATTTAGGAAAAGCAACATTCATGAGGTCAGTATTTCAATCTACTACAATTTACATTATGAGTACTTTTAAGTTACAAGATTCTATCTATGACAAAGTTGATTCCTTAATAAAGAAGTTATGAGGGAATGCTGATTAAAAAAACTTATTATTGTGCTTTCAAGAAATAGAATAAATTCTACCTATATAAAGAACAAGGAGGATTAGGGTTCAAAAGCTTTAAAGAACAAATTTTGGCCTTATTATCCAAACTAGGATGGAACCACTGCAAATGATGATAAGTTATAAAGCAAGGTTCTCAATAGTAAGTACTACCAACAAACTCCTTTCTTGCAAGTTAATTTCATAATGATTCCTTTATATGCAAAGGAATTTTTTTGTAGAAGAGTTCTTATAAATAAAGGATTATATTTTTCAATTGGTAGTGGTATAAATGTCAACTTTCATCAACTATGGATCAAATACATAAGAATCATACTTCTCTACCTAGAAAATATGCATGGTATTTAATCAAGACAAGCAATTAAATAAGTCTCCCAAATCTATTTAATTACGTCTATAGATAAATTGTTGGTCACACAATCAATAGCACAAAAATTAGATTAAATAATATAATTAAATTATAATTATAATTAGGGTAAAATATTAGTTCATCACATGGTGAAAATTGGGTTCATAAGATCCCTAGATTAATAAATTAACTACACTTATCTTCTATAAAACTCATATTTTTCATTAAAAAAGACATATAAATTGATAAAGAAAAATAATCAATCTCTTGATTTGTAATAATAATATCCTTTTGAATCTCTACCAAAATTGTATCTCCTTTTGATTTTTTTTGTATTTTTCTCTTCTTAGTTCCAAGAACTGATCAAAATTATGCTAATGATGGCTCTCTGTTAGGGTTTATGGCGTGATTAGGAGGTTAAATATAGCTCAAGTGAAATTTGAACCATCAGATTAACTTCAAATCAAGGGCTGAGATCAAAACAAGTAGAATAAACAATGCCAGCAAATCAAAATAAGACATGTGGAATGAGGGAATTAGTGGGAGTATCAGAGAGCGACACGTGGTAGAGGAGACCAATTTAGGTCAATGATTATTGAGTCAATTCCAGTTGGCACAACATGATTTATGGAAACAGATGGTGTGGCACGCTATTGGAACTGTTGGACAAATTAGGCTATGATGTGTAGTAAGCACATTGATCAAACAGAATGAATTTGAGATGAATATTGTGTTGACACATGTCGATACGTTGTGGCCTCTCATACGCCATGATCGATGATTGGTTGTCTCTGCTATCCTGAATTTTGTGTGCCTTTCCCAGTCAAGTCCTTTGCTTGCATGGCACCATGTGGCATCTCCTGATTGGTCCTTCATTAAAAATTCTATAAAATCCCAAAAAATTCCATAAATTATATTTTTCCCCTTTTCACTAAAAATATTATTTATTGAATAAAGAAACAAATATTAAGTAAAAACAATTACGTGAATGACTCTACTTTTATAGAGTCATCATTGTCTCAACAAGCTATGCTAGATAAATGTACAAATGATAATAACAATCTATACAACATATGTCCTTTGGATAAGTCACACAAACTTATTTTAAATCCAAACATGTACAAAATTGTCATGCTTTTGATCTGATATATATGAATGTGTGGACTTCTCTTGTTCTTTCTACAATTGGGACCAAACATTTCCTACTTATAATGGATGACTTTAGTCATTTTCTATGGATCTATTTTCTTCCTATTAAGAGTCATGTGGAGCACAATTTTATGTTGTTCATGACAATGGTTGAAAGAAAATTCCCAGTTGCTATCAAAGAGGTCCAAACATATAGGGGAGAGGCATTATTATTTCTTACTCATAAGTTACAATCTAAGGAACTTTTGCATCATATGATATGTTCCTATATATCTTAACAAAATGGTATGGTGGTGTCTTAACATATGAGGGTGGTAGAAAAGGGGTTGACCTTACTGTTACAAGCCTCATTGTATACATCAATATGGATTCATGCTTTTAAGATAGTTGTTTTTACAATTAATGGACTACCTTCCAAATTTTTAAAATTTTCAATCTCCTTACCAGCTACTCTATGACAAGACACCAAATTTGTTCAATGTGTCTGTCTTGGCTATGCATCACAAAAATGTAATTATCTCTACCTTGATCCTATTACTAACATGTATATTTCCAAGCATGTCATTGGAGTTTCCTTATTCAACTGTGGTAAAAGTAACTGAAAATGTCTTATAAACTGATGTTTTGTTGCTAGACAATTTTCTTTTTCCTCTATTTGTCTCTTTACTTGTACTTATGCCAACACTGCCTTCCTTTAGTACATTATCGACAGATAATGTTAATTCATCTTACCATCGTACATCTGTAATACAACTTATTATCTCACCTACTTTTCGAAATTCAAACTTGTTTTCCACATCTACACACTATTGTGAAACCTATTTTCCAAATCAACAACCTCTTCATTTTGGTTTACCTTCATTACCTTAGGTACCCTCTTCTATTCCATTCCAGATGAAGCTTCTTATCTACCTTTTAATAACTATCATATGACTATTAGATCTAAGGTTGGCATTGTTTAAAAGAAAAAAATTATCTTTTAATGTTACCAATCTTTCTAAACCTTCTTATTTTAAAGAAGCTTGAGGTATTCTTGAATGGGATAATTCCATGAAAGTTGAATTGGAGGTTTTAGTGAGAAACAACACATGGACTTTAGTTCCTAAGCCTATTGACTGCATACCTATCACTACTAAATGGCACTATAAAGTGAAGTTGAAGAGTGATCCTTCCTTTTACAAGTACAAGTCCAGAGTAGTTACACGAGGCTATAAAACAAATATGGAATTGATTACAAATAGACATTCTTTCTTGTTGTTAAATCTCAAATAGTTGGTTTAGTTCTCACTTTTGCAATGAATTCATATTGGGCACTAAAGCAACTTGATGTTAACAATGCTTTCCTCAATGGAGTATTGTAAGAGGATATTTACAAGTATCAAGTTCAAGATTTTAAAGATAAAAAGACACTTGATCATATGTACAAACTAAATAAAGCCATTTATGGTCTTCAACAAGCCCCTTGGGCTTGGTTTCACAAATCGTCTTCTTCTTTTTTAGACCTTGGTTTCTTAACTCTAAAATTGATACATCAATGTTTATACACCAGGAGGAACACAAAGTGACTATTTTATTAGTCTATAGGGATGCAACATTCTTACAAGTAGTGGCACTGACTATTTAGGCACTCGTACATTCATGCTCAATAACTGTTTCCCCCTCAAAAATTTATGAAATCCTCACTTCTTTGGAAACTTGTTTGTTACTAATATTTCCAATGAAATGAATGGATGGAAATTGAAATTACTTGATAGATTGGTTACACCATTATCTATCCATTATATTAATAGACTTAGGAGCCCAAATATTAATTTATTAGAAAAATTGATTTGATTTCGAAATAAGTTGGGGTAATTTCTCAATTAAAATTGCTTACAAACTAGTACTTAACACACATTTAACTAAGGCACATCAACATCTTTGGGTCATTCCTTGGAAATACAAGTTACATGAAATATTTAAAGTGTTTTTATAGAGAAGCATGAATAACACTTTAGTTTTTAGACATAATGTTAAAAGATACAGAAGGGATTTGGATTATAGATGTCATTTATGTATGTAGAACCTGAAACTTCCTAAAATTTGTTTCAAAGATGTAAATTACTACTTGGGATATAGAACAATTGGTGACATGAATTCTTCTTAATAAATTCATCAATTTGGAATATTGGGAGTACATGTCAATTATACTGAATCCTCCAGATGGTCTCATAAGGAACAAAAATGATAAAAAGGAATTCACCTTAGTAGTAACCCTCACCATGATAGTAATATGGAACATCAAAAACAACCTCATTTTCAATAATATTCAACCTAAATTTAAGGAAATCAGAAGGAGATTATTGAGAGGAATGAAAATGAATAATGTGTTATAAAGGAAACTCAACTTGCAAGATAATTTTTAAAGAAATGGTAGAATTCATTATATGGTTGGATCAAGTTCAATTTTGATGTAGCAATACAAAAAATATATGCTCATTAGTAGTAATAGAAAAATATTTTTTGTGTAATGTACTTGAAATTTAATGTAAATTATTAAACACTACATATACATAATACGAGGAAGTTAAAGCCTCGACAATGACTACAAGTTCGATATTAGAAAAAAAACACTTCTTGGAATTATGGTAGGGTTGATTGTATGAATGTGATTAAATGTATCAGCAAGTTAGACAATTAGGCTTTATGGACTTCAACTTCATACTTGGATGAAGTTTTCCCATTATTATCAACACTTGTAGATTTTTTTCAATTCATCGATTCCAATGGAAGGAAACTCCATAGCTCATGAAATTGGACAATGATCTCTACATAATCTTAATGATGGGTCTTTTTAAGTCACTAATTTCTCCATAATATCTATAATTTGATTGATGTAGAGGCATATAACTACAACAAGTTTACTAGTAATATTATATCTGAAAGTTTGTTTAGTTATGGATCTAAATATTTAGTGAGTAAAATTATGGTAACTTAAAATTTCATAACCAACCAAACAACCAATCACATGTACATAAAGTAATGTGGAAATTAAAATATCAACACACAAGATTTTTAGATGGAAACAACCTAAGCCACACAAATGACTTAAGAGGAAAACCACCGATCCATCAAACCATCTAACTATCCACTATGAAAAATAAGTATCCAGTTATAAGTCTAGGATTCACACTACCTACCTAGATAATGCCCCTAAGTAATTAACCTACTTATAAGCCATTGCTTTCATCATAGTCTCTACAAGATAGACATTTGGATCTAAACCAATATTCCAAGAAACTTGAGTCCCATGATTTAATCGAACCCACACCAATGTCACCTAAAAAGTTAACACAAAATACAAGTGCAAGTGTGTGTTCTAGATAAGATTCAATAATGACCAAACCTAACTAGTTGATTTAAATAATATATCATATAAATTGAAAATGACTAGCAACACTAGAAAAATCACTTCAAAGCATAATAACTCAATCATTATTGTTGGCATGTTAATCCATAAAAAAATACAAATATTTGATAAATTAACATAATGAAAAAACCTACTTTAAAACTTTTAGTAAAACAAAAGAGAATAAAATATTAAGAGAATAAGCACAATTAAGCTCTTATGTTGTTGGTTTAATTGTGTGCTTAGGTTTGTATTAATAGAATATTTTGAAGTACATGAGTTTAAAATATAATTACTATATTGTCTATAAAATCAGTTAAAACACTTTTAAGAGATAAGGACAATATAGTAAAAGGCCAATCCAAATCGTAATAGACATAAAATTTAAAATTAGATAACTGGGTACTCAATTGATTGAGTACATTAGTCCATTGATAGAATGTAGTCTCGATTGATCCAATCAACATTTAATTAATTATTCAATTAGTAGATTGATCCAGTAATTTAACTGGATCAATCTAGTTCTCAATCAATCAAGTAAATCCATCGATCGATCTAGTCATGTGCTAAAATTAATTCAATCATGTTATATTGCTAGATTAATCGAGTGGCCTAATTTCACATTATCCCTATTATGTCTAATATGCAATCTAACGTGCCTAAGAATAGAAAAATACCCGATACGTGACCATTGAGGCTCGGTAGTTTCTTTGTCTTGAAAAAATTCTTCTAAGACACACCTATAAACTAAAATTACAATTATATATTTTGTTTCACAAATATTACCAACACTAACATAAACCTAATAGTCTTTCCCTTTAGCATATTCATGTGACAAAACTTTTTTCTCATCACATAACACTCATAGGAAAATTAAATTTTTACATAGTGGTAATATCTTATGATGTGGTGGAACTATCTTCGCTTTATTCTCGAAAGCTCACGTGTACACTAAAAAAACAAAAAAAAAACTTGTCTGGAAAGACTAGTTGTTTATTAATTTAGTGTAATATGACTTACCCTATATGTGATATTTAAAAAAAAATTCAAAGTGGAAGTTTCCCTTTTTCTAAATTATCATGTTTTCAATTTTAAGCCAAATTTCTAAATTTTATTTACTATGATGTGGTGGAACTATCTTCGCTTGATTCTCAAAAGCTCATGTGTACACTTAAAAAAAAACAACCAAGAAACTTGTTTGGAAAGACTAGTTGTTTATTAATTCAGTGTAATATGACTCACCCTATATGTGATATTTAAAAAAAACAATTTCAAAGTTGAAGTTTCCCTTTTACAAAATTATCATGTTTTCAATTTTTAGCCAAATTTCTAAATTTTATTCCCCCCTTTTTGTCATATGAATAGACCAAAATAAAATGTTGTAAAAACATTCAAATGCAGTAAGAAAAAGAGAAAGTATAACCATCCAGATGTATTCAAATCAGTGAATTCATAAATAATAGTCAAGTACATCACAATAAAAAAATCATTAAATCGACATGAAAAATATTAAACACATTAATCATGAAATCATAAAAGGAAAAAACTACAAAAACAAAGTAACAAAAATAAATCACTATCTTGTCGGAGGAAGCCTGAGGTATGTATAGATGGCACCCATCTAGGAAAATATTTCTTCTTGTGATTGAAATAATGTGTATCATTCTTTGATCCATTTCACCCACCTTCTACTCCAAGTTCCCCAATCTTGTACTTACATCATTTTCAAATATTTCCTAACGAGAAGATTCAGGACCAAAAAAATTCTCTATATCCTCATCCCTGAAGAAATCATTTGTAGCTCATTCATCATAAGTACTAGCTTTGGCGGCTTCTTCTCCATTGGTATCAACACTAATGAACCTCTGTCTCTTTGTAGTCTGAGTAGATAATCTAGAGATTATTGACTTTCCAAAATCACTCGTTAACCAAATAGTGTCAAAATCACTTGTTTGGTGTACACCAATAGCCAAAATCATTTGGGCGAAAAGGCATCCATAGAGAAGTCTAATCCTTAGGTTTGTAATATGAGATCGATTGATAATCTCATCCTAAATTATTGAACCTACATCAAAAGAAATCCCTTTTTCAATGTAGTACACAATTTTTCCAAGTAGGAGACCAATCTTAGTAGTGTGTTTGGAAGGTAGAAGGTTGTCACAAATGATTTTGTTCAATGCCCGATAAAGAGTGTGAAATCACTAGGGATAAATAGTTGCTTTGTACTAAATCTGACATTTGGTGAACCAGATAGTTCGGTAAGAAGATTTTTAACAAAAATAATAAATTGGTCTAACTTAAATTCTAGGTCATCTATATTTGTGATAAATAAACAATTATTAATTATCTAAGCTGAGATATCAATTGTTTTATTCCTAACAAAAATGTTGTAACTCATTAGCCTAGGTTTACAGATGTTGGAGTCAATGTTGGCATATAATTCTCGTACTAGGCCAAGTAACACATTTTAACAGGGGCGAACATGGATGCCTAACCTAGAGCCCTAATGGCTTGGGTTATACCAACTTCATGGAACTCACTCCATGTAATCCGACATTCATATAAAATATGATGTCGAGAGAAGGAAGTATTATGCCTTGATTTAGATTCCTCATCCCACCATTGGGTTGAGAAAGGAGGAGAACCACCTAGAGGTAGTTTACATCACCTTATAGGCATTGCAGAAATGGAGTAGAAACCCAAGATGATAGAAAAACCCATCTTACCAAAATTGACCAAACAAATGAAATTTCCCAAAATATTTGTAGAAAAAGGATCAATGAAAAAATGTCGAAAGAAATTTGGTGGGAAAATTTGAGAAATTGGGAATTAGGGTTTTTACAATTTTTGCACAAATCATACATTTTTTTGAATGATTGATGCTAGAGAAGTGTGTAGCTATCAATTCTAAGTGATTTTGGGACAAAAATGAGTGATTTTGATGAGAGTTTGGATGAAAATAAAAAATTTCCCATATGGGGGAAGGGGTTAGGGTTGTGTGGAGGAGTAGAGGAAAAAGAAGAACTATATTTGAAGTGAGCATGATCGATCAATCGAGAATAGTTTTGATCAATCAATGTTCAAGGCTTGATCAATATAGTTCATACTCGATCCTAAATCAATCGACCTTCAAAAATCCTAAAATTTCCAAAAACTCCCACTTAGTCCTACAATTACTTGAAAATCCCAAATAAACACACAAAATTAATTTTTTTTGTATATATATATTTGAATAAAGACAGTAGGTTTATTCAACTATGAATATTAATCAAATAATCAATTCTAAAATATGAAATAAATATTGTGCTTTAATAAAATTAGATTATTCATAGCATGCATAAGTATTCCTATAAAGTACATACATATTTTTCATCAGATATAGGGATATATTGACAATTTGTCAAACTACAATAAATGTTGAATTGCAATAGTATGTTAATTTCTTCATTTATGATTACTTATGAAAAATTTAAAGTAAAGAGTATAACAAATCATGCAAAACATTTAGTTTAAATCAAACTTGTACATAACAAAATATTTCGTTACTAAGAGAGAGCTTTATTTTTTTTTTGGTATTCCCTCTCAACAATATTTATCACATTTATTTTCCTTTATTCATTTTGAATGAGGGAAATGATTATATAAGTTTCTCTTTGCATAATTATTTATGGCTCTTTCTTTTTGTACATCAATTATATATAATTTATTTATTTCCTTTATCACTTTAATTTTTAAGGAAATATGCACATGCTAATAAACCTAGTATGATGACTTTCACATTGGTTGTAAGATAGCTTTCTTCCCTCACTGCAGTAACTTTCACACATCACAGTACATAACCTTCTCAAAACTAGATATCTCTATATATAGTAGCATTTCATATAGTGAATAATAGAGTTTAGCCATAGTTTTTATAGTTAAGGTTATCTCAAATCCTAAAATCTCATATAATTAATTATAAATTTCATACTTGATATACTTATGTATTCAGTGAGTGTTTGAGTGAGTTCTTTTTAACATCGAACACTATATATAACAAAAAGCATATATGCACATAACAATATCCTCAATAACATAATGAATAATTAATCAAAATAAATCTGATTTTATAAAATATTTATTATTTTGTTCCAAAATAGTATTTGAGTGTACTTCGTTATTAGAACAAGTTAGCTAACCTTTATTTTTTTGGAATTTTAATGACAAAATTTAAATAACCTAAAATAACTAAATTCAAAATACAAAATATTATTTTAACAAATCAAACTAAAAGACTCACCTAAGATCAAAAAAGCATAGAATTATGATTCCTAGGTGAAATAGAGAGGGTCACATGACTTGAAAACATATTATCTTTCCTACCCCAATTTGTCTTAAATTTTGGTTTCTCTATATTTTTGGGTTTGGAATTAATAGAATTAGTTGCTTTGACTTTTACTTAGTTTTATTCTTATTTTTGCTTTTTATTAATATTACTTTTCATCATTGGTAGAGATGCCTCATACATGTATGAATGATGAAAATTATTTCCTTAATATCTACCATGAAAGGCATTGTTATATCATATAATCTAGCATAGAATTAAGAAAAAGTCTCATCTTCTTTCATCCTAATGATCTTAAATTGGGTACTAAGCATCCAAAGTTTTGTTCGTTTAACTTGTGAGGTACCCTCATGGGAAACCTCCCAAATATCCCAAGTATACTTAGCAATTTCAACATAAAAAATACGATGCAACTCATTAGCAACCAAATCACTAAAAATAGCATTAATATCTTTTTGATTCCAATTACTATCAATTTTATCTTCAGTGGTCTAGTCTTTCATAGCTTTAGGAGTAATAATACTCTCTTTGGTAATAGTAGGTGGTTCCTAACTTCTTTCATCTATAGACCATAGAAAGGCTTTTATACGAACCATCCAATATGGGTAATTAGACCTATCCAAGTAAGGTGCCCGGGTTGTAGACAAACCCTCTCTCAAGTAATCCATAACAAGATCCTTGGCACTCTAAGTGTACCTAGTGACCATTCTGATGCCAAATGAAAATTCGTTTAGTTATGGATCTAAATATTGAGTCAGGGAAAGTATGGTAAATTAAAATTTCATAAAGGGTCAAACAATCAATTACATGTATATAAAGTAATACGAAAATAAAAATACCAACACATGAAATTTTTAGATGGAAACAACCTACGCCATATCAATGACCTAAGAGGAAAACCACCGGTCCATGGTATCACCTAACTATCCACTATGAAAAATAAGTATCTAGTTACAAGGATAGCACTCAAACTACCCATCCAGATAATGCCCCTAATTAACCACATTACAAGCCACTACTTTCATCATAGTCTTTACAAGATAGGCATTCAAATTTGTACCAACATTTCGAAAAACTCAGTCCCACAAGTTAATCAAACCTACACCATTGTCACTTGAAAAATTAGTACATAAACACAAGTGCAAGTACGTGTCCTAGAGTAGATTCAATAATAAACAACCCTAACTAATTGATTTGAACAATATATCAAATAAATAGAAAATAACTAATAACTCTAAAATAATCAGTTAAAAGCATAATAACACATTGAAAGGAAGAATGAGCAATAGGCTAAGCAAGCCAATAAGAGGCATTTGAAGGTTTTTTTCCAACCTGGAAATTGGGTTTGGGTGCACATGCATAAGGAGAGGTTTCCTACACAATGAAAATCAAAGTTACAACCTTGAGGAGATAGACCTTTCCAAGTCTTGACTTGCATTAGTAGAGAGAGACATGGATTGTAGACATATAAAGCTTGGTTCAACTTGAATCAATATGTTAATTTTCTTGGTTTGCATTAGCATATTGATGAACGAAAACCGGCATCGCCGATCTTCGCAAATACTTTGGTTTTAATATTTATAAAACTCTCGCAAGTGCACGAATCATTTCGTAGAAAAGGATAAGTATACTCCCAAGGTCGATCTAAGGAAGGAATGTGTGTGGTTTTTAATTTATTATTCAAACTTTTAAAAACGAAATTAAATTCTAAACATCCTGTCACGATATTTTGGGGTTTTGTGTTTTTAATCTAATTACATAAAATTAAACATAGATTCAATAAACATTTATGCAAATTTTATTATTTATAATGGCGGAGTATTTATGGATATAATAACTAAGTTAATTATGCTTGCTCATATTATCTAGGTTATTAAGGATATGAATTGATATTTATTGATTCTCCCTTTTTTGTATGAATACCACCTTTGGTGGGGTTAGATATTCTTTGTTAACTAAACAAATCAATTAACACCTATGGGTGGGGTTGATAACTAATTTGCTTAATTAAATTAATTCCTTTTTCTAAGAGATTGAAAATGAACCATTTAAATGCCACCTTTGGTGGGGTTAGACAGTTTAAACTTTATTCTAGGTGTCCAAATTAAACCCAAGAATTTAGTTATCCGAGTACTAACTTTCAAGTTTTAAAACCACTACCGAAAACATGTTGTCAATACATTTTCAGATAATAATTCTTATAAAAACTTTTGAAATAGAGCTTCACTCTAACTACCGGGCGATTGTACCATCAAATAAAAGAGCACTACTCTAAATCAGACCGGATAACTAAACCTTAAAATCTAATTTTCAGGTTTAAGTTTGTAATGAAAAATAATATATTTCTCTCTAACATTCTTAATATAAAATCATGAATAAAAATAAAATCAATTCATTTTAGAGATTTTTACCTATTTAATATTTCGCAAGCATAACAACGTTATTATTACATCATGTTTACTAAATAGCCAGCACAGTTAAATTTAACCACAGACAAATTAAATATAACATGTAAGAATAAAGCATAAAAATAACTGTAAAGAAAATAAAATCCTTACAGAACTTCGACGCTATTCCCGTTGCTGGAAAAACTCCAAGCGGAATTTGCACTCCCATTTATTGAATCAAAAAGCTAAAATATTACAAAAACATAACTAGTTCTTCCCAAAAAGGGAAGAACTCTAAAACTAAGAGAAATTAACTAAAAACTAAGAAAAACTAAAAAAACCTAAAAATCTAAGAAAAGAGAGAAAGAAATAAGAGAGAAGTGTGTTTTGAAGGTGTGATTTTGAAGTGAAGGGAAGGGGGGTATTTATAGGTGAGGATGGAGAGAAAAAGTAGAGAAAAAAATGTTAAAAAAATGTAAAAACGCGGATTATTGATTGCTGACGTCATTTGATGACGTCAGCATGACATGGGGCAGCTGCACAGTACCGGGTATGAACAGTGCCGAGTCTGATGAACAGTACCCGCGGATGAACAGTGCCGCGCGCTGCTGCTTGGGGCGGTGCTGGGCGCTGGGGCGCGGCGGCCGGTCGGCCGGGCGGCGCGGCGGCGCGTTTTTCTCTTTTTTGTCCTTTTTGACCCATTTTGTCCAATTTTTCCATATTTGTTGACCTTTCCCCATTTATTTATTAATATATTTGTGATGTATTGCTTCCAGTATTCCTCTTTGAGTTTTTAAGTTGCGTTTTTAAGCCAAAATACCTGAAAAACAATAAAAATACCCGTGATTCCGAAAAAGACAAATTTATATAAATATATGATAAAACATATAAATATATATATTTTTAATCAATTAATGTGCATAAAATCATGGTTATTTTAGTGCTTTTTGAGCACTCATCACATATCATGATGGCATATAAAGTAAACAAAATTTGCATATCACACATAATACATGTCATAAAAATGTAGTCATACACTTACATAAATGCCTCATGGATTGATGGGTGTGTGGATATTTATGTTGAATGTATTGTTTATTATTTACGGATTTTCTGATTTATTGGACATGCTTTGTTTGCTTCTCTCATTCTATGTTTCTTATTGTCTACTTTGTGTAGAGGCTTCTATGTTAGGGGTGTATGTGAGTCGAATGCATACCATCTTTATTGTAGCGTGTGCATACTTTTAGAGGGAGAGCTATGCTTTTTTTTACTTCCTATTATTTGTCCTATTTATGAGTTTTTGTTATGGTGTACAATCATATGGTGCTTCTGTCTCTTTGTTTTCATCGCTTTATATGAACTAATTATAAATAGGATTGTTAAAATTACATGTTGCATGTATTCTATGCAATCTCTTGTTTCTCATATCTACCTATGTGTTTCTTTGCTTCTACTTTTCTCTTATATGCTTCTTGATTGTCGTTCATTACATAGTAACTATTGATAGAATGCATGACATATGTTTTCTTGGGTATATTTAGATATTTTCTACCTACCCTTGTCTTTAGTTGCCCATGCATTTAGTTTGTTGCATGCTGCTACCATACTAGTGTCTTTTTCTCTTGAAGCATGTCATACTTCTTATTATATTTGTAATGGAGATTGAGGTGCTAACCAAGTTGATGTTTACAAATATTCTAAAAATTCTCAAGATCCTACACAAGAGATAGATTTGGAATATTAAATTGGATGCAAAAATTAATTTAGGAAGCAATATTTTTGTTTTAATCAATTATGTGCCTTTTAGTCTTTTATTTTTTAAGGTTGGATTAGGCCCAAACCATAACTAAATAGACCCATTTCATCTGGGATTTTTTCTTTTAGGGTTTCTTGCTTATATAGAAGAATAGTTATGTAATTTGGAAGCAATAATTATTGAAAAGTATATTTCATAAAGCTTTTGCTTTTCCTTTTTGTGTTCTTGATTGAATACCTGAATCTAAATTATCAAAGAGAGTGATCATCCTTTGTGGCATCTCAAGGTTTGGGTTTTAAGGACTTTGTTTCCTTAGGGTTCTAATATGATCATCTTCAACACATTTTTAGCAAATCAATCATTTCTATTCCTTTGAGTTCATGGGTTCTTAGGTTGTTCACCTAAAAGGCCTGCATCATTTGGTATTAGAGCCTTGGTAGCTGAAAACAAGTTATCTTTCTTTATCTATCTTTGTTTTGAATTTTAGATTTCAAAAAAATCATCGTATGAATTTTTTATGCATCCTTGAGTCACAAATCACAAAAAAAAAAAAAAAAATTTGCCCTTTTGAGTCTTATGTTTTCTTACAATTTCGTTGCCATTCGTTTCGTATTTGGATTTCGTTTCATAGTTTTCTTTTAATTCTTCATATATTTTTCTTGTTCTTTATTTCTATGTTTAATCTATCTTTGTTCTTAAAAAAAAGTGTGTTGCTGTCCAGTTTCAAAAAAATAATTGATAAAATAGAGTTGCAACTTTAAACGCCTATAACTTTTAACTCGTGTAAGGAAACGACTATCATAATATATCAAATCAAAACAATTTTTGATTTCTACAAGAAAAAATGGGATTTTCCTATGTTGTTGCAACTATTGAGTCCAAATTTCACCGTTTAGCCCCTCTCAAACCTTTGCAAGCTTATGAAGACCAAATTAGGATAGCAAGAGAGTGCAAATTGAGAGAAAAAAAAAAGTGTGAGTAAAGTGGAAAAGAAAAAGAGAGCAAGTGAGGTTGAACGGAAAAAGAAAGAGGAAAGTGAGTGAAAAGAAGAGAACAATATGCAAACAAGAGAAAAAAAAGGGAACAAAAGAGAGAAAAAGTAAGCAAATAGGAGAAAAAAATGAGCAAAAGCGAGGACAAAGTAAGCAAAAAGGAGAGAAAAGTGAGCAAACAAGATAGGAAAATTAAAAAAAATGTGTGTAATTGCTGAAAAACAAGAGATTAAGAGTGCAATGATGGCAAGGCAACCAGTACTAGTACTTATGTACAAGGATGTTCATCTTTCTACTAACGATTTGAACTCTTGTTTTCCTAGTTGATATGAACCAAGGGGTTAGGACCTAGCTCATTTTCATATTATATGGCAAAGGGTTTCTCCATAAAACAATGGATATGACTCACCATTAATTTGAAGAGAAAGACACCACAAGGAGGTACTTGCTCCTTGATAAGTCTAGCATAAATGATATCCTAAAAAGTATGGATATTGTTCACCATAAATTCTTCGATGCTAAACAATGACACGAAGGTTTCCAATCCATTGATAATTTTTGTAAAGAGGAACAAAGAGCATGAATGAACTCTCAAATGATTTGAAAAATCAAATTTATTTAGAAAAAAATAGCCCTTGTAGCTGTTTAGCTTTTAAGTATTTATAGGATACAAATAAACCATAAAATCAATTACATCACTGATGAGCGAAAACCGGCATCGCCGATTATTGCCAATACTTTGGTTTTAATATTTATAAAACTCTCGTAAGTGCACGAATCATTTCGAAGAAACTGATAAGTATACTCCCAAGGTCGATCTAAGTAAGGAATGTATGTGGTTTCTAATTTATTATTCAAACTTTTAAAAACGAAATTAAATCCTAAACATCCTGTCACGATATTTTGGGGTTTTATTTTTTAATCTACATACATAAAAATAAACATAGATTCAATAAACATTTATGCAAATTTTATCATTTATAATGGCGAAGTATTTATGGATATAATAACTAAGTTAATTATGTTTGCTCATATTATCTAGGTTATTAAAGATATGAATTTATATTTATTGATTCTCCCTTTTTTGTATGAATACCACCTTTGGTGGGGTTAGATATTCTTTGTTAACTAAACAAATCAATTAACACCTATAGGTGGGGTTGATAACCAATTTGCTTAATTAAATTAATTCTTTTTTCTAAGAGATTGAAAACGAACCATTTAAATGCCACCTTTGGTGGGGTTAGACAGTTTAAACTTTATCCAAGGTGTCCAAATTAAACCTAAGAATTTAGTTATACGAGTACTAACTTTCAAGTTTTAAAACCACTACCGAAAATATGTTGTCAATACATTTTCAGATAATAATTCTTATAAAAACTTTTGAAATAGAGCTTCACTCTAACTACCGGGCGATTGCACCATCAAATAAAAGAGCACTACTCTAAATCAGACCGGATAACTAAACCTTAAAATCTAATTTTCAGGTTTAAGTTTGTAATGAAAAATAATATATATCTCTCTAACATTCTTAATATAAAATCTTGAATAAAAACAAAATCAATTCATTTTAGAGATTTTCACCTATTTAATATTTCGCAAGCATAACAACGTTATTATTACATCATGTTTATTAACAGCCAGCATAGTTAAATTTAATCACAGACAAATTAAATATAACATGTAAGAATAAAGCATAAAAAATAACTGTAAAGAAAATAAAATCCTTACAGAACTTCGACGTTATTCCCGTTGCTGGAAAAACTCCACGTGGAATTTGCACTCGCATTTATTGAATCAAAAAGCTAATAAATTACATAAACATAACTAGTTCTTCCCAAAAAGGGAAGAACTCTAAAACTAAGAGAAATTAACTAAGAAAAGCTAAAAACTAAGAAAAACTAAAAATCTAAGAAAAGAGAGAAAGAAAGAGAGAAAAGAATGTATTTGGAGGTGTTGAAGGTGTGTTTTTTGAAGTGAAGGGAAGGGGGGTATTTATAGGTGAGGATTGAGAGAAAAAATAAGTAAAAAAATGTTAAAAACATTTAATGGAAATGCTGAGGTCATTGATGACGTCAGCATGACATCATGGGGCCGCAGCACGTGAAAAATGGGGCGAAAAGGCGTCGGTGCGCGCGGAAGGGGCTGCTGGGCGCACTGGGCGCGCCTGAACAGTAGCCGCGCGCGGATTGGCAGGCTGGCACGCGCGGGCGTGGGCGCTGGGGCGTGCAGCTGGGCGCGTGGCTGGGCAGCTTGGCGCGATTTTCTCCTTTTTGACATGTTGGACCTTTTTGACCCATTTTGTCCAATTTTTCCATGTTTTTTTTTACCTTTCCCCATTTATTTATTAATATATTTGTGATGTATTGCTTCAAGTATTCCTCTTTGAGTCTTTAAGTTGCGTTTTTAAGCCAAAATACCTGAAAAACAATAAAAATACCCGTGATTCCGAAAATGACAAATTTATATAAATATATGATAAGACATATAAATATATATATTTTTTTAATCAATTAATATGCATAAAATCATGGTTATTTTAGTTCTTTTTGAGCACTCATCAATCACAGCCCTTGATCTCACCCATGGGTTGAAAATAAAAATAGCCAAAAAGCATAAAAAAATGTGGCATAAAACATGGAGTAAAAATGGGGCAGCTGAGTACAACAATGTGCTTAGTTTTCTTTTACCAATTTTTCCCTAATTTTCATGCTAGGCTTGTCCCAATCCTTGCACTCCCATTTTGGGTCCTTTAGTTACGCATGACCTCTTGAATGAGCCCATTTAAAGCCTCCTGAGTTATGACCTCCTTGACCTTGTGATTGGTCAACTTGGGATTTATATGGCTTCATGATTCCCATGATTCCCCCTCTCTTTGAGAGGATTTGTCAACGAATCATCACATGTATACTCAAAAGGAGAAAGATTAGAAACATTAAAGGAAATGCAGACATTATACTTGATGAGTGCTCAAAAAGCACTAAAATAACCATGATTTTATGCACATTAATTGATTAAAAATATATATATTTATATGTTTTATCATATATTTATATAAATTTGTCTTTTTCGGAATCGCGGGTATTTTTATTGTGTTTTAGGTATTTTGGCTTAAATACGCAACTTAAAGACTCAAAGAGGAATACTTGAAGCAATACATCACAAATATATTAATAAATAAATGGGGAAAGGTCAACAAATATGGAAAAATTGGAAAAAATGAGTAAAAAAATGTAAAAACGCGTAATGGAAATGTTGAGGTCATTGATGACGTCAGCATGACGTCATGGGGGTGGCTGCGCGTGAAAAATGGGGTGAAACGGGCGTTGGCGTGCGTGGAAACAGGCGCTGCGTGTAGGGGCGCGCGCGGATTGGGAGAATGGCGCGCGCAGCTTGGCGCAGATGGCTGGCGTGCTGCGCGTGCGGCTGGGCGTTGGCTGGGCGCGCGGCTGGGCAAATGGGCGTGATTTTCTCCTTTTTGACATTTTTGACATTTTTGACCCATTTTGTCCAATTTTTTCATATTTGTTGACCTTTCCCCATTTATTTATTAATATATTTGTGATGTATTGCTTCAAGTATTCCTCTTTGAGTCTTTAAGTTGCGTTTTTAAGCCAAAATACCTGAAAAACAATAAAAATACCCGTGATTCCGAAAAAGACAAATTTATATAAATATATGATAAAACATATAAATATATATATATTTTTAATCAATTAAAAACATATAAATATATATATTTTTAATCAATTAATGTGCATAAAATCATGGTTATTTTAGTGCTTTTTGAGCACTCATCAATACTCACCAAGCAAGTCTAGCTTATAGGCATCGTCATTAATCCGTTTGGTGACTTGAAATGGACCATCTCCTCGTGGTAGATACTTTTATTTTCTTTATTCTGGAAAACACAATTTTCCCATATGCACCATACCCAATCTCTAGGCTCCAAGATCACCCATGACACCCTTTGTTGGCTTGTTTGGTGTATTTTTCAATTCTCCTATCATTGTTTAGCCTTGCTTTCTCTTTTTCAAAAGGTTTTGCAAAGTTAGAAAAGTACAATAAAGGAGCATGAGTCAATTTTTCCTTAAGCAGCTAGAATGCCTTTTCTTTCTCTTCTCTCCATTTGAACCCAACATTATTTTTTATAACTTCGGTTATCGATGCGACTATGCTAAAGTCATTCACAAATCACCGATAAAAGCTACCAAGTCCATGAAAACTTTGAACATTACTTACACTTGTTCGGCTTAGCCACTCCTGGATAGCTCAAATATTTTCTTCATAAATCTGTACTCCTTGTGCACTGACGACAAAATCCAAAAACACAAGCTTATTGATGCAAAATATGCACTTCTTTAGGTTAGCAAATAGTTTCTCTCTCCTAAGCACTTCAAGAACATATTGTAAATGTATCAAATGATCTTCCATATTTTTGTTTTATATGAGAATATGAACAAAATAGACAACTACAAATTTTCCAATCAAAGCACGCAAAAAATGGTTGATTAATCTCATGAAACTAATAGGAGAATTAGTTAAACAAAAAGGTATGACTAACCACTCATATAAACCATATTTTGTCTTAAATGTAGTCTTCCATTCATCACCTTATTTCATTCTAATTTGTTAATAACCACTTTTCAGATCAATTTTAGAAAAGAGACAAGAACCATGCAACTCATCTAACATATCAACTAAGCGAGGAATAGGATGACGATAATTTACCATGATATTGTTGATTGTTTGGCAGTCTACGTGCATCCTCCATACCCTATCCTTCTTAGGTACCAAAATTACTAGAACAATGCATGGACCCATGCTTTCTCTTGCATACCCTTTTTCCATCAACTCACTAACCTACATTTGTAGTTCCTTGGTCTCCTCAAGATTACTCCTATAGGTTGGTCGGTTTGAAATGTTAGCACTAGGTACAAAATCAATTTGATGTTCAATAGCTTGGATAAGGGGTAATCCATTAGGAATTTTCTTGGGAAAGAAATCCTCAAATTCTTGCAAGATAGAAACCATTGAACTAGGTGAAACATCATCAAGTTGTTTAGTATTCAAAAATTCCTCATTGTACAGAAGTACAATCATTGGCTAATTAAGGAATATTGATTTTCTAATTTCACTCAATTTTGCATAGACATTTATTTTTCTCCTATTTTTTCTCAAATTTTTCAATCCCTCTTTCTTTTTCTTTATGATTTTCTCTCAATTTCCTTTTATTACTCTATTTTCACTAATTTTATTTTGTTCACTTTCATTTTTCAACCTCACTTGAACCTCGTAAACTTGTTTTGGAATCAAAGGTACAAAAGTAATTGTTCTTTGATTGTGAACAAATGAATTCTTATTGATGAAGCCGTCATGTGATGAACGAAAACCGGCATCGCCAATCTTCGCAAATACTTTGGTTTTAATATTTATAAAACTCTCGCAAGTGCACGAATCATTTCGAAGAAAATGATAAGTATACTCCCAAGGTCGATCTAAGGAAGGAATGTATGTTGTTTTTAATTTATTATTCAGACTTTTAAAAACGAAATTAAATCCTAAACATCCTGTCACGATAGTTTGGTTTTTGTGTTCCTAATCTAATAACATAAAATAAACATATATACAGATTAATTAAATATAATCTAATAACATAAAAATAAACATAGATACAAATTCAATAAATAATTATCTAAAAATAAACATATATACGGATTCAATAAATATTCATGCAAATTTTTATCATTTATATTAGCGGAGTATTTATGGATATAATAACTAAATTAATTATGCTTGCTCATATTAACTAGGTTATTAAAGATATAAATTGATATTTTATTGATTCTCTCTTTTTTATATAAATACCACCTTTGGTGGGGTTAGATATTCTTTGTTAACTAAACAAATCAATTAACACCTATGGGTGGGGTTGATAACTAATATGCTTAATTAAATTAATTCCTTTTTCTAAGAGATTGAAAAATGAACCATTTAAATGCCACCTTTGGTGGGGTTAGACAATTTAAACATTATTCAAGGTGTCCAAATTAAACTTAAGAATTTAATTATCCGAGTACTAACTTTCAAGTTTTAAAACCACTATTGAAAACATGTTGTCAATACATTTTCACATAATAATTCTTATAAAAACTTTTTGAAATAGAGTTTCACTCTAACTACCGGGCGATTGTACCAACAAATAAAAGAGCACTACTCTAAATTAGACCGGATAACTAAACCTTAAAATCTAATTTTCGGGTTTAAGTTTGTAATGAAAAATAATATATTTCTCTCTAACATTCTTAATATAAAATCTTTAATAAAAACAAAATCAATTCATTTTATAGATTTTTACCTATTTAATATTTCGCAAGCATAACAACGTCGTTATTACATCATTTTTACTAAACAGCTAGCATAGTTAAATTTAACCACAGACAAGTTGAATATAACATGTAAGAATAAAGCATAAAAATAACTGTAAAGAAAATAAAATCCTTACAGAACTTCGACGCTATTCCCGTTGCTAGAAAACCTCCGAGCGGAATTTGCACTTCCATATATTGAATCAAAAATCTAAATTATTACAAAAACATTACAAGTTCCTCTCAAAAAGAGAAGAACTCTAAACCTAAGAGAATTGAACTAAAAACTAAGAGAAAAACTAAGAAAATCTTAGAAACTTAGAAAGAAACTAAGAGAAACTAAAAACTAAGAAATGAGAGAAAGAAAGAAGAGAGAAGTGAGTTTTGAAGGTGTGATTTGAAGTGAAGGGAAGGGGGGTATTTATAGGTGAGGATGGAGAGAAAAAAATGAGTAAAAAAATGTTTAAAAAATATTAAAAAATGTAAAAACGCGTATTGGAATTGCTGATGTCATCAATGACGTCAGCATGACGTCACAGGGGTGGCTGCACGTGAAAAATGGGGCGAAAACGCGTTGGGCGCGCGGAGGGGGGCTGCTGGGGCGCTGCGCGCGCGTGAACAGTGCCAGCGCGCTGCGCTGCGCGCAGCTGGGCATGCCAGCGCGCGCGGGCGCGCGCGGAGTGGGGCGCTGGGGCGCGCTGGGGAGCGCGCGGCTGGGCGCTGGGCTGCGGCGCGCGATTTCCGTCTTTTTGACATTTTTGACCTTTTCGACCCATTTCGTCCGATTTTTCCATGTTTGTTGACCTTTTCTCACTTATTTATTGATATATTTGTGATGTATTGCTTCAAATATTCCTCTTTGAGTCTTTACATTGCGTTTTTAAGCCAAAATACCTGAAAAACAATAAAAATACCCGTGATTCCGAAAAAGACAAATTTATATAAATATATGATAAAACATATAAATATATGTATTTTTAATCAATTAAGGTACATAAAATCATGGTTATTTTAGTGCTTTTTGAGCACTCATCATCATGCTTGACCCAACTATCAAATTTCCATGGTCTTCCTAATTACCTAGGCTTATGTAATTAAGGTTTTTGTACACGACCTCATAAGAAAAACATGTATAATTCCGATCAAAGAACTCTTTTATAAAGAGTGGATCCTAAAGTCCTAAGAGAAATATCCTAGCTTGGGTTTAGATAGTTGGGTGAGCCCATTTTTCAAAGCCTAGCATATATCTTTTTTTTTTCAAGAATGCATTCAAGGCACCCAGGGTCTTTTTTATTATAGAGGTAAACCTCCTCCTCTGGCCTTGGCTCTAGATCAGGAACCAAAGGTCGGTTCCCTAGTCGTGAAAGACGTAATGAAAGGGAAGCCAACCTTCACTTCCCTACAATTATTTAACCATTGCAACTTATAAGGCTTAAGGTGTTTGAATGTAGGTAACCCTAATTTCTCAATTAAGGTAGTACTAGCCACATTGGTACAACTTCACCCATCTATCATAACACTACACACCTCATTGCTCACATGACACCTTGTGTGAAAGATGTTATCTCTTTGTTGTTCAAGGTCATCCTCCATGACTTGAACATTGAAAGATCACCTTATTACAAGTGCTTCCCCATCCACGGGTCCTATCTCCTCTTCAATAGCTTCCTCTGGAGATAACGTCTCTTCTCCTTCACTTTCATTATCGGTTCCCACTTCACCACTAGTGAAGGTGATCATTGCCTTCTTGTTTGGACATTAAGAGGTTATATGACCATTACCAAGACAATGAAAAAACTTAAAGTCACGATTATGAAGTAGGGTGTCGATTTTACCTTTGTCCTTGGTAGCCCTCATCTCTTTGGCTTTGTAAGGCTCAAATCTTGGTTTGGAAGTAGCTACTTATTTTTTTTCATTAGACTTCCAAGGATTAGTAGGGTTCGGTTTTGGAGTAATGGGACTAAACCTTGATGGTTGGGACCAAAAGGTTAGTTTCTTTAATGGGATTTCCACCTTAATTTCCATGTGGACCATGTCCTCCATCTCCAAATAATGATGAAGTTCCACTTCTATTTTCTTATAGTACTCATCAATGGACTTATATCCTTGAGTCAATCTTTGTAGGCATTTGTGTAACTCTCTATAGTAGTAGCTAGGGACAAACCTCTTCCTCATGATGGCCTTCATATCCTCCCAATTATCTATCGGCCTTTCACGATTTCTCCTCCTACTAATGACCAATTTAATGCATAGTCAAAAAATCAATGACATCAAGTTTTACCTTTTTCTCCGCAGAGTAATTGTGGCACTCAAAAGTGTGCTCCACTTTCTTCACCCATTTCAAATACAACTCTGGGTCATTATTTCCTTGGAATTGTGGTATCTTCATTTGTATACTACTTAGATCTCTATCAACTTCATCATCAGCCCTAGGTAGGGGTCTCCACATACCTCTTGATATGAAACAAGGGTTATGACCTAGATAATTTTCAAATTATATAACAAAGGATTTATTAACAAATCAATGGATATTACTCACCATTTATCTGAGGGGAAAGATGCCATAAGGAGGTTCTCCTTGATAAGTGTAGCATAAATGACACCTTAACAAGTATGGATATTACTCACCACAAATTCTTGGATGCTAAACAATACCACAAAGGTTTCCAATCCCTTGATAAGTTGCTTAAAGATGAAAAAATAGCATGAATAAGCTCTCAAATGATTCAAAAAATTAAATTTCATTCCAAATGTGAAAATTCCAGCAACTGAGCTACTCTTAAGTATTTATAGCATACAAATAAACCCTAAAATATACTACATCATAACCCTTGAGCTCATCCAAGGGTTGAAAATTAAATAGCCAAAAAGCACAAAAGGTGGTAGAAAACATGGAGAAATATAGGGCAGTTGACTAATCCTATGAAAATATTACCTCTTAACTCTTGATTTCATCCAAGGGCTGAAAAAAGAAAGTTGACCAAAATCAGTTCAAGCGCCACAGCAAAAAATGTAAAAAATATGGGGTAGCTAAGTACAAAGGAATCCCAAAGAATATTAAATCTGAACCCTTGATTTCATCCAAGGGCTAAAAAGAAAGTTGCCCAAAATTAGTCCAAATGGCACAGCAAAAATGGAGAAAAACATGGAGCAAAATTGGAGCAGCTGAGAACAAAGGAATCCCAATAAAATATTACATCTTAACCCTTGTTTTGATCCAAGGGTTGAAAAAAAGCTGCCCAAAATTAGTCCAAATGGCATAGCAATGTGCCTAGTTTTCTTTTTCCAATTTTGCCTTAATTTCCATCCTAGGCTTGTCCCAATCCTTGCACTCCCATTTTGGGTCCTTTGGTTATGCATGAACTCTTGAATGAGCCTATTTAAAGCCTTCTCAAGTTTTGTCTTCCTAGACCTTATGAATGGTCCACTTTGGATTTTTTTGGCCCTATGATTCTCATCATTCCCCCATTCTTCAAGAGGTTCTTCCTCGAATCTTCACCTACATAATCAAAAGTAGAAAGATCATAAACATTAAAGGAGGTGCTAACATTATACTCACCAGGAAAGTCTAGCTTGTAGGCATTTTCATTTATCCTTTTAATGGCTTGAAATGGACCATCTCCCTGTGGTAGATACTTTGATTTTTTTGTTCTATGAAATGCTCTTTTCTCATGTGCACCCACACCCAATCTCCAGGCTCAAAGATCATCCTATAACATCCTTTATTTGCTTGTTTGACATATTGTTCAATCCTCCTCTCAATGTTGACCATTGTCTTCTCTTTTTGAAAAGTTTTTGCAAAGTTAGGTAAAGACAATAAAGTAGCATGAGTCAATTTTTTCTGAAGTAGTTGGAATGACATTTCTTGCTCTTCTCCCCATATGAACCTAACATTCTTTTTGATGACTTCGGTTATCGGTGCTTCTATGCTAAAATCTTTCATAAAGTGCCGATAAAAGTAAGCAAGTCCATGAAAACTTGGAACATTACTTAAACTTGTGGGGTAGGGCCACTCTTGGATAACTTGAATCTTTTCTTCATCAACCTAAACTCCTTCTTCACTCACAATGAAACCCATAAACACAAGCTTATCGATGCAAAATGTTCACTTCTTTAGGTTATGAAATAGTTTCTCTTTCTTAAGGACTTCAAGAATAGTTTATAAATGTATCAAATGATCTTCCAAATTTTTGCTTTAAATGAGAATATGATAAAAATACACAACTATAAATTTTCCAATAAAAGCACACAAAACATGGTTCATTAATCTCGTGAAAGTACTTGGAGCATTTGTTAAACCAAATGGCATGACTAACCACTCATATAAACCATATTTTGTCTTAAATGTAGTTTTCCATTCATCACCTTCTATCATTCTAATTTGGTGATACCCACTTTTCAGATCAAATTTAAAAAATACACAAGAATCATGCAACTCATCTAACATATCAACTAAGCGAGGAATATGCTGACGATAATTTACCGTGATATTGTTGATTGCTCGACAGTCTATGCACATCCTTTATGTCCTATCATTCTTAAGGACCAAAATTACTAGAACAATGCGTGGACTCGTTCTTTCTCTCACGTACCCCTTTCCCATCAACTCACTAACTTGCGTTTTTATTTCCTTCATCTCCTAAAGATTACTACTATAGGCTAGTCAGTTTGGAATGGTAGCATCAAATATTGCTCTCCTAATTTCACTCACTTTTGCATAGACATTTCTATTTCTCTCCTCTTTTTTCACAAAATTTTCAATCTCTCTTTCCTTTTCTTTCTGATTTTCTCTCAATTTCTTTTTATCACTCACTTTGTCACTATTTTTATATTCTTCACTCTTCTTTTTCTCTCACTCTTTTCTTTACTCTCATTATTTTCTTTAGTCTCACTCTCCTTTTCATTTTCACTCCTCTCTATTCTCTCATTCATTTCTTTAGTCTCACTTTCCTTTTTCATTTTCACTCTTTTCTTTTCCCCTAACCATCTTTATTTGATCTTCAAAGACTTACTTGGGTGAAAGGGGGACAAGTGTGATGTTTCTACCATCCTTGACAAATAAATACTTGTTTCTATGTCGATCACATGTAACCCTTCGATCATATTGCCAAGGCCTACCTAGCAGGATGTGCCCAGCTTGCATAGGTACCACATCACACATCACCTCATCTTTGTACTTTCCAATGGAGAAGCTTACTAATACTTGCTTATCAACCTTCACTTCCCCACTATCATTTAGCCATTATAACTTGTAAGGCTTAGAGTGTTCGAATGTAGGCAACCCTAATTTCTTAACAAAGGTAGTACTAGCCATATTGGTGCAACTTCCCCCCATCTATGATAACACTGCACATCTTGTTGCTCACATGACATCTTGTGTGAAAGATATTATATCTTTGTTGTTCAATGTCTTCCTCCTTGACTTGAAAACTCAAAGACTGCCTTATTACAAGTGCTTGCCTATTAACCCCCCAAACATTTTGTTGAGGTTTTTTTCGTTGTAAAGCTAGTAAGGAATTTTCCTTCCTTTCCAATCTTTCATTGATATAAACCATCAAGTTGTTCATCCTCTCAAAGAATTGTTGCAAAGCCCCCTTCATGAACATCATATCCGGTCTTCCTTCGTGACTACCACTATTGGACATTTTTTTTGCAATTCTACACAATAAGAGTTTAGTGTAATAAAATAGAACTACTATAAATTCACTCAATACCTCACATGTTTAGAACTCAGATTGATCGCTCAAAATCTCTTAGTTCCTAATCAAAGTAACCAAATCCAGGAATTCCAAACAATTTGTAGAATTATTAAACACCAAAAAAGGTAAATCACAATAACTAACTTATTAAAGCACAAAGGAAACAAACTCAAAGTGTTCAGCACACAATGAGAGATTTATAATCAAATAGTAAAATTCTTGGAACTATGAGTTCAAATACTTACTAGAAATTAGCATATGCTATTTGGCCTCTCTTTATTTTTTGAATAAATTTATGGCCACTCCTTTTCTATTTTTTTTAACGAATATGCTAATAACTCAAGAGTAAATTAATACAATACCTTCAATATGAGTTTGAGGAATTTTTATGATACATAAAACAACACATAAATTACAAAACAAAGGGGAAATTAAATTTCTGCAGGAACTACCATAGAAATACCATAAAACAACCAAAAAATGTAGAAAGTATCAGATACTACAAAATATGCAAGGAAAAATGAAAAATAGTTTCGAAAATAGCATAAATTGCAAGGAAAATACATAATAGTTTTAGAAATATCAGGATATGCAAGGTTACTACTACAAATTTGTATACATAATAGAATATGCAAGGAAAATGCAAAAAAAGTGTGGAAACAAAGAAGAACAATAATTTTAGGGTCTGGAAAACAAAATTTTAGCATGAACACAACACATTGATATTTTTTTTCTTTCTTTGTATGTATTAGAAACAAAACAAGAACACAAGAACAAGAACAAATATAATGGATAAGAATTTGAAAATTAGTACCTAAAGCTCTAATACCAAATGATATACACAAAACAATGGATATGACTCACCATTAAATTGAATAGAAAGACGCCACAAAGAGGTGTTGGCTCCTTGATAAGTCTAGCATAAATGAAACCCTAACAAGTTTAGATATTACTCACCACAAATTCTTGGATGCTAAACAACGCTACAAAGGTTGCCAATCCCTTGATAAGTTGCTTAAAGAGGAACAAAGAGCATGAATGAGCTCTCAAATGATTTGAAAAATCAAATTTCATTCTAAAAAATCCAGCCTTGGTAACTATGTTGCTTTTAAGTATTTATAGGATACAAATAAACCCTAAAATCTATTACATCACAGCTCTTGATCTCATCCAAGGGCTGAAAATAAAAATAGTCAAAAAACACAAAAAAGTGGCAATTGAGTACAATGGAATCCCAAGAAATTATGACATCTTAAGCCTTTATTTCATCCAAGGGCTGAAAAGAAAGCTGCCCAAAATTAGTCCAAATGGCACAACAATGTGCCTAGTTTTCTTTTGCGAATGTTGCCCTAATTTTCATGCTAGGCTTGTCCTAATCCTTGCACTCCCATTTTGGGTCCTTTGGTTATGTATGACCTCTTGAATGAGCTCATTGAAAGCCTTCTCCAGTTGTGCCTTCCTAGATCTTCTGATTGGTTGTCTTGGGATTTGTGTGGCTTCATGATTCTCATCACTAGTGTAATTATATCTTTATTGCGGGACTTTGAGCATTAACGTCATAAAGAGATTTCACATGGATTACATCCTTTGCGAGACATGTAGCAACATATAGACTTCATACTTGGATCCACAATACCAAATCGGCCTACTTATAAAGCTAAGATTTGAGGATGAAACTTTTCGAAGAGGAGTGGAATAATGGTGATTGAGGTGCTAAAAAAGTTGATGTTTACAAATATTCTAAAGATTCTCAAGATCCTACACAAGGGGTCAATTTGAAATATTAAATTGGATGTAAAGATTAATTTAGGAAGTAATATTTTTTTATTAATTAATTATGGGCCTTTTATGTTTAGAAATTTTTATTTTAGTGAATTGTGGGCTTTTTATTTTAACTCTTTTAGTCTTTTATTTTTTAAGGTTGGATTAGGCACAATCCATAACTAAATAGGCCCATTAGGCCCATTTCATCTAGGGTTTCTTTCTTATATAGAAGAATAGTTATGTAATTTGGAGGCAAGAATGAATATCATTAATGAAAAGTGTATATCATAAAGATTTTGCTTTGCCTTCTTGTGTTCTTTATTGAATATAAAAATATGACTTATCAAAAGAAGTGATCATCCTTTGTGGCACCTCAAGGTTTAGGTTTTAATCACTTTGTTTCCTTAGGGTTATAATCCGATCATCTTGAATACATTATTAACAAATAAATGGTTTCTATTCCTTTGAGTTCGTGGGCTCTTAGGTTGTTCGCCTAAAAGGGCCTATATCAATTTGTTTTAAATATTACCTATTATGTTGCATTAGTGTTAGGATTATAGTATTTTTTTATGCCTTCTCTCCCTCATATAAGGGTGTTCCCTTGACTTTCTATGTGAAAAAGAGGGAGAAGCTTCTATGCATAAATATGTGTTTTATTGCCATGTTAAGTATAAAATTGCACTACAGATTATTGTCTAAATTGCATGAATTCAAGGGGATTGTTGTATGAAGTCAAGGGGGTATGTAATTTTCTTATTTTATTTACCTATCAAAGTGTACTTGTGTAAGGGTAACATGAGAGTGTGGTTTGACTACATGTTATTTCTTCATGAAACCTTTACAAGATATGTGTTTGTTTCGTGTATGCAGGTTAAAAGTGTAGAGTGTTTGTCTTCGTGCTTCTTGCTTGGAGTGATGCTGTGTTTTTCAGACCCTTGTGTTTCAGAGTGAGAAATTGGATGATTTAATTCATAAAGTTGGATAGAGTACTCAGGATGATGCACTTGGAGTAGTTGAGTCATTTTGTTTTGGTGCTTGTCATACTGTTAATTGGATCAAACAATTTTAGGACATCTTCACGATCTTCTCATGCTTGATAAGTTTATATATTTAGTTGTGTAATGTTTTGACATGCAATACCAAAGGGGGAGAATGTAAGTCCCATTACATCTATATTTGTATGTTGGCTTCTTGTGTGCAAACATAGTGTCTACAGTGTCTGTTACTTTACTTAGTGTTTTTACCTTCCCCTATGTAAGGTTGATTACTATAGATCAGTAATTCACACACGCATATTGTTTGGTACACTTTGTATGTGAGCATGTTTACGCACATAATGGGGTTGGTTTTCATATTGTTCATGCTAAGTTGAGAGTTTTAGTTGTGTTTGGTTCATATCAAGGGTGGGTATTTATGGAGTCTACTCGGCAATTTTTAGAAAGAAAAAATGTGGCTTTTTAGAACCTTGCCACCAAGATTACTACCATGTTTACCTCAACCCTAGGCAAGGTAGCCCCAACCAGCTTCTTGCTAGTCCCTTAACAAGAGAAGCGATAAAAACTAAAAATTAAACTATCCTAAATCACTTTCGTGGATTGAAACGGTTGCATTTAGCCTATGCAACAAGCCTCTAAACCCCTAGGTTGCCCTAGTGGACGAGTTTGAGTCTCGTGAGGGTTTTCAGTAATGATACCCACAAACATTGAACTAAATGTAAAAATCAAAAGAAATAATAAAAACAATCAACTTAAAAACTAAAATTATAACAAAATCAAAAATTAACTTTTAAGAATAAAAGAAAACAACATATCACAAAAATGTCTCATACTTTTTAATCTCTTTTAAGATCATAATTAAAATCTCAAGCATAAGTTATTTTAATCTCTTAAAACAATCATGATTTATTATAATAATTAGTCGAAAATCATTTTCATATTTCATGTCAAAAATGTATCAATTTAATTTCACCCAATTTCAGTGTCATGAATCAGAATTCACTTCGAATCTATTCCTCACAAGTCAATACTCTCAAAACACTGAATCCTATGGGTTCAAACACTCATACTAATTTATATGCGAAAGAGTTGATGTATAGAAATGAACTAATAGGTTCGCATATGTATAAAGAATAAAGGCTCAAAGTGTTATTTTAACATTGATCTCATGAAAGGAATCGAATGTATAATTATAAAGATATCATATATAAAAATTATTTTCATGCATAAGTCAAACTCATTAAGAAAGAATTTCAAGATATATGCTTTTTACAAATGAAGAAATTGCAATGACTTTTTAGGGAATTACTTCATATATCTTTCTTTTGTAATTAGCCTGTACTCACAACTTTGTAGGGAATGTGGGTCATAGTATGTAGATGATACTATATATTTTTTTATCTCTCTATTTTTTTCTGTAGATTTTTTTCAATATATGTATTTTTTAGAGAGTCAACCCATGTGCAGATTTTACATTTTTTAGGATTTTGGTGAGTGGTTAATTTTGTGGCTTTTCTGTTTGATCTTGGTTTAGGTAACCCCAGATATGTCTTTTTGTTTTTGTAGCAGTCATGCATAAATGAGATATAAGCATATACTATCAATTTCTACTCAAATCATTTAATCTAAGCAAAAATAATAATAAAAAATATATGATACTCTATTAAGATGAGAAAAAATTCATACATTCAATGCTAATACCTATAGAGATCATCTAAAAATTTGAATAAATAAGAAATGTGTTTGGAGTAGAAAAAATATATATCACTCTGAATAAAAGAAATTAGGCTCAAATTATATCTCACAAGGGTAGTCTCCACTAAAAAAAATTCATAAACACCGATTTTGGGTTTAATATAATTTCCACATTTTATCAAGAAATACTAGTTATGACAAAAACTAACTAATTATCAATAATAATTACAAAATATTTCATGATATGTTTTCAAAAATTAATCTAACAGTACAAAAGACTTAACTGTTTACTTAAATTTGATTTAAAGAAATGATAAATTTTTGTGAGAAATTTTTTATTTTTTTTATTTTTTTTAAATTACTAAATCATATTAAACAAAAATAAAAACCAAACACAAAAAAAATGAAAACGTGAACATAAAAAAGGAAAAAAAATTACTTATTTTTTTATTTTTATTTTTTAAAATTGTTAAATCTTTTTTTTCTTCTAATTAAGCATGGTAACTTTTCACCACCCCCAACCTAGAATTTACATTGTCCTCAATGTAACAATTGTAAATTAAAGATAAAGAGAAAAGAGAAGAAAGATTACCTATTTCTTGAGAAAGTGTAAGTAGTAATGGAGAAATGTAGGTGCATTCATCATATTCATTATTAAAGTGTATACAGACAAATCACTGTGAACTTCTAACATCTCACAAATATTTTTAGTTTTAACAATTTAAAAATTATTCACATATAATTAAACTAAAATAAACAATAAAATAAAGTAAATAACAGAAAATTACCTAAAATGATGGGTTGCCTCCCATCCAGCGCTTAGTTTAACGTCTTAGCAAGACGTAACTTGGGGATTGCATTTTAAGTAAACTCAATGTTCCCTCATTATTGAGTCAATGAAACCTACAAGTAAGACAAGGTTGTCTACCTATACTATTTCAAACAAGCCCTATTGATTTTCAAATTTTTCTGAACCAAAAACTAGGGGGATGCTTGAGGGTTTTAGATAACCCATATCTAGGTGCAAATCAAATAATTAAGGCATCAAAACACAATTGTACCTAGATCAAACAAAGCAATTTTTTTGTTTTTTTTTTGTCTAAAGATAAAATAACATAATCAGTATTAACCAAGAGTGCTCCTAGGAAAGAATGGTGGGGCAAAGGCTCCTTAAAAACCATTCTCCTAGACATAACAACGTTCCTAGGAAAGACTAGTGGCACAAAGGCTTCCAAGAACTAGTCTCCTAGACAGAACTCCCTTAGATCTTTACTGATCATGCTATTAAAATTAAGTTAATTAAGTTCAGTTAAGTAAAAATCTAAGTTAATTAAGTTAATGAAAATCTAAGTTAATTAAGTTAAGTGAAGTAAAAATCTAAGTTAATTAAGTTAATGAAAAATCTAAGTTAATTAAGTTAATGAAAATCTAAGTTAATTAAGTTAAGTTAAGTAAAAATTTAAGTTGATTAAGTAAAAGAAAATCTAAGTTAATTAAGTTAAGTTAATTAAAAAGCTAAGTTAGTTAAGTTAAAAAAACTAAGTTAATTAAAAAACTAAGTTAATTAAGTTAAGTAAACTAAAAATCTAAGTTAATTAACTTAATGAAAAATTTATGTTAATTAAAAAGCTAAGTTAATTAAGTTAGTAAAAATCTAAGTTAATTAAGATAAATAAAAAATAGGTAAAACCGGCATCACCGATTCTTGCCAATACTTTGGTTTTATATTTATAAAACTCTCGTAAGTGCACGAATCATTTGGAAGAAAATGATAAGTATACTCACAAGGTCGATCTAAGGAAGGAATGTATGTGGTTTTTAATTTATTATTCAAACTTTTAAAAATGAAATTAAATCCTAAACATCCTGTCACGATAGTTTGGTTTTTGTGTTTCTAATCTAATAACATAAAAATAAACATATATACAGATTCAATAAATATAATCTAATAACATAAAAATAAACATAGATACAGATACAGATTCAATAAATATTTATGCAAATTTTATCATTTATAATAGTGGAGTATTTATGGATATAATAACTAAATTAATTATGCTTGCTCATATTATCTAGGTTATTAAAGATATAAATTGATAGTTTATTGATTCTCTCTTTTTTATATGAATACCACCTTTGGTGGGGTTAGATATTCTTTGTTAACTAAACAAATCAATTAACACCTATGGGTGAGGTTGATAACTAATTTGGTTAATTAAATTAATTCCTTTTTCTAAGAGATTGAAAATGAACCATTTAAATGCCACCTTTGGTGGGGTTAGACAGTTTAAACTTTATTCAAGGTATCCAAATTAAACCTAAGAATGTAATTATTCGAGTACTAACTTTCAAGTTTTAAAACCACTACTGAAAACATGTTGTCGATACATTTTCACATAATAATTCTTATAAAAACTTTTGAAATAGAGTTTCACTCTAACTACGGGGCGATTGTACCAACAAATAAAAGAGCACTACTCTATATTAGATCGGATAACTAAACCTTAAAATCTAATTTTCAGATTTAAGTTTCTAATGAAAAATAATATATTTCTCTCTAAAATTATTAATATAAAATCTTGAATAAAAACAAAATCAATTCATTTTAGAAATTTTCACCTATTTAATATTTCGCAAGCATAACAACGTTATTATTATATCATGTTTACAAACAGCCAGCAGAGTTAAATTTAATCACAGACAAATTAAATTTAACTCTGCTGGCTGTTTGTAAACATGATATAATAATAACGTTGTTATGCTTGCGAAATATTAAATAGGTGAAAATTTCTAAAATGAATTGATTTTGTTTTTTTTTCAAGAATTTATATTAAGAATGTTAGAGAGAAATATATTATTTTTCATTAAAAACTTAAATCTGAAAATTATATTTTAAGGTTTAGTTATCCGGTCTGATTTAGAGTAGTGCTCTTTTATTTGTTGGTACAATCGCCCTGTAGTTAGAGTGAAGCTCTATTTCAAAAGTTTTTATAAGAATTATTATGTGAAAATGTATTGACAACATGTTTTTAGTAGTGGTTTTAAAACTTGAAAGTTAGTACTCGAATAATTACATTCTTAGGTTTAATTTGGACACCTTGAATAAAGTTTAAACTGTCTAACCCCACCAAAGATGGCATTTAAATGGTTCATTTTCAATCTCTTAGAAAAAGGAATTAATTTAATTAACCAAATTGGTTATCAACCCCACCCATAGGTGTTAATTGATTTGTTTAGTTAACAAAGAATATCTAACCCCACCAAAGGTGGTATTCATACAAAAAAGGGAGAATCAATAAATATCAATTCATATATTTAATAACCTAAATAATAAGAGCAAGCATAATTAACTTAGTTATTATATCCATAAATACTCCACTATAATAAAAGATAAATTTTGCATAAATGTTTATTGAATCTATATTTATTTTATTTTCCAGAAATCTCGTGGCGAGAATAATGTCGCCACCGGCGAGTTTCGTCAGAAAACACATTTTTATGTTGTTTTGTTCCAAAATTGCCCCCAAACCCTAGATCTATATATACAATATGATGGAGAAAGAGGAAGACGACAGAGAGAGCAGATCTAAGTCATTTTTGGAGGAGAAAAGGCAATTTTGGAGAGAAAGTTTGGAGAAGCTTGAAGGATCATCACCTTTGTTGCTACCAAGTCTTCATCTTCAAGAGTTTTTCATCTCTTCTCCTTAGCTTTTATATTCTGCAGTTATTCAGATTTGTTCTTCATGGATTCAATTGAGATAATGGTTGTTCTTATTTCTATTATGAACTAATTCGTTTTTGCTAAGGCCATGATGTTGTTGAATCAAGAAAATCTGATTTCTTTTGTTATTGTTATATATGTTCATTGTTTTCAAGTTGAATATTTATTTCCATGCTTAATGCTTTTAAATTTCTGGCCAAGATTTAGATGATTTGTTGCATTATATTGAGACCGAGAGGAGATGTGTAATGAATGCTTCTTGTGATAAATATCGTATGTTGAATGCGAGTGTGAGAACTAATGCATGATGTATGTGGTTATTCTAGAAATTCCATAAATCGTAATGTGCTTGTTTGTGATTAAATCTTCATAGAAATATAGTTGGTTTTCATAGATAAGTAATTCTAATATAACTCGAGAGAGAGTATTAGGTAAATTTGGGTTTTTCAACCATCACTTTTAGCTTTGATTCTCATATTACATGACTCGAAATCAGATTGAATTGATTTAGCGAAATCAAATGCCTTAGCGTTTTTAATTATTTGTAAACAACATTCAATTGTGTTATTTGCATTTATTTTTAAGTTAATTTTCTTCTTAAACAATTTCAAAAATTGGGTTTTCAAATAAAATTAGGATTAGTCAATTTCGGTACTAAGTAACGCCATTCCTTGTGGGTTCGATATCCGTACTTTTGTACACTTTATTACTTGAACAATTTGTACACTTGCAAAAATACGCATCAAGTTTTTGGTGTCGTTGCCGAGGAATGGTTTGATTTTATTAATATCGATACTACCTAATCTTAGTTTTAATTTGAAGTTAATTTGCTTTATCATTATTTCATTTTTAATTTTGTTTTAAATTGAGCTTGTTGAGTTGTGTTAATTGTTTGGTCACTTAGAGTTGTTGCTGCTCGTTTGCATTATTTATTTTAGTCATTTCTTGCAATTTTTCAGTTTTTTTATTTTTCTCTTTTATTTTATTTATCATAAAAATAAAAAGGGTAACTTTGTGTTGTTTTTGTGCTAGTTGATTTTCTAGTTGTAGGATTTTTGTATGAGACGTACAAGAAGGCTTAACCTTCTTCCATTTGATCCAGAGATTGATAGAACATATAGGCGTCTAAACCGAGAGAGAAGGTGTTCAACCTCTGCTCCTAATCGACAATCAACCATGGATCCACCATTTGTTGAGGGAGATGGAAATCGTAGAGCTTTGAGGGATTATGCTGCGCCTAATGTTTCTGGAACTACTTCGGGTATAAGGAGGCCAACTGTTCAAGCCAATAACTTTGAGATAAAACCATCCTTTATCCAAATGGTTCAATCAATTACAACATGGAATGAGTTGGTTCAGAAATTCTTGTCCAAGTTCTTTCCTCCTACTAAGACAGTAAAATTGAGGAATGAAATCACATCTTTTACATAGTATGACCAAGAATCATTGTATGAAGCTTGGGAAAGATTCAAAGAAATGTTGAGGAAGTGCCCACATCATGGTATACCGATTTGGCTGCAAGTCTCTAAATTTTATAATGGGTTGGTTTCAAACTATCGAGCAATGATTGATGCTACAACTGGAGGGTCTTTAAATGGAAAAACACTGGAGGATGCTCATGAGTTGTTAGAGATTATGGCAGAAAACAAAAATCAGTGGCATTCAGAGCGGGTAATTGCAAAAAGACCAGTAGCAGTGCATTAAATTGATTTAGTGAATGCTTTGTCGGCTCAAGTTGCTGCTCTTTCAAGAAAGATGGATTCTTTGTCCTCCCAGTTCTAATCCAAACCAACCGCACAATGTGATTTATGTAGTGGAAATCATGCTAGTATCGAGTGCCAAGTTGGAAATCCATTTGCTTCACCAAATGCTGAGCAAGAAAATTATGTTTCAAATTTCCAAAGACCTCAACATAACCCATATTCGAACAACTACAACCCAGGTTGGCGAAATCATCCAAATTTGTCATGGGGAAATAACCAAGGGGGATTCAAACCATCATCATCTTCCTACCAACCCCAAGAGAAGAAACAAACAGATTTGGAAGGAATTTTGGGAAAGTTCATTGAGGAGTCAAGAACAAATTTCAGAAATCAAGAGGCAATCAAGAGGGACATCCAAAACCAAGTGAGGCAGCTTGATGAGCGAAAACCGACATCGTCGATTCTTGCCAATACTTTGGTTTTAATATTTATAAAACTCTCGCAAGTCCACGAATCATTTCGTAGAAAATGATAAGTATACTCCCAAGGTCGATCTAAGGAAGGAATGTGTGTGGTTTTTAATTTATTATTTAAACTTCTAAAAACGAAATTATATCCTAAACATCCTGTCACGATATTTTGGGGTTTTTGTGTTTTTTAATCTACTTACATAAAAATAAACATAGATTCAATAAACATTCATGCAAATTTTATCATTTATAATGGCGGAGTATTTATGGATATAATAACTAAGTTAATTATGCTTGCTCATATTATCTAGGTTATTTAAAGATATGAATTGATATTTATTGATTCTCCCTTTTTTGTATGAATACCACCTTTGGTGGGGTTAGATATTCTATGTTAACTAAACAAATCAATTAACACCTATGGGTGGGGTTGATAACTAATATGCTTAATTAAATTAATTCCTTTTTCTAAGAGATTGAAAATGAACCATTTAAATGCCACCTTTGGTGGGGTTAGACAGTTTAAACTTTATTCAAGGTGTCCAAATTAAACCCAAGAATTTAGTTATCCGAGTACTAACTTTCAAGTTTTAAAACCACCACCGAAAACATGTTGTGAATACATTTTCAGATAATAATTCTTATAAAAACTTTTGAAATAGAGCTTCACTCTAACTACCGGGCGATTGTACCATCAAATAAAAGAGCACTACTCTAAATCAGACCGGATAACTAAACCTTAAAATCTAATTTTCAGGTTTAAGTTTGTAATGAAAAATAATATATTTCTCTCTAACATTCTTAATATAAAATCATGAATAAAAATAAAATCAATCCATTTTAGAGATTTTTACCTATTTAATATTTCGCAAGCATAACAACGTTATTATTACATCATGTTTACTAAACAGCCAGCACAGTTAAATTTAACCACAGACAAATTAAATATAACATGTAAGAATAAAGCATAAAAATAACTGTAAAGAAAATAAAATCCTTACAGAACTTCGACGCTATTCTCGTTGCTGGAAAAACTCCAAGCGGAATTTGCACTCCCATTTATTGAATCAAAAAGCTAATAAATTACATAAACATAACTAGTTCTTCCCAAAAAGGGAAGAACTCTAAAACTAAGAGAAATGAACTAAAAACTAAGAAAAACTAAAGAAAACTAAAAAGAGAGAAAAGAGAGAAAGAAAGAGAGAAAAGAATGTATTTGGAGGTTTTTGAAGGTGTGATTTGAAGTGAAGGGATGGGGGGTATTTATAGGTGAGGATGGAGAGAAAAAGTAGAGAAAAAAATGTTAAAAAAATGTAAAAATGCGGATTAGTGATTGCTGAAGTCATTTGATGACGTCAGCATGACGGGGGGCGGCTGCACAGTACAGGGTATGAACAGTACCGCGGCTGCACAGTACCGGGGATGAACAGTGCCGAGGCTGCACAGTGCCGCGGATGAACAGTGCGCGCGGATGAACAGTGCGCACGGATGAACAGTTCCACGCGCAGCTAGGGGCGGAGCTGGGCGCTGGGGAGCGGTGGCCGGGCGGCGCGGCGGCGCGATTTTCTCCTTTCTGACATTTTTGTCCTTTTTGACCCATTTTGTCCAATTTTTCCATATTTGTTGACCTTTCCCCATTTATTTATTAATATATTTGTGATGTATTGCTTCCAGTATTCCTCTTTGAGTTTTTAAGTTGCGTTTTTAAGCCAAAATACCTGAAAAAAAATAAAAATACCCGTGATTCCGAAAAAGACAAATTTATATAAATATATGATAAAACATATAAATATATATATTTTTAATCAATTAATGTGCATAAAATCATGGTTATTTTAGTGTTTTATGAGCACTCATCACAACCCCCAACCAGCTTCTTACTAGTCCCTTAGCAAGAGAAGCGATAAAAACTAAAAATTAAACTATCCTAAATCACTTTCGTGGATTGACACGGTTGCATTTAGCCTATGCAACAAGCCGTTAAACCCCTAGGTTGCCCTAGTGGACGAGTTTGAGTCTCGTGAGGGTTTTCAGTAATGATACCCACAAACATTGAACTAACTGTAAAAATCAAAAGAAACTATAAAAACAATCAAATCAAAAACTACAATTACAACACAATCAATAATTAATTTAAGAATAAAAGAAAAGAACATATCACAAAAATATCTCATACTTTTTAATCTCCTTTAAGATCATAATTAAAATCTCAAGCATAAGTTATTTTAATCTCTTTAAACAATCATGATTTTATTATAATAATTAGTCGAAAATCATTTTCATAATTCATTTCAAAAATGTATCAATTTAATTTTACCCAATTTCAGTGTCATGAATCAGAATTCGCTTCGACTCTATTCCTCACAAGTCAATACTCTCAAAGCACTGAATCCTATGGGTTCAAACACTCATACTAATTTATATGCGAAAGAGTTGATGTATAGAAATGAACTAATAGGTTCGCATATGTATAAAGAATAAAGGCTCAAAGTGTTATTTTAACATTGATCTCATGAAAGGAATCGAATGTATAAATTATAAAGATATCATATATAAAAATTATTTTTATGCATAAATCAAACTCATTAAGAAAGAATTTCAAGATATATGCTTTTTACAAATGAAGAAATTGCAATGACTTTTTAGGGAATTACTTCCTATATATTTCTTTTGGATTTAGCCTTTACTCACAACTTTGTAGGCAATGTGGGTCATAGTATGTAGATGATACTATATTTTTTATCTCTCTATTTTTTTTTCAATATATGTATATTTTAGAGAGTCAACCCATGTATAGATTGTACATTTTTTTGGAATTTGGTGAGTGGTTAATTTTGTGGCTTTTCTGTTTGATCTTGGTTTAGGTAACCCCATATATGTCTTTTTGTTTTTGTAGCAGTCATGCATAAATGAGATATAAGCATATACTATCAATTTCTACTCAAATCATTTAATCTAAGCAAAAATAATAATCAAAAATATATGATACTCTATTAAGATGAGAAAAAATTCATACATTCAATGCTAATACCTATAGAGATCATCTAAAAATTTGAATAAATAAGAAATGTGTTTGGAGTAGAAAAAATATATATCACTCTGAATAAAAGAAATTAGGCTCAAATTATATCTCACAAGGGTAGTCTCCACTAAAAAAAAATTCATAAACACCGATTTTGGGTTTAATATAATTTCTACATTTTATCAAGAAATACTATTTATGACAAAAACTAACTAATTATCAAAAATAATTACAAAATATTTCATGATATGTTTTCAAAAATTTATCTAATAGTACAAAAGACTTAATTATTTACTTAAATTTGATTTAAAGCAATGATAAATTTTTGTTAGAAAATATTTAATTATTATTTTTTTTAATTTTTAAATTGTTAAATTTTTTTTTTTCTAATTAAGCATGGTAACTTTTCACCACCCCCAACCTAGAACTTACATTGTCCTCAATGTAACAACTGTAAATTGAAGATAAAGAGAAAAGAGAAGAAAGATTACCTATTTCTTGAGAATGTGTAAGTAGTAATGGAGGAATGCATGTGCATTCATCATATTCATCATTTAAAGTGTATACAGACAGATTGCTGTGAACTTCTAACATCTCAACAAAAATTTTGTTCAATGTTTCCATATTTGTTGACCTTTCCCCATTTATTTATTAATATATTTGTGATGTATTGCTTCCAGTATTCCTCTTTGAGTTTTTAAGTTGCATTTTTAAGCCAAAATACCTGAAAAACAATAAAAATACCCGTGATTCCGAAAAAGACAAATTTATATAAATATATGATAAAACATATAAATATATATATTTTTAATCAATTAATGTGCATAAAATCATGGTTATTTTAGTGTTTTTTGAGTACTCATCACTGCTTTCAAAGCAGATTGCAGAAAGGTCTCAAGGATCGTTGCCTAGTGACATAATAAATCCCAAAGAGCATGCAAAGGCTATCACATTGAGAAATGGTAAAGAACTTGAATGGTAGAGGAAATCGGAGAAAAAGTTGGAAGTATCTAAAGAAAAGCCATCAACATCCCAAGATGTTCAACCTTCCCCAAATGTGAAATATGAGCCTCCTATCCCATATCCTCAAAGATTGAATAAGAAAAAGCTTGATAATTAATTTGATAAATTTCTGGAAATTTTTAAGAAATTGCATATTAACATTCCTTTTGCAGACATGTTGGAACAAATGCCCAAGTATGCAAAATTCATGAAGGAAATTCTATCAAAGAAGAGGAGGCTAGGAGATTATGAAACTGTCATGCTAAATGAGGAGTGTAGTGCAGTTCTTCAAAGAAAACTACCACAGAAATGGAAAGACCTAGGGAGTTTTACTATACCTTGTACTATAGGAAGTTGCAATTTTGATAAAGTCCTATGTGATTTAGGAGCAAGCATTAATTTGATGCCACTTTCTGTTTTCAGGAAACTAGGCCTGGGAGAAGTGAAGCCCACTTCAATCGCTCTAAAATTAGTGGATTGATCGGTGAAATATCCTCGAGGGGTAATTGAGGATGTTTTAATTAAAGTTGACAAATTTATTTTCCCTGTAGATTTTGTGGTGCTTGACATGGAGGAAGATAGAGAGGTACCGTTGTTATTGGGGAGATTGTTCCTTGCAACTGGAAGAACATTGATTGATGTTCAGCAAGGAAAGCTCATTCTACGGGTGCAAGATGAACAAGTGACTTTTGATGTTTTTGAAGCAATTAAATTTCCAAGTGAGGTACCTTGTTTTCAAATTAACACTCTTGACAAGTTAATCTCGGAAACTTTTGAGGAGAGAACTCCATTGATACCACTAGAAGCTTGCCTTGTGAAATCTACAAAAATGGAGGAGGAAGATGAGGGGGTGAGACAATGTTCCGAATTACTAGCAGCACTTGATGCATATTTTTCCAGTGATGGAACATTCAAGGAGTTGGGAACAAATGAGACTCCAACCTCTGTGGTAAAGAAGTAAGCCAACAAGATTGAGTTAAAGCCACTACCATCCCATCTAAGGTATGCCTATCTTGAAGACTTTGAACATTTTCCTGTTATTATTAATAATTCTTTGAATGATGAAGAGGAAAACAAGCTATTAGGAGTTCTTTGGACTCACAAAGCGGCAATTGGATGGACAATGGAAAACATTAAAGGGATTAGCAACTCTATTTACATGCATAAAATCTTGATGAATGAGGATTACAAGCCCACAATTCAGCCACAAAGGCGCTTAAACCTAACAATGCAAAAGGTGGTCAAGGATGAGGTGATTAAGCTTTTGGATGCCGGGGTAATTTATTTGATTTCAGATAGTGCTTGGGTAAGCCCAATTAATTGTGTACCAAAGAAAGGAGGAATCACAGCTGTAGAAAATGAAAACAACGAGCTTATTCCAACAAGGACAGTGACTGGGTGGAGAGTGTATTGATTATCAAAAGTTGAACGATGCCACCCGAAAAGATCATTTTCCTTTGCCATTTATTGATTAGATGTTGGAAAGATTGGCTGGACATGCTTATTATTGTTTCCTTGATGGATATTCGGGGTACAACCAAATTGAAATTGCACCAGAGGATCAATATAAGACAACATTTACATGCCCTTATGGTACTTTTGCATACAAAAGGATGTCATTCGGTTTATGTAATGCACCTGCAACTTTCCAAAGATGCATGATAGCGATTTTCTCTGATATGGTCGAAAAGTTTATTGAGGTTTTTATGGATGATTTTTCTGTTTTTGGCCATTCTTTTGATAATTGCTTGCATAATATCTCTTTAACCTTGCAGCGTTGTAAAGACACAAATTTAGGGCTAAATTGGGAGAAATGTCACTTCATGGTTCAAGAAGGAATTGTTCTTGGCCATTGGATTTCAGCAAAGGGAATAGAAGTCGACGGTGCAAAGGTGGAAGTGATCGAGAAATTACCACCTCCAACAACTGTAAAGGGCGTTAGAATTTTATTGGGACATGCTGGGTTTTATAGAAGATTTATTAAAGATTTTTCAAAAATAACAAAAGCTCTTTGTAGTTTGTTAGTTAAAAATGCATAGTTTGATTTTTCTTCTGATTGTTTGCAGGCTTTTAACCTTTTGAAGGAGAAGCTCACTTCGGCCCCTATAATTTGTGCACTGGATTGGAGTCTTCCATTTGAGGTAATGTGTGATGCTAGTGACTATGCTATAGGTGCTGTTTTGGGCCAAATGAAGAATAAGTTGTTGCATGTGATTTATTATGCAAGTAGGACATTGACAGATGCACAACTTAGTTATGCAACAATTGAGAAAGAGCTTTTGGCAGTAGTGTTTGCATTTGATAAGTTTAGATCTTATTTAATTGGATCTAAAATCATTGTTTATACTGATCATTCTGCTCTTAAGTATTTGCTAGCCAAGAAAGATGACAAACCGCGATTACTAAGATGGATTCTTCTCTTGCAAGAATTTGACTTAGAAATCCGGGACAAAAAGGGGACCAAAAATATGGTTGCTGACCATTTGTCCATGTTGGAGGAAGATTACCTTGAGGTTGAAGGACAAATTAATGAAAAATTTCCTGATGAGCAATTGCTTGCTATCCGAACGGCTCCATGGTTTGCTAATTATGCAAATTATTTTGTCAAGAAAATTTTACCTCCTGACATGTCTTATCAACAAAGAAGGAAATTCTTTTCTGATTTGAAACAATATTTTTGGGATGAACCTTACTTGTATAAACATTGTGCAGATCAAATTATTAGAAGACATGTGCCGGAGGAAGAAATGGAAAGCATTCTTCATCATTGCCATTCGAAGGAAGTTGGAGGACATTTTGGTGGAACAAAAATAGTAGCAAAAATTTTGCAATCTGGATTCTATTGGCCTTCATTGTTTAAAGATGATTTCAAGTTTGTTTCAATGTGTGATGATTGCCAAAGGAGCGGAAATATTTCACAGAGACATGAAATGCCCTTAAATAATATTTTGATTATTGATGTTTGGGGTATTGATTTTATGGGGCCTTTTCCTTCATCTCATTCTAATAAATACATTCTTGTTGGTGTAGATTATGTCTCTAAATGGGTGGAAGCAGTTGCCTTTCCTACCAATGATGCTAGGGTTGTGATCAATTTTCTCAAGAAGAACATATTTTCCAAATTTGGCACACCTAGAGCAATTATAAGTGATGGAGGTAAGCATTTTTGCAATAACCAATTTTAGGCTTTGTTGAAAAAATATGGAGTAACACACCAGATAGCAACACCTTACCATCCTCAAACTAGTGGACAAGTTGAAGTGTCAAACCGAGAGTTGAAGGGGATCCTTGAAACAACCGTAAATAACTCACACAAGGATTAGTCAAGGAAACTAGATGATGCACTTTGGGCCTATAGGATACCTTTCAAGACACCTATCAGCATGTCTCCATACCGATTGGTGTATGGAAAAGCTTGTCACCTTCCAGTTGAATTGGAACATCGGCCATATTGGGCAATTAAAATTCTGAATTTTGATCTTAAGGTAGCACATGAAAAAAAGGTGTTGCAATTGAATGAGATGGATGAAAAGAGGAATGATGCTTATGAGAATGCCCGAATATACAAGGACAAGATGAAGGTTTGGCATGATAAGCACATTTTGAGGCGAAAATTTGAGGTGGGACAAAAATGTTGCTTTATAATTCCCGTCTCAGACTTTTTCTGGGAAAGTTAAAATCTCGTTGGTTAAGACCTTTTCTAGTAACCAAGGTGTTTCCTTGTGGAGCAGTTGAGATCAGTCATGAAACAAAGGGAACTTTCAAGGTGAATAGACAACGGTTGAAGCCATATTTGGGCGGAGAATTCAGCAAGCAGAAAGATTCTCTAGAGTTACAACAACCGTAGTAAAGAATGACAGAAAGTCTAGCTAATGACTATAACTTAAAGCACTTAATGGGAGGCAACCCATTAGATTTGTTTTATCATCTTTTATCTCATTTTATTTTAGCAATTTTAAATTTTAAATTTTAGCTTAAATTTTAAGTTTTGTTGAATTATTAGTTAGATTTTAAATCCTACACTTCATTTTATGATAATTTTATTTTTAATTAAATTTGCTTAATTTTATTTGTCTTGCAGGTAAAAAAAAATTGCACATTCGCCACTGGCAAGAATCGATTTAAATTGGATATTTGCCGCGGCAGTTTTTCTTTCTTACATTAAGGACAATGTAAGGTTTTGGCTGGGAGTGCGGTAAATGGTAAATCTTTTCTTCACTTCATTTTTAGTAGTTTTGTTTGTGTGTTTATTTGTGTTTAATTTTGATTTTCCATTTATTTTTCTGCATTTTGATTTAATTTCTTTTATTTGATTATTGTAGTATTTTTATTTTTTATTTTATTTTATTTATTTTTTCTCATTTGAATTTTTACTTGTTTTAATTTGCACGTTAATGATAATAATGTGATTGTGATAACATGTAGCTTTTAGAAGACATTAAAGTTTGCTTCGGTTTAAAGATAATTTCAAATGTTGATTTTACCTAGTTGGCGACTCTTTTGGTATGTGGTATAATTTGTTGATTAGTCTAAATGCTTAGAGAAGTCTTATGTGCAAATTTTTCATGGACATTTTTGTGATCTCAACAAACTCTAGAACTCATTTGAAAACCTCTTGAGGCGAAATAATTTGGAATTGCACTGTTTAGGATATGATGTAGGCCATTTTTGGATCGATTGTGTCATTTTAAGCCTACCTTGTTATCCTTATATCACTAGTTACCTCTTTGAGCCTATTTCAATATATTGTTAGCCTTACTTTTCTTTCTTTTTTCCTTCTATAACCTACCTTTTATTGAGCCAATATATATATATACATATATAATTCCTAGTTTATTTGTTAAGAGCACTTAATTTTGAACACAAACTTTTCAAGAGCAATTGGAGTAAGGATGGAATTAAAAAAAAAGGCCTTCACATTCTAGTAAATAAAAGAGTGTTAGTGATGGATGTAATGAGGTGAAAGATTGAGGAAGAATTTTGTTTATCTTTGGAAAAATGGGTTATGATCGGAAGAAACAATTTGGGTTAAATGGTATTACTCTTTTACTTAATTGGTTGTGTTTAATCTAATAAGTGCTCTTATTTGTATTTTGACACTTCCCGTTCTTTCTTAACCAAATACCTAAGCCTAACATTACAAGCCTCATTAAGTACAATTGATCCGAAGTGGTGTATTTTCCTTCATTAGTGGAGAGAGGTTTGAAAAATGAGCCTATGGAGTTTGAGATTTCACCTTTTAGTTTGTGGATGTTGTGCATAATATTATCCGGGCATTATGGCAATTGGTTTGTGGTTTGATGGATGTTTAAGAGTCAATAACAAAAGGGATATTGGCATTTGATATTTCTTAAAGCTTAGGTGACATTTAATTATTCTATGTGTTGTGTTATTTACAATTTTTGAGACAATTGTGCAAATTAATTGTTGTGTGATTTTATTGTTTTGAGTTAGGATAGTTATAGGTAAGATGTTTGTGGGTATCATCACTGGAAGCCCTCACGAGACTACAACTCGTCCTACTAGGGCCGCCTAGGGGTTTAAAGGCTTATTGCATATGCTTAATGTAATTTTGTAAATAGAATAAATTTTCTTTGAATTTTTCTTTTAATGTCTCTTTTGAATTTATTCATAGATCGTTTTTCTTGCTAGAGACTAGCAAGAAGCTAGTTGGGGGTTATTGATAAGAGTCAAATTATTGCATTTTTGTTATGATTTAAATGTTGATATTTGTGTGAAAATTGTGTTTATTTGATTATTTAATCCACAAATGTCATTTCACGGGTATTTCGTTTTTAAAGTGAAATTTTAGGTAAAATCATTATTTTGGAGAAGTTTGGGACAAATTTCAATGATCGGGATTGAGTGAAAATAAAAAGAAAATAAAGTTTCAAAATTTGGAAATCCGGCCGCCAACGAGATGATTCTCGCCGCCGGCGAAAATCTTACAGAGAGCATGGTGAAAATCTTCCCGAGAGCACAGATTTTGGTAGATGCAAATTGATAAGCGAAAACCGGCATCACCGATTCTTGCCAATACTTTGGTTTTAATATTTATAAAACTCTCGCAAGTGCACGAATCATTTCGTAGAAAATGATAAGTATACTCCCAAGGTCGATCTAAGGAAGGAATGTATGTGGTTTTTAATTTATTATTCAAACTTTTAAAAACGAAATTAAATCCTAAACATCCTGTCACGATATTTTTGGATTTTGTGTTTTTAATCTAATTACATAAAATTAAACATAGATTCAATAAACATTCATGCAAATTTTATCATTTATAATGGCGGAGTATTTATGGATATAATAACTAAGTTAATTATGCTTGCTCATATTATCTAGGTTATTAAATATATGAATTGATATTTATTGATTCTCCCTTTTTTGTATGAATACCACCTTTGGTGGGGTTAGATATTCTTTGTTAACTAAAAAAATCAATTAACACCTATGGGTGGGGTTGATAACTAATATGCTTAATTAAATTAATTCCTTTTTCTAAAAGATTGAAAATGAACCATTTAAATGCCACCTTTGGTGGGGTTAGACAGTTTAAACTTTATTCAAGGTGTCCAAATTAAACCCAAGAATTTAGTTATCCGAGTACTAACTTTCAAGTTTTAAAACCACTACCGAAAACATGTTGTCAATACATTTTCAGATAATAATTCTTATAAAAACTTTTGAAATAGAGCTTCACTCTAACTACCGGGCGATTGTACCATAAAATAAAAGTGCACTACTCTAAATCAGACTGGATAACTAAACCTTAAAATCTATTTTTCAGGTTTAAGTTTGTTATGAAAAATAATATATTTCTCTCTAACATTCTTAATATAAAATCTTGAATAAAAACAAAATCAATTCATTTTAGAGATTTTCACCTATTTAATATTTCGCAAGCATAACAACGTTATTATTACATCATGTTTACTAAACAGCCAACACAGTTAAATTTAATCACAAACAAATTAAATATAACATGTAAGAATAAAGCATAAAAATAATTGTAAAGAAAATAAAATCCTTACAGAACTTCGATGCTATTACCGTTGTTGGAAAAACTCCTAGCGGAATTTGCACTCCCATTTATTGAATCAAAAAGCTAAAAAATTACATAAACATAACTAGTTCTTCCCAAAAAGGGAAGAACTCTAAAACTAAGAGAAATTAACTAAAAACTAAGAAAAACTAAGAAAAACTAAAAATATAAGAAAAGAGAGAAAGAAAGAAGAGAGAAGTGTGTTTTGAAGGTGGTGAAGGTATGTTTTGAAGTGAAGGGAAGGGGGTATTTATAGGTGAGGATGGAGAGAAAAAATGAGTAAAAAAATTTAAAAACGCGTAATGGAATTGCTGAGGTCATTGATGACGTCAACATGACGTCATGAGGGCGGCTGCACGTGAAAAATGGGGCAAAACGGGCGTTGGCACGCGCGGAGGCAGCTGGGCGCGCATGGGCACGCACGGATGAATAGTAGCCGCGCACTGGGGCACGTGCGGATTGGGAGAAGGGCGCGCGCAGGTTGGCGCAGATGGCTGGCGTGCTGCACGCGCGGCTGGGCAGCTGGGCGCGATTTTCTCCTTTTTGACATTTTTGACATTTTTGACCCATTTTGTCTAATTTTTCCATATTTGTTGACCTTTTCTTATTTATTTATTAATATATTTGTGATGTATCGTTTCAAGTATTCCTGTTTGAGTCTTTAAGTTGCGTTTTTAAGCCAAAATACTTGAAAAACAATAAAAATACCCGTGATTCTGAAAAAGACAAATTTATATAAATATATGATAAAACATATAAATATATATATTTTTAATCAATTAATGTGCATAAAATCATGGTTATTTTAGTGCTTTTTGAGCACTCATCAAATATCTCGCCGCCGGTGAGATTATTTAGCCACCGGCGAGACACCTTTAGCCGCCGGCGAGAATTAGAGGAACCAAAATTTTAAATTTCCAGAAATCTTACCGCGGCACGAATAATGTTGCCACTGGCGAGTTTCGTCCGAAAACACATTTTTTATGTTGTTTTATTCCAAAATTGCCCCCAAAACCCTAGATCTATATATACCATAAGATGGAGAAAGAGGCCACGGCAGAGAGGAGGCGATCTGAGACATCTTTGGAGGATAAAAGGCAATTTTGGAGAGAAAGTTTGGAGAAGCTTGAAGGATTATCACCATTGTTGCTACCAAGTGTTCATCTTCAATAGTTTTTCATCTCTTCTCCTTAGCTTTTATATTCTGCAGTTATTCAGATTTGTTATTCATGGATTCAATTGAGATAATGGTTGTTCTTATTTCTATTATGAACTAATTCGTTTTTGCTAAGGCCATGATGTTGTTGAATCAAGAAAATCTGATTTCTTTTGTTATTGTTATATATGTTCATTGTTTTCAAGTTGAATATTTATTTCCATGCTTAATGCTTTTAAATTTCTGGCCAAGATTTAGATGATTTGTTGCATTATATTGAGACCGAGAGGAGATGTGTAATGAATGCTTCTTGTGATAAATATCGTATGTTGAATGCGAGTGTGAGAACTAATGCATGATGTATGTGGTTATTCTAGAAATTCCATAAATCGTAATGTGCTTGTTTGTGATTAAATCTTCATAGAAATATAGTTGGTTTTCATAGATAAGTAATTCTAATATAACTCGAGAGAGAGTATTAGGTAAATTTGGGTTTTTCAACCATCACTTTTAGCTTTGATTCTCATATTACATGACTCGAAATCAGATTGAATTGATTTAGCGAAATCAAATGCCTTAGCGTTTTTAATTATTTGTAAACAACATTCAATTGTGTTATTTGCATTTATTTTTAAGTTAATTTTCTTCTTAAACAATTTCAAAAATTGGGTTTTCAAATAAAATTAGGATTAGTCAATTTCGGTACTAAGTAACGCCATTCCTTGTGGGTTCGATATCCGTACTTTTGTACACTTTATTACTTGAACGATTCGTACACTTGCGAAAATACGCATCAAGCATCAATGACAAGAAAAAAAATAGAACACAACTTATTCAAAGAGGAACTCGTGCGCCTCATAACACAAAACATTCATGCCGCGGCATGAAGTTTTTTCGTTCAATCTAATTATAGCCCGAGCGTCCCAAGCCACAACAAGCAAGAAAACCATGTCGTGGCCCATTTTTTTTACTAACATAATGCTAAGTACTAAATTAAAATAAATACTAATCAATTATAAAAAGATAAAAAATAATAATAAAAATATGAAAAAATAAAAAGAAGGGAAAATAAATAAATAAAAACTACAACAAATAAAATAAAATAAAATGTTAGAAGCAAATGCTAAGATAATAAAAGTTAACTAACAACTACAACAAGTTAGTAAAAGTAAAGAAAATATATTATATAACAATTAAAAGTGTGTACACATCTAAACAAAAGTAAAAGAAAATTAACAAAAATAAAGTAAAAGAAAATAACAAAAATAATTAAAGTTACTAAATAAATAAAAGAAAAGAAAAATAAAGTAAAAGTTACTATACAAAAATACTAAAAGGAAACGTTTTAAATTAGTTGGTAAATAAATTAATAAAAACAAATTAACAAAGAAAATAAAAAAATAGTACTAAATATAAATTAAACTAGTAAATAAAGTAAACTTAAGAAAAGAAAAAAATTTAAAAATAAAAACATTTATGTTTTTTTAAGATCTCTTTTATTTTTATTTTGAATTTTTTTTATATTTTTATATTTTTAAAATTTTCAAATTGTTTCAAATGTTTTTTTAAAATCGCTTTAAATTTGGGTTTTAATTTTTTTTCAAATATTTTTTGAAATTTTAAATTTTTTAAATTAAGCTACTCACAAATATTTACAAAATTATTTTTAAGGTTTTTGATAATAAAAATTTTAAACACTATTTCTCCTTGACAAAAGTGTCAAAAACTTGATGAAAAATTTTGTATTTGTAAAAATCTCACGTAGGTCTAAAAAAGAAATACATGATTTAAACAATTCAAAAAATCTCTTAGAAACAAATATGGAAAATAAACTAAAACATTATGTCACAATAGTTTTAGTTTGAAAAGTCTAAACTAATAACCAAAAAATTAAAGGATAGGAATAGAATTGATTCAATAAATATTAGGCAAATAAAAAATTAACACTCAATGGAGAATTTGTGACATTTATTTGTTTGTTAATCATGCTTGCTCAAAATTAAATAGATTATTAAAGATATAAATTAAGGTTATTTAATTTTTCTTTTTTTGCATGAAAATATCCTTATGTAGGGATCATATTATTTATTAATAAAACTAATTAATATCTTTAGGCGAGGATCACCATTTCATTAAATTAAATTATGTTTTATTTATAAGAAAATAATAAATCTTTTAAATCACTACTTTAGGCGGAGCACATAATTTAAATTATTACTCAAATTGTAAAAATTAGATCCAAAACTTAATTTTCAGATTTTAAATCTCTTAAGCAAAACATATCGTCAATATATTTTTTAGTAATAAAATTTGTAGAAATCTTGAATGAAGAAATAAAATAAATTTATTTTATAAAAATATTTACTTAAATTAATATTTCACAGATATAACAACATAACTAATATAACATAATAATGTTAAGCAAAATAAGCTCAAATTTAATAAATGATCAGTAAATTAAAAATATCATTCAAAAAGATACATAAAATTTGAATATACGTATAATAGAATGAAATTAAAATTAATATCTCAAATGTATCCTTCCATTTACATAACTTTTTATAGTGATTTGTGATCTAAGAACCTCCAAAAAGATCTCCCTATTATGTTTACGGAATCAAAATTGCTACATCCAAATCATATTGGAATTATTAAGAAAATTATCTTCTTGTGAGGTCTTGTGTTCCTCTTAGTTCTTAAAAGAACTCTTGAACTTGTCAAGTTAATGTTCTGGCATTCAAACAACAAAACTTGTCACCTTATGGATATTAGACAATTGCAGTCTAAATCTAATCTCAGGGATACTCATGGATTTAAATTCAATTATCTGAATCTGATTTTGATTAATACTCATGGATATTAGAAAATTGCAATCTAAATCTAATCTCGGGGCATTCTCTATTTCAAGGATTTTTATAAGAATTATTATTAAAAGATATATTTACGACATATCTTTCATAGTAATTTTAAAATATAAAAGTTAGTTCAAGATAATTAATTCATAAACCTAACTTAGAAACTTTTATTTGAGCCTAAATTGTTAGACCCGACCGAAGGTGAAAATTGAAAGGTTTATTTTTCTTTTATAAAAGAAGCATAATTTAATTAAAATTATCTACTAGACTTGACCGAAGACAATAAGTGATTTTAATTAATAACAAATGGTAGACTTAATTAATCTTCTATTTGTATATATAAGAGAGAATCAATAATCTTAAATCCTATATTTAATAATGTTCTTAATATTGAGTAAACATAACCAACTAGCTAATATATCTACAAATTCTTCACTCTAGGATAAATATTTAATTGCCTAAATATTTATTTAACCTCTCTTTACATTTATATCAGTAGTTTAGAAACTCAACAAAAAATAATTGTGATAAGATATTTAGGTTATTTAATTTCATTTTTAAGAATCTATTGAATTATTTAAAAATCACATGATTCCTCTTTAGACAAACCTTTGATGTTTACTTATCATTTTCTATAAGTGATTTTTGCACTTGCGAGTTAATTTATAAATCATAAAACAATTATACATAACAATTTTATGCATCAAATTTTTGGCATCGTTGTTGGGAAACTAATAATAGCATCAAAAACTCACTAAATTTTGTATCATCAAGTTGTTTCGGTTGTTGCTTGGGAGGTATAGCATCTTTAATTTTTTATTTCATTTAATTTTTGTATAATAAATTTTTTCTTGTATAATTATTTTACTAACATGTCTGTAATATTATTATTATTTACTACATATTTAGTATTTCTTTTTACGAACATGTATGTATTTATAAATTTTATTTTTATTTTGACTTTTTATCTTTCAACTTGACTGGTAAAAATAACTTATGTTATTATTTGTATATGTGAGGTAGGAGATCCTTAGAGTACCCTCTTACACCTTTTAATAATAATATAAATAGACCATTTAGACTATTAAAAAGGTTGGACTTTAACATCTCTCAGCCTTTTATAGAATAATGAATTGAACCTAACCTTCACCCTTTACCTGAACCCTTAAACATGTGGGAAAATCCACCACGTAGAGAGACTACAATGAAAGAGTTTGCATGGACAGTAATTGGCATTAATTGCCTTTATCCACTTGGATGAGGCAGCTTCTAGGACTTATGAATTATGAAACATTCATTTTTTTCATGCTAATTTATTTTCCTAGACTATCTAATGAAGACTTACTATCTTCCATTAGGGACTTCTATTCTATAGTCTAGACATTCCCCCTCCGTGTACTCACATGAGGATGAACTCAGAATGAAGTGTTTCCCATGCAACCTTAAATATAGGGCTAAGGCGTGGCTAATGTTACTTCCTCCTGATTCCCTAATGACTTGGGAGGAAGTCAATAACAAATTTATGGTAAAATTGTATTCCCATCAAAAGACATCAGAGCTGAGATGTAAGATTATCACTTTCTCTCAAATGGAGGGAGAACAGTACCATAAATTTTAGGATAGGTTCAAAATTTTCTCACTTAGTGCTGCCATCACAGCTACCCACTGCAGCTGCAAAACCAATTTTTCTATGACAGATTGGCACAACAATGTCAATCCATCATTGCTAATGTTGTTGATGGAGCAATGGAAAAGGAACAACCTTATAGACTTATAATCTCTTTGAGATGTTGGGTGCTAATTCCCAACGAAAAAGCTCTAGAGTGAGGAGAGTTAAAGTCCATGAAATTGAGTTTTGTACAAAATTAAAAATGTAGCTTACTCAACTGACCAAGAAAATTGCGCTTCTTACTAAACCTGCCACAACAAATAAAGAAAAATTATGGTATGTGCAGTAATTTGGGACATTATGCTGATACTTATCCTTATAAAAAAAGCTATTATTAGACCTCGGTAGGTCAATGTACTAGGGGGATACCAACTAAGACCTACGTATAACCTCAATGCTAATTTCCCTTGGAGGTAGAACAACCCTCTATTTGCTCAAAGCTCAAACCCACCAGGAGAGAAATTCCACCCATAAATGCCAAAACAATCCTCCCAGCAAGCCCAATTTGGAGGAAAACTTGAATTCATTCATTCAAGTGAGCAAATAAAAGTAGTGAAGGATGAATCAAAGATTGGACTTTGTAGAAATTTCCATTAAGAAAATGGAAATATAGGTGGAGCAGTTGATTGAACACTTGTAGAAGCAAGGCAAGGAGTTACTACAAAGTAAGAAGAACAAAAGAACTCAATAATGAGAGGATATTAAGCTTACAAAAAGATGAAATCCCCATAAGCAACATCTCACTAAAGATGATAAAAATATTCCTAGATGGGACGTAATCCATTATTATTTATTTATTACTTTAATTTATTTTACTTATTTTGTGTGATTTCTAATTTATGTGTGGTTAATAATTATAGATTTTTTATTTAAAAAGAGGGAAAACATATGAGAAAAGAAGATTAGATCACATCGTGACATGAAAAACTTATGCATCATGGCATAAGGTTTAAAATTAATAATGGTCAGAAAAGTAAAACGATTCTCACAATGACATGAAAAAGTCTACGCTGCAGTCCATGTATACATTTTTGCTTACATATCCTTTCCCTACACAAGAAAACCCAATTTTTCTTTATTTTTATCACATTTTCTCTCAAACCCTATATTTTCTTTCCTCCGCCCTCAAACACACATAATCCCTAAAAAATCCCATCTTTCTTCAATCTTTTTCACAAATCCTTTCTAAAAATCAATTTTCTAACAAATTTTCAATTTTTCAAGTTCCTTCAAAATTTTCATCTTTAAGAAAGGGATATTCTTCACGTCATTCAAATCTTCAACAGTAAAAAGTAAGTCTTCATAATTTTTAAAATTTAATTCTTCAATTTAAATTTTTTGGAATTCATGGAGTATTTTATTTATCAAAGAGTCCAAAACCCTATTTAGAATGAAGAGAGGATTAGGAATTAATTGGATATATTGTGTTGTTAGATTTTCTCTGAACCAAAGGCTACTATTTGAATTTCTAGTTCAAAATTTTTTCACAAATTTTCCCAATGTTGTTGATGTTGAAGTTATGATTAGGAATTTACTTGTTCCATTTGGACATAATAATATAAATGTTCACTTTTATTTAGTATATATTGGAGAAAGTGGGTATGAGTAGTATCTTAGTAATGTGGATTATATTACATTATTAAAAGCCTTGACTTTACACGGTACTAAATGGATTATTGCTGATGGTAAGCAATAAGGTTTTGAAGCAATGTATTTGGACAAAATTTCAAGAAATTGTTAATACTTTATTTGTTCTAGGATGATGCCTACCAAACATTATAACACTATATATAGAGAGGGGTTATTTTGCTATATTTCGCATCTAAGATGCCTAAGGATGTTGGAGCAATAATTCACCAAAGAATTCAATTGTCTGCAAATAGTCACCAGATGGGTTTCTTTTTCCCTAACTAAAAACTACTTTATGTACTAAAGCAGGGGTACCCTATTCAAAAGGTGAGATTGTTATACACCCTAGTGAATTATTAAACACGACTTACTTTGAGGAGCTTACTTCTAGTATGGTAGATCATACAAAGAGAAAGGAGAGTTATTATTCCATCAAGAATGACTATGAAGGAGAAATTTCATAATTTTGGTGAGAGAATGAGCTTTATGGAAGAATACTAACAAGCTTAATTTATGCAACAAGTAGCATTCCTAAATCAACAACATCAGGATCAAATAGAACATAATAGATTAATGTATGAAATGAATCCATTATAGTTAACTCATCTTGGGTAGATACAAGTCATTTAACAGCACCTAACTATCCTCATTATGACTTCAATTTCATTCCTCCAGAACAATCACAACAACAAGAACGTGAAGATCAAGGTCTATATGACATAGAGGAGGAGCTTGATGAACGAAAACCGGCATCGCCGATTCCCGCAAATACTTTGGTTTTAATATTTATAAAACTCTCGCAAGTGCACGAATCATTTCGTAGAAAATGATAAGTATACTCCCAAGGTCGATCTAAGGAAGGAATGTATGTGGTTTTTAACTTATTATTCAAACTTTTAAAAACGAAATTAAATCCTAAACATCCTGTCACGATAGTTTGGTTTTTCTGTTCCTAATCTAATAACATAAAATAAAACATATATACAGATTAATTAAATATAATCTAAAATCATAAAAATAAACATAGATACAAATTCAAATAATTATCTAGAAATAAACATATATACGGATTCAATAAATGTTCATGCAAATTTTTATCATTTATATTAGCGGAGTATTTATGGATATAATAACTAAATTAATTATGCTTGCTCATATTAACTAGGTTATTAAAGATATAAATTGACATTTTATTGATTCTCTCTTTTTTATATAAATACCACCTTTGGTGGGGTTAGATATTCTTTGTTAACTAAACAAATCAATTAACACCTATGGGTGGGGTTGATAACTAATATGCTTAATTAAATTAATTCCTTTTTCTAAGAGATTGAAAATGAACCATTTAAATGCCACCTTTGGTGGGGTTAGACAGTTTAAACTTTATTCAAGGTGTCCAAATTAAACCTAAGAATTTAATTATCCGAGTACTAACTTTCAAGTTTTAAAACCACTATTGAAAACATGTTGTCAATACATTTTCTCATAATAATTCTTATAAAAACTTTTGAAATAGAGTTTCACTCTAACTACCGGGCGATTGTACCAACAAATAAAAGAGCACTACTCTAAATTAGACCGGATAACTAAACCTTAAAATCTAATTTTCGGGTTTAAGTTTGTAATGAAAAATAATATATTTCTCTCTAACATTCTTAATATAAAATCTTGAATAAAAACAAAATCAATTCATTTTAAAGATTTTTACCTATTTAATATTTCGCAAGCATAACAACGTCGTTATTACATCATTTTTACTAAACAGCTAGCATAGTTAAATTTAACCACAGACAAGTTGAATATAACATGTAAGAATAAAGCATAAAAATAACTGTAAAGAAAATAAAATCCTTACAGAACTTCGACGCTATTCCCGTTGCTAGAAAACCTCCGAGCGGAATTTGCACTTCCATATATTGAATCAAAAATCTAAATTATTACAAAAAAATTACAAGTTCCTCTCAAAAAGAGAAGAACACTAAACCTAAGAGAATTGAACTAAAAACTAAGAGAAAAACTAAGAAAAGCTTAGAAACTTAGAAAGAAACTAAGAGAAACTAAAAACTAAGAAATGAGAGAAAGAAAGAAGAGAGAAGTGAGTTTTGAAGGTGTGATTTGAAGTGAATGGAAGGGGGGTATTTATAGGTGAGGATGGAGAGAAAAAATGAGTAAAAAAATGTTAAAAAAATATTAAAAAATGTAAAAACGCGTATTGGACTTGCTGATGTCATCAATGACGTCAGCATGACGTCACAGGGGCGGCTGCACGTGAAAAATGGGGCGAAAACGCGTTGGGCGCGCGGATGGGCGGCTGCTGGGCGCTGCGCGCGCGCGCTGGGGCTGTCGCTGCGCGCAGCTCGGCGCGCGTGAACAGTGCCAGCGCGCTGCGTTGCGCGCAGCTGGGCATGCCAGCGCGCGCGGGCGCGCGCGGGATGGGGCGCTGGGGCGCGCTGGGGCGCGCGCGGCTGGGCGCTGGGGCGCGCGCGGCTGGGCGCTGGGGCGCTGGGCTGCGCGCACGGCCGGGCTGCGACGCGCGATTTCCGTCTTTTTGACATTTTTGAGCTTTTCGACCCATTTCGTCCGATTTTTCCATGTTTGTTGACCTTTTCTCACTTATTTGTTGATATATTTGTGATGTATTGCTTCAAATATTCCTCTTTGAGTCTTTACATTGCGTTTTTAAGCCAAAATACCTGAAAAACAATAAAAATACCCGTGATTCCGAAAAAGACAAATTTATATAAATATATGATAAAACATATAAATATATGTATTTTTAATCAATTAAGATACATAAAATCATGGTTATTTTAGTGCTTTTTGAGCACTCATCACAACCCCCAACCAGCTTCTTGCTAGTCTCTTAGCAAGAGAAGCGATAAAAGCTAAAAATTAAACTATCCTAAATCACTTTCGTGGATTGAAACGGTTGCATTTAGCTTATGCAACAAGCCGTTAAACCCCTAGGTTGCTCTAGTGGACGAGTTTGAGTCTCGTGAGGGTTTTCAGTAATGATACCCACAAACATTGAACTAAATGTAAAGATAAAAACAATCAAATCAAAAATTAAAATTACAACACAATCAAAAATTAATTTAAGAGTAAAAGAACACAACATATCACAAAAATATCTCATACTTTTTAATCTCTTTTAAGATCATAATTGAAATCTCAAGCATAAGTTATTTTAATCTCTTTAAACAATCATGATTTTATTATAATAATTAGTCGAAAATCATTTTCATATTTCATTTCAAAAGTGTATCAATTTAATTTTACCCAATTTCAGTGTCATGAATCAGTATTCGCTTCGACTCTATTCCTCACAAGTCAATACTCTCAAAGCACTGAATCCTATGGGTTCAAACACTCATACTAATTTATATGCGAAAGAGTTGATGTATAGAAATGAACTAATATGTTCGCATATGTATAAAGAATAAAGGCTCAAAGTGTTATTTTAACATTGATCTCATGAAAGGAATCGAATGTATAAATTATAAAGATATCATATACAAAAATTATTTTCATGCATAAATCAAACTCATTAAGAAAGAATTTCAAGATATATGCTTTAACAAATGAAGAAATTGCAATGACTTTTTAGGGAATTACTTCCTATATCTTTCTTTTGTAATTAGCCTTTACTCACAACTTTGTAGGCAATGTGGGTCATAGTATGTAGATGATACTATTTTTTTATCTCTCTATTTTTTTTTTTTTTTTTTTTTAGAGAGTCAACCCATGTACAGATTGTACATTTTTTTGGATTTTGGTGAGTGGTTAATTTTTTTGGCTTTTCTGTTTGATCTTGGTTTAGGTAACCCCAGATATGTCTTTTTGTTTTTGTAACAGTCATGCATAAATGAGATATAAGCATATACTATCAATTTCTACTCAAATCATTTAATCTAAGCAAAAATAATAATCAAAAATATATGATACTCTATTAAGATGAGAAAAAAAATTCATACATTCAATGCTAATACCTATAGAGATCATCTAAACTTTTTGAATAAATAAGAAATGTGTTTGGAGTAGAAAAAATATATATTTCACTCTGAATAAAAGAAATTAGGCTCAAATTATATCTCACAAGGGTAGTCTCCACTAAAAAAAATTCATAAACACCGATTTTGGGTTTAATATAATTTCCACATTTTATCAAGAAATACTAGTTATGACAAAAACTAACTAATTATCAAAAATAATTACAAAATATTTCATGATATGTTTTCAAAAATTAATCTAACAGTACCAAAGACTTTAACTATTTACTTAAATTTGATTTAAAGATATGATACATTTTTGTGATAATTTTTTTTTATATATAGCATGGTAACTTTCCACCACCCCCAACCTAGAACTTACATTGTCCTCAATGTAACAACTGCAAATTAAAGATAAAGAGAAAAGAGGAGAAAGATTACCTATTTCTTGAGAATGTGTAAGTAGTAATGAAGAAATGCAGGTGCATCCATCATATTCATCATTAAAGTGTATACAGACAGATCGCTGTGAACTTCTAACATCTCAACAAATATTTTAGTTTTAACAATTTTAAAAATTATTCACATACAAGTAAACTAAAATAAACAATAAAATTAAGTAAATAAAACAAATAACAAAAAAATTACCTAACATGATGGGTTGCCTCCCATCCAGCGCTTAGTTTAACGTCTTAGCAAGACGTATCTTTTTGGTGCTAAGGGTTACTCAGCCAAATGCAATCCATTTCAGCAATGTTGTTTGGTTCTTCCACATAAGGCTTGACACGATGGCCATTAACTTTGAACGTTTTTTGTGTCTTGGAGTCCAATAGTTCTACTACTCCATGTTCAGATACCTGAACTATTTTGAATGGTCCATCCCATCTTGATCTTAGCTTTCCTGGAAACAATCTCAAACGAGAGTTAAATAAAAGAACTTTCATTCCAGGGTGAAGAGTCTTAGGAACTAGCCTCTTGTCATGATAGCGCTTAGTACGCTCCTTGTATAATTTGGCATTCTCATAGGCTTCATTCCTAATTTCTTCCAACTCATGAAGCTGGAGTACTCGTTTTTCACCTGCTTTATCTAAATCCATGTTTAGCTCTTTAATTGCCCAATAAGCCTTGTGTTCAAGTTCAACTGGAAGGTGGCACGCTTTCCCAAAGATTAACCGGTAAGGGCTCATCCCAATAGGTGTTTTGTAAGCGGTGCGGTATGCCCATAAGGCATCATTTAACTTAAATGCCCAATCCTTCCTTGAAGGACGCACAGTGCGTTCCAGTATTCCCTTGATTTGCCTATTACTTACTTCCACTAATCCGGAAGTTTGAGGATGATATGGAGTAGCTACCTTATGTGTGATGTTGTACTTGTTTAGTACTCCATCAAAGAGTTTGTTACAAAAATGGCTACCTCCATCACTTATTATAGCTCTAGGCGTTCCGAACCTACTGAATATGAAATCTTTCAAGAATTTCACAACAACATTAGCATCATTGGTTTTGGTGGGGATAGCTTCTACCCACTTGGACACATAATCCACAGCAACCAAAATGTATTGAAAACCATTAGATGGGGGAAAAGGACCCATAAAGTCAATCCCCCATACGTCAAAGAGTTCAACAACTAAATTAGATGTCAAAGGCATTTCATCTCTTTTGCTTATGTTTCCTGTTCTTTGACATCTATCACATTGTGCACAAAACATATGAGCATCTTTAAAAAGAGTGGGCCAAAAGAATCCAGACTGTAATATCTTACGGGCTGTCTTTTCTCCTCCAAAATGACCCCCACAATGAAGTTCATGACAAAAAGTCAGAATGCTCTTATGTTCTTCTTCAGGTACACATCTCCGGATGACTTGATCTTGACCAATCTTGTATAAATAAGGGTCATCCCAGAAATAGTCCTTAATAGTTTTAAAAAACCTTTTCTTCTCCTGATATGAAGTGTTAGGTCGCAAAACACCAGTGGCAAGATAGTTTACAATATCAGCGTACCATGGGTTCGGACCTATGAAAAATAACTGTTCATCAGGAAAGGTTTCAACTATATCGTCATTACTCTCATCTTTAAGAGAATTAAAGTCAGAAATCAACCTAGACAAATGGTCAGCTACTAAGTTTTCACTGCCTTTCTTATCCTTGATTTCTAGGTCAAATTCTTGTAAGAGTAAGACCCACCTGATTAACCTTGGCTTGGCATTTGGTTTACTTAATAGGTATCTTAAAGCAGCATGATCAGAATGCACAATCACTTTAGATCCTACTAAATAAGACCGAAATTTGTCTAAAGAGAATACTATAGCCAAGAATTCCTTTTCAGTGGTGGTGTAATTCATCTGGGCATCATTGAGTGTTTTGCTAGCATAGTAGATGACATGTAAACGCTTTTCCACTCTTTGTCCCAGGACTGCTCCTATTGCATAATCAGAAGCGTCACACATTATTTCAAAGGGTAAAGACCAGTTTGGTGCCATTATAACAGGGGTAGATGTGAGTTTATCTTTCAAGGTATTAAAGGAGGTAAGGCAGTCATTGTTGAAATCAAAATCAGCATCTTTGGATAGCAAGTTACATAATGGACGACTTATTTTAGAGAAATCTTTAATAAATCGTCTGTAGAATCCTGCATGTCCCAAGAAGCTTCTTATCCCCTTCACAGATGTAGGGGGAGGTAGTTTGGATATCAATTCAACTTTTGCCTTATCAACTTCAATACCCTTGTTTGAAATTATATGTCCTAAAACTATCCCTTGTTGAACCATAAAATGACTTTTCTCCCAACTAAGGGTTAGATTGCATTCAATGCATCTTTCTAAAACCAAAGTCAATTTATGTAAGCAATCATCAAATGAGTTCCCAAAGACAGAGAAATCGTCCATGAAAATCTCAATGAATTTTTCCACCATGTCCGAGAAAATGGATATCATGCATCTCTGGAACGTGGCAGGGGCATTGCATAACCCAAATGGCATTCTGCGAAAAGCAAATGTCCCAAAAGGACATGTAAATATGGTCTTTTCCTGATCTTCTGGTGCTATGGGTACTTGATAATATCCAGACAGTCCATCCAAAAAACAGTAAAATTCGTGCCCAGCTAATCTTTCCAACATTTGATCAATGAATGGAAGAGGAAAGTGATCCTTTTTCGTATATAAATTTAGTTTCCTAAAATCTATACACATTCTCCATCCAGTGATTATTCTAGTGGGCACTAATTCACTTTTGTCATTCTTAACAACTGTTATCCCAGATTTCTTTGGTACCACATGCACTGGACTAACCCACTTACTATCTGCAATAGGGTAGATAATCCCTTCTTCTAATAATTTAAGAATTTCCTTCTTAACTACCTCTTGCATGTTTGGGTTTAGTCTTCTTTGGGCCTCTCGTACAGGTTTAGCACCGTCCTCCAAGTTGATCTTGTGCATACACATTGTTGGACTAATGCCTCTTATATCCCCTATACTCCAACCTATAGATTTCTTAAACTGTTTAAGCACTTTGATGAGTTCCTTTTCTTGTGGTTTGGTCAAGGTTGAAGAAATTATCACTGGATAAGTTTCCCCTTCTCCCAAAAACACATATTTTAAGTGCTCAGGTAAGTCTTTGAGTTCAAGTTCAGGTGGATTGGCCTCTTTAATAGATGAAGAACTGGGTAGATTTAAAAGTGTACTAGATTTTGTCATCACTTCATTATTGTCTAGTTGTTCAAGGTACCCCTTTATTTCCTCATCTACATCTTCTTCAACCTTTTCAAGTGTAAGAACGGTTTCAAGCTTGTCTTCTATTCTGGTTCGGAAAAAGGTGTTTTGGACAAGATTATCCAAAGGATCAACATCGAATATTTCATCGATGGCAGAAATAGAAGGGAAAGGTGAAGAATCAAAAACTTTAAAATGAACAGTCTCTCCTAAGACTGTCATTGTCAAATTTCCATCTTGGACATCAATAATAGTTTTAGTAGTTGCCATAAATGGTCTACCAAGCAATATTGTGTGCTCTCTGTCCAATGCTGGATTTTCTTGCATATCCAGAACCACAAAGTCAACAGGTATTATCAGTTTGTCTACCTGTACCAAAACATCCTCAACTATTCCCTCTGGATATTTAAGAGATCTATCTGCAAGTTGAAGGGACATAGTTGTGGGTTTTAAATCCCCTAGATTGAGTTGTAAGAATATAGAGTAGGGCATCAAATTTATACTAGCACCTAAATCAAGCATTGCTTTAGCAACCTTCTTATCCCCCATAGTTATGTTTATAATAAAACTTCCAGGGTCTTTCAACTTAGGGGGTAGTTTGTGCTGAAGTACAGCGCTAGAAATTTCTGATACTACTACTCGTTCATTCTGTTCATACCTCCTTTTCTTAGTGTTCAATTCTTTGAAAAACTTGGCATATGAGGGCACATTCATGATCACTTCTAATAGTGGTAAATTGATATTTACTTTAGAGAGCATATTAAAAAGATCATTGAATTGCTTATCTTGTTTGGATTCTTTCAACCGGTGGGGAAAAGGTACTTGTATCTGGTGTGGTTCTGTTGTCTTTTGAATTTTGGGGGTGTCAGATGACCCCCCAATGAGTTTTTCAGAAGGCTTGTTAAGTTTAACACTTGTCTCTCCTTTTTGCGAGATTAGAATATCGCCTTCTTTGTTACCGGAACTACAAGGTAGATTGTTAGAGATTTCAGGTAAACTGGTATTGACTACCTTACCACTTCGAAGGGTTCTAACATCCTTTGCTTGTTCTGGTTGACTGGGCAACTTTCCTGGTTCTTTCTTTTGCATTTGTTCAGCCAGTTGCCCAACTTTAGATTCAATCCTTTTAACCGAAGCCTCCATGGTGTTCAACCTTTGATTAGTCATCAATTGGTTGTCACGACTAACTTGAATAAAAGCATTCAAGCTATCTTCTAAGGTTGGCTTAAAAGATTGGCTTGGTGGGTAAGGGTGGTTGTTATCTGACCTTAGTGTTGGATATTGGGTGTAGGCTGGGTGATTATAGGTGTTTGGATGATATCTTTGAAAAGATTGAACTTCCTCTATGGCATCGACACTAGAATCACAAGTATTTGAACAATTATGAGTACCATGCCCAATTGAACAACACACTTCACATACCTCTTGATTTGAAATTTGGTGGGAAGTGAGGAATTTCACTTGTTTAGTCAATTCAGCAAGTTGCAAGGTTATCTCATTATCAGAGCCGACTTCATTGACCTTTGCTTTCCTTCTACCACCTCTTTGTTGGGAATTAGAACCCAACAGCTCATAAAGATTATAGGTTTCCTCTGCGGTCTTTTCTCCTACAGCACCTCCAGCAGCATTATCAACCATGTATTGACTCTGTAGTGTCAATCCATCATAAAAGAATTGGTTTTGTAGCTGTAAGGGAAAGCTATGATTTTGACATTGAATGAAAAGAAGTTTGAATCGTTCCCAAGTTTCATGAAAGGGCTCTTCATTCATTTGAGAAAATGTTGCTATCTTTGTTCTTAGATCAACAGTCTTTTGATGGGAATAGAACCTACCCATAAAAATTTCATAGACTGCCTCCCAAGTTTTAAGAGAACCTGACTGTAGAGTAATGAACCATGACCAAGCTTTATCTTTGAGAGTGTAAGGAAAACACCTCATCCTAAGTTGATCTTCAGTAATTGCATGTAGTGGAAAGGTTTGGACAATAGCATAGAATTCTCGAATGAAATGCAAAGGGTCTTCATTAGGGATACCGTAAAAGGAAGGCAACAAAGAATAATGAATCTTTTTCAATTCATAATTCCTTGCAGCCTCTTGTAATTGGATACCGGAAGTTACATTGCCAATGATTGGCATTGTATATTCTTTCATCTTTTTCCGCCTATCTTCAGCATCTCCCATGGTTGTTTGTAGTTGAAAATGATCCTCCTCCTATTGTGTATCAACATTTTGCTTTTAGTAGATATCTCTAAGAAATATGTATAACTTGATAAAACGTAAAAGCAAAAAGTGCAAGGAACCTAATATATATATATATTTTTTTTTTTTTTTTTTTATTTATTTTTTTTTTTAAGCGAATGGACAGAATTTTTGAAACAAACGAATTTTATTTCATCTGAATTTTTATTACACGCAAACTAAAACAAAGGAAAATACAATAATGGGTGACCTCCCATACAGGACTAAAATTTAGCGTCTTCTAGTAAGACGTTGCTTGGAGATTGCAGAATGAAAAACTCAATGTCTCCTCTTCATTGAATTAGTCTTTGCCTTTTTGCAAATGTTCAACTAACTGTTCAACTTGAACTTCCACCTTTTTGATAGAAGCTTCCACAGAGTCCAACCGTTGATTGGTTTTAGATTGATTATCCCTACAGACTTGAATAAAAGAATTCAAGTTGTCCTCCAGGGTTGGTTTATTGGGAATGCTTCTTGGAATAGGTGGGTGGAATTGCTGACCTGCCTGGTTTGAGCCTTGAGTGAAAGGAGGGTTGTTTTGCCTCCAAGAGAAATTTGGATGACTTCTCCACCCAGGATTATAGGTATTTGAGTTGGGATCAAACCTTGGTCTCTGTTGATATGTTCCCAACACATTGACCTGTTCAGGTCCAGTTGTTTCTCCTTGATATGGACAGGCTTCAGTACCATGTCCCATGTTGCTATACAAACCATATTGATCATTATTGGTGTTGGTTTGTGTAGCGAGAAGGGCAACTTGCTTAGTCAGTTGAACAAGTTGTTGTTGAACTTCATTACTGGAGTCGATTTCATGAACTCCAGCTTTTCTCACTCGGGAGCTTTTCTGTTGGGAATTAGCACCCAACATCTCAAAGAGGTTATACGTCTCTGAGGCAGTCTTTTCTCCTATTGCTCCTCCTGCAGCGTTGTCGACAATGAACTGACATTGTTGTGTAAGTCCATCGTAAAAGAATTGGTTCTGCAACTGCAGGGGAAAGCTATGATGGGGACACTGAGTGAGAAACATCTTGAACCTATCCCAAGCTTCATGGAATGGTTCTCCATCCATCTGAGAGAAAGTAGCAATCTTTCCTCTCAACTCTGATGTTTTTTGATGGGAATAGAATTTTCCCATGAATTTATTGTAAATGTTACCCCATGTCATCAGAGAACCTGGGGGAAGTGACATCAACCAAGCTTTGGCCTTATCCTTTAGAGTGTAGGGAAAACATCTCATCCTAAGTTGATCCTCGTTTAGAATACCGAGGGGGAATGTTTGGACCGTAGCATAGAAATCTCTCATAAAGGAAAGAGAATCTTCATTAGGTAACCCATAAAAGGAAGGAAGCATAGAAAAATGAATATTTTTAAGGTCGTAATTCCGAGCAGCCTCCCCCAACTGGATAGCGGCAGTTGCCGTGCCTATTACCGGTCTTGCAAACTCTTTCATTGTGGTTTCCCTAATATGTTGGTTTTCCTCCATTTCTTTTGGTTCTAGTAAAGGATTAAGACTTGGTTCTATGTTTGGCTCAAAAACAGGTTGATGGGTAGAATCCAGTTTTGTTGACACTTGTTTAAATTTATGAAATTTATTTACATATGGTGTAAGGGGGTTTCCTAAGGATCTCCTACCACGCATAGACTATTGTAAACGTAAATTTAAAACTCCTGTCAACAAAATAAAAAAATTTAGATAAAATTTACATGTTATTTTATACAAAACACTAAACAAAACTAGTTAAACCCTAAAAAAAAGAAATTTTTTTTTTTTTTTTTTTTTTTTTTTTTTTTTTTTGTAACATAATTAGTATTAACCAAGAGTGCTCCCAGGAAAGAATGGTGGTGCAAACGGCTCCTTAAATACCATTCTCCTAGCCAGAGCAACGTTCCCAGGAAAGACTAGTGGCACAAAGGCTTTCAAGAACTAGTCTCCTAGACAGAACTCCCTTAGATTTTTACTTTTCATGTTATTTAGTTAATTAGGTATAAATTCAAGTAATGTTTTTTTTTTGTTTTTTTTTTTACTATTTATGAACGGTAAATTTTTTTACTTCAAATTTCAAATTTCTAAATTATTTTACAAAAAAAAAAAAATTATTATTTTTTTTTATTTTTTATTTTTTATTTTTTTTTATTTTTTTTATTTTTTTTTATTTTTTTATTATGAATTTTGAAATTTGATTATTATTAAAGTATCACAATTATTTACAGCACAAAAATGTTTTTAAAATTTTGATAAATAATTTAAAAACGCTATTCCTTCCCCGGCAACGGCGCCAAAAACTTGATGAACGAAAACCGGCATCGCCGATTCCCGCAAATACTTTGGTTTTAATATTTATAAAACTCTCGCAAGTGCACGAATCATTTCGTAGAAAATGATAAGTATACTCCCAAGGTCGATCTAAGGAAGGAATGTATGTGGTTTTTAACTTATTATTCAACCTTTTAAAAACGAAATTAAATCCTAAACATCCTGTCACGATAGTTTGGTTTTTGTGTTCCTAATCTAATAACATAAAATAAAACATATATACAGATTAATTAAATATAATCTAAAATCATAAAAATAAACATAGATACAAATTCAAATAATTATCTAGAAATAAACATATATACGGATTCAATAAATGTTCATGCAAATTTTTATCATTTATATTAGCGGAGTATTTATGGATATAATAACTAAATTAATTATGCTTGCTCATATTAACTAGGTTATTAAAGATATAAATTGACATTTTATTGATTCTCTCTTTTTTATATAAATACCACCTTTGGTGGGGTTAGATATTCTTTGTTAACTAAACAAATCAATTAACACCTATGGGTGGGGTTGATAACTAATATGCTTAATTAAATTAATTCTTTTTTCTAAGAGATTGAAAATGAACCATTTAAATGCCACCTTTGGTGGGGTTAGACAGTTTAAACTTTATTCAAGGTGTCCAAATTAAACCTAAGAATTTAATTATCCGAGTACTAACTTTCAAGTTTTAAAACCACTATTGAAAACATGTTGTCAATACATTTTCTCATAATAATTCTTATAAAAACTTTTGAAATAGAGTTTCACTCTAACTACCGGGCGATTGTACCAACAAATAAAAGAGCACTACTCTAAATTAGACCGGATAACTAAACCTTAAAATCTAATTTTCGGGTTTAAGTTTGTAATGAAAAATAATATATTTCTCTCTAACATTCTTAATATAAAATCTTGAATAAAAACAAAATCAATTCATTTTAAAGATTTTTACCTATTTAATATTTCGCAAGCATAACAACGTCGTTATTACATCATTTTTACTAAACAGCTAGCATAGTTAAATTTAACCACAGACAAGTTGAATATAACATGTAAGAATAAAGCATAAAAATAACAGTAAAGAAAATAAAATCCTTACAGAACTTCGACGCTATTCCCGTTGCTAGAAAACCTCCGAGCGGAATTTGCACTTCCATATATTGAATCAAAAATCTAAATTATTACAAAAACATTACAAGTTCCTCTCAAAAAGAGAAGAACACTAAACCTAAGAGAATTGAACTAAAAACTAAGAGAAAAACTAAGAAAAGCTTAGAAACTTAGAAAGAAACTAAGAGAAACTAAAAACTAAGAAATGAGAGAAAGAAAGAAGAGAGAAGTGAGTTTTGAAGGTGTGATTTGAAGTGAATGGAAGGGGGGTATTTATAGGTGAGGATGGAGAGAAAAAATGAGTAAAAAAATGTTAAAAAAATATTAAAAAATGTAAAAACGCGTATTGGACTTGCTGATGTCATCAATGACGTCAGCATGACGTCACAGGGGCGGCTGCACGTGAAAAATGGGGCGAAAACGCGTTGGGCGCGCGGATGGGCGGCTGCTGGGCGCTGCGCGCGCGCGCTGGGGCTGTCGCTGCGCGCAGCTCGGCGCGCGTGAACAGTGCCAGCGCGCTGCGTTGCGCGCAGCTGGGCATGCCAGCGCGCGCGGGCGCGCGCGGGATGGGGCACTGGGGCGCGCTGGGGCGCGCGCGGCTGGGCGCTGGGGCGCGCGCGGCTGGGCGCTGGGCTGCGCGCACGGCCGGGCTGCGACGCGCGATTTCCGTCTTTTTGACATTTTTGAGCTTTTCGACCCATTTCGTCCGATTTTTCCATGTTTGTTGACCTTTTCTCACTTATTTGTTGATATATTTGTGATGTATTGCTTCAAATATTCCTCTTTGAGTCTTTACATTGCGTTTTTAAGCCAAAATACCTGAAAAACAATAAAAATACCCGTGATTCCGAAAAAGACAAATTTATATAAATATATGATAAAACATATAAATATATGTATTTTTAATCAATTAAGATACATAAAATCATGGTTATTTTAGTGCTTTTTGAGCACTCATCAGAGCTCTAATAATCCATAATTTTATTTCTTTTTTAGATATTATTTTTTTGGTTTATTTTTAACATTAGTTATTTAATTTGGGTATTGTATTTTTATTTTTCTGCTAATTATGTTATGTTATGTTATTTCTTGTTTTTTGCAAACATTATTTAGAAATGTTAATTTTATAATTGTTTGTTAAAATTTGTGAGAAGTACATATCTGTATAATGTTAATATATTTGAATTGATGGATGCATCTATAATTCCATATCAACTCTTGAACAAATTCAACAAATGGGTAACTTTTCTTTCTTTGCTTTTTATCTTTAATTTATAATTAAAACATTGAGAGCAATGTAAATTCTAGGTTGGGGTAGGAAAAGTTACCCTTATAAAATTCTGTGCTAAATTGAAATTTTTATGTTCACATATTTACATTTTTATATTTATTTTTATGGAATAATGTGACAATTATTTAGTTTTTATCATAATTAGTATTTTAATCATAAAATGTTAAAATTATGATAAATTGATAACTGTATTTTATATAGTTATTTTCATCTATTTTATTAATTATAATTGCTATGTTCTTCACATTTTTTGTTAGTTTTAGTTTAATAAATTAGTATATATTGTTAAGGAATATATTTTAAGAAAATTAAATAATTTGAATTGAAAACGTAAGTAATTGCAATTTTATGTCCAAAAATATAATTTCAGATAATGAGTGCTTAATTGCAATTTATAAAAGTCGAAAATATAATTTAAATTAAAATCGGGCTTAATTTTAATTATTAAAAGTTTAAAATTTAATTTAAATTAGAAAAGGGTTTATTGTAATTAAAGAAAGTTTAAAATGTAATTTGAATTAAATTTGTGGGCCAAAATGCAATTAAGGAAATTTATATTCTCTGCAGGAAAAGGAAGCCACACGCACCATTATTTACGCATGATACCAACCGTTTGATCAGACAATCAACGGATACGATGAGGCGCGTGAATTGCAAGCGCGAAAAAAGAGAGTGAACGTGGATTTTAGGGTTTGTGCGGCTCGGCGCACCAGTAGAGCCCACCTACCGCGTAGGCCGGCGTGTAGGGTGGGGACCACGTGTCGGTTACGCGTCTGCTAAAAGGCGTGATCCCGTGCGGCAGAACCACGTGCAATCGTTCCCTCCAGCCATTTAAAGTCTACCACGTGTCCCACATTCCCCTTCAAAAAATCATGTGCTACCACGTGTCACGTTTGGGTGAACGCAAAAGCGCAGAATAATGCACCCGTCTCAACAACTGTCCCCCACGTTTCTCGTGCCCGTCCTTGATATCCAATAATATGAGATTTTGTTTCACACACAAATCTTAACTCACAAAAAGAAAAAAAAATAATTACAATAAAAAAATTGTTTTTTTTCTTTTTGTAAGTTAAGATTTGTGTCAAACAAAATCTCAACTTACGAGAAAATAGAAAAATAAACTAAACAAGAAAAAAGAAGCAACAAGAATAATTTTTTTTGAATTAAAATCAGATTGATTGGTATTAATATCAATAATGAAAATAGTAAAACAAATCCCCGGCAACGACGCCAAAAACTTGTTGTCTCTTTTAGAGAACACAAATCGTGCAAGCATACACGGTCACAAGTAATAAAATTTGATATGTAAGTTATCGTTCTCACGGAGATTTGTTACTACAGTTTGTTGAGTACTAAAATTATTTCTCTCTGATTTTATCCAAAATGATCGTTAATTGGAAGACGTTAACTAAAAAGTTGTATAAGAAAATAAAAGAAATCTAGGATTGTAGTTTTTAACCAAATTAATCCACTCTAATCATATTATTTTCTCTTGATTTATATTTTTAGTACATTTAATTTGTCAACCGAAAACTTCTATTTTATCCATACATCTCTTCTGAGCTCCGTATAGACACACCTCGTTAAATTAATTCATTATATTCGTATGAGAATTAAATTCACCAAGATTCATTACGTTCTAAGTTCTCAAATGGCCACACATACAATTAGGGTATATTCCAATCCTTCATCATACATGTCATTCTATCTATGAGCAATATACAAAAAAATGCCTCTTCCAAGTTTATTTTAGTGCCACGTATCATTTGATAAAATTCGTAAATAATCAAAAGCATTAAGCACAAAATAGAATAAACAAATCGAACGTCTTATAAATCGTTCAAAAATAATTAAAATCAAAGCTTCATAAATTTAGATCAAATGCAACCCTAGAAAAATTAAATTACTTCATAAATTTAAAATTAAAATTACAACAGTTAAGGAAAATGATATGAAGAACAAAAGAAAATTAAATCATTTCCTATCGTAAATTTTTGGCCCACGCAGAACACAACAGAAGCCAAAAATGGCTTCTACATGTTCCATAGTGCACCCCTGAATACTACTAAAAATCTCAAACTCTAAACTCCCAAAAAAATTTGAATATTTTCTAAGCGATGAATATTTTTTACGTATGTTTCATTTTTGCAAGAATAAATATTTAGAAGCACTAGTATTGATTTTTGAGTTTCTATGATAATTTAGAGAAGGTTTATGTGAGTATGGAATTCGATTTATATTTGTGGTGTCATAAATCCAAAATTGATGTTTAGGAATCCGTTGTGAGAATATATTTTGAGCCATCATCTTCCCATTCTGAGTAATGATATTTTTTCTACTCTTTAAACACTCTTCTTATAAATTCTAATTGTTAGTGATCTCTGTAGGTCTTTGCATTTAATGTTAGTATTTTTTAACATCTAATAAAGTATTATATATTTATTTTTATTGGTTTAATTGAATAAGTTAAGTAGAAATTTAAAGTATATTCCTTTCTATTCATTCATGCATTACTTCTAAAAAATATACATTTATAGGAATACCTAAATCAATAAAATAAAAAGCCACAAATTAGTAACTCACCTATCATACAATATACATATAATTTGTACATGGATCCTATCTCTAAAAAAGAATATATATTTAAGAAAAGGTGAAATAGAAGAAAAGAAAGAGAGGGGAAAATGAAATTTATAAGCTACATACTATGACCTATTATCCTTCAAAGTTGTGAAAATAGCTAAATACAAAAAAATATTATTCCCCAATAAGTCATTTGTATTTTCTTTATCTCCTAAAGGCATATTACTTGAGCTTTTTATTTGATGGATTTGATTGATGTAAGGAAGTAGTATTTGATTTCTTTATAAAATCCTTTCATTTGATTCCTTTCATGAGATCAATATTTATGCACTACTTTGAACTTTTTCATCTTTAAACATATGTAACTTATTAGTTCATTTATATTCATAAATATTTTCACATATATCTTTGAATGAATGCTTGAACCAATAGAATCAATGTTATTGAGAGTATACCTTGTTAGGATAGTCAAAGCGAATTAGAATCCTTACACTAAGATTGAGTAAATTTTATATTGATATATTTTGACTTGAATATGAAAGTGAAGCGATTTTCAACTAATCATTATAATAAATCATTAATGTTTAGAATATTAAAATGACTTAATGCTATAGATTTTAATTGTAAACTTAAAAGAAAATTTAAAGCTTGAGAAGTTTTTGTTTCTTATTCTTTTTACATTGTTTTGAATTTTATTTGTTTATATGTTATTTGTTTGTGTTTTTATTTTCAATTTTTGTTTCATTATGATGTTTGTGGGTATCATATTTGAAAACCATGATAGGATTTAAACTCATCCAATAGGGCCACCTAGGTGTTTAAATTCTTATTGTATCGTTAAATACAACTGTGTCAATCTATTGAAATTATTTATGATAGTGTAATTTCTAGTTTTTGTTTTTAGTTTTTCACCATTCTTGTTAAGAGACTAGCAAGAAGCTGGTTGTAAGTTGTAATTAGTGCTCAAAAACACTTAATATATCATAATTTTATGCATGTTAAGTGATTATTTAGATTTGTATTTTCTTGTTTTACTATCATTTTATACAAATCTATCTTTCTAGAATCATTGGTATATTTTGTTATTTTCAAGTATTTCCTGTGTTTAAAAATATTGAACTTGAAAAATTATACTTGAAGCACTCCATTAGAACTTAAAGTATTAAAAATAAAATACATGTAAAGCATTACATATGTTTTAAAATTTGGAAAAAGGAAATACAAGAAAATGGGTTCCAAATTGATGCAGATTAGAGTATACCGTAGCATGAATTTATAGTGAGCAATGGCGTTAGGTAAAAGGAAAAAAATAAAATGTGTCCAAGATTTATGTGGATCGTGGTGTGAAAACATTGAGTACCGCAAGTATAGTGAATCGTGTCCAAATGTCGCAGCATGGAAAAGGGTGCCAATCTAAATTTTTCATATTTTTCTACTTTTCTCACTCTATAAATAGAACCTTATTTCTACCTAAAATCATCAAATAATTCAATCATCTTTTAATCTTTTAATCTATTATATTTCTTATCTTTCTTAAGCTTTTCTTTTATTATTCTAAAGTTCTTTTATTATTCTAAAGTTCTTTCATTTGAGAGTTGAACAAATTTAGTTTATATGATAGTGTTAGTTTTAATTGAATAAATAACAAGGAAATTCGGTTTAGAGGTTTTCCAAAACATGAGAAATTCTAAAAGAATTATATTGAAGTATATTTAAATGTATTATTTTCAAATAATCTCTAATGATTGTTTTACATGCTATATATTTAATTTATTGATCATTTATGCATGTCTGGCTAATGCGGACACTCTAGGAGAACAACCCTAGGAAGCCACTAACTCAAGGAATATGAATGATTGAATTGCTAAGAATGTGTTGAAGATGATCAGATTAGAACCATAAGGAAACAAAGTCCTTAAAACCCTAACCTTAAGATGCAACAAAGGATTATCACTCCCTTTGATAAATCGAATTCAAGAATTCAATCAAGAACACAAGAAGACAAAGCAAAAGCTTTCTGAAATATACTTTTTTCATTAATGATATTCGTTCTTGTCTCCAAATTACATAGTTACTCTTTTATAAGTAAGAAACCCAAAGAGAAAAACCCTAGAAAACATGGGCTTTATTTAATGGTGGATTGGGTGATGATAATTATGGAGTGATACAAATTCCAAGTCGACCAATCACAAGGTCTAGGAGGGCACAACTTGTAGAGGCTTTAAATGGGTTCATTCAATAGGTCATGCATAACCAAGGGGACCCAAAATGGGAGTGCAAGGATTAGGACAAGCCTAGCATGGAAATTAGGGAAAATTTGGAAAAAAAGAAAACTAAGCACATTGTTGTGCCATTTGGACTGATTTTGGGAAGCTTTCTTTTCAGTCTTTGGATGAAATCAAGGTTAAGATGTAATATTTTCTTAGTATTCCTTTGTACTTAGCTGCCACATTTTTGTTGTGCCATTTGGACTGATTTTGGGAAACTTCCTTTTCAGCCCTTGGATGAAATCAATGTTTAAGAGGTGATATTTTCTTGGGATTCCTTTGTACTCAACTGCCACATTTTTACTCCATGTTTTGTGCCATCTTTTTGTGCTTTTTGGCTGTTTTTATTTTAAGCCCATGGATGAGATCAAGGACTGTAATGTAATATATTTTAGGGTTTCTTTGTATCCTATAAATATTTTAAATTATCATAGTTGTAGGGGTTGGATTTTTCTTAATGAAATTTGATTTTGCAAATAATTTGAGAGCTTATTCATGCTCTTTGTTCCTCTTTAAGCAACGAATCAAATAATTGGAAACCTTTGTAGTATTGTTTAGCATCCAAGAATTTGTGGTGAGTAATATTCATAATTGTTAGGGTGTCATTTATGCTAGACTTATCAAGGAGCTAGCACCTCCTTATGGCATCTTTCTCTTCAATTTAATAGAGTGTAATATCCATTGTTTTGTGGAGAAATCATTTGCTATATAATCTAAAAATTAGTTAGGTCCTAACCCCTTGGTTCATATCATTTGGTATCAGAGCTTTAGGTGCTAATTTTCAGATTCCTATAATTTATTTTTGTTATTTTTTTGTTTTTGATACATACAAAAAAAGAAAAAAAAATATCCTTGTGCACTTTTCTTGCTGAAATTTTCTTTCCAAACACTAAAAATATTTTTATTCTTTGTTTCCACATTTTTTTTTGCATTTTCCTTGCATATCCTGTTGTGTCTAATAATGTTCAGTAGTAACCTTGCATATCCTGTTGTTTCTGAAACTATTATGCATTTTTCCTTGCATATTCTGTAGTATTTGATATTTTTTGTAGTCTTATATTGTTTTCTTGTATTTTTGTTGTAGTTCCTGTAGAAATTCCATTCCTACTTTGTCTCGTAATTTATGTGCTATTTTATGTATCATAAAAATTCCTCAAACTCATATTGAAGGTGTTGTATTGATTTATTCTTAGTTCCAAAATTTTTACCCTTTAATTATAAATCTCCCATTCTGGGCTGAGTTCTTTTAGGGAAATTGCTTTTTTCCAATAGTGTTTATCTATTGATTTCTCTTGTGCTTAACTACTATAGTCTAGGATTCTAAACACTTTGAGTTAGTTTCCATTGTACTTTAGCAAGTGGGATGTTGTGAACTACTTTTTGGGTGTTTGATAATTCTACAAATTGTTTGCAATTTCTGGATTAGTTTATTAGGAGCTAAGAAGGTTTGAGCAATCAATCCGACCACTAAACATGTGAGGTATTGAGTGAATTTACAATGGTTCTATTTTATTACACTAATCTCTTGTTGTGTATAATTTTTTTAAAAAAAGTCCAATAGGGGTAGTCCCGAAGGAAGACCGGATATGATGTTCATGATGAGGGCATTGCAAAAATCGTTTTGAGATGATGAACAATAGCCATGGTAGCATGTATAGTTTGGGATGCATTTTCCACTTCAAATTTAATGTTTCTACCAATAACATACAAGAAACATTAGTGCAACTCCCACTATCAATAATCAATGTGAATACCTTATCCTTTACGTGGCATCTTTTGTGGAAAATATGATCATGATGCTTATCATCTCTTTCATCCTTAGGCGGTATATTTAGAACTCCCCTTGTGTAGTTTCTTCCACTTTAACATTAGAAAATCCTTCCCTGGTAGTACCTTTTCATCACATGAACTCACACTTTCGATTTCTCTATATGTCTATATAACCACGATCATTTTGTCCTATTTACAACTTGCTCTCTCTTCCATATTGGAATCAGTTTCTTCTTTGTCAAGCTCATATCTTCTTTTATGTAATTTAGAACCAAAAGATTATTCTAAATCATACATCCTTGCATTCATCCTCTTAAATTTGTCATGAAGAAATTTGATGATGAATTTCAAGTCAACCTCTTATGGCTCTCCTCCTTCCTTACTCATACTATCAACCTATAAACTAAAATGAGATAACACACGACCTCCCTCACGTGTTTGCTCTCAAATAATATTGGTATCATTATTTATATTTTTTTATTTTTGTTTACACTATTTTTGCTCTTTTTTACCACACAAAGCTCATGACAACCTCCTTTGTATTCTTAACAAAATCAAAGAATCCAAGTAATCTCAAGAAGTAATCATTTTATTAGTAACAATCTCAAAATTCTAAATTCTGAAAACTTAATGGTAAATTTTGACAAAAAGAAAGTCCAAATCGAACTCTAAAGAAAGAATCTTGACCAAAAAGGACTCTAAAGAAAGAATATTGACGAACGAGGACCCTAAAGAAAGACTCTTGACCAAAGATGACTCTAAAGAAAGAGTCTTGACCAAAGAGGACTCTAAAGAAAGACTTTTGACCAAGGAAGGCTCTAGAGAAAGACTCTTGACCAAGGAGGACTCCAAAGAAAGACTTTTGATAAACTATGATTCCCTCTTTTTTTTAAATCAATCTTGGGTAGCAAGAACAAAATAAAGGGAAAAACAATTTTAACAAGAACAAGAAAACTCAATAAGAAAACAAGAATTAGATTCTTAAACAATCTATTATTTTGTTCTCCTTTTCTTCTTCTTGCTTTTTTTCTTTTTCTTTTTCTTGACTACTATTGTTGCTGTTATGAATTGATAATTAAAAAAATATTCACAACCCTAATGAATAAGAACCAAAAACAATGCAAAAAGGTGCAATTTGGGCTCTAAAGTTGCAAGAAGAGTGGAAAATCCTAGTTTTTCTTGTAGCAATCTAAACGAGCTTCAAAGATAGATTGAACACAGAAATAAAAGGTGCAATTTGTAACTGAACAGCAGCCTTCTTCTTTTTTCTTTTTTTAAGAACAAAGATAGATTGAACATGAAAATAAAGAAAAATAAAAAGATACTAAGAATTCATAGAAAACTACAAAACAAAATCCAAATACAAAAACAAAGAAAACACAATACTCAAAGGACGAAATTTCTCTTTAATTTTGTGATTTGTGACTCAAGAATATAGAAAACAATCAAGAACACAGGAAACAACTAAAGGATGAATTTTATTTTTTGAAATATAGAATTCAAAACCAAGATAGATAAGATAGATAACTTGTTTTCAAAAACCAAGGCTCTGATACCAAATGATGCGGATCTTCTAGGGAAATAACCCTAGGAACACACGAACTTATAGGAATAGGAATGATTGAATTGCTAAGAACGTGTTGAATATTATCAGATTAGCACCCTAAGGAAACAAAGTCCTTAAAACCCCAATCTTGAGATGCCACAAAGGATGATGACTTCTCTTGATAAGTCAAATTCAAGCATTCAATCAAGAATATAAGAAGGCAAAGAAAAAGATTTGTGAAATATACTTTTCATTAATGATATTTGTTCTTGCCACCAAATTACATAACTCTTCTTCTATATAAGCAAAAAACCCTAAAAGAAAAAACCTAGATGGAATGGGCCTAATGGGCCTAATCCAACCTTAAAAAATAAAAAGACTAAAAGACTAGTACGAACCTTAGCAACAATTTTGATGAAACCCGATAACAATGATGGATGAAAACCACAAGATCATGAAGACAAGATTTGTTGAGTCTTAACCCATTACCTAACAAGAAAAAAATCAAGACTAAAGAGGATTGAAATGCCATATCAAGGTGATAAGTTTGGTTTATTGAATGCCACAAGATTAACTTGATAAGATCAAGAGTTATTTTAAGATCTAATAGGAACACAAGACCTCAAAAGAATAATTACAGCACAAAAATAAGACTAAACAAGTTATTTACCTTTTTTTGGACCCTTAGTCTTCTAAAGACAGCTAATAAATAACTATTTATTGACTTTTAAAGATAGCTAATAAATGGCTATTTCGGACTTCTTAAGATAGCCAATTTGGAGTTTTAAAGACAACCAATAAATAGATTCAATGTATTTTAACATGCCCAACCAAGACCAAGTTATTCTCCTATTTAATATTCTTAAAAATCTTCAAATTCAAACCCTTTAATTGTCAAACTTTGCTGACTACGAATTTGCATGCTAATAAGCTTCTTCAATTGTTTGTATGACATGGACTAGACCTTAATTATTATTTGAGTCCATCTTGGTCACTTTAGAATTAGCCTAATTCTCATGGATCAACCCATTTAGTGCTTCCTTGAAACATTTGGCTCTAAGTCTTGTAATTGGGCCACTATAAAGTGACAAAGAGTCTTGTGTAAATTCAACTCAATTTATACTTGTATGATTGACATTTCCAACTACTTGGTTTGCATCATTCTCCCCCTCTTGAGAAGGATTTGTCCTTAAATCATAACATAAGTCAAAAGGAGACAAATCAACAACATTAAAGCTTGCATTGACACCATACTCACTTGGCAAGTCAAGTTTGTAGGCATTATCATTTAATAGTTCCAATACTTGAAATGGTCTGTCACCCCGAGGTAGTAGTTTTGAATGTCGTTTCTCCAAAAAATGATCCTTCCTTAAGTGTAACCAAACCCAACCTCCTGGTTTTAACACTAACTTCTTGAATCCCTTGTTGGCTTCTTAGACATATTGTTTAGTCCACCTTTCAATGTTCAGCTGTGCCTTTTTAGGAATCATTTTTACCAATTCTACTTTCTTCTTGCCATCTAAGTTCACACGTTCACTCAAAGGTAAAGAAATTAAATCCAATGGTGACAATGGGTTAAAGCCATAAACAATTTCAAATGGTGAAAACTTAGATGTAGAATGTACACTTCGATTGTAAGAAAATTCAACAGGTGGGAAACAATCTTCCTATATTTTCAAGTTTTTTTTAATGATAGCATGCAACAAAGAAGACAAAGTTCTATTTACTACTTCAATTTGGCCATCCATCTGTGGATGACAAATAACACAAAATAATAACTTGGTTCCCAACTTTCCCCACAAAGTATTCCAAAAGTAACCAAAAAACTTTGCATCCCTATTAGAAACAATGGTCCTAGGCATACCATGTAACCTAATGATATATTTGAAGAAAAAATCAGTTATATGTGATGCATCATCAGTTTTTTGACATGCAATGAAGTGTGCCATCTTGGAAAATCTAACTACCACCACAAAAACTGAATCTCTCTCCTCTTTGTCCTAGGTAAACCTAAAACAAAGTCCATAGAAATATCAATCCAAGTATTGGCAATGGTGTGTACAAACCATTGGGTTGCAACTTAGAATTAGCCTATTTACATGTGATACACTTCTCACATATTTTTTCCACATCACATTTCATATGAGGAAAAAAAAATGATCATGCAAAATTCCTAAAGTCTTAGCTACACCAAAATGACCCATAAGGTCTTGGAATTAAATGTTAGGATTTTTACATCTAATAGAGTATCATATATTTATTTTTATATCTTAAATTAAACAAGTTAAGTAGAAATTCAAAGTATATGCCCTTATCTTAATTCATGCATCACTTCTAAAAAAGAGACAGATATGAGGTTACCTAACCAATACAAAAGAAAACATCACAAATTAGCGACTCATTCTATCATAGATCCTTTCTCTAATAGTGTGTGTGTGTGTGTATATATATATATATCTAAAAAAAGAAAGAGAGAAAAATGATTTCCCATTAAATCATTTGCATTTTCTTCATCTCCTAAAGGTGTATTACTTGAGATTTTTATTTGATTAGTTTGATTGATGTAAGAAAGTAGTATTTGATTTCTTAATAAAATCCTTTCCTTTGATTCCTTTTATGATATCAATATGATGTACCACTTTGAGCTTTTTATTATTTATATATATGTGAACTTATTAGTTCATTTTATCAAAGTTTGAAACTTCGATGTAGATGAAGATGTTGAGATATAAGTTTTATAAAAATGTCGAAGATGTTGTCTTTGTCGACAAAAGCATTGGGAAAAATCATGAAAACAATGAAAAATCTATCAAAAATGTAAAAACAAATTTATAAAACTTTATAAAACATCAAAATAATCAACTACTTATATTTTAAACTAATTTTTTATTTAATAGATATATTTTTATATACCTAAAATATTTATATTACTCAATAAGTTGACTAATTAATTAAAATATTATATAATAAAATATATATTCCTTTTTGCTAAATATTATAAAATATGTAGTTAAAAGTTTTGAAATAAGTAAGTAGACTATCTAACTGTATTAACGACTATCTATTGATAAATCTGGATAGTATGAAAATAAAATTCATTGACTATTTGTTTTTATAGTAGCCATAGTTAGGGGGAACACAATTAGCCTTACCCTTCAATACAATTTAGATGTTATAACATTAATATAAAACATGCATTCAACGACTACAACAATCACTAAAAATCAAACCCACTAAAACCGAAAATAATTGCTAAACATCAAACTCACTAACATCAAAAACATTTTTTTAAGGTTCAATGATGGGATATGAAGCACTATTATCTACGAAGACACAATAGTGATATAAACCAAGGGTCAAGATATAATATTTTCATAGGATTTCTTTGTAGTCAGCTACCCCATTTTTCTCCATGTTTTGGTCCATGGTTTTTGCTACCTTCTGTGCTTTTTGGCTATTTTTATTTTCAACCATTGGATGAGATCAAGGGATATGATGTAGTAGAGCTTAGGGTTTATTTGTATCCTATTAATACTTAAGAGTAGCTCAACTGCTGGGACTTTGACATTTTGAATGAAATTTGATTTTTTCAGATCATTTGAGAGCTCATTCATGCTCTTTATTCCTCTTTAAGCAACTTATCAAGGGATTGGTAACCTTTTTGGTGTTGTTTAGCATCCAAACATTTATGGTGAGTAATATCCATACTTGGGGTGTCATTTATGCTAGAATTATCAAGGAAATAGCATCTCCTTGTGGCGTCTTTCCCCTCAGATAAATGGTGAGTAATATCCATTGATTTGTGAAGAAACCATTTGCTATATAATCTAAAATATTTATATGTCCTAACCCTTGGTTCATATCAAATAGTCATGTAGGTCACAACCATTTTTTACTATTTCATGATTGGTGACATGGGTTCCTCTTTGCCAAATAGTTTGTATGGGTCTCAAATCTAATTTACAACCAACCACAATAATTGGTACTTTTAGCTATTCATTTCTTATGTATAGTAAACATGCTATAAAAAAATATATATTATTTTCTACAAAAATGAGAAAAAAAATGAATTGAAATCATTGTTTAGAAAGAAGAAAAAAGAGAAAATAAATCAAGAATTGATATTTTTGATATTTTATTCAAAACTTTAGCAACAATATCCATAATATCGAGGACATTTTAGCAAAACAAAAAATGATATTTAAGTGATATTTAACAAAATTCTCAAGAATTTTGCGAAAATTTGGCCAAAGGCTACAGATATCATGTTTTGATGTCAAAATGTTTAAAAAGAGACATTGTCACAACAATGTTGACGATGTCATTGACATCTATACATAAACTCTATTCGTATATACCTTTGAATGAGTGCTTGAACCAATAGGATCAATGTTACTGAGAGTACACCTTGTGAGGATGCAATCAAAATGAATTCGAATTTCATACATTGAAATTGGGTTAATTTTATATTGATACATTTTTTATTTAAATATGAAAGTGATTTTCAACTAATTATTATAATAAATCATAAATGTTTAGAATGTTAAAATAACTTATGCTATAGATTTTAATTATAATCTTAGAATAAATTAAAAGGGCGAGAAGTTTTGTTATTCTTTTTATTTTGTTTATCTTTTTACTTCATTTTATATTTTATTTGTTTATTTGTTTATGTGTTATTTGATTTTTTGTTATTTATTTTTAATTTTTGCATTTTTAAGTTGATGTTTGTTAGTATCATATCTGAAAACCCTTATGGGTCTTAAACTTGTCTACTACAAAAATCTATGGAGTTAAAGCATAAACTAAAATGAAACTTTTTAATCTATAAAAATGATTTAGGATATTTTAATTTCATCTCTAGTTTTTGCTTTTAGTATTTTTGCCATTCTTGTTAAGAGACTTCCAAGAAGATGGTTGGTGGTTGTGATAAGTGCTAAAAACATTTATTATATCGTGATTTTATGAATGTTAAATGATTAAATAGATTTATATTTGCTTAGTTTTATTATCATTTTAAATAAATCTATTTTTTTAGAATTATGGGTATATGTTATTATTTTTCAATAACTTCTTGTATTCAAATGATTCAACTTGAAGAATTATATTTGAAGCACCCACTACAACTTAGAAGATTAAAAAGAAAATATATGTTAAGAATTACATATGTTTTAAAAAACTTGAAAAAGGAAATATAAGAAATAAAGGGTTCCAAGTGATACAAAACATAGCATGTTAGGGCTTGAAAGTTTTGTGTGGTGAGGAAGGAAAAATGATTGACATCAACGCATCCCATATATTATGTAGAATATGACATGAAGATATTGTATGCCATGGTTCTAATGTAATGGATTAAGCCAAAATTGTGTACAACCTGTGTATCCGGTGGCGTGAAACAATTGTATGCCATGGTGCCAATATAAAAATTCATAATTCTCTCTTTTCCTCCACCTATAAATAGGATCCTATTTTCATTGTAATCCATATCACTTATCATCCCTTATCCTTCTTATTCCTTTCTCTTCTTAGTCTCCTAAGGTTTTTAGCTTTTTTATTTTAGTTGTTTAAAGTTCTTCTCTCAATTGTAAGTTGAACAAATTAATTTAGTTTATGTAATTGTTTATAGTTTTAATTCAATAAACAACGCGCAATTCTATTTTAATATTTCCTATAATAAAAGAAATTCTAAGAATTCTATAGAGGTATATTTAAATATATTATTTTTAGATTATCTCTAAGTGTATTACATACTATATGTTTAATTTATTGATCATTTGTTAAACTGTGCATATTTGGCTATAAATAATATGAGATATTAGTAATATTATTACCTTTTTGAAATATTAAAGTGGATTCAACATTTTTATAAAATGAATTAAGTTTTATTTCATCATCAAAATTAAGACCAAATTTTGTTAATGAAAAGTGTGTTGACTTAATATTTTTCATAGAAAACAAGATCATTAGATTTAAGATTTAAATTACCTGAATCTGATTTAGAGTAATATTCTTGGATATTAGATATTTGCTACCTAATCCTATTTTAGAGCATACCTTATTTCAAGGATTTTTATAAGAATTATTATTGAAAGATATATTAACAACATATCATTCATAGTAATTTTAAAATCTAAAAGTCAGTTCTAGATGGTTAAATCATAAAGTTAACTTAGACACCTTAATAAAAGTTTAAATTGATAGGGATGCCAAATGCATTGATTAAATGATTTATTAACTCCTTAGAAATAAAGTAAAATTTAGACAATTATCAATTACTAATTCTTGCGAAAAGACTTTAGTTGATAATTGATTAACAAAAGAATAAGATAATTGGCTTAGGATATTTTCTTATTGAAAAAGGAGAATCAATAATGTTAATTCATATTTTTAATAACCTTGTTAAACATTGAGCAAGCATATTTACCTAGTTAATGTATCGCATAAATTCTCCACTACATGATAAATATTTATTGAATCTATCCTTATTTTTATTAGATTAGATTTTCAAACCAAAACTTTGTGGTAGAATATTTAGGTTTTTATTTTTGTTTTAAAGAATTATTTTAAAATCACATGATTTCTCTTTAGACCGATCTTGAAAGTATATTTGTCAATTTCAATAAGTGATTCATGCACTAGCTAGCTATTTTACAAATTTTACAAAATTTGGATGTCTAATTTTGGCACATCAAGTTTTTTGGTGTAATTGTCATGAAAATCGGTAATAACACTAAAAACTAGTTTACCTTTGTAAGCATCAATAATTCCTAGCTGCCTCCCACAACTGTATACAAGAAGTAGAAGTTGCAACATTGGCCTTACATACTTCTTCATTGCCATCTCCATTAGTGAATCATCCCAATGTTTAGTAGCTCTTATTGTGGCTATTATAATGGTTCTTGGATTTCAACATCTAACCTAATCAAGTCCTCTTTGGATCTAATGATGTTGTCTATGAAAGGTACTAGTTGATTCCCAAGGGAACTCCAACCTTGCATATTCTAACAAAAACAAAAAAGAAATCAAAGCACTAGAAAATATATTACTCATACCAAATAAATAATAAAAGAAATAAAAGTATAAAATATACAAAAATAATTGAAATAACTAAATAAAACACAAAAATTAAAAAAAAATCACAAAATTAAAAGAAAAATCACAAAAACAAGGGAATTACAAAAAAACTAAAAAAGGAAACAAATAAAAAAATTAAAATAACAATTCCCCAACAATGGTGCCAAAAACTTGGTTCACAAATTTTAATTGGTCTAAAGTGCACGAATCACTCTTAGACTAATAATAAGTTTACCCAGATGTTGGTCTACAAATGAATTGATAGGTTGTTTTAAAAAGTTAAATTAGCTAACAAAATAATCCTCAACATTTTAACAATGGTCAGTTGAGAGAAAAATTATAAATTCTAATTTATTTTAATAACTCAAATAAAACAAGTAAATTAAATTTTAATCATATAAGGATGGATGAACGAATATGGGAAATTAGTTAGCGATACATTCATGGAAAGAACGAATTAATGATTTTCATAAGATGTTAAATTATTGATTTTTTTCTTTTAAATAAGCAAAATCCTAATAATCATAGTGAGCCCTCATAATTCTCAATCAATCAATAAATTTATAGATTAGGGTTGAAATAGATTAGTTGGTAAACCTACGAAAAATACATAAACCATCTAATTTAAGAAGTATTGATGAAATTAAATTAGAATCTAGTTCATAAATGCACAACCAAGCATAGATGATGTGTCTAATGCTTAGTTCTAAAATGTTTTTTTAATTATAAATCAAGATTAAGTCCATCATTAATTTATAATTAAAAATATGAAAAACATGAATATGAAATAAATTAACTTTTATTTAAATAAAATCACAAAAAATTTCTTCCAGTGGTGGAAGCAAAAACTAAAATCCCACGTACAAAAGTTATCCTATCATAATTAATTAACTAAAATTAATTCAATTTCAATAAACATATTAAGTTTATAGATAAAAAGATGATCTAATAAAAAAAATACCTCTTTTTGATATGTGATTCCAAATCTATGAATTGGTTGACTACCTTCTTCAAATCCTTGGAAAATACTTCACAATTGGGAGTTTTTTTCTCTATTTTTTGGTATTATCGATGGTGGATTATGGTAATACATAGCTGGTATAGTTGGATGTTGTTTAAGAGAGATTTAGGCTAAAAAAAAATTTTGTATGTGTCTTAGGGTTTTTGGCCAGTTTTGACACTCATGCCATGACATAATTTAATCTATGCTACAACATGCATTTAAAATTGAATCCCCAGTTGCAACTCAAGGCACTTATGCCATGGAATGGAATTATTTTTGGGCTATAGCATGTGTTGAACTCTGTAAACACTCAAATAGATCTTAGAGAACTTTGTTGTGGCATGGAATTTATTGAGCAATGGCAAGAATAGAATTTTTAGAATCACCGAATTCCACCCGAGAAAACCTCACTGCAGAATAAATGATGTATAGGCCAGTTTGTGCAAATTTATGTATGGATATTCTAGTTCTCTTCGAGTTGTGTGATTTTTCATTTATTGCCTCATTTTCACTCTTTTTACTTATGTTCATCCAAGATACTTCCAAAAGCACATTAACTAACAAACCATGAAAATACCCCTCCAAAAAAACATAATACTAAAATAAAACATATAATTAACACATAAAAAATAGAAAATTATAAGTCAAAAAAGGAAAAATCAATTTTATGCGTTTTATAGATTTGAAGAAATTTGTACTTGGGGAAGCAAAAATTACTTTAGGTACACTCTTTATGGTAGACCGATCATTGAAGAGTATAAGAGTGGTGATGAAAGATGTGCTAGTAAAGATAGAAGAATTTATATTCTATACTTATTTTATTATCTTAGACATAGAGGAAGACAAAGACATCCCCATCATCATAGGTTGCCCTTTAATTAGCATAAAAAAAATCCTTAAAAAAAGGTGAGTTCACTATGGGGGTGAATGACCAAAAGTTAAACTTCAATATCTTTAAATCTATGTAATTTTCAATCTATAATAATGATGTTGATGAATGCTTCCAAGTTGATACATGTCATGAGATGATTGATGCCATGTTTAAGTACTTAACTTATAAGGATGTTATAGAATATGTTTTAATTAATTCATGTGAAAGTTCAAAGCATGTAGTAGGTTACCTTACCTTGATGTTTCTGCTACTATTGAAAGCTTTCATATAGATGACTTTGACAATGATTGTGATATTAATGATTTAGATGAGCTTTATAATGACTTTAATATGCATGAGAAGGCTAGTAGATTTGCTACTATTCTTGAGGCTATGCCTCTTATGTTATATTCTAATGCAATTCTTAAGTGTGTAGATGAAAGCCCTACGCTTACGCCATCAATTAAAAAGCTACCAACATAAGAACATAAATCTTTACCATCTCATCTTTGGTATGCATTCTTGGGTGTGGTACAATAGGTATTATGAGAGAGTGTAAAGGAGCTATTGAGTGGACCATTGTAGATATTAAGGGCATTAGTCCCTTGGTGGGATTTTCTGAAGAATACTAAACTCTATTATAATGAAAGTAGTAAAAAAAGGAAGTACTTATATAGTTAGAAGCTGCGATTGTTTACCCTATTTCAGTTAGTGAATGGGAGAGCCTTATTCAATGTGTACCAATAAAGTGGGGTATAACAATGGTGATTGATGACCAAAATGAATTAATTCCCACACTAACATTTATAGGTTGGAGAGTGTGTATGGATATGAAGATGAACTTGGGAATAATAAAATATCACTTTTTCACTTCCTTTTATTATTCAAATGTTGGATAGATTAGTAGGGCTTGTTGGATGACTACTTGAGAGGTAATCAAATAGCCATAGCACCTAGGGACTAAGAAAAAAAATGCATACATATGATAGTTATGGTTTTAGTAGTATACCATTTGGACTTTGCAATGCTCACGTTGCATTTCAAAGATGTATTATGTATATCTTAGCTAATCTATTGTGTGTGCTTAAGTGATATAAAGAGTCAAACCTAGATCTCAATTAGGATAAATTCCACTTTATGGTGGAGGAAGTTATAATACTTGGCCATAAGGTGTCATCAAAAGGGTTCGAAGTAGATATAGCAAAAAATGAAGTCATTGAGAAGCTACCACCTCCAACAAATGTCAAGGTCATTAAAAGCTGTCAATGATGTGCTGGATTTATAAAACATCCATAAGGGACTTTTCCAAAATTTCTAAGCCTTTATGTAATCTTTTGGAAAAATACACCCCTCTTTTTATCAAGTGTGCTTACATGTGTTTGAGACACTAAAGAAGAGCTTAGTAGCAACACATGTACTTGTAGGACTAAATTGGGAGGAGTCCTTTGAATTAATGTGTGATACAAGTGAATCTTCCATTTTAGTAGTTTTGGGCTTACTTAATTGGCACCGAAGTAATTGTATACAATAGCCATGTCACAATCGAATATTTTATTTCTACAAAAGATGCTAAGCCAAGGTTGATTTGGTGGGCTCTGTTGTTACAATAACTTGATCTTAAAATTTGGGACAACAAAGTACAAAAAATCCAAGTAGTGGATCTAGGTGGGCATAGAAATGAAGAGTTACCACTGGGGTAATCATTTCAAGAAAAGAAGAAGATCATGCATGAGACTCAATTTTATGCATGGCATAGCCCGTACTTATTCAAATAGTGTAGTGATGGTATGCTTAAGAGATGCATTCTCTTGGAAAAGACACTACCCATTATGCATCAATGTAATGGGTCGAAATAAGGAGGTTGATGAACATTATTTTGACCTATTAATTGCTATTTTTTAATCCTTACTTTGATTTTTTACTTATCTATTATCTTATTTTGGAGGGTATTTTCATGTTTTGTAGGTAAAAGTACTTTTAGAAGAATCTTGGGCAAACACAAGCAAAAAGAGTGAAAATGGGGCAATTTGTGGTAACTCAAATAAGTCGGAATAAACCAAAATGTTAAGAAACAGAAATTCTATGTGCTCTATAGCATATACATATTCCATGTCTCTACGAGGTGCTCATACGTCCCAAATGGTGATTCTAGGATTTTATGTGCATTACGGCTCAACAATATCCATGCCACGACACAAACCTTTTGGACCCAATTGTGTTTTTTTTTAAATTAGTACATATCAGGCCCAAAAAAATACCATTCCATGACACAAGACTCTTAGATTTCAACTGGAGATGCATAATTCAATGCACACCATGGCATAGTTTAAAGCATGTCATGGCTAAGAAAATTGTCATAAACCCTAATATGCTATATGAAAGTGTTTGACCCCTAAATTAAACCAATAAATACACCTCATATCATTAATTAATAAAGTCAAGGGTATATATAGTCACCAACTCACATTGCCATTCTTCACTATCCATAATAAAGATACAGTGAGAAAACCTCTCAATTGTGAAGTAGATTTAAGAATTTGAAGAAGACAATGACAACCAATTCAAAGATTTTGAATCACAAATTAAGAAATGGTATTTTTGTTATTATATATTCCTTTTCTTTTTTTAATTTGATTTCATTTTCACTTTAATTAACTTCTTTCAATTTAATTATGTTTGGCTAGTTTTTGTAATATGATATTTTAGTATTTACTTCCATTGATTGTAAGAACAATTTTATGATTTAAATAAATAAAAAATTTGGATTTATTTCTTGTTCATGTTATTCATATCTTTAATCATAAATTAATCACGCACCAAGTCTTGATTTATATTAAAATAAAATATTTTAGAACTAAGAACTAGGCACATCATTTGTGCTTGGTTGTGCATTAATGAATAAGAATTTAATTTAATTTCATTGATAAATTCCATGCCAAACCAAATCTTGATTTATAACTAAAGAATATATTTTGCTTATGTTTACCAAATAATTGATTTCAAGCCCATCCAAGGAAGTTATTAATAAATTGAAAACCATAGTTTACATATTTACCTTAGATTTGTAACTTAATCAATTTCAAACTCGACCCAAAAAGTTAATGATTAATTGAGATTAATTGTGGGGACTCACCATATTTGATCTGGACCCTTTAGGAAAACAACCTAGGATCCCACAAACTCAAAGGAATAGAAATTATTTATTTGCTAAGAACGTGTTGAAAATGATCATATTAGAACCCTAAAGAAACAAATTCCTTAAAACCCAAATCTTGAGATGCCACACAGGATCATCACTCCCTTTAATAAGTCAAATCCAAGCATTCAATCAAGAACACAAGAATGCAAAGCAAAAGCATTATGAAATTTTCTTTTCATTCATGAATAACCATCTTTCTATAAATTACATAGCTCTTCTTCTTTATAAGCAAAAGACCCTAAAACAAAAAAAAAACCCTAGATGGAATGGGCCTATTTAGTTATGGATGGGGCCTAATCTATCCTTAAAAATAAAAGACTAAAATACTTAAAATAAAAAAGCCCACAATTTAATAAAATAAAAATTGCTAAACATAAATGGTACACAATTAAATAAAACACTAAAGATTAAAATAAAAATCCCACAATTAATTGAACTTATATTTACTAAACATAAAGAGCCCACAATTAACTAAAACAAAAATTGCTTCTTAAAGTAATCTTTGCATCCAGTTTATTATTCCAAATCTATCCCTTGTGTAGTATCTTGAAAACATTTGTATGATCTTGAGAATCTTTAGAATATTGGTAAACATCAACTTGGTTAGCATCAATATTGGCTCCGAGTGGTCCATCGGTGTGCCATGCCATCCGTTCCCATGACTCATGTCATGCCACGTGATGCTGACTCGGTGAGCGTTGACGATGACCGGTCTCCCCTGCCACACGTCACTTGCTGATTCGCCCAATGAATTCTTATGCCATGTGTCATGCTGTGATTAGCTGAAACTATGAGTTTTGCTTGTTTTGATCGTAGCCCTTGATTTGAAGTTGATCGAACGGTCCAGATCGCACCTGAGCTTTATTTAAGCCCCTAATCACTCCATAAACCCTAATTAGCATCTATTAGCATAATTTTGGTCACTTTTTAGAGCTAAAAAAGAAAAATATAGAAAAATTAAATAAACGACACAAGTTTGGTAGAGATTCAAGAGGAAATTAATTTTACAATTCAAGAGAATGATTGTATTTCTTTTTCTACTATTTTCTTTATTAATTTTATGTTTTTCTTTATGAAAAATATGAGCTTTATGAACACAATTATCTGTAATTAATTTATTAATCTAGGCATCTTATGAACCAAATTTTCACCATGTGATGATCTAATATTTTTTTCCCAATTATAATATTAATTTAATTATATTATTTAATCTGATTTTTATGCTATTAATTTTTTGGCCAATAATTTATCTAGAGATTCAATTAAATAGATTTGAGAAAATTATTTAATTGTTTGTCTTGATTAAATAACATGCATAGTTTCTAGGTAGAGATATATGATTCTTATGTATGTGATCCATAACTGATGAACTTAATGAGTAGTATGCAATTCAATTGGCATGAGAGTGTGATTAAATTAATTACTATATGGTGTGTAGTTTACTTGAGAAAGGAATACATGCTAGGTTAGATTCAATTGATCATATAATTAATTGATATTATATTGGGGGATTTTAGTGATTCGCATGTTTAGAAAATTGAGAGATTAAGTATTCCTAGACATTTTCTCATACATCTTTTTAGTCACAAAATCTGATTTAATTAATTATTGCTATGTATTTTTGGTTATTTTAATTTATCTTTCTTAAGATATAAAAACACTAAAACATTGATTTTTATTATTTTTAGTTTTAAAACTTAGTTTCTAAAAAATAATCTCTATGAGAACGATCTTTACTTATCATTATATTACTTGTTACAATACGTATACTTGCGTATTCATTACACACACAATTTGTGTGTGATCAAGTTTTTGGCACCGTTCTCGGGGATTATAAAATTTACAAAAAAAATTCACAAAAAAATTCGCAACCCCTAATGAACAAGAACCGAAAACAACGCAAAAAGCTACGACAAATAGTTAACCTCCCGATAAGTGGTCTAAACAACGAAATTTAGGGTCAAAAACAGTATAGAGAGCTGGATAATATCACTTTTTGTTATAGGAATTGAAAGGAGCTTCGATTTATTATATTATAATAGCCATTTCGTTACCCGAGTCAAAAGTTATGGCTGTTTAAAGTTGCAACTCCGATTTATCAAAGTTTTTTCTTGAAACTGAGAACAACAGCCATATTCTCCTGTGTTTCGTTTTTTTAAGAACAAAGAAGATTGAATGCAGAAAATAAAGAATCATGAAAAAGATACGAAGAATTCAAATAAAACTACACAACAAAATCCAAAAGGACGATATTTCTCTTCTTTTTTTGTGATTTGTGACTCAAGAACGCAGAAAAAAATCAAGAATGTAGAAAAAAAAATCAAAGGATGATCTTCTTTTAGAATCTAAAATTTAAAACAAAGATAGATAACCTATTTTCATCAACCAAAACTCTAATACCAAATGATGTGGACCTATTAGGCGAACAACCTAGGAATCCATGAACTCAAAGGAATAGAAACGATTGATTTGCTAAGAACGTGTTGAAGATGATCAGATTAGAACACTAAGGAAACAAAGTCCTTAAAACCCAAATCTTGAGACAACACAAAGGATGATCACTCCCTTTGATAAGTCAAATTCAAGAATTCAAACAAGAACACTAGAATGCAGAGAAAAAGCTTTATGAAATTTTCTTTTCATTCATGAACATTCATATTTCTTCAAATTACATAGCTATTCTTCTTTATAAGCAAGAGACTCTAAAAGAAAAAATAAAACCTAGATGGAATGGGCCTAATAGGCCTATTTAGTTATGGATAGGGTCTAATCTAACCTTAAAAATAAAAGACTAAAAGACTTAAAAAAAAATCCACAATTTAATAAAATAAAAATTGTTAAACATAAATGGAACACAATTAAAAAAAAGCCCACAATTAACTAAACTTAAAATTACTAAACATAAAGAGCGCACAATTAACCAAAATTCCAACAGTTGAGCTGCTCTTAAGATTTTATACGATACAAATAAACCCTAAACTCTACTACATCATATCCTTTGATCTCATCCAAGGGTTGAAAATAAAAACAACCAAAAAGAACAAAATATACCAGAAAACATGGACCAAAATGGTGCAACTGACTACAAAAGAATCCTATGTTAATATTAGATTTTAACCCTTGATTTCATCCAAGGGGTGAAAAAAAGCTGCCCAAAATCAATCCAAATGGCACAGCAACGATAGAGCAAAATGTGGGGCAAAACATGGAGAAAAATATGGAGCGAAATTGGAGCAGTTGAGAACAAAGGAATCCCAATAAAATATTACATCTTAACCCATGTTTTCATCCAAGGGTTGAAAAGAAAACTTCCAAAAATGGGAGTGCAAGGATTGGGACAAGCCAAAGATAGAAATTAGGGCAAAAATTGGCAAAGGAAAACTAGGCACATTACTGTGCCATTTGGACTAATTCAAACACTCCTCAAGTTGTGCCTGATGAGTGCTCAAAAAGCACTAAAATAACCATGATTTTATGCACATTAATTGATTAAAAATATATATATTTATATGTTTTATCATATATTTATATAAATTTGTCTTTTTCGGAATCACGGGTATTTTTCAGATATTTTGGCTTAAAAACACAACTTAAAGACTCAAAGAGGAATATTGGAAGCAATACATCACAAATATATTAATAAATAAATGGGGAAAGATCAACAAATATGGAAAAATTGGACAAAATGGGTCAAAAAGGTCAAAAATGTCAAAAAGGAGAAAATCGCGCCGCCGCGCCGAGAAGCTGCCCAACCGCGCGCCCCATCCAGCACCGAGCCATGCACGCCCAAGCCCCATCCCGCGCGTGCCGACGCCTTTTCGCCCCATTTTTCACGTGCAGCCGCCCCCATGACGTCATGCTGACGTCATCAATGACCTCAACATTTCCATTACGCGTTTTTACATTTTTTAAAAAATATTTACTCATTTTTTCTCTCCATCCTCACCTATAAATACCCCCCATTCCCTTCACTTCAAAACACACCTTCAACACCTTCAAAACACACTTCTCTCTTCTTTCTTTCTCTCTTTTCTTAGATTTTTAGTTTTCTTTAGTTTTTCTTAGTTTTTAGTTAATTTCTCTTAGTTTTAGAGTTCTTCCCAAAAGATTTTTGTTCAATAAATGTAAGTGCAAATTCTGCTTGGAGATTTTCCAGCAACGGGAATAGCGTCGAAGTTCTGTAAGGATTTTATTTTCTTTACAATTATTTTTATGCTTTATTCTTACATGTTATATTTAATTTGTCTGTGGTTAAATTTGACTGTGCTGGCTGTTTAGTAAACATGATGCAATAATAACGTTGTTATGCTTGCGAAATATTAAATAGGTAAAAATCTCTAAAATGAATTGATTTTGTTTTTATTCAAGATTTTATATTAAGAATGTTAGAGAGAAATATATTATTTTTCATTACAAACTTAAACCTGAAAATTAGATTTTAAGGTTTAGTTATCCGGTCTGATTTAGAGTAGTGCTCTTTTATTTGTTGGTACAATCGCTCGGTAGTTAGAGTGAAACTCTATTTCAAAAGTTTTTATAAGAATTATTATCTGAAAATGTATTGACAACATGTTTTCGGTAGTGGTTTTAAAACTTGAAAGTTAGTACTCGGATAACTAAATTCTTAGGTTTAATTTGGACACCTTGAATAAAGTTTAAACTGTCTAACCCCACCAAATGTGGCATTTAAATGGTTCATTTTCAATCTTTTAGAAAAAGGAATTAATTTAATTAACCAAATTGGTTATCAACCCCACCCATAGGTGTTAATTGATTTGTTTAGTTAACAAAGAATATCTAACCCCACCAAAGGTGGTATTCATACAAAAAAGAGAGAATCAATAAATATCAATTCATATATTTAATAACCTAAATAATAAGAGCAAGCATAATTAACTTAGTTATTATATCCATAAATACTCCACCATTATAAATGATAAAATTTGCATGAATGGTAATTTTATTTTACTATTAACGCTATATTATTTATTTTTTTAAAATTTTTAAATTTTTTTTATTTTTTATTTTTTTTACTATTCATGAACGTTATAATTTTTTACTTCAAATTTCAAATTTCTAAATTATTTTACTAAATTTTTTTTTTATTATTTCTTATGAAATTTGAAATTTGATTATTATTTTTTATTAAAACAAAAAAAATCACAATTATTTACAGCACAAAAATGTTTTTAAAATTTTGAAAAATAATTTAAAAACCGATATTCCTTACCCGGCAACGGCGCCAAAAACTTGATGAGCGAAAACCGGCATCGCCGATTCTTGCCAATACTTTGGTTTTAATATTTATAAAACTCTCGCAAGCGCACGAATCATTTCGTAGAAAATGATAAGTATACTCCCAAGGTCGATCTAAGGAAGGAATGTGTGTGGTTTTTAATTTATTATTCAAACTTCTAAAAACAAAATTAAATCCTAAACATCGTGTCACGATATTTTGGGGTTTTTGTGTTTTTAATCTACTTACATAAAAATAAACATAGATTCAATAAACATTTATGCAAATTTTATCTTTTATAATGGTGGAGTATTTATGGATATAATAACTAAGTTAATTATGGTTGCTCATATTATCTAGGTTATTAAAGATATGAATTGATATTTATTGATTCTCCCTTTTTTGTATGAATACCACCTTTGGTGTGGTTAGATATTCTTGGTTAACTAAACAAATCAATTAACACATATGGGTGGGGTTGATAACTAATTTGCTTAATTAAATTAATTCTTTTTTCTAAGAGATTGAAAATTAACCATTTAAATGCCACCTCTGGTGGGGTTAGACAGTTTAAACTTTATTCAAGGTGTCCAAATTAAACCTAAGAATTTAGTTATCCAAGTACTAACTTTCAAGTTTTAAAACCACTACCGAAAACATGTTGTCAATACATTTTCAGATAATAATTCTTATAAAAATTTTTGAAATAGAGCTTTACTCTAACTACCGAGCAATTGTACCTTCAAATAAAAGAGCACTACTCTAAATCAGACCGGATAACTAAACCTTAAAATCTAACTTTCAGGTTTAAGTTTGTAATGAAAAATAATATATTTCTCTCTAACATTCTTAATATAAAATCTTGAATAAAAACAAAATCAATTCATTTTAGAGATTTTCACCAATTTAATATTTCGCAAGCATAACAACGTTATTATTACATCATGTTTATTAACAGTCAGCACAGTTAAATTTAATCACAGACAAATTAAATATAACATGTAAGAATAAAGCATAAAAATAACTGTAAAGAAAATAAAATCCTTACAGAACTTCGACGCTATTCTCGTTGCTGGAAAAACTCCAAGCGGAATTTGCACTCCCATTTATTGAATCAAAAAACTAAAAAATTACAAAAACATAACTAGTTCTTCCCAAAGAGGGAAGAACTCTAAAACTAAGGGAAATTAACTAAAAACTAAGAAAAACTAAAAAAAAACTAAAAATCTAAGAAAAGAGAGAAATAAAGAAGAGAGAAGTGTGTTTTGAAGGTGTTGAAGGTGTGTTTAGAAGTGAAGGGAAGAGGGGTATTTATAGGTGAGGATGGAGAGAAAAAATGTTAAAAAAAATGTAAAAACGTGTAATGGAAATTCTGAGGTCATTGATGACGTCAGTATGACGTCATGGGGGCGCACGTGAAAAATGGGGCGAAAAGGCGTCGGCGCGCACAGATGGCTGTCGCTGCACGTAGGGGCGCGCACGGATTGGGAGTTAGGTGCGTGCGGGATGGGGCTTGGGCGCGCGCGGCGGTGCGATTTTCTCTTTTTCGACCTTTTTGACCCATTTTGTCCAATTTTTCCATATTTGTTGACCTTTCCCCATTTATTTATTAATATATTTGTGATGTATTGCTTCCAATATTCCTGTTTGAGTCTTTAAGTTGTGTTTTTAAGCCAAAATATCTTAAAAACAATAAAAATACCCGTGAATCCGAAAAAGACAAATTTATATAAATATATGATAAAACATATAAATATATATATTTTTAATCAATTAATGTGCATAAAATCATGGTTATTTTAGTGCTTTTTGAGCACTCATCAGTGCCCTCATAGACCTTGTGATTAGTCCACTTGGGATTTGTTTGGCTCCATGATTCTCATGAGAGTGTTTGAATTCATAGTTCTAAGAACTTTAACATTTTATTATAAATTTCCAATTATATACTCAGTTCTTTGAGGAAATTGTTGTTTTTTCCATAGTGTTGATAGGGACATAGGTAGTATAAAAATAAAGATACCACCATTCCAAGGAAAGAATGACCCAGAGTTATATTTGGAGTGGGAGAATGAGGTGGGGCATATTTTTGAGTGCCATAACTATTCCACGGTGAAAAACGTAAAACTCATTATCATTAAGTTATTTGACTATGCTTTAAATTGGTGGGATCAATTGGTAATTAGTAGGAGGATAAATCTTGAAAGGCTCATAGATAATTGGGAGAACATGAAGGCCATCATGAGGAATAGGTTTGTCCCTATCTACTTCTATATAGACTTACACCAATGTTTACAATGATTGACTCAATGATATAAGTACATTGATGAGTACTATAATGAAATGGAAGTAGAGATGGTAAGGGCTAAGGTCGAGGGAGATAAGGAAGCCATAATGGCTAGGTTTCTTTGTGGATTGAATCTAGACATGGGCAACATTTTGGAACTTCATCATTATTTTCAAATGGAGGACATTGTCCACATGGCAATTAAGTTGGAAAGGCAATTAAATAAATGGGATTATCGGTCCCAAGCATCATAGTCTAGTCCCATTACTTTAAAACCGAACCCTACTAGTCCTTAGAAGTCCAATGAAAAAATAGGTCAAGTAGATAGTTCCAAACCAAGATTCGAGCCTTACAAAGCCAAAGAGATGAGGGCTAGCAAGGAAAAAGGTAAAATTGACACCCCAACTCGTAATAGAAATTCAGTGTTTTCAGTGTCTTGGTAATGGTCATATAGCCTCTCAATGTCCAAAGAAGAAGGAAATGATCACCGTAGCTAATGGTGAGGTGGAAACCGATAATAAAAGTGAAGAAGAAAAGATACCACCTCTAGAGAAAGCTAGTGAAGAGGAGATAGGACCCATGGATAGGGAAGCACTTGTAATAAGGTGATCTATGAGTGTTCAATTCAAGGAGGATGACATTGAACAACAAAGAGATAGCATCTTTCACACAAGGTGTCATATGAGCAACAAGGTGTGTAGTGTTATCATAGTAGATGGGAAAGTTGCACCAATGTAGCAAGTACTACCTTAGTTGAGAAATTAGGGTTTCCTACATTCAAACACCAGAAGCCTTATAAGTTTCAATAGTTAAATGATAGTGTGGAAGTAAAGATTCATAGGCAAGTATTAGTAAGCTTCTACATTGGAAAGTACAAATATGAGGTGATATGGTACCCATGCAAGCCGAGCACATCTTGCTAGGTAGGCCTTGGCAATATGATATGAGGATTATGCATGACGGATTTAGAAACAAGTATTCGTTTGTGAAGGATTGTAGAAACATTACACTTGTCCCTTATAGATCAAATGAAAATGGGTAGGGGAAACAAAAGAATGAAAATGACATAAATAAAAGAAAAGATTGAAAAAAAAAGAAGAGTAAGACTAAAAAAAAAGAATGAGAGAAGGTTGACAGGTGAAGAGTGCTCAAAAAGCACTAAAATTACCATGATTTTATGCACATTAATTGATTAAAAATATATATATTTATATATTTTATCATATATTTATATAAATTTGTCTTTTTCAGAATCACGGGTATTTTTATTGTTTTTCGGGTATTTTCGCTTAAAAACGTAACTTAAAGACTCAAAGAGGAATACTGGAAGCAATACATCACAAATATATTAATAAATAAATGGGGAAAGGTCAACAAATATAGAAAAATTGGACAAAATGGATCACAAGGGTTTTAGTTAATTTCTCTTATTTTTAGAGTTCTTCCCTTTTTGGGAAGAACTAGTTATGTTTTTGTAATTTATTTTCTTTTTGATTCAATAAATGGGAGTGCAAATTCCGCTTGGAGGTTTTCCAGCAACGGGAATAGCATCAAAGTTCGGTAAGGATTTTATTTTCTTTACAGTTATTTTTATGCTTTATTCTTACATGTTATATTTAATTTGTCTGTGATTAAATTTAACTGTGCTGGCTGTTTGTAAACATGATATAATAATAACATTGTTATGCTTGCGAAATATTAAATAGGTAAAAATCTCTAAAATGAATTGATTTTATTTTTAATTAAGATTTTATATTAAGAATGTTAGAGAAAAATATATTATTTTTCATTACAAACTTAAAACTGAAAATTAGATTTTAAGGTTTAGTTATCCGGTCTGATTTAGAGTAGTGCTCTTTTATTTGTTGGTACAATCGCCCGGTAGTTAGAGTGAAGCTCTATTTCAAAAAAATTTATAAGAATTATTATCTGAAAATGTATTGACAACATGTTTTCAGTAGTAGTTTTAAAACTTGAAAGTTAGTACTCATATAATTAAATTCTTAGGTTTAATTTGGACACCTTGAATAAAGCTTAAACTGTCTAACCCCACCAAAGGTGGCATTTAAATGGTTCATTTTCAATCTCTTAGAAAAATGAATTAATTTAATTAACCAAATTAGTTATCAACCCCACCCATAGGTGTTAATTGATTTGTTTAGTTAACAAAGAATATCTAACCCCACCAAAGGTGGTATTCATATAAAAAAGGGAGAATCAATAAATATCAATTCATATATTTAATAACGTAAATAATATGAGCAAGCATAATTAACTTAGTTATTATATTCATAAATACTCCACTATTATAAAATATAAAATTTGCATAAATATTTATTGAATCTATGTTTATTTTTATGTATGTAGATTAAAACACGAAAACTCAAAATATCGTGACAGGATATTTAGGATTTAATTTCATTTTTAAAAGTTTGAATAATAAATTGAAAACCACATACATTCCTTCCTTAGATCGACCTTGGGAGTATACTTATCATTTTCTTCGAAATGATTCGTTCACTTGCGAGAGTTTTATAAATATAAAACCAAAGTATTGGCAAGAATCGGCGATTCCGGTTTTCGCATATCAATAGGCAAGTACTAGTGAGCTTCACCATTATAAAGTACAAGAGATGAGGTATTGTGTGATGTGGTACCAATGCAAGTCGGGTACATCTTGTTGGGTAGGAAATGACAATATGATATGAGGGTTATGAATGATGGAAATTGAAATGAGTATTAATTTGTGAACGATGGTAGAAACATCACACTTATTCCCTTTCATGCATGCAAGTCTTTAAAGATCAAATGAAGATGGTTAGTGGATAAGAAAAGAGTGAAAATGAAAAAAAAAGAGGAGAGTGAGACTATACAAAATAATGAGAGAAAAAATAGTGAAGAAAAAGGAGAGAAGAGTGAAAAAATAAGAGAGAGAAATGGTAGTTTTTATGCTACGGTAAGTGAAGTCAAGAGGCATTTTTATTCAAAATACTTTTGTACAAGGAGGGTAATTTTTCTACTAACAATTTTAACCCATCCTTGCCTAGTGTCATTGTTTCTCTTTTGTAGGAATTTGAAGATGTGTCCCTCGAAGAGATTCCGAATGGGGTGCCACCAATTAAGGGGATTAAGCATCAAATTGACTTCATATAGGGAGCTTGTCTTCCAAACCGATCAGCCTATAGGACCAACCTCGAAGAAACTAAGGAGATTTGAAGACGGGTTGAAGAGTACTTAATCAAAGGTCAAGTAAGGGAGAGCCTAATTCCATATGCCGATCTCGTGCTACTCGTACCCAAGAAGGATGGATCAAGTAGGAAGTGTGTTGATTGTTGAGCCATCAATAACATTATGGTAAAATATCAACATCCTATCCCTAGACTAGATGACATGTTAGATGAGTTGCACGGTTCTTGAATTTTTACAAAAAATTATTTGAGAAGTGGATATCATAAAATTAGAATGAAAAAAGGGTGATGAATGAAAAACAACTTTTAAAACTAAGCCAACATTGTATGAATGGTTAGTTATGCCCTTTGGTCTAACAAATGCACCGCACACTTTTATGAGGCTTATGAATCATGATCTGTATGCATTTATTGGAAAAATTTTGGTTGTCTATTTTGATGATAATTTCATTTATAGTAAAAATATTGAAGAGCATGTCTTACATCTTAGGTATGTACTTTAAATTTTGAGAGAAGAAAAACTATATGCATACCTGAAAAAGTGTTTTTTTTTCGATGGACAAGTTGGTCTTTCCTGATTTTGTTGTTAGTTCTAAGGGAATATAAGTGGTTCAGAAAAAAGGTTAAGGATATACAAGAATGACCCATACTTAAATATATCATTGAGGTTAGGAGCTTCCGTGGCTTGGCAAGTTTTTATCAAAGGTTTTTCAAAGACACTTGTTGTACCTCTAACCGAGGTCATTAAAATGTCTGTTGGTTTTAAGTGTGGTGAGAATCATGAGAGTGCATTTAAAATGTTCAAGGATAGTTTGTGTTCTAAACCTAATTTATCTTTACCTGATTTTACTAAAGCCTTTAAATTTGAGTGTTCTACCTATCACTTATTTCAATGAGAAACATCACGGGGAAACCCTTAATTATCCAACGTATGATAAAGAGCTCTATGCCTTGGTTAGGACCCTGGAGACATGACAACATTACCATTGGCCAAAGCAATTCATCATCCATACAGATCACAAATCTCTAAAACATCTGAGGCACCAAGGTAAATTGAATAGAAGTGTTAAGGATCATGGAGCCAAAAAACTTACAAGTGGAACAATCAAAATGTGTAGGAAAACTAACTAAGAAAAGATAAAAACTAAAAAATGGAGAGAAAGAAAGAGAAGAGAAGATGTGTGCATGATTTCATCCTTTTTGACATTTTTGACCCATTTTGTCCAATTTTTCCATCTTTTTTTTAATTTTCTTCATTTACTTTATGAATGAATTGGTGATGTATTGCCTCCGGTATTTTTATTTGAGTCTTTAAGTTACTTTTTTAAACGAAAATACCTGAAAAATAATAAAAATACCCGTGATTTCAAAAAGACATATTTATATATATATTCCCAATCCTTGCACTCCCATTTTGGGTTGGTTATGCATGATCTCTTGAATGATCCCATTTAAAGCCTCCTCGAGTTGTGCCCTCCAAGACCTTGTGATTTTTCCACTTGGGATTTGTGTGGCTCCATGATTCTCATCAAGAAGGAGGTAGCTATGATATGGGCTAATGTAGAATAGGACTAAAAAGCCATTATGGCTAGATTTTTACACAGTTTAAATGCTGAGATTGTAGATATAGTTTAGATGCAGCATTATGTTGAGTTGACGGATGTGGTACACCAATCCATAAAGGTGGAGGAACAATTAAAATGAAAGGGATTGGCTAGGAGGGGACAACCTATGGCTACCACCAGTCCGTGGAAGATAGTTCCAAAAAAGAGATGAACAACTACAAAATAAGCCAAAACATAAACTATCTAAGAATGACAACTCAAAGACCATCTCTACTTTAGGTAACATCGAGACTTCATGTTCTAAAACACATGATCTTAACTGTTTTAAATGTCAAGGGAGATGACACATAGCCAACCAATGTGTGAACAAAATGATGATGGTGATAAATGCTCAAGGAGAGCTTGAGTCAGATATTGAGGAAGAGGTAGATAATTATAACGTACCATCTTTGGAGGATGCCAATGATGAGCAAATTGCTATTGTTGGAGATTTATTGGTAGTAAGGTGAGTTTTCAATGTGCAAGTTAAGGAGGAAGAAAGTAACCATAGGGAGAATTTGTTTCATACCTGATGTTTTGTAAATAACTAAGTTTATAGTGTCGTTTTCAATGGAGGAAGTTGAACAAATATAGGCAGTACTGATTTGGTGTAGAAATTAGCATTAACTACCTTGAAACATCCTCAACCTTACCGAATTCAGTGGCTGAATGAAAGTAGCAAAGTCAATGTGACAAAATAAGTGATGGTGGCATTATCCATTGTAAATTATGAGGATAAGGTGCTTTGTGATATGGTTCCTATGCACGCATGCCATTTATTGTTGGGAAGACCATAGTAGTATGATCTTAGGGTTATGCGTGATGGATTCACAAATATGTATTATTTCACTCTTAAAGGGAAACCTATTATTCTTGTGCCATTAACTCCAAGACAAGTCAGGGAGGACCAATTAAAGTTACAAAGATCAAATGAAAAAAAGATAGTGGATTTCAACCATAGTGAGAACAAGAGAGAAAAAATTCAATTATATTGCAAAAACATTGACAACAGAGCATTATTTTCACATCAGTCCCTTATTGTACTCATATATAAGGGGGCTTTTTTTATGTACAAATGATCTGGTCGGTTCATTATCGAGTAATATTTTTTTTCTTTTGCAAGAATTTGAAGATGTCCTTCCTGAAGAGGTACCTTATGGTTTACCTCCAATTCGAGGGATTGAACATCAAATTGTCTTCATACCTAACACATCAATTCCAAACTGACTTGCTTATAGGAGTAATCCTGAGGAGACCAAGGAACTTCAGAGGGAAGTAAGTGAATTATTGGAGAAGGGATATGTGCATGAAAGCATGAGTCCTTGTGCAGTTCCAGTGCTATTAGTTCCTAAGAAGGATGGAACATGAAGGATGTGTGTTGATTGCCAAGCCATAAACAACATAATGGTAAAGTATCGTCATCCCATTTCTAGATTAGATTATGTGTTGGATGAATTGCATGGTTCTTGTGTCTTTACAAATTTGATATTGAGAGTGAATATCATCATATTAGAATGAAGGAATGTGACATATGGAAAATTTATTTTAAGACTAAATATGGTTTGTATGAGTGGTTAGTGATGCCTTTCGGTTTAAATAATGCTTAAAGCACATTTATGTGTTTGATGAATCATGTTTTACATGCATTTATTGGTAGATTTGTAGTTGTATATTTTAATGATATCCCAATTTATAGCAAAAACTTGGAAGAACATGTAACGCATTTGAAATCTGTTTTGGAAATTCTAAGAAAAGAAAGGTTGTTTGTTAACCTCAAAAAGTGCAACTTTTGCACGAAAAAGCTTGTGTTTCTTGGTTTTTTTTGTTAGCAAGAGAGGAATTGAGGTGGATGAGAAAAAAGTGAAGGAAATCCAAGAATGGCCATCGCCTACTACAATTAGCCAAGTGAGGAGTTTCCATGGCTTAGCTAGCTTCTATTGATGGTTTATGCATGATTTTAGTATCTTAGCCACCCCTCTTACTGAAGTCATCAATAAAAACGTACCGTTTAAGTGGGGGAAAGAACAAGAAAAAGGCATTTAATCTTATCAAAGATAATTTAACTAATGCACCTTTGCTTGTCTTGCCTAACTTTTCCAAAACTTTTGAAATTGAGTATGATGCTTTATGAATAGGTATTGGAGCTGTTTTGATGCATGAAGGTCATCCAATTGCTTATTTTAGTGAAAGGTTGACTTGGACAGCCCTAAATTACCCCACTTATGATAAGGAGTTGTATGCCTTGGTAAGGGATTTGGAAAATTGGAAACACTATCTATGGCCAAAGGAATTTGTGATTCACACAAATCATGAATCTTTGAAGCATTTTAAAGGACAACAAAGGTTGAACAACGCCATGCGAAGTGAGTGGAATTCATTGAAACATTTCCTTATGTGAATCCATAATTGGACCTAATTTATGTGGCGAAGGTTGCACCCAATTTTTCCATTTCTATCCAATTTTCACATGACACTTTTGCATTACATCCCCACATCGTAAACCATTTTTTATAATTTCTTTTTTGGTATTATAATTATTTATACTAAAATTACAAGGTTTTACAAATAGAGTACTCTAAAGATCCATGTAGTTTAATCCATAATTGAATAGTTAACTCTAAATAAGATTCAAATAATTAAATCTTGAATCTAGCTCTCTTATTTATTACAAAAAATACTTTTTCAATATAAAATTTATCTATTAGTACAAAGTTATCTAGATAATGTGGACTATACAGAGGTAATAGAAATCCTAACTATAAAGGGGGCTAAGTGGAAATATTCCAATGGGAAACATAAAGGCTTCGAAGCCAGATATTTAACTAAGTTATTCCATATTTGAAAATACTTTGTCTATTTTAGACTCATACCCACCACACAGTATAGTTTTATAGATAAAGAGCATGCTATATTACTTTTTTCAATAGCATCCACTAAGAGCATGGATGTTGGAGCAATAATTAATCGATTGATAAGGTTAATTTCAAACAATCACCATTTGAATTATTTCTCCCACCTTATTACTACTTTGTGTTCTAAAGTGATGAGTGCTCAAAAAGTACTAAAATTACCATGATTTTATGCACATTAATTGATTAAAATATATATTTATATGTTTTATAATTTCACTACTACAAAAAGGGGTATATAAGTCGATGTCTAAAGTCGGTTTTTTCTAAAAACTGACTTTGAATGAATTTAAAGTCGGTTGTCCACGTCAACCGACGCTACGTTACGTGGATAGCGTCGGTTGTCCACGTCAACCGACGCTACGTTACGTGGATAGCGTCGGTTGTCCACGTCAACCGACGCTACGTTACGTGGATAGCGTCGGTTGACGTGGACAACCGACGCTATCCACGTAACGTAGCGTCGGTTGACGTGGACAACCGATGCTATCCACGTAACGTAGCGTCGGTTGACGTGGACAACCGACGCTATCCACGTAACGTAGCGTCGGTTGACATGGACAACCGACGCTATCCACGTAACGTAGCGTCGGTTGACGTGGACAACCGACGCTATCCACGTAACGTAGCGTCGGTTGACGTGGACAACCGACGCTATCCACCTAATATATGCCCTAACATCTCATTTAGTACGCAGAGTTCCAGTTTTCGATCTGCTTCTTCCTCTCCTTTCCTCACTCGAGTCACTTTTCTCCCACAATCTTAACCGTGCGCCACCTTCGTTCTACATTTCCGGCCACCTCCAACCACCATTTGAACAGACGTTTGTAAGTTTTCTCTTCTCACAATATTATCTGTCAGTTCTTCTTTTTTTAATAGCAAAATGTTAAAATCTGCGTATGGGTATTCCATTGATTAATTCCCGAAATATGAATGTTCTTATGTCTTAATTTGGAGTTCAATATTTCGTGCAGATTTTAACTTACAATATTTCGTGCAGATTTTAAAATCTCACAATATTTCGTGCAATATGTCTTAATTCTTTATTTCATTTTTAATAAAATGGGATGATCCAAGGCTGATCTTAACTTATATAAGTATGAGTTAAAAACTGGAGGTTGTGATAATTTGTAAAATACATATGCTTGTGACAAGTAGGATAAATCAAAAAGGGTTTGTGATCTATTATTATTAATATTACCAAGTGACTTTTTTATAGTCGAAATAAAGTGAACAGCGTTTAATTTGTGCTAATTTATCAGCATGTAAATGTATTTCGTTAATCGAACAGCGTATTTTTGTATAAATTTTTGATTTAGTTATGTTTTTTTGTTTGCTTGTAATAATAATGTTTGAATTATTACTTGTATGTATTCAATAATATGTGAAATGTTTTGTGGGTTTGCGTGGATAAATTTATACGTATAATTAATATTACTTTGTAATTATGATATAGTAACATGCTTAGAAATTAGAATCAACCGCGTGATTGGTTTTTATATATATATTCATGAAACATGAACTGCTTATTTTTTAATTTGTATATAAATGGTTTTGTAAAATGATTAAAATGATAACTATTTTGCATTATGTATGTTTTGATATATATTCTAATAATTAGGAAATTTATATATAATAATACATAATTAAGTAATATGTTTAATTAATGTCATTAATAGAAAATGGACAAATCTTGGATGTCAAAGTGTAGAATTGAGCAAGACTATATTTCTGGAGTTGAAAGTTTCATGGAATTTGCTTGTAGAACTAGTAATACTGGAAGTAGTATGATTCGATGCCCATGCGTTAAATGTAAAAATGAGCGATTTCATGAATTTGATGAGGTTAAGTATCACCTTATCCGTAATGGTATTCTATTGAGCTATAAATGTTGGTATTATCATGGAGAAAATATTGATAATACTCATGGAGAAAAGTATAATAAGAATGTGGGTGGATTACATACATCATATCATAATGTACAGACAGAAAATATGTTTCGTGGTGTTGAAGATGAATTATGCGGGGATGATCCCGAAACCTTTAATAAACTTATAGAAGATGCCGAAAAACCGTTGTATCCAAAATGCAAAAAATACACTAAGATGTCAGGATTGGTTCATTTGTACAATGTCAAGGCAAAACATGGTTTTTCTGACAAGGGATTCACAGAATTACTAACTCTACTAGTCGATATGTTTCCTGAGGGTATTGAATTGCCATCTTCAATGTATGAAGTGAAGAAATCTCTTAGTCGATTTGGCATGGAATATCATAAGATTCACGCTTGTCCTAATGATTGCATTCTTTATAGAAAAGAATATGAGACATTACATGATTGTCCTATGTGTAAAGAATCGAGATTGAAGCATGGTACAAATGATACAACACATAAGAAAGGCGTGCCTGCAAAGGTTCTTTGGTACTTTCCTCCGATCCCTCGCTTTCAAAGGTTGTTCAATAGTAAATATACATCAAAGATGTTGACTTGGCATTCAGATAATCGATCTGATGATGGGGTGCTACGTCATCCTTGTGATTCTCCAAATTGGAAAGTAGTAGATAATTTATCTCCTCAATTTTCATCTGATCCGCGCAATCTGCGTCTTGCCATTGCTGCTGATGGAATTAATCCACATAGTTCCCTCAGTAGTAGATATAGTTGTTGGCCAGTAATTATGGTAACATACAACCTTCCTCCCTGGTTGTGTATGAAAAGAAAATTCATGATGTTAACATTATTGATCTCAGGACCGAAACAACCTGGTGTTGATATTGATGTATATTTGCAGCCTCTGATAGATGATTTAAAGACGTTGTGGAATGATGGTGTAAATGTTTACGATGCATATAAAGAAGAATACTTTAACTTGAAGGGGGTTCTTTTATGGACAATTAATGATTTTCCTGCCTATGGAAACTTATCAGGACATGCAACAAAAGGTTACAAGGGATGTCCTATATGTAGTGATGGAACTTCTGCAAAGTATCTTGTTCACGGACGAAAGATGTCTTATAGAAAACATAGGAGATTTTTGCCATCTGGACACAAGTTTAGATACCAAAAGAAACCGTTCGATGGTGAAGAAGATCATGATCATGCAACTCGACCTTTGCGAGGTATTGAGATATTAAGGCAATTGAATGGGATGACATTCAAACGATATGGAAAGATGAAAAAAAAACTCACCAAGTCGGGGAAACGAAGGAGGTCAACTAATGAAATTGGTGAAAATGAAAAAGATTTTGAACCGAATGGTTGTTGGAAAAAAAATCAATATTTTGGGAATTGCCTTATTGGAAAGCCTACACATTCGTCACATCTTAGATGTCATGCACATTGAGAAGAATGTATGTGAAAGCTTGATTGGCACTTTACTTAATATACCTGGAAAAACAAAGGATGGCATTAAAGCAAGATTGGATTTAAAGAAACTAGGCATACGACCTGAATTGGAACCAAGGGTGGAAAATGATAAGAATCGAACATACTTGCCACCAGCATCATATACAATGTCAACAAAAGAGAAGGATGTGTTTTGTAAATGTTTGGAAGGTGTGAAAGTTCCTGATGGTTACTCATCCAACTTAAGAAATTTTGTGTCTATCACCGATAAGAGACTGTATGGATTGAAATCACATGACTGTCATATCTTAATGCAACAGTTATTACCAGTTGCTATTAGATCAATTCTTCCAAAACATGTTCGAATATCAATAATTCGGCTATGTTCATTCTTCAATACCATATGCAAGAAATCTATATCAATTGGCGAGTTAAATTCTTTACAGAAAGAAATTGTAGAAACTTTGTGTCTAATTGAAAAATATTTTCCTCCTTCTTTCTTCGATATAATGATTCACTTATGTGTTCATTTAGTTCGAGAGGTTCAATTATGTGGTCCTACTTACTTAAGGTGGATGTATCCTTTTGAGAGATATATGCAAGTCCTTAAAGGATATGTAAATAATAGATATAGACCTGAAGGATGCATGGTGGAATGCTACATTGCTGAAGAGGCCATTGAGTTTTGTTCTGAATACTTTAGTGGTTGCACTGAAATTGGGAATCCTACGCACAAGTTATTCTTAGAACGTCACATGATCCAAGTAGGTAACCCTATGCTTGGTGGAAGTAAGAAATTATTTATTGATCGCACTCGATGGGAAAAAGCACACCGAATCATTTTGGTAAATAATAACGAGGCACAACCGTACATAGAGTAAGTGATGTTCATTGTTTCATCTTTTATTTAACTATTAATGATGATATATAACTTAATATATATTTAATAACGTTACAGGATGCATTTAAACTTATTGAAGATCGATCCTCGTTATAAAAAAAAGGAGGAGAAAAATGGTTGTATGATGAACATAAGCGAGAGCTTATTAATTGGTTTCGCAACCACGTAAGTGTCACAAACAAAAAATCATGCATGTATCCTCCTATATATATTCAATGTTTTAAAACTTTGCTCTAAACACATTTTGTGTTTTTGTATACATAGATTCGAGGTGAACTCAAGAAACCCAATCATAAAATATCAGAAAGTTTACAATGGCTTGCACATGGCCCAAAATTCGATGTCAAATCATTTCATAGTTTCACAATAAATGGATCGAGGTTTACGACTCAAGCTAGGGACAAAGTCCGAGTAAATCAAAATAGTGGGGTGCAGATGGTTGCACAAACTATACAATTTGCCAGTTCAAAAGATGCTAATCCTGTCCTTTCTGATAGAACATATTATGGTATAATACAAGAGATTTGGGAATTGGATTATGAGGTCTTCCATGAGACAGTATTCTTGTGTGATTGGGTCGAAGATGATATCAATGTTGGATATAAAATAGATGATTTTGGATTTACTCTTGTAAATTTATCCAGGATAACTCACACAGATGATCCTTTCACGTTAGCACTTCATGCAAAGCAAGTATTTTACGTGAGCGATCAAATTGATCCAATATGGTCTGTTGTGTTAACGCCTCCACAAAAGGAGTTTTACCATTGTGATGTTGTAGAAGATGATGACTCTATGCTTGATACATTAACCAATATTAGTAATTTCTCAAATAAATTGCCTAATGTACGTGATGATCTAATTGATGATGATGATTCTTCGACATGGACTCGTAGTGATTGTGAAGGAATATATGTATACGATCAACAACCTAATTAAACATAATGTATGTTCTATATTGTTGTAATAACTCTTGTATATATGTGTGTTCCTAAAATTGTCAATTAATTTATATTTCTCCACTTTTGCAGATATTTCATGGATATTCAGCTTGTAGATCCAAATGATCCATTGGGGTATTTGAAAAGAAGGGGTTGGGCGAATATACCTGATGCTCCACTTAACCGAGATGATAGAATACCCGTTAAATTTGATGCTACTGGTAATCCACTAGGGGAGAATGGTCAACAATTGAAATCTTCTATTGGTCGACTGGCAAAGTCCAGTATACCAATCAATATAAATCATTGGTCTGAGGTTGCCGATGTAGAAAAGTTTAAAATATGGATAACCATTTATGTAAGTCTCTTATATTTTATAATCAATATATATATATATTATATATTGATTGTATCTAATCTTTTGTACTGTGTTTTTACAGAATCGTTACAAAGTCGATGACAATTGGCAGGGCAAGTGTTATAAGATTGCAAATAAGGCGTGGAAGGAATACAAGACTTCTAGATTGGCGAAAAATTATGTGTTTCCATATTTGGAAACACTTGATGAGAATGTGATATACAAAATCCCTGAAGGACACCCCTGGATTACACCTCAAGTTTGGAAAGACTTTGTAGATTATAGACGTTCAGAAGAATTTCAAATTATTAGAGAAGATCACCAAAATGTCCAAATGCATAACATTCTTCCTAACCGTACTGGGAGGTCTTCAAATCCTGAAGTTAGATTTCGAATGGTATTATTAATTTGTCTTAATTTTATAAATATTTTTATATTAATTTTTCTCAATTTAATTTCATGTCATTGTTAATAAAATTTTCCTAATTTATGTAGGAAGCTGAATTGGGTAGACCTGTTACCCGAATGGAATTGTACATAGAAACAAAGACTCCCAAAACGAAGAATGCAAGACCGATGAGTCAACGAGGAGAAGAACAATTAAATAAGTTGGTTAGTAATTTCGTTTGATAAAAAGTCTGACTGATACTTAATAATTGATGTAATAATGAATGATATGTTTGTGTGCTTTGTTATTTGTAGAGAGCTGTTCAAGAAAAAACTATACAGGGGTGAAATAATCGAAGAGCCTGAAAGAGATGCTTTATATCATGCAATCGGACGCGATCATCCTGGTCGTGTTAGGGGAGGTAGCCAATATGATGGTGCTTTGGAGTATTTTAAAATTCCAAAACATAAGCCTCAGACGGTAAGTAAGGAGAAATACACTAAAATTGAAGAAGAATTCAACTCCTTTAAGGCCTCCGTGATGAGTGAGATTGCCACTCTAAAAGAACATCAATCACAACAATTGTCAGCCATGGCATCATGCTACAACCAGGGCATGCCATATTGGCCAAGCATGCAACCATCCATGCCAGGCATACCACCTTCCATTCCAGGCATGCCACAATCCATGCCAAGCATGCCACCATCCATGCCAGGCATGCCACCATCCATGCCAGGCATGCCATCCACCCAATCTCATTGTGCTCAAACTACATCCAGTATGGGATATAGCCATCCTATTGGTCCTCATTATATGTCAGGAATGCACATGCAATCAAGTAGTGGTTCATTTTCTCCAATGCAATCTGTACATTCTTACCATAAATCAAGCCAAGATGAACATATTGGTGAGAATGTACATCCAATAGCTACCCCATATGAGAGTCCTCCTCTATTTGATGAATCATATGTGGTAAGATTTTAATTTTTAAATTCTTATTATATGTTTTATTTTTTATATATAACACTTAAATTTTTTACAGAATATGAAATGTTTGTTGAAACATCCTTCGTCAACGGACTATGTTGCTATTGGAACGGTACAACAATTGAGTGATGATCGGATGATTCATAATCAATATTTGCCTAATCATTGGCGAATAGTAATTGATCAATCATTGTTTCATGATTGTCCACTACCTGTGCCTTCTGATGCTACCACAGTCCAAGAGGCGGTTGGAGAGTATGTGGCTTGGCCGTCGATTCAAGTTGTTCTAAATTTTGACATGGTACTATTTTTTAACTTAAAAAATAACACTTGTTTACTACTATTATTTAATATGATCTTATATTGTTACTAAAAATACATATATGATACTTTTTTGGTAGTCTATTATACCAGAACTCTTAAATGCATCACATTTAAGAGATACCAAGCAAGTATCTCGTGCTAAATCTATGACTAGTGGTCAATCCTCGTGCACCAAGTCATTCAAGAAGAAGCCTTGGAAAAAGTATAGTCATACTTATGCGTTACAATTCAGTAGAAATCTTGGCAGTTTGATGACTATTGTTGGGAGGGCATCTAGCATAAATGATGGATGGACTGTGCCACTTCCTATTGAAATTTTTGGTGTAGACATCGGCCAAACTTATATATCGATCGAGTGCTTGTTGCAAATATTTGAATATCAAATGATCGATTTAAGTATAATTCAAGTGTGGACAAGGTGAGTCCTCAATCTAGTTAGTTTTCTTTTATTTATGCAGAACATTATATTTATATTATCTAATTATATATATACATATATAGGGCTTGCTATTATCGACTTCAACATAATCACTCATCACATTTAGCAATGTTCTATGATTCTTCATATGTTAATCAATATCAAGAGAAGGATGTTAGCATCAGAGCTAAACAATTATGTGATAGAGCATTAACGCTTAGCAGAAATCAAAAGTTGATAATCCCTTGGCCATTAAGGTTTGAACAAGGCCAAGATCATTGGATGTTGGTAATCATTGATATGTTCAATAATCATGCTTGGTACTGTGACTCAGCTTCCATAGAACTGAGTAAAGATACAAAAGCAGTTGTTGAAATGTAAGAGTTATATTTAGTTACATATTAGTTTTTTCTATTATTTTTTGTAATATTTAATAAAAACTAATCGTTTTATATCTTGACAGGGCATGGAAGTTATGGAACAAGTCTAGGGGCATTGTCCTTAAAAAATCTCATAAGCTTATATGGACAAAAGTTATGGTATGTACAATTCAATATTAATAATTTTATTAATTTTACAATTAAATAATAAGGATGTTCGAATATGAAAATTCATGTATACATGCACTTTTTTTTGTAGGTTCCACAACAAAATAATGGAGTCATGTGTGGTTATTATGTCATGAAGTTTATGAGTGAAATCATCACAAATATCAAAATTCCAATTGATGATGTGGTAATATATTTTACCCATATACATACAAGTTTTAACATATTTGAGTTTGTTTTTGTAAATTAATGAAATCATATTCTTATTTTGATTTTGAATACATGTAGTTCTTCGGTTGGAACAAGACGGGTTACGACCAGCAAATTTTTGATGATTTACGAGAGGAATGGGCAGAACACATGGTTCAAATTATATCATCGCAAGAAGAATCAGAAGAAGATTCTGATGATCTTGAATAGCATATGACAACATAACAGTAAATTTTTTAATGATTTGGCCTTCTATATCTATTCTTGTGAAATCACTTGGTTGATGATGATTAATCATATATATGCTCATGTATTTAGGGGAATGCATTGTTTATAAATATGAATTTATCTGGAATCTCTGCTAGTATTTTTAATGATATATAATGAGTTCTAAATGTACAAATCAGGTGTACGTATGTCGGTCCGATTTGTTTCTTGGTTTGTATGAGTTTTGGTGCATATGAACGTGTTCCATATGTTTAAGGGCACCAAAACTCACACAAGCTTACCCAAGAAATCGAAGTTACATGCAATTGATTTCATATTTAGAGTTCATTATATATAGCATTAAAAAATAGTAGTAGAAATTCTAGATAACTTCATATATAGACAAATGATTAATAATGCTAATATGAGTTCATCGAATGTCGTTGTACGTGCTAATCTCAATAATGATTTAATTTCTTCATTCATACGTATGAAGTTTATACTACTTTTTTGATGTATGTTTTACGTGCTCATGTATGTAGGAGAATATTTGTTATATGGATCAGCCTTTTTTTCCCATAATGCTTGTGAAGGCCAATCAAGATTCTACGCCAACCAAGCTTACTCGATGGCATAATTTGACGACATTATTTTATTTGTAATTGAAGTTATTTATATGCATTATTTGATTTTGTAATAAATTTAATTATTAAGTCATTAAATATATTTATATTGTTAATTATTCAGTATTATTATTTATATTTTAGTGTTTTTATGTTATTTATATATACTATTATACGAAAAATAAAATTAAAAATTAATACAAATAAAATGTAGAGTCGGTTCATGGCATGAACCGACTCTACGTGTAGCGTCGGTTCATGCCGTGAACCGACTCTACCTGTAAAGTCGGTTCATGGCATGAACCGACGCTACACGTAGAGTCGGTTCACGCCATGAACCGACGCTACACGTAGAGTCGGTTCACGCCATGAACCGACGCTACACGTAGAGTCGGTTCACGCCATGAACCGACGCTACACGTAGAGTCGGTTCACGCCATGAACCGACGCTACACGTAGAGTCGGTTCATGCCATGAACCGACTTTACAATTTAAGTCTCTGAATTTAAAGTCGGTTCATACAACCGACTTTAAATTTGTTTAAAGTCGGTTAAAAACCGACTTTTATACCCCTTATTGTAGTAGTGTTTATTTATATAAATTTGTCTTTTTCGGAATCACGGGTATTTTTATTGTTTTTCAGGTATTTTCACTTAAAAACGTAACTTAAAGACTCAAAGAGTAATACTGGAAGAAATACATCACAAATATATTAATAAATAAATGAGGAAAGGTCAACAATTATGGAAAAATTGGACAAAATGGGTCCAAAAGGTCAAAATCGTGCCGCCCAGCCCGCGCGCACCGCTGCCATCTCGCCCCATTTTCGCGTGCAATTTCCCCCACGTCATGCTGATGTCATCAAATGACGTCAGTAATCACCACTCCGCGTTTGGACCATTTTTTCACCCACTTTTTCTCCCCATCCTCACCTATAAATACCCACATTCTCTTCACTTTATACCACACCTCAAAACACATTCTCTTCTCTCTTTCTTTCTCTCTTTTCTTAGTTGTTTTAGTTTTTCTTAGTTTTTAGCTTTTCTTAGTGAGTTTTTCTTAGTTTTAGAGTTATTCTCTTTTTGAGAAGAACTAGTTATGTTTTTGTAATTTATTAGCTTTTTGATTCAATAAATGGGAGTGCAAATTCCGTTTGGAGGTTTTCCAGCAACGGGAATAGCATCGAAGTACTGTAAGAATTTTATTTTTTGTGCAGTTATTTTTATGCTTTATTCTTACATGTTATATTTAATTTTTCTGTGATTAAATTTAACTCTGCTGGGTGTTTGTAAACATGATGTAATAATAACATTGTTATTCTTGCGAAATATTAAATAGGTGAAAATCTCTAAAATGAATTGATTTTATTTTTATTCAAGATTTTATATTAAGAATGTTAGAGAGAAATATATTATTTTTCATTACAAACTTGAATCTGAAAATTAGATTTTAAGGTTTAGTTATCCGGTCTGATTTAGAGTAGTGGTCTTTTATTTTTTGGTACAATCGCCCGGTAGGTAGAGTGAAACTCTATTTCAAAAGTTTTTATAAGAATTATTATCTGAAAATGTATTGACAACATGTTTTCAGTAGTGGTTTTAAAACTTGAAAGTTAGTACTCGGATAACTAAATTCTTAGGTTTAATTTGGACACCTTGAATAAAGTTTAAACTGTCTAACCGCACCAAAGGTGGCATTTAAATGGTTCATTTTCAATCTCTTAGAAAAAGGAATTAATTTAATTAACCAAATTAGTTATCAACCCCACCCATAGGTGTTAATTGATTTGTTTAGTTAACAAAGAATATCTAACCCCCCTAAAGGTGGTATTCATACAAAAAAGGGAGAATCAATAAATATCAATTCATATCTTTAATAACCTAAATAATATGAGCAAGCATAATTACTTAGTTATTATATCCGTAAATACTCCACTATTTTAAATGATAAAATTTGCATAAATGTTTATTGAATGTATGTTTATTTTTATGTAAGTAGATTAAAAAACCCAAAACCCAAAATATCGTGACAGGATGTTTTGGATTTAATTTCGTTTTTAAAAGTTTGAATAATAAATTAAAAACCACATAGATTCCTTCCTTAGATCGACCTTGGGAGTATACTTATCATTTTCTACGAAATGATTCGTGCACTTGCGAGAGTTTTATAAATATAAAACCAAAGTATTGGCAGGATCGGCGATGCCGGTTTTCGCTCATCATAAAGCGGGGGTGAACTATCCAAAGGGTCAACGGATAAATCCCTTTCATCTCAAAATTTATCATTGTCAATTGATAGAACCCAAGAAACTAGGATACTATTTCGTTTTTTTACAGCCCATGCCCCCATATAGTTATGACCAAGGACCAAATCATACGAAGGATTAAACTCCAACTTTGTTCTACTTTATTATTTTATTTACTTATTTTTATGTATTTTATTTTGCATGCATTTTGTTTTTATGAACTTTTAATTTAGTTTTTTTATTTTTATTTTTTTTGTTATTTTAGATTTAACGTATTTTGTTTTATTGTATTTCCTGTTAGTGTGAATAATATATTTTTATTTAAAAGTGTTAAATTTATAACTATTTGTTAAGATGTCATTTATGAGAAATACACATCATTCTAACTGTGTAAACTATGTTAGATGATGGATGCACCATGATTTACCATATCACTACTTGATCACATTGAGCAAAGGCAAATAGGTAACTTTTCTTTTCATTTTATTTTTTATATTTAATATACATTTGATACATTGAGGACTAATAACTGTATTTTATGTAGTTATTTTCATCTATTTTATTAATTATAATTGCTTTGTTTTTAATGTTTTTAGTTAATTTTAGTTTAATAAATTAGTATTTACTGTTTTTTAAATATTTTAAGAAAATTAAATAATTTGTATCGAAAACTTAATTAAATTGCAAATTTATGTCTAAAAATATAATTTCAAATAATAGAGTTCTTAATTACAATTTATAAAAGTCAAAAATATAATTTAAATTAAAATCGGGCTTAATTTTAATTATTAAAAGTTTAAAATTTTAATTTAAATTGGAAAAGGGCTTAACTATAATTAAAGAAAGTTGAAAATGTAATTTGAATTAAATTTGTCGGTCAAAATGCAATTAATTAAAGTTTAAATTTCTATGCAGGTGAGAATAAGACACGCGCACTACACCACGTGCGAAACGTGCACCGTCCGATCAGTGAAGCAACGACTACGATCTGCGCGTCCCGATCACACCCGACCAACTCGTGTGGGTACAGGTCACCATTTTACACACGGCTCGGCGCTTGAGTGGGGCCCACCTGCCGCACGGGCGGCGTGCAGATGGGACCCACGTGTATGATGTGTCCAGCCATTGTCCCTCACGTTACACGCGCCTCTGATCCCGTGCGCTGATCTCTACGTGCAACCGAATCTTCAGCTAATTAAATGATGCCACATGTCCCACTCGATTTTTAAGCCAATCATGTTATGACACGTGTCATGTTACGATGTGCGTGAAAGCGCAGGATCATGCCCGCGCTGCAGCCATTGTCTCCCGTGCGACAATCCATCGTGCGCCCGTTTCCTGCAGCCAATCAAATGATGACACGTGTCCGCATTAAATAGTTTTAGCGAATCAGACGCTGACACGTGGCATGCACTTTGAATTAAAAAAAATCCGAACGGCGCTCTGTGTGTACGTGTGATTTAATAATATTTTAAATATCGAAAATCGATACGCGTGATTTTTATTTTTTGATACAAATTTTTACGCGTTTATTTAAAAAAAATTAATATTTTAGATGTATTTTTTTAGGTATAAATAGGAGATAAGACGATAGAGTTTAGGAGTTTTGGAGTGTTTAGTTTTTGAGATTATTTTGTGTTGTTTAGTTTTAGATTGCAGAACACGTAGAAGCCATTTTTTGGCTTTTGTTGTGTTCTGTGTGTGCCAAATATTTGTGTTTTAATTTTCCTTCTTCTTCATCTAATATTTATGTATCTGTTATACTTTTTATTTTAAATTTATGAAGTAATTTAATTTTTCTAGGGTTGCATTTGATATAAATTTATGATGCTTTCATTTTAATTATTTTTGAACGATTTATAAGACGTTTGAGTTGTTTATTCTATTTGTGCTTAATGCTTTTGATTATTTACAAATTTTATCAATTGATTCGTGGCAAATAAATAAACTCGGAAGAGGCATTTTTGTGTATATTGCTCATAGATAGAATGACATGTATGATGAAGGATAGGAATATACCCTAATTGTATGTGTGGCTATTTGAGAACTTAGAACGTAATGAATCTTTGTGAATTTAATTCTCATAGGAATATAGTGAATTAATTTAACGAGGTGTGTTTGTACGGAGCTCGGAAGAGATGTATGAATAAAATTAGAAGTTTTCGGTTGACAAATTAAATGTACTAAAAAATATAAATCAAAAGAAAATAATATGATTTGAATTGATCAATTTAGTGAAAAATTGCAATCCTATATTTCTTTTATTTTGTTATTAAATTATTTTCTTAAATTTGTTACAATCAACGATTCTTTTGGATAAAATCATAGAGAGATAATTTTAGTACTCAACAAACTATAGTAACAAATCTCCGTGAGAACGATAACTTACTTATCAAATATTATTACTTGTGACCGTGTATGCTTGCACGTTTTATGTTTTAAAAACATACAACAAGTTTTTGGCGTCGTTGCCGGGGATTTGTTTTAACTATTTTCATTGTTGATATTAATACCAATCAATCTGATTTTAATTCAAAAAACAAATATTCTTGTTGTTTATGTTTGTTTGTTTAGTTTATTTTTTCAATTTTCTCGTAAGTTGAGATTTTGTTTGATACACAAATCTTAACTTACAAAAAGAAAAAAAAAACATTATTTTTATTTTTGTTTGTTTAGTTTATTTTTCAATTTTCTCGTAAGTTGAGATTTTGTTTGATACACAAATCTTAACTTAAAAAAAGAAAAAAACATTATTTTTATTTTTGTTTGTTTAGTTTATTTTTCAATTTTCTCGTAAGTTGAGATTTTGTTTGACACACAAATCTTAACTTACAAAAAGAAAAAAAACATTATTTTTATTTTTGTTTGTTTAGTTTATTTTTTTCAATTTTCTCGTAAGTTGAGATTTTGTTGACACACAAATCTTAACTAACAAAAAGAAAAACAATTGAGAAGTCAAGCTGACAACTATAAATCAAGCGCTTCTTGGGAGGCAACCCATGTGTTTTATTATATATTTTTTTTCTCTTCGCATTTATTAGTTTTTATATTTTGTTATGTTATTTTATTTTTTCTTGTAGGTGCAATTTGGAAGAAATGAAGCTATTTTGAATTAACCATTCAAACAAACCAGGAAGTTTCTTTAAACCATTCTAATATGTTCTTCAACATTCACACATTGAGGACAATGTGTATATTAAGTTTGGGGGTGGTAGATATATTAAACTTAATTGAAATATTTTCTGGATGTTATTGCTTGTGAATTTTTTTGTTTGTTTGGTTGATTAAAGATATTTTGCTATGAATAGTGATTTATTTTTATTTCTTTGGTTTAAATGATGCATAACTCCTGGAAAATTTTGAATATTGTCTAAGCGATGAATAATTTTTACGTATGTTTCATGTTTACAAATTAAAATATTCATGATCACTTGTCTTGAATTTTGAGTTGCTATGGTAATTTAGATAATGTTTATGTGAGTATGGAATTTGACTGATATTTGTGGTATCACAGTTCTTAGAATTTGTTTGACTTTCTCTCGAGACAAAATTATAGATAACATTTAACTAAGAAAATGATTTAGGCCATCTTTGGATCGTTTGAGTCTTTCTATCTACCTTCACATGCTTTATCCATAGTATACGCCTTTTGAGCTTCAAAGTTCTATATATATTTTTATTTCATTTCAAAAGCATACTTAATATATATATATATATATGTGCATATATATCTATTTTTCTCATCGAACTAACATTTGACAATTGTTAGTAAATATTTAATGATATATCAGAAAAAAAAGGATACTGAAAAAAATAGATTCTGAAAAAAAAACATAAAAGAAAAAAAAAACAGAAAAGAAAGAAAGAAAAAAAATAGAAGAAAAAAAGGTTATTGTATATGATGTTAAATCCCAAATTGGGTAGTATTTATTGTGATGATAGAAGATCTCTTGTTTCAATCCTAAAATGGTGTTTAGGAAAAATTGAGCTAAATATATCTTTTATCCTACGTTTACCTAAGGCATACATTACATGCTTAATAAAGTCCTTTTGATTTTTGGTTGTGTTTGTCTACATTAGTGGAGAGAGAAATGAAAAATAAACGTATTAGATTTGTGATTTCATTAAAATCTGTTTGATTTTATACTTGCATAAACTGATCCGGATTGCATGTGATGAAATATGAAAAGACTTTACACACACACTACAATTCATTGTGAAAATGGAATATATTTTTAAATTGATTTTGATACTTAGATAAAATTCTTTTATTTCTTTGAGTTATGTAATTTGGAATGACTAAAAAGAAATATTTGGTACATCACTATTTTAAATGCAATTATCTTTGTTTTATTTCTTTCCTTTTCCTCGAGGACTAGAAAAAAGGACAATATCGATTTTGAGGTTGGGGTGAAAGAAAAGTTACATGTGAAAATTATGCATGTCTTAAATTTCTTATTAAACATGTGTTTGCATTTTTTTTAGGTGTGGTATGAAGTGAAGAATGGCGGTATTTATAGGTGAGGATGGGTAGAAAAAGTGGGTGAAAAAATGATAAAAAATGGTGGAAACGTGGAGTCGTGATTGATGACATCAACATGACGTGGGGGGCGGCTGCACGTGGATTGGGGCGCAGATGGGCAGCAGTGCACGCGGAAAGCAGCAGGGGCACCAGGGCGTGCGCGGCAAGCAGTAGGGGCGTGTAGGAGCATGTGCACGAGGCAGCAGGAGTGCATGCAATGCGTGCGGAAAAGGGAGTGGAGCGTGCGCGGGACATGAGCAAGGCACGCGCGGGGCTTGGTGCGGGACTGGGCGTGGCTGGGCGGCGCGATTTCCTCCTTTTTGACCTTTTTGACCCATTTTGTCCAATTTTTCCATATTTGTTGACCTTTACTCATTTATTTATTAATATATTTGTGATGTATTACTTTTAGTATTCCTCTTTGAGTCTTTAAGTTACGTTTTTAAGTGAAAATACCTGAAAAACAATAAAATACCCGTGATTCCGAAAAAGACAAATGTATATAAATATATGACAAAACATATAAATATATATATTTTTTAATCAATTAATGTGCATAAAATCATGGTAGTTTTAGTACTTTTTGAGCACTCATCACATCCTCCAACTAGCTTCTTGCTAGTCCCTTAGCAAGAGAAGCGATAAAAACTAAAAATTAAACTATCCTAAATAACTTCTGTGGATTGACACGGTTACATTTAGCCTATGCAACAAGCTTTTAAACCCATTTGTTGCCCTAGTGGACGAGTTTAAGTCTCGTGAGGGTTTTCAGTAATGATACCCACAAACATTAAACTAATGTAAAAATTAAAAGAAATAATAAAAACAAACAACTTAAAAACTAAAATTTCAACAAAATCAGAAATTAACTTTTAAAGAATAAAAGAAAACAACATATCACAAAAATGTCTCATAATTTTTAATCTCCTTTAAGATCACAATTAAAATCTCAAATATAAGTTATTTTAATATCTTTAAACAATCATGATTTATTATAATAATTAGTCGAAAATCATTTTCATATTTCATATAAAAAATGTATCAATTTAATTTCACACAATTTCAGTGTCTAGAATTCGAATTCGCTTCGACTCTATTCCTCACTAGTCAATACTCTCAAAAAACTGAATCCTATGGGTTCAAACACTCATACTAATTTATATACGAAAGAGTTGATGTATAGAAATGAATTAATATGTTCGCATATGTATAAAGAATAAAGGCTCAAAGTGTTATTTTTAACATTGATCTCATGAAAGGAATCAAATGTATAAATTATAAAGATATCATATATAAAAATTATTTTCATGCATAAATCAAACTCATTAAGAAAGAATTTCAAGATATATGCCTTTTACAAATGAAGAAAGTGTAATGACTTTATAGGGAATTACTTCCTATATCTTTCTTTTGTAATTAGTAGGTACTCACAACTTTGTAGGCAATGTGGGTCATGTAGATTATACTATATATTCTTTTCCTCTCTAATTTTTTTTAGAGAGTCAACCCATGTACAGATTGTACATTTTTTAGGATTTGGTGAGTGGTTAATTTTGTGGCTTTTCTGTTTGATCTTGGTTTAGGTTACCCGAGATATGTCTCCTTTTTGTAGCAGTTATGCATGAATGAGATATAAGCATATACTATCAATTTCTACTCAAATCATTTAATATAAGTAAAAAAAATAATAAAAAAATATATGATACTCTATTAAGATGAGAAAAAATTCATACATTCAATGCTAATACCTATAGAGATCATCTAAAAAAATTGAAGAAATAAGAAATGTGTTTCGAGTAGAAAAAATATATATTTCACTCTAAATAAAGGAAATTAGGCTCAAATTATATCTCACAAAGGTAGTCTCCATTAAAAAAAAATTCAAAAACACCGATTTTGGGTTTAATATAATTTCTACATCTTATCAAGAAATACTAGTTATGACAAAAACTAACTAATTATCAAAAATAATTACAAAATATTTCATGATATGTTTTCAAAAATTAATCTAACAATACAAAAGACTTAACTATTTACTTAAATTTGATTTAAAGAAATGATAAAATTTTGTGAGAAATTATTTATTATTTATTTTTTTAAATTCCAAAAATTACTAAATCACACAAAACAAAAATAAAACCAAACACAAAAAATGAAAATGTGAACATAAAAAAGAAAAAAAAATTTATTTTTTATTTTTTATTTTTTTATTTTTAAATTGTTAAATCTTTTTTTTTCTTTCTAATTAAGCATGGTAACTTTTCACCACCCCCAACCTAGAACTTACATTGTCCTCAATGTAACAACTGTAAATTAAAGATAAAGAGAAAAGAGAAGAAAGATTACCTATTTCCTGAGAATTGCAAGTAGTAATGGAGAAATGTAGGTGCATCCATCATATTCATCATTAAAATGCATACAGATAGATCGTTGTGAACTTCTAACATCTCAAAAAATATTTTTAGTTTTAACAATTTAAAAATTTATTCACATGCAATTAAATTAAAATAAACAATAAAAATTAAATAAAAAAAAATAAAAAGAAATTACCTAAAATGATGGGTTGCCTCCTATCCAGCGCTTAGTTTAACGTCTTAGCAAGACGTAACTTGGGGATTGCATTTTAAGTAAACTCAATGTCCCCTCATCATTGAGTCAATCAAACCTAAGGTAAGACAAGGTTGTCTACCTATACTTTTTCAGTCATGCCCTATTAATTTTCAAATTTTTTTTGTACTTGAAACTAGGGGCTTACTTTGAGGGTTTTAGATAACCCACATCTAGGTACAAATCAAATAATTAAGGCATAAAAACACAATTGTACCTAGATAAAACAAAGAAACTAACTCTTTAGATTGTAATTAAAACTTTAAAATTTTAGAGATAGTTTCAGAATTTTTTTTTGTTTTTGCTTTTTTTAAGATAAAATAACATAATCAGTATTAACCAAGAGTACTCCCAGGAAAGAATGGTGGGGCAAACGCTCCTTAAAAACCATCCTCCTAGACAGAACAACGTTCCTAGGAAAGACTAATGGCACAAAGGCATCCAGGAACTAGTCTCCTAGACAGAACTCCCTTAGATCTTTACTTTTCATGTTATTAAAATTAAGTTAAGTTAAGTAAAAATTTAAGTTAATTAAGTGAATGAAAATCTAAGTTAATTAAGTTAAGTTATGTAAAAATCTAAGTTAATTAAAAAGCTAAGTTAATTAAGTTAATTTTTAAATTTTTTTTAACTATTCATGAATGGTAACTTTATTTTACTATCATGCTATAATTTTTATTTATTTATTTTTTAACTTAAAATTTTTAAAATTTTAAATTTTTTTTACTATTCATGTAGGGTAAGTTTATTTATTTATTTATTTTTACTTCAAATTTCAAATTTCAAAATTATTTTACTATTCACGCTATAATTTTTATTTTATTTTTAATTTTAATTTTAAGTTTTTTTTTCTTATGAAATTTGAAATTTGATTACTTTTACTTTTATTTATTTATTTATTTATTTTGTGTTTTTTTGTTTTTTTTTAACTCAAAATAAAAATCACAATCACAATTATTTACATCATAAAAAGTTTTAAAAAATTTGATAAATAATTTAAAAACGTTATTCCTTTCTCGGCAATGGCGCCAAATACTTGATGTGCGAAAGCCGGCATTGTCGATTCTGCCAATACTTTGGTTTTATATTTATAAAACTCTCGCAAGTGCATGAATCATTTCGTAGAAAATGATAAGTATACTCCCGCAATCAAACTTTTAAAAACAAAATTAAATCCTAAACACCCTGTCACGATATTTTGGGTTTTGTGTTTTTAATCTACTGACATAAAAATAAACACACATTCAATAAACATTTCTAATAGTGGAGTATTAATGGATATAATAACAAAATTGATTATGCGTGCTCATATTATTTAGGTTATTAAAGATATGAATTGATATTTATTGATTCTCCCTTTTTTGTATGAATACCACCTTTGGTAGGGTTAGATATTCTTTTTTAACTAAACAAATCGATTAACACCTATGGGTGGGGTTGATAACTGATTTCGTCAATTAAATTAATTCCTTTTTCTAAGAGATTGAAAATGAACCATTTAAATGCCACCTTTGGTGGGGTTGGATAGTGTAAACTTTATTCAAGGTGTCCAAATTAAACCTAAGAATTTAATTATCCGAGTACTAACTTTCAAGTTTTAAAACCACTACAGAAAACATGTTGTCAATACATTTTCAGATAATAATTCTTATAAAAACTTTTGAAGTAGAGCTTCACTCTAACTATCGAGCGATTATACCAACAAATAAAAGAGCACTACTCTAAATCAAACCGGATAACTAAACCTTAAAATCTAATTTTCAGATTTAAGTTTGTAATGAAAAATAATATATTTCTCTCTAACATTTTTAATATAAAATCTTGAATAAAAATAAAATCAATTCATTTTATAGATTTTTACCTATTTAATATTTCACAAGCATAACAACGTTATTATTACATCATGTTTAGAAACAGCCAGTACAATTAAATTTAATCATAGACAATTTAAATATAACATGTAAGAATAAAGCATAAAAAAATAACTGCAAAAAAAATAAAATCCTTACAGTACTTCGATGTTATTCTCGTTGCTAGAAAACCTCCAAACGGAATTTGCACTCTCATTTATTGAATCAAAAAGAAAATAAATTACAAAAACATAACTAGTTCTTCTCACTCTAAAACTAAGAAAAACTAATTAAGACTAAAAAAAACTAAGAAATTAGAGAAAGAAAGAGAAGAGAAGATGTGTTTTGAGGTGTGGTATGAAGTGAAAAGAATGGGGGTATTTATAGGTGAGGATGGGTAGAAAATGTGGGTGAAAAAATGATAAAAAATGGTGGAAACGTGGAGTAGTGATTGATGACATCATTGATGACGTCAGATGGGCTGCGGCGCGTGCGGAAAGCAGCAAGGGCACGCACGCGAGGCAGTAGGAGTGCGCACGGCGTGCGCGGATTCCTCCTTTTTGACATTTTTGACCCATTTTGTCCAATTTTTGCATATTTGTTGACCTTTCTCATTTATTTATTAATATATTTGTGATGCATTGCTTCCAGTATTCCTCTTTGAGTGTTTAAATTACGTTTTTAAGCGAAAATAACTGAAAAACAATAAAAATACCCATAATTCCGAAAAAGAAAAATTTATATAAATATATGATAAAACATATAAATATATATATTTTTAATCAATTAATGTGCACAAAATAACGGTAATTTTAGTGCTTTTTGAGCACTCATCAGTAGGCCTAAGTCTTCAAGGTATAAGGCTACAAGGGAAAGAAAATTGAAATGGTGGAAAGCTAGGTGAAGCTATTATAAATTCAAAGAATGAATTTGGTACTAGATTCACTTGTAGTATGATACATGCCTAAAAAGACCCATATCTTGTGATTTATTAGAATTATTTAAGTGAATTATATTTTAATATCGCATTTTAACCTAAGTATTTTATAAATTGTGTTTTCAAAATCACGGGGTAAGTTTTTATGTATTTATGGTATTTTTGGGATATAATTGTCTACAATGGAGGGCCTAAATGCAAACACTTAGGGAAGATACATTTGATGACTCTATGAAAGTAGAGTCATTAGTGCACTTTTTTTTACTTAATATGTACTTGTTTTATTCAGTAAATAGTATTTTTGGGGCTAAAAATATTAAAATATAATTTTTTTAATGAAAATGGGTGAAAATAAATTTTTGGAATATATTGGGATTTTCTAGAATTGTTATGGATTTTTTATGAATTTTTAATACAAAACAAGTCAGAATATGATGTGGCATGCCACATAAGCATAGGAACTAACACAGAAAGCCATGCAAACACCACGCAAGCCAGGACAACAAATCAGGTTATGTCGCATGTGAGGAGAAAGAAATGCTCACCACATGTCAATACGACATTCAATCCGAGTTTGGAGTACGGTCAAACTTCTCTACGACGTGTTGCCACCTGATTGCTGGACATGATCAACCCGAGCACCATGCCATCGGTGGCGTTGTTTTAGCAAGCATTGACTTTCGTAGGTCTCACATGCCACGCATTGCTCTCTGATTCTCCTAGTGAATTCTTTGGCCACATGTTTCTCTATGATTGGCTCGCACTGTTAGTTTTGCTTGTTTTGATCGTAGCAGTTGATCTAACCGTTCAGATCGCACTTGAGCAATATTTAAGCCCCTAATCACTCCATAAACCCTAAGTGGCCTCCATTAGCATAATTTTGGACAATATTTGGAGCTAAAAAGCGAAAAAAAAAAATTAAAAAAAATCAAAAGGGGACACAATTTTGGAGGGGACTCAAGAGAAGATTAACACTACAATTCAAGAGATTTATTTTATTTCTTCTTCTACTCTTTTCTTTATCAATTTTTATGTCTTTTTTTATGAAAAATATGAGCTTTATGAACACAATTATATGTAGTTAATTTATTAATCTACGGATCTTATGAACCCAATTTTCACCATGTGATGATTTAATATTTTACCCCAATTATAATATTAATTTAATTATATTATTTAATCTTATTTCAATGCTATTAATTGTTTGGCCAACCATTTATCTATAGAGGCAATGGAATAGATTTGAGAGAATTCTTTAATAGTTTATCTTGATTAAATAACATTCATAGTTTCTAGGCAAAGATGTATGATTCTTATGTATGTGATCCATAATTGATGAACTTAATGAGTAGTATGCAATTTAATTGGCATGAGAGTGTGATTAAATTAATTACTATATGGTATGTAGTTTAATTGAGAGAGGAATACATACTAGGTTAGATTCAATTGATCATGTAATTAATTGATAATTATATTAGTGGGATTTTAGCGATTCACATGTTTAAAAAATTGGGAGATTAAGTATTCCTAGATATTTTCTCATATATCTTCTTAGTTACCAAATTTGATATAATTAATTATTTTGATTTACTTTTAATTTTGCTTCCTTAAAATATAAAAACACAAAAAAATTGATTTTTATGTTTTTTAGTTCTAAGAATTAGTTTCTAATAAAATAATCTATGTGAGATTGATCTTTTCTTATCATTATATTACTTGTTACGATACGTATACTTGTGTATTCATTGCACACACTCCGTGTGTGGCAATTAAGTTTTTGGCAACGTTGTTGGGGATTATATATATTGAAAATTAATCATGTATATTATTATTTTTATTTTTAGTTATTATTCTTAATTTATTTTTCTTTACTTTCATTTTAATTTTTCTTTATTTATTTTCTTTTAGTGACTTATTTATTTATTTAATTTATTTATTTAGTTTTTATTTAGACATATTCTTTAGTGTTGTAGAAACAAAATTAAGTCTATTACATGAATAGAGTTCATGAAGGAGAAATCTTACTTTTAGATCTTGAAATTGAGCATACTTTGAGATTAGTTAGAAAATAAGTTGTCACCGAAGAGGAAAAAATGGCTAATCAATTACAAATAAACAATAATGAGCTAAACTTGAACAATGAAATGATTTTGGTGGATGATAGAGATAGAGCTATGAATAAATATGCAATACCTACGTTGGAAGGGCCGAAGCTAAGTATTACAAGGCCTAGAATTCAAGCTAACCAGTTTGAATTAAAGAGTGATGTTTCAAATGCTACAAATAGTTGGACAATTTAGCTGATTACCAATAGCAAATCCTCATCTTCATCTCAGATTGTTTATTGAAGTTGTAGATTCATTTAAGTTGAAAGGTGTGATAGAGGAGGTATTTAGGCATAGGTTGTTCCCTTACTCTTTGCGAGACCGTGCTTGAGCTTGGCAAAACTTTTTTCCACCTGATTCCATTACAACTTGGAATGGTTTGGGGGAGAAATTCTTGATGAAATACTTCCGACCAATAAAGAATGCCAAGCTTAGGAATGACATTAATTCCTACCAACAACATGAAGGAGAATCTTTATATGAAGCATGGGAAAGATTCAAGGAATTGCAAAGAAAGTGTCCTCATCATGGTATTCCTTCTTGGATTCAAATGGAGACTTTTTACAATGGTCTCAATTCTCAAACAAGAACTATTGTTGATGCATCTGCTAATGAAGTTTTACTAGCCAAATCTTACAATCAAGCTTATGATTACTTAAGGAAATGGCTGGCAATAATTATCAATGGTCAATGGAGAGAATGATAGCCATAAGAAGAATAGCCAGAGTTCATGAGGTAAATGATATCATAACACTTACAACTCAAGTTTCATCCTTGGTTAATCTTTTGAAGGCAAAAACTCACCAACAAGTATAAACTAGGTCCAAAATTTAGGAGTTTTGTGTGTGTTTAGTGGAAGAGCTCATTTTTTTAACAATTGTCCAAATAATTCTAAATCCATATTCTATATGGGTAATGTTAATCGAAACAATAATCCATACTCAAACACATATAACCTAAGATGGAGATAACATCCAAATTTCTCTTGAAGTAATAACAACAGTCAAGGTGGTAATCAATTCAACCATCAATCATTTCCACCACTTGGTTTTCAAAAACCATAGCAATCATAAGCCTAAGAGATGAAGCCATACTGAGGACAATACAAATGTTTTAATGGGGATGATGAAAGACTTCATCCAATTAGTAAATATAAAAGTGTCCAATCAAGAGGCTTCAATTCAAAATTTGGGAAACCAAATGGGGCAACTCGCTCAGGCTATATGTTAAAGGCCTCAAGCTAACCTTCAAATGACACAATTATAAACCCAAGAAGAGAAGGTAAGGACTAATGCAACATGATAGCCTTAAGGAGTGGTAAAACTTTAGAACAGGAGCATACGACATAAAAGGATATGGAGAAATAAGAAACTAACAACAATGAGCAGGAGCTAGTAGATAAAAAGAACATAGAAAAGGAAGCAATTCAGCCAAAAAAGAGCAACCTTTACAAACCACTATTTCTTACCCTCAAAGACTACAAAAGCAAAAGTCAGAAACCTAGTTTTTAAAATTTTTGGAAGTCTTCAAGAAGTTGCACATAAACATACCATTTGCAAAGGCACTTGGAAAAATACCATCTTATGCCAAATTTATGAAGGATATACTATCAAAGAAAATAGGGCTTAGAGATCATGAAACAATAAATTTGATTGAAGTTTGTAATGACATCCTTGAAAGAAAACTACCACAAAAACTGAAAGATCCAAGTAGTTTTGACATCCCTTGCACTATTGAGAACATCCATTTTGGAAAGGCACTATATGACTTGGGTTCTTGCATTAACCTCATGCCACTATTGATCTTCAAGAGATTAGGGATTAGTAAAGCTAAACCCACTTCAGTGACATTGTAGATGGCAGACAGGTCAAGTAAAAGATCCTGAAGTGTGGTAGAAGATTTGCTAGTTAAAGTAGACAAATTCATCTTTCTGGTGGACTTCATTGTGCTAGACATGGAAGAGGACCATGACCTTCCTATCATACTCAGTCATCCATTCTTAGCAACCAGAAAAGCACTCATTGATGTGCAAAAGGTAAACTTACAATAAGAGTGCAAGATGAACAAGTAACATTTAACGTGTTCAAAGTAATTAAATTTTCTGATGATGATAATGTTGGTGATTGCTTTCAAATAAATAGTATTGATGAGTTAACCACTGATGTGCTTTACGACATGGGCCCTTTTAATGCTTTAGAGTCTATGCTTGTTAATTCTGTAAACACACATACTACTAAATAGCATAACACTCATGTAGGTTCACAAATTCATGTCAGTATCTTAACAATACTTTTTGAATCACCCCCACTTATGACTTTAACATATGATGCTATGAACAAGAACATTAACTCAACAGAAAACAACTCAATCTATTTTAATTTTGAAAATATGGAATCAATGGTTGATATTGTGAACTGTATGAACTTTTTAGAGAACATGGCTCTCATATGTGTATCAAATACACTTATGGAATGTCTTGAAATAAGCTCATGGTTGAAACCATCCATTGAGGAGCCACCTAAACTAGAGCTTAAACCTTTACCTTCTCATCTTCATTATACATTTTTGGGTGATAACAAGACACTTTTAGTTATAATCTCAACTGAACTAAGTGTGAAGCAAGTGGAAGCACTACTAAAGGTGCTAAGGAACTTCAAAAGAACTATATGTTGGTCTATTGTTGACAACAAAGGCATAAGACCATCTATATGCATGGAAAAAATCTTTCTAGAGGATGGGGCTAAGCCTACTAGGGATGCACAATGCCGCTTAAATTCCATTATGAAAGAAGTGGTGAAGAAGGAAAATTTCAAATGGCTTGACATGGGCATTATTTACCCAATATCAAACAGTGAATTGGTAAGTCTAGTCCAATGTGTACCAAAGAAAGGAGGAATCACTGTGGTGGAAAATGAGTCTAATGAGTTAATACATACTAGAAGTATCATATGATGGAGAGTATGTATGGAATTTCGTAAAGTAAATAAAGCTACAAGGAAGGATCATTTTCCCATCCCATTCATGGATCAAATTCTTGACCGATTAACTGGGTATTCTTTCTTTTTTCCTTCTAGATGGATACTCTAGTTAAAACCAAATTGTTGTGGCACCTGAAGACTAAGAAAAGACCACATTCACATGTCTTTATGAAACTTTTAGTTTTAGGATGCCCTTTGGATTATGTAATGCACCTCTACATTTCAATGCTATATGATGGCCATTTTCTCAGACATGGTGAAGAAGCATTTAGAAATATTCATGGATGATTTTTGGGTCTTGGAAACTCATTTAATGAATGTCTACACTATCTCTCCCAAGTGTTACAAAGATATGAAGAAAAAAATTTGGTTTTAAACTGAGAGAAATGTCATTTCATGGTACACAAAGGTATAATCTTGGGCCATAAAATCTCACCTAATGGCATTGAGGTGGATAGAGCTAAGATAGAAGTGATTGAAAAACTACCACCACCTACTATTGTATGAGGAGTAAGGAGTTTTCTTGGGCATGTAGGCTTTTATCATTGATTCATAAAAGCTTTTTCCCAAATCTCCAAACCCTTATGTAATCTTTTGGAAAAGGACATGTCTTTCAAGTTCGATGAGAAATGTTTAACGACATTTCAAAACTGAAAGAAAGACTAGTGTCAACACAAGTTATAGTCACATCGGATTGCAAAAAGACCTTTGAGCTGATGTGTGACACAAGGGATTTTGCTATTGAAGCTGATCTTGAAAAACAAATAGAAAAAATGTTTCATTCTATATACTATGCAACTAAAATGTTTTATTTGGTTGCCACTAAAGTGACTATCTACACGTATCATTCTGCAATAAAGTCTCTCATGATGAAGAAGGATGCCAAACTAAGATTGATAAGATGGGTGCTCCTTCTACAATAATTTGACTTGGACTTTCGTGATAAAAAAGGACCAGAAAATCAGGTAGCAAACCATTTGTCTAGACTAGAAAGGGAAGAAAAAATGGATGATAATATGGTTATTAGGGAGTCTTTTCTAGATGAGCAACTATTTTCTATAGCTCAAACATAAGTTCCATGGTGTGGAGACATTGTAAATTTTCTTGCCACCAACATTCTTTCACTAAACCTCACATGACAACAAAAGAAGAATTTTTTTCCATGACATTAAACTATATTTTTGGGATGACCCTTACCTCTATAAAGAATGTGGTAATGGCATTTTTAGAAGGTGTGTGCCTAATGATGAAGTTGAAAGTATCATTTACCATTGCCATAGCTCAAACTATAGAGGTCACTTTGGGAGCAAAATAACAATAGCTAATGTGCTTCAATCTGGTTATTTTTGGCCTACACTATGTAAATATGCTTACAATTATGTAAAGATATGTGACATATGTCAAAGGATAGGTAATATTACAAAAAGAGATTAGATGCCTCTAAATAGTATACTTCAAGTGGAATTGTTTGATGTGTGGAGCATCGACTTTATGGGACAATTTCCTCCATCATTTTGTAACCAATACATACTTGTAGGAGTGGATTACATGTCAAAGTGGGTAGAAGCCATTGCTAGAAACAAATGTAATGCCAAAGTTGTCATGAAATTTCTGAAGAAAAATATTTTCACTAGGTTTGGAACTCCTAGGATCATTATTAGTGATGGAGGAAGTCACTTTTGAAAACAAGAGGGCAAGTAGAGGTATCTAAGTTGGATGATGCTTTTTGGGCATACAAAGCTTCATTTAAAACACCAATTGGTACCATCCCGTATAAGCTAGTTTATGGATAGGCTTGTCACTTACCATTAGAATTGGAGCACAAAGCATATTGGGCATTGAAATAGTTAAATATTTCCATAGATGTAGTTGGTGAGAAAAGAATGCTTCAAATAAATCAATTGGATGAATTACGGTGGAATACTTATGAAAATGCTAAGCTTTACAAAGAAAATTCAAAATGATGGCATGACAAGAAAATTATGCACCGTATCTTTGAATCGGGTCAGATAGTGTTACTGTACAACTCAAGACTCAAATTATTTATGGGAAAATTAAAGAGTAGATGGTCAGGTCCATTCATCATCACTAAGGTAACCAACCATGGAGCCATTGAATTAGACAACAAATATAAAGAGAGATTTATGGTTAATGGGCATAGGGTGAAGCACTATTATGAAGATCACTTATCAAATGAAACATTTGTGATAACCTTAGTGGATGTACCTTAGGAGTTGATATGATCCTCTAGTCAAGGACGTTAAAATTAATTCTGGTTGTGAGGCAACCCAATATTATTTTACTTATATTTTCATTGTTTTTGTTTTGTAGGTGCATAAATGTGTAGAGCAATGGCACAATAAGAATGACCATTTCAATAATAGATGTGGCTTTCCATGATTAAGGGATTTTCCTTTCTCTTACCTTTTCATATTTATATGTACACATTGGAGAAAATGTGTAATTTAAGTTTAGGGGAGGGAACTTCATTCTCTACATTAGTATTTAGTATGCATTTTAAATTTTTAGGATGTTTTTTAATCTTGATTTGGGTAGAAATTGATAAATATATGGAAACTAAATGCATATATTGATGAGAATCATCGAGCTCTACAAATTCCAGATGGACCGATCACAAGGTCTAGGAAGGCACAACTCAAAAAGGCTTTAAATAGACTCGTTCAAGAGGTCGTGCATAATCAAGGGGACCTAAATTGGGAGTGCAAGGAATGGGACAATCCTAGGATGGAAATTAAGGAAAAATTGGCAAAATAAAACTAGGCACATTGTTTTGCCATTTGGACTTTTTTGGGCAGCTTCATTTTCAGCCCTTAGATGGAAACAAGGGTTAAGATGTAATATTTTATAGGGTTTTTTTTTGTTCTCAGTTGCTCCATATTTTGCTCCAATTTTGGAGTGCCATTTGGACTGATTTTGGGCAGCTTTCTTTTCAGCCCTTGGATGAAATCAAGGGTTAAGATGTAATATTTTATAGGATTCCTTTGTGGTCAGCTGCCCCAATTTTTCCATGTTTTGGTCAATGTTTTCTGTTACCTTTTCTGCTTTTTGGCTGTGTTTATTTTCAACCCTTGGATGAGATCAAGAGCTATGATGTAGTAGAGCTTAGGGTTGGTTTGTATCCTATTAAGAGCAGCTCAACTGCTGTAAAATACAATTTTGAATGAAGTTTGAATATTCAGATCATTTGAGAGCTTATTCTAGCTCTTTGTTCCTCTTCAAGCAACTTATCAAGGGATTGGAAACCTTTATGGCGTTGTTTAGCATCCAAGAATTTGTAGTAAGTAATATCCATACTTGTTAGAGTGTCATTTATGCTAGACTTATCAAGGAAATATCAACTCCTTGTTAATGATATGAACCAAGGGGATATGATCTAGCTAATTTCAGATTATATAGCAAATGGTTTCTCCACAAATCAATGGATATTACTCACCATTTTTCTGAGGAGAGAGACGCCACAAGAGAAATATTTAGGCCTTATTTGAATCGATTGAACCTTTCAAGCTAACCATTGTCAATATCTTTAGTCACCTATTTGAACCTAACAAAGAACCTTTCATTTCTTTAAGCCACATTTAATGCCTAACTAATAAGTATTACCTTTACCCTTGCACCTTTAGCTTGTATGAAAAGAAAGGAAAAAAATGCAATCATGTATTGGGCTTTAGAGTAAGGTGAAATGTAATGCATCCTATAAAAAAAGAAGAAAAGAAAAAAGGAAGCAAAACTCACAACACAATTATCCCTAAAAAAAGAAAATATAATTGAAAATAAGTTTAGGGGTGTTGTGAAATTACAAAAAAAATAGAGAGGAAAGAGGTGTGGAATAAAGAAATGTGAAAAGAATGACAAAGGAGGGTGCACTAAAATATCAAGTAAAATCTCAATTGTAGTTAAAATGTGCATGATTAAAAAAATAGCTAAGGTGTGGAAAGAACCTAAGTGTCTTCATTTATAGGCCTTCCACCTAAGCCTTACATTACAACCATGTAAAGTCCTTATTGATCTTGAGCTAAGTGCATATTTATATTAGTGGAGAGGGATGTGAAAAATATACTTATGAGACTTATTCTAAGATTGAATTGATTAGCATGCTCATATAAGTTGATTTCATGAGTGCATTGGATGATATAACACACACAAATCAATTTTTCAAAAATCTTTTATATCCCAGTATTAATGGAATATTGATTGATGAATATATGAACCTCCTTATCATAGGATTGTATGAATTTTGAAAGGGACAATTTTGGTGAAATATGCATGTACTAATAGAAGTATATTTATGAATATACTACCCATGTTATTTTATTAAGTTATACTTGGCTTTACTTGAGGACAAACAAAGAGTTAAGTTTGAGAGTGTGATGACTCTATGAAAGTAGAGTCATGAGTGCATTTTTTAACTTGATATATACTTGTTTTATTCAATAAATAGTATTTTGGGTTGAAAAATATTAAAATATAAACCTTTTAGTGAAAATGGGTGAAAACAAATTTTTGAAATTTTTTGGGATTTGTTTGAAATTTTTATGGATTTTTTATGAATTTTTAATGCAGAGCCAATCAGAATATGCCACACAAGAAAGGATAGCGAATGACGTTATACCACGTGTGAGGAGGAGGAAACGTGCAGCACATGTCAACACAGCATTCAATCCGAGTTCAGAGTGCGGTCAAACTTCTCCGCCACATTTTTCCATCTGATTGCTTGACGTGTTGCACCCATGAGCCATGCCATCCAGTTCTACAAATCACATTACGCCACGTAGCACTGACTCACCGATCATTGACTCTGATTGGTCTCCCCTACCACGTGTCACTCTCTAATTTTCTGTGTGAATTCTTGGTGCCATATGTCCCTCTGTGATTGGTTGGCACCGTCATTTTTGCTTCTTTTGATTGTAGCCCTTGATCTAAAGCTGATATAACCGTTCAGATCATACTTGAGCAATATTTAAGCTCCTATTCACTCCATAAACCCTATATGGCCTTCATTAGCATAATTTTTGTCAATTTTTGCAAATAAAAAGAGAGGAAAATATAGAAAAATTCAACAGGGGACACAATTTTGGTGGGGATTTAAGAAGAGATTAACACTACAATTCAAGAGATTTATTGTATTTCTTCTTCTACTCTTCTCTTTATCAATTTTTATGTCTTCCTTTATGAAAAATATAAGCTTTATAAACACAATTATATGTAGTTAATTTATTAATCTAGGGATCTTATGAATCCAATTTTCACCATGTGATGATTTAATATTTTATCCCAATTATAATATTAATTTAATTATATTATTTAATCTGATTTGTATGCTATTAATTGTTTGGCCAACAATTTATCTATAGAGACAATTATATAGATTTGAGAGAATTAGTTAATTGTGTGTTTTGATTAAAAAACATGCATAGTTTCTAGGCAGAGATGTATGTGATCCATAATTGATGAACTTAATGAGTAGTATGTAATTTAATTACCATAAGAGTGTGATTAATAATAATTACTATATGGTGTGTAGTTTATATGAGAGAGGAATACATGGTAGGTTAGATTCAATTGATCATGTAATTAATTGATAATTATATTTGAAATATTGTAGTGATTCACATGTTTAGAAAATTGGGGGATCAAGTATTCCTCGATATTTTTCCATATATCTTCTTGGTTATCAAAATTGATTTAGTTAATTATTTCTATTTACTTTTAGCTATTTTAATTTTGCTTCCTTAAAATATAAAAACTCAAAAAATTTGATTTTTATTTTTTTAGTTGTAAAAATTAGTTTCTAATAAAATAATCTTCATAGAATTGATCTTTTCTTATCATTGCATTACTTGTTACAATATGTATATTTGCATATTCATTGCACACACTTCGTGCGTTGTGATCAATATGAAAGAGGGGTCAAAACAATAATTTGAAAAATTCAAGGTGCCTCACCACCTAATATATGTGTATTGTGGTATATTACTTTCAAGATGAACTTCACATAACTGGAAACAAATTCACACTATACCTTGACTCGATGTGCAACGTTGCTCGAGAACTAAAATTTGCACTACAACACCTGATATCAAGCAAATATTTATCTAATCCATTCTAGATTTGAGCTAGAGCATTTTCACTATAAATATGCAACTATGGTCAACAGCAAAATCGGCCACAAATTAGACAGATTGAAGATATAGATGTTAGAGAAAATATAATTTTGGTCTACAAAACAAGGCTTCTGGCAATTAAAAAAGTATTTCTTATTTTTCTTTTTCTTATATTATCTATTTTAATTATGATATAACCTAACTAATTTATTTATGTGATTCTGGGAAATTTTCAAGTCCTAGTTTATGATTTTAACTAAAAAATATAAAGCTATTCTTAAATGTGAAGAAAGTAGACACTAGGGGGTTCTTTAAATAACCAAATAGAGATCTTTCCAAGTACCTTGCCATCCAACTCATAGAAGTGTTTGGCAAGCCACATGGTGAGGTGGTGGTGAGCATAGTGGCAAGCCACATGGTGAGTCGGTATAGGTTGGACCTAAGAATTGATGCAAAATAGCCAAAAACACTCAACATAAGCATCTATATAACAATCAAACAAAATGCATTCATTTTTTAATGTTGACCCTTTAGGTGAACAAGTTAGGAACCCACGAATTCAAAGGAATAGAAATGATTGATTTGCTAAAAATGTGTTGAAGATGATCAGATTAGAACCCTAAGGAAACAAATTCCTTTAAACCCAAACCATAAGGCGCCACAAAGAATGATCACTCACTTTGATAGATCAAATTCAAGCATTCAATGAAGAATATAAGAAGGCAAAGTAAGAAGCTTTCTGAAAATTTCTTTTAATTAAGTAATATTCGTTCTTGCCTTAAAATTACATAGCTCTTCTTATTAATAAGCTACAAACCCTAAAAGAAAAAAACCCTAGATGACTAAAAGACTTAAAATAAAAAGCCCACAATTTACTAAATTAAAAATTACTAAGCATAAAAGGCCCACGATTAAATAAAATATTAAGACTTAAAAGTCAATTCCCATAATTAAATAAAATAAAAATTACTAAACATGAAAATCCCATAATTAACTAAAACAAAAATATTACTTCCTAAAGTAACCCTTGCATCCAAATAGATCTTTCAAATCTATCCCTAGTCATTGGACCACCAATTCCTTACAAATGATCTTGTGAATATTTGGAAACATCAACTTGATTAGCACCTCGATCTCCATTATTCCCCTCCTCTTCGAAAAAATTCGTACTCAAATCCTAGCTTTGTAAGAAGGTCGATTTGGTATTGTAGATTTAGGAATGAAGTCTATTTGATGATGCATGCCTCACAAAGGATGTAATCCATAGGGAATTGTAATAAAGATACAACATCACTAGACAAAGATGGGTTCGGAGTGTTAGTAGAAAAATAAATATCCTTGTACAAAAGTAGAAGTACGTGTTGCCTTGCGATCATTGCACTCTTAATCTCTTATTTTTCAACAAATTCGCTCATTTTTTTTATTTTTCTCTCCTTCTTGCTCACTTTTTTCTCCTCTTTTCCCATTCTTCTCTCCTTGGTGCTTACTTTCTTGATATGAACGAAGGGGTAAGGATCTAGTTAATTTTTAGATTATATAGGAAAGGGTTTCTCCACAAATCAATGGATATTACTCACCATTTATCTATGGGGAAAGACGTCACAAAAAGGTGATATTTCCTTGATAAGTCTAGCATAAATGACACCCTAACAAGTATGGATATTACTCACTACAAATTCTTGGATGCTAAACAACACCACAAAGGTTTCCAATCCCATGACAAGTTGCTTAAAGAGGAACAAAGAGCATGAATGAGCTCTCAAATGATCTGAAAAATCAAATTTCATTCAAAAATGTCAATTCCTAGCAGTTGACCTACTCTTAAGTATTTATAGGATACAAATAAACCCTAAAATCTATTACATAATATCCCTTGATCTCATCCAAGGGTTGAAATTAAAATGGGGTAGTTGACTACAAAGGAATCCTATGAAAATATTACATCTTAACCCTTGATTTAATCCAACGGCTGAAAAGAAAGTTGCCCAAAATCAGTGCAAATGGTAGAGCAAAACATGGAGAAATGCAGCTGAGTACAAAGGAATCCCAAGAAAATCTTACATCTTAACCCATTATTTAATCCAAGGTCTGAAAAGAACCGTGCCCAAAATTAGTCCAAATGGCACAGCAATATGCCTAGTTTTCTCATGCCATTTTTTTTCCCTAATTACAATCCTAAGCTTGTCCCCATCCTTGCACTCCCATTTTGGGTCCTTTGCTTATGCATGACCTCTTGAATGAGCCTATTTAAAGCCTCCTCAAGTTGTGCCCTCCTAGACCTTGTGATTGGTCCACGTGGGATTTGTTTGGCTCCATGATTCTCATCATCCCCCCACTCTGCAAGAGGATTCATCCTCGAATCTTCACCTGCATAATCAAAAGGAGAAAGATCAAAAACATTAAAGGAGGTGTTGACACTATACTCACCAGGAAAGTCTAGCTTGTAGGCATTTTCATTGATCTTTTTGATGGCTTGAAATGGACCATCTCCCTGTGGTAGATACTTTGAATTTCTTTGTTATATAAAATGCTCTTTTCTCATGAGCACCCACACCTAATCTCTAGGCTCAAAGATAATCCTATGACATCCTTTGTTAGCTTTTTTGATATATTTTTCAATCCTCCTCTCAATTATGAGCCTTGCTTTCTCTTTTTTCAATTTTTTTTTGCAAAGTTTTGTAAAGAAAATAAAGCAGCATGAGTCATATTTTCTTTAAGCAGTTGGAATGACATTTCTTGCCCCATTTTTTCTCCATGTTTTGCTATGCAATTTGGATTGATTTTGTGCAGCTTTATTTTCAACACATGGATGAAATCAAGGGTTAAGATGTGATATTTTCTTGGGATTCCTTTGTAGTTAGCTGCCCCATTTTTACTCCCTATTTTGTACCACCTTTTTGTGCTTTTTGGTTATTTTTATTTTAAATCCTTGGATGAGATCAAGGGTTATGATGTAATAGATTTTAGGGTTTATTTGTATCCTATAAATAATAAAAAGTATCACAATTGTAAAGGCTAGATTTTTCTGAATTAAATTTGATTTTTTTTCAAATCATTGAGAGCTCATTCATGCTATTTGTTCCTCTTTAAGTAACTTATCAAGGGATTGGAAACCTTTGTGACATTTTTTAGCATCCAAGCATTATGGAGAATAATATTCATACTTGTTAGAGTGTCATTATTGCTAGACTTATCAAGGAGCCAACACCTTCTTATGGCGTCATTCTCTTCAATTTGGTGAGTCATATCCATTGTTTTATGGAGAAACATTTTGCTATATATAATCTAAAAGTTAGCTAGGTCCAAACCTTTTGGTTCATATCATTTTGTATTGATGAAAATCATGGAGCCATACAAATTCCAAGTGGACCAATCACAAGGTCTAGGAGGGTACAACTCTAAGAGGTCTTAAATAGCCTCATTCTTGAGGTCATGCATAAACAAGGGGACCAAAAATGGGAGTGCAAGGATTGGGACAAGCCTAGCATGGAAATTATGGCAAAAGAAAACTAGGAACAATTTTGTGCCATTTGGAATGATTTTGGGTAGCTTTCTTTTTAGTATTTGGATGAAATCAAGGTTAAGATGTAATATTTTCTTAGGATTCCTTTGTACTCAACTGCCCCAGTTTTGCTCCATGTTTTACTATGCCATTTGGACTAATTTTGGGTAGATTTTGTTTCAGCCTTTGGATGAAATCAAGCGTTAAGATGTATTATTTTCTCAGGATTTCTTTGTTCTCAACTACCTCGATTTTGCTCCATATTTTGTTGTGCCATTTGGAATGATTTTTGGTAGCTTCCTTTTCAGCCCTTGGATGAAATCAAGGGTTAAGATGTGATATTTTCTTGTAATTCCTTTGTACCTAGTTGCCCCATTTTTACTCCATCTTTTGTGGCAGCTTTTTGTGCTTTTTGGATATTTTTATTTTAAGCCCTTAGATGAGATCGAGAGTTATGATGTGATAGATTTTAGGGTATATTTGTATCCTATAAATACATAAAAGTAGCACAGCTACAGGGGCTACATTTTTCTGAATGAAATTAAATTTTGTTTTTTTAATTCTTTGAGAGCTCATTTGTGCTCTTTATTCTTCTTTAAGCAACTTGTCAAGGGATTAACAACCTTTGTGAGGTTGTTTAGCATTCTAGCATTTTTGGAGAGTAATATCCATACTTGTTAGGGTGTCATTTATGCTAGACTTATCAAGGAGCCAACACCTCCTTGTGGGTTTCTTTTTCAATGTAATAGTGAGTCATATCTATTGTTTTGTGGAGAAACCCTTTTACTATATAATTTGAAAATTAGCTAAGTCCTAACCCCTTGGTTCATATCATTTGATATCGAGCTTTAGGTGCTAATTTTCATATTTCTATCCTTTACAAATATTAAAACCAAAGTCTTGGAAAGAATCGGTGATGCCGGTTTTCGCTCATCAAGTTTTGGTGAAAAGTTACCATGGTTTATTAAAAAAAAGATTTAACAGTTTAAAAATTTTAAAAAATTTCTTTTTTATGTTCACATTTTCATTTTTTGCGTTTGGTTTTATTTTTGTTTTGTGTAATTTAGTAATTTTTGAAATAAAAAAAAATTAAAATATTTTCTCACAAAAATATATCATTTCTTTAAATCAAATTTAAGTAAATAGTTAAGTCTTTTTTACTATTAGATTAATTTTTGAAAACATATCATGAAATATTTTGTAATTGTTTTTGATAATTAGTTAGTTTTTGTCATAACAAGTATTTCTTGATAAAATGCATGTGGAAATTATATTAAACCCAAAATCGGTGTTTATGATTTTTTTTTAGTGGAGACTACCCTTGTGAGATATAATTTGAGCCTAATTTCTTTTATTCAGAGTGAAATATATATTTTTTCTACTCCAAACACATTTCTTATTTATTCAAATTTTTAGATGATCTCTATAGGTATTAGCATGGAATGTATGAATTTTTTCTTATCTTAATAGAGTATCATATATTTTTTATTATTTTTTCTTAGATTAAATGATTTGAGTAGATCAAATAGATAGTATATGCTTATATCTCATTCATGCATGACTGCTACAAAAACAAAAAAACATATCTGGGGTTACCTAAACCAAGATCAAACAGAAAAGCCATAAAATTAACCACTCACCAAAATCTTAAAAAAATGTACAATATGTACATGGGTTGACTCTCTAAAAAATACATATATTGAAAAATATCTTCAATAAAAAAATATAGAGAGATAAAAAATATATAGTATCATCTACATACTATGATCCACATTGCCTACAAAGTTGTGAGTATAGGCTAATTACAAAAGAAAGATATAGGAAGTAATTCCCTAAAAAGTCATTGCAATTTCTTCATTTGTAAAAAGCATATATCTTGAAATTCTTTCTTAATGCGTTTGATTTATGCATGAAAATAATTTTTATATATGATATCTTTATAATTTATACATTCGATTCCTTTCATGAGATCAATGTTAAAATAACACTTTGAGCCTTTATTCTTTATACATATGCGAACATATTAGTTCATTTATATACATCAACTCTTTCGCATATAAATTAGTATGAGTGTTTGAACCCATAGGATTCAGTGTTTTGAGAGTATTGACTTGAGAGGAATGGAGTCGAAGCGAATTCTGATTCATGACACTGAAATTGGGTGAAATTAAATTGATACATTTCTGACATGAAATATGAAAATGATTTTCGACTAATTATTATAATAAATCATGATTGTTTAAAGAGATTAAAATAACTTATGCTTGAGATTTTAATTATGATCTTAAAGGAGATTAAAAAGTATGAGACATTTTTGGGATATGTTGTTTTCTTTTATTCTTAAATTAATTTTTGATTTTGTTGTAATTTTAGTTTTTGATTTGATTGTTTTTATTATTTCTTTTGATTTTTACATTTAGTTCAATGTTTGTGGGTATCATTACTGAAAACCCTCACGAGACTCAAACTCGTCCACTAGGGCAACTTAGGGGTTTAAAGGCTTGTTGCATAGGCTAAATGCAACCGTTTTAATCCACGAAAGTGATTTAGGATAGTTTAATTTTTAGTTTTTATCGCTTCTCTTGCTAAGGGACTAGCAAGAAGTTGGTTGGGGGTTGTGATGAGTGCTCAAAAAGCACTAAAATTACCATGATTTTATGCACATTAATTGATTAAAAAATATATATATTTATATGTTTTATCATATATTTATATATATTTGTCTTTTTTGGAATCACGGGTATTTTTATTGTTTTTCAGGTATTTTGGCTTAAAAACGTAACTTCAAGACTCAAAGAGGAATACTGGAAGCAATACATCACAAATATATTAATAAATAAATGGGAAAAGGTCAACAAATATGGAAAAATTGGACAAAATGGGTCAAAAGGGAGCAAATAGCGCCGCTGCGCCGCCCAGCCGCACGCGCAGCATGCCCCACATCCGCGCGCATCAGCACGCTGCTACTATTCCAACGTGCGCTGTGCCTGCCTTCCGCACGTGCTTGTGCATGCCCCAGCTGCCCTCCGCACGCGCCGTTGCCATTTTGCCCCATTTTCGCGCGCAGTCTCCTCATGACATCATGCGACGTTATCAATGACGTTAGCAATTCCACTCCGCGTTTTCACAATTTTTTAACATTTTTTCACTCATTTTTTCTCCCCATCCTCACCTATAAATACCCCCTTCTCTTCACTTCTAAACACACCTCAAAACACATTCTCTTCTCTCTTTCTTTCTCTCTTTTCTTAGATTTTTAGTTTTTTTAGTTTTTCTTAGTTTTTAACTTTTCTTAGTTAATTTCTATTAGTTTTAGAGTTCTTCCCTTTTTGGGAAGAACTAGTTATGTTTTTGTAATTTATTAGCTTTTTGATTTAATAAATGGGAGTGCAAATTCCCCTTGGAGGTTTTCCAGCAACGGGAATAGCATCGAAGTTCTGTAAGGATTTTATTTTCTTTATAGTTATTTTTTATGCTTTATTCTTACATGTTATATTTAATTTGTCTGTGATTAAATTTAACTCTGCTGGCTGTTAGTAAACATGATGTAATAATAACGTTGTTATGCTTGCGAAATATTAAATAGGTGAAAATCTCTAAAATGAATTGATTTTGTTTTTATTCAAGATTTTATATTAAGAATGTTGGAGAGAAATATATTATTTTTCATTACAAACTTAAACCTGAAAATTAGATTTTAAGGTTTAGTTATCCGGTCTAATTTAGAGTAGTGCTCTTTTATTTGTTGGTACAATCGCCCGGTGGTTAGAATGAAGCTCTATTTCAAAAGTTTTTATAAGAATTATTATCTAAAAATGTATTGACAACATGTTTTTAGTAGTTGTTTTAAAACTGAAAGTTAGTACTCGGATAACTAAATTCTTAGGTTTAATTTGGACACCTTGAATAAAGTTTAAACTGTCTAACCCCACCAAAGGTGGCATTTAAATGGTTCATTTTCAATCTCTTAGAAAAATGAATTAATTTAATTAAGCAAATTAGTTATCAACCCCACCCATAGGTGTTAATTGATTTGTTTAGTTAACAAAGAATATCTAACCCCACCAAAGGTGGTATTCATATAAAAAAGGGAGAATCAATAAATATCAATTCATATCTTTAATAACCTAAATAATATGAGCAAGCATAATTAACTTAGTTATTATATCCATAAATACTCCACCATTATAAATGATAAAATTTGCATAAATGTTTATTGAATCTATGTTTATTTTTATGTAAGTAGATTAAAAACACAAAACCCAAAATATCGCGACAGGATGTTTAGGATTTAATTTCGTTTTTAAAAGTTTGAATAATAAATTAAAAACCACATACATTCCTTCCTTAGATCGACCTTGGGAGTATACTTATCATTTTCTACGAAATGATTCGTGCACTTGCGAGAGTTTTACAAATATTAAAACCAAAGTATTGGCAAGAATCGGTGATGCCGGTTTTCGCTCATCAGTAGGAGGAGAAACTGTGAAAGGCCCATAGATAATTTGGAAGACATGAAGGCCATCATGAGGAAGAGGTTTGTGCCTAGGTACTACTATAAGGAGTTACACCAACGCCTACAAAGATAGACTCAATGATATAAATCCATTGATGCAAACTACAAGGAAATGGAAGTGGTGATGGTAAGAGCTAGTATCAAGGAAGATATAGAGGCCACCATGGGTAGGTTTCTAAGTAGCTTCAATCCGGACATTGCCAACATTGTGGAAATTCATCACTATGTGGAAAGCCAACTAAAGAAACTGAGTTTTCGGTCGCAACCATCAAGGTCTAGTCCCATTACTCCAAAACCGAACCCTGCTAGTTCTTGGAAGTCCAATAAAAAAAAGATGAAACAACTACATGTAAACCAAGATTTAAGCCTTACAAAGCCAAAGAGATGGGGGCTAGCAAGGACAAAGGTAAAATCGACACCCCAATTCGTAATTGTGACTTTATGTATTTTTGGTGTCTTGGTAATGGTCATATACCCTCTCAATGTCCAAACAAGAAGGATGATCATCTTAGCTAATGGTGAGGTGGGAATTGATAATGAAAGTGAAGAAGATGAGATTCCATCTAGAGAGGAAGCTAGTGAAGATGAGATAGAACCCGTGGATGGGGAAGCACTTGTAATAAGATGATCTTTGAGCACTCAAGCCATGGAGGATGACCTTGAACAACAAAGAGATAACATCTTTAACACAAGGTGTCATGTTAGTAACAAGTTGTGTAGTGTTATCATAGATGGGGAAAGTTGCACCAATGTGGCTAGTACTACCTTAGTTGAGAAACTACGGTTGCCTACATTCAAACACCCTAAGCATTACAAGTTGCAATCGTTAAATGATAGTGGGGAAGTGAAGGGTGATAAGTAAGTATTAGTGAGCTTATCCATTGGAAAGTACAAGGATGAGGTGATGTGTGATGTCGTACCCATGAAGGCGAGACATATCTTGTTAGGTATGCCTTGGCAATATGATATGAGGGTTACACATGATGGATATAGAAACAAGTATTCATTTGTGAATAATGGTAGAAACATCACACTTGTACCCCTTTCACCCAAGCAAGTCTTTGAAGATCAGCTGAAGATGGTTAGGGGAAAAGAAAAGAGTGAAAATGAACAAAAAGAGAAGAATGAAAATGAAAAAAAGATTGAAAGAAAAAGGAAAGGAGAGTGGAAAAACAAGAGAGAAAAATGGTGAGTTTTTATGCTAAGGGAAGTGAGGTCAAGAGGGCTTTTTATTAAAAACAACCCATACTTGTACTTTTGTACAAGGAGGCTAATTTTTTTATTGACAATTTTTACAAGTCTTTGCCTAGTGCCATTATTTCTCTTTTGTAGAAATTTTAGGACGTGTTCCCTGAAGAGATTCCAAATAAGGTGCCACCAATTAGGGGGATTGAGCATCAAATTAACTTTATAGCAGAAGCTTCTCTTCAAAGGTAGGTTGAAGAGTACTTGATCAAAGGTCAAGTTAGGGAGAGCCTAAGTCCAAGTGTTGTTCCCATGCTACTCGTTCCCAAGAAGGATGGATCAAGTAGGATGTGTGTTGATTGCCGAGCCATCAATAAAATTACAGTAATATATCGACATCCTATCCCTAGACTAGATGACAAAATAGATGAGTTGTATGGTTCTTGCATTTTTTCAAAAGTTGATTTGAGAAGTGGATATCATTAAATTAGGATGAGAGTGGGTGATGAATGGAAAACCACTTTTAAAACTAAACATGGATTTGTATAAGTGGTTAGTCATGCCCTTTGGTCTAACAAATGCACCTAGCACTTTTATGAGGCTTATGAATCATGTTATATGTGCATTAATTGGAAAATTTATTGTTGTCTATTTGGATGATATTCTCTTTATGGTAAAATCTTGAAGATCATGTCTTACATTTTAGGTATGTGCTTGAAATTTTGAGAAAAGAACAATTGTATGCAAACCTAAAAAAGTGTGTTTTTTGCATGGACAAGTTAGTTTTTCTTGGTTTGGTTGTTAGTTCTAAGGGAATAGAAGTAGATGGGGAAAAGGTTAAGTCAATTCGAGAATAGCCCACACCTAAATCTGTAACCGAGGTTAGATGCTTTAACGGCTTGGCTAGTTTTTATCGAAGGTTTGTCAAATATTTTAGTACACTAGCCGTACCTCTAACCAAGGTCATTAAAAATTCTGTTGGTTTTAGATGGAGCAAGAATCAAGAGAGAGACTTTAAAGCATTAAAGGATAGTTTGTGTTTTGCACCTATTTTATCTTTACCTGATTTTACTAAAACCTTTGAAGTTGAGTGTGATGCATCGGGAATAGGTATAGGAGCTGTTCTGATGCAGGAACGATGACCTATTGCTTATTTTAGTGAGAAACTTCATATAGCAGCCCTTAATTATCCAATGTATGACAAGGAGCCATATGCCGTGGTTAGTACTTTGGATACATGGCAACATTACCTTTGGCCAAAGGAATAGGAGGCATGCTAGATGGATGGAATTCATTGAGACATTTCTTTATACTGTTCAATATAAGAGAGTTAAGGAGAATGTTGTAGCTTATGCCTTATCACGAAGAGAAAACTAACTTAGATGGTGCCAGGAAGGCTGAAACGGTGAAGAAGCTCCATGAACGCATTCATGAGCAAATTGAGAAGAGAAATATGGATTATGCTTGTAAGGCCAACAAAGGGCGGCAAAGAGTCATTTTTGAACCTGGTGATTGGGTTTCAGTGCATATGAGGAAGGAGCAGTTTCCTGAAAAAAGACGGTATAAGTTGTAACCTTGGGGAGATGGACCCTTTCAAGTGATCGAGCAAATTAATTACAGTGCCTACAAAATTGATCTTCCTGGTGAGTATAATGTCAATACCTCTTTTAATGTTTTTGATCTTTCTCCTTTTGATTATGCAGGTGACAATTTGAGGACGAATCTTCTTGAAGAGAGGGGGAAGAGAATCATCGAGCCCTATAAATTCCAAGTGGACCAATCACAAGGTCTAAGAGGACACAACCTAAAGAGGATTTAAATAGGCTCATTCAAGAGGTCATGCATAACCAAGGGGACATAAATTAGGAGTGCAAGGAATAGGACAAGCATAGGATGGTAATTAGGGAAAAATTGGCATAAGAAAACTAGGCATATTGTTGTGCCATTTAGACTAATTTTGGACAGCTTTCTTTTCAACCCTTGGATGACAACAAAGGTTAAAATGTAATATTTTATTGGGATTTCTTTGTTCTCAGCTACTCTATTTTTGCTGTGCCATTTGGATTGATTTTGCGCAGCTTTCTTTTCAGCCCTCAGATGAAATCAAGAGGTAAGATGTAATATTTTGATAGGATTCCTTTGTAGCAAGTTTCTCCATTTTTCTCCATGTTTTTCTGCTACATTTTGTTCTTTTTAGATGTTTTTATTTTTAACCCTTGGATGAGATCAAGGGCTATAATGTAGTAGAGCTTAGGTTTAATTTGTATCCTATAAATACTTAAGATCAACTCAGTTGCTGGGAATTTACATTTTTGAATGAAATTTGATTTTTTAGATCATTTGAGAGCTCATTCACGCTCTTTGTTCCTCTTTAAGCAACTTATCAGGGGATTAGCAACCTATGTGGTTTTGTTTAGCATCCAAGCATTTGTGGTGAGTAATATCCATATTGTTAGGGTGTCATTTTAGCTAGACTTATCGAGGAAATAGCACCTCTTTGTGCCGTCTTTCACCTTAGATAAATGGTGAGTAATATCTACTGATTTTTGAAGAAACCCTTTGCTATATAATCTAAAAATTAGCTAGGTGCTAACCCTTGGTTCATATCACTATGCATTAAATTGGTAGGATCAATTGGTCATTAGTAGGAGGAGACACTACTACAAAACGGGCCAATAAAGTCAGTTTTTAACCGACTTTAAATTGAAAGACTTAAAATTTAAAGTCGGTTCAATGCATGAACTGACTTTAAAATTTATATTGATTTTTTTACATATTTGTACTCATTTTCTACACTACTAATAACATGTATTTGATCACATATATAGAGTTAACTTAAATTACAAATAAAATGATGTCGTCAAAGTGTCATGGATTTTGTGATATTCAAGAAGAGCAAGCTTGGCTAGCTTAGGAAGTAACAATTTGTTCCCCTACATACATGAGCACGTAAACATGCATAAAACAAGTAGTCTAAACTTCAGAGACATATGAATGGAGAAATTAAAGCATTATACATATTACTATGGTGTTGTCCTATGTTATTCAGAATTATATTCTTCTCATGATGTCATAATTTGAACAAAGTGTTCTCTCTATTCTTCTTGTAACTCATGAAAAATAAGTATATCATAGCCCCATTTGTTCCAACCACAGAAATATACGTAATTAAATTCAAAATAAGAATATAATATCATGAATTCACAAAAAATAACTTATATATGTTAAAAGATTAGTAAAAGAGATTACCACATCGACATTCTAGTGATATAATAATAACCTTATCCCTTCAAAATCATATTAGCACTTTATTAATCTTTTGTCTAAAAATATGAAGCTATCTGGAATCAAGTTGGTATTTTTAATGCTATAATGAGCTCTAAATATGAAGTCAAGTGTAACTCCAATTTGTTACTTGGCTTGGTTGAGTTTTGGTGCCCATAAACGTATGAAAAAACAGTGTAATATGTTTATGGGCACCAAAACTCAACCAACCCAAGTAGCAAATCGGAGTTACACTTGACTTCATATTTAGAGCTCATTATAGCATTAAAAATACTAGCTTGATTCCAGATAGTTTCATATTTATAGACAAAAGATTAATAAAGTGCTAATATGATTTCGAAGGTAGGCAAGAGAGATGAGATGAAGTTTGGGCAAAGAACAGGTCCATAAAGCAATGTATCAACCCTAACTACATGAGCACATAAACATTCATCAAACAAGGGACTTTAGACATAGGAATAGAGAAATTAAAGCATTATAAAAATTACTGTTATGTTGTCATATGCTATTCAAGATCATCATAATCTTCTCCTGATTCTTTTTGTGATGATATAATTTGAACCATGTGTTCTGCCCATTCCTCCTGTAAATCTTTAAAAATTTTCCGGTTATAGCCCGTCTTGTTCCAAGCAAAGAACTACATGTATTTAAAATCCAAATAAGAATGTAATTTCATGAATTCACAAAAAAATAACTCATATATGTTAAAAATGTATATTAGTAAAAGATATTACCACATCTTCAATTTGAATTTTGATATTTGTGATGATTTCACTCATAAACTTCATGACATAATAACCACACATGACTCCATCATTTTGTTGTGGAACCTACAAAAAAAAGTGTACATGATTTTCCATATTTTCACATCTTTATTATTCAATAGTAAAATTAATAAAATTATTAATATTCCCTTGTACATACCATAACTTTGTTCCATATAAGCTTATGAGATTTTTTACGGGCAATACCTTTACTCTTATTTCACAGCTTCCATGCCCTATCAAAGTTTAAAATGGTTAGTTTTTTATTAAATATTACAAAGAACAATATAACTCTTACATTTCAACAACTACTTTTATATCTCTACTCAATTCTATGGAAGCCGAGTCACAGTTCCAAGCATGATTATTGAATAGATCAAGGATTACCAACATCTAATGATCTTGGCCTCGTTCAAACCTTAGTTGCCAAGGGATTATCAACTTTTGATTTCTATTAAGCATTAATGAACTATCACATAATTGTTTAGCTCTAATGCTAACGTCCTTCTCTTCATATTTATTGACATATGAAGAAGAATCATAGAACATTGATAAATGTGATGAGTGATTATGTTAAAGTCTATAATAGCATGCCCTATATAAAAGAAATATATATAAGTAATTAGACAATATAAATATAATTATATATGTTCTACATAAATGAAAAAAAATTACTGATTGAGGACTCACATTGTCCAAACATGAATTATACTTAAATTGATCATTTGATATTCAAATAGTTGCAATATGCAATATATTGATATATTTGTTTAGCCAATGTCTACCCCAGAAATTTCTATAGGAAGTGGCACAGTCCATCCATCATTTATGCTAGATGCCCTCGCAACAATATTCATCAAAGCACCAAGATTTCTACTGAAGTTTAAAGCATAATCATAACTATACTTTTTCCAAGGCTTCTTCTTGAATGACTTAGTGTGCGATGATTGGCCACTAGACATATATTTAGCATGAGATACTTGCTTCGTATCCCTTAAATGTGTCGCATTTAAGAGTTATGGTATAATAGACTAAAGAAGAAGTAATATGTATGTTAGTAAGAATAAAAGATATAATAAAATAATAGTAGTAAAAAAGTGTTATCTTTTAAGTAAAAAAATAGTACCACGTCAAAATTTAGAACAACTTGAATCGATGACCAAGCTATATATCGTCCAACCGCCTCTTGGAATATGGTAGCATTAGAAGGCACAGGTAGTGGACAATCATGGAGCAATAATTGATTAATTACTATTCTCCAATGATTTGGCAAATATTGATGAACGATGTTTCAACAAAAATTTCATATTCTATAAAAATATTTTAAGTGTTATATATAAAAAATAAAAAGAATAAATTATATACACTAGAAATTAAAATCTTACCACATATGGTTCATCAAATAGAGGAGGACTCCTATGTCGGGTAGCTGTTGGATGTACATTCTCACCAAATCGTTCATCATGATGAGATTGATGGTAAGAATGTGCATATTGCATCTACACTCTTGACATAGAGAGAGGACCAATAGGATGACTATATCTTATATTGGATATAGGTTGGGCGCCATGAGATTGCATGGGTGGCATGCTTGGCATGGATGGTGGCATGCCTGGCATGGATAGTGGCAGACCTGGCATGGATGGTTGCATGCCTAGCATGGATGGTGGCATGCCTAGCATGGATGCTTGCATGCCTAGACAATATGACATGTCCTGATTGTAGTATGATGCATGCCTCACATGTGTTATGATTGATATTCATTTATAGTGGAAATCTCACTTAACATTGAGGCCTTAAAGGAGTTGTGTTCTTCTTCAATTTTACTGTACTTCTCCTTACTGACCATCTAAGGCTTTTGTTTTGGAATGTTAAAATACTCCATATAACCATCATATTGGCTACCTCTCCTAACACGACGAGGATCCTCACGTCAGAATGCATGAAATATAGTATCTCTCCCAAGCTCTTCGATTATTTCACCTTTGGATATTTGTTCTTGAACAACTCTCTACAAATAATAAAGTAAACAAACATATCATACATTATTACATCAATTATTAAAAATCATATGGACTTTGTGTCAACTGAAATTACTAAACAACTTATTTAGTTCTTCTTCTTCTGGCTTAGTCATTGGTCTTGACTTCTTTATGTACAATTCAGATTGGGTAACGAGTCTACCCAATTCAGCTTCCTACATAAATTAAATAAATTTATTAATTAACCATGACATCCACTTAAATTTGAGGAAAATAAATATAAAAATATTTATAAATTAACACAAATTAATAATACCATTCTATATCTAACTTCAGGATTTAAAGACCTCCTAGTATAGTTAGGAAGAATATTATGCATTTGTATATTCTGATGTTCTTCCCTAATAATTTGAAATTCATCTATATGTCTATAATCCACGAAGTCTTTCCAAACTTGAGGTGTAATCCAAGGGTGTCCTTCAGGGATTTTGTAAAGATCTACTTCATCAAGTGGTTCCAAATATGGAAACACATAATTTCTTGCCAATCTGGAAGTTTTATATTCCTTCCATGCCTTATTTACAATATTTTAACACTTTCTCTTCCAAGTGTCATCAAATTTATAACAATTCTGTAAAAACACACTACAAAAGATTAGATATAATAAAAAAAAGATATATTATATGTAATTAGTTATAAAATATAAGAGACTTAGACAAATGGTCTTCCATATTTTTGACTTTTCAGCTTCGTCAACCCGAGTCCAATCATTTATATTAATTGGTATACTTGACTTCACAAGTCTACCAATAGAGGATTACAATTGTTGGTCATTTTCCCTTTTGGATTACTAGTAGCATCAAATAGAACGGGTACTCTATCATCTGGGTTAAATGGAGCATCAAGTATATTCGCCCAACCTCTTCTTTTCAAATTCTCCAATGGATCATTTGAATCTACAAGCTCTGTTGCCCGAGGATCCATGAAATATCTGTAAAAAATGAAGAAATATAAATTAATTGACAATTTTAGGAACATACATACATATAAATATCCAAGAGTTATTAGAACAATATAGAAATACATTATGTTTAATTAGGTTGTTGATCGTATACACATATTCCTTCACAATCACTTCGAGTTCATGAAAAAGAATCATCATCATCAACTAGATCATCATATACATTAGGTAATTTGTTTGAGGAATGACTAATATTGGATAATGTATCAAGTATAGGGTCATCATCTTCTAAAGCATCGCAATGGTAAAACTCTTTTTTTGGAGGCGTTAACACAACATACCATCTTGTGTCAATTTGATCCCTCACATAAAATACTTGTTTTGCATGAAGTGCTAATGTGAAAGGATCATCAGTGTGACTTATCTTGGAAACATTTACAAGGGTAAATCCAAAATGATGTATTTTATATCCAATATTGATAACATCTTCTACCCAATCACACAAGAAAATTGTTTCATGGAAGACCTCATAATCCAATTCCAAAATATCTTGACACCATAGTTTGTTCAGTCATCTTCACACCACTATTATGATTTACTAGGACTTTATCCCTAGCTTCAGTTGTAAACCTAGATCCATTAATTGCGAAACTAGAAAATGATTTGACATCAAATTTTGGACCATGTGCAAGCCATTCTAAACATTATGTTATTTTATGATTGGGTTTGTTGAGTTCATCTCGAATCTATGTATACAAAAACATGAAATGTGTTTAAAGAAAAGTTTTAAAACATTGCATATAAGTACTAATGAATTCTTGTATATGACACTTACATGGTTGTGAAACCAATTAATAAGCTCTTGCTTATGTTCATCATACAACCGTTTTTCTCCTTGTTTTGTAACGAGATCGATCTTTAATAAGATTAAATGAATCATGTAATGTTATTATAGATATATCAAGTAGATATCATTATTAATAGTTATATAACAAATAAATTTTGCATAAATGGAAATGTTAAACATCACTTACTCTATGTAAGTAATATGAAGGCCATCATGAGGAAGAGGTTTGTCCCTAGCTACTACTATAGAGACTTACACCAATGCCTACAAAGATTGACTCAAAGATACAAGTATGTTGATGAGTACTATAAGGAAATGGAAGTGGCGATGGTAAGAGCTAATGTTGAGGAAGATAGGGAGGCCACAATTGCTAAATTTCAAAGTGGGTTGAATCCAGACATGCATTGCGAACATTGTGGAACTTCATCATTATGTAGGGATGGAGGACATGGTCCACATGGAAATTAAGGTGGAAAGCCAATTAAAGAAACATAGTTTTTGGTCTCAACCATCAAGGTCTAGTCCATGGAAGTCCAATGAGAAAAAAGATGAAGAAGCTAGTTCCAAACCAAAATTTGAGCCTTACAAAGCCAAAGAGATGATGGCTAGCAAGGACAAAGGTAAAATCGACACCCCAATTCATAATGGTGACAATAAGTATTTTCGATGTGTTAGTAATAGTCATATAGCCTCTCAATGTCCAAACAAGAAGGAAATGATCACCTTAGCTAGTGGTAAGGTGGAATTCGATAATGAAAGTGAAGAAAATGAGATGCCATCTTTAAAGGAAGCTAGTGAAGAAAAGATAGAAACCGTGGATGGGGAAGCACTTGTAATAAAGCAATCTTTTAGTGTTTAAGTCAAGGAAGATGACATTGAACAACAAAGAGATAACATATTTTACACAAGGTGTCATGTGAGCAACAAGGTATGCAGTGTTATCATAGATGGGGGAAGTTCCACAAATGTGGCTAGTACTACTTTAGTTAAGAAATTAGGGTTGCCTACATCCGAACACCCTAAGCCTTATAAGTTACTAGGGTTAAATAGTGGTGAAGTGAAGGTTGATAAGAAAGTATTAGTGAGCTTCTCCATTGGAAAGTACAAAGATGATTTGATATGTTATGTGGTACCTATGCAAGCCAGGCACATCTTGCTAGGTAGGTCTTGGCAATATGATAGGAGGGTTATGCATAACGGATATAGCAACAAGGATTCGTTTGTGAAGGATGGTAGAAACACCACACTTGTACAATTTCACCCAAGCAAGTCTTTGAAGATTAAATGAAGATAGTTAGGGGAAAAGAAAAGAGTGAAAATGAAAAAAAAAGTGAGAGAAAAAAAGATTCAAGAAAAAGGATAAGAGAGTGGAAAAACAAGAGAGAAAAAAGTGTGAGTTTTTATGCTAAGGCAAGTGTGGTTCAGAGGGATTTTTATTTAAAACCATTACTTGTATTTTTTTACAAGGAGGCTAATTTTCTACTAATGATGTTAACAAATTTTTACCTAGTGCTACTGTTTATATTTTGTAGGACTTTGGGGACATGTTCCTTGAAGAGATTTTGGATGGGGTGCCACCAATTAGGGGGATTGAGCATCAAATTAACTTCATACCGAGAGCTATCTTCCAAACTGACATACCAAAGGTAGGTTGAAGAGTACTTGATCAAAGGTCAAATAAAGGAGAGCGTAATTCCATGTGTCGTGCCCAAGAAGGATAGATCAAGTAGGAAGTGTGTTGATTTTTGAGCCATCAACAACATTACGGTGACGATTCCAGGATGAATCCATTTGAAGTACAAATTCCAAGTGGACCAATCACAAGGTCTAGGAGGGTATAACTCAAAGAGACTTTAAATGGGCTCATTCTACAGGTCATGCATAACCAAGGGGACCCAAAATGGTAGTGCAGGGATTGGGATAAGCCTATCATGGAAATTATGACAAAATGTCCAAAAGAAAACTAGGCACATTGTTTTGCCATTTGGACTGATTTTGGGTAGGTTTCTTTTCAGCCTTTGGATGAAATCAAGGGTTAAGATGTAATATTTTCTTAGGATTCCTTTGTACTCAGCGACCCCAATTTTTCTCCATGCTTTGTTGTGCCTATTTAGTTATGGATCCAACCTTAAAATGTAAAAGACATAAAATAAAAAGCCCATTCAATTCACTAAAATAAAAATTACTAAACATAAAAGCCCATAATTAGCTAAAACAAAAGCATTACTTCCTAAATCAATCCCTTCTCCCAACTTGATCTTCCTAGTCTATCCCTTGTATAAAAAGGTAATAGACCATGCTTGGTGAGGCTTTAGAATCTTTGAATTTAGTTTTTGATTCTTCTAGCATAGCCTCTTTGTATTGCACTTCCATAATCAAGCCTTACAAAGCTTCCTTCATCCTCTTAATGTCTTTGCCCTATTCATTAGACCAACAATTCCTTGCAAAGGATCTTGAGAATATTTGGGAACATCAACTTGATCAACACCTTGTTCTCCATTATTCCTCTTCTCTTTGAAAAGATTAATCAGTGACAACACAATTTGCACTAACATTACCATAATCACTTGGAAAATCTATCATATAGGCATTATCATTGATCCGTTCCAAGCTTGAAAAGGTCCATCTCCTCGAGGCTACAGTTTTTATTTCCATTATGTGGGAAATATCTCCTTACATATTGATGAGCAAAAACCTGCATCACCGATCCTGCTAATACTTTGGTTTTATATTTATAAAACTCTCACAAGTGCACGAATCATTTCTTAGAAAATGATAAGTATACTCCCAAGGTCGATCTAAGGAAGGAATATATTTGGTTTTTAATTTATTATTCAAACATTTAAAAACAAAATTAAATCCTAAACATCTTGTCACGATAATTTGGTTTTTGTGTTTCTAATTTAATAACATAAAAATAAACATAGATACAGATTCAATAAATATTTTTGCAAATTTTATCATTTATAATAGTGGAGTATTTATGGATATAATAACTAAGTTAATTATGCTTGCACATATTATCTAGGTTATTAAAGATATAAATTGATATTTATTGATTCTCTCTCTTTTATATGAATACCACCTTTGGTGGGGTTAGATATTCTTTGTTAACTAAACAAATCAATTAACACCCATGGGTGGGGTTGAAAACTAATTTGGTTAATTAAATTAATTCCTTTTTCTAAGAGATTGAAAATGAACCATTTAAATGCCAACTTTGGTGGGGTTAGACAGTTTAAACTTTATTCAAGGTGTCCAAATTAAACCTAAGAATGTAATTATCCGAGTACTAACTTTCAAGTTTTAAAACCACTACTAAAAACATGTTGTCAATACATTTTCACATAATAATTCTTATAAAAACTTTTGAAATAGAGCTTCACTCTAACTACAGGGCGATTGTACCAACAAATAAAAGAGCACTACTCTAAATCAGACCGGATAACTAAACCTTAAAATCTAATTTTCAAATTTAAGTTTGTAATGAAAAATAATATATTTCTCTCTAACATTCTTAATATAAAATCTTGAATAAAAATAAAATCAATTCATTTTAGAGATTTTTACCTATTTAATATTTTGCAAGCATAACAACGTTATTATTATATCATGTTTACAAACAGCCAACAAAGTTAAATTCAATCACAAACAAATTAAATATAACATGTAAGAATAAAGCATAAAAAATAACCATAAAGAAAATAAAATCCTTATACTACTTCGATGTTATTCCCGTTGTTGGAAAACCTCCAAACGGAATTTGCACTCCCATTTATTGAATCGAAAAGCAAATAAATTACAAAAACATAACTAGTTCTTCTCAAAAAAGAGAAGAACTCTAAAACTAAGAGAAACTAACTAAGAAAAGCTAAAAACTAAGAAAAAACTTAAAAACTAAGAAAAAAACTTAAAAACTTAGAAATGAGAGAAAGAAAGAGAAGAGAAGATATGTTATGAGGTGTGTTTAGTTGTAAGGAGAATGAGGGTATTTATAGGTGAGGATGAGAAGAAAAAGTGGGTGAAAAAATGATAAAAAATGGTGGAAACGTGAAGTAGTGAATGATGACGTCATTTGATGACGTCATGCTGATAGGGAATGCAGCGCGCGTAGACAGGGAACAAGGGCGCGCGTGGCATGGGTGTGCTGCGGCTATTGCTGGGCGCGACTGGGCGGCTGCGTGCGCGATTTCCTCCTTTTTGAAAATTTTGACCTTTTTGACCCATTTTGTCCAATTTTTCCATATTTGTTGACTTTTCCTCATTTATTTTTGAATATATTTGTGATGTATTGCCTCCAATATTCCTCTTTGAGTCTTTAAGTTACGTTTTTAAGCGAAAATACCTGAAAACAATAAAATACCCGTGATTCCAAAAAGACAAATTTATATAAATATATATATATTTAGTCAATTAATGTGCATAAAATCATGATAATTTTAATGCTTTTTGAGCACTCATCACAACCCCCAACCAACTTTTTACTAGTCCCTTAGCAAGAGAAGCGATAAAAAGTTAAAATTAAACTATCCTAAATACTTCCGTGGATTGACATGGTTGCATTTAGCCTATACAACATGTCTTTAAACTCCTAGGTTGCCCTAGTGGATGAGTTTGAGTCTCGTGAAGGTTTTCAGTAATAATACCCACAAACATTCAACTAAATGTAAAAATTAAAAGAAATAATAAAAACAATCAACTTAAAAACTAAAATTACAACAAAATCAAAAATTAACTTTTAAGAATAAAAGAAAACAACATATCACAAAAATGTCTCATACTTTTTAATCTCTTTTAAGATCATAATTAAAATCTCAAGCATAAGTTATTTTAATATTCTTAAACAATCATGATTTATTATAATAATTAGTCGAAAATCATTTTCATATTTCATATAAAAAATGTATCAATTTAATTTTACCCAATTTCAGTGTCTAGAATCCGAATTCGCTTCAACTCTATTCCTCACTTGTCAATACTCTCAAAACACTAAATCCTATGGGTTCAAACACTCATACTAATTTATATGCAAAAGAGTTGATGTATAGAAATAAACTAATATGTTCGTATATGTATAAAGAATAAAGACTCAAAGTGTTATTTTGATGTTGATCTCATGAAAGGAATCGAATGTATAAATTATAAAGATATCATATATAAAAATTATTTTCATGCATAAATCAAACTCATTAAGAAAGAATTTCAAGATATATGCCTCTCACAAATGAAGAAAGTGCAATGTCTTTTTAGGGAATTACTTCCTATATCTTTCTTTTGTAATTAGCCTTTACTCATAACTTTGTAGGCAATGTGGGTCATAGTATGTAGATTATACTATATATTCTTTATCTCTCTATTATTATTTTTTTGAAGATATTTCTCAATATATATATTTTAGAGAGTCAACCCATGTACAGATGTTTTGGATTTTTGGTGAGTGGTTAATTTTGTTGCTTTTCTGTTTGATTTTGGTTTAAGTAACCCCATATATGTCTCTTTTTTTAGGAGTCATGCATGAATGAGATATAAGCATATACAATCAATTTCTACTCAAATCAATTAATCTAAGAAAAAAAATATATATACGACACTCTATTTATGATGAGAAAAAAATTCATACATTCAATGCTAATACCTATAGAGATCATCTAAAAATTTGAAGAAATAAGAAATGTGTTTGGAGTAGAAAAAATATATATTTCACTCTATATAAAGGAAATTAGGCTCAAATTATATCTCACAAAGGTAGTCTCCACTTAAAAAAGTTCATAAACACTGATTTTGGGTGTAATATAATTTCTACATCTTATCAAGAAATACTAGTTATGACAAAAACTAACTAATTATTAAAAATAATTACAAAAGACTTAACTATTTACTTAAATTTGATTTAAAGAAATGATAAATTTTTCTGAGAAAGTTTTCATTTTTTATTTTTTATTATTAATTTTTTTTAAATTCCAAAAATTACTAAATCACACAAAACAAAAATAAAACCAAACACAAAAAATGAAAATGTGAACATAAAAAAAGAAAAAAAAATTATTATTATTATTATTTATTTTTTTATTTTGAAATTGTTAAATCTTTTTTTTCTCTAATTAAGCATGGTAACTTTTCACCACCCCCAACCTAGAACTTACATTGTCCTCAATGTAACAACTGTAAATTAAAGAGAAAGAGAAAAGAGAAGAAAGATTACCTATTTCCAAAGAATGTGCAAGTAGTAATGGAGAAATGTAGGTGCATCCATCATATTCATTATTAAAGTGTAAATAGACAGATCGTTGTGAACTTCTAACATCTCAAAAAATATTTTTAGCTTTAACAATTTAAAAATTATTCACATGTAATTAAACTAAAATAAACAATAGAAATAAAATAAATAAAACAAATAAAAGAAAATTACCTAAAATAATGGGTTGCCTCTCATCCAGTGCTTAGTTTAACGTCTTAGCAAGACGTAACTTTATGGTGCTAAGGGTTACTCAACCAAATGCAATCCATTTCAATAATGTTGTTTGGTTCTTCTAAATAAGGCTTCACACGATGCCCATTAACTTTGAATGTTTTTTTGTGTCTTGGAATCCAATAGTTCTACTACTCCATGTGCAAATACCTGAATATTTTGAATGGTCCATCCCATCTTGATCTCAGCTTTCCTGGAAACAATCTCAAACGAGAGTTAAATAAAAGAACGTTCATTGCAGGGTGAAGAGTCTTAGGAACTAGCCTCTTGTCATGATAGCACTTAGTACACTCTTTGTATAATTTGGCATTCTCATAGGCTTCGTTCCTAATTTCTTCCAAATCATTAAGATGGAGTAACCATTTTTCTCCTGCTTTATCTATATCCATGTTTACCTCTTTAATTTCCTAGTAAGCCTTGTGTTCAAGTTCAACTGGAAGGTGGCATGCTTTCCCAAAGATTAACTGGTAAGGGCTCATCCTAATAGGTGTTTTGTAAGCAGGTGCGGTATGCCCATAAGGCATCATTTAACTTAAATGCCCAATCCTTCCTTGAAGGATGCACAGTGCATTCCAATATTTCCTTAATTTGCCTATTACTTACTTCCACTAAACCAGAAGTTTGAGGATGATATGGAATAGCTACTTTATGTGTGATGTTGTACTTGTTTAGTACTCCATCAAAGTTCTTGTTACAAAAATGGCTACCTCCATCACTTATTAGAGCTCTAGGCGTTCCGAACCTGTAGAATATTAAATCCTTCAAGAATTTAACAACAACATTAGTATCATTGGTTTGAGTGGGTATAGCTTCTACCCATTTGGATACATAATCCACAACAACCAAAATATATTGAAAACCATTGGATGGGGGAAAAGGACCCATAAAGTCAATCCCCCATACATCAAAGAGTTCAACAACTAAATTAGATGTCAAAGGCATTTCATCTCTTTTGCTTATGTTTCATATTCTTTGACATCTATCACATTGTGCACAAAACATATGAGCATATTTTAAAAGAGTGGGCCAAAAGAATCCAGACTATAATACCTTACGGGTTGTCTTTTCACCACCAAAATGGCCCCCCACAATGAAGCTCATGACAAAAAGTTAGAATGCTCTTATGTTCTTCTTCAAGTACACATCTTCGGATGACTTGATCTTGACCAATCTTGTATAAATAAGGTTCATCCCAGAAATAGTCCTTAATAGTGTTAAAAAACCTTTTGTTGTCCTGATATGAAGTGTTAGGTCGCAAAATACCAGTGGCAAGATAGTTTACAATATCAGCATACCATGGGTTCGGACCTATTGAAAATAATTGTTCATCATGAAAGGTTTCACCTATATCTTCATTACTCTCATCTTTAAGAGAATTGAAGTCAGAAATCAACCTAGACAAATGGTCAGCTACTAAGTTTTCACTGCCTTTCTTATGCTTGATTTCTAGGTCAATTCTTGTAAGAGTAAGACCCACATGATTAATCTTGGCTTGACATTTGGTTTACTTAATAGGTATCTTAAAGCAGTGTGATCAGAATGCACAATCACTTCAGATCATACTAAATAAGACCGAAATTTGTCTAAAGAAAAAACTATAGCCAAGAATTCCTTTTTAGTGGTGGTATAATTCATTTAGGCATCATTGAGTGTTTTGCTAGCATATTAGATGACATGCAAACACTTATCCAATTTTTTTCCCAAGACTGCTCCTATAGCATAATCAGAAGCGTCACACATTATTTCAAAAGGTAAAGACCAATTTAGTGCCATAATAACAGGGGTAGATGTTAGTTTCTCTTTGAAGGTATTAAAGGCAATAAGGCAGTCATTGTTGAAATTAAAATAAACATCTTTTGATAGCAAGTTACATAAGGGACGACTTATTTTAGAGAAATCTTTAATAAATCGTCTGTAAAATCTTGCATGTCCTAAGAAGCTTCTTATCCCCTTCACAGATGTAGGGGGAGATAGTTTGGATATGAATTCAAAATTTTCCTTATCAACTTCAATACCCTTGTTTGAAATTATATGTCCTAAAACTATCCCTTGTTGAACCATAAAATGACTTTTCTCCCAACTAAGGGTGAGATTGTATTCAATGCATCTTTCTAAAACCAAAGTCAATTTATGTAAGCAATCATCAAATGAGTTCCCAAAGACAGAGAAATCGTCCTTGAAAATCTCCATGAATTTTTCCACCATGTCCTAGAAAATAGATATCATGCATCTCTGGAAAGTGGCAGGGGCATTACATAACCCAAATGGCATTCTTCGAAAAGCAAATGTCCCAAAAGGACATGTAAATGTGGTCTTTTATGATCTTCTAGTGCTATGGGTACTTGATAATATCCAGACAATCCATCTAGAAAATAGTAAAATTCAGGCCCAGCTAATCTTTCCAACATTTGATCAATGAATGAAAGAGGAAAGTGATCCTTTTTAGTATATAAATTTAGTTTCCTAAAATCTATACACATTCTCCATCCAGTGATTATTCTAGTGGGCACTAATTCACTTTTTTTCATTTTTAACATATGTTATCCCAGATTTCTTAGGTACCACATGCATTGGACTAACCCACTTACTATCCGTAATAGGATAGATAATTCCTACTTCTAACAATTTAAGAATTTCTTTTTTAACCACCTCTTGCATATTTGGGTTTAGTCTTCTTTGAGGATCTCGTACAGGTTTAGCACCATCCTCCAAGTTGATCTTGTGCATACACATTGTAGGACTAATGCCTTTTATATCCCCGATACTCCAGCCTATAGCTTTCTTAAATTGTTTAAGCACTTTGATAAGTTCCTTTTCTTGGGTTTTGGTTAAGGTTGAAGAAATTTTCACTGGATAAGTTTCTCCTTCTCCCACAAACACATATTTTAAGTGCTCAGGTAAGTCTTTGAGTTCAAGTTCAGGTGGATTGGCCTCTTTACTAGATGAAGAACTGGGTAGATTTAAAAGTGTAAAAGATTTTGTCATTACTTCATCATTGTCAAGTCGTTCAAGGTACCCCTTAATTTCCTCATCTAAATCTTATTCCACCTCTTCAAGTGTAAGAACAGTTTCAAGCTTGTCTTCTATTCTGGTTCGGAAAAAGGTGTTTTGGACAAGATTATCCAAAGGGTCAACATAAAATATTTCATCGATGGAAGAAATAGAAGGGAAAGGTGAAGAATCAAAAAATTTAAAATGAACAGTCTCTCCTAAGACTGTCCTTGTCAAATTTCCATCTTGGACATCAATAATAGTTTTAGTAGTTGCCATAAACGGTCTACCAAGCAATATTGTGTGCTCTCTGTCCAATGTTGGATTTTCTTGCATATCCAAAACCATAAAGTCAACAGGTATTATCAGTTTGTCTACTTGTACCAATACATCCTCAACTATTCCTTTTGGATACTTAAGAGATCTATCTGCGAGTTGAAGGGACATAGTTATGGGTTTTAAATCTCCTAAATTGAGCTGTAAGAATATAGAGTAGGGCATCAAATTTATACTAGCACCTAAATCAAGCATTGCTTTAGCAACCTTCCTATCCCCCATAGTTATATTTATAATAAAAATTCCAAGGTCTTTCAACTTAGGGGTAGTTTGTGCTGAAGTACAACGCTAGAAATTTATGATACTACTACTCGTTCATTCAGTTCATACCTCCTTTTCTTAGTGTTCAACTCTTTGAAAAACTTAGAATATAACGGCACATTCATGATCACTTCTAATAATGGTAAATTGATATTTACTTTAGAGAGCATATTAAAAAGATCATAGAATTGCTTATCTTGTTTGGATTCTTTTAACCAGTGTGAAAAAGGTACTTGCAACTGGTGTGGTTCTATTGCCTTTTGAATTTTGGGGATGTCAGATGACACCCAATGAGTTTTTCAGAAGGCTTGTTAAGTTTAACACTTGTTTCTCCTTTTTGTGAGACTAGAATATCACCTTTCTTTGTTACCTGAACAACAAGGTAGATCGTTAGAGATTTCAGGTAAACTGGTATTGACTACCTTACCACTTCGAAGGGTTCTTACATCCTTTGCTTGTTCTGGTTGACTGGGCAAATTTCCTGGTTCTTTCTTTTGCATTTGTTCAGCCAGTTGCCTAACTTTAGATTCAATCCCTTTAACCGAAGCCTCCATGGTGTTCAATCTTTGATTATTCATCAATTGGTTGTCACGACTAACTTGAATAAAAGCATTCAAGCTATCCTCTAAGGTTGGCTTAAAATATTGGCTTGGTGGGTAAGGGTGGTTTTTATTCGACCTTTGTGTTGGACATTGGGTGTAGGCTGGGTAATTGTTTTGTTTCTAATGATAGATGCAGTGATTATAGGTGTTTGGATGATACCTTTGAATGGATTTGACTTCCTCCATGGAATCGACACTAGAATCACAAGTATTTGAACAATTATGAGTACCATGCCCAATTTAAAAACACATTTCACACACCTCTTGATTTGGCATTTGGTAGGTAGTGAGAAGTTGTACTTGTTTAGTCAATTCAGCAAGTTGCAAGGTCATCTCATTATCAGAGCCAACTTCATTGACTCTTGCTCTCCTTCTAGCACTTCTTTGTTAGGAATTAGAACCCAACAAATCATAAAGATTATAGGCTTCTTCTGCAGTTTTTTCTCCCACAGCACCTCCAACAGCATTATCAACCATGTATTGACTCTACAATGTTAATCCATCAAAAAAGAATTGGTTCTGTAGTTGCAATGGAAATCTATGATTATGACATTGAATGAAAAGGAGTTTGAATCGTTCCCAAGCATCATGAAAAGGGCTCTTCATACTTTTGAGAAAATGTTGCTATCTTTGTCCTTAGACCAATAGTCTTTTAATGGGAATAGAACCTACCCATAAACATTTCATATACTACCTCCCAAGTTTTTAGAGAACCCGACAGTAGAGTAATGAACCATGACCAAGCTTTATCCTTGAGGGTGTAAGGAAAACACCTCATCCTAAGTTGATCTTTATTGATTGCATGTAGTGGAAAGGTTTGGACAATAGCATAGAATTCTCGAATGAATTGCAAAGGGTCTTTATTAGGGACACCATAAAAGGAAGGAAACAAAAAATAATGAATCTTTTTCAATTCATAATTACTTGCAGCCTCTTGTAATTGTATGCCAGAATTTACCTTGCCAATGATTGGCATTGTATAGTCTTTCATCATTTTCCACCTATCTTTAGCATCTCCCACGGTTATTTGTAGTTGAAATTGATCCTCCTCCTATTGTGTATCAACATTTAGCTCTTAAAAAATAGTAGATATCTCTAAGAAAGATTTCTCACTTGACAAAATGTATAGGCTTAAAGCAAAAAGGTGCAGGGAACCTAATATATATTATTGCAAAATTTAAAGAATGGACACAATTTTTGAAACAAACGAATTTATTTCATTTGAATTTTATTACACACAAAATAAAACTAAAACAAAGGAAAATACAATAATGGGTGACCTCTCATGTAGGACTAAAATTTATCGTCTTCTAGTAAGACGTTGCTTGGAGATTGCAGAATGACAAACTCAATGTCTCCTCTTCATTGAATTTATTTTACCCCATTTGACCAACAAATTAGTCTTTCCTTTGTTTTTGCAAATGTTCAACTAACTGTTCTACTTGAACTTCCACCTTTTTGATAGAAGCTTCCACAGAGTCCAACCGTTGATTGGTTTTAGATTGGTTATATCTACAAACTTGAATAAAAGAATTCAAGTTGTCCTCTAGGGTTGATTTATTGGGAATGCTTCTTGGAATAGGTGGGTGGAATTGCTAGCCTGGCTGATTTGAGCTTTGAGCGAAAGGAGGGTTGTTTTGCCTCTAGGAGAAGTTCGGATGATTTCTCCATCTAGGATTGTAGTATTTGAATTGGGGTCGAACCTTGGTCTCTGTTAATATGCTCCTAATACATTAACCTGTTCAGGTCCAACTGTTGTTTCTCCTTGATATGGACAGGCTTCAGTACCATGTCCCATGTTGCTATACAAACCATACTATTCATTATTGGTGTTGGTTTCTGTAGTGAGAAGGGCAACTTGCTAGGTCAATTGAACAAGTTGTTGTTGAACTTCATTGTTGGAATCAATTTCATGAACTCCAGCTTTTCTCACTCGTGAGCTTTTCTATTGCGAATTAGCACCCAACATCTCAAAGAGGTTGTACGTCTCTGAGGTAGTCTTTTCTCGCATTGCTCCTAAGGATCTCCTACCACGCATACACTATTAGAAACGTAAATTTAAAACTCCTATAAAAAAAATAATAGAATAACCAAACAAAAATAAATTATGTTTAAAAAATTAAAATAACTTATGCTTGAGATTTAATTATGATCTTAAAGGACATTAAAAAGTATGAGATATTTTTGTGATAGGTTGTTTTCAAAAGTTAATTTATGATTTTGTTGTAATTTTAGTTTTTAAGTTGATTGTTTTTATTATTTCTTTTAATTTTTACATTTAGTTTAATGTTTATGGGTATCATTACTGAAAACCCTCACGAGACTCAAACTCGTCCACTAGGCCAACCTAGGGGTTTAAAGGCTTGTTGCATAGGCTAAATGCAACCATGTCCATCCACGGAAGTGATTTAGGATAGTTTAATTTTTAGTTTTTATCGCTTCTCTTGCTAAGGGACAAGCAAAAAGCTGGTTGGGGGTTGTGATGAGTGCTCAAAAAGCACTAAAATTACCATAATTTTATGCATATTAATTGATTATATATATATATGTTTTATCATATATTTATATATATGTTTTATCCATATTTAGTCTTAAATGCAGTTTTCCATTCATCCCCTTCTTCATGCGAATCTAATAATAGCCATTATTTATGTCAATTTTAGAAAATAAACGAGAACCATGCAGACCCTTTAGGCGAACAACCTAGGATGATCAGATAAGAACCCCAAGGAAACAAAGTCCTTAAAACCCTATTCTTGAGATGCCATAAAGGATAATCACTCCCCTTGATAAGTCGAATTCAATCATTCAATCAAGAACACAAGAAGGCAAAGCATAAGCTTTCTAAAATATACTTTTCATTAATGATATTCATTCTTACCTCCAAATTACATAACTCTTCTTCTATATAAGCAAGAAACCCTAAAATAAAAAATCCTACATGGAATGGGCCCATTTAATTATGTATTGGGCCTAATCTAACCTTAAAAATAAAAGACTACAATACTTAAAATAAAAAGCTCACAATTCACTAAAATAAAAATTGCCAAACATAAAAGGCCCATAATTAAGTAAAACAAAAATATTGTTTCCTAAATTAATCCTTGCATCCAATTTAATATTAAAAATCTATCCTCGTGTGTAGGATCTTGAGAATATTTGTATGATCCTGAGAATATTTAGAATATTTGTAAACATCAAATTGGTTAACACCTCAAACTCAATTGCGTGGTCAGCACCTCAATCTCCATTATTCCCCACATCTTTGAAAATATTCATCCTTAAATCTTAGCTTTGTAACCAAGTCAATTTGATAATCCATATGAAATCTCTTTATGAAATATATCCTCAAAATCCTACAATGAAGAAACAACAACACTATTTGAAATTAAATCAGATAATTAAACTATAAAATATAAATTTTAGATTTAAGTTTGTAATGAAAATTAATATATTTCTCTCTAACATACTCAATATAAAATCTGGATAAAAACAAAATCAATTTATTTTAGAGAAATGATTTACTTATTTAATATTTCGCAAGCATAACAACGTTATTATTATATCATATTTATAAACAGTCATCCAGTTAAAGTTAATCACAGATAAATTATATAGAACATATAAGAATAAGATATATGTATATATATATATATAAATAACTGTAAAGAATTCATTTTGAAATTATACTTCAAAATAATCCATACAGAACTTTGATGGTAATTTCGTTTCTTGAAAACTTCGAAATGAATTTGCATTTCCTTTTATTGAATCAAAAACTAGAAATTTACAAAAGCATAACTAGTTATTCTTAAAAAGAGAAAAAATTTAAAAATAAAAAACCTAAAAAAAATTAAGAAAGCTTTCTAGAGAGAGAGAGAGAGAGAAGAGCTAAGAAATGTGAGATTCTAGGGATCCTAAGGGATTTTCAAGGTCCTTTTATAGGTGAAAAAAAGGATAAAAGCATGGAGAAGTATCTTGGAAATGGGTGTTGGATGTGTTTTTGAGAGGCTGCCACGTGTGTGGGTAGAATTGCATGTGGCTAGGCACTGGTGCAGATAGATGGGTGTAGATAAGGGCATCGATCTTGACGTGACATGCGCGTGACAAGGTAGTTTTGTTCTTTTTCTCCTTTTTTTATTTGACTTTCCTTTTTTTTCTCACTTATTTGTATAATAAATGAATACTACACTTTCAATAATTTGATGTATTCCTTCTAGAATTTTTTTCTTCAAGTCTTTAAATTATTTTTTAAGCAAAAATACCTAGAAAACAATATAAATATCTATGATTCCAAAAATACAAATTTATATAAAATATGATAAAATCTTGATAATTTTAGTGCTTTTTAAGCACTAATCACAACCCTCAACTAGCTTCTTTCTAGTCACTTAGCAAGACAAGCAGTAAAAACTAAAATAAAAACTAAAATTAAACTATCCTAAATCACTTCCGTGAATTGACACGGTTGAATTTAGCATATGCAACAAGCCTTCAAACCCTAGGTTTCCTTAGTGAACAAGTTTAAGTCTCGTGAGAGTTTTCAGTAATTGGTGCGAACCCTTTAGGCATATAACCCTAGAAACAAACGAAATCAAAGGAATAGGAAAGATTTAATTGCTAAGAACATGTTGAAGATTATCAAATTAGAACCCTAAGGATGATCACTCCATTTATAAGTTGAATTCAAGCATTTAATCAAGAAGACAAGAAGGCAAAGCAAAAGCTTTATGAAATATATTTTTCATTAATGATATTCGTTCTTGCCTCCAAATTACATAACTCTTCTTCTATATAAGCAAGAAATCCTAAAAGAAAAACCCTAGATGAAATTGGCCTATTTAGTTATGCATTGGGCCTAATCCAACCTTGAAAATAAAAGACTACAAGACTTAAAATAAAAAGCCCACAATTCACTACAATAAAAAAATTGCTAAACATAAAAGGCCCATAATTAATTAAAACAAAAATATTGCTTCCTAAATTAATCCTTAAATCCAATTTAATATTCCAAATCTATCCTTTATGTAGGAACTTTAGAATATTTGTAGAATCTTGAGCATCTTTATAATATTTGTAAACATAAACTTGGTTAGTACCTCAATACCCATTATTCTCCTCCTCTTTGAAAAGATTTGTCCTTGAATCTTAGCTTTGTAAGCAGATCGATTTGGTATTACAGATTTATGTATTAAGTCTATTTGATGTTCAATTCCTCTCAAAGAAGGTAATCCATGGGGAATGCCTTCAGGAAATTGATCCTCAAAGTCCTGCAATAAAGATATAACAAAACTAGAGAAAGATGAGTTAAGATCTTTAATAGAAAGATAAGTATCCTTGTACATAAGTTCAAGTGCTTATTGCCTTGCCACCACTACACTCTTGATCTCATGTTTTTCAACAAATGCATTCATTCTTTTATTTTTCTCTACTTGCTCACTTTTCTCTCTTGTTCACTTTTCTCTCCTTTTTGCTCACTTTTATCTCCTTTTTGCTCACTTTTCTCTCTTTTATGCTCACTTTTCTCTCTTTGCGCTCACTTTTGCCTCTTTTTGTGCTCACTTTTCTCACCTCTTTGATTTTCCTCTTGCTCACACTTTTGTTTATCTATCAACTTGCACTCTCTTGCTAACCTAATATGGTCCTCATAAGCTTGCAAAGGTAAGAAGGGCTAATACAACTTTTCAGTTGTTCATTTCAAAAGGGTACTGACTTTTATATCCATCATGCCTCACCCTCCTATCAAACTACCACGGTCGTCCAAGCAAAATTTGAGCAGCATACATTGGTGCCACATTATAGAGAACCTTATCCAAATACTTTCCAATTGAAAAAGAAACCCAAACTTATTTATTGACATTAACTTCTCCACAATCATTCAGCCATTGTAGCTTGTACTGTTTGGGATGTTTTTGCCACTTCAAATTCAACTTTTCTACCAATACAATACTAGCAACATTAATGCAGCTCCCACTATCAATAATAATCGTGCATACCTAATCCTTCCAATGGCATCTTGTGTGAAAAATATGCTCATGTTGCTCTTCATCTCCTTATTGAAATAGAAACCCAAACTTGTTTGTTGACATTCACTTCTCCACAATCATTTAGCCATTGTAGCTTGTACAGTTTGGGATGCTTTTTCCATTTCAAATTCAACTTTTCTACCAATATAATACTAACAACATTAGTGCAACTCCCACTATGAATAATAACCGTGCATACCCTATCCTTCACATGGAATCTTGTGTGAAAAACATGCTCACATTGCTCCTTATCTCCTTCACTCTTAGGCAATATATTGACAGCACTTTTTATGATAAGTAATTTCCCATGCATAGGTTCTTCCAATTCTACAACAGAATAATCCTCCAATGATGGAATTTCATCGTCACTTGAACTAGCACTCTCGATTTCTCTGTTATCACTTACAACCATAACCCTTTTGTTTGTCCATTCAGAAGCAATATGTCAAGTCCTTGGCATCTAAAACAGTTAATATCAAGTGACTTAGTAGGATTTTTTGTTTAAGGTTTACCTTTAGGAACAACAACTGAATTGTTTGACTTCGCTTCACATTTTGTTTTAAAGCAGCATTTTGTTTTCGCTCTCTCTTTTTTTAACACTCCCACACGTGTTTGCTCTCAAATAAGATTGTTATCACTCTCCTTTTTTAACACTATTTTTTCTCTCTCTTTTTTAACCACTCAAAGCTCATGCCAACCTCCTTTGTGTTATTAAAAAATTCAAAGAATCCAACTAATTTCAAGAAGTAACTATTTTATTGGTGACAATCTCAAAATTTATAATTCTAAAGAAAGACTCTTGACCCAAAGAGGAGTCCAAAGAAAGAAAATTGACCAAAGAGGACTCCAAATAAAGACTCTTTTTTTCCAAAAAGGACTCTAAAGAAAGACTCTTGACCAAAGAGGACTCTAAAGGAAGACTCTTGACCAAAGAGGACTCACAACCCCAATGACAAAAAATCAAAAACAATGCACAAAGGTGCAAAAAATCCTTAACAGCTCAGTTAGTGGTGTAAATGTTGGAATTTGGACTCCAAAAATGAAAGAAAAAAGGCGAAGGCCAATTTTTTTGGTTGGAATCAAAATGAGCTATGATTTGATATTAATAGTCATTTCATTACCCGAGTTAAAGGTTATGGCCGTTTAAAGTTGCAATTTTGTTTTATCAATTTTTTTGAAATGGAACAGCAGCCTTCTTTAGTAGAGATCAAAGTGTTAATCAAGTTAATGTTCCCAAGTGGTGATCAAGTTAATGTTTCCAAATTTTCAAAAAGCTTTTGGAAGGAATTGGTGGTCTAATGCTTGAATGCTTGAATTCAAATTATCAAAGGGAGTGATCATCTATTGTGGCATCTCAAGGTTTGGGTTTTAAGGACTTTGTTTCTAAGGGTGCTAATCTGATCATATTCAACACATTCTTAGCAAATCAATTGTTTCTATTCTTTGAGTTCGTGTGTTCCTAAGTTGTTTGCCTAAAGGGTCTGAATCAATTGGTATGAGAGCCTTAGTATCTAAAAATAGATTATATATCTTTAAATATCTTTTTCTTTTGAATTTTAGATTTGAAAAATAAATTCGTTCTTTGATTGTTTTTTGCATTCTTGAGTCACAGATCACAAGAAAAGAGAAATTTCATCATTTTATGTATCGTGTTTTCTTTCAATTTTGATATAGTTATTTTCGTATTTGGATTTTGTTTCATAGTTTTATTTGAATTCTTCATATCTTTCTCTTGATTCTTAATTTCTGTGTTCAACCTATCTTTGTTCTTCAAAAAAAAGAAAAAAAGAGGGTTGTTGTTCAGTTTCAAACAAAAAATTGATAAACCTGAGTTGCAATTTTAAATAGCCATAAATTTTGACTCGGGTAACAAAAAAACTATTATAATATATAAAATCGAAGCTTATTTTGATTCCTATAAGGAAAAATGGTATCCTTCACCATTATAACAATTTTCGAGTCCAAATTCCACCGTTTACACCACTAACCGAGGGGTTAAAGATTTGTCACACCATTTTGCGTTGTTTTTGTTTCTTGTTCATTAGGGTTACGAATTTTTTTTTGTGGAGAATTTTCTATTCATCGCAGCTGCAGTAATAAGAAAAAAACAAATAAAGAGAAAAAAAAGAGAAAAAAAAATGAAAGAAAAAAGAAGAAAAGGAGAACATAGTAGTAGATTGTTCAAGAATCTAATTTTGTTTTATTGTTATGTTTTTTTTCTTCTTCTTGAAATTGGATTTCCTTTATTTTGTTCTTGCTACCCAAGGCTGATTTTTTAAAAAAGGGAATCATAGTTAGTCAAGAGTCTTTCTTTAGAGTCGTCCTTGCTCAAGCTTATTTCTTTAGAGTCCTCTTTGGCTAAGAGTCTTCCTTTAGAATCCACTTTGGTCAAGATTCTTTTTTAGAGTCCTCCTTGTTCAAGAGTCTTTCTTTAGATTCCTCCTTGGTCAAGAGTCTTTATTTAGAGTCTTCTTTGGTCAAGAGTCTTTCTTTAGAGTCCTTTTTGCGTCAAGAGTCTTTCTTTAGAGTCCTCTTTGGGTCAAGAGACTTTTATTTAGCGTCCTCCTTATTCAAGAGTCTTTCTTTAGAGTCCTCCTTAGTCAAGAGTCTTTCTTTAGAGTCCTTCTTAGTCAGGAGTCTTTCTTTATAGTCCTCTTTGTTCAAGAGTCTTTCTTTAGTCCTCTTTAGGTCAAAATTGTTTTATTTAGAGTCCTCTTTGGACTTTCCTTATGTCATACTTTGCTATTAATTTTTTAGAATTGTAGATTTTGAGATTGTTACCAATAAAACAGTTACTTCTTGAGATTAATTTGATTCTTTGATTTTATTAGGAACATAAAGGAGGTTGGTGTGAACTTTGAATGGTAAACAAAAAAAAGAGTAAAAATAGTGTTAATAAAAGAGAGGCCAAAATAGTGGCTAAAAAAGTAAAAAAGAAGAGGTTGAAATAATAAAAAAGGGAATGATAACAATCTGATTTGTGAGAAAACACAATAGAGAGTGTGAGTTATCTCATTTTATTCTACATTTTGAAAACATGAGTAAGGAAGCAAGAGAACCACAACAAATCGACTTAAACTTCCTCTTCAAGACTTTTAATTACCAATTTAAGTAGGTAAATGCATGGTTGGTTGATTTAGTATCCCCTTCCGATTCTAAATTACATTAAAGAAGACATAGAAAACATGAGTTTGAGGAAGAAGAAGTTGATTCCATAATGGAAGAGAGAGGAAGTTGTAAACAGGACAAAAAGATCATGGTTGTACAGACAAATGAAAAAATCAAAAGCGCTAATCATGTGATGAAGAGATACCACTAGTGAAGGATGGTTCTAATGTTGAAATGGAAGAACCTGTGCATAAAGATTCACTTGTCAAAAGGAGAGTCTTGAAAATACCGCCTAATGAAGAAGATAGCAAGCATTGTGATCATATTTTATACACAAGATATCTTGTGAAGGATAAATTATGCACATTAATTACTGATAGTGTGAGCTTCACTAATGTTGGTAGTACCTTGTTGGTAGAAAAGTTAAATTTGAAGTGGTAGGAGCATCCCAAACTATACAAGAAACCATGGTTGAATGATTATGGAGAAGTGGAGGTTAATAAAAAAGTTTGGGTTCCTTTTTAATTGGAAAAATATAAATATAAGGTTATTTGTGATATGGCACCAATGTATATACCTCATATATTACTCGGCCAACCGTGGAAGATTGATAGGAAGGTGTCTTATGATGGTTACATAAATTGTTATTCTTTTGAAATGAAAAACCAAAATGTTGTATTAGCTCATATCAAACCATTGTAAGATTACGAAGACCAAATTAGGATAGCATAAGAGTTAAAATTGAGAGAGAAATAAAAGTGTAAGCAAGAGGAAAAAAAGAGAGCAAGTTTAAGTCGAGCAGAAAGAGGGAGAGAAAAGTGAGCACAAAGTAGAGAAAAGTGAGCGAAAAAGAGAGACAAATGAACAAAAGAGAGAAAAGTGAGTAGAAGGGACAAAAAAATTAGCAAAAGAGAGAAAAAGATAAGAAAACATGAGAGAAAAGTAAGCGAAAAAGAGGAAAAAGTTAGTAAACTAGAGAGAAAAGTGAGCAAATAAGAGAGGAATATAAAAAAAAAAAGTGTAATTGTTAAAAAATGTGAGATTGCGAGTTCAATGATGGCAAGGCAGCAATTACTTGTACTTATTTACAAGGATGTTTATTTTTCTACTAACAATATTAACTCATCTTTGGCTAGTGTCGTTGTATCTTTATTACAGGACTTTGAGGATCAACTTCCTGAAGAGATTCCCCGTGGATTACCTCCTTGGAGAGAAATTGAGCATCAAATATACTTCACACATGGATTCGTTATACCAAATCGACCTGCTTATAGAGCTAAGATTCAAGGATAAGTCTTTTCAAAGAAGAGGGGAATAATGGAGATCAAGGTATTAATCAAGTTAATGTTCCCAAGTCGTGATCAAGTTGATGTTTCCCAATATTCACAAGATCTTTTGCAAGGAATTGGTGGTCCAATGACTGGGGATAGATTTGGAAGATCAAGTTGGGTGCAAGGATTAGTTTAGGAACCAATTTGTGTTTTAATTAATTGAGGGCCTTTTATGTTTAGCAATTTGTGTTTAAGTTAATTATGTGATTTTTGTTTTAAGTCTTTTTATCTTTTATTTTTTTAAGGTTGGATTAGGCCCAATCCATAACTAAATATACCCATTTCATTTAGGGTTTTTTTAGGGATTATTGCTTATTAAAAAGAAGAGGTATGTAATTTGGAGGACTAACGAATATCATTAATGAAAAGTTTATTTCATAAAGCTTTTGCTTTGCTTTCTTGTGTTCTTAATTGAATGCTTGAATTTGACTTATCAAAGGGAGTGATCACCCTTTGTGGTATATCAAGGTTTGGGTTTTATGGACTTTGTTTCCATAGGGTTCTAATCTGATCATCTTTAACACGTTCTTAGCAAATCAATTGTTTGTATTCCTTTTGAGTTCATGGGTTCCTAGGTTGTTTGCCTAAAAGATCTGCATCACTCTTCTTTTGTTTTTTTACTTTCTTTTTTGAAGAACAAAGATAAATTAAACATAGAAATAGAGAACAAGAAAAGATATGAATAATTCAAAGAAAACCACCAATCAAAATCCAAATACTAAAACAATGACAATGAAATTGAAAGAAAACACAAAACTCTAAAGGATGAAATTTCTCTTTCTTTTTTTTGTTATTTGTGACTCAAGAACGTAGAAAACAATCAAATGAATTTTTTTTTGAAATATAGAATTCAAAATCAAGATAAATTAAGATATATAAATGTTTTTCAACAACCAAGGCTCTAATACAAAATGATGCGGATGCTCTAAGAAAATAACCCTAGGAACCCACGAACTCAAAGGAATAGGAACAATTGAATTGCTAAGAACGTGTTGATGATTATTAGATTATAACCCTAAGGAAATAGACCCCTTAAAACCCTAATCTGAAGATGCCATAAAGGATGATCACTCATTTTGATAAGTCAAATTCAAGCATTCAAGCAAGAGCATAAAAAGGCAAAGCAAAAGCTTTGTGAAATATACTTTTCATTAATGATATTTGTTCTTACCTCCAAATTACGTAACTCTTCTTGTATATAAGCAAGAAACCCTAAAAGAAAAACCATAGATGGAATGGGCCTAGAGGGCCTATTTAGTTATGGATTGGACCTAATCCAACCATAAAAATAAAAGACTTAAAGACTTCAAATAAAAAGCCCACAATTCACTAAAATAAAAATTGCTAAACATAAAAGGCCCATAATTAATTAAAATAGAAATATTTCTTGCTAAATTAATCCTTGCATCCAATTCAATATTCCAAATCTATCTCTTGTGTAGGATCTTGAGAATCTTCAGAATATTTATTAACGTAAACTTGGTTGGCACCTCAATCTCCATTAGTAATGATACCCACATATGTTAAACTAAATAAAAAAATCTTTAAAATTAAAAAAAAAACACGTAGAACAAGTAAAATAACAAAGTAAAATAAAACAAAAAAAATTTCATGCTTAAAATTTCATTTGAGTTTTATAATTAAAACCTTTATGCATAGATTATTCTAATTTCTTAAACATTCATGATTTACAACAATAATTAGTTGAAAATAACTTTCATATTTTAATCAAAAATGTTTCATTTTTACTTCACCCAATTTCAATATTAGGAATATGAATTCGCTTAGGTGGCGTTTGGTTCACATAATGGAATCAAAATCAAAATCAAAATCAGAATGGAATGGGAATGGGAATGGAATGGAATGGAAAGGAAACAATATTGTTTGGTTTGACCATTGGAATCAAAGAAGGAATTCATATTACAGTGTTTGGTTTGCCACTAGAATGGAATGGGAAAAATTTTAAATTACCTTAATACCCCTATATTCAACAAAATTTAAATAATATCATTTAATTATTATTTTTTCGTCAGACACAATACATTATTAAAATCATTATTTTTCTAAATAATTATTACTTAAAAAGAAAATATATTATTAAAATTATTATTTTTCTAAATAGGGTTTAGGGCTTTGAGATTTGGGATTTGAGATTTAGGGTTTAGGGTTTAGGGCTATATTTATGGATTAAGGTTTAGGGTTAAAATTATTATTTTTCTAAATAGGGTTTAAGGTTTTAGGATTTGGGATTTTGGATTTAGGGTTTTGAGTTTTAGGTTTTGAGATTTGAGGTTTAGGGTTTAGGGTTTTGGGATTTGGTATTTAGGGTTTAGGGTTTTGGGTTTTGGATTTAGGGTTTTGGGATAGGAGTTTAGGGTTATATTTGTGGTGGGGCTAAAATTGGAAAAAATTGAGATGGGAATGGAATCATGGTTCCTAAAGAGGGAGAAGGAATTGTGATTCCTTCGTTTAGGAATCGATTTCATTCCTAACTCTTTTTTCAGCCCAACCAAACACACAAATGGAAGGAATCAATTTTGATTTTTTTCCATTCCCTCCAACCAAACACAACATTAGACTCTACTCTTCCCAAGTCAATACTCTCAATTCACTAAATCGTATGGGTTCAAGCACTCATACTAAGGTAAATGTGAATAGAGTTTATGTTTGGAAATGAACTAATAAGTCCACATACATATAAAAGAAGAAAGGCTCAAAATAGTGCATAACTTTGATCTCATAAAAGGAATCGAATGTATAAATTATAAAGATATTATATATATTATTTTCATGCATCAATCATACTCATTAAGCAAAAATTTCAAGATATATGCCATTTAGAAGTGTAGGAAAAATAAATGCAATGATTTCGAAAGGAATTATTTCCTATATTTTGTTTTTGTATTAACCAACTCTAAAAAATATTTAAAACTAAAAAGGTCATAATATGTAGATTATACTATATATTCTTTATATCTATTTTTTAAGAGATTTTTCAACATTGTTTTAGAGTGGACTGATGAGTGCTCAAAAAGCACTAAAATTACCATGATTTTATGCATATTAATTGATTAATATATATATATTTATATGTTTTATCATATATTTATATATATTTGTCTTTTTCGGAATCACAGGTATTTTTATTGTTTTTCAGGTATTTTGCCTTAAAAACGCAACTTAAAGACTCAAAGAGGAATACTGGAAGCAATACATCACAAATACATTAATAAATAAATAGGGAAAGGTCAACAAATATGGAAAAATTGGACAAAATGGGTCAAAAAGGAGAAAATCGTGCCGCCGCAACGGCCAGTTGCGCCCGCCTTGCCCCAGATCTACGCGTGCACCTGCGCGAAGCGCCAGCACTTCCGTGCGCGCCCAGCTACCCTCCGCGCACACCGACGCCCGTTTCGCCCCATTTTTCACGTGCAACCGCCCATGATGTCATACTGATGTCATCAATGACCTCAGCATTTGCACTCTGCGTTTTTACATTTTTTCACTCACTTTTTCTCTCCATCCTCACCTATAAATACCCCCCTTCCCTTCACTTCTAAAAACACCTAAAAATACATTCTTTTCGCTCTTTCTTTCTCTCTTTTCTTAGATTTTTAGTTTTCTTTAGTTTTTCTTAGTTTTTCTTAGTTTTTAGCTTTTCTTAGTTAATTTCTCTTAGTTTTAGAGTTCTTCCCTTTTTGGAAAGAACTAGTTATGTTTTTGTAATTCATTAGCTTTTTGATTCGATAAATGGGAGTGCAAATTCCGCTTGGAGGTTTTCCGGCAACGAGAATAGCATCGAAGTTCTGTAAGGATTTTATTTTCTTTACAGTTATTTTTTATGCTTTATTCTTACATGTTATATTTAATTTGTCTGTGATTAAATTTAACTGTGCTGGCTGTTTATAATCATGATGTAATAATAACGTTGTTATGCTTGTGAAATATTAAATAGGTAAAAATCTCTAAAATGAATTGATTTTGTTTCTATTCAAGATTTTATATTAAGAATGTTAGAGAGAAATATATTATTTTTCCTTACAAACTTAAACCTGAAAATTAGATTTTAAGGTTTAGTTATCCGGTCTGATTTAGAGTAGTGCTCTTTTATTTGTTGGTACAATCGCACGGTAGTTAGAGTGAAGCTCTATTTCAAAATTTTTTATAAGAATTATTATCTGAAAATGTATTGACAACATGTTTTCAGTAGTGGTTTTAAAACTTGAAAGTTAGTACTCGGATAACTAAATTCTTAGGTTTAATTTGGACACCTTGAATAAAGTTTAAACTCTCTAACCCCACCAAAGGTGGCATTTAAATGGTTCATTTTCAATCTCTTAGAAAAAGGAATTAATTTAATTAAGCATATTAGTTATCAACCCCACCCATAGGTGTTAATTGATTTGTTTAGTTAACAAAGAATATCTAACCCCACCAAAGGTGGTATTCATATAAAAAATGGAGAATCAATAAATATCAATTCATATCTTTAATAACATAAATAATATGAGCAAGCATAATTAACTTAGTTATTATATCCATTAATACTCCACCATTATAAAAGATAAAATTTTCATAAATATTTATTGAATCTATGTTTATTTTTATGTAAGTAGATTAAAAACACAAAACCCAAAATATCGTGAGAGGATGTTTAGGATTTAATTTCGTTTTTAAAAGTTTGAATAATAAATTAAAAACCACATACATTCCTTCCTTAGATCGACCTTGGGAGTATACTTATCATTTTCTATGAAATGATTCGTGCACTTGCGAGAGTTTTATAAATATTAAAACCAAAGTATTGGCAAGAATCGGAGATGCCGGTTTTCGCTCATCATGGACCATGTACAAACTGTATATTTTTGTAGGATTTTGGTGAGTGGTTAATTTTGTGGCTTTTCGGTTTGATTTATGTTCAAGTAACCCTAGATATGTCTCCTTTTGGTAGAAGTCATGCATGAATGAAATAAAGGCATATACCATCAATTTCTACTTATATAATTTAATCTAAGAAATAAAATAAGTGTTTTGAGAAGAAAAAAAATATTTCACTCAAAATAAAGGAAATTAAAGCTCAAACAATATCTCACAAGGGTAGTCTCCACTATTTGATTCCTAAACACAACGATTTTGGATTCATTTCATTTCAACATTTTATTATAAAATATTAGTTATAACCCAAACTTAGTAATCATATTACTTCGTGATGTTTTAGGAAATTAATCTAATAATGCAAAAAGACCTAATCATTGCTTAAACTTAATTTTTAAGACATGGTTAATTTTGTGACAAACATTTGAACACTACTTTGATTTACCTAAACACACAAATAAATAAAATGACACATATATAAAAGAAAACAAATAAATTAAAGGAAACATTTAATACGAAAATACACAAAAATAAGCAAATAAGGACACATTGTTTGTAAAAAATTTAAATTTTACCTAATTTGTGTAACTTTTAAATCCTACCACCCCTAACCTAAAATTTACATGGCCCTCAATGTAACAAATGCAAACTGTAAAAAGAGAAGGAATAGAAAAGTTACAAATTGCTTTATGTGTTACGGATTTTGATGTAGAATGCTAGTTGTATCTAACATCATATTTGAATCATACAAACAAGTATTCTAACATATCTTAACAAGAAATTATTTTAAGTAATAAAATAAACAAAGTTCTCATAAAAGAAAACAAATTAATTAAATAAAATAAATTGCTTAAAATAAAATAAAATTACCTTTCAATAATGGGTTGCCTCCAATCCAGCGCTTAGTTTAACGTCTTAGAAAGACACATCATTATGGTGCTAAGGATTACTCAGCCAAATGTAATCAATTTTGGTAGTGTGTTTTGGTTCTTCTAAATAAGGCTTCACACGATGCCCATTGACTTTGAATGTTGTTTGTGTCTTGGAATCCAATAGTTCTACTGATCAATGTGAAAATACTTGGACTATTTTGAATTGTCCATCCCAGCTTGATCTCAATTTTCCTGAAAATAATCTCAAATGAGAGTTAAATAAAAGAACTTTCATTCCAGGGAAAAGAGTCTTAGGAACTAGCCTCTAGATATGATAGCGCTCAGTACACTCTTTGTACAATTGGGCATTCTTATAGGCTTCATTCCTAATTTCTTCCAAGTCATTAAGACGAGTAACCATTTTTCTTCTACTTTATCTAAGTCCATGTTTAACTCTTTAATTTCCTAGTAAGCCTTATGTTTGAGTTCAATAGGAAGGTGGAACGCTTTCCTAAAGATGAATCGATAAGGGCTCATCCCAATTGGTGTTTTATAAGCTATGTGGTATACCCATAAGTCATCATTCAACTATAATGCCCAGTCCTTCCTTGAAGGACACAAAGTGTGTTCTAGTATTCCCTTGATTTTCCTATTACTTCCACCAAATCGAAAGTTTGAGGATGATATAAAGTAGCTACTCTCTGTGTGATGTTGTACTTTTTTAGTGCTCCATCAAAGCTTTTGTTACAAAAATCGCTACCTTCATCACTTATTATAGCTCTAGGCATTCTGAACCTACTAAATATTGAATCATTCAAGAATTTGAAAACAACATTAGTATCATTGGTTTTAGTGGGGATAGCTTCTACCCACTTGGATACATAATCCACAATAACCAAAATATATTGAAGACCATTGGATAGGGAAAAGGACCCATAAAGTCAATTCCCCATACATCATTTCTTATGTTGACTATTCTTTTTACATCTATTACCTTGTGCAAACACATATTAGCAACTTTAAAAAGAATGGGTAAAAACAATCCAAACTAGAATACCTTATGGGCTGTATTTTTGCCACCAAAATGGCCCCCATAATGAAGTTCATGATAAAAAATCAAAATGCTCTTATGTTTTTCTTCAGGTACACATTTCTAGGTGACTTGGTCTTGACCAATCTTGTATAAATAAGGGTCGTCCAAGAAATAGTCCTTAATGGTCTTAAAAACCCTTTCTTGTCCTGATATGAAGTGTTAGGTCTCAAAACACCAATGGCAAGATAGTTTACAATATCAGCATACCAAATAAGTTTTCATTAGCTTTCATATCCTTTATTTCTAGGTCAAATTATTGTAAGAGTAAGACCTACCTAATTAATCTTGGCTTGGCATTTAGTTTACTTAAAAGGTATCTTAAAGCAACATGATTAGAATACACAAACACTTTAGATCCTATTAAATAAGACCTAAATTTGTCTAATGAAAACACTATAGCCAAGAATTCCTTTTTAGTGGTGGTATAATTCATTTGGGCATCATTGATTGTTTCGCTAGCATAGTAGATGACATGGAAACACTTATCCAATCTTTGTCCTAAGATTTCTCCGATAGCATAATCGCAAGTATCACGCATTATTTCAAAAGGAAAAGACAAGTTCGGTGCCATAATAATAGGGGCAGATGTTAGTTTCTCTTTTAAGGTATTAAAGGTAATAAGGTTGTCATCACTAAAATCAAAATAAACATCTTTTGAGAACATGTTACATAAGGAATGACTTATTTTAGAGAAATCTTTAAAAACTCATCTCTAAAATCCTGAATGTCCTAAGGAGTTTCTTATCCCTTTAACAGATGTAAGTAGAGGTAGTTTGGAAGCAGTTCAACTTTTGCCTTATCAACTTGAATACCTTTGTTTTAAATGATATGTCCCAACACTATCCCTTATTAAACTATTAAATGACTTTTCTCCCAACTAAGGGTTATATTGCATTTAATACATCTTTCTAAAACCAAAGTCAATTTATGTAAACAATTATCAAATGAGTTTCCAAAGACAAAGAAATCTTCCATGAAAATATCAATGAATTTTTCCACCATGTCTAATAAGATAGACATCATATATCTTTGGAATGTGGCGAGAACATTGCATAACCCAAATGGCATTCTTTGTAAAGAAAATGTTCCAAAAGGACATGTAAATGTAGTCTTTTCCTGATCTTCTAGTGTCATGGGTACTTGATAATATTTGGACAATCCATCTAGAAAATAGTAAAATTTGTGCCTAGCTAATCTTTCCAACATTTGATCAATGAATGGAAGAGGAAAGTGGTCCTTTTTACTATATAAATTTACTTTCCTGAAATATATACACATCTTCCATCCTGTAATTATTCTAGTGGGCGGTATTCAATTTTTTTCATTTTTAACAATTGTTATATCCTAGATTTCTTAGGTACCCCATGCACTAGACTAACCCACTTACTATCGGCAATATGGTAGATTATTCCTTCTTGTAACAGTTTAAGAATTTCTTTCTTAACTACCTCTTAAATATTTGGGTTTAGTTTCTTTCGGCCTCTTTTATAGGTTTAGAACCAACCTCTAATTTAATCTTATGCATACACATGATAGGACTAGTGTCACTTATATCCCTGATACTCCAACCAATGACTTTCTTAAACTTCTTAAGCACTTTTATAAGTTCATTTTCTTTGGTTTTGGTGAAGGTTGAAGAATTTATCGCTGGATAAGTTTCTCCTTCTCCCAAAAACACATATTTTAAGGGCTTAGGTAAGTCTTTGAGTTCAAGTTCAGGTGGATTGTCCTCTTTACTAGATAGGGAACATGGTATATTTAAAATTTTACTAAATTTTGTCATTAGTTCATCACTATCTAGTTGTTCAAGGCACCCCTTAGTTTCCTCATCTAAATCTTCTTTGACCTCTTCAAGTGTAAGAATAGTTTCAAGCTTGTCTTCTATTCTGGTTAGTGAAAAGGTGCTTTGGACAAGATAATACAAAGGTTGAACATCAAATATTTCATCGATGGTAGAAATAGAAGGAGGGCAAAGAATAAAAACTTTAAAATGAACAGTCTCTCCTAAGACTATCATTATCAATTTCCATCTTGGACATCAATAAGTATTGTATGCTCTTTGTCTAAGGCTAGATTTTCTTGCATATCCAGAACCACAAAGTTAATAGGTTTTATCAGTTTTTCTACATGTACTAGCAGATCCTTAACTATTCCCTTTGGATACCTAAGAGATCTATCTACAAGTTGAAGACACATAGTTATGGGTTTTAAATATCCTTAATCAAGATTTAACGACCCCCCTATCCACCATATTTATGTTTATGATAAAACTTATAAGGTCTTTCTACTTTAGGGGAAGTTGGGGCTGAAGTAAAAAACTAGAAATTTTTGATAATACTACTCACTTATTAAGTTCATACCTCATTTGCTTAGTGTTCAACTCTTTGGAAAACTTAGCATAGGAAGGCATATTCATGATCAGTTCAAATAAGGATAAATTGATATTTACTTTAGAAAGCATATTAAAAAATCATAGAATTACTTATCTTGTTTGGATTCTTTCATTCGGTGAGGAAAGGTACTTACAACTGGTGTGGTTCTTTGTCATTTCAATTTTGGGGATGTTAGATGACTCCCTAATGAGTTTTTGTGAAGGCTTGTCAAGTTTAGCACTTGTCCCTCCTTTTTCCAAGACTTGAATTTTATCTTCTTTCTTACCCGATGTTTAGAGATTTTAGGTAAACTAGTATTGACTGACTATCTTACCACTTTGAAGGGTTCTTACATCCTTTGCTTGTTTGGGTTGACAGGGCAATTTTCCTTATTCTAGCCTTTGCATTTGTTTAGCTAGTTACCTAATTGTAGCTTTAATCCTTTTAACTGAAGCCTCTATTTTGCTAAACCCTTGATTATTCATCAATTGGTCATTATGACTAACTTGAATAAAAGCATTCAAGTTATCCCCTAAGGTTGGCTTAAAAGATTGATTTGGTGGGTAAGGGTAGTTTTATTTTGCCTTAGTGTTTGACATTGGGTGTAGGCTTGGTAATTATTTGGTATCCAATGATGGTTAGGGTGATTATAGGTGCTTGGATGATACCATTGAAAGGAAATGACTTCCTCTATGGCATCCACACAAGAATCACAAGTATATAAACAATTACAAGTATCATGCCCAATTGAAAAACACACTTCACACACCTCTTGATTTGGCATTTTGTGGGTAGTGAGAAGTTGTACTTGCTTAGCCAATTCAACAAGTTGCATGGTCATCTTATTACTATAGCCAACTTCATTGATTCCTACTCTCCTTCTTCTAGTACTTCTTTGTTGCGAATTAGAAGCCAACAACACATAGAGATTATAATTTTCTTGTGCAGTATTTTCTCCCACAGCTCCTCCAGCAGGATTATCAACCATGCATTAACTATATAGTGTCAATCTATCATAAAAGGATTGGTTCTATAGCTATAATGGAAAGCTATGATAGGGACATTGAATGAAATGGAGTTTGAGTCTTTCCCAAGCTTCATGAAAGGGCTCTTCCTCCATTTGAAAAAATATTTCTATATTTTTCCTTAAATCAATAGTCTTTTGATCTGAATAGAACCTACCCTTAAAATTTTCATAAACTACCTCCCAAGTTGTTAGAAAACCCAACTATAGAGTAATGAATCATGATAGCTTTATCCTTGAGGGTATAAGGAAAATACATCATCCTAAGTTGGTCTTCATCAATTCTCTAATGAAATGCAAAGTGTCTTCATTAGGGATACTATGAAAGGAAGGCAACAAAGAATAATGTATATTTTTCAATTCATAGTTCATTGCAACCTTATGCAATTGTATGTCGAACGTTGCATTGCCAAGATTCGCGTTGTATAGTCCTTCATCATTTTTTGCCAATCTCCAGTATCTCACATGGCTACTTGTCGTTGAAATTGATCATCCTCCTCTTGCGTATCAACATCTAGAACTAAAATTTAAAAATAGTAGAACATTTTAAGAAATATTTCACATTTGACAAAATGTATAGGCTTAAAAAAGAATGACGTAGGGAACCTAAGTTAATTTTTTTTTAAGAAATAAAAATTAAAAAATAATTTTTTCTAACTAAATAAAAAAATCCCAATTATTTACAACACATAAATTTTTAAAATTTTTTATAAATAATTTAAAAATACTATTCCTTCCCTAGCAATGGTGCCAAAAACTTGATGAACAAAATCGGTATCAAGTTAGCAATACCAGTTTTGCAAATACATTGGTTTTATATTTATAAAACTCTCGCAAGTGCACTAATCATTTTATAGAAAATGGCAAGTATACTCCTAAGGTTGATCTAAAGAAATAATATATGTGATTTTTAATTTATTATTATTTAAACTTTTAAAAACAAAATTAAATCCTAAACACCTTGTCACGATATTTTGATTTTTTTTTTGTATTTTCTAATCCAATAACATAAAAAAAATAAAAAATAGATATGGATTCAATAAAAAATTATGAAACTTTTTATCATTCATAACAGTGGAGTATTTATGGATATAATAATTCAGTTAATTATGATTTTTCATATTATTTAGGTTATAAAAGATATAAATTGATATTTATTGATTCTTTTTTTTATATATATAAATATCACCTTTGGTGGGGTTAGATATTCTTTATTAATTAAATAAATCAATTAACACCTATTGGTGAGGTCAATAATTAATTTTGTTAATTAAATTAATTAATTTTTTCTAAGATATTAAAAATGAACTATTTAAGTGCCCCCTTTGGCGGGGTACACATTTTAAACTTTATTCAATGTGTCCAAATTAAACCTAAGAATTTAATTATCTTATTACTAACTTTTATGTTTTAAAGCCATTACTAAAAATATGTTGTTAAAAAAATTTCTAATAATAATTGTTATAAATATTTTTGAAATAGAGCTTTACTTTAACTTTCGGGCTATCGTACACAAAAAAAGGTGCTGCTCTAAATCAGACTTGATAATTAAACCTTAAAATATAATTTTCAGATTTAAGTTCATGATAAAAATAATATATTTTTCTCTAGCATCCTTAATATAAAATCTTGAATAAAAAAATTAATTTATTTTATAGAAATGTTTTACCTATTTAATATTTCGCAAGCACAACAATGTTATTATTATATCATGTTTAAAAACATCTAGCCATGTTAAATTTAATCACAGATAAATTAAATATAACATCCAAGAATAAAACATAAAAATAACTATAAAGAATTTGATGAGCAAAACCGGCATCGCCGATCCTGCCAATACTTTGGTTTTATATTTATAAAACTCTCGCAAGTGCACGAATTATTTCATAGAAAATGATAAGTATACTCCCAAGGTCGATATAAGGAAGGAATATATGTCATTTTTAATTTATTATTCAAACTTTTAAAAACGAAATTAAATCCTAAACATCCTGTCACGATATTTGGGTTTTTGTTGTTTCTAATCTCATAACATAAAAATAAACATAGATATAGAATCAATAAATATTGATGCAAATTTTATCATTTATAATAGTAGAGTATTTATGGATATAATAACTAAGTTAATTATGCTTGCTCATATTATTTAGATTATTAAAGATATGAATTGATATTTATTGATTCTCTCTTTTTTATATGAATACCACCTTTGGTAGGGTTAGATATTCTTTGTTAACTAAATAAATCAATTAACACCTATGGGTGAGGTTGATAACTAATTTGGTTAATTAAATTAATTCCTTTTTTCTAAGAGATTGAAAATGAACCATTTAAATGCCACCTTTGGTGGGGTTAGACAGTTTAAACTTTATTCAAGGTGTCCAAATTAAACCTAAGAATTTAGTTATCCGAGTACTAACTTTCAAGTTTTAAAACCACTACTGAAAATATGTTGTCAATACTTTTTCAAATAATAATTCTAATAAAAACTTTTGAAATAGAGCTTCACTCTAACTACCGGGCGATTGTACCAACAAATAAAAGAGCACTACTCTAAATCAGACCGGATAACTAAACCATAAAATCTAATTTTCAGATTTAAGTTTGTAATGAAAAATAATATATTTCTCTCTAACTTTCTTAATATAAAATCTTGAATAAAAATAAAATCAATTCATTTTAGAGATTTTTACGTATTTAATATTTCGCAAGCATAACAACATTATTATTATATCATATTTACAAACAGCCAGCAAAGTTAAATTTAATCATAGACAAATTTAAATATAACATGTAAGAATAAAGCATAGAAAATAGCTGTAAATAAAATAAAATCCTTATAGTACTTTGATGTTATTCTTGTTGCTGGAAAACCTCCAAACGAAATTTGCACTCCCATTTATTGAATCAAAAAGAAAATAAATTACAAAGACATAATTAGTTTTTCTCAAAAAGAGAAGAACTCTAAAACTAAGAAAAACTAACTAAGAAAAACTAAAAAACTAAGAAACTAAGAAAAACTAAAAAAACTAAGAAATGAGAGAAAGAAAGAGAGAAAAAGATGTGTTTTTGGTGTGTTTTGTTATGAAGAGAATGAGGGTATTTATAGGTCAGGAGAGGAAGAAAAAGTGGGTGAAAAAATGATTAAAATTTGAGAAAACGTGGAGTAGTGAATGATGACGTCATAATGCTAAAGTCATGGTGGTGTGGGTGTGGCGGCGTGCGTAGATGGGGCAAATGGGCACAGCAGCAAGCATGGATTGGGCGTGGGCATGCGCGGAATGGAGCAGGGGCACGTGCGCAATGGAGAGCAAGTGCTCATGGATTAGGCATGTTGCGCGCGCGGACTAGGCGTTGTGCTAGTGCCATACGCGTGTTGTTCGGCACGGCTGGGCGCGCTGCGTGCGTTGGCCAGCGCGACTGGGCGGCTGCGTGCCCAATATTATCCTTTTTGACCCTTTTGACCCATTTTGTCTAATTTTTCCATATTTTTTTACCTTTCCTCATTTAATTTATGAATATATTTGCAATGTATTGCCTCCGATATTTTTCTTTGAGTCTTTAAGTTACTTTTTTAAGCGAAAATACCTAAAAAATAATAAAAATACTTGTGATTTCGAAAAGACAGATTTATATAAATATATGATAAAATCATATAAATATATATAGTTTTAATCAATAATGTGCATAAAATCATGGTAATTTTAGTACTTTTTGAGCACTCATCAGAATTCATATTAAATATACCAGAAAAGAATCCTTATAGAACTTTGAGAGATTTTGAGAGATCTTAAGAGATTTTCAGTGATGATTTTTACAATAAGGGAGAGGGTTCTTTTATAAGTGAGGAAAATGCTAAAAAAAATGGAAACATTTCCTAGAAATGGGCTTTGTACATTTTTTGGATAGGCTAGCATACGTGTAGGTAGAAGTGTGCTCGGTTGGGCATTGGTGTCGATAGATAGGCATGACATGCGCATGAAATAGGCTACGTATGCGCATCATTGGGCAATTTTGTCCATTTTTTTCCATTTGACTTTCCACTTTATTTTCTCACTTATTTGTATAATAAATGAATACTACACTTTAAATATTTGGATGTATTTCTTCTAGTATTTTTCTTCGAGTATATAAATTATTTTTAAAACGAAAATACTTGAAAAACAATGTAAATACCCATGATTCCAAAAATATAAATTTATATAAAATATGATAAAATCATAAAAATAAAAATATATTTCATCAATTAAAGTACATTAAATATGGTAAAAATCTATTTAATCAATCTATTTAAAAACAATGCTCTCATACCAAATGATTTGAACCCTCTAAGCGAATAACCCTGGGAACCCACAAACTCAAAAGAATAGGAATGATTGAATTGCTAAGAAAGTGTTGAAAATTATCATATTAGAAACCTAAGGAAACAAAGTCCTTGAAACCCAATTTTGAGATTCCACAAAGGATGATCACTTCCTTTAATAAGTCAAATCAAGCATTCAATAAAGAATAGAAGAAGGTAAAAAAAAGCTTTATGAAATATTATTTTCATTAATGATATTCATTCTTACCTCAAAATTACATAATTATTCTTCTATATAAGGAAGAAACCCTAAAAGAAAAAAAAACCTAGATGAAATGGGCATAATGGGGTTATTTAGTTATGGATTGGGCCTAATCTAACCTTAAAAAATAAAACACTAAAAAACTTATAATAAAAAGTGCACAATTCACTAAAATAAAAATTGCTAAACATAAAAAGCCCATAATTAATTAAAACAAAAATTGTTAAACATAAAAGGCTCACAATTAATTAAAACAAAAATGGCTTCCTACAGTAACCCTTGCACCCAACTTGATCTTCCAAATCTATCCCTAGTCGTTGGATAGGCAATTCCTTGAAAAAATCTTATGAATATTTGAAAACATCAACTTGATCATCACTTGGGAACATTAACTTGATTAGCAACTCTATCTCCACTATAAACTTCATAAAATGGTCACCCACACTATTTTACACTCACAACCAAAACACTTTAAAGATAATTATCGAAGACAAAATTTGAAACGATAATAAATTTGGCAAAGTTTCAATAAGAATTTTGAATTAATTACAACAATTATTAGGGGGTATTTATAGACTACCAATGGGTCCTTGTCAACCACCTCATCAAGTTTCATTGAGGACTTTGGCAAGGCCATTTTATGGACATCATCGAGGTGCCAAAAAGTCCAATACTTGATATGATAATTACCGAGTAGTTTCGTAAATACAGTACCCTAACTGAACCAAAATCCACCACTCATGGTATATCATGCATAGTAAAACAACCAACCTCGATGTGTGTGAAAAATATGCTTTGAACACAGTGTTCCTAACTAAGTGTGTGGTATGAACCTTTCCAAATTATGACAAAACCAGTTACAAGATTAATGCCTAGGACTATTCTACTTTGAAATTCATATGAAAATTGTGACCCAACACCTATAAGAGATGTGAAACTTGGTATAAATAGTATTTTTATGGCCAAAAATATTAAAATATAAATTTTTTAGTGAAATGGGGTGAAAATATAATTTTTGAAATTTTTTTGGATTGTTTTGAAATATTTATGGATTATTTTATGAATTTTTAATGCAAGACCAATTAGGAGTTACCATGTGGCCTACCACGCAAACAGATGAGCTGATTGGGGAATCCACATAGATGCCATGCATGCAAGGATAATGAATCATGTTATGCCACATGTCAAGAGAATGAAACATGTGCTACGTGTTAGCACAACATTCAATCTGAGTTCGGAGTGTTGTCAAACTTCTCTACCATGTGTTGCCACTCATTTCTCGTTACGTTCCACTTGTGTGCCACACCATCAGTTTTTTTTAATCATGTTGCATCGCTTGGTGCTTACTTAGCGAGCATTGACTCTGATTTGTCTCCCCTTCCATCCGTTGCTCTCTGAGTTGCCAAGTGAATTTCCCTTGCCATGTGTCGTGTTGTGATTGGTTGGCATTCTCAATTTTGCTTGTTTTTATCATGGCCCTTGATATATATGAAGTTGATTTGATGATCTCATCACACTTGAGCTATATTTAAGCCCCTAATCACTCCATAAACCCGAAGTGGCCATCATTAGCATAATTTTGGTCAATTTTTGGAGATAAAAAGAGAGAAAATATAGAAAAATTCAAGAGGGGACACAATTTTGGTGGAGAATCAAGAGGAGATTAATACTACAAATTCAAGAGATTGATTGTATTTCTTCTTCTACTCTTTTCTTTATCAATTTTTATGTCTTACTTTATGAAAAATATGAGTTTTATGAACACAAATATGTGCAATTAATTTGTTAATCTAGAGATCTTATGAACCCAATTTTCCCCATGTGATGATCTAATATTTTACCCAAATTATAATTATAATTTAATTATATTATTTTATTTTATTTTTATACTATTAATTGTTTTGCCAACAATTTATCTATAGAGGCAATTAAATATAGTTGAGGGAATTATTTAATTATTTATCTTGATTAAATAACATGCATAGTTTCTAGGCAGAGATGTATAATTCTTATATATGTGATCCATAATTGATGAAATTAATGAGTAGTATGCAATTTAATTAGCATGAGAGTGTGATTAAATTAATTACTATATGGTGTGTACTTTACTTGAGAGAGGAATACATGATAGGTTAGATTCAATTGATCATGTAATTAATGGATAATTATATTAGAGAGATTTTAGCGATTCGTGTGTTTATAAAATTAGGGGATTAAGTATTCCTAAACATTTTCTTGTATATCTTTTTTAGTTACCAAATTTTGATTTAATTAATTATTGCTATTTACTTTTAGTTATTTTAATTTTTCTTCCTTCAAATATAAAAACACAAAATAAAATTGATTTTTATTTTTCTTAGTTTTAAAAATTAGCTTATAATAAAATAACCTCTATGGCGATCAATAATCAAGGATGGAAACTCCATTGATAAGTCAAGTGATGAATGCCACATAAAATATTTGGTAATTTCAAATAATTCTAACAGAACCAAATAGAAATTACTCACTTTTCATATGAATAATCAAATTAATTTATTGAATGAAAAGAGTATAATTTATAAATCCAAAGTCAAAAAGTGTCCAGACCTAATATTCCCTAAGATTTGCATTCAACCCTAATATTTTCTATGATTATGCATTAATTACTAAACATGCTTAACGCAAATTGCCAAAACAAAAAAAACAAAGGTTTAAAAATAATCACATAAAACCAAAATAGGAAAGTAAGATATAATTTGGCTATTTAAGCCATTTAAATCAAATCTTTCCACTAACCATTATACTCCTAAGTCCCATAAGTTTTGACTATTGACCTCCTTGGATTTCAATCATGTTTGTTAAGGGTTGGACAATTTTTTGATCGCCATTAATGGTCCTCCATGAGCATACTTGATCCTATATCCCTTGAATCAATCCATTTAACACATTTTGAAATTTCTTGGCACATGCTCTGGTAACTACACCAATAGGAACTTGAATCGAATCTACATTCCATACTCTTGTGCTAGCCATGTCCTCCTCATTCGCCTATTCTTGAAAAGTATATGTCCTCAAATCAAGCTCATCACCTACAACAAATAGACTAAAATATAAAAATCAAAGGTAGCACTTACATTATACTCACAAGAAAAATCTAGCTTGTATGCATTATCATTAACCCATTCCAAGAGTTGCAAAGGTCCATCCCCTCTAGGTAGCAGCTTGGATTTCCTCTGAGTCAAAAATCGTTCCTTATGCATGTGCAACCAAACCCAATCTCCAAGTTCAAATACCATATGTTGTCTTCCTATGTCGGCTTGTTTTGCATATTTCTCAATTCTTCTTTCGATGTTGAGCTTTGCTTTCTCATGAATTTTATTTACAAATTTGGCTTTTCTTTTCCCATCTAAATTCACACACTCAAATAAGGGTAATGATGATAAATCCAAAGGAGTTAAAGGATTACAACAATAAACAATTTCAAGTGCTGAAAATTTAGTAGCATAATGAACATAAGGATTATAAGCAAACTCAATTTGTGGCAAACAATCTTCCCATGTTTTAATGTTTTTGTTAATAATTGCTAGCAGCAAAGTAGATAAGGTCCTATTCATTATTTCGATTTGACTGTATATTTGAGGATGACAAGTAGTTGAAAACAATAACTTAGATCCTAGCTTAGCCCATAAGGTCATCTAGAAATAACTTAAGAACTTAGCATCTCTATCATAAACAATTTTTCTAGGTATGCCATGTAAATGAAAAATTTCTTAAAAGAACAAGTCACAACACATCAAGCATCATTATTTTTATGATATGGAATAAAATGCATCATCTTGGAGAACATGTCCATAAATATTAATCCATGGTTCACAAGATATAGGGACTTGTTTGCAACCTCACTTTTTCTTTATGAACTTGTTTCGGTGTCAAAGTACAAGAGTGATTGGTCATTGATTAAGTACAAATGAGTATTTGTTTGTCTTCACACGCCTATCAATTTTCCATGGGCATCCTAACAACAAGCACCCTGCTTGCATCAGTACTACGTCACAGATCACTTCATCTTCATATTTACCTATATGAGACACCACTAACACTTGTTTATTCAACCTCACATCACCACTATTATTCAACTATTGCAACTTGTACTGCCTAGTGTGTAACAAGATTGACAATCCTAATTTTTCAACCATGGTTTTGCTTGCAGTATTTGTACAATGATAAGTGCTCAAATGCACTAATATAATATGATTTTATGCATATTAAGTGATTATATAGACTTGTATTTTCTTGTTAAACAATCATTTTACGCAAATCTATCTTTTAGAATCATGGATATTTTTTGTAGCTTTTCAGATATTTATGGTATTTAAAATGATTCAAATTGAAAATTATTCGTGAAGAAATCCATTAAAACTTAGAGGATTTTATATATAAAGCTTTAAATATGTTTTAAAATTTGAAAAAATGAACTACATGAAAAGGGATTCCAAATAGATATAGATTGGCATGTGTCACGACATGAATTTATAGTAAGCCGTAGTGCGAGGCAAAGGAAAAAAAACCAATTATTTCCTAGATTTATGTGGACCACGATGTGAATACATTGCGTAATGTAGTACAAGTATAGTGGATCGTATCTAAAGCCATGTACAGGTTATGTATGTCGCTGCATGGAAAAGTTGTATGCCACAATGCCAACCTAAATTGTTCACATTGTTCTCCTTTTTCTCATCATATGAATAGGACTCTATTTCTATTGTAAAAATCATCCAATAATTCAATAATATCTTAATCCTTTATATTTCTTTACTTTATTAAGCTTTTTTTTATTAGTTAAAAATTCTTCCCTCATTTGAGAGTTGAACAGATTTAATTTATGTAATAGTTTTACTTTTAATTATATAAATAGTACGAAAATTATGTTTGGAGGTTCTCCAAAATATAAATAATTATAAAAGAATTCTATTGAGGTATATTTAAATTTATTATTTTTAGACAATCTCTTAATATCGTTTTACATGGTATATGTTTAATGTATTGATCATTTATTAAACTATGCATGTCTGGCTATAAATAATATAGGATATTGGTAACGTTGTTAAACTTGCGAAATATTAAAGTAGATTAAACATTGTTATAAAAAAAATTATGTTTTATTTCTTCATCAAGATTAAAACAAAGTTTGTAAATGAAGAATATATTGAGGAAGTATTTTTTATAATAAATAAGAAAGTTAGATTTAAGATTCATATTATTTGAATCTGATTTAGAATAATACTAATGGATATTAGACAATTGTAGTCTAAATCTAATCTCGAGGCATGCTCTATTTCAACGATTTTTATAAGAATTATTATTAAAAGATATATTTACGACATATCTTTCATAGTAATTTTAAAATATAAAAGTTAGTTCAAGATAATTAATTCATTAAACTTACTTATACACTTTTATTTGAGCCTAAATTGTTAGACCCAACCGAAGGCGACAATTGAAAGGTTTATTATTCTTTTACAAAAGAAGCATAATTTAATTAAAATTAACTACTAGACGTGACTAAAGACAATAAGTGATTTTAATTAATAACAATGGTAGACTTAATTAACCTTATATTTGTATATATAAGAGAGAATCAATAATCTTAAATCCTATATTTAATAACGTTCTTAATATTGAGTAAACATAACCAACTAGTTAATATATCTACAAATTCTTCACTGTATGATAAATATTTAATTGCCTAAATTTTTATTTAACCTCTCTTTACATTTATATTAGTAGTTTAGAAACTCAACAAAAACAATTGTGATAGGATATTTAGGTTATTTAATTTCAATTTTAAGAATATATTGAATTATTTAAAAATCACATGATTCCTCTTTAGACCAACCTTTGATATTTACTTATCATTTTCTATAAGTGATTTGCGCACTTGCGAGCTAATTTATAAATCATAAAAAATTTATACATAACAATTTTGTGCATCAAATCTTTGGCGTCGTTGTTGGGAAACTAATAATGGCATCAAAAACTCACTAAATTGTGTATCATCAAGTTGTGTCCGTTGTTACTTGGGAGGTATAGAATCTTTAAATTATTATTATTATTAAAATCTTAAAAATATTTTGTGTTATAAATATAGTAACTTTTATTTAGAATTTTAAAATATTTAGGCGATTAATTAATTTTAGATATTTTAAATTTTAAATTTTCTTTTATGTAAAAATTAAAACAAATTAAAAATATAATAAAAAATTAAAATTTCTTTTAAAATTTTATTTTGTTTTCTTTTGAAATTTAAAAAATTCTTTATTGTTTAATTTTTCATGCTAATTTATTTTCATGGACTATCTAATGAAGACTTACTATCTTCCATTAGGGACTTCTATTCTACAGTCTAGACATTCCCACTCTATGTACTCACACGAGGATGAACTCAGAATGAAGCGTTTCCCTAACAACCTTAAAGATAGGGCTAAGGCATGACTAATGTTACTTCTTCCTGGTTCCCTAATGACTTAGGAGGAAGTCAATAAAATATTTATGGGAAAATTGTATTCTCATCAAAAGACATTAGAGTTGAGATGTAAGATTATCACTTTCTCTCAAATGGAGGGAGAACCTTACCATAAATTTTAGGATAGGTTCAAAAAATTTCTCACTTAGTGCTGCCATCACAGCTACCCACTACAGCTGCAAAACCAATTTTTATGTGATGGATTGGCACAATAATGACAATCCATCATTGCTAATGTTATTGATGGAGCAATGGAAAAGGAAACAACCTTATAGACTTATAATCTCTTTGAGATGTTGGGTGCTAATTCCCAACGAAATAGCTCTAGAGTGAGGAGAGTTAAAGTCCATGAAATTGAGTTCTATACAAAATTAAAAATGTAGCTTACTCAACTGACCAATAAAATTTTGCTTCTTACTAAACCTATCACAAAAAATAAAGAACAATTATGGTATGTGCAGTAATTTGAGACATTGTGCTGATACTTTTCCTTATCAAATAGAAGCTATTATTGGACTTCGGTAGGTCAATGTACTAAGGGGATACCAATTAAGACCTAGGTATAACCGCAATGCTAATTTCCTATAGAGGTAGAACAATCCTCTATTTGCTCAAAGCTTAAACCCACTAGGAGAGCAATTCCACCCACAAATGCCCAAAAATCCTCCTAATAAGCCAAATCTGGAGGAAAACTTGAATTCATTCATTCAAGTGAGCAAATAAAAGTAGTGAAGGATGAATCAAAGATTGGACTTGGTAGAAATTTCCATTAAGAAAATGGAAATATAGGTGGAGCAGTTAATTGAACACTTGTAGAAGCAAGGCAAGAAGTAACTACAAGGTAAGAAGAAGAAGAAAAACTCAATAATCAGAGGATATTGAGCTTACGAAAAGATGAAATCCCTATAAGCAACGTCTCACTAAAGATGATAAAAATATTCCTAGATGGGAGGTAATCCATTATTATTTATTTATTGCTTCAATTTATTTTACTTATTTTGTGTGATTTCTAATTTATGTGTGGTTAATAATTATAGATTTTTATTTAAAAAGAGGGAAAACATATGAGAAAAAAAGATTAGATCGCATCGTGGCATGAAAAAATTGTGCATCATGGCATAAGGTTTAAAATTAATAATGGTTAGAAAAGTAAAACGATTCTCACCACAGCATGAAAAGGTCTACACCGCAATCCATGTATAAATTTTTGCTTATATTTCCTTTCCCTACACAAGAAAACCCAATTTTTCTTTCCTTTTATCACATTTTCTCTCAAACCCTACATTTTCTTTCCTCCCCCCTCAAACACACATAATCCCTAAAAAATCACACCTTTATTCAATTGTTTTCACAAATCCTTTCTAAAAATCAATTTCCTAACCAATTTTCAATTTTTAAAGTTCCTTCAAGATTGTCATCTTTAAAAAAGGGATATTCTTCATGTGGTTCAAATCTTCAACAGTAAAAAGTAAGTCTTCATAATTTTTAAAATTTAATTCTTCAATTTAAATATTTTGGAACTCATGGAGTATTTGTATTTATCAAAGAGTCCAAAACCTTATTTAGAATTAAGAGAGGGTTAGGAATTAATTGGATATATTGTGTTGTTAGATTTTCTATGAACCCCTATTTAGATATTATGATAAAAATTTGAACATGACACCTGAGGGGATTACTGATGTAATAGTAGTCTTCGGTTGGAAAAAGTTTGTAAAGGAAATAAAGGCTACTATTTGAATTTCTAGTTCAAAACATTTTCACAAATTTTCCCGATGTTGTTGATGTTGAAGTTATGATTAGGAATGTACTTGTTCCATTTGGAAATAATAATAGAAATGCTCACTTTTATTTAGTATATATTGGAGAAAGTGGGTATGAGTAGTATCTTAGTAATGTGGATTATATTACATTATTAAAAGCCTTGACTTTACACGGTGCTAATGGATTAGTGTTGGTGGTAAGCAATATGGTTTTGAAGCAATGTTTTTGGAAATAATTTCAAGAATTTTTCAATACTTTATTTATTCTAGGATGAAACCCACCAAACATTATAGCACTATCTATAGCGATGGGTTATTTTGCTATATTTCGCATCTAAGATTCCTAAGGATGTTGGAGCAATAATTCACCAAATTGTTATACACCTTAGTGAATTATTAAACATGACTTACTTTGAGGAGCTTACTTCTAGTATGGGAGATCATACAAAGAGAAAGGAGAGTTATTCTTCCATCAAGAATGACTATGAAGGAGAAATTTCATAATTTTGGTGCGAGAATGAGCTTTATGGAAGAATACTAGCAAGCTTAATTTACCCAACAAGTAGCATTCCTAAATTAGTAGCATCAGGATCAAATGGAACATAATATATTAATTTATGAAATGAATCCATTATAGTTAACTCATCTTCGGTAGATACAAGTCATTTAACAACACCTAACTATCCTCATTAATACTTCAAGGTCTATATGACATAGAAGAGGAGCTCTAATAATCCATAATTTTATTTCTTTTTATATATTATTGTTTTGGTTTATTTTTAACATTAGTTATTTAATTTGGGTTTTTTATTTTATTTTTATTTTTATGTTAATTATGTTATGTTATTTTATTTTTTTATTTTTTTTGCAAACATTATTCAGAAATATTAATTTTATAACTGTTTGCTAAAACTTGTGAGAAGTACATATCTATATAATGTTAATATGTTTGAATTGATGGATGCATCTGTAATTCCATATCAACTCTTGAACAAATTTAACAAATGGGTAAATTTTCTTTCTTTGCTTTTTATCTTTAATTTATAATTAAAACATTGAGAGCAATGTAAATTCTAGGTTGGGGTAGGAAAAGTTACCCTTATAAAATTATGTGCTAAATTAAAATTTTTATGTTCACATACTTACATTTTTATATTTATTTTTATTTACATTTTTGTGTTCGCTTATTTACATTTTTATATTTATTTTTATGGACTAATGAGACAATTATTTAGTTTTTATCATAATTAGTATTTTAATCATAAAATGTTAAAATTATGATGAATCCAAAATTGATATTTAGGAATCAAATAGTGGAGACTACTGTTGTGAGAATATATTTTGAGCCATCATCTTCCCTTTCTGAGTGATGATATTTTTTTCTACTCTTTAAACACTCTTCTTATCAATTCTAATTGTTAGATGATCTCTATAGGTCTTTGCATTAAATGTTAGGATTTGTTTACATCTAATAAAGTATTATATATTTATTTTTATTGGTTTAATTGAATAAGTTAAGTAGAAATTGAAAGTATATTCCTTTCTATGCATTCATGCATGACTTCTAAAAAATATACATTTATAGGAATACCTAAATCAATAAAATAAAAAGCCACAAATTAGTGACTCACCTATCATACAATATATGTATAATCTGTACATGGATCCTTTCTCTAAGAAAAGAATATATATTTAAGAAAAGGTGAAATAGAAGAAAAAAAAGAGAGGAAAATGAATTATATAAGCTACATACTATGACCCATTATCCTTCAATGTTGTGAGAATAGCTAAATACAAAAAAAGAAAAGAAATTATTCCCCAAATAAGTCATTTGTATTTTCTTTATCTCCTAAAGGCATATTACTTGATATTTTTATTTGATGAATTTGATTGATGTACAGAAGTAGTATTTGATTTCTTTATAAAACCCTTTCATTTGATTCCTTGCATGAGATGAATATTTATGCACTACTTTAAAAAATTTCATCTTTAAACATATGTAACTTATTAGTTCATTTATATTCATAAATATTTCCGCATATACCTTTGAATGAGTACTTAAACCAATAAAATCAATGTTATTAAGATTGAGTATATTTTATATTGATATATTTTGACTTGATTATGAAAGTGATTTTCAACTAATCATTATAATAAATCATGAATGTTTATAATATTAAATGCTATAGATTTTAATTGTAGACTTAAAAGAAAATTTAAAGCTTGAGAAGTTTTTTTTTTCTTATTCTTTTCTTATTCTTTTTACATTTTTTTGAATTTTATTTGTTTATATGTTATTTGTTTGTTTTTTAATTTACAATTTATGTGTCATTATAATGTTTATGGGTATCATATTTGAAAACCATCATAGGATTTAAACTCATCCAATAGGGACCTAGGGATTTAAATTCTTGTTGTATCGTTAAATACAACTGTGTCAATCTATTGAAATTATTTATGATAGTTTAATTCCTAGTTTTTGTTTTTACTTTTTCACCATTCTTGTTAAGAGACTAGCAAGAAGCTGGTTGTAAGTTGTAATAAGTGCTCAAAAGCACTTAATATATCATAATTTTATGCATGTTAAGTGATTATATAGATTCATATTTTCTTGTTTTACTATCATTTTATACAAATCTATCTTTTGAGAATCATAGGTATATTTTGTTATTTTTCAAGTATTTCTTGTGTTTATAAATATTGAACTTGAAAAATTATACTTGAAGCACTCCATTACAACTTAAATTATTAAAAATAAAATACATGTAAAGCATTACATATGTTTTAAAATTTGGAAAAAGGAAATACAAGAAAATGGGTTCCAAATCGATGCAGATTAGAGTATACTATAGCATGAATTTATAGTGAGCAATGACGTTAGGTAAAAGGAAAAAAATCAAATGTGTCCAGGATTTATGTGGACCATGGTGTGAAAACATTGTGTACCACAATACTAGTATAGTGAATCGTAAATAGAACCTTATTTCTACCGTATAATCATTAAATAATTCAATCATCTCTTAATCCATTATATTTCTTAGCTTTCTTAAGCTTTTCTTTTATTAGTCTAAATTTCTTTCATTTGAGAGCTGAACAAATTTAGTTTACATGATAGTGTTAGTTTTAATTGAATAAATAGCAAGGCAATTATGTTTGGAGGTTTTCCAAAACATGAGAAATTCTAAAAGAATTCTAGCTATTGAAGTATATTTAAATGTATTCTTTTCAAACAAGCTCTAATGATTATATTAGATGCTATATGTTTAATTTATTGATTATTTATGCATGTTCGGATAATGTGGACGCTCTAAGAGAACAACCTTAGGAAACCATGAACTCAAGGAATATGAATGATTGAATTGCTAAGAATGTGTTGAAGATGATCATATTAGAACCACAAGGAAGAAAAGTCCTAAAAACCCTAATCTTAAGATGCAACAAAGGATTATCACTCCCTTTGATAAATCAAATTCAAGCATTCAATCAAGAACACAAGAAGATAAAGCAAAAGCTTTCTAAAATATACTTTTTTCATTAATGATATTTGTTCTTGTCTCCAAATTACATAGTTACTCTTTTATAAGTAAGAAACCCAAAGAAAAAAAACCTAGACAACATGGGATTTATTTAATGGTGGATTGGGTGATGAGAATCATGGAGCAATACAAATTCCAAGTGGACCAATCACAAGGTCTAGGAGGGTATAAATCGTAGAGGCTTTAAATGGGTTCATTCAAGAGGTCATGCATAACCAAGGGGACCCAAAATGGGAGTGCAAGGATTAGGACAAGCCTAGCATGGAAATTAGGAAAAAAATTGGAAAAATAAAACTAGGCACATTGTTGTGCCAACTGCCCTATTTTGTTGTGCCATTTGGACTAATTTTGGGAAACTTTCTTTTCAACCCTTGGATGAAATCAATGTTTAAGATGTGATATTTTCTTGGGATTCTTTTGTACTCAACTGCTACATTTTTACTCCATGTTTTGTGCCACCTTTTGTGCTTTTTGCCTGTTTTTATATTAAGCCCTTGGATGAGATCAAGGGTTGTAATGTAATAGATTTTAGGGTTTCTTTGTATCCTATAAATACTTAAAATCATCACAGTTGTAGGGGTTGGATTTTTCTTAATGAAATTTGATTTTGCAAATCATTTGAGAGCTTATTTATGCTCTATGTTCCTCTTTAAGCAACTTATCAAGGGATTGGCAACCTTTGTAGTATTGTTTAGCTTTCAAGCATTTGTGGTGAGTAATATCCATAATTGTTAGGGTGTCATTTATGCTAGACTTGTCAAGGAGCTAGCACCTCCTTGTGGCATTTTTCTCTTAATAGAGAGTCATATCCATTGTTTTGTGGAGAAATTCTTTGCTATATAATCTAAAAATTAGCTATGTCCTAACCCCTTCGTTCATATAATTTGGTATTAGAGCTTTAGGTTCTAATTTTTAGATTCTTATCCTTTATTTTTGTTATTGTTTTGTTTCTCATACGTACAAAAAAAGAAAAAAAAATCCTTGTGCACTATTCTTGCTAAAATTTTCTTTCCAAACACTAAAAATATTGTTCTTCTTTGTTTTGCACGTTTTTCCTACATTTCCTTGTATATTCTGTTGTATCTAATAATTTTCAGTAGTAACCTTGCATAACCTACTATTTCTGAAACTATTCTGCATTTTTTCTTGCATATTCTATGGTATCTTATAGTTTTTGTAGTTTTATGTTGTTTTCTTGTATTTGTTTTGTAGTTCCTATAGAAATTCCATTTCCACTTTATGTCATAATTTATGTACTATTTTACGTATCGTAAAAATTCCTCAAACTCATATTGAAAGTGTTGTATTGATTTATTCTTAGTTCCAAAAATTTTACCCTTTAATTATAAATCTCCCATTCTAGGTCGAGTTCTTTTAGGGAAATTGATTTTTTTCCAATAATGTTTATCTATTGATTTCCCTTGTGCTTAACTAATCTAGTCTAGGATTCTAAACACTTTGAGTTAGTTTCCATTGTAATTTAACAAGTGGGATGTTGTGAATTACCTTTTTGGGTGTTTGATAATTCTACAAATTGTTTGGAATTTCTGGATTAGGTTGCTTTGATTAGGAGCTAAGAGGGTTTGAGCGATCAATCTGACCACTAAACATGTAAGGCATTGAGTGAATTTATATTGGTTCTATTTTATTATACTAATATCTTGTTGTGTAGAATTTAAAAAAAAAATTGTCCAACAGGGGTAGTCTCGAAGGAAGACCGGATATGATGTTCAGAATGAGGGCATTACAAAAATCCTTTTGAGATGATGAACAACAACCATGGTAGCTTGTATGGTTTGGGATGCATTTTCCACTTCAAAATTAACTTTTCTACCAATAACATACAAGAAACATTAGTGCAACTCCCATTATCAATAATCAATGTGCATACCTTATCCTTCACGTGGCATCTTGTGTGGAAAATATGATCACCATGCTTATCATCTCTTTCATCCTTAGGCGGTATATTTAGGACTCCCCTTATGAAAAGTGAATCTGTATGCATAGTTTCTTCCACTTTAACATTAGAAAATCCTTCCCTAGTGGTATCTCTTCATCACATGAATTCGTACTTTCGATTTCTCCATATGTCTGTACAACCATGATCATTTTTTCCCATTTACAACTTGCTTTCTCTTCCATATTGGAATTAGTTTCTTCTTTGTCTAGCTGATGTCTTCTATGTCTTCTTTTATGAAATTTAGAACCGTAAGAGGATTCTACATCATCCAGCCTTGCATTCATCCTCTTAAATTTGTCATGAATAAATTTGATGAAGAATTTCAAGTCAACCTCTTGTGGTTCTCCTCCTTCCTTACTCATACTGTCAACTTGTAAACTAAAATGAGATAACACATGATCTCCCTCACATGTTTGCTCTCAAATAATATTGTTATCATTATTATTATTTATTTAATTATTTATTGCACTATTTTTGCTCTTTTTTACCACTCAAAGCTCATGCCAACCTCCTTTGTATTCTTAACAGAATCAAAGAATCCAAGTAATCTCAAAATTCAGAATTCTAAAAACTTAATGCTAAATTTTGACAAAAAGAAAGTCCAAAAAGGACTTTAAAGAAATAATATGGACCAAAGATGACTCTAAAGAAAGACTCTTGACCAAAGATGACTCTAAAGAAAGACTCTTGATCAAAGAGGACTCTAAAGAAAGAATTTCGATCAAGGAGGGCTTTAAATAAAGACTCTTGACCAAGGAGGACTCTAAAGAAAGACTCTTGACCATGTAGGACTCTAAAGAAAGACTCTTGATCAACTATGATTCCCTTTTTTTTAAATCAATCTTGGGTAGCAAGAACAAAATAAAGGAAAAACCAATTTTAACAAGAACAAGAAAACTCACTAAGAAAACAAGAATTAGATTCTTAAACAATCTATTATTTTGTTCTCCTTTTCTTCTGCTTGTTTTTTTTTCTTTTGACTACTACTATTTCTGTTATGAATTGAAAATTGAAAAAAAAAATTCACAACCCAAATGAACAAGAACCAAAAACAACACAAAAAGATGCAACAAATATTTAACCCCTCGGTTAGTGATGTAAAAGGTGCAATTTCTGCTCTAAAGTTGCAAGAACAGTGGAAATCCTAGTTTTTCTTGTAGCTATCAAAACGAGCTTCCAAGATAGATTGCACACAGAAATAAAAGGTGCAATTTGTAATTGAACAGCAACCCTATTATTTTTTCTTTTTTAAGAACAAAGATAGATTGAACACATAAATAAAGAGAAAGAAAAAGATAATAAGAATTCAAAGAAAACTACAAAACAAAATCCAAATTCGAAAACAACAATAACAAAATTGAAAGAAAACATAAGACTCAAAGGACAAAATTTCTCTTTAATTTTATGATTTGTGGCTCAAGAACATAGAAAACAATCAAGAACGCAGGAAAAAATTAAAGGATGAATTTTTTTTTTTTTGAAATATAGAATTCAAAACCAAGATAGATAAGATAGATAACTTGTTTTCAACAACCAAGGTTCTCATACCAAATGATACGGATTTTCTAGGGAAATAACCCTAGGAACACATGAACTCAATGGAATATGAACGATTGAATTGCTAAGAACGTGTTGAAGATGATCAGATTAGCCCCATAAGGAAATAAAGTCCTTAAAACCCCAATCTTGAGATTCCACCAAGGATAATCACTCCCCTTGATAAGTTGAATTCAAACATTCAATCAAGAAAATAAGAAGGCAAAGAAAACAATTTGTGAAATAAACTTTTCATTAATGATATTTGTTCTTGCCCACAAATTACATAACTCTTCTTCTATATAAGCAAAAAACCCTAAAAGAAAAAACCTAGATGGAATGGGCCTATTTAGTTATTGATTGGGCCTAATCCAACCTTAACAAATAAAAGACTAAGAGACTAGTATGAACCTTACCAATAATTGTGATGAAACCCGATAACAATGATGGATCAAAACCACAAGATTGTGAAGATAAGATTTGTTGAGTCTTAACCCATCACGTAAGAAGATGAAATCAAGACTACGGAGGATTGAAATGCCAAACCAAGAAAACCTAACGGTTATCTCAAGAATTCAAGGGGATAAGTTTGGTTTATTGAATGCCACAAGATTAACTTGATAAGTTCAAGAGTTCTTTTAAGATCTAAGAGGTACACAAGACCTCACCAGAATAATTACAGCACAAAAATAAGACTAAACAAGTTATTTACCTTTTTTTGGACCCTTAGTCTTCTGAAGACAACTAATAAATAGCTATTTATTGACTTTTAAAGATAGCTAATAAATGGCTATTTTGGACTTCTTAAGACAGCCAATTTGGACTTCTAAAGACAACCAAAAATAGCTAAATAATTAGATTCAATGTATTTTAACATGCCCAGCCAAGACCACGTTATTCTCCTATTTAATATTCTTAAAAATCTTCAAATTCAAACCCTTTAACTGTCAAACTATGTTGGCTACGAATTTGCATGCTAATAAGCTTCTTAAATTGCTCTGATGACATGGACTAGCCCTTGATTATTATTTGAGTCCATCTTGGTCATTTTATAATCAGCCTAATTCTCATGGATGAGCCCATTTAGTGCTTTCTTGAAACACTTTGCTCTAAGTCTTGTAATTGGGCCACTATGAAGTGACAAAGGGTCTTGTGTAAATTCAACTCAATTTCTACTTGTATGATTAACATTTGCAGCTCCTTGGTTTGCTTCATTCTCCCCCTCTTGAGAAGGATTTGTCCTTAAATCATAACCTAAGTCAAAAGGAGACAAATTAGCAACATTAAAGCTTGCACTAACACCATACTCACTTGGCAAGTCAAGTTTGTAGGCATTATCATTTATGTGTTCCACTACTTGAAATGGTCTGTCACCTCGAGGTAGGAGTCTTGAACGTCGTTTCTCTGGAAAATGATCCTTCCTTAAGTGCAACCAAACCCAACCTCCTAGTTTTAACACTAACTTATTGCATCCCTTATTGGCTTCTTAGATATATTGTTTAGTCCTCCTTTCAATGTTCAGTTGTGCCATTTCATGAATCATTTTTACCAATTCTACTTTCTTCTTGCCATCTAAGTTCACACGTTCACTTAAAGGTAAATAAGTTAAATCCTATGGTGACAATGGGTTAAAGCCACAAACAATTTCAAATGATGAAAACTTAGATGTAGAATGTACACTTCGATTGTAAGAAAATTCAACAAGTGGCAAACAATCTTCCCATATTTTCAAGTTTTTTTAATGATAGCACGCAACAAAGAAGAAAAAGTTCTATTTACTACTTCAATTTGGCCATCCATCTGTGGATGAAAAATAGTAGAAAACAACAACTTGGTTCCCAACTTTCCCCACAAAGTATTCCAAAAGTAACCAAAACAATTTGCATCCCTATTAGAAAAAATGGTCCTAGGCATACCATGTAACCTAATGATATCTTTGAAGAACAAATCAGTTATATGTGATGCATCATCAGTTTTTTGACATGGAATGAAGTGTGCCATCTTGGAAAATCTATCTACCACCACAAAAACTAAATCTCTCTCCCTCTTTGTCCTAGGTAAACCTAAAACAAAGTCCATAGAAATATCAATCCAAGTATTGGCAATGGAGTGTACAAACTATTGGGTTGCAACTTAGACTTAGCCTATTTACATGTGATACACTTCTCATAGATTCTTTCCAAATCACGTTTCATATGAGGCAAAAAAAAATGATCATGCAAAATTCATAATGTCTTAGCTATACCAAAATGACCCATCAAACCACCACCATGAGCTTTTCTCATAAGCAATTCATGCAAAGAACACATAGGCATTGAATACATCACTAAAATCAGTATCTTGTGCATAAAAATCTTTAATAAATTAAAATCCAAGTAGTTTCATATCTAAAATGAAGAGTAAAGCATACCTTCGGGACAATGCATCAACCATCACATTTTCCTTACCTTGCTTGTATTTGATCACAAAAGGAAATGTTTCAATGAATTCCACCCATTCTATATGGCGTTTGTTCAATCTTTGATGTCCTTTCAAATGCTTCAAAGATTCATGATCTATGTGAATCACAAATTCCTTTGGCCAAAGATAGTGTTGCCAACTTTCCAAAGCCCTTATCGAGGCATACAACACCTTATCATAAGTGGGGAAATTTAGGGTTGCCCCACTCAACGTTTCACTAAAATAAGCAACTGGACGACCTTCTTGCATCAAAACAGTTCCAATACCTATTCCTGAAGCATCACACTCAATTTCAAAAGTTTTAGCAAAGTTACCTAAGATAAGCAAAGGTGCATTAGTTAATTTTTCTTTGATTAGATTAAATGCCTTTTCTTGTTCTTTATCCCACTTAAATGATACATTTTTCTTGATGAATTTAGTAAGAGGGGTGGCTAAGCTACTAAAATCATGCACAAACTATCTATACAAACTACATGAGCCGTGGAAACTCCTCACTTGGTTGATTATTGTAGGTGATGACCACTCTTGGATTGCCTTCACCTCTTCCTCATCCACCTCAATTCCTCTTTTTCTAACAAAGAAACCAAGAAACCCAAGCTTATTCGTGCAAAATGTGCATTTCTTGAGGTAGCAAACAACCTTTCCTTCCATAGAATTTCCAAAACAGATTTCAAATGCATTATATGTTCTTACAAGGTTTTGCTATAAATTAGGATATCATCAAAATTAAAAATTAAAAATCTACCAATAAATTCACATAAAATATGATTCATCAAAAGCATAAATGTGCTGGGAGCATTAGTTAAACCTAAAGGCATCACTAACCATTCATGCAAACCATATTTAGTCTTAAAATAAATTTTACATTTGTCACCTTCCTTCATCCTAATTTGATGATATCCACTCTTAATATCAATTTTTGTATAGACACAAGAACCACGCAATTCATCTAGAATATCATCTAATCTAGGAATGGGATGACGATACTTTACCGTTATGTTGTTGATATCTTGGTAATCAAAATCCATCCTCCATGTTCCATCCTTCTTAAGAACTAATAGCATTGGAACCTTACAAGGACTCATGATTTCACGCATATACCCCTTCTCCAATAATTCACTTACTTACCTCTGAAGTTCCTTGGTCGCCTCAGGATCACTCCTATAAGCAGATTGGTTTGGAATTAATGAAAAAAGTATGAAGTCAATTTGATTTTCAATCCCTCGGATTGGAGGTAAATTGTAAGGTACCTTTTTAGGAAGGACATCATCAAACTCCTACGAAAGAGAAACAATATCGCTCGGTAATAGACCGATGAGATAATTAGTACATTTAGCTCCCTTGTACATGAGTACATTGAGGGGCTGATGTGAAAATAATTCTCTCTCGATCTAACTTTTTTTTTTTGCAATATAATTGAATTTTTCCTCTCTTGTTCTCACTATGGCCAAAATCCTCTCTCTTTTTTGTTCACTCTGATCAATATTTTTCTCTCCCTTTTTCTGACTCCTTTTTTTTCATTTGATCTTTTTAACTTTAATTGGTCCTCCATAACCTATTTTTGAGTTAATGTCACAAGAGTAATAGGTTTCCCTTTAAGAGTGAAATAATAGTTAATTTTTAAATCCATTATGCATAACCCTCTAATCATACTGACATGATCTCATCAACAATAAATGGCATGCATGGATAGAAACCACATCACAAAGCAAATTATCCTCATATTTTCCAATGGATAATGCCACCAACACTTGTTTGGTCACCTTGAATTTCCCACTTTCATTCGGCCACTAAACCCAATAAGGTTGAGGATGTTTCAAGGTAGTTAGTGCCAATTTCTCCACCAAATCAGTGTTGGCTACATTTGTGAAACTTCCACCATCGATAATGATACTACAAACATTGTTATTTACAAAGCATTGGCTATAAAAAAATCTCTCCCTTTGGTAACTTTCTTCCTCCTTAACCTCCATATTAAGAACTCGCCTAGCTACCAATAAATATCCAACCATAACATTTTGCTCATCATAGGCATCCTCCAAAAATGGTATGTCATCATCATCTACCTTTTCTTCATTCTATGACTCAAGCTCTCCTTGAGCATTTATCACCATCATCATTTTTTCACAGATTGGCTGGCTATATGTCCTCACCACTGACATTTAAAACACTTAAGATCATAGGTTTTAGAACTCGAAGTCTCAGTGTTGCCTGAAGTAGTGACTGTTTTTGAGTTGTCATTCTTAGATAGTTTAAGTTTTGGCTTATTTTGTAGTTGCTCATCCCTTTTTGGATATATCTTCCATGGACTGGTAGTAACCATAGGTTGTCCCCTCCTAGCCAATCCCTTTCATTTGTATTGTTCCTCCATCTTTATGGCTTGGTGTACCATATTTGTCAACTCAACATAGTGCTGCATCTCAACTATATTTGAAATCTCACGATTTTAACACTGTAAAATATATAGCCATAATGGCTTCATGGTCCTCTTCTACATTTGCCTTGATCATAGCTACCTCCATCTCCTTGTAATACTCATCCACACACATGGAACCTTGAGTTAACCTTTGTAACTTTTGATACAATCCCCTATAATAGTGATTGAGTACAAAACGCTTCCTTATAAGCATTTTATTCCTCCTGCTATTAATTTGTAATTGATCCCACCAAAACTATAGCATAATCAGTAAATTCAATTGCAAGCAACTTAACCTTTTTTAACTCAAATTAATTGTGATAATCTAATACCATCTCTATTTTAGTTTCCCACTCCAAATAAACTTCAGGGTTATTGCTACCTTGATAAGATGGAATTTTAATCTTTATGTTTCCTAAATCATTATCCCTCCTAGGCCTACCCATCCTAGTTTTTCTATTCCCATACCCATGCCTAAACCTGCCTGATTCAAATATGGCTCATTAAGCTCTTCCATCTCCGCCGCTTCCTTAACATTCCGTCATGGAACACACCCACCTTGCTGCCTATTGGGAATGTCTTATTGTTTTCCACTAGGAGTCCCTTCTTCTACCCTATCCAAACTCTTGTGAATAGGTTCTAATTCAAAGCTTTCATTTGGAGGTTCAGAACTGTGGGTTGTCGACATTCTTTGGTTGTATCTTTTTCTTGATTATTGGACATGCTTAGAATCTACAAAATAAGTTTAGAATCCTCCTAAGCACTCCCTCATGTATTGCACTCAAGAATTGATACACTTGCACTCGTGTTTTTTGCACTCTAAACGGCTTTTACCCTCTTATGGTCTCACACACTCTTGCCTTTTTCCTTTCCTATATGTATTCTTTTCTTCTTAATCAAACTTCAAGGAACTAATTCAAAATAATCCAGCATCAATTCAAAAATTAGAAACAATCAATACTTACAAAAAAGATCAAGAACTTGAATAAGGAGAGAAACAAGATTGATAGGAAGAATTTTTTTATTAGAATCGTGTATAAGAAATGATATGAACTATGAAATTTTCCTCTCCATGTATTGAGAGATTTCTAACTGAAATCATATAGTTTTTTTATTGCAAGGAATAGGAAATCTAGAAATTGAATGAAAATAAAAGATAGCAAAACTTATCTTAGAACCAAAGCTCTAATACCAAATGATAAAAAAAAGAGTCAAAAAAGGGAAGAAAAACATTGATCAAAGTGAACAAAAAAGATAGAGGATTTCTACCATCGTGAGAACAAGAGAGGAAAAATTCAATTATATTGCAAAAAAAGTGAGATCAAGAGAGCATTATCTTCACATTAGCCCATTATTGTACTTATGTACATTGGAGCTCTTTTATGTACTAATGATCTTGTCAGTGCATTATCGAGTGATATTTTTTCTCTTTTGCAGAAGTTTGATGATGTACTTCCTGAAGATGTAGCTTATGGTTTAACTCCAATCCGAGGGATTGAACATCAAATTAACTTTATACTTGGTGCATCAATTCCAAACTGACCTGCTTATCGAATTTAATATTCCAAATCTATCTCTTGTGTAGGATATTGAGAATATTTATAGGATCTAGAGAATCTTTAGCATATTTGTAAACATCAACTTGATTAGCACTTCAATCTCTATTATGTTGGAGCTATAATTCACCAAAGAATAAAATTGTTTACCAATAATCACTTTTTGGGTTTCTTTTTTCCCAACTAATAATAGCTTTATGTAAGAAAGTGGGGGTACCCCATTCGAAAGGTGACATTGTTATACAACTTGATGAATTATTAAACATGGAATACTTTAATGAGCTCACTTCTAGTATGCATATTGATCCAAATGAAAAAAAAGTCATTCCTCCATAAAGATTTCCCATGAAAGATCAATTTCATAATTTCGGTTAATGTATGAAATAAACATATTGCAATTAAGTCATCTCGAGGTGGATATAGGTCACTTAAAAAACCCAAGTATCCTAATTATGATTTCACTTCTATACCATCAGAAAGATCACAACAACAACAACCTGAAGATTAAGGTCCAGATGATATAGAGGAAGATCTATAAATTGGATCCAGAATTTTATTAGTTTTTATGTATTTTTGTTTTGCTTTAATTGCTATTGTATTTGTTTTTATTTTATGTTAGTAATGTTGTTTAATATTTTGTGAACATTATTTCAAAATGTAAAATTTTATAAATATTTAATGCAATTGTGAGAAGTACATAGTAGTTTTGTGTAATATTTATCTGTTGGATAAATAGATGCACCAACAATTCCATACCAACTCTTGAAAAGGTTCAACAAATGTTTAACTTTTTCTTTCATTATTGTATATCTTTAATTTACAATTGTTATATTGAGAGCAATGTAAGTTCTAGGTTAGGGGTAAGAAAAATTACATAATGAAATTTTGTGCTAAATTTAAGTTTTTTATCACATGTTCACATGTTCCCATTAAGTCATTTTCATTTTCTTCATCTCCTAAAAGTGTATTACTTGAGATTTTTATTTGATTAGTTTGATTGTTGTAAGAATGTAGTATTTGATTTCTTTATAAAATCCTTTCCTTTGATTCCTTTTATGATATCAATATGATGTACCACTTTGAGCTTTTTATTATTTATATATATGTGAACTTATTAGTTCATTTCTATCAAAGTTTGAAACTTCAATGTTGATAAAGATGTTGAGATATAAATTTTATGAAAATGTCGAAGATGTTGTCTTTGTTGACGGAAGCTTTGGGAAAAATCATGAAAACAATGAAAACTCTATCAAAAATGTAAAACAAATTTAGAAAACTTCATAAAACATCAAAATAATCAACTACTTATATTTTAAACTAATTTTTTATTTAATAGATATATTTTTATATACCTAAAATATTTATATTACTCAATAAGTTGACTAATTAATTAAAATATTGTATAATAAAATATATATTCCTTTTTGCTAAATATTATAGAATATGTAGTTAAAAGTTTTGAAATAAGTAAGTAGACTATCTAACTGTATTAACTACTATCTATTGTTAATTTTGATAGTATGAAAATAAAATCCATTGACTATTTGTTTTTATAGTAGCCATAGTTAGGGGGAACACAATTAGACTTACCCTTCAATACAATTTTGAGGTTATAACATTAACATAAAACATGCATGCAACGAATACAACAATCACTAAACATCAAACCAACTAAAACCGAAAATAATTGCTAAACATCAAACTGACTAACATCAAAAATGGTTTTTTAAGGTTCAATGATGGGATATGAAACACTATTATCTATAAAGACACAAGAGTGATATAAACCAAGGGTTAAGATGTAATATTTTCATAGGATTTCTTTGTAGTCAGCTAACCCATTTTTCTCCATGTTTTGGTCCATATTTTCTGCTGCCTTCTGTGCTTTTTGGCTGTTTTTATTTTCAACCCTTGGATGAGATCAAGGGCTATGATGTAGTAAAGCTTAGGGTTTATTTGTATCCTATAAATACTTAAGAGTAGCTCAGCTGTTGGGATTTTTACATTTTGAATGAAATTTGATTTTTCAGATCGTTTGAGAGCTCATTCATGCTCTTTGTTCCTCTTTAAGCAACTTATCAAGGGATTGGAAACCTTTGTGGTGTTGTTTAGCATCCAAGAATTTGTGGTGAGTAATATTCATACTTGTTAGGGTATCATTTATGCTAGAATTATCAAGGAAATAACACCTCATTGTGGTGTCTTTTCCCTCATATAAATGGTGAGTAATATCCATTGATTTGTGGAGAAACCCTTTGCTATATAATCTAAAAATTTGCTAGGTCTTAACCCTGGGTTTATATCAAATAGTCATGTAGGTCACAACAATTTTGTACTATTTCATGATTGGTGACATGCGTTTCTCTTTGCCAAATAGTTTGTATGGATCTCAAATCTAATTTACAACCAACCACAATAATTGGTACTTTTAGCTATTCATTTTGTATGTATCATAAACATGCTATAAACAAGAATATTTATATTCTTTTCTAAGAAAATGAGAAAAAATTGAATTGAAATGATTTTTCAGAAAGAAGAAAAAAGAAAAAAATAAATCAAGAATTGATATTTTTGATATTATATTCAAACTTTTAGCCACAATATCCATAAGATCGAGGAACTTTTGCAAAAAGAAAAGAAATTTAAATGATATTTAAGTGACAATGACATTATAATGATATTTTAACAAAATTCTCAAGAATTTCGTGACAATTTGGCCAAAGGATACATATATCATGTTTTGATGTCAAAATGTTTAAAAAGAGACATTGTTGCAACAATGTCATTGACATCTATACATAAACTCTATTCGTATATACCTTTGAGTGAGTGCTTGAACTAATAGGATCAGTGTTACTGAGAGTGTGCCTTGTGAGGATGCAATCAAAGTGAATTCAAATTTCATACATTGAAATTGGGTTAATTTTATATTGATACAATTTTTATTTAAATATGAAAGTAATTTTCAACTAATTATTATAATAAATCATGAATGTTTAGAATGTTAAAATAACTTATGCTATAGATTTTAATTGTAATCTTAGAAGAAATTAAAAGGGTGAGAAGTTTTGTTATTCTTTTTATTTTGTTTATCTTTTTACTTCATTTTAAATTTTATTTGTTTATGTTTTTTTTTTTGTTATTTATTTTTAATTTTTGTATTTTTAAGTTGATATTTCAAAACACTAATTTTGTGACAAAAGTTTTAAGTTTAATTTTCATTTTCAAGAATTTGTTCAATTATTTAAAAATCACGTAGTTTCTCTCTAGACCAACTTTAGAAGTATACTTATGGTCTCTTATAAAGTAATTCGTGCACTTGCAAATTATTTTAAAATATAAAAAATTTGTATGTCAAGTTTTTATGCATCAAGTTTTTGATACCATTGAGGGGGAGAAATAGTATTTTTAAATTTTCATTATAAAAAAAACAGTATTGTGAATATTATGAATTTTATTTCAAATCTGAAAATATCTAGGTTATTAACTAACTTTTGATATTTAAAATTTTTTATTTTCAAATAAAAAAATCTTTAAAAAATATTTCAAAATTAAAAAAAATCAAAAGTTATTGAAAATAAAAAAGTATAAAAAATTTATGTTTCATTTATTAGTTAACTTTAAAAATATTCAAGAACATTTAAATTTTAAAAAACTGAAAAAAACTAAATTTTAAGTTAATTTTCTTTTCTTTGATTTTTTCAATTATGTAATGAATTATTTTTCTTTTATTTATTTACTTTATATACTAATTCTTTTCTTTTATTTATTTTATGTTTAGTATTTCTATGTACTAACTTATTTCATTTTATAATTTCTTTCCACTAACTTGTGCGTAGTATGTTTTTTTTTATTTATACTTCTAATAGTACTTATATATAATAGTATTAAGTTCTTTACTATTTTGATTGATTTTATGTTATTAAAAAACCAAAAAAAGTAAAGAGATTTTTGAGAAAAAAACTCATACTTTTTATTGTTAGCAGAGGTCAAAAGTTTTTTTCAAAGAAGACGAAAATTTATCATGAAAGGGAGGAACAACTCTTAGTACAATTAGATATGGGTGATGTTGGATATAAATTCAAAATGATAAAGGCATATACATTGCCAATCAATGTCAATACTAGCTCTTGCATACAACTGGGAAAGTTTGCTAGGAATTATGAATTGAAAAATATTCATTATTCCTTATTACTTTCAATTCACAGTATCTCTAGTGAAGATCCTATAAATATTTTTAGCGAATTTTATGCTACTATGCAAGAAATTCCATTGGAGAGACTTGATAAAGACCAACTTAAGCTGAGGCGTTTTTCTTACATACTGAGGTATAAAGCTAAGTCTTTGTTCATGACTCTGCAACTCGGTTCATTAACTACTTGCGAGGCAGTCTACAACAAATTTATGGGTATGTTATATTCCCATAAAAAAACTATCAATTTGAGGGCAAAAACAACAAAATTCTTATAAATGAATAGAGATCTCTTTCATGAAGCTTGGGATAGATTCAAAATCCTCTTAATTCAATGCCCACACCATAGTGTTCAACTATAGCTATAGATACAATTAATTTATGATAGATGACGCAATAATGTCAGTGCACTATTGATAATGTTGTAGATGGAGCTATGGGAGAAAAGACGGTTGAAATTTTTTTTGAGCTTTAAGAGATATAAGGTACTAATTCCCAACAAAAGAGTGCTAGAGGAAGAAAAGCAAGATTCAATGAAGTTGGCTTCAGGAACGAAATGAGCTTGCAACTTGTAGAATTAAATTAGCAAGTGTAACACCTCACTACCCTTCAAGTGTCAAATCATGAGGCATATGGAGTTTGTGATACAGTTGCGCATAGTGTTATTGATTGTTCAATTGCAAGTGATTCTAGTGGGGATACCTTGGAAGAAGCCAGTTTTATGCAAATGTTTCATTCTAATCACCCAAACCAAACACAAATACCATATATAAGCCAACGTATCCACTAGGTCAACCTAATAGGGAAACTTTAGAAGATAACTTGAATACCTAATTAGTAGGGACAACTAGAAGATGAATAATCAGAGTTTGAATTTAGTAGAGGCATCGATAAAAAGGGTTAAAGTCAAAGTTGGGTAGCTAGCAGAGCATATGCAAAAGCAACAAAAAAGAAAGCTACCCAGTCAAACAAAACAAGCAAAATGTATCACAATCCTTTGAAGTGGTAAGGTACTTAACAAAATATTATTTAAGATTTCTAATAATTTATCATCAAGTGTAGGAAATAAAAAAGGTGATTTTATAGTCTCCCAAATTGAAAAGACAATTTCATTATGATAAACCTTTTGAGAAAATAATTGGGTAGTCAACTAACATTCCCAAAATTCAAAACACATCAAACCCACACTAGCAACCAATACACATTGCCACACCTACTAAAAGAAAGAAAACAAGATAAGCAATTCTCTGATATTTTTAAGGTTCTTCATAAAGAAAATGTTAATTTATCTTTATTAGAAGTGATCAAGAATATACACTCATATGCCTAGGTATGTGCTTAATGAAATGGTTATGGTATTAGAGATATCTAGTGCTATGATTTAGCATCAACTACTCCCAAAGTTGAAATACCCAAGAAGTTTTATTATTAACATCATTATAGAGGATAGGAAGGTATCTAAAGCAATTTTTGGTATAGGTGCTAGTATAAATTTTATGCCGTACGTTATTTTCTTACAACTAGGTTGAGGAGATCTAAAACCTACACCTTTCCATTTAGCTTGTTGATAGATCTATTAAATATTTGAAGAGAATGGTTGAGGATGTGCTGGTACTCATAGACAAACTAATAATACCTATTGATTTTGTGTTATATGGCAAAAAATTAGCCTTGGATAAAGAACATACAATACTTCTTAGTAGACCATTCATGGTCACTACCAAGACTATTATTGATGTCCAAGATGAGAATTTAATAATGAAAGTATTGGAAAAGATTGTCCATTTAAAGTTTTTAACTCTCCAACTTTTCCTTTTATTTCTACCATTGATGAATGCTTTAATGTTGATTAAATAGATAGACTTATTAATGGAGATCAATGTACTAATCAAGTTGATGTTCCCAAATATTCTAAAGACCTTTTGCAAGGAATTGGCACTCCAATGACTAGGGAAAAGACAAAGAGGATGAAGGAAGCTTTGCAAGGCTTGATCATGGAAATGCAATACAAAGAGGCTGTGTTAGGATGGTCTATTACCTTTTTATGCAAGGGATAGATTTGGAAGATCAAGTTGGGAACAAAGATTGATCTAGGAACGAATATTCATTAATGAAAAGAAAATTTCAGAAAGCTTCTTGCTTTGCCTTCTTGTGTTCTTGATTGAATACTTGAATTTGACTTATCAAAAGGAGTGATCATTCTTTGTGGCATCTCAAGGTTGGCGTTTTAAGGACTTTGTTTCCTTAGGGTTCTAATCTAATAATCTTCAACATGTTCTTAGCAAATCAATCGTTCCTAATCCTTTGAGTTTTTGGGTTCCTAGGTTGGTCGCCTAAAGGGTCTGCATCATTTTGCTAACCTCCTTTGTTTTCTTAACAAAATCAAACAAAGAGAGAACAAAAATAGTGTGAAAAAAAGGAGTATTAACAATCTATTTGATAGCAAACATGTGAGGGTATGCGTGGATTATCTCATTTTATTTTATAGGTTGATAACATGAGTAAGGATGGAGTAGAAACACAAGAGATTGAGTTTAAATTCTTCATCAAATCTATTCATTACCAATCTAAGAGGATGAATGCAAAGTTAGATGATTTAGAATCCTCTTTTGATTCTCAATCACATAGAAGAAGACATAGAAGACATAAGTTCAAGGAAGAAGAAGCTGATTCCAATGTGCAAGAGAGAACTAGTTATAAATGGGATAAAAAGACTAACTATAAAGAAGATAGCAATATAGATAGTATAAAGATGACAATTCTGCCCTTTCAAGGAAATAATGATCCTAAGTTATACTTAAAGTGGGAAAGAAAGGTTAAGCATGTGTTTGATTTTTATAATTACTCCAAGGAGAAGAAAGTAAAGCTAGTAGTCTTAGAATTTACAGATTATGCCAGTTAATTATGGGATCATTTGGTGGTCAAAAGGTGAAGAAATGGTGAGGGACCTATTCGGTCATGGCAAGAGATGAAATTAGTGATGCGTAAGAGATTCATTCCTAGCAATTACTATAAGGATCTATATAGAACTTACAAGGGCTGGTCCAAGGTTCCATGAGTGTAGAAGATTATTATAAGGAGATGGAAGTCTCCATGATTAGATAAAACATAGGGGAAGATAGAGAAGCGACATTGGCTAGATTCATTTATGGGTTAAATATGGAAATTGTTGATGTAGTTGAATTGCAACATTACATAGAAATGGAAGAACTACTACACAAAGCCATTAAAGTGGAGAAGAAAATCAAGTCCAAAAGGTTTAGATCTAGTTCGTCTTCTAGTTCTCTATGGAAATCAACTTCGAAGGACAACAAAGCTACCTTTAGAACAAAAAGTGAAGCAAAGTCAAAACAATTAAACTTCTCTTCCTGAAGGTAAACCTAAAAAAACTCCTACTAAGTCATATGGTATTAAGTGTTTTAGGTGCCAAGGACTCGAACATATTTCTTCTGAATGCCTAAACAAAAAAGTTATGGTTGTGCTTGATAATAGAGAAATTGAGAGTGCTAGTTCAAGTGACAATGAAATGCCACCATTGGAGGATTGTTATTATGTATAATTGGAAGAACATGTGCATGGGGAATTACATATCACAAGGAGAGCCCTCAATATAAAGCCTAAGAGTGAAGGAGATGAGGAGCAATGGGAGAATATTTTTCACACAAGATGACATGCGAAGGATAAGGTATGCACAATTATTATTGATAATGGGATCTGCACTAATGTAGCTAGTATTTATTTGGTACAAAAGTTGAATTTGAAGTGGCAAAAGCATCCCAAATTTTACAAGCTACAATGGCTGAATGATTGTGGGGAAATGAATGTCAACAAACAAGTTTTGGTTCCTTTTTCAATAGGCAAGTATTAGGATGAGCTTCTTTGTCATGTGGCACCAATGTATGCTACTCATATTTCGCTTGGGTGACCGTGGCAGTTTGATAGGAGGGTGATGTGACCAAACAAGAGAGAAAAATAAAAGAATGAATGCATTGGCTAAAAAGCATGAGATTAAGAGTGCAATGAAGGGAAGGCAAGAAGTACTTGTACTTATGTACAAGGATGTTTATCTTTCTACTAACGATCTTAATTTATCTTTACCTAGTATTGTTGTGTCTTTATTGCAAGATTTTGTGGGTATATTTCATAAAGAGATTCCCCATGGATTACCAAATCGACTTACTTACAGACCTAAGATTCGATGACCAATATTTTTGAAAAGGAGGGGAATAATAGAGATTAAGGTGCTTATCAAGTTGATATTCCCAAATATTATCAAGATCTTTTACAAGAAATTGGTGGTCCAATGACTTGGTGTAGATTTGGAAGATCAAGTTAGGTGGAAGGGTTACTTTAGGAAGTAATTTTTATTTTAATTAATTGTGTGCCTTTTTGTTTTAGTGAATTATAGGGTTTTTTATTTCATATTTATCGTAAGTATTTTTCGTCTTTTATTCTTTAAGGATGAATTAGGCCCAACCCATAAATAAATAGGCCCATTTCATCTAAGGTTTTTTATTTTAGGGTTTTCGCTTATATAAAAGAGCAATTATGTAATTTGGAAGCAACAAAGAATATCATTAATGAAAAGTATATATCATAAAGCTTTTGCTTTGCCTTTTTATATTCTTGGTTGAATGCTTGAATTTAAATTATCAAAGAGAGAGATGATCCTTTGTGGCATCTCAAGATTGAGATTTAAAGGATGTTTCGTTAGGGTTCTAATCGGATCATCTTTAATACATTCTTAGCAATATAATGGTTCCAATTCCTTTGAGTTGGTGCATTCTTAAGGTTATTTACCTAGAGGAATCAAGGTTATTGTCTCATTATATCCAAGCCTCATTTTATTAGACATGATGTCATTCATGGATTTGGCATATGATGGCATATCCTCAAGTACATCTGCATATGGTATGTTTTTGTGCACCTTTTGAAAGACATCCTAGAATTTAAAAACTGCATGTCTAACCTTTTATTTGGAAGTCTTTGGCATATGATATCTTTATTCACTTTGTCCTACTCATCTTTTATTGCTTCTTTCTTCTTTTCTAATTTTTTACCACTTCTCAAAGCTATTGCTTTACAATGCTCATTACCCTTTTTAGGTTTTCTTTTGTGTTTCTTAGAAGGTTACCTTAAGGCCTTTGACTCATGGTCTGGGCAAGTTGCCCCATTTGGTCCTCTAAAGTTTAAATAGAAGCCCGGTGAGTAGATTCTATGCTAGCCATTTATTTTATTTACTGAATGGATGAAGTCTTTCATCATTCCCATTAAAGCACTTATTTTGTCTTCACTACGTGGCTTCTTTTCTTATTACCAATATGTGTGCTAAAGTGGGGGTGAAATATCCAATGGGTGAGATTTTATTACAACCAATTGAATTATTGACTCAAGTTTATATGAGTGAACTCATATAGGGGATGAAATGCACCCAAAGGGACAAAAGGATAGCTGCTTCTTCAAAGATGTCAATGAAAGATGAAATTTGTCATTTAAGAGAAGATGTAACATACTTGAAGAATTAAGTTCAAGAATACACTACCAAACATGTTGAGTCCACAAGTGGGCAACATTGTGTTTAGGGTGAATATAACAATAATGTCCATGAGATGCAATGGTCAAATCTCTCTCATTAAGGATATGATTTTGTTTTCAACCACTTGAGCACCCACATGGGGATGAACAATAACCAAACAACATTAAGGATTGAGCCCTAACTTTGCATCCACATTTTTAGTCTTTTTATGTATTTATTTTATTTTATTTTATTTTTATGGACATTTAGTTTAGTTGGTTTTTTATGTTATTAATGTAATTTGTTTTATTTTATTTTATTTTTTTCATATTTATGTTTTAAGGTTTATGAGTGTTAGCGATATTCATGAACAAAATGTTTGAATGTAAGTTTAGTTTTTAGGTGTGTCTTTCAAGTATATTTTTAAGCCGAATAAACCAACGAGCTTCAATGAACACATCTAATGTATATCTCTATTTCGATGCACATTAGATTTTATAGTAGGCAAATAGGAACATTTTATATATAGGTCACTCGATCAATCAAGCTATGCCTAGATCAATCGGGCTTAATTAAAATAGGCCAAATTAATTTTTATATGACTAGACTGATTAAGATATTAATATGCGATTGACCAAGCACTAGATAAATGGAGAAGTCATCATCATTAGCATGCATTCCTTAACATATTCAAATCCTAGCAATCTAGCATTTAAAGTTGAGAGTAAGGCATGCCTCTGTCATAAAGCATCGGCTACAACATTGTCCTTACCTCTCTTATATTGAACAATATAAGGAAATATCTCAATGAATTCCATCCATCTAGAATTCCTTCTATTCAATTTACCTTAGTGCCTCAAATATTTTAGAGATTCATGATCAGAGTGGATGACAAATTCCCTTGGACAAAGGTAATGTTTCCATGTCTCCAGGGTCCTAACCAAGGCATAGAGCTATTTATCATACGTCAGATAATTAAGGGCTACTCCGTGATGTTTCTTGCTAAAATTAGCGATATATCGTCATTCTTGTATCAAAACTACTCTTATACCTATTCCAGATGCATCACACTCAACTTCAAAGGTTTAGTAAAATTAGGTAAAGCTAAAACAAGTGTAGAAAAAATATCTCTATGTTGTGTTCTTATTAAAATTCTAGTTTCCAAAACCCAAAAATATTGGTCTTCTTTGTTTTCATATCTTTTGTTTTTTTCCTTTAATTTTCTATTATTTCTGATACTTCTTTGCATTTTCTTGGTAATTTCATTTCCCCTTTGTCTCCTAATTTTTGTGCTATTTCACGTATTGTAAAATTCCTCAAACTCATATTGAAGGTGTGGTATTGATTTGCTCTTGAGTTATTAGTATATTAGTTCATAAAAATGGAGTAGACAAAATTTATTTAGAAAAAAAGAAAGACAAAGAAAAGAGGTCAAATTACATATGCTAATTTCAAATTTCATTCAAAATGTCAAAATTCCAGCAGCTGAGCTGCTCTTAAGTATTTATAGGATACAAATAAATCCTAAACTATACTACATCATAGCCCTTGATATCATCCAAGGGATGAAAATAAAAATAGCCAAAAAGCACAAAAGGTAGCAAAAAACATGGACCAATCCTCCTCTCAATGTTAAGCCTTGCATTCTATTTTTCAAAAGTTTTTGCAAAGTTAGGTAAAGACAAAAAAGGAGCATGAGTCAATTTTTCCTTAAGAAATTGGAATGAAATTTCTTGCTCTTCTCCCTATTTGAACCTAACATTCTTTTTTATGACTTCACTTATCGGTGCTGCTATGCTAAAATCTTTCACAAATCACCGATAAAAGCTAGCAAGTCCATGAAAAATTTGAACATTGCTTACACTTATAGGGCTTGGCCACTCCTAAATAGCTTGAATCATTTCTTCATCTACCTGTGCTCCTTGCGCACTCATAACAAAACCTAGAAACACAAGCATATTGGTGAAAAATGTGCACTTCTTTTGGTTAGGAAATAGTTTCTCTCTACTAAGCACTTCAAAAATATATTATAAATGTATCAAATGATCTTCCAAATTTTTGTTATAAATGATAATTTGATCAAAATAGACAACTACAAATTTTCCAATCAAAGCACGCAAACATATGGTTCATTAATCTCATGAAAGTAATAGGAGCATTAGTTAAACCAAAATACATGACTAACCACTCATATAAACCATATTTTGTCTTAAATGCAGTCTTTCATACATTCTTTCATTCTAATTTGGTGATATCCACTTTTCAAACCACTTTTAGAAAAGACACAAGAACCATGCAACTCATCTAACATATCAACTAAGCAAGGAATAGGATGACAATAATTTATCATGATACTGTTGATTGTTTGGCAGTCTACGCACATCATCCATGTCACATCCTTCTTAGGGACCAAAATTACTGGAATAGTGCATGGACTCATGCTTTCTCTCTCATACTCGTTTTCCATCAACTCAGTAATCTGCGTTTATAGTTCCTTCATCTCCTTAGGATTACAACTATTTGCTAGTCGGTTTGGAATGATAGCACCAGGTACAAAATCAATTTGATGTTCAATCCCTTGGATAAGAGGTAATCCATTAGGAATTTGCTCATGAAAGACATCCTCAAATTCTTTTGCATAGACATTTGTTTTTCTCTCTTGTTCTTTCTGAAAATTTTCAATCTCTCTTTCCTTTTCTGAATGACCACTTGAATGAGATCATTTAAAGCCTCCTCAAGTTGTGCCTTCCTAGTCCTTATGATTGGTCCACTTGGGATTTTTTTGGCTCCATGATTCTCACCAGAGTGTTTCAATTCATAGTTCTAAGAACTTTACCCTTTTATTATAAATTTCTAATTATGACGAATATAGAAACAAGTATTGGTTTGTGAAGGATTGTAGAAACATTACACTTGTCCCTTGTAGATCAAATGAAGATGGTTATTCGAAAGAAAAGAATGAAAATGAAGTAAATAAAAGAAAAGATTGAAAATGAAAAAAAAAGAGAAGAGTGAGACTAAAAAAAAAGAATGAGAGAAGGTTGATAGGCAAGTACTAGTGAGCTTCACAATTATAAAGTACAAAGATGAGGTGTTGTGTGATGTGGTACCAATGCAAGCTGGGTACATCTTGCTGGGTAGGCCATGGCAATATGATATGAGGGTTATGAATGATGGAAATAGAAATGAGTATTAATTTGTGAAGGATGGTAGAAACATCACAATTATTACCTTTCATGCAAGCAAGTCTTTAAAGATCAAATGAAGATGGTTAATGGAAAAGAAAAGAGTGAAAATTAAAAAGAAAAAGTGAAAATGAAAAAAAGAGAAGAGTGAGTCTACAAAAAATAATGAGAGAAAAAATAGTGAAGAAAAAGGAGAGAAGAGTGAAAAAAATAAGAGAGAAAAAGGGTAGTTTTTTGCTATGATAATGAAGTCAATAGGGATTTTTATTCAAAACAGCCTATACTTTTCTTCCAATCCTTGCCTAGTGTCATTGTTTCTCCTTTGTAGTAATTTGAGGATGTGTTCCTAGAAGAGATTCCGGATGGGGTGCCACCAATTCAGGGGATTGAGCATCAAATTGACTTCATATACGGAGCTTGTCTTCGAAACCGACTTGCCTATAAGACCAACCTCGAAGAAACTAAGGAGATTAGAAGACGGGTTGAAGAGTACTTAATCAAAGGTTGAGTAAGGGAGAGCCTAAGTCCATATGTCATTCCCATGCTACTCATACCCAAGAAGGATGGATCAAGTAGGATGTGTGTTGATTGCTAAGCCATCAATAACATTATGGTAAAATATCGACATCCTATCCCCAGACTAGATGACATGTTAGATGAGTTTCATAGTTCTTGCATTTTTACAAAACAATATTTGAGAAGTGGATATCATCAAATTAGAATAAACTTGGGTGATGAATGAAAAACGACTTTTAAAACTAAGCCCAGATTGTATGAGTTGTTAGTCATGCCCTTTGGTCTAACAAATGCACCTGGAACTTTTATGAGGCTTATGAATCATAATCTACGTACATTTATTGGAAAATTTGTGGTTTTCTATTTTGATGATATTCTCAATTACAATAAATATCTTGAAGAGCATGTCTTACATCTTAGGTATGTACTTTAAATTTTGAGAGAAGAAAACCTATATGCAAACCTAAAAAAGTGTTGTTTTTGCATGGAAATGTTGGTTTTCCTGATTTTGTTGTTAGTTCTAAGGGAATAGAAGTGGTTGAGAAAAAGGTTAAGGCTATTGGATAATGTCTCACACCTAAATATATCACTGAGGTTAGGAGCTTCCATGGCTTGGCAAGTTTATATTGAAGGTTTTTCAAAGCTTTTAGTACACTTGTTGCACCTCTAACCAAGGTCATTAAAATGTCTGTTGTTTTTAAATGTGGTAAGAATCATGAGAGTGCCTTTAAAATGTTAAAGGATAGTTTGTGTTCTAAACCTAATTTATCTTTACTTGATTTTACTAAAGCCTTTGAAGTTGAGTGTTCTGCCTATCGCTTATTTCAGCAAGAAACATCATGCGTAAACCCTTAATTATTAATAGTGTGATAAGAAGCTCTTTGCCTTGGTTAGGACCGTGGAGACATGGCAACATTACCATTGGCCAAAGCAATTCATCATCCATACAGATCACAAATCTCTAAAGCATCTGAGGCGCCAAGGTAAATTGAGTAAAAGTGATAAGGATCATGGAGCCAAACAAATTCCAAGTGGACCAATCAAAAAGGTCTAGGAAGGCAAAACTTGAAGAGGCTTTAAATGGGTTCAAAATGGGAATGCAAGGATTCGGACAAGCCAAGCATGGAAATTAGTACAAAATTGGCAAAAGAAAACTAGGCACATTGTTGTGCCATTTGAATTGATTTTGGGTACTATTGTCTCTTTTAGGAGAACATAAAACGTGCAAGTATACACGGTCACAAGTAATAAAATTTGATAAGTGAGTAACGCTCCCAAGGAGATTTGTCACTACAGTTTGTTGAGTACCAAAATTATTTCACTCTAATTTTATCCAAAATAATCGTTGATTTGGAAAGTTAACTAAAGAGTTTTATAACAAAATAAAAGAAATCTAGGATTGCAGTTTTTCACTAAATTAATCCACTTGAATCATATTACTTTCTCTTGATTTATATTTTTTTAGTACATTTAATTTGTCAAACAAAAACTTTTAATTTTATCCATACATCTCTTCCGAGCTCCGTATAGACACACATCACTAAATTAATTCACTATATTTTTATGAGAATTAAATTCACCAAGATTCATTACGTTCTAAGTTCTCAAATGGCCACACATACGATAAAGGTATATTCCTATCCTTTGTATATACATGTTATTCTATCCAAGAGCAATATACACAAAAATGCCTCTTCCAAGTTTATTTATGTGCCATAGATCATTTGATAAATTCTCGAATAATAAAAACCATTAAGAACAAATAGAATAAACAAATTAAAAGTCTTATAAATCATTCAAAAATAATTAAACTAAAGCTTCATAAATTTAGATAAAATGCAACCTTAGAAAAATTAAATTACTTCATAAATGAAAATTAAAATTACACCAGTTAAGGAATATCACTTAAAGAACACAAAGAAAATTAAAACTTCATCTCCTCTTAAATATTTGGCACACTCAAAACAAAACAAAAGCCAAAACTGGCTTCTGCGTGTACCACCGTCTAGAATAAGAACCTAAAAACAAACCACAAAAACCAACCTCCAAATTTTAGCAATATATGCCCTATTTATAGCTCCAAAAATACATCTAAAAATACATTTTTTAGACATGTGGGAGACAAAATAACGTATCGAAAATAATAATAAATTCTGCGTGGGGGACAAACTATTGAATCGAAAAGGTTATTTAAACTGAGTGGAGAAAACCGCACATTTCTAATTTTCTTTTCAATATATGCTACCACGTGTGGGGATCTGATTCACTGCAAGATATAGTGGGACATGTGGCAGCCTACAATTGGTGAGAGGAACGAGCGCACACGAAATGCATCGCACGGTATAAACAACGCAGAGAAAGTGGCGTCACCGAAACGTGCCACGTGTTAGCATATGATTGGTTGCAAGAAATGGTTGGACACGTGGCAAACTCTAAATAGTTGGAGGGAGAGATTGCACGTGGTTGCGCCGCACGGGATCAACGCCCGCGAGACACGTGGTTCCCACCCTGCACACCAGCTTGCTCGACAGGTGGGCTTCACATGACGCGCCGAGCCTCGTGAACCAGAAAACCTGCATCCATTCGCTTTGGTCGGGTTTGAAAGACATGCGCTCATCCTTACCATTGCTTTTCTAATCTAACGGTTCGCGTGGCACACAGACAATAGGTGCGCGTGGAATTCTCTCCTATGCAGAAAAATAAACTTTTCTTAATAGCATTTTAGCCCTCAAATTTAATTCAAATTAAATTTTAAACTTTCTTTAATTATAATTAAGCCATTTTCTAATTTAAATTAAATTTTAAACTTTTAATAATTAAAATTAAGCCCGATTTTAATTCAAATTATATTTTAGACTTTTATTAATTGCAATTGAGTACTCTTTTATTTCAAATTATATTTTCAGGCAAATATTTGCAATTAAGTACGTTTTCGATTCAAATTCTTTAATTTTCTTAAAAATATATTCCTTAACAAATAAATGGTAAATATTAATTTATTCTGCTAAAATTAAGTAAAAATGTCAAGAACATAGAAATTATAATTAATAAAATAGATGAAAATAGCTATATAAAAATAGTTATCAGGTAGCTTTCCTCTACTTTTTTTTGCTTTTTGGTTGTTTTTATTTTCAACCTTTGGATTCGATCAAGGACTCTGATGTAATTGATTTTAGGGTTTATTTATATCCTATAAATACTTAAAAGTAGCATAGTTAAAGAGGCTAGATTTTTTTAATGCAATTTTGTTTTCAATTCATTTGAGAGCTCATTCATGCTCTTTGTTCCTCTTTAAGCAACTTATCAAAAGATAGGTAACCTTTGTGGCTTTGTCTAGCATCCAATAATTTATGGTGAGTAATATCCATACTTGTTAGGGTATCATTTATGCTAGACTTATCAAGGAGCCACACCTCCTTGTGACGTCTTTTCTCTTCAATTTAATGGTGAGTTATATCCATTTTTTTGTGGAGAAACCCTTTGCAATATAATCTGAAAATTAGCTAGATGTTAAGCCCTTGGTTCATATCATTTGGTATCATCGCTTTAGGTGCTAATTTTTGAATTCCTATTCTTTATTTTTTTTGTTCTTGTCTTGTTTCTAATACAAACAAAAAAACAGAAATATATATATCTTTGATCTATGTTCTTTCTGAAATTTTTGTTTCCAAACCCAAGAAATATTGTTCTTCTCTATTTCCATGTTAGTCTTCATTTTCATTGCATATTCTGCTTTTTCTAAAACTAAATGCATTGTTCTTGGAAATTCTGCTATTTTTGAAACTATCCTGCATTTTTCTTGCAAATTCTAATGGTTCTGAAATTTTGCTACAGTTTATTGGTAAGTTTTTGTTATTTATGTGGTAGTTCATGCAGCAATTCCATTTCCTTTTTTGTGTCGTAATTTATGTACTAATTTGCATATCGAAAAATTCCTCAAACTCATTCAAAGGTGTTGTATTGATATGCTCTTGAGTTATTAGCATATTAGATAAGAAAAGAAAAAGAAAAAAAGCCAAATTGCATATGCTAATTTCTAATGAGTATTTGAGCTCATAACGACAATAATTTTACCCATTTATTATAAATCTCCCATTGTGTGCTGAGTTCTTTTGGGGAAATTGTTGTTTTTCCAATAGTGTTGATATTTTGATTTCCCTTGTGCTTAACTATTCTAGTCTAGGATCCTAAACACTTTGAGTTAGTTTCCTTTGTACTTTATCAAGTGAGATATTATGAACTATCTTTTGGGTGTTTGATAATTCTACAAATATTTTGGAATTCTTGGATTTGGTTGCTTTGATTAGGAGCTAAGAGGGTTTGAGCAATCAATCCGAGTGCTAAACACGTGAGGTTTGAGTGAATTTGAATTGGATCTTGAGAATCTTTAGAATATTTGTAATCATCAACTTGGTTAGGAACTTGTTCCCCATTAATTTTTGTTGTTGTAAATAGGTTTTCTAAAATGGCACACTTCATAGCGTGTCATAAAACCAATGACACAACTAATTCAACATGGTTGTTCTTTAGGGAGGTTGTTACGCTTCATGGAGTTCCTAGGAGCATTGTGTCTGATTGGGATGTTAAATTCCTTAGTTATTTATGGAAAAATCTTTAGGCTAAAATGAGCACTAAACTCTTGTTTTCAACTACTTATCACCCACAAACTCATGGGAAAACAGAGGTATGCTATGGTTAGAAATTTATTGGTAGCAAGGTGAGTTCTCAATGTGCAGGTTTAGGAGGAAGAAAGTAACCATAGGGAGAATTTGTTTCATACCTGATGTTTTGTAAATAACTAAGTTTATATTGTCATTTTCAATGGCAGAAATTGCACAAATATACCCAACACTGATTCGGTGGAGAAATTGGCATTAACTACCTTGAAACATCCCCAACCTTACCGGCTTTAGTGGCTAAATGAAAGTGGAAAAGTCAATGTGACAAAATAAGTGATGGTGGCATTATTCATTGGAAAATATGAGGATAAGGTGCTTTGTGATGTGGTTCTTATGCACGCATGCCATTTATTGTTGGGGAGACCATGGTAGTATGATCTAAGGGTTATGCATGATGGATTCACAAATATGTATTATCTCACTCTTAAAGATTACTCTTGTGCCATTAACTCTAAAACAAGTCAGGGAGGACCAATTAAAGTTACAAAGATCAAATGCAAAAAGAGAGTGGATTTCAACCATAGTGAGAACAAGAGAGGAAATATTCAATTATATTGCAAAAAAAGTGAGATCAACAGAGCATTATTTTCGTATCAGTCTCTTATTATACTCATATACAAGGGAGCTCTTTTATGTACTAATGATCTCATCGGTACATTACCAAGTAATTTTTTTTTCTTTTGCAAGAATTTGAAGATGTCCTTCCTGAAGAGGTACCTTATGGTTTACCTCCAATCTGAGGGATTGAACATCATATTGACTTCATACCTGGTGCATCAATTCCAAACTGACTTGCTTATAGGAGTAATCCTGAGGAGACTAAGGAACTTTAGAGGGAAGTAAGTGAATTATTAGAGAAGGGATATGTGCATGAAAGCATGAGTCCTTGTGTGGTTCCAATGTTATTAGTTCCTAAGAAGGATGGAATATGGAGGATGTGTGTTGATTGCCGAACCATCAACAACATAATGATAAAGTATCATCATCCCATTTCTATATTAGATTATATGTTGGATGAATTGCATGGTTTTTGTGTCTTTTCAAATTTGATCTTAAGAGTGAATATCATCAGATTAGTATGAAGGAAGGTAACATATGGAAAACTGCGTTTAAGACTAAATATGGTTTGTATGAGTGGTTAGTGATGCCTTTCGGTTTAAAGCACATTTATGCATTTGATGAATCATGTGTTTACATGCATTTATTGGTAGATTTGTAGTTGTGTATTTTGATGATATCCTAATTTATAGAAAAACATTGGAAGAACATGTAATGTATTTGAAATCTATTTTGGAAATTCTAAGAAAAAAAGGTTGTTTGCTAACCTCAAGAAGTGCAAATTTTGCAAGAACAAGCTTGTGTTTCTTGGTTTTTTTGTTAGCAAGAGAGGAATTGAGGTGGATGAGGAAAAGGTGAAGGCAATCCAAGAATGGCCATTGCCTAATTCATGCAGTATTTGTTTGGTAATTAGTTAATTTTTGTCATAACTAGTATTTCTTGAAAAAATGTGAAAATTATATTAAACCACAAAATCAGTGTTTAGGAATCAAATAGAGGAGACTACCCTTGTGAGATATAATTTAAGCCTAATTTCCTTTATTCTGAGTAAAATATATTTTTTCTACTCCAAACACATTTCTTATTTCTTCAAATTTTTAGATGATCTCTATAGGTATTAGCATTGAATGTATGAATTTTTTTCTCATCTTAATAGAGTGTCATATATTTTTTATTATTTTTTAGATTAAATATAGAAATTGATAGTATATGTTTTTATCTCACTTATGCATGACTGCTACAAAAAAATAAACGACACATATCTACCTAAACCAAAATCAAACAAAAAAACCACAAAATTAACCACTCACCAAAATCCTACAAAAATGTACAATCTGTACATAGGTTCACTCTCTAAAAAATATATATATTGAAAAATCTCTTCAAAAAAAATGGAGAGATAAAAAATATATAGTACAATCTACATACTATGACCCACATTGCCTACAAAGTTGTCAATAAATGCTAATTACAAAAGAAAGATATATGAAGTAATTCCCTAAAAAGTAATTGCGCTTTCTTCATTTGTAAAAGGCATATATCTTGAAATTTTTGCTTAATGAGTTTAATTGATGCATGAAAATAATTTTTATATATGATATCTTTATAATTTATACATTTGATTCCTGTCATGAGATCAACGTTAAAATAACACTTTGAGTCTTTCTTCTTTATACATATGCGAACATATTAGTTCATTTTTATATAAGAACTCTTTCACATATAAATTAGTATGAGTGTTTGAACCCATAGGATTCAAAGTTTTTGAGAGTATTGACTTGTGAGGAATAGAGTTAAAGCGAATTTGGATGCTTAACACTAAGTTTGGGTGAAATTAAATTGATACATTTTTTATATGAAATATGAAAATGATTTTCAACTAATTATTATAATAAATCATGACTGTCTAAGAACAGTAAAATAACTTATGCATTAGATTTTAATTATGATCTTAAAGGAGATTAAAATGTATGAGACATTTTTTTGTGTTATGTTTCATTTTGTTTTCTTTTATGTATTTCTTAAGTTAATTTTTCATTTTGTTGTGATTTTGTTTTGAGTTGTTATTTTTTATATTTTTGTTATTTCTTTTAATTTTTACATTTAGTTCAATGTTTGTTGGTATCATTACTGAAAACTCTCACGAGACTCAAACTCGTCCACTAGGACAGCCTAGGGGTTTAAAGGCTTGGCAATCTATGGAAGTGATTTTGGATAGTTTAATTTTTAGTTTTTGTTGCTTCTCTTGCTAAGGGACTAGAAAGAAGCTGATTTGGGGTTGTGATGAGTGCTTAAAAAAATACTAAAATTACCATGATTTTATGTACTTTAATTGATTAAAAAGATTTACATTTTTATGTTTTTATCATATTTTTATATAAATTTGTCTTTTCAGAATCACAAGTATTTTTATTGGTTTCTAGGTATTTTTTCTTCAAACAAATAACTTAAAACTTGAAAACAAATATTGGAGGTAATACATCAGAAGTATCTTTCTTTCTCTCTATTTCTTTTTTTCTTCTTAGTTTTTCTTAGTTTTTAGTTTTAAATTTCTCTTTTTAAGAAGAACTAGTTATGTTTTTGTAAATTTTTAGCTTTTTGATTCAATAAATGAAAATACAAACTTATAGTTAGAGTGAAGCTCTATTTCAAAAGTTTTTATAAGATTTATTATTTGAAAATTATTGAAAACATATTTTCATTTGTTGTTTTAAAAATTGAAAGTTAGTACTGAGATAATTAAATTCTTAGGTTTAATTTGGATACCTTGAATAAAGTTTAAACCGTCTAACCCCACCAAAGGTCTCATTTAAATGGTTCATTTTCAAACTCTTAAAAAAGGAATTAATTTAATTAACCAAATTAGTTATCGACTCCACCCATAGGTGTAATTAATTCATATAAAAAAGAGAATCAATAAATATCAATTTATAACTTTAATAACCTAAATAATATGTGCAAACATAATTAAATTAGTTATTATATCCATAAATACTCCACTATTATGATTGATAAAAATTTGTATAAATGTTTATTGAATCCTTATCTATATTTATTTTTATGTTAATAGATTTGAAAAAATACAAAACCCAAAATATCATGACAAGATGTTTAGGATTTAATTTCATTTTTAAAATTTTGAATAATAAATTAAAAACCACATGCATTCCTTCCTTAGATCAACCTTGGGAGTGTACTTGTCATTTTCTATAAAATGATTCGTGCACTTGCGATATTTTTACAAATATAAAACCAAAGTATTTGCAGGATCAACGATGTTGGTTTTTCTCATCAGTAACATGGACTAGGCCTTGATTATTATTTTAGCCCATCATTGTCATTTTAGAATCATCCTAAATCTTATGGATCAGCCCATTTATATCTTCCTTGAAATGTTTGTAATTGGGCCACTAGGAAGTGACAGAGGGTATTATGAAAATTTAGCTCCATTCCCATTTTTATGATTGATATATGCAGCTTCTTGGTTTGCATCATTCTCCTCCTCTTGAGAAGGATTTGTCCTCAAATCATCATCTAAGTCAAAAGGAGACAAATTAGCATCATTAAAGCTTGTACTGATACCATACTCACCTAGTAATTCAAGCTTGTAGGCATTATAATTTATGTGTTCCACTACTTGAAATGGTCCATCACCCCGAGGTAGGAGTTTTGAAGGTTGTTTCTCCAGAAAATGGTCCTTCCTTAAGTGCAACCAAACCCAATCTCTTAGTTCTAACACTACCTTCTTATTTCCCTTGTTGGCTTATTGGCCATATTGTTTGGTCCTCCTTTCAATGTTCAGTTGTGCCTTTTCATGTTACAATGGGTTAAAGCCATAAACAATTTCAAATGTTGAAAACTTAGATGCAGAATGTATACTTCCATTGTAAGCAAATTATACATGTAGAAAATAATCTTCCCATCTTTTCAAGTTCTTTTTAACGATAGCATGCTAAAAAGAAGAAAAAGTTCTATTTACTACTTCAGTTTGGCCATCCGTATGTAGAGGATAAGTAGTAGAAACAACAACTTGCTTCCCAAATTTCTCCACAAAGTCTTCCAAAAGTAACTCAAAAAATTAGCATCTTTACCAGAAATAATGGTACTAGGTATTCCATGTAACCTAATAATCTTTTTGAAGAAAAAATCAGCTATATATGATGCATCATCAATTTTATGACATGCAATGAAGTGTGCCATCTTGGAAAATCTATCTACCACCACAAAACGGAATCTCTCACCCTCTTTGTCCTAGGTAAACCTACAAAAAAGTCCACAGAAATATTAGTCCAAGGTTCACTAGGTATTGGCAAAGGGGTCTACAAACTATGGGGTTGCAACTTTAGACTTAGCTACACAAAAGTGATCCATCAAACCACCACCATGAGTTTCTCTCACAAGCAATTCATGCAAAGAACACATAGGCATATACAACTTATTTTCCCAAAACAAAAATACATCATGCCTATAAAACCTACCAAATGCAACTTTTTCACATGCATTGAATTAATACATCACAAAAACTAATATCTTGTGTATATAAATCTTTAATATATTCAAAGCCAAGTAGTTTTATCTAAAATGGAGAGTAAAGCATATCTTAGGGACAATGCATCAACCACCACATTTTATTTACCTTGCTTGTATCTGATCACATAAGGAAATGTTTCAATGAATTCCACCCACTTGGCATGTTGTTTGTTCAACCTTTATTGTCCTTTCAAATGATTCAAAGATTCATTATCAGTGTGAATCACAAATTCCTTTGGCCATAGATAGTGTTGCCAATTTTCCAAATCCCTTTACCAAGGCATACAACTCCTTATGATAAGTGGGGTAATTTAGGGCTGCCCTACTAAACTTTTCACTAAAATAAGGAATTGGACGTCCTTTTGCATCAAAACAGCTCCAATACCTATTCCTAAATTAAGCATCACACTCAATTTCAAAAGTTTTAGTAAAGCTAGGCAAGACAAGCAAAGGTGCATTAGTTGAATTTTCCTTGATTAGATTAAATACCCTTATTCTTTCACCCACTTAAATGGTACCTCTTTCTTGATGACTTCAATAAGAGGGGTGGCTAAGCTACTAAAATTATGCACAAAGCATCTATAAAAATTAGCTAAGCCATGAAAACTCCCCACTTGGCAGTTTTTTGTAGGCAATGGCCACTCTTGCATTGCCTTCACCTATTCCTTATCCACTTCAGTTCCTCTCTTACTAACAACAAAACCAATAAACACAAGCTTATTTAGGAAAAAGGTACACTTCTTGAGGTGAGCAAACAACCTTTCTTTAATTTGAATTTCCAAAATAGATTTCAAATGCATTACATGTTATTCCAAGTTTTTGCTATAAATTAGGATATCATCAAAATACACAACTACAAATCTACCAATAAATGCACTTTAAAGCAGTTTTTCATTTGTCACCTTCCTTCATCCTAATTTGATGATATCCACTCTTAAGATCAATTTTTTTAAAGACATAAGAACCATGCAATTCATCTAGAATATCATCTAATCTTGGAATGGGATGACAATACTTTACCGTTATGTTATTGATGGCTCGACAATCAAAACACATCATTCATGTTCCATCCTCTTTAGAACTAATAGCACTAGAATAGCACAAGGACTCATGCTTTGACACACATACCCCTTCTCTAATAATTCACTTACTTTCCTCTAACGTTCCTTGGTCTCCGCAGGATTACACCTATAAGTAGGTCAGTTTGGAATTGATGCACCAGGTATAAAGTCAATTTGATGTTCAATCTCTTGGATTGGAGGTAGACCATAAGGTCCTTCTTCAGGAAGGACATCTTCAAACTCCTGCAAAAGAGAAACAATATCGCTCGTTAATGCACCGATGAAATCATTAATACATAAAAGAGCTCTCGGGTACATGATTTCAATAAGGGCCTAATGTGAAAATAATGCTCTCTTGATCTCACTTTTTTTGCAATATAATTGAAAATTTCCTCTCTTGTTCTCACTCTGGCCGAAATCCTCTTTTTTTTTGTTCACTCTGATCAATGTTTTTCTCTCCCTTTTTTAACTTTTTTTTTGTTTTCATTTGATATTTGTAACTTTAATTGGTCCTCCTTGACCTATTTTGGAGTTAATGGCACATGAGTAATAGGTTTCCCTATAAGAGTGAAAGAATACTTTTTTTGTGAATCCATCATGCATAACCCTCAGATTATACTACCATGGTCTCCCCAAATATAAATGGCATGCATTCATAGGAACCACATCACAAACCACCTTATCCTCATATTTTCCAATGGATAATGACAACAACACTTGTTTTGTCACCTTGACTTCGCCACTTTCATTCAACCACTAAAGTTGGTAAGGTTGAGAATGTTTCAAGGTAGTTAATGCCAATATCTCCACCAATCAAAGGATGAATCTTTTTTTAAATCTAAAATTCAAAACAAAGATAAATGAATATAGAAAACCTATCTTCATCAACCAAAGCTCTAATACCAAAAGATGCAGACCCTTTAGGTGAACAACCTAGGAACCCAAGAACTCAAAGGAATAGAAACAATTGATTTGCTAAGAACATGTTGAAAATGATTAGATTAGAACCCTAAGGAAACAAAGTCCTTAAAACCCAAACCTTGAGACGCCACAAAGAATGATCACTCCCTTTGATAAGTCGAATTCAAGCATTCAATCAAGAACACAAGAAGGCAAAGCAAGAAGCTTTCTGAAATTTTTCTTTTCATTAATGATATTCTTTCTTTCTCCATATTACATAGCTCTTCTTCTTTATGAGCAAGAAACTCTAAAAGAAAAAACACTAGATGAAATGGGCCTAATCTAACCTTAAAAATATAAAAGACTAAGACTTAAATAAAAAGCCCATAGTTATTCATTACATCTAATTTGACTTTCCAAATCTATCCCTTGTGTAGGATCTTGATAATCTTTAGAATATTTGTAAACATCAACTTGGTTAGCACCTCAATTTCCATTACTTTTAAAGATAGCTAATAAATGGATATTTTGGACTTCTTAAGACAACCAATTTAGACTTCTAAAGACAGCCAATAAATTGCTAAATGCTTAGATTCAATGTATTTTTAACATGCCCAGCCAAGACCAAGTTATTCTCATATTTAATATCCTTGAAACTCTTTAAATTCATAACGTTTAATGGTCAAACTATGCTGGCTACGAATTTGCATGCTAATAATCCTCTTCAATTACTTTGATGACATAATATTCTTGAAACTCTTTCAAATTCAAACCCTTTTATGGTCAAAATATGTTAGCTACAAATTTACATGATAATAAGCCTCTACAATTGCTTTGAGGACATGGAATAGGCCTTGATTATTAGTTGAGCCCATCTTTGTCATTTTAGAATTAGGCCAGTTCTCATGGATCAGCCCATTTAGTACTTCCTTGAAATGTTTGGCTCTAAGTCTTATAATTGGGCCACTAGGAAGTAACAAAGGGTCTTGTGAAAATTTGGCTCCATTCCCATTGGTATGATTGACATGTCCAGCTCCTTGGTTTGTATCAGTGGTGAAGCCCACAACCATGTCCCATCAATTAGCTGATAGGTAGGGAAATTTCTTAAGAGCATGGTTGAGGATTTACTTTTATAGGTAGATAAACAATTAATACCTATTGATTTTGTTGTGGTGAATATGTATGAAAACCCATAAATTGACAAAAAGCATACTATTCTTCTTGATAGGCCATTATTGGCCACAACCAAGACTATTAATGATGTCTATAATGGGAGATTAACTATGACAGTCTTAGAAGTGGCTATCCATTTCAATTTTTTTGAATTATCTTCTATTAATTCTATATCTATTCTTGATGAGTGTTCATATATTTGTTTTGTGGATATACTTGCTCATAACATATTTTTACATGACGAGATAATGGGTAAACTTCAATATGCTTTACCTGTCAATAGGATAAAAGAAAATTTAGATGAGGAGACTAAGGGTACCCTCAAATTTTAGATAGTGCTAAATTAATAGAACTGCCTAATATAAATTTAGAATTACCTCGGACCCCATCTAGGGAAGAGAACACTCCACCTAAGCTGGTGTTTAAAAGTGGCAAACTTGAAAGCGAGGTACTAAAAAGCTGCATTTTTTTCATTTCCAAAAATGTTGAGTATTAGCCATAAATATCCGCACCTGAAACATGCCAAGTACCATAGTAAAAAAGTTAGCTTGCTCACATGCTCGCTTGTCCAAAATCAACACTCTCAACCTAGCATGCATACTATGAAAACCAACCCCTTGATGTGTGTAAACATGATTGCATATATAGTGTACCTAATTATGTGTGTGCATGAATTACTGATCCTTAGTGACCAACCTTACATAAAGAAAGCCAAACACACTAAGTAAAATAAAAGTAGACATCATGTTTTGTACACAAGAAGCCAACATACCGACATGAATATGACAGAACTTACATTCTCCAATTTTCACAACTAAATTCATAAACCCATCAACACATGAAAAGCTCATGAAGATGTCCTTAAGTTGTTTATTCCTATTAATAACACAATGATACACACCACAACCCTAAAGAGACAACTACGTCAAGTGCATCCATCTTATGCGCTCCATCCATATTCATTTATCAACTCATCCATTCTATCACTTTGAAACATGAGGGTCTCAGCACCACAACCCACAAAGCATCTGAAGCTTGAAGACTTCAATTTACACATGTAACCTGCACACATGAAGCAAACGTATACGCTATGAAACATATAATATAAAGATAGCTTTTAGGAAAACTATATAGCTCCCTCTGACGTCATGTAACACTCCTCTTGGATGCATGAAAATTAGATAAAAATATATAGTGCAATCCTACACTCATAGCCCATGTTGTACATAACATGGCAACAATCATATAGTTGTGCACATAAACATCTTCCCCTTTTTGACATAGAAAGTCATAGGTACACCCTATATAAAAGAGAAAACAAAAAAATGTGTAATAATTCTAATAACAATGCAACGAGGTAGATAGAGTTAAGGTAAAATAGATTCAGTGATAGATGAAAATAACACTTTCAAACTTATATTTATTAAAAAAACTTTATTTCACATAAGGAAGTTCAGAGATAAACTAAATCAACAAACAAAAATTGAAAGTAAGAGAACAAAAAAAGATCAACATTCTCTAACTCCTTCTCTAGTATAATCATTTCCTTAAGCACCACTATGAGAAGACTGTCTAGGATTAGAAGGGATAGTGGTAGGAGGCAGAGTAAATTGTGGGTTGAGAAATTTGTTTGAAAACTAATCAAAAGAGTTGTCGGCCTCAAAGAGAAAATTGAACTCATCACCACTATACATAGTAAACATGTTGAATAAGGACCCAAGTGATGAAACACCAAAGCGAGGAGGTTTGGTAGGGGAAAATTGAGGTTTGAAAAAGGTAGAAAAAACAAGTGAACCACGAAAATATGGAATAATAGGACGGTAAAAAGCTATAACAAGCTGAGCAAAAACATAAAAATGATGCATATCAAGAACATTCCTATTCAAAATTTACCACTCAGACGTAATAGAATATAGAAGAGTTTTACACTCCACATCAAGGGATATAGAAGTGGAAGGACTAGAGGATCTTATCTTTGAACTTTTTAATATTGAAACTCTCAAACGAAATTTCCAAAAAAGGGATCTTTTACATTTGCGAAATAAAATTTAATCATTGAACCTCCTTTTCATTTTCCTTTTTTCTTTTTTTTTTCTTTCTTCCTCCTTTTTTTGAAATGGTTCAAGAGACAAAAAATGATCTCAAAGAAAAAAAATTCAATAAGAAAAAGTTCAAACTTAACAAAAGGAGTGCTAGGTAAGATGGATTGTACATTAAAGTTAGGCTAGTAGGTGAAAATAAACGAAAGTATAACAAAAAGGCTCAAGAGGGGACATTGTGCATAGGTAGACAAGGGTGGCAAGAAGGATCAAATGGTCCAAAGATGGCCTAAATAACTTTTCTATCCAAGTAGTGCCAAGGATATTGCCTTGAGAGAAACTACATGGGAATTCTAAAGATTGTTAGAGGCATACAAATCATTCAAGAAAATAATCCATACAAACTTCTCAAACATAACCATACAGATTCATAACATTATTACATGTTCAAGAAAAAGTTCTATTTAATTTCGTAAGAGATTAGTCATACAGCCTCTTAGAGAATACATATGTCAAAATAACCAAACATCCATTTATGTCAAAACCCTCTCCACCAAAAAGCAATACATATCACAACAACTGCTAAACATAAAAAGGTAGGAAAGCAAGACAATATAATTTGCTAAATAGTTTTGGAAAAATATAAGGAGGGGAGGCAAGGAGTGTTACAACACCAAATATAGTAAAAACATATGATATATTTATTTTTGATAAATTTTGTGTGTAAACAAAAAAAATAAACACATATAAACAAACAATAAGAGTCGAAAAAAGAATGACTAGAACCAAAAAAAATAAGAGAAAACAACTGAACAACTCCCAAATAGATCATCCAAAAAGAGTAATTAAAGGCCATCCCTCTGTTTAAATTATTTATGGTGGGTAACCAATTTAAATATGCTCAGATGAGCCATAATAGTTGCATTCTGATATTGGAGATGAGGGTGAGTGAGGAGGAGTGCCACACAGCTAACAAACATGAACATTGGAGTTAGATAATCTGGGTCTATCACTCTACGAAGTAGTACGTGGAGGAAAAGAGAATAAAATGAGCACATTTGGTTTCAAATGAGAATGAGTAGTCAATTTCTAGTAGTATGGCCTCAAGTTCCCAATTTTCATCACAATGGTGACAAGTACGAAGGACATTAGGTAGAGTTAGAAATCCATCACAAGAGCGATGGGAATTTCTAACCTTAGGTGAAAGGTTTACCTTGTGAGAAGGATTTGGCTGAAAGAATACAATAGACTTAACTCTTAGCTTAGTGACAGTAGACTTCAATTTTTCATTTTTACTATATGCTTTCACAAACTTAGTTGAAAACACTATGGAAGTTGAAACATTCTCATTGTAACATATTTCATGCTTTTCCCATAACGTCTTTATATTGCTAAGAATTTCATTTAGGTTCTTTAAGCCATCATCATTTTTATTCAAGCTATAAGTAGAGTGCTCTAGTTCCTTATCACTATCTTTGAGTTTGTTCTTCAGGGAAATAATCAAATCTTCTTTAAGAAATGTTTCAAGATAATCTGTTGAATTGTTCATAATCCCAACTTTCTTATTTAATTGTTCAATCTCAATTTCCTTCTCAGGAAGAGAGTATGCCATGTATTCCTTTGTACTCTCTAGAACTATGATCTTTTCCTTCAATATTTCTACCTCAATGTTTTGATCAAAAGAGATAGCAGTACTTAAAAATAGTTGAGTAGTTTTACCAAAGATGGAAACCTTTAGTTGTTCTTCAAGTTTTTTAACTTTTTCAAGACTTATATTAAATCTCTTAAGCAGATCTGAATGTCACCTTTGTATAACCTCACATTTTCTTGTCAAATCAATTTATTGGTCATCAATAAAGGACTTCTATTCCTTCAAAGCACCTATCTCGCACTCCTTTTCATCAAGGCTTTCCAAGGCCTTTGCATAATTTCTTCTTTTATTTTCCTTTATCTTTAACTTTCTGTAATGAAGTAGCCCTCTTTAATTGCTCCAAATTGACTTATTCAACCCTATAACTCCAACAATAGTTGTAAATATAGGTTCAAACACCTTGATACATAAGTTGTGTTTGGATGTCAATTTGGAAACTAATGAAAAACTTAGCAGCCTTGTGAGATTTTTGAATAACCATAATTTTAACAAACTTTGATAATTGATTGAAACATGTTTCATTCTAAGAAACTGTCTTGTCTTATTGCTTAAGGTTCATAAATTCAACCACCTTGTTCACTTTAACAGTCTCATTGAAAAACCATTTGTATAACATTTGCTCGAACTCCTTCCATGTGATGGCATTGATCTTCCTTCCCCTACTCATAGAGTCCCACCAACAATCGACTTCGGCATTTAATTTGTATGCATCAATTCTAGCTCTAAAACATACATGAACGTTTAGAGCATTCATCTTCTTCTTAATCTCTAAAATCCATCCTTCAGTGACATCAAGGTTTGAGGTAACACCATAAAGTGATGGCCTCTTCTTTTCAAACTCTTTAAGGTTTCCAGCTCTACCTCTTACCTCGAGTTATTTGCAACAAGTAATCAACCTATGTTACACTTGAAGTAGGTTATGTTGCCTGTGATTCTTATTTGCACCCTATCTAGGCTCATTTCAAGCTACTTTTCTTCTTGGAGCCATGTTGAGACAAAAATAGTCTCAAAATAATTCAAAATCATGAGTGGATACTTTTTTTAGGGAGATAAGAACCATGCTCTGATACCATATTGTCACGTCCTAACTAATGGGTACATGTGGTAGAAAAAATGGAAGTTTTAAACCATGTTTATAAGAAAACTAAAAATACTTTTTAATAAATTCGAGATATCCTTTATTTAAAAACATTATAACTTTTTCAAAATTATTTTAATTAGTAACAACAATATATTACCATGAGAAAACATGGAAAAAATCTTATCATAAAACACTCTATGTAAGTCTGAACAATGTCTCTAAATGCAAATGAATTTACAAGATAAAAGTAAATTTGAATTCTACTTCTTCCTCAATGTTGAACCAAGGGAAGCCTTACCAAATCTTAATATGAAAGGTAAAACGGAAAATAAGGTGAACTACAAGTAATTGAATAGGAGTGTACTCGAAGTAATATCATAACAAATAATATGATACATGCTACATATTAATAAAACTCTTGCATGAATAAAAATGACAACATCGGTACAAGTGATATAATGTGGGGAGATTTTATTTATGAAATCCGATATACCTATACTTTCTCACTTCCAAAACCGAGTGGAATATACATTCTAGGTATCCCATGCATGCTCATATAATGAGAAGTATGCTATGTCAAGCTTAATATTCATATACATGTTATGAAATATTCATATGTTATGGCTAACTTTCAAATGCATGGGCATATGCATAGTCAACCTTTGACACTTACGTGGGTCCACCTCTAACCCCATGTATGGTCATACTTTGAGATACATATGGCATATGCAGTATTGTACTTTTAAGTATATGGGTGGTCCACATGCTTAACATATGTGTAGTCTACTTCAAAACACATGGGGGTTAACTTCTAAGGCCTATGTGCGATCAAACTTTGAGACCTATATATGGAAAAACTTTGGGACCCATATATGTATGAACTTCAAGATACATATGAATACAATGCATATCTAAGTCCAAAAAATAGTTTGTTGCAACTAGTAGCCTGAAGGTACAACTCTATAAGACCTCCACATATGTAAAACATTCTGCAAGAAAATTAATTTCATGATGTATGCATAAGATCTTAGATACCACGTGTAATATTTTTATACTTGTATTATAAAATTTGTTTCCATGTTTATAAAAATGTTTCCAACGAGAATTTTATTATAACATTCATAACATTTTTCATAAAAACATGGCATCAATTTTTCTTCATTCATAAATATATTATGCATATTATTTTCATGCTCGTTCACGCTCCAAGCCTACTGCTAATTTCTTTTCCTTTTTAGCGAAAACTAAACACAATAATTTTTTCAATTTCGTACAAGAATTGGTTATACTTTGTTAATTTATGTTATATAAATTTATGCTCAAAGGAAGAATTTTAAATTTCTAGGTATGCTATAATAGAAACTAATAATTTCTCATCCCGACACTCCATCTTTTCAAACTCAAATGTTTGGATATTTTATCCCGAATTGTACTTAGAAATGTACAAAAAAATAACATCTTACAAAGAGAAAGAGAGGATGGGATTTTTTGGTGTGAGAAAAAGTGGATGATCGGTGGCTATTTATAAACAAAAACTATCGCTAGTCACCTCCCTCGTCAATGGCTCATTGTACACCCTCGATGAGACCTACCAAAACTATAAATTCCTCACCAGCTTTCATCATGCAATTACTGACTGGCGGAATGCCCACAAGCTTCACACAAAAAAATTTGAAACTTTGAGATAAATCAGATTTTTCAAACAGAATTTTCTGACACGACGTTACATCTTAAAATATTATTCAAAATTATATTAATGAAACTTTTATAATTAATTACCAATTATTGTGGTTTTATAATTTAGATAAAAAAAATTAAGAACCCATTAAAGACATATACAACCTTATAAAATATATTGACTAAGAAGAATTAATGTTAATAATGATTTAAGAATTCTAAAGAAATTCTTAGAAATGATTTATTGAAATGATAATACAAGTTTAGTATGGCCTTATATAGCATATTATACTAAAATGTCTTTTAACTTCTTAAGATACAATCACCTACACACATCCTCACAATATGAAATGTACACTATTAGTTAAGCTCCATTTCCTTATATGTGAACATGCCATATATGTTTCCACTGCAAACTTCTAGAATCATTTTAGAAGGCTCTTTATCAAAAGTTATCTCATTTAATAGTATTTAATTTTCTTCCACCTTTCACCAATTGGCAACTACAAATCATAATAAATCAATCAATATACTAATTTTGAACAAAAAAAACATTTAAATTCAATATATATTTTGAATGAAACTAATAATCATGACGTTTGAAACCCAATAAACAACCAAGATAAGAAGTCGATAATTTTTGAAGACTAACTCCCAACTTGCATATAATTAAAGTAATGCAGTTAAACAAATAAAAACAAGAAGAGAAATAAAGAAAAAATAGTAATAGGCATAATAATATAATCTAAACAAAAACGCAACCTAATTAGAAGCAGTAGGAAAATACATATCCAAATAATTAACAGTAGAAAAGGAAAGATAGTGGGGAAGTGAAGGTTGATAGGCAAGTATTAGTGAGCTTCTCCATTGGAAAGTACAAAGATGAGGTGATGTGTGATGTGGTACCCATGCAAGCCAGACACATCTTGCTAGGTAGGCCTTGGAAATATGATAGGAGGGTTACATGTGATGGATATAGAAATAAGTATTTGTTTGTGAAGGATGGTAGAGACATCACACTTATCCCCCTTTCACCCAAGCAAGTCTTTGAAGATCAAATGAATATGGTTAGAAGAAAAGAGAAGAGTGAAAATAGAAAAAAAGGAGAGTGAGACAAAATAAAAGAATGAGAGTAAGAAAAAGAGTGAAAGAAAAAAAGAGTGAAGAAAAAGGAGAGGAGAGTAAAAACAAGAGAGAAGAAAAGTGTCAGTTTTTATGCTAAGGCAAGTGCGGTCAAGAGGAATTTTTATTCAAAATAGCCATACTTGTACTTTAGTACAAGGAGACTAATTTTTCTACTCTCGATCTTAATCAATCTTTTCCTAGTGTCACTATTTCTCTTTTGTAGAAATTTTGGGACATGGTCCCTGAAGAGATTTAGGATGGAGTGCCAGCAATTATGGGGATTGAGAATTAAATTAATGGAGATCAAGGTGCTGTTAAATTTGATGTTCCCAAATATTCTCAAGATCCTTTGCAAGGAATTGGTAGTCCAATGACTAGGGCAAAGATAAAGAGGGTGAAGGAAGCTTTGCAAGGCTTGATCAAGGAAGTGCAATACAAAGAAGTTGTGCTAGAAAAATCAAAAACTAAATTCGAAGATTCTAAAGCTTCACCAAGGATGGTCTATTACCTTTTTATGCAAGGTATTGATTTGGAAGATCAAGTTGGGAGCAAAGATTAATTTAAGAAGCAATATTTTTGTTTAATTAATTATGGGCCTTTTATGTTTAGCAATTTTTATTTTAGTGAATTGTGGGCTTTTTATTTTAAGTATTTTAGTCTTTTATTTTTAAGGTTAGATTAGGCTCACTCCATAAATATATAGGCCCATTAGGCCCATTCCATCTAAGGTTTTTTTAGGGTTTCTTGCTTATATAGAAGAAGAGTTATGTAATTTGGAGGCATGAACGAATATCATTAATGAAAAGTATATTTCGGAAAGCTTTTTCTTTGCCTTCTTGTGTTCTTTATTGAATTCTTGAATTCGACTTATCAAGGGGAGTGATTATCGTTTGTGGCGTCTCAAAATTGAGGTTTAAAGGATATTGTTTTCTTAGAATTCTAATTTGATCATGTTCAACACGTTCTTAGCAAATCAATTGGTTCTATTCCTTGGAGTTCGTGGGTTCCAAGGTTGTTTGCCTAAAGGATCCACATCATTTGGTATCATAGCATTGGTTGCAAAAAATAGGTTATCTATCTTCGTCTATCTTTGTTTTGAATTTTAGATTTCAAAAAAAATATTGTCCTTTGATTTTTTCTGCGTTCTTATTTTAATATATCAAATCGAAGATCGTTTTGATTCCTACAAAAAACACTAGGATTCGTTTATGATCTTGCAATTTTTGAGTCCAAATTCCAACGTTTACACCACTAACCGAGGGGCTAATGATTTGTTGCACATTTTTGCTTTATTTTCGGTTCTTGCTCATTTATGAATTTCTATTCACAACAGCAGCAGCAGCAGTAAAAAGAAAAAAAAGATGAAAAAAAGAAAGAGAAAAGGAGAACATAGTAGTAGATTGTTCAAGAATCTAATTCTTGTTTTCTTGTTAAGTTTTCTTGTTCTTGTTGAAATTGGTTTTCCTTTATTTTATTTTTGCTGCCTAAGACTAATCTAAAAAAAATAGGCGAATCATAGTTGATAAAGAATCTTTCTTTAGAGTCCTCTTTGGTCAAAAGTATTTCTTTAGAGACCTTTTTTGGTCAAGTGTCTTTCTTTAGAGTCCTCTTTGGACTTTCCTTGGTGTGAGCTTTGAGTGGTAAAAATAGTGTTTAAAAAAAGGAGAGTGATAACAATCTTATTTGAGAGCAAACAAGTGAGGGAGTGTTAAAAAAATGGATAGTGATAAAAATCTTATTTGAGATCAAACACGTAAGGGAGTGTTAAAAAGGGGGGGAAGTGATAACAATCTTCATCAAATCTTTTCGTGACCAATTTAAGAGAATGAATGCAAGGTTGGATGATTTAGAATCCTCTTCTGATTCTCAATCATATAGAAGTCATGAGTTCGAGGAAGAAGAAGGCGATTCCAATGTGGAAGATAGAAGCAGTTATAAATGTTACAAAAAGACTAACTTCAAAGAAGATAGCAATATAGGCATTATAAAGATGACAATTCTACCCTTTCAAGGAAATAATGATCTTGAGTTATACTTGGAGTGGGAAAGAAAATTTGAGCATTTTTTTGATTGTCATAATTACTCCTAGGAGAAAGAAAGTAAAGGTAGCAGTCGTAGAATTTAAAGATTATGCTGGTATATGGTGGGATCAATTGGTGGTCAATAGGCGAAGAAATAGTGAGACCTATTCAGTCATAGGAAGAGATGAAATTGGTTATACAAAAGAGGTTCATACCTAGCCATTACTATATGGATAAAAAATTGCAAGGGTTGGTCCAAGTTTCCATGGGTGTAGAAGATTATTATAAGGATATAGAAATCTCCACGATTAGAGTAAACATAGAGGAAGATAGAGAAGTGATAATGGCTAGATTCATTGTCGGGTTAAACCTAGTAATTGCTTATATGGTTGAATTTCAACATTACGTAGAGATGGAAGAATTACTAAACAAAGCCATTAAAGTGGAGAAGAAAATCAAGTCCAAAAGGTTCAGATCTAGTTCGTCCTCTTGTTCTCGAAGGAAATCAACTTGGAAGGACAACAAAGCTGCCTTAAGAATAAAATGGGAAGCGAAATCAAAAAATGCAGTTGTTGTTCCTAAAGGTAAACCTAAAATTAAAAATCCTACTAATTTATGTGATATTAAATGTTTTAGGTGCCAAGGACTCAAACCTATTGCTTCTGAATGCCCAAACTAAAGGGTTGTGGTTGTACGTGATAATGGAGAAATCGAGAGTGCTAGTTCAAGTGAAGATGAAATACCACCATTGAAGGATTGTTTAGATGTAGAATTGGAAGAACCTGTTCATGGGGAATTACTTGTCACAATGGCAGCCCTCAATATATTGCCTAAGAATGAAGTAGATGATAAGCAATGTGTGCATGCTAGTTTTCCATCTGTGAAGTCTACTTAATGCCCAATTTCTGTCAAAGGAGGTAATCCATGGGGAATCTCTTCAGGAAGTTGATTGTCAAAGTCCTATAATAAAGATACAACGACACTAGGCATGAGTTAAGATCGTTAGTAGAAAGATAAAAATACTTGTACATAAGTATAAGTATGTATTTCCTTGTTATCACTGCACTTTTAATCTCTTGTATTTTAGCAAATGCAGTCATTCTTTTATTTTTCTCTCATTTTAGCTCACTTTTCCATCCATTATGCTCACTTTTCTCTCCATTTTTCTCACTTTTCTCTCCATTTTTCTCTCCATTATGCTTATAATGCAGAGCATCTATATAATTTGGAGGAAGAACGAATATGATGTCGATGGTGTACATTTGGAGGAAGAACAAATATCATTAATAAAAAGTATATTTCAGAAAGCTTTTGCTCTACCTTCTTGTGTTCTTGCTTGAATTCTTGAATTCGACTTATCAAAAAGAGTGATCATATTTCGTGGCGTCTCAAGATTAGGGTTTTAAGAACTTTGTTTCCTTAGTATTCTAATCTGATCAACTTCAACACATTCTTAGCAATTCAATCATTCCTAATCCTTTGAGTTCTTGGGTGCGTAGGATTATTCACCTAGAAATTCAATATTTTTAATAATAAGTCATGCATAAAATCACAATATATTGAAAGCTTTTGAGCACTCATCACAACCCACAACCAGCTTCTTACTAGTCTCTTGGCAAGAATGGTGAAATATTACAAACAAAAACTAAAAATAAAATTAAACTATCTTAAATCATTTCAGTAGATTGACATAGTTGCATTTAGCGTATGTAACAAGCCTTTAAACCTTTAGGTAGCCTTCGTGGATGAGTTTAAGTCTCATAAGGGATATGATACCCACAAAAATCAATTTAAAATGTAAAAATTAAATAACAATAAACAAACAAATGAACAACAACAAAAATTTTAAAATAAAGTAAATTAAAAATGAAAAATATAAGATAAAAATTTACAAAACTTCTCATGCATTTTAATATCTTTTAAGATTATAAATAAAATCCATAGCATAAGTTATTTTAGTATTATAAACAATCATGATTCACTATAATAAATAGTTGAAAATCACTTTTGTATTTCAATTAAAAATGTATCAATATTAAATATATACAATCTCTGTGTAAGGAATTTGAATTTGTTTCGAATCTAGCCTCACAAGGCATACTCTCAAATATATTTATCCTATTGGTTCAAGCACTCATTCAAAAGTATATGTGAATAAAGTTTATGTATCAAAATGAACTAATAGTTTCACTATGTTTAAAGAAGAAAAGGCCCAAACAATAGTGCATCGTATTGATCATATGAAAGGAATTAAATGAAATGATTTTATAAAGAAATCAAATTTCATTTTCATATATCAATTAAATTCATCAATTAAAAATCTCAAGTAATATGCCTTTTAAGAGATTAATAAAATGTAAATGTATTCTTAGGGAATTATTTCCTATATTTTTCTTTTGTATTTAACCAATTCTCACTACATTGAAGAATATTGGGTCATAGTATGTAGTTTATATTGTTCATTTAATTTTCTTTCTTTTTTTCTTTATCTCTTTTTTATTTTAGAGATATATTTTTTTAGAGAAAGGACCTATATACATATTGTACATATATTGAATGATAAGGTGAGTGACTAATTTGTGGCCTTTTCTTTTGTATTGGTTTAGGTAACGCCGTATATGTCTCTTTTTTATAAGTCATGCATGAAGGAAGAGAAAGCATATACTTTAAATATCTACTTAACTTATTCAAATTAAATAAAAATAAATATACGACACTCTATTAGATGTAAACATCCTACATTCAATGCAAAGACATGTAGAGATTATCTAACAATTTAAAAGATTAGAAAATATCATCACTCAGAATGGGAGGATAATGGCTAAAACTATATTCTCATAAGTTAGTCTCCACTATTTGATTCTTAAATACCGATTTTGGGTTCATCGCAATTTCAATATTTTATCATGAAATTTTAGTTATGATAAAACTATCTAATTATCACATTACTTCATTCAATGTTTTTAAAATTAATTTAATAATGCAAATACTTAATCATTTACTTAAAACAAAATTAAAAATAAACCTAAAATTCCTAATATAATAGAAATAAATTAAAGCACACAAAAAAAAAGAATATTAAAAATAAAATGTACAAGTGATAATATAAAAATTTCATGTAATCACAAATTTTGTAATGTAGCTTTTTCCTACCCCTAACCTATAACTTACCTTGTCCTCAATGTAATTGTTCTAAATTAAAGAATAAGAAAGTAGAAAAGTTACATGATTGCTAATCTTGTTTAAATGTTGATATGCGGGTGCATCCAGAAATCCAATAACTTATACATAGATAAAAACTGTGTACTTCTCACACACTTCAACAATTGGCTATAACATTGATAATTCTGAATAATGTTCACAAAAATTAAAATAAAATAACATAAAATAGAGACAATTATAAAGAAAGTAATATTACCTATAATGATAGGTTTCCTCTATCCAGTGCTTAGTTTATTGTCTTAGCTAGACGTAGTTACTGTTTTATGCTTAAGGCTAATTCACCAATGTGGATTCAATGTTTGCTACCTTATGTCCTCCTTCTAAATACAGCTTCACACGAAGCCTATTGACCTTAAACATTGTTCGTGCTTTAGGATCCATCAAATCTACCTCTCCATGTGGAGAAATTTGGGTAATTTTGTATGGTCCATCCCCCCATTGATCTCAGTTTTCCTAGAAAAAATCTCAGAAGAGAGTTAAATAAAAGAACTTTCATTCTAGAAAGAAAAGACTTACATACTATCTTTTTGTCATGATAGATCTTTATACGTTGTTTTTACAATTTTGCTTTTTCATAAGCTTTGTCTCTAATCTCTTCAATTCACTGAGTTCGAGCAGCCATTTCTCTCCATCTTTTTCCAAATCCAAGTTTAGCTCTTTAATTTCCTAATAAGCATTATGTTCAAGTTCAACAATTAAGTGGCATGCTTTACTAAAGATTAACCAATAAGGACTCATTCCAATGTGTGTTTTTTAAGCTATGAGATAAGCCCATAATGCATCATTTAGTTTGCTTGCCCAATCTGTCCTTTAAGGGCACACAGTGCATTCCAAAACCCTTTTTATTTTCCTATTACTTCCACTTGAACGAATGTTTGAGGATGATATGGGATGGCCATGTTATGTGTGATGTTATATTTCTTTAGTATTCCATCAAAAAGGTTGTTGCAAAATGACTTCCTTCATTGTTTATTATTGCTCTAGGCATCCCAAACCTACTAAAAATTAAATCCTTCAAAATATTTAACAACATTAGTATCATTAGTTTTAGTGGGTATACCTTCTACCCACTTTGACACATAATCCACAGTAACCAAGATATATTCATAGCCAAAGGATGGGGGAAAAGGACCCATAAAGTCAATCCTCCATATTACAAAAATTGAACAACTAAATTAAATGTCAAAGGCATTTCATTTCTTTTTCCTATATTACCTACCCTTTGACATCTATCACAATGTGTACAAGACATATTAAAATCTAGATTCTAATACTTTAAAGACCATTTTGTTACTTCTAAAAGGCCCTTACAATGAAAATCAGGGCAAAAAACCAAGATGCTCTTATGTTCCTCTTCAGGCACACACCTCCAGATGATTTGATCTTGACCAATCTTAAATAGATAAGGGTCATCACAAAATTATTGCCTACAAGAGTTTCACAACTTTTTCTTTTTCAGATAAGATATGTTAGGTATCAAAATACCACTAGTAGGATAATTAACTATATAAGCATTTGATGGATTTGGACCTACTAAAAATGAATGAGTCCACAACCCGAAATATGACCAAGGTAAGGAGATATAGACTCTTAAATGAATTGAGGAGATATAGACTCTTAAATGAATTGATCCAAACTTTCACAAATAAGGATATAAAAACTTATACAAAACATGCAGTAGAATCATATATAGTATAATATTAAAAAGTCGATAACTCTAAAAATAGATATTATATATCAATAACATAAAGCAAGTAAACAATAAATACTTTCTAATTAGAGTTTATGCTTCAATATAATGAGATATATACACAATAAACATAGATTATACTAGCTCAACAAGTGATCATCCATAACAGTTTATATAACAAGGTAAACTCATATAAAGACCATATCTAGATGGTAACATCCTTGGGTTACTTAAGGCAAATACTGAACAAAAAATAATTCACTAAATAATAAAATAGGTTACCACATTAATTGACAGTAAAATCACTATTATCTCTATCAGTCAAGATCTCCGTCTAAATTGCCTACTGTTGCTTTTTAATTGCTGCTTTCGTAACCTTTTGGTTCAACACTCGAACCCAGTTGTCCTCCCAAGCCAAAACCACCCAATGTGGTGTGATTGGTAACCAATGATTAGTAACCAAAAATGTGTCAAGACATAATCACAAGGAACACACAGTTTACCACTACAATCAAATCGTGTATGGGAGATAGACAATAAAACCATGTATGCATACAACCTATGATTTGATTACTAAATGCACTAAGTAACCATACAAAAATATAGTTTCTCTGAAATAATTTCAACAACATATATAAGCCACAAAGTGAATTTTGGCATAGTTTTTGTTCTTAAACAAGGGGTAAGAAATAAGGGGAATGAAGTGGGGTATTTATAGCACTTGAATTTTCCACCTTGCTAGCCAAATCACCACCGCCTCAATACCATATGTGGCTAGGTCCTTGGTAGTGAGATATGTAAAATGTGAAATTTTTTATATCCAAAAATGTCGAGTAAAATCCATAAATATCTGCAGTTGTAACAAGCCAAAAACCATGAATAACAATGTCGGCTCACTCACTCATCGAAAACAAACACTCTCAACTTAGCATGCACATTATGAAAATTGATACTGTCATGTGTGTAAACTTACTTGCATAAAAAGTGGACCTAATTATATACATGTTTCAATTATAGATACATAGGATCCGACCTTACATAGAGGAGAACAAATACACCAAGTAAAATAAAATAGACATCAGGTTATGTACACGGGAAGCCAACAGATAGACACGAGTACAACTGGACTTACATTCTCTCTCTTTCGCTATCTAATATGAACCAATGGGGTAGGACCTAGATAATTTTCAAATTAAGGTAAGGGTCTGCACAAAATAATGGATATGACTCACCATTAAATTGAAGAGAAAAGACAACACAAGGAGTGTTGTTTCCTTGATAAATCTAGCATAAATGACACCCTAACAAGAATGAATATTACTCACTAAAAATGCTTGGATTCTAATCAACTCCACAAGGGTTGTGAATCCCTTAATAAGTTGTTCGAAAAGGAAAAAAGAGCATGAATGAGCTCTCAAATGATTTGAAAAATAAAATATCATTAATATGTGAATTGCGGGTAGCTGAGTAGCTTTTTAGAGCTGAAAAATATTACATCACAACCGTTGATCTTATCCAAGGGCTAAAAAATAAAAATAGTCAAAGAAGCACAAAACATGGAGAAAAGGGGGGGGGAGGGGGGGAGGGGTAGTTGAGTATAAGGAATCCCTAGAAAATATTACATCATTACCCTTGATTTCATCCAAAGGCTGGAAAGAAAGTAGTCCAAAATGGTCTGTAACGGCACAACAATGTGCTTAGTCTACTTTTTCCAATTTTTCCCTAATTTCCATACTAGGCTTTTCCCAATCCTTGCATTCCCATTTTGGGTCCCCTTGGTTATGCTTGACCTCATGAATGAGCCCATTTAAAGTTTACTTGAGTTGTGCCTTCCTAAACCTCGTGATTGGTTCACTTAGAACTTGTATGGCTCCATGATTCTCATAACTATCTATGTCAAAACGCTGCACAACTAGGTACATATACTCAACAAACATGAGATGATCATGAAGAAATCCTAGAGTTTTTTTTTCAGGAACACAACAACACATGCCAAAACCAAAAAGGAACACATACACCAAGTGCATCCATCATGAGTGCTCCATCCAACTTCATGAATCAACACATCCAGTCCTTTATCACTTAGAAACACAAGGAATCCAATGCCACTTGCACACAGTACATATGAAGCTCGAAGACTTCACTCTACTGCACACACGAAACAAACACATACCCTGTGAACATATCATGAAAAAATAACATGTAGTCAACCCATACAATATCATGTTACCCCTACACAAGTACACACCGATAGGCATAAACACAAGTAAACATGCACAAGTCCCCCAAACTTCATGCAACACCCCTCCTGAATGCATCCAAGTAAGACAACATGTAGTGCAATCCTTCACTCAAAACTCATGTAGCACCTAGTTTGGTTGCAAATATATTGTTATGTATACAAACTTCTACCTCTTTTTAACACTCAAAGTTATAAGAACACCCATATATGAGGGAGAGAAGGCATACAAATATGCTATAATCCTATCACTAATGCAACGCACCAGGTAAGATTAGAGAAAACAAAATAAGAAGTACCATATTCTTCACAAGAAAAAAATACATAAAGAAGCACCAAGCCAAGGGCAGGGAAATATATAGGTAATTAATATGTGAAACTAGAGACTGCATACAATGCATGCAACATGTCATATTAAAATTTCTAATTATGCATAGTTCATATAAAGTGATTATAAAGATGAGAAATCATCACATTAACAATATAGCAGAGCAAAACTCATAAATAAGACATATAACAGAAAGTAAAACAAACCCATTATTATCTCTATCAATCAAGACATGTAGGGTGATACAGACTCGTAAAAGACTTGGCCCTAACTCACATAAAAAATTATATAAACACTTATACAATACAGGGAGTAAAATCACATATAGTATAAAATCAAAAAGTAGATAAATTTAATCACAGATATTATATATCAATAACATAAAGAAAGTAAGTAATAAATGTTTTTTTATCAGAGTTTATGCTTCAATATGTTGAGAAATATACACAACAAACTCAGATTACACTATCTCAACAAGTGATCATGCATAACACTCTATAAAAAGAGGTAAAATCATATAGAAATCGTATCTATATTAACATCCTCAATTTTCTTAAGCCAACCACTTAGAAGCAAATATCTCACTAAACAATAAAACATGTTGCAACACTAATAGAGATAGTAAAATAACTATTACCTCTATTAGTTAGGACCTCTGTCCAAACGTCTTTTTGTTGTTTAAGCAATTATTTCGTTCAACACTCAAACCCCATTATCCTTTATCACCAACACCACCCAATGTGGTATTATTTATAATCAATGATTAATAATTGAATACTACTACAAATTTGATATACGACCTCAGTTTTTAACAGTGATATATAGCAACGGTTATAAAAACTAAGGCCTAAGTGGGAGAGATCATAGACTCTTACACAAGGTGTCAATTTTTAACCGAGGCCATAGACATACCATTTAGTCACAGTCTTTTATAAGACCGAGGTCATAGATATACCATTTGGTAATGGTCTTATAAAAATCGAGGCCATATACGTACCATTTCGTCTTGATTTTTTATAAGACCAAGGCCATATATATATCATTTGATCATGGTCTTTAAAAGATCAAGGTCATAGACATACTATTTGATCATGGTGTTTTATAAGACCATGACCAAATGGTATGTCTATGACCTCAGTTTTTTATAAACCGTGACTATATATATCTCAATTACTTTCATTTTTCAATCTAAATTACAATATTACAAGTCATTATATTAAAATTATGAGTGCAATTACATTTTGAGAGTTTATGCACTAAAACATAATAAAGCTTTACAAGCTAGCTAAGGAAAATTTCCAAAATATGAAATACATGCAAAACTTTTGCCTATAACAACACTAATCAAGACATAACATTACTTTTTTGACCAATTGCAAAAATGATGGTCTCAAAGTTGCCTACTTTTTTGTCAATGAACTCCACATCTGTACTTTTATTTTCCTTATAGCCTTGCATACCTACACAGTTAATTTTATTAAATTAATTAATTAATTAATTAATTAATTACTTTAATTTTTTGTATGACAATTATTTATATAATCTTACTTTTGACCCTTCTAAACAACGAATTAATTATAAGACAACTTTAAAAAAAGGAAAAAGGAAATACCTTATATAACTAATTTTGATCTTAGAAAGAGTGCCAATATCCAAAACATGTGTTTTACCATGAACAACTCCTGTAAGCTACTTTTTTCACTGCATTCCATTTGGCAATAAGGTTAGGTGGCATGGAAGAAATACCAAGCACAAAACTGAGAATTCAGATCATTTCATTCTCCATCCAACTGAGAAGTTGATTGTTACAAACTGAGATAATTAATACCGTCTACTGAAAAAGGAAAGTAAACAACAAAAAAAGTAAACACTACCAGCCAAAAAAGGGCATTATAAGTTCCAACATCCTTAAAGGTTCCAAAGAAAATTTTCCTAGGGACTGCATAAAGATATATTTACTATGGTTCATCTTGGAGATTCCCCACAACTTTACCTAAGTTTTTTTTGTGTATTAGGACTAAAATTAGGTTAGAATATCAATATATTTCCTAAATTACACGCATATATTATTATGTCAGGGTTATGAAATAATACAGCATTTAGTTTAACATTAGTTAAGAACAAAGCATGTATAAAACTTAAATTAAAAGAAGTTACATTATGATAGCATTCTTATGGATTTTTCCTAAATGCAAGGCTTTCCTTTGAGGAGCGGTCTTTCATAGAAGGGGCAATGTAGAGAAGATCAAGCATTTTGGAGTATGTTGCCTAGTGGAGATCGAGTTACTTATCAAGTTAATGTTCCCAAATATTCTCAAGATCTTTTAAAAGGAATTGGAAGTCCAATGACTATGGATATATTTGGAAGATCAAGTTGGGTATAAGGGTTAATTTAGGAAACAATTTTTTTTAATTTATTATAGGCCTTTGATGTTTAGCAATTTTTATTTTAGTGAATTGTCGGCTTTTTATTTAGAGTCCTTTTGTCTTTTATTTTTTAAGGTTGGATTAGGGCAATCCATAACTAAATATGCCCATTAGCCCTATTTCATCTAGGGTTTTTTTTACTTTAGGGTTTCTTGCTTATAAAAAATAATAGCTATGTAATTTGGAGGTAAGAACAAATATCATTAATGAAAAATAAATTTCATAAAGCTTTTACTTTGCCTTCTTATGTTCTTACTTGAATGCATGAATTTAACTTATCAAAGCTAGCGATCATCTTTCTTGGCGTCTCAAGGTTTTGGTTTTAAGGACTTTGTTTCCTTAGGGTTCTAATTTGATCATCTTCAACACGTTCTTAGCAATTCAATAGTTCCTATTCCTTTAGGTTATTCCATTTTAGCCAGAATCTTTCAGATCTTCTAAAAATGTAGGAAAATTTATAAAGATTGAATTTTTTTCCTTTGTTTAATATGTTTGTCTCTGTGATTTCAAATTTGTTGTTGGGCGAATTTGATTTGATAGAAAAGCCCAAAAACCAATTAATTTCTAAAGCTAGGGATTTAAATTCAATTTGCTCATACTTTTTTCTCACATGTTTTCTTTGTTATCATATGGAAAGATGCAGAATTATTTTGGTAATAAAATAGAATATAAATAATAGAAGTAGCTTGAATCATAGCTAAAGGCAACGAAGTTATCAAACGTCACAACCTACATAACCACCGCAGTCAAAAATTATAGGGAGTAACCTCATTTTTGGTGCATCTACTACCTCAATATCCATATTCCAATCCACCCCATTACTACCAGTACCATGGATACTATCCTCTACAACTGGTCTCTATTTCATATCCATAACCATATTGTGGGGGTGGGGTTTACCCACATCCAAGGTGATGCGGATTCTCTAATAGAATAACCTAAGGGAAAAGGAATGATTGAATTGCTAAGAATGTGTTAAAGATGATCATATTAGATCCCTAAGGAAACAAAGTCCTTAAAGCCTAAATCTTGAGATGCCACAAAGGATTATCATTTGCATAGAAAAGTCGAATTCAAGCATTTAAGCAAGAACACAAGAAGGCAAATAATAAGCTTTTTGAAATATACTTTTTTTAATGATATTCGTTGTTGCCTCCAAATGACACAGTAGGTGTGTTTTTATAACACCGACCCTTATGAAAAATGCCACTTCAAACCCTAAAGAAACTACCCTAGACAAAATGGGCCAAATAGGCCTAATCCATCATCAAAAATAAAAAAAACTAAAAAACTTATGATAAGTAATACAAAATAGGCCCTAAATTAACTAAAACAAAAATTACTTCCTAAATATGATAAATAATACATAAAAGGCCCAAAATTAATTAAAACAAAAAATTGCTTCCTAAATTAATTCTTGCACCCAACTTGATTTTCCATATCTATCCCTAGTCATTGGATAACCAATTTCGTGCAAAGGATCTTGAGAATATTTGGGAACATTAACTTCATCGGCACTTGGGAACAGGAACTTCATCTACACCTCAATCTCCATTTCAGGGGCAACGTATGCCAATTGGGTTACTTGGAAATATCTATTCAAAGCTAGTTTTTCTTAGCTCGAACCTTATGTGTAGCATCAAAAAGCTATCATCATTACAAATGATGTCAATGTAAATAAGGAAACTTTGCAACTTGATCCAGATGAAGAGAATCTTAGGAATTTCCATGTTTCTTTTACATTTGATGCTACTGCATTAGGAGGGTAAATTGATTTTATGTGCATTGATTATAATGATGACTATGGGGTTTGAATTGGATTTGAAAGGTAAATTTTACTGGTAAAGGGGCTTCTAGGAGATCTCAGTAGTGGTTCAAACTAATGGAACTTTGAATGGGAAAAAATGGTTACTCTAGTGATTAGGGCAAGCTTAGAAAAATAGGTATCCTTGTTTTTATTGGTTATTGAGCAGATTTGTACAATTCTTAGCTATTTTTTCAATTGTAGATAGAAGATGTTATTCTATCAATGATCCTTATTTGATGTATTTCTTGAAGAGATTGAAGTAGATTTCCCAAAGGACCTTTAAAATTGGGAAGGTGGATAGCTCATAACCCATCAAAAGGCATGTAAATGAATAGTTGAAGTGGTACATGAGGTCATAAGGAGGATGGAAATGGTAGCAGAGGAAAAGTTAAGAATGTACAAGAAATCTTCGTTTCACTGCTGAAGAATATGACCATGAACTCCAAGATAAAGCCAAGGAAGTGAAAAATCTAAAGCTAGAGAGGCAAAATTGAAGTGTTGGAGAAAATTGTGAGACTTAAAAAAGCAAAAGTTGATATATTCCAAAATTGGAAAAAGAAAACTAGACATATTGCTATGCCATTTGGACTAATTTTGGGTAGCTTTCTTTTCTACTCTTGGATGAAATCAAGGGTTAAGATATAATATTTTCTTGGGATTCCTTTGTAATAGAGATCAAGGTGCTAATCAATTTAATGTTCCCAAGTGCTAACCAAGTTTATGTTTACAAATATTCTAAAGATTCTCATGATCCTACAAATATTTTCATGATCATACGCAAGGGATAAATTTGGAATGTCAAATTGGATGCAAGGAATAAATTCGGAAGGAATTTTTTTATTTTAGTTAATTATGGGCTTTTTATGTTTAGTGATTTTATTTTAGTTAATTGTGGGATTTTTATTTTAATATTTAGTCTTTTATTTAATTATGGGCCTTTTATGTTTAGCAATTTTTATTGTACTGAATTGTGGGCTTTTTTATTTTAAGTATTCTAGTCTTTTATTTTTAACGTTGGATTAGGCTCAATCCATAACTAAATAGGCCCATTAGGCCCATTCCATCTAGATTTTTTTCTTTTAGGGTTTCTTGCTTATAAAAAAGAAGAGCTATGTAATTTGTAGGCAAGAACGAATATTCATTAATGAAAAGAAAATTTTAGAAAGCTTCTTGCTTTGCCTTCTTGTGTTCTTGGTTGAATACTTGAATCCGACTTATCAAAGGAAGTGATCATCCTTTGTAGCATCTCAAGGTTTCACTACTACAAAAAGGGGGTATTTAAGTCATTTTTTAACCGAATTAAAATTGAGTAACTTAAAATTTAAAGTCGGTTCAACGCGTAAACCGACTTTACCTGTACTAGTTTTTTTTTATTCTCATTTTTCACTCTACTAACCTGTATTCAATATGAATAATTATACAAATAATTACTTGATAATTAAATTTATTCCAAAAAACAAATAATGTATATACAATACATATATATATATATATATATATAGTTAACTTAAATTACAAATAAAATAATGTTATCAAAGTGTAATTGGATTGTGCAAGCAAGCTTGGTTGGCTTAAAATCACCAGCATTGTGACAAGAAAACTGGGAAAAATATAGCTGATCCATATATACATAAGCACGTAAACATCCATCAAACAAGTAGTCTAAACTTTAGAGACATATGAATAGAGAAATTAAATGATTATAAATATTACCATAAAAAAGATATTACCACAACGACATGCTCTTGATCCTCCTTTGTACTTCTCTATTCAATCTTCAGATATTTTTAATGATTCTCCTAGACAGGTTGTAGAAGAAAAAGTTGATGACGAGCTATCCCACCTTGATCATAGGTCCTCTACTCCTACTCTGCCTGAAGATCCTTCACAAGACATTCCACCTCGCCACCCAACCCGAGCAAGATCCATTCCTATACATGTACTTGAATATCATTGTTACACTACCCCTGCTACACTCCATGAGCCTCACACCTATTGTGAGGCATCCATTAACCCTTTTATGGCAGATTGCAATGAAAGAAGAAATTGATGCATTAACCAAAAATCATTCTTGGGATCTTGTTACTCTCCCTCCTGGTCAGTCTGTGCTTGGTTGTAAGTGGATCTATAAGATCAAGACCCACTCTGATGGGTCCATCGAGCACTACAAGGCTCGTCTTGTTGCAAAAGGTTTTACCCAAGAGTATGGGATCGATTATAAAGAGATTTTTGCTCTAGTTGCTCGTATCTCCTCTGTTTGTACCCTCTTAGTTGTTACCGCTACTACCTAATGGAACCTTTTTCATATGGATGTTAAAAATGCATTCCTTACTAGGGATCTGTATGAAGAAGTCTATATACAACCTCCTCCTGGTCTTTCTGTTGAAACAAACAAGGTTTGTTGCCTTCGACGTGCACTTTATGGCCTTAAACAAGCTCCACGAGTGTGGTTTGCCAAGTTCGGCTCTACCATCCTTCGCTTGGGTTACACTGCCAGTCCTTATGATTTTGCCTTATTTCTTCGTCATAATGATAAAGGCACCATTTTTTCTTCTCCTATATATGGATGATATGATCATAACTGGTGATGACCTCAGTGGCATTCAAGAACTCAAGGATTTTTATAGTCAACAATTTGAGATGAAAGACCTTGGACATCTCATATATTTCTTGGGTCTTGAGATCACTCGTTCCATAGATGGTCTTTATATTACTCAAGCCAAGTATGCATCTGACCTTTTATCTCAAGCTGGACTCACTGACAGTAAAACTGTTGACACTCTAATTGAACTTAATGTGCATCTAACACCCTTAGGGGAGAAACCATTGTCTAATCCTTCTCTTTACAAATGATTGGTTGGTAGCCTAGTTTATCTTACAATTACTTGTCCAGATAATTCTAATTTTGTTCATCAGGTGAGCTAGTATCTATCTACTCCATGATCGACTCATTATGCTACTGTTCTATGCATTCTATGATACTTGAAGGGCACTCTCTTCCATGGCCTTTTCTACTTAGGTCAGTATCATCTTGTACTTTGTGCTTTCTCTAATTCTGATTGGGTACGAGATCCCACTAATTGCAAGTACACTATAGGTTATTGCTTTCTCCTTTGTTCTTCTTTGCTTTCTTGGCGAAGTAAGAAATAAACTTCCGTGGCCCGCTCCAATACTGTAGAAGAATATTGTACTCTTGTTGATACCACATCTGAGATCCTTTGGCTATGATGGCTTCTTAAGGATTTAGGTGTGTCCACATCCTCTGCTACTGCCCTTTATTGTGAAAATCAGAGTGTCATTCATATTTCTCACAATGATGTCTTCCATGAATGGACTAAATACATCAAGATTGATTGTCACTTTATTCGTTCTCATCTTGTCCATGGTGCTCTCAAGCTTTTTCCCATCTCCTCCAATGATTAACTTGTAGATATCTTCACTAAGGCACGTCCTAAGGGACACACTCGTAATTTGGTTAACAACCTCAAGTTGGTTGATGAGCGAAAACCGGCATCGCCGATTCTTACCAATACTTTGGTTTTAATATTTATAAAACTCTCGCAAGTGCACGAATCATTTCCAAGAAAATGATAAGTATACTCCCAAGGTCGATCTAAGGAAGGAATGTATGTGGTTTTTAATTTATTATTCAAACTTTCAAAAACGAAATTAAATCCTAAACATCCTGTCATGATATTTTAGGGTTTTGTGTTTTTAATCTACTTACATAAAAATAAACATAGATTCAATAAACATTTATGCAAATTTTATCATTTATAATGGTGGAGTATTTATGGATATAATAACTAAGTTAATTATGCTTGCTCATATTATTTAGGTTATTAAAGATATGAATTGATATTTATTGATTCTCCCTTTTTTATATGAATACCACCTTTGGTGGGGTTAGATATTCTTTGTTAACTAAACAAATCAATTAACACCTATGGGTGGGGTTGATAACTAATATGCTTAATTAAATTAATTCCTTTTTCTAAGAGATTGAAAATGAACCATTTAAATGCCACCTTTGGTGGGGTTAGACAGTTTAAACTTTATTCAAGGTGTCCAAATTAAACCTAAGAATTTAGTTCTCCGAGTACTAACTTTCAAGTTTTAAAACCACTACTCAAAACATGTTGTCCATACATTTCCAGATAATAATTCTTATAAAAACTTTTGAAATAGAGCTTCACTCTAACTACCGGGCGATTGTACCATCAAATAAAAGAGCACTACTCTAAATCAGACCGAATAACTAAACCTTAAAATCTAATTTTCCGGTTTAAGTTTGTAATGAAAAATAATATATTTCTCTCTAACATTCTTAATATAAAATCATGAATAAAAATAAAATCAATTCATTTTAGAGATTTTTACCTATATAATATTTTGCAAGCATAACAACGTTATTATTACATCATGTTTACTAAACAGCCAGCACAGTTAAATTTAATCAGAGATAAATTAAATATAACATGTAAGAATAAAGCATAAAAAATAACTGTAAAGAAAATAAAATCCTTACATAACTTCGACGTTATTCCCGTTGCTGGAAAACCTCCAAGCAGAATTTGCACTTTCATTTATTGAATCAAAAAGCTAAAAAATTACAAAAACATAACTAGTTCTTCCCAAAAAGGGAAGAACTCTAAAACTAAGAGAAATTAACTAAAAACTAAGAAAAACTAAAAATCTAAGAAAAGAGAGAAAGAAAGAAGAGAGAAGTATGTTTTTAAGGTGTTTTTTGAAGTGAAGGGAAGGGGGTATTTATAGGTGAGGATGGAGAGAAAAAATGAGTAAAAAAATGTAAAAACGCGTAATGGAATTACTGAGGTCATTGATGACATCATGGGGCGGCTGCACGTGAAAAATGGGGCGAAACGGGCGTCGGCGCACGCGGAGGGGCGCTGGGCGCGCGGCTGGGCAGCTTCGCGACGCGGCGGCACGATTTTATCCTTTTTGACCTTTTTGACCCATTTTTTCCAATTTTTCCATATTTGTTGACCTTTCTCCATTTATTTATTAATATATTTGCGTTTTAAAGCCAAAATACCTGAAAAACAATAAAAATACCCATGATTCCGAAAAAGACAAATTTATATAAATATATGATAAAACATATAAATATATATATTTTTAATCAATTAATGTGCATAAAATCATGGTTATTTTAGTGTTTTTTGAGCACTCATCACTGGTCTCACATCCACCTTAATTTTGAGGGGGGCTGTTAATGTATATCTATTAACATATTAATGTATATCTGTTATTGTATATCATAGCTTCTAATGTATATCTAGTTTAATACAGGCATATCTAGTTTACTTGTAACTCTTATATAAAGGTACCATGTATATTCCTTAATACAAAGAATAGAATACAATCATTAAGTATTTCTAACATAGGTTGTGAGTGTAGGATTACATTGCACATTGTTGTCTAACGTGCATGCATTGAGGAATTTTGCATAAAGACAAATTTAGTTGTGTAGTTTTCCTATGTTGTTTCTAGATGTTACATTTGACGTGGTATGTGTTTGTTTCATGTGTGGAATTTTATTAGTATAAAGTAAAGTCTTCGAGCTTTAGATGCTTTGTGTGAAGACCCTCATGACTCAGAGTGACAGAATGGATGCACTTGGTGTTGGAGTGTCTTTTGTGTTTTAGAGTGTATTGTTGTGTTGTTCATGGAACAATCACCTTTAGGACATCCTCGTGATCATATCATGTTTGATGATTTTATGTACTTAATTATGCAGTGTTTTGACATGGAAATCCAAAAGGGAAGAATGTAAGTCTCACTGTATTTGTATCTATGTGTTGGCTTCTTGTGTACAAAACATAGTACTTGGTGTATTTTTCTTCCTCTATTTAAGGTTGGTTACTAGGGATCAATAGTTCATACAAACATATAATTAGGTACACTTTGTGTGTAGACATGTTTACACACACCACGGGGTTGGCTTTCATAGTATGCATGCTAGATAGAGTATTTGTCACACTTGCTCATTGACTTTTTTACATGTGATTTTTGGCATGTTTCAAGAGCAAGTAATTATAGATAGTATTTTTTGCATGTTTGGAAATGGAAAAATGCAACTTTTTAGCACCTCATTACCAAGCTCCCTACCACCCATACCACCACCATCGGCGAGGTGGCAAATCCTTGTGCTATAAATACCTTACTCATTTATTTTCTTTACCCTCCATTTTGAGGACTAAAATTCTACCAAAATTCACTTTAAGATTTATATCTATTGTCAAAATTATTTTGGAGAGCCTATAACTGAGTGTGGGTCACTTTGTGAGTTTAGTAATCAATTCATAGGCTATGTGCATACATGGTTTGACTGTGTGTCTTCCATACATTATTTGATTTTAGTATTAAACCATATGTCCCTTGAGAATGTGAGTTATTACAGTTCTAGTCACACCACGCTAGGTAATGTTGGCAATTAAGGACAGTCGGGTTTATGTGTCTAGCCAAGTCATTGCGGAAGCAGCAAGTGAACAACATTAATAAACAGTTTGGATGGAGATCCTGGTTGATAGAGGTAGTTATGGTTTTATTGTCATTTAGTGTTATAACATGTTTACTTCTTAGTGAATTATTTGTTACTAAGTCGTTGTCATAAGAAACTCAATCATGTTACCATATAGATATGGTCTCTAAATGGGTTTACCTCATCATATGGCATGTTATGCATGCTCTGTTATTGTGTTAGTACAAGATGAGTTTAAGATGTGTAGGTTATAATATACTAAAAGATTAAACTCTGATTAGAAAGCCATTATATTCTTCCTTCCTTTATGTGGAATTTATATAATATTTGTTGTTTAAATTTATTTACTTATCTGATATTATATTGTTTGTGCTTCTCCTATGTATACTACATAAGTGTTGGATTTCCTTTCTATATGGGTTCGGGCTGAGTTCTTAAGGAGTTTGTATCTTCTTAATGTAGTAATGTACTGCATTATGGACTCTTTCATTTTTAATTTTATTTTCTTTATTTTAATTTTATTTCTTTTTAATTCTTGTTTAAACATTTGTATAATTATTGTAGTTTAAATTCTTTTACTAATTGATGCGGACCCTTTAGACAAGCAACCTAGGAACCTATGAACTCAAACGAATAGAAATGATTGATTTGCTAAGAATGTGTTAAAGATGATCACATTAGAACCCTAAGGAAACAAAATCTGTAAAACCCAAACCTTGTGATGCCACAAAGGATGATCACTTCCTTTGAAAAGTTAGATTAGTATTCAATCAAGAACACAAGAAGGCAAAGCAAGAAGCTTTCCGAAATTTTCTTTTCATTAATGAATATTCATTCTTAGTAAATCAATTGTTTCTATTCCTTTGAGTTCGTGGGTTTCTATGTTGTTCACCTAAAGAGTCCATATTATTTGGTATCAGAGCCTTGGTTACTGAAAACATGTTATCTATCTTCATCTATCTTTGCTTTGAATTTTAGATTTAAAAACAATTTTTTCCTTTGATTGTCTTCTGCGTTCTTGAGTCACAAATCACAAAAAAAATGAGAGCTCCTGCAATTCATAGTTTCAAATCCTTCTCAAGAGGGGGAGAATGATGCAAACAAAGGAACTGGACATGTTAATCACAAGTGGGAATAGAGCTGAATTTGCCTAAGACCCTTTGTCACTTCCTAGTGGCTCAATTACAAGACCTAGAGCCAAAACTTTCAAGGAAGCACTAAATAGGCTAATCCATGAAAATTGAGCTTATTCTAAAATGACCAAGATGGGCTCAAATAATACGCAAGGCCTAGTCCATGCCATCAAAGCAATTGAAGAGGCTTATTAGCAAGCAAATTTGTAGCCAGCATAGTTTGACCATTAAAGGGTGTGAATTTGAAGATTTTCAAGGATATTAAATAGGAGAACAATTGGTCTTGCCTAGGCATGTTAAAACACATTTAATCTAGTCATTTAGCTATTTATTGGTTGTCTTTAGAAGTCCAAATTGGATATCTTAAGAAGTCCAAAATAGTCATTTATTAGCTATGTTTAAAAGTCAATAAATAGATATTTATTAGCTATCTTTAGAAGACTAAGGGTCCCAAAAATGTAAAGAACTTGTTTAGTCTAATTTTGTGCTGTAATTATGACTTTACCTATTCATGGAGGGTTGTTCTAGGCATAAAGAGGAGTACTACGAATTTTAAAGGATAGATTGGTTTGACATTTCAATCCTCTATACTCTTAATTTTCATCTTGTTAAGTGATAGGTTAAGACTCAACAAAGCTTGTCTTCATGATCTTGGGGTTTCAATCCATCATTGTTATCGGTTTCATCATAATTGTTGGTGGGGTTCATATCATTTTGGCATCATAGCTTTGGTTCTAAGATAAATTTTACTATCTTTTATTTTCATTCTATTTTCTAATTTCCTATTCCTTGTAATAAAAAAAACTATATAATTTCAGTTAGTAATTTCAAAGTACACAAAGAGGAAAATTTCTCAATTCATATCATTTCTCATTACACGATTCTAGTAATAAAAACAAATTCTTCCTGTCAATCTTGTTTCTCACCTTATTCAAGTTCTTGATCTTTTCCATTAGTATTGGTTGTTTCTCATATTGACTTTTTGATGTATTATTTTGAATTAGTTATTGGAGGTTCGATTAAGAAGTAAAGAAGACACAAAAGTGTGAAAAAGTGAAAGAGTGTCTAAGACCATAAGAGGGTAAAAGTCGTTTATAGAGAAAAACAGGAGTGCAAGTGTATGAATTCTTGAGTGAAATACATGAGGGAGTGCTTGTGAGGGTTCTAACCTATTTTTGCAAATTCTATAATGCAGACACTTTATGGAGATGGTGTTCGATTTTCACAATTATTTAGAGTTAAAGAAGGTTAAGTTGGCTGTAATTGAATTTACTATTTATGCTATTGTTTGGTAGGATCAATTACTAATTAATAGGGGAGGAATAGAGAGTCACCTGTGGACACTTGGGAGGAGATTAAAATTCTTATGAGGATGCATTTTGTACCCAATCAATATTATAGGGGATTGTGTCAAAATTGTAGAGGTTAACTCAAGGTTCCAAGAGTATGGATGAGTATTACAATGAGATAGAGGTAGCCGTATCATTTGGTGGGGTTTGTATAATTTGCTATCAAAGCTTTTTTCCTAAGATAGGTTTTACTATCTTTTATTTTCGTTCCATTTCCTAATTCCCAATTCCTTGCTATAAACAAAATTGTACAATTTCAGTAAGAAATCTCTCAGTGTATGAAAAGAAACATTTCTCATTTCATATCATTTCTCGGTTTATGCAATATCTTGATCTTTTTTATGAGTATTGGTTGTTTCTCATTTTTAATTACTGCTAGATTATTTTGAATTAGTTTCTTGAAATTCGATTAAAAATTAAAGAAGACACAAAATAGCGAAAAAGGAAAGAGTGTGTGAGACCATAGTATAATAAATAGGAGAATAACTTGGTCTTGGCTGGGAATGTTAAAATACATTAAATCTAGTCATTTAGCTATTTATTGGCTTTCTTTAGAAGTCCAAATTGGTTGTCTAAAGAAGTCCAAAATAGCCATTTTTAGCCATCTTTAAAGTCAATAAATAGCTATTTATTACTTGTCTTTAGAAGACTAAGGGTCCAAAAAAGAAAAAAAGAACTTGTTTAGTCTAATTTTTGTACTAGAAAGTTTTATAAAATTAGTCTTTCTTTTTCACATTTATTAAAATACAAGTATAAAACCTTGATTATCAAAAGAAAAGAAAAGAAAAAAAATAATGAAGCCCGCATCTATATAAAGTTGAAGGTCTAGAGAACAAAGATCTTGATAATCTTTCCATTTGAGAAGATGGGTTGTAATTAGAAGTTACTATGATCAGAGTTACTGTGCGTCAAAGGTTGCCTCTTCTAGGTCTTACTACAAATGTCACATGGATTGACCTAAATCACCTCGATTGGCTCTAATTACTAGAAACCTCTCTTAAGAGAGAATATCAAGATGTTTATGCTTAGATCTTCAAATTAACCTAGTTGGCTCTGATACCAAGGTAATGGTTCTAATTTGGCTAGATCTAAAAATAAAGAAGTAATAAGAATAGAGGATGTTGAAAGACATCATCAATATTGGAGCGCTACTAAATACAGAACATCATTACTTTATAATAAAGGTATTTCTGTTTTTAAATCAGATTATATTATAAAAAAGTTTGAAGAAACACTTCCTCTTATAGGGGAAACTATTGATATAAGCTTATTATCTCAGAGTCTAATAGAGTCATATAAAGAAAAGTATAATTATTTACATATTAGTTTAGTCTAAATAGCAGTAAAACCCCTTACAAGGGATGTATTAAACAATTTAGTTCTCTTATGTGTACGAGACAAAAGGTATAAGAAGTTCTCTCACTCTTTACTCAAAGTTGATGAAACTTTCTTATGTTCTGGTCCAATATATTTTAATTTTTTTCAAATTTTTTGTACATATAAAAGATATGAATGTTCAAAGAGCCTTAAAGGTTGATATTAAAATGCATGGTTTCGATATGGAAGAAGAAACCAGTAATATAGCTCTTATTTATAGAGTTTATTCTAAAGTAATGAATACTATTTTTCCTGATAAAAATTTAAAGTCTTTTATACAATACAAGAGAGGTGAAATAACCCTATTTCAAACCAACATTGTAAAATCCAAATTAGTAGTACCTCAAACTGTACCTTGGAACCAAATAACTCTCCCAAAGTCATTGCCTTTAACATAAGACTTGCCAACTTCCATTTCAAAAAATATAGAGCTCTAAAAAATTATTGAGCATTCAGATGGATCTGTAGAAATTAGCTTTGATTCCATTAGAAAAATCAAGCTAAGTTCTAAGCCTTCCTCGGTTGCCCAAACATCTAAAAGTTATACATTCAGTCCATCTTTATCATCTTAACTAGCACCATTGGTCTTAAATAGATCAAAACCAAAATTTAAAGGTGTCAATAATCTCCCTTCTGGGATTAGCAAACCAGTTTATGAAAGAAAAGATGATAGCCTAATAGGCAGCACACCTTCAAGCCCAATTCTCTCTCATATGAGTTTTGAGCAACCAGCTCGCTTTTCAAACATATTTACGATGAAATTTAAAAAACTATCATTTAATGAAATGATCCTAAATATGTTTTAAAGACCTTGCTAATATGCAAAAAAGAAAGATCTTTTACACTCTAACACTAGTGGAACAAGAAAAGTTCTATAATAAATACAAAGCGTTCTTAAAGTTTTCCAAACAGAAGAATATAGAAGTTAATCTAGAATTCTTTGATTTTAAAAAAAATATACTCTTAAAATAGAGGCAATAGAGATGCAAAACCCTTAAAGAGTTTATAACCAATTCAATACCCCTTCTAGTCATAAAATAATGGTCATCCATCCACTAGAAACCACAGTTTAAATAATTGATTCTTGTTTAGCTGTCCCATACAAACACGGCTCTATAAACCCAAATCATCAATCTGTACTTACAATCAGTTCGTAGCTAGCTTACCAGGAAGCACAAACCCATTATCGTCATCATCTAAATCACGCCTAAAAGGTGTAGTAGAATCCTCGTTTTTCAAACCACTCCCCAACCTAACAGGTTTCAAGAAAATCGATGACAAGTTGATGTTCTGAAATATTCTCAAGATCCTTTACAACAAATTGGCGGTCCAATAACTAGGGTAAAGACAAAAAGGATGAAGGAAGCTTTGTAAGGCTTGATCATGGAAGTGAAATACAAAAAGGCTATGCTAGAATAATCAAAAACTAAATTCGAAGATTCTAAAGCGTTGCCAAGGATGGTCTATTACCTTTTTATGCAAGGGATACATTTGGAAGATCAAGTTGGGAGAAAATATTGATTTAAGAAGTAATATTTTTGTTATAGTTAATTATGGGCCTTTTATGTGTTGTAATTATTGTCTTAGTTAATTGTGGGCTTTTTATGTTATTTTGCTTGAATGGATAAGGCCCAATCCACCAATAATTAAGCCCATTATTTTTTTGGCACTTGAAGTGGCACCTAGAGTTTCTTAGGGGATAGAAGTGGCACTTAGGGTTTTTTTAAAAGAGGTGGCATCTAGGGTTTTTTAAAGCACTTTTTTCTTAATTCATAAGTAGATTCATGAAAGAAAATATAATACAAATATAATACATAAAATTATTAATTATGGTAAATAATACTTGAAAATTAAATATCACATTATCATTTCTTATTAGCTATGTTCGTGAAATGTATGAAAGCTGTTAAATGCATTATGTACCATAGATTAATTAGGATTTGTTTTAGTGATATTGTAACACCACGTACTATTATTTTTAGGATAAAAAAAAATTTAGCGTTAGAGTCATTGTTATAAATGTACCACCTAATTTTATTTTATTACAAAAATGGCATCACACTTTAAGAATGTTACATAAATGCCATCTACGTTGACTCTGTTATAAAACTTAACAAAAATTATTCATGTGAGAATTCCGTGATTAATTTAATCATTAAAATATATAAAAATAAAAAAATCAAAGTATATTTATAAATTAGTTAAAATTAATTTGAAAATATATTAAACTGGAGGTAAAAAATGTTGGTACAAATATGTGAAAAACTATGTAAGAACAATATTATTGATATACTCAAATATACTAGTTGGGTTGAGTCGTAGACTAGGTCGCTATCGCAGTGGATGAGAACAGTTGGTATCGATGTTTCCCATAAAGGGATCTCAGCTAACAGACTTCTTAAATAGTCTGCTTCTTCACTAGGAGTAGCTAGTGCTATCATTTCAAACTATGTTGTAGATTGAGCCAATATTGTCTCTTTCCAAGAAACAACTCCACCAGCAATGCTAAATATATAGCTGCTAGTTACTTTGGAGTCTTCTGATAGAGTGATCCAATCATCATCACTGTATCCATCTAGAACAGCGGGAAACTTCTTATAATATAATCCAAGGTTCATAGTTCTCTTAAGGTATCTTATGACCCTTCCAATTGTATTTCAATGCTCTTTACTAGGTCTACTGATAAACCTATGTAGTAGTCCCACAACATAAGCTATGTCTACTCTAGTGTAATAAGTAGCATAACGTAAGCTACCAATGATGCTCGCATATTCAATTTATCTAACACCGTGCCCAGTGTTCTTGAACAACTTTACACTAGGATCATAAGGAGTACATGCAGGTTTACAATTAAAGTAATTATATTTCTTTAAGATCTTCTCAATGTAATGAGATTGATCTAGAAAAATTCCCTTTTTCAAACCTAGTAATCTTTATACCAAGGATTATACTCGTTTCTCCAAGGTTTTTCATATCAAAGTTAGCACATAACAAAATTTTCACATTAACATCAATATTTGACACAAAAATAATCATGTCATCAAAACATATAATAGTGCAAATGTCATTTTCTGATTTATAATAAATGCATTTGTCACTTTCATTCATTTTGAATTCATATGGGATAACTATATTATCAAATTTTTCAAGACTTGCTTGCTTATTTTAGACCATACAGATATTTATATAGTTTAAAAACTTTATTTTCTTGACCTGAGATAACAAAGCCCTCAAGTTGGTCCATATAAATCTCTTCTTCTAAGTCACCATTTAAGAAAGCAGTTTTGACATCCATTTGGTGCACTACTAAATCATGGATAGCAATAAGAGAGAAAAGTACACGTATGTAATTTATTTGTGTGATTGGTGAAAAGGTATCAAAGAAATCTATATTTTCTCTATGCCTATACCCTTTGACTATAAGACGAGCTTTGTACTTTTCAATAGTACCATCGAGTTTTAATTTCTTCTTTTGTATCCATTTACATCCTATGGTTTTGCAACCACGAGGTAAGTCAACTAAATTCTAAGTTCTATTATACTCATGAGAGTTTATTTCATCATTTATGGCTTCTTCCTATAAGTTGGCATTACAAAAGATAAGGTTTTTTTGAAGAGTTTGGGGATCTTCTTCTAAGGTATAAGCATAAAAATCAGACCCAAAGTCCTTAAGGGTTCGAGCTCATTTACTTCTCCTAATTTTAGTGTTTAATTCCTCATTTTGTTTACTAGTTCTAGTTATGGGTAAACAACTAGAAGACGAGCCCCCACTATTCTTCAATTTAAATGGAAACCTATGTTCACAGTAGTCAACATCATTTGATTCTATAACAATGATCATTTAAGTCATAGAATTTATAAGCTTTACTATTCACACCATATCCTATGAATACACATTCATATGTTCTACTAGTAAGTTTTATTTCTATTAAGGATCAGGGATCCTAACATAGACTAAACAATCTCAAGTTTTAAAATAAGTTAAGTTTCTTATTTTTCAACATTTCAGATGGTCAAATTTTACTAGTAGAATTAGGCACTCTATTTAGCACATAGCAAACAGTTAATAAAATTTCTCCCCACCAATGGGAAGCAACACTAGAGTTTAATAAAATTGCAACAACTAATTTAGTAAAAGTTCTATTTTTTTCAGCTTTGTCATTCATTTCAGGAGAATAAGGTGCAGTTTTTTCATGAATGATTCAATGAGTTTTATAAAATCATTGAAAATATTGGAATCATATTCAGTACCTCTATCACTTCGAAACCTTTTTATTTTTCTGTTAAGTTGATTCTCAATCTCAGTCATAAATATTTTAAACATGTCAAACGCTTCGTTTTTATTTTTCATTAGATATACATAAGTATAATCTGAAGAGTCATCTATAAAAGTTATAAAATAGTATTTCCCATTTCTTGTTAAATTTCCATCAAGTTCACATATGTCAGAATATATTAATTCTAAAGGTTTAGATTCTCTAACTACTGACTTATGTGAAGTTTTTGTTATTGTAGCTTGACTATAAAAGTCACATTTTTTCAAAATCATTCAAAGATAGTTTAGGAATTAGTTCTAAACTACTCATGTTTTTAATTATGCGTTTATTAACATAACAAAGTCTAGCATGCCAAATATTAAAGGAACTTAACATTCAATTTAAACATGACATTAGTAGTGTACCTTTTCCCAACAAAAAATATTATTTTTAGTTATTATATATAAACCAGCCCCTATAGTTTGAGTAAACCCATCTTTATAAAGAAGATATCCCAAAACTAAGTTCTTTTTCATCTCTGGAGTATGCAGGACATCCTTCAAGATGATAGTCTTTCCAGAGGTAAACTTCAATTCCACCTCACAAATACCAGCAACTTTAGTAGAATGGGAGTCGCCCAACATCACTTTATTATCCTCAGACTTAGAGTAGGACTTGAACATGTCTCAATTATAGTAAACATGGCGAGAAGAACCAGTGTCCAACCACCATCCCTCAGATCCACTAACAAAATTGATTTTAGATATCATAGCAATAAGTTGATCTTCAGTCAAGTTCGCCTATGAGGTAGGACGGTTCCTGTTCTGGCAGTTCTTGGCCAAGTGGTCAGGTCTGTTACAAATATAACACATGAATGTGTTATTCCTTAAGGGGGTTAAGGTCCATTCTAGGGAGGATAGTTTTTGTTTCTATTTTGGTGGTTGCGATTATGAGTTTTCATATTTCTATTTTTAGGTTTCATAATTGCAGATGAGGGTTTCTTATTGGTACTATTGTTTGAGACAATGAGTACTTCATCTCTTTGGTCTTATTTTCAGGCTTCTTCTTCTATTCTTAAACGAGTTATAAGACTTTCTAAAGAAAATTCCTTAGTTTTATGTCTAAGTGTATTCTTAAAATCTTTCTAAGCATGGGGTAATTTAACTATAATAATAGCTACTTGAAATTTTTCATCTAAAGGCATACCTTCAGAAGTTATTTCGTGTGTTATCTTCTGCAGTTCGTGTGATTGAGCTTTCACAAATTTACATCAATCATTTGATACTTCATGTATCTACTGACATCATACTTCTTATTTCCAGATTCCTCAGTATCGTACTTCTTTTGAAGTGTTTCCCAAATTTCTTTAGCAGATGATATCAGAGTTATAATAATCATACAAGTCATTAGCTAATCCATTAAGAATAAAAAAAACTTTTGCATAGAAAATGATTTTATATCCAAGTGTTTAAATCCTTTATTGTAGCTTCAGTATGAGGATTAGGCGGTGTTGGTTTTTCAATAATAAGAACAAAAGCGACATTTTACATGGTTAAGAAAAATAACATTTTTTTGTCTTCATTTTTAAAGTGTAGTTCTTCAAAACGAAATAGTTTGTTGAAATTAGCAGTTAACATTTCAGTAGACATGGCAGATAGAAAACGTCTTAAAATTGTTGGTACAAATATGTGAAAAACTATGTAAGAATAATATTACCGATATACTAAAATATACTGTTTGGGTTGAGTCACGGACTAGGTCGCTATCTTTAAGACGTTTCGCGGCTCTGCCCAAACTTGTGCAAGCAAACACAACCTCATCGTCTCCATGATAAAATAGCCTAGAATCTTTTTCTATCTTGGAACTTCACTGCACTGATGAAGTCCGGAATACTACACCTCTTAAATATTTATGTTGCTCGGAAATTTAAGAAAATAATTCTGAATTTTCATTTCTTTGATTTTGCTATGAAAAACCATAGAACTATTTTTGAGTTGTTAAGTTGTATAACGGTCATATAATTATGAAAATAACGGTAAGAAATAACGGACACATAATTATGAAAATAACGGTCATAAAAATAACAGTCGCATAATTATGAGAATAACGGTCATAAAAATAACGGCTACATAATTATGAAAATAACGGTCATAAAAGTAACGACCACATAATTATAAAAATAACGGTCATAAAAGTAACGGTCACATAATTATGAAAATGATAGTTACATAATTTATGAAATAACAGTAGTAAAATAATAAAAAATATTTTTTTATTTAAATTTATTTCCAACAAAAAATGACCGAACTTCTTCATCATTGCCAATCTAATCTCTCATAATTTCTTTTTTTTTCTTTTCAAATACTCAATAATAGCATCTAATTATTCAAAGTTGTGATTGAAGATATATTCACTTTATTCTAAGAGTGCAAATAGTATGAATCTCCCACGTGAAATGATTGTTAAAGTCATAGTATAAGTAATCCCAAAATTTTCATTTGTTGCACATAGCCTATTAAAAAAAACCTTAGTAGTAATCTCCCTCCAAATCTTCTCAAGCACAAAAGAGTCTGCAGTGCTGGAAGAGGGGTACCCATATCACTATTTCAATAGTTATCATAACCATTTCTGCATTTTGTGATCAAGGCTCAAACCTTTTGGATCTTGGAAACTTTAAGAGAGAGAAATTGAAGAAGAAATGTCTAATTGAGGTTGAGATTGAATGCAATTTAGTCGGACCAAAAATGCTTCAAGGAACCAATTTGTATACATAAATATAATTGTAATTTTATAATTTTATAAATGTTAATTTCTTTTGATCTTATTGTCTGTTTATCAAATTTATATATTTTAATAATTAAATTAGCCAAGTGATACTCGCATGACCTCTTTTCTTTTAAGTTTTATAACATAGTTAAAAGAGGCATTTAGGTAACTTCTTAAAGTTTAATGTCATTTTTAAGATAAAATAAAATTAAGTGATATATTTGAAACAATTATCAAAATTTGATGTTAGAAAAATATATTTACACTTGTTATAATAATAATTTATTAATAATTATTTTATCTAATAATGGTGATATTAAAATGTAAATAATAATAAATATAAAATAAATATTTCATAAAATTTTATTATGACAGTAACAAAAATCATTGTAATAATATATTTTTTTACAAGTTTAGAAGCAACTAGGGGTGTACGAAGTTGATTTAATTCGATGTTAAACTAAATATCAAATTAATTCAATCTAATCATTTATTAAAAAATAGAAACCAAAACAAATCAATTAAAGGTATAAAATCAATCCAAATCGAATAAAAAAAATTTGATTGGTTTATGTTAGTTGTATTAGTTCTTAAAAATTTTATTTTTGTCTAAATTGTGACTCTAAATTTTAATTTATTCCTTGAAAATAAATATGATTCTATAAAATTTAAGCTTTATGATTTGTATAATATTAATGTTTAAAATTAAATTGTAATATATGTACATATATTAATTTGGATATAGCTAAGTATAATTAAAAGAAAAAAAATTTAAGATTATATATATAATTAAGATTTTAATTTTTAAATTGAAGAAAAGATTAACAATATAAAAATTAAAAAATTAAAAATAATATAATTAATATAATATATATAAGTTGGTTCCGTTTCAATTAGTTTTTAAAATTTTAAAAATGAATCAATGTTACATCATTTAATTAAATTTAAAAATTAAATTAACTTAATAATTCTTTAAAATAAAAATAAAAACTATATTGAATAGGTTTAAATCGATTCAATTAGTTTGGTTAGCATAATTTTTGCACAGCAACTTCCGATCCGTTGAGAAAAAATTTAGTTTGTCCAATTGCAATATAACAAACTTTGTCATATAGGAAGAAAACAAAAATAAAAAATAACACTTATATATATATATATATATATATATATATATATATATATTAAATAACAGTTTAACTTCTTCTTTTTTAAATATTAAGTCTTTTTATTTTATTAAAAAAAATTAGACTTATTTATAATTAAATTTTATTTAAATAGATTACATTTAATATTATTATCATGTTATATTGTTATTATAATTTTAAAAAATTTGACATATAAGAAACAGAAAATAATAATTAAAGACATTAAATTTGCATAATTATTATAAAAACCTCACGGTATCTGTTTCCATTCATGTATCATAGGAGGGAGTAATAAATTAAAATTGTTTGTCTCTGTGAATTTAAATCTGATTGCATCATTATTAAATTTTAAATTTTTTAATCTATATTCGATCTGATGATATAATCAATTCTAATTCAAATAAATCATATTTTTTCAGATCAAATAAAATCATATTAATATTTAAATTTATTTATAAATTATTTTCATATATAAAACATGACATATACAATATTTAAATTTTAAATTGGTGTATTCATAACAAAATTTATTATTTATAGTCATAACTAATAAACTCAAAAGAATAAAAAATATGTCTGTATAATTATCAAATTATTATAAATATTTACATTTATTTTAAATGAAAATAATTATCTAATGTAATTGTATAATATTTAAATATAACACATTATAAATAAAATATGCATTTATTTATGGATATTTTTCCATTGTACTTTACCTATGAGCATCTATTCTATTTTTACAATTTTCAAGACTAAGGTGAGCATTATTTAGACTAATATTCCAATTACCTCATCACCAATTAGACACATCCACATATTCACCTACAAAAGTGTTAGCAAGGAAACACAAATGCCATTACGTGCCTTAGATAGATTTAAATAATGAATAAACCCTGAGCAAATAGATTCATAAATCTAAATCAATTTAAAGAAAATCTATTGCAACCTTAGAACAATTGGATCAATAAACATAGCTTGTATTAACGTAAGTAATCAATTCAATAAAGTATGACCACATATGTGAAGAGCTAATGCAAGCACTATAAAGTATTTAGAAGAAAAACCATATGATCATGAAGTATTTCATAGAAAATATAAATTGAATGCCCGTAGATTTGTGCTCTTTAGAATTATGTTTTGTGTGGTCATTTGAAACAATGAGCAATGAGTTTTATCTATAGGAAAAATTAAAATACTAATCATATGTATTTGATAAATATGGTTTATCTTTCAAATAGAATTAATATTACTCATTAATCAAGAAGACTCATATTTAAAGAATAACTCTTTTTGAAGTAGTTTCATTGAGATTTTAAGCTATCTTTCATCCGACATTTTAGCCTATAATTTAGGCTAATCTTAGCTTACATTTTAGGACATATTTTAAAAATATTGAAGCATGTTAAAGAAAAGGATACATGGTAATTTTGCAAGTTGGCTTAAGTTTAAATAAATATTTTAAAACTATTTTCATAATTCTAATCAATGAGTGCTTAATCGATCTACAACCTTTGATCGATCAATACAATACTCGATCGATTGAGTAATAATAATTTAAGCACTAAAATAATTCTATATGTTTCTATAATGTACTTGTGAATACATGAATGCAAATTTAAGTATGATAGGATAGAGATTAATACATGAACTGCATCTATGTAGAACTTGCGTGTTTTTTCACTTTATTTGAATGACTTGATAATGAGCCTAGAAACTAGTTTACAAGTAAATGTTTTGTCCACACAAATTGCCAACACTTATAATTCGTTACAAATGTCTCTTTTGGTTTTTCGTGTGGTAAAACTACTCTCCTATTGCATGACACTCATAGGAATAAAATTGTTATTTAGAGATCTAATTACATAGTCTAACTATCCTACGATTCTTTGAAGCCATATTCGATTAATCTTGACAACCTTGTATTCAACTAAAACCATATGAATAAAATTGACTATGGAACCTTGTTGATTATCAATTCAATTCACAATCAAAGGGTAATTCAAAGATTATGTAATATATATGCATTCATTCAATGCATCCAAATTTAGCATTTCAAATCATAACAATAATGATGTATTAATGGAGATCAAGGTGCTGATCAAGTTGATATTCCCAAATATTCTCAAGATCATTTGTAAGAAATTAGCGATCTAATGACTAGTGCAAAGACAAAGAGGACAAAGGAAGCTTTGCAAGGCTTGATCATGGAAGTGCAATACAAAAAGGATAAGCTAGAAGAATCAAAAACTAAATTCAAAGATTCTAAAGCTTCACCAAGGATGGTCTAGCAACCATCTCTATTCGGATGGTGATGCGTAAGAGGTTCATACCTATCCATTACTATAAGGACTTATCTAGAAAGTTACAAGGGTTGGTTCAAGGTTCCATGAGTGTAGAGGATTATTATAAGGAGATGGAAGTCGCCATGATTAGAACAAACATAAAGGATGATAGAGAAACGACAATGGCCAGATTCATTACTGGGTTAAACAGGGAAATTGCTGATGTGGTTGAATTACAACATTACGTAGAAATGGAAGAACTACTACACAAAGCCATTAAAGTGGATAATCAAATCAAGTCCAAAAGGTTTAGACCTAGTTCATCCTCTAGTTCTCTATGGAAATCAACTTGGAAAGACGACAAAGCTGCCTTTAGAACAAAAGGTGAAGCAAAGTCAAACAATTCAGTTGTTGTTCCTAAAGATAAACCTGAAACTAAAAATCTTACTAATTCAGACCCTTTAGGTGAACAACCTAGGAACCCACGAATTCAAAGGAATAGAAACGATTGATTTGCTAAGAATGTGTTGAAAATGTTCATATTAGAACCCTAAGGAAACAAAGTCCTTAAAACCCAAACGTTGAGACACCACAAAGTATTATCACTCCCTTTGATAAGTCAGATTCAAGTATTAAATCAAGAACACAAAAAGGCAAAGCAAGAAGCTTTCTGAAATTTTCTATTCATTAATGAATATTCATGTGTCTCCATTACATGGCTACTGTTTCTTTTATAAGAAATAAATCCTAGGTGCCACTTCAAGAGCCAAAAAACTAATGGGCTTAATTATTGGTGGATTGTGCCTAATCTAATATTAAAAATAAAAGACAAAAAAACTTAATATAAAAAAAATCCCACAATTAACTAAGACAAGAATTGCTAAATATAAAAGGCTCATAATTAACTAAAACAAAAAATATTATTTCCTAAATCAATCTTGGTTCCCAACTTGATATTCCAAATCTATCCCTTGCATAAAAAGGTAATAGACCATCCTTGGTAAAGCTTTAGAATCTTCAAATTTAGATTTTGATTCTTTTAGCACAACCTTTTTGTATTGCACTTCCATTATCAAGCCTTGTAAAGCTTCCTTCATCCTCTTTGTCTTTGCCCTAGTCATTGGACTGCCAATTCCCTACAAAGGATCTTGAGAATATTTGAGAACATCAACTTGATAAGAACCTTGATTTCGATTATTCTCCTCCTCTTCGAAAAGATTCATCCTCGAGTCACCAACATCAAACAAAGATAAATTAACGACATTAAAAGTTGCACTAACATTACCATAGTCACTTGGCAAATCTATCTTGTTGGGTTATCATTAATTCATTCCAAGACTTGAAAAGGTCCATCTCCTCGAGGCTATAATTTTGATTTCCATTGTGTGGGAAACCTCTCCTTACACATGTTCACCCAAACCCATTCTCTAGGTTTGAAAACAACCTTAAAATGCCCATTTTGGCTTGCTTAGCATATTGTTCATTCTTTCTTTCAATGTTGGTCCGAACTCTAGCATGTAAATCCTTCACAAAGTCTACCTTTTTTCTTATCACCAAGATTAGCATGCTCATTAGTAGGCAAAGGTAAAATACCAATAGGTGTTAAAGGATAAAGCCATAAACAACTTCAAAAGGATAAAATGTAGAAGTAGAATGAACAGCCTATTATATGCAAACTCAATGTGTGGCAAATACTTCTCCCACTACCTTATATTCTTTTGAATGATAGCACGCAGCAAAGTAATGAGTGTTCTATTAACTACTTCAATTTGACCATCCATTTGAGAATGTGCAATGGTAGAAAATAACGATTTAGTTTCTTGTTTATTGCGTAATGTGCGCCAAAAATGACTTAGGAACTTAACATCTCTATCACTAACAATTGTCTTAGGCAACAGATGCAAATGAACTTCTTTAAAGAACAAATCAGCAATATGTGTTACGTCATTAGTTTTAGAACAAGCAATAAAATGAGCCATTTTACTAAATCTATCAACAACAACAAAGATGCTATCCTTACCACTTTGAGACCTTGTAATCCTAAAACAAAATCCATAGATATATCAATCCAAGGTTGATTAGGTATATGTAAAAGGGTATACAAGCCATGTGGTTTAACTTTAGATTTTTCTTGACTACATACAATGCACTTTTCCCAAACACATTGCACATCATGCTTCATATTTGGCCAATAAAAAAGCTCACTAAAATATCTAAAGTCTTTAGAATACCAAAGTGACCCATCAATCCTCTCCCATGACTTTCCCTAACAAGAAACTCACGAATAGAACAAATAGACACACATAATTTATCTTTCTTGAATAAAAATTCTTCATGCCTATAAAAATCACCAGACACACACTTATCACATGCATTCCATACTTGGAAAAAATCAAGATCATTAACATACAATTCCTTAAGCAATTAAAAACCAAGTAATTTAGTTTGTAATGAAGTAAGTATTACTTACCTCCTAGACAATGCATTAGCCATAACAATGTCCTTCCCATGCTTGTATTTGATTTCATAAGGAAACATTTCTATAAACTCCAACCATTTAGCATGTCTTTTATTAAGCATACCTTGGTCATCAAAAACATCAAACTCTCATGATTGAAATGAATGATGAATTCCCTTAGCCATAAGTAATGCTTCCATGTTTTAAGAGTTCTCACTAATGTATAAAGCTCCTTATCGTAAGTAGGATAATTCAACACTGCCCTACTTAGCTTTTTGCTAAAGTATGCAATTGGTTTGGAATCCTACATTAAAACATTTCCTATGCCAATCCCTGATGCATCACATTCTATCTCAAAAGGTTTACAAAGTTACGAAAACACAACAAAGGTGCATTTGTTATTTTATCTTTTAAAGTATTAAAAGCTCAATCATGCACATCATCCCACTTAAAAACAACATTGTTTTTAACAAGTTCATTCAAAGGTGCAGCAATAGAACTAAAGTCTTTAAGAACCTTCGATAAAAATTCACTAAACCATGGAAACTTCTTACCTCATTCACATTCTTAGGTGTAGGAAAATCTCTTATTGCGTTTACCTTTTCTTTATCAACACTTATACCTTGTGAACTAACAACAAATCCAAGGAACACGACAGATTCAATTATCTTGTTAATAGTGCGACAATCCACACACATGCTCCATGTTCCATCTTTCTTTGGGACTAAGATAACAGGAACCCAACATGGGTTGAGAATCCTCCTTATAAATCCATTTTGCAGCAACTGATCTACTTGCCTTTGTATCTCCTTCACTTTCTTAGGATTAGCTCTGTAAGCAGGTCAATTTGGTATTGTATATTTGGGTGTGAAGTCTATTTGATGCTTAATTCCTCTCAAAGGATGTAATCCATGGGGAATTTCTTCATGATATAGATCCTCAAAGTCCTACAATAAAGACACAACAAAACTAGACAAAGATGAGTTAAGATTTTTAATAGAAAGATAAATATCTTTGTACATAAGTACAAGTACTTGTTGCCTTGCTACCATTACACTCTTAATCTCATGTTTTTTAATAAATGCACTCATTCTTTTAATTTTCTTTCCTTGCTCACTTTTCTCTCTTTTTTGCTCATTTTTTTTCCTTTTTTCTCACTTCTCTCTCCTTTGTGCTCACTTTTATCTCTTTTATGCTAACTTCTCTCTCCTTTGTGCTCACTTTTATCTCTTTTGTGCTAATTTTTCTCTCTTTTTTGCTCATTGTTCTCTCCTTTTAATCTCATGTGTTTGCTCTCAAATAAGATTGTTATCACTCTCCCTTTTTTAAAACTCCCTCGCATGTTTTCTCTCTAATAAGATTGTTATAACTCTCCTTTTTTCAACACTATTTTCACACACACACACACACTCCCTCTCTCTCTGTGTACCACTCAAAACTTATGCCAACCTTCTTTGTGTTCTTATCAAAATCAAAGAATCCAACTAATCTCAAGAAGTAAGAAGTAACCGTTTTATTGGTGACAATCTCAAAATTCATAATTCTAAAATAACTAAATGGAAAAGTATGACAAAAGGAAAGTCCAAAGAGGACTCCAAAGAAAGAAAGTCCAAAGAGGATTCTAATGAAAGACTCTTGACCTAAAGAGGACTCTTAATAAATACTCTTGACCAAAGAGGACTCTAAAGAAATACTCTTGATCGAAGAGGACTCTAAAGAAATACTCTTGACCTTGGAGGACTCTAAAGAAAGACTCTTGACCAAAGAAGACTCTAAAGGAAGACTTTTGACTGAAAATGACTCTAAAAAAAGACTCTTGACCATGGATGACTCTAAAGAAATACTCTTGACCAAAGAGGACTCTAAAGGAAGACTCTTGATGGAAGAGGACTCTAAAGAAAGACTCTTGACCAAGGAGGACTATAAAGAAAGACTCTTGACCAAAGAGGACTTTAAAGAAAGACTCTTGATCAACTATGATTCCTTTTTTTATATCAGTCTTGGGCAGTAAGAAAAAAAATAAAGGAAAACCAATTTCAACAAGAACAAGAAAATAAGAATTAGATTCTTGAACAATCTACTACTATTTCTCCTTTTCTTCTTCTTCTTTTTTCCTTTTTTTCTCTTTTTTTTAACTGTTGTTGCTGCTATTGTGAATAGAAAATTCTCAAGAGGATACTTAATGGTAAGACTATAGATCTTGCATGCATGATTTATAGAACCATCATCTTTCAATCTATTGCTCCTTATATCTCATCTCTTCACTATCCTTCTTTGATCAATAGGTGGGGTAGCTCCTTACTCCTTGATAAGCGAAAACCGGCATCGCCGATTCTTGCCAATACTTTGGTTTTAATATTTATAAAACTCTCGCAAGTGCATGAATCATTTCGAGGAAAATGATAAATATACTCCCAAGGTCGATCTAAGGAAGGAATGTATGTGGTTTTTAATTTATTATTCAAACTTTTTAAAAACGAAATTAAATCCTAAACAACCTGTCACGATAGTTTGGTTTTTGTGTTTCTAATCTAATAACATAAAAATAAACATAGATACATATTCAATAAATATAATCTAATAACATAAAAATAAACATAGATACAGATTCAATAAATATTTATGCAAATTTTATCATTTATAATAGTGGAGTATTTATGGATATAATAACTAAATTAATTATGCTTGCTCATATTATCTAGGTTATTAAAGATATAAATTGATATTTTATTGATTCTCTCTTTTTTATATAAATACCACCTTTGGTGGGGTTAGATATTCTTTGTTAACTAAACAAATCAATTAACACCTATGGGTGGGGTTGATAACTAATTCGGTTAATTAAATTAATTCCTTTTTCTAAGAGATTGAAAACGAACCATTTAAATGCCACCTTTGGTGGGGTTAGACAGTTTAAACTTTATTCAAGGTGTCCAAATTAAACATAATAATTTAATTATCCGAGTACTAACTTTCAAGTTTTAAAACCACTACTGAAAACATGTTGTCAATACATTTTCACATAATAATTCTTATAAAAACTTTTGAAATAGAGTTTCACTCTAACTACCGGGCGATTGTACCAACAAATAAAAGAGCACTACTCTAAATTAGACCGGATAACTAAACCTTAAAATCTAATTTTCAGATTTAAGTTTGTAATGAAAAATAATATATTTCTCTCTAACATTCTTAATATAAAATCTTAAATAAAAATAAAATCAATTCATTTTAGAAATTTTCACCTATTTAATATTTCGCAAGCATAACAACGTTATTATTATATCATGTTTACAAACAGCCAGCAGAGTTAAATTTAATCACAGAAATATTAAATATAACATGTCAGAATAAAGCATAAAAAAAACTGCAAAGAAAATAAAATCCTAACAGAACTTCGATGCTATTCCCGTAGCTGGAAAACCTCCAAACGGAATTTGCACTCCCATTTATTGATTCAAAAAGCTAATAAATTACAAAAACATAACTAGTTCTTCTCAAAAAAAGAAGAACTCTAAAACTAAGAGAAATTAACTAAGAAAAAACTAAAAACTAAGAAAGAAACTAAGAAAAGCTTAAAAACTAAGAAATGAGATAAAGAAATAGAAGAGAAGAATGGTTTTGAGGTGTGTTTAGAAGTGAAGAGAATGGGGGGGTATTTATAGGTGAGGATGTAGAGAAAAAGTGGGTGAAAAAATGTTAAAAAATGGTGAAAACGCGGAGTGGTAATTACTGACGTCATTGATGACATTAGCATGACATCATAGGGCAACTGTGCGTGAAAATGGGGGGAAATGGGCAGCTGGGTGCGTGGGAGCAGGAGAGACGCGCGCTAGCACACATAGAACTGGGGCAAGGCGTGCATGAGGGTGGGCGTGCTACGCGCGCGGCTAGGCGCACGGCTGGGCGACGCGGTAGCGCAATTTCCTCCTTTTTGACCTTTTTGACCCATTTTGTCCAATTTTTCGATATTTGTTGACCTTTTCTCATTTATTTATTAATATATTTGCGATGTATTGCTTCCAGTATTCCTCTTTGAGTCTTTAAGTTACGTTTTTAAGCGAAAATACCTGAAAAACAATAAAATACCCGTGATTCCGAAAAAGACAAATTTATATAAATATATGATAAAACATATAAATATATATATTTTTAATCAATTAATGTGCATAAAATCATGGTAATTTTAGTGCTTTTTGAGCACTCATCACAACCCCCAACAAGCTTCCTGAGGGTCCCTTAGCAAGAGAAGCGATAAAACTAAAAATTAAACTATCTTAAATCACTTCCGTGGATTCACACGATTGCATTTAGCCTATGCAACAAGCCTTTAAACCGCTAGGTTGCCCTAGTGGACGAGTTTGACTCTCGTGAGGGTTTTCAGTAATGATACCCACAAACATTGAATTAAATGTAAAAATCAAAAGAAACAATAAAAACAATCAACTCAAAAACTCAAATTACAATAAAATCAGAAATTAACTTTTAAAAACAACATATTACAAAAATGTCTCATGCTTTTTTAATCTCTTTTAAGATCATAATTAAAATCTCAAGCATAAGTTATTTTAATCTCTTTAAACAATCATGATTTATTATAATAATTAGTCGAAAATCATTTTCATATTTCATATAAAAAATGTATCAATTTAATTTTACCCAATTTCATTGTCAGGAATCCGAATTCGCTTCGACTCTATTTCTCACAAGTCAATACTCTCAAAACACTGAATCCTATGGGTTCAAACACTCATACTATTTTATATGTGAAAGAGTTGATGTATAGAAATGAACTAATATGTTCACATATGTATAAAGAATAAAGGCTCAAAGTGTTATTTTAACATTGATCTCATGAAAGGAATCGAATGTATAAATTATAAAGATATCATATATAAAAATTATTTTCATGCATAAATTAAACTCATTAAGAAAGAATTTCATGATATATGTCTTTTACAAATGAAGAAATTGCGATGACTTTTTAAGGAATTACTTCCTATATCTTTCTTTTGTAATTAGCCTATACTCACAACTTTGTAGGCAATGTGGGTCATAATATGTAGATGATACTATATATTCTTTACCTATCTATATTTGTTTTTTAGAGAGTCAACCCATGTACAAATTGTACATTTTTTAGGATTTTGGTGAGTGGTTAATTTTGTGGCTTTTTTTATCTTGGTTTAGGTAACCCCGGATATGTCTCTTTTTTGTAGCAGTCATGCATGAATGAGATATAAGCATATACTATCAATTTCTACTCAAATAATTTAATCTAAGAAAAAAAAAATATATACGATACTCTATTAAGATGAAAAAAATTCATAAATTCAATGCTACCTATAGAGATCATCTAAAAAAATTGAAGAAATAAGAAATGTGTTTGGAGTAGAAAACAGATATATATTTCACTCTGAATAAAGGAAATTAGGCTCAAATTATATCTCACAAGGGTAGTCTCCACTAAAACAAATTCATAAACACCGATTTTGGGTTTAATATAATTTCCAAATTTTATCAAGAAATACTAGTTATGACAAAAACTAACTAATTATCAAAAATAATTACAAAATATTACTAAATCACACAAAACAAAAATAAAACCAAACACAAAAAATGAAAATGTGAACATAAAAAAATAGAATTTTTTTTATATTTTTAAATTGTTAAATCTTTTTTTTTTAATTAAGCATGGTAACTTTTCACCACCCCCAACCTAGAACTTACATTGTCCTCAATGTAACAACTGTAAATTAAAGATAAAGAGAAAAGAGAAGAAAGATTACCTATTTCCTGAGAATGTGTAAGTAGTAATGGAGAAATGCAAGTGCATCTATCATATTCATCATTAAAGTGTATACAGACAGATCGCTGTGAACATCTAATATCTCAACAAATATTTTTAGTTTTAACAATTTAAAAATTATTCACATATAATTAAACTAAAATAAACAATATAATTAAGTAAATAAAACACATAATAGAAAATTATCTAAAATGATGAGTTGCCTCCCATCCAGTGCTTAGTTTAACATATTAGCAAGACGTAACTTTATGGTGCTAAGGGTTACTCAGCCAAATGCAATCCATTTCAGCAATGTTGTTTGGTTCTTCTAAATAAGACTTCACACGATGCCCATTGACTTTGAATGTTTTTTGTGTCTTGGAGTCCAATAGTTCTACTACTTCATGGTCAAATACCTGAACTATTTTGAATGGTCCATCCCATCTTGATCTCATCTTTCCTGGAAACAATCTCAAACGAGAGTTAAATAAAAGAACTTTCATTCCAAGGTGAAGAGTCTTAGGAACTAACCTCTTGTCATGATAGAGCTTAGTACGCTCTTTGTATAATTTGGTATTCTCATAGGCTTCATTCCTAATTTCTTCCAACTCATTAAGCTGGAGTAATCATTTTTCACCTGCTTTATCTAAATCCATGTTTAACTCTTTAATTGCCCAGTAAGCCTTGTGTTCAAGTTCAACTGGAAGGTGACACGCTTTCCCAAAGATTAACCGGTAAGGGCTCATCCTAATAGGTGTTTTGTAAGCAGGTGCGGTATGCCCATAAGGCATCATTTAACTTAAATACCCAATCCTTCCTTGAAGGACGCATAGTGTGTTCCAATATTCCCTTAATTTGCCTATTAAGGGAGTGGTGATTGTTGACGTCCTTGATGACCTCATGGGGCAGTTGTGCGTGAAAATGAGGTGAAATGGGCAGCGGTACGCGCGGAGGGCAGCTGGGTGCATGGGAGCAGGAGAGATGCGCGTGGGTGCACGCGGCTGGGCGCTGGCGCGTGCGGGACTGGTGCACGGTTGGGCGGCACGGCGGCGCGATTTCCTACTTTTTGACCCATTTTGTCCAATTTTTTTATATTTATTGACCTTTCCTCATTTATTTATTAATATATTTGTGATGTATTGCTTCCAGTATTCCTCTTTGAGTCTTTAAGTCACGTTTTTAAGCGAAAATACCTAAAAAACAATAAAAATACCCGTGATTCTGAAAAAGATAAATTTATATAAATATATATATATTTAATCAACTAATGTGCATAAAATCATGGTAATTTTAGTGCTTTTTGAGCACTCATCAGGGACCCACTTGTGTCGTAGGCGTTGATCTCGTGCGGCGAAACCATGTGCAATCTCTCCCTCTAACCAATAGTCTGCCACGTGTCCCACCATTCCTTGCAACCAATCATATGCTGACATGTGGCATGTTTCGATGAAGGCAAAAACACAGAATCACGCACGCATTCCAGTAGTTGTCCCCTACTCTTCTCGGTGCCGTTTATCCCATGCGATGCATTCCGTGTGCGCCCGTTCCTTCCGCCAATTAAATGCTGCAACGTGTCCCACTATTTCTTGTAGCGAATCAGATCGCAACATGTGACAGCATGTATTGAAAAGCAAAGCAGAATCGTGTGATTGTCTCTCACTCATTTTTAAATAATGTTTTCGATTTAACCGTTTGTCTGATACGTGTGTGTTTTTGTTTTCGTTGTAAAATGTTTCCCGCGTGTCTAAAAAATGTATTTTTTTCGATGTATTTTTTTTAGCTCTAAATATGGCATTTATTGCTAAAAAAACCAATTTTTATTTTTGAGTTTGGTTTTTAGGTTCGTGTTCTAGACAATGGTACACACAGAAGCCATTTTTGGCTTCTGTTGTGTTTTGCGTGTACCAAAAATTTAGGAGAAGAGATGTTTTAATTTTCTTTTGTTCTTCATCTAATATTCCTTAATTGTTGTAATTTTAAATTTAATTTTTGAAGTAATTTAATTTTTCTAGGGTTGCGTTTTATCTAAATTTATGAAGCTTGAGTTTAAATATTTTTGAATGATTTATAAGAGTTTTAATTTGTTTATTCTATTTGTGCTTAATGCTTTTGATTATTGGAAAATTTATCAAATGATATGTGGCACTTAAATAAACATGGAAGAGGCATTTTTGTGTATATTGCTCATGGATAGAATAACATGTATATATGAAGGATAGGAATATACCTTTATCGTATGTGTGGCCATTTGAGAACTTAGAATGTAATGAATCTTGGTGAATTTAATTCTTATAGGAATATATTGAATTAATTTAGCGAGGTGTGTTTATACGGAGCTCGGAAGAGATGTATGGATAATATTAGAAGTTTTCGGTTGACAAATTAAATTTACTAAAAAAGTATAAATCAAGAGAAAATAATATGATTCGAGTGGATTAATTTGGTGAAAAACTACAATCCTAGATTTCTTTTATTTTGTTTTAAAACTCTTTATTTAACTTGTTCCAAATCAACGATTGTTTTGGATAAAATAAGAGTAAAATAATTTTAGTACTCAACAAACTGTAGTGACAAATCTCTGTGGGAACGATACTTTACTTATCAAATATTATTACTTGTGATCGTGTATACTTGCACGTTTTATGTTCTCCTAAAAGAGACAACAATTGTCACTATTACAAAATGGACCTTTAAAGTTAGTTATTAACCGACTTTTAATACGATAACTTAAAAACGTCAAGTCGGTTCACGCGGTGAACCGACTTTAAATTTGTAATTTTTTTTTTTACAAAATTTACTCATTTTCTATTATACTCAAATTAAAACATGTATTTGATCACTACATAATAGCAGAAAAAAACCAAAATCTGCTTAACAAATAGTTTAAATAATACAAATAATTGAATAATTAAATATTAATTAATAGTAGAAAAATTACCATGGTATTGTCCTATGTTATTCAAGATCATCATATTCTTCTCCTAATGTTTTAATACAAAACCTACATATATAATACAAAAATTTATACACATAATTAATAACACATAATATACAAAAAACAATATGAATAATAAGTGCGTAGGATTAATAGAAATACTTACAAGAGTAAATGAAGTGACAAAATGAAAGAAATGAAGAAAAAAATGGTGTTTTGTTAGTGAAAATGGGTATAAAAAAATTTAGTATTTTGCTCAAAAAAAATAGGGGATCTAAAAGATAAGTTAGAGAGGAAGAAAACCAACTAAGCGACGCTAGAATTGGTGGTCGTAGGTGGCCGGAAAATGAGAAAGAGTGGAGGAGGTTTTGGGTTTTTGAAAGTTATGTAGCACTTGGAATAGTTTCTGTCTGGAGAAGAAAAAAGAGAAAAGAATTTATCCACGTGTGTAGTATCAGTTCAACGTGTCAACCAATGTTATCCAAATAGTTTATAGTGTCGGTTGACGTGTCGAATTGACGCTATCCACAAGTTTAGCGTCAGTTGACACGTAGAACCGACGCTACATCCATGTGTAGCGTCAGTTCGACATATCAACCGATGCTACGAACTATATGGATAGCATCGGTTCTACACTAAACCGACTTTAAATTTATTATAAGTCAGTTTTTTTTCCAAAAACTGACTTTACATATCGACTTAAATACTTCTTTTGTAGTAGTGTGTAAGCAAATTTACACTCTTGGGTTGGACTTATTCATATCTATGTATTCCTAAGACAGTGTTTGCTAGTTGTTATGCTTGTTGTGGTTGAGGCGGTTCCCACATCATTGTATAGATTACTAATATTTAGTTACTAATTGCACTGGTATATGCGTTGTTGGCTCTGGAGGAGAGTTGGATCAGTATGTTGGATCAAGTAGTTGTAAAGGCAACAAATAAGGGTAGTAATAAACAATTAGGCAAAGTGTCCTGACAAATATAGATATTTACATTTATACTTCGATCGAGTTGTATCTACTTATTATTATTAGTGAATTATTTGCTATCGAGTGGTTGCCATAAGCAACCCGAGGATTTTGCCGCATAGATAGGAGTTTTATGTGGGTTTAATTTATTATATCTATTGTTATGCTTGATCAACTATTGTATTAATATAATCTAAGTTTCTATCATGTATGTACTAACATACTAGATTTAGAATTTGATTAGAAAGCTTATTGGACTTATATTGTTGCATGTTTTCTTTCCTTACTTTGAAGTATGCCTATAACTTCTAATTATTGCATATGTTGATTAAATTAATCTATTTGTTATATGATTAATTTTTACTAGTTCTACTTTTTAACTCCTATCTATTTAAATTCTACTACATGCAAGTTTAGTGTGTCTTTAAGGAGTTAGTATCTCCTTACTTTGGTAGTGTACTAGGTGTCAGACTCTTTTAGATGAAATTGAATATTCATTGATCAAATCATTTACTCCATCATAATCTGATAGATCTTTTGCAGAATTGATTAATCAGACGAGAATAAAGATAGAGACCCATTCTACATGTCAATATCAATAACAATGAAATTTAAGTAAGAGGAAAACTCGTCTACTTTAGAAATTGTGAGAGTTCAAATCCCTCTATCCCCAAAAGGCCTATTTTATTCCCTAATTATTTATCCCCTCATTTCTTTCATTAGTGGTTCAAAATTCTTTATGTTTCTCATTCATTCTAACTATAATCTTTTGCATTCACAAATATGTATTTGATTAGATATTGTTTTCTTGTCACAAGCCCTATGATACATATAATATGCAGACAAATGAATATCTTTGAGCAAAAGTAATTCCAATTTCAAATTGGAATGGTCTTTTGATCTAAACCTACTTCTTTAGTTGATGACTTTGTGAAGGTTATGTCAAATGACTTTGAAATGTCCATGGTAGGTGAATTAACCTTTTTACTTGGTTTGCAAATTAAACAATCATTTTATGGTATCTTTATCTCTCAAACCAAGTTTGCTTGCAATCTAGTTAAATGATTTGGCCTTGAATTTGGTAAACCATTAAGAATATTGTTAGGAAATAACTCCAAAATCACAAAGGATACATAAGGTAAGAATGTTGTCCATGGTTGGTGTGTGTGTGTGCATGTCATCAAGCTGATCCCAATGAATCACAACTTAAACATGTGAAAAGAATGATCTTGTATGTTTCATGCATAAGCATTTATGGCATAAATTTTACTACTGACACTACTTGTAAGATAAGTGATTACATTGATGTAGATTTGGCTGGGAACCAAGATGATAAGAAAATCACATCAGATGACTACTTTTACATTGGGAACAACCTAGTCTCTTGGCATGGTAAAAAGAAAAACTCCATCTTACTCTCTACAGCTAAACTTCATCTTACTCTTTATAACTCAATTCCATCTCACTCATAGTGACCAATTTTAAAATCAAATTGAAAGTTTAAGTACAAACCTAAATAACCCATTATAGTGATAATATCTCAATGCAATCTACTTACAAGTAGTTGCAAGTTCTCCACAATTGTCATAAGATGCAGGACTTATTCGAAACCCCTATTCAAAAAATATATCTTTTTGAACCCATATTTTCAAAATAATACATTACTATTCTCTTCTGTTTAATTTAAGGTACAATAATGTTTCAAGTTATGGATTTAATTGGTGACTTTGCCACATGTATGGCACATGGGCTTCAAGTGAAGGGCAAGCATACGTTTAAAATGATTTCCATCCATTTTCCTTTATTCCTTGATTAGAGCCTTCCATTTTAGTAACCTCATTAAAGTTGTTATAAATGACTACCATATGATAGATGAAGAAAAGTAAAGACTTTAAATTTCTTCCCCAAAGCTAGTAATACTTCTTGCATCCACTCTCATTAAAGATGAAACTTCAAACTTCTAGGTCTCCATGTGCCTGTGTGGAAAAAGTGCTAATTTAATAACAACTTGGGCTATCTAGGGGAATAGTTTTCTGTGTGCTTAGAGGGGGATTGTCAATTGATTTTTTTAATATGTTTAGTATATTATTATGAATTATTTTTGAGTTACTAAACTTAATTGAAACAAACATTCACTTGTTACATGTACATAAACTATGGGTTTTAGGATATGATTGTAACTTATATAGGTAGTGTGACGAAGCATGACATGGTAACCACAAGTGCACGGATCGTGGAAGTAATATAATATATTTAAAGTATGGATATTGATCCCAAATAGAGCTTAATTGCCTTACAACTAAGTACTAATTTAAATATTACTAATACTATTTAGACAGTAAAAAATTAACTTGCCAAAAACTACTAAACTAATAGCTAAAATTAATAAATCAACGAGTAGATAAATATAATAGAAAGATCTAGAAACTTTAATCCCAAAATTTTCTACACAGAATGACTAAAATTCCCCAAAAAATTGTCATAACAATCATAAGACCAATTGCATCTAAATTATCATGCATTCTTCTCTCAAGTAAACTATGTACCTTATAGTAATTAATCAGATTAAACCCTAATGTCAATAATATTTCATACTACTCATTAAATTTGCAATTATCGATCTCACACATAAGAATCATATATCTCAGCCTATAAACTATGCATGTTATTTAATCATGGCAAGTAATTAAATAATATTATCAAATATACCTAATTGCATCTATAGACTAATTTTTAGCCAAACAACTAATAGAATCAAAATTAGATTAAATAATATAATCTAAATAACAATCATAATGAGTTCAAAATAATCAATGCACAATGTAGAAAATTGGGCTCATAAGACTCTTAAAAAATAAAATCTAGCCTCTATATATCATGATCAAGTTCAAAATTTTCATATAAAAGATTATGGAAATTAACAAAAGAATAAGGAAGAAATAATATGACATCAATCTCATGACTTGTATTGGCTACGTCTTTAATCTCCTCCAATCTCCTTGTTATGCTTGCTCATATATGTTTCTCTTTGTTCTATTTGAATATTTTTCCATAGCTCTCTGTGTGTGAATCGTGGCCTCTCAATTGGGTTTAAGTAAGTTACAAACAACTTAATTTGGTCCCTTAAAATAATTCACTTTATCCAATAGTTGAGACCGATAGTTGGATGTAAAAACACAATTGATGCAAAAATACTCATACCACTCAATCGTTTAATACACTTGCCTGATAAAAGCTTGATTGATCAAGCTACCTAGATTGATGGATACCCTTTTAGATCGATTGAATTGTGATAATTTATGTCCTAAATGGCTCATTTTGACTCCATTTGATGTCGTTCTACCTACATTAACATATTTATAGATAAAGTTAGGAGGAGTTGTGTGAACAACTATTTTTTTGTTGCATGTTTGATTATGCCTAGCCTATCACTTTGTACATGTGTAGGGGTAACATGATAGTTTTCTAGTTAGACTACATGTAGATCTACATGATGCGTTCACGAGTATATGTTATTTCGTGTGTGCGGGATACTAATGTAGCTTAGGACCTTGTGGCTCTATTGGTGCTAGAATTTAGACATGCAATATAGATGTGTTGACTCTTGAAAATGGTTTAAGAATAACAAGACAATTGCACTAGGTATAAGTGTTTTTTGGGGGGTGTCTTGACTATGAGTCATTATTTGTTCATGGGAGTAAACTTCATGTTAAGATAAAGTCTATTTATTTGTGTAGTGTTTTTCCATGGAGTCTATTTTTTTTACTTAGTGGTCTATCTTCCTCTATGTAAAGTCAGTTATTAATGGTTGGTACTATACACAAACACATAGTTTGTTACACTTTGGTTGATTACATGTTGTGCACACACCACGTGGATTGGTTTGTTAGTGTGCATGCTAGGTTTTTTTTGTTTAAGTCGGTTTGTGGATATTTTTGGAAATGTACTTCGCAATTTTGAAAAAAAAAAACAAAATTTTAGTGTGCTCGCTAGGAATCTTGCCATCACCCTACCATCGTGGACGACGAGTTTCCGACAAGCACCCAAAATGCTCTTATTTTTCTATAAATACCCCCTTGTTTTTATTGTTTAAGTAATTAGAAAAATGTGGGGAAACTTTGTTAAATTTGAAACTTGTAGTTTTAAAAAAATAAATTATTTTCTAATTTTGGATTAGTAATACCTTGAGTGTGCTTTCAGTATTCGTGGTTTATGAGAGTGTTTAGCAAAGACTGTTTTATCGGGTTAAGTTGATTTGGAAAATTAACACCCAAGACTTAGATTGCTATATTTGAGAGCTTATTTGTCCTACCATTAGGATTCACTTACATCGATTGTTGGTGATTGATTGTATCACCTACTAGTGGTAGGGTTTAGGAGGAGAACCTGATCCATCTTGCATCATAGTGGTTGTAGACGAAACTAGTGAGAGCAGCATAGGAGTAATGAGGGCAGGAGTCCTGACTAATAGAGGTATTCGAATTATATTTATGTTGAGTTATAAATTTGTTTTTATACTATTAATGGATTGTTTGCTACCGAGTGATTTTTATAAGCAACCTAAGGATCATACCACATAGGCAATGATCTATGTGAGTTTACCTCATTATATGGAAGTGTTTACATTATCTCATGTTTTAGTTTTACAAACACAATCACATCCAAATATGTACCAACATATGATTATTCTTTATAATTGGAAAAACACTTTGTCCTTTTTCCCTTGCTTAGATTATTCTTCTCTAGCTATTTTTATTTCTACTATACTTACTTTACTGTTTTACTTCTGTTATGTGAGAGTTGTGGATTAGTCTCTAAGAGTTGTTGATTTCTTTCACTAGTTGTTTATCGAGTTGCGAACTTTCTCAACTTCATATAGAGATAATGCTTTATTAACTCCTTCTCATGTTCATTCATCAACCATGAATTGAGATGTTGATTATGCTCAAAATGGTGGTATGTTAATTTTCATATTGTTCTAATGTAGTTGTTAATAATGGAGTTCCTGGAAATTGGAACACAACTTCGAACTTTCCACAATAAGTGAACATTAGGTCAGTTCTTGATATGCTTTCACACAAACCTACTATTTTTCCACCAAATAATTTGTCTTTCGGTTAAACTAGATGACCACAATTATCTAATTTGGCATGATGAGATTCTTTGCTTTTTCATAGCATATTGACTAGAGGGGTTCATCAATGGCAGTTTGTCGAGACCCTTGCCTTTTCTTGATATGGAGTGCATCGCTACTAAACATCAATTGGGTACATGGATTCAATATACTGTGAAAATTTGGATCTATAGCTTAGTTACTCAAGGCATAAACGATATGTTAGTTGGAAATTTTTGAACAAGAAAACAATGGGCATCTCTTGAGGAGCTTTGGAAATTCTACATGACCACTTGTTATGAAATTATGAAGATGTCTTCAAAATTTATCAAGGAATGATTTGTGTGAGAGATTATTTGTTAAAAGCCAAGACTATAGATGATCATTTGGCAACAATTGGGGAAATTGTTCCACTGAGAGTTAGTTTTGTATATTCTTAATAGTCTTGGACAAAGATATCTCAACTTTGTCACCACTTTTAACATTACTCAAATAAAACCTTTATAGAATCAGTTTCTCATGCTCATGGGGTATATTTTCATAAAATCACAAAGCATTCTATTTGGGTAAACCCTTTGGTCATCATAATGGTAATCAAAGGTCCACCTCTATGCCTCAATGGAATTTTCATAATTTCTATAAGAAAAAGAGCAGTTCAAGTGCTCCAAAAGATGATGCTATGTAGAGTAGTAAGAGTCAAGGCAAGAATGTCAAGAAAGATAGGCATGTATGTCAAAGTTGTGACAAACCAGGTCATGTGGCTTCATCATTTTTATGCTTAGAGATGTTTCGCTTAGGAAATCTCAATCTTTCAATGGTGATCATAAACATGTTGCAATGATTATTGTGTCATTAATGAAAAATTCTTCATCCTCAATAAACAAGTGGCTTCTTGACTCAAGTGTAAATCACAACTTAACTCCCAATGAGACAAATGTTCCTAATCATGTCTCCTATGAACATCAGATATTCTTGTTGGAAATGGTAATACTACTAATGATCAATGTGCTTATCTATGACTAATGTGTTGCATACTCCTAATGCTTCAACCAATTTATTGTTTGTTCAATGTCTTTGTTCTAAAAATCCTATTTTTATTGAATTTCACTCTAATTCCTTTTATGTCAAGGATGTTGTGACCAAGAAGACTAGTTTGTGGTACTAATCAAAATGAGCTTTATGAATTTACAGGCAATATAACTGAGGATGGTTTAGAGGATGGATTTTTTCATTTGGCTCTTATTGAAAATAAGTGGGTTAGGGTTTTTCAATGTTACTAACATGTTTATTTCTATTTATAATAAATGGCATAGAAAGTTAGGACACCCATCTTTTGATGCAACCATTAAAGTGATGCGACAAAAGTGGTATTTCTCTCACTAATATTTCTAAAGAGTTTATATTACGTACTTCTTATCAAATAGCCAAATCTCATAAACTTTCATTTTCTACTAAATATGAAACAAGTGTTGTTCCTTTTCTGTTATTGTACTTAGATCTTTGGATTGCTCCAAAGCTTTCTTATAATAATGATAAATACTTTCTTTCTGTGGTTGATGACTATAGTCGATATATATGGTTATTTTCTTTAAAAACCAAGGATCACACATTTGTTGCTTCTCTTTTTTGTTGAAAAAAAACTTTATGTCTATACTAGTTTTTCAAACGGATGGTGGAGCTAAGTTTAAACCTTTAGTATCCTTTCTTGAAAAAGAAGGTATAGTTCGAAGTTTCATATGTCCACATACCTCATAACAAGTGGGGTAGTGGAATTTAGACATTGTCGGATTGTGGAATGAGTACATGCTTTATTGTTTCACTCAAATGTTCCTTTTATTTTTTGGTCATATGCTCTCAAAACAATTGTTTTTTTGGTTGAATTGCATACCCTTTAAGGTTCTTGGTCAACATAATTTAGCTTAAGAAATATGATTTTGCACAACTTGGAATCTTTGGGTTACAATGTTTCCATGCTTGAGACCTCATAATAACAATAAATTTGAAGCCAGATACACAGAATATGTCTTCTTGAGGTATGGAGCAAAACAACATGGCAATGTATGTTATGAAATTAAAGCTGATAAATTCTACTTTACTAGACACATTGTTTTCAATGAGTCTATTTCTCCTTATCATTTGAATAATGTTGAACCTTTTTTGATTCATAACTGACTAGTCCTCTTATGCAAAAAAGTACTTGTGAATTGGTTAGTCTACTTGTTAGGAAGCAGGCTAACAGAACTATTGATAAATATAAGGAAAGACTTGTGATAAAAGAGTTCTTATAAGTTTGAAAAAATTTCTTCAGTGGTTAAATCGTCCACTTTTGTAGTTATTCTCACCTTGGATGTTTCAAGAGGTTGGAAGTTGAGACAGGTTGATATATATAATGCTTTTCTTAATGGGGAGCTAACTAAGGACGTTTACATTGTGCAACCCCTTGGGTTTGAGTAGGGTGATCTTTTGGTGTTCAAGCTTCACAAAGCATTATATTGTCTTAAGTAAGCACCTCATGCTTGGTTCTCTAAATTGAATGTTTGCCTACTTGAGTTTGGTTTTCTTGGAGCTAAATATGATTCATCTCTTTTTTGTTCGAGATGATACTGAGGCTTTTATTATCATCATGAGAAATAATTCAAGTGTCGTTGAAAGTCTCATTACTCAGCTCCATTTGGACTTTGCTTTGAAGAATTTGGACTCACTCAATTATTTTTTTGGGAAAAAAAAAGTATTGTTTCATGATCATGTTTTGTATCTTAATCACCAAAAGTATATTACATAACTCCTTGACAAGTGTGTCTTACTTGATTTCAAAGATCGTTACATGCCCATGTCTACTTGTAAAAGATTAAATAAAACTAATGGAGGTGTTATGTCTGCTAATGAACTTTGACAGTTTATGTCACAACCTTTTATTGTTCATTGGGTTGTGGTTAAAAGGCTACTCATATATGAAAGGAACTTGTTCTCATGGACTTGCATTTCTTCCATCCCATTTCCTACTTTGTTTGTATATATTGATGTTGATTGGGCACTTCTATGGAGGATCATCGATCTATAGGCGCCTATTGTGTTTTCTTAGGGACTAATCTTTATCTCATGGCACCCTTCTAAATAGAAGATTGTGTCACGACCAAGCACTGAATATGATTATCGTTCCATGGCATGTGCCACTATTGAGCTTTTACTACTTCGTTCTTTGTTTATTGAGTTACATTTGCCGATTCCTACTCCTCCTGCTCTATATTGTTACAATCTTAGTGCTTATTGTTTGGCTAAAAAACCCAAAGCAACATGCTCGAACAAAGCACAAGACCACACTTTATTCATGATCAAATGTTACAAAATCAATTGCTACTTGAACATGTCTCCTCTATCAAGTGGCCGGCATTCTTGCCAAATATTTTCCTTCTCAATTTCATTCGCTAAAAGTCAAATTAATGGTCTTACCTGAACCATTAGTTTGAATGCCCAGGCTATTAGACTATTCATTAATAGTAGTTTTTTGTATTGCATAAATATTGGTATAGATACTGAATAGTATATGTTGTTATCGGTATCTTGTTATATAGCAATTAAGTGTGACTTAATTTGTTAGCTTTCGGTCACAATATTGTCATTAGTCCAATCACGTGATTGGCTGTTAGCAACTAACAATAAAAAGCCTTTGCTTGTGTATATGAGTACTGCTTACAGTAAGCAATTTTAATGAAGTACAGTTTTACACCTTCACTGTTACTGATTCACTCATCTCTATCTCTTGAATTGTAAATATTTCGATAATCACTTACCCTAGGTATGAGATATACAAAAATTCGCACCAAATTTTGAGTTATATATATTTTACAAAATAGATTTTTATATACATTTACAGGCACGTATAGCCACTTTGCACAAAGCGTATACGGGCATGAATAACATTTCAAAATAGGCCTAATACTAGCTAGCCATATCATGACAATTTCAGAAAACTGTTCAATAAGTCTGCCAATGGCTAAGAAAATTGGATTTTTCAATATATCGTCTAAACGTTTAATATAGGTTGACTCTTTGAGTACGTGTTCCACTTAATAAGCATCTGATGAGAAACCTTGTGCTTAACATATCATGTAAACTCATGCAGTCATCATAGGAATTTATTTTCAGTGAGACAGAATCAACAAATGGAAATAGCACAGAAAACAAAACCAAAATAAATATCTCTCTCTAATGACATGTACACCGTCTAAGGTCTGGCCCGACCTTGAGGTAATTGAGACGAGTTGACAATTAATATAACATGATAATACATAAAACTAACAAAATGACATAAATAGCCAGAATTAGTTATCAAAACACAGTTTTGCTTTTTAAAAAAAAGTGATTTGTTGTCCTACATACTCTCAATTCGTGCTTCTAAGCTAGAAAACATGTCTTTCGACTTGGCTCGAGATTCTTTTGATGGTTTCCAAACTTCCTCACGGCCACGTTCCAAAGGTGGAACATCGACGCTTGGTGTAGATGGAGCAGCGTTCTTCATTATGCCAAAGGTAGAAATGATTCAACCGAAAACTCTGATACCAACTGTCACGACTTTAAATTTCAAGTAGCGATCGTGCGGCACTTAGCATCGTCCGTTGCACTAAGCCTGCCTTTCACCCGAACGAATTCTCCAAAGAGATTAGAAAGAGAGTTTGTAAAGAATGCTTTGTATTACTCTAGAGAGAGTTTATCTGTTTATCTTACAAGATGCTAAGAATTCCCAAGATTTCCTAGGATGAATACAAATGAAGACCAATAGGTCTATTTATAGTGTGGCTCTAAGCTTAAGGCTATGCCACAACTTTCTAGATCATTCTAACTCTAGAATGTACAAGAGAGTTCTAGTTTTATGTACAATATGCCACAAGGTTTTAGAACCTTCTAGCCAACTTTAGAGTCTTCTAGGTTTGTCTAGCTCCTTCATGCAAGGTTCAAGATGTTACGTAAGCTTCCAGCGGCTTCTACATCCTTCACGAACCATCCGGCCCGTTCTAAAATATTTCAGCCCATTCTTGCACCCTCTAGCGTGCTCTAGAACATTCTATGGTCTTTAAAGCTTGAGTTGAGTCCATCCAACTCTAGCTCTTTCTAGACATCTCTAGGCAACTCTATAACTTCCCATGTAGAATAGTATAGATCCTTTAGGAAACCACCATTTATTTGGATTTTTAGGGACATTTGAGCGGGATGTGACACCCTCCCCCACTCAAGTTTGCGACACCCTCGTCGCGCCTTCAAGCTTGAACCTCTCTATGTCATCTTTGAATAACCACAAGGAATCCTCAGGTTCCTAGCTTGTCTCTACCTCTGGAGCGTTCTTCCATTTGACCAAGTATTCTCGATAACTTGGTACGCCCCTGCGTCAAATTAGGCGATCTGCCAAGATAGAGTCCACTTCCCTATCAAAGGAGGTTACTACTGCAGTAGGTGCCCTCTTTGATTCTCCCTGACTTTTTTCATCCTCGTTTTCATGATAAGGCTTCAATAGGCTCACATGAAAAACTGGATAGATTTTAAGCTTCAGAGGGAGTTAGAGTTTGTAGGACACCTTACCAACTCGCTTGAGGATAGGAAATGGTCCTTCATACTTCCGCACTAACCCCTTATGAACCTTCTGCAAGGACTTAAACTATTGTGGCAATAGTTTAACAAGGACCAAATCTTCTTCCTGAAATTCCACCATCCTCCTTTTCTTGTCAGCCCATTTCTTCATCTTCTTAGATGCCTTATTCAAATAGGCTCGGGCCAACTCAGCTTGTTCGTGCCACGCCTTGGAAAATTTGAAGGCAGTAGAACTCTTTCCTTCATAACTCGTGGCCAAGGCATGAGGAGTTATGGGTTGCTCCCCATGACGATCTCGAAGGGACTCTTCGTGGTAGACTCTCTTTGTTGTAAGTTGTAAGAGAATTGGACTACATCCAACAACTTCGGCCAATCGTGTTGGTTGGAACTAACAAAGTGCCTAAGATATAGCTCTAGCAAGACATTGGCACGTTCAATTTGTCCATCACTTTGGAGATGAAAGCTTGTAGAGAAGTTCAAGTTTGATCCCAACAACTTGAACACTTCCATCCAAAATTTCCCTATGAATCGTGGGTCTCGATCACTCACGATATTAGATAGAATCCCCTAATGCTTTACAACATTCTTGAGGAACAACCGTGCCATCTCTTCTGCCATGCAATCCGTTGAGGCAGGTATGAATGTTGCATACTTGCTTAAGCGATCAATCACTACAATGATGTTGTCAAAGCCCTCTGATTTTGGCAAGCAAGTGATGAAATCCATAGAGACACTCTCCCATGGTCTCCCTGGAATAGGCAGTGGCTCTAGCAAACCTCTAGGTGCATGCTGCTTTATCTTGTCCTGTTGGCACACAAGACAAGTCCTCACATAGGCTTCAACATCATCCCGTAGTTGAGGCCAGTAGTAGATTGACTTGATCAAAGCAAGGGTGTGCCTCATTCCTGGGTGTCCAACCCATAGCAAATCATGGCACTCCTTGATAACCTCATTCCTTATGCTCCCCCACTTCGGCACAAAGATGTGATTCTGCTTGGCGTAGAGTAGTCCATCACTCAGCCAGAATCGCCTTGTCTTTCCTTCCTTGATGAGGACAAGGAGGTTTTGAGCAAGGGCATCATGCTCCAACCCTTCTTTGATCCTTTCCAATAAAGGACTACTTGGCCTACTCAAGGCTACTAACTCCACCTTTTGACTCAATGTGTCAGCCACCACATTTTTCCTTACTGGGCTTGTACTCCAACCTGTAGTCAAACTCTGCCAAGAAGTCTTGCCACCGAGCTTGCTTGGGACTCAACTTCTTTTGAGTCTGGAAGTAGCTTGTTGCTACATTGTCCGTCATGATAACAAAGTGAGAACCCAACAAGTAGTGTCGCCACACCCTTAGGTAATGAATAATAGTTGTCATTTCCTTTTCTTGCACAATGTAGCGTCGTTCGGTGTCATTAAGCTTGCGGCTCTCATAAGCTATTGAATGCCCTTCCTACATCAACACTCCACCAATGGTAAATTCGGAGGCATCGGTATGTAGCTCGTATATCTTGGAAAGGTCTGATAGGCAAAGCACCGGTTCTTCACTAATGACCTTCTTCAAGTCTTCGAATGAGGCTTGGCATTCGCTTGTCCATTCCCAAGACTTGTTCTTTTTGAGCATGTCGGTCAGTGGGGTAGCTCTCGCTAAGTAGGACTTTATAAACCTTCAGTAATAGTTCACCAGTCCAAGGAAAGACCTTAACTCGGGAACCTTGGTAGGAGGTTCCCATTCTTGGATGGCTTTCACCTTAGCTCTATCCATCATCAATTTCCCATCCTTTATCCTATGCCCCAAGAACATCACCTCATCTTGGGCAAAAGAACATTTTTCTTTCTTGACATATAGCTCATTTTCCCTCAGGACCTCAAACACCTTCCTCAAGTGCTCTAGATGTTCTTCCAAAGTCTGGCTATATATCACGATGTCATCAAGATATACTACCACAAACCGATCGAGGTAGGGGTGGAAAATCTTGTTCATCAGAGTGCAGAAGGTGGCTGGTGCATTTGTGAGACCAAATGGCATGACAAGGAACTCATAGGCACCGTACCTGGTCACACAAGTGGTCTTGGGCTCATCCCCTTTGGCTATGCGTACCTGGTAATATCCCGACCGCAAGTCCAATTTTGTAAAGTATCTGGCATTCCCCAATTGATCAAACAAGTCAGCAATGAGAGGGATAGGATACTTGTTCTTTACTGTTATCTTATTTAGAGCCCGATGGTCGATGCACATCCGTAACGAGCCATCCTTCTTCTTCTAAAAGAGAATTGGGGCACCAAATGGGGCTTTGGAGGGCTTTATGAAGCCAGCATCTAGCAATTCATCGAGTTGCTTCTGCAGTTCTTCCAACTTTGAGTTTTCCATTCGATAAGGGCTCATTGCTGGTGGCCTAGTGCCGGGTTTCAACTCTATTTCATGGTCTACCTCCCTCCTTGGAGGTAACCGCTTTGGCAATGCCTCAGGCATCACATCATTAAACTTATCTAGGATAGCTTTCACTTCCATCGGCAAGCTTGGCTTTGGTGACACCTCTTCATCATCGTATTCCTTTAAGATGAATAAAAAACTCTTTTCGTCCCTCTTCAATCCCTTCTTGAACTGAAGTGCTGAGAGAGCTTAGGTAGTAGGTTTGGTGGTCCTCTCCGTCGGGACCACACAAGCCTTTGTTCCATCCATGATGCATATGGAGTTTGAGCATGGCACAAGGAAAACTCTAACTTGGTCCAAAAACTCCATGCCGAATACAACAGAGAAGTCATCCATGGGTGCCACTGATAAGTCCACTTGGCCAGTCCAAGCACCAAGACTGACCTTAACTCCATGAGCAACTCCATGCAATGGTAGTGCTGTCGAGTTAACTACTTTGAGAGATCCTCCTCCATGGACTACCTTCAAGCCGAGTCCTTTTGCTTCCTCTACTGAAACAAAGTTGTGAGATGCACCTATGTCGACCAAAGCCTTGGCGACCTTCCCGTTGATGGCTGCATCTACATACATCAAGCCTTTGGGGGTCTTTGGGGTGCTCTGCATTGCACCAAGTAAGTGCAAAGAATCCATCTTTGCACCTTCTTCCGACTCGCCTCCATCCTGGTCATGAGTGGAAGCAACTAAGGCACTCAAGGGCTTCATTTTCGGACATTCACATGCCCAATGCGGTCCGTCGCATATAAAGCACGTCACACAGGGCTTCGATGCACCACGATCCTCCTTCTCCTTCCCTTTATCTCGTGGTTTGAATAAGGAGCCATCTTTATGATTTTTGGAGCCCTGACTTTTGGATTGGCCTCCACCACTCTTTCCTCCACCAAACTTTTTATCTGTGGCTTTTGAGCTCTCTTTGTTTGTGGAGTAATCGATAAAGCTTTCTGCAATCGCAATGGCAGAAGATAAATCCTGGACACCAAGTCGCTTGAGCTTGGGTTAGCCCACGATTAGAGACCATCCATGAATAATAATAAGGCATCCTTGTCTGATGTGTCAGGGACTTCAAGCAGCAAGGTTGTGAACTCCTTCACATAATCCCTTATGCTACCTATTTGCTTTAACCATCGCAATCGGCCCCTTGCCTCCTCTTCAGCATTTACAGGAAAGAATTGGCCTTTGAATTCCCTCTTGAAGTCATCAAAGGTATCAATTGTGCAAACCCCTCGTTGCACATCACCATGCCTCCGTCTCCACCACAATATAGTAGTGTTGGACAAATACATAGCTGCAGTTCGGATCTTGTTGGCATGGTCCGTTATGCCAGTAGCCTCAAAGTATTGTTCAAGCCCCCATAGGAAGTTCTCAACTTCCCTAGCATTCCTAACACCATTGAAGGTTTTAGGCTTGGGAACATCCACCCTCTTAGCCTCAATGACGGTGGTTGTGCTAGTTCCCACGGCCATAGCCCGCTTACATAGAGCTAGGTCACCACCCATATCCTCAACTCTAAGCAATACATTAGCAACTTCTCTTTGGACGAGATCCCTTACCTTGGCAAGTTCGGCCTTTAACCCTTCAATCTCTTGCCTTAATCCACCATCTAGCTCGTTGAGGGACATCTTAACCACTACATGGATCTCCACATCCTCGGCCTCCAAGTCATTACAACGTTCCTCTAAGTTTTCCACCCGGTCGAACAGCTCCCTTAAGTTGTCCTATGCACTCCCAACTCGTGCATCTAAGCTCGAAAGCATGTCTTTCGACTTGGCTCGAGATTCCTTTGATGGTTTCCAAACTTCCTCACGGCCACGTTCCATAGGTGGAACATCGATGCTTGGTGTAGATGGAGCAACATTCTTCATTATGCCAAAGGTAGAAATGATTCAACAGAAAGCTCTGATACCAACTGTCATGACCTTAAATTTCAAGTAGGGATCGTGCGGCACTTAGCACCGTCCATTGCACTAAGCCTACCTTTCACCCGAACAAATTCTCCAAAGAGATTAGAAAGAGAGTTTGTAAAGAATGCTTTGTATTGCTCTAGAGAGAGTTTATCTTACAAGATGCTAAGAATTCCCAAGATTTCCTAAGATGAATACAAATGAAGACCAATAGGTCTATTTATAGTGTGGCTCCAAGCTTAAGGCTATGCCACAACTTTCTAGATCATTCTAACTCTAGAATGTATAAGAGAGTTCTAGTTTTATGTACAATATGCCACAAGGTTCTAGGACCTTCTAGCCAACTCTAGAGTTTTCTAGGTTTGTCTAGCTCCTTCATGCAAGTTCCGGGATGTTCCGTAAGCTTCCAACGGCTTCTACATCCTTCACAAACCATCCGGCACGTTCTAAAATATTCTAGCACATTCTTGCACCCTCCAGCGTGCTCTAGAACATTCTAGGATCTTCAAAGCTTGAGTTGAGTCTATCCAACTCTAGCTCTTTCTAGACATTTCTAAGCAACTCTAGAACTTCCCATGTAGAATATTCTAGATCTTTTAGGCAACCACAATTTATTTGAATTTTTAGGGACATTTGAGCGGGACGTGACATTATGCTCATTTTTATAAGGGCCTCAATTTAATTATTAACATATAAAGGTTATTTTAAATTTACATTTTTTATTTTTTATTTTTTCAACAATAAAATTATAATAAATAAATATCACAATTTTTCTCCTTAAGATAAAGAAAGATATGTATATTAACAAATATAATTTTATTTTCTGATTTAGGATAGACAATTTTAAAAAATTATTTCACAATTTTTTAATTTTTTGATATTAAAAATCGACATACAAACTACACAATTATCCCTCTTAAAAATATTATTATTATGATAAGGATCTCATAAAAAAAATAACCAACAAAAATAAAACCTTAACTAATAAAATTATGTATTTTTTTATATAATAAAATTATATACTAGATAGAATAAAATAATAAAACCTACCTGAGGACACTCACTAGGCCAATTATTAATTTTATAAACTAAGTGTTGAATATTTCCAACAAAAAATTATAATTTTTTTGTTGGTTAGGGAAAAAAATTATATTTTTTGTTGATTGGATCCTAATTTATCCAGCTATGATAATTTTGATTCCTAATCAAACTCTCTTCAATTCTAGCAAAATATTAAATAAATAAAAAATAACAAAACAAAACAAAAATTCAATATTTTGTAAATATGTAAAATGAGATTACCTAAATTAACTATTTTTAACTCATTTCGTCTTAAACGAACTATAACTCAATTTAATATATCTAATTTTTAAATGAACTAAACAAATAAAATGAAATTATTTTTATGTAAGATGAACTACTCATATGCAACTCATTTAAAAAAATTTATTAAACTTATTTAAATTATTTTAATATATTTATCTAATTATTAAAAATAGTAAATAAATAAAAAGGAATACATCAAATTAAATCTTCAACTACAAAAATAAGCCTACAACATTAACTTTGAAATTATCATACTATGATTTTCTTATGATTTCTAATTATCTATATATTAAAATTAATAATATTTTTTCTCCGACTACCTTCTCTCATATTCATAGAAAAAATATATTCAACAAAAAAAATTATGAAATGAACTAGTGAACTATTTATTTAAGTTCATAAGTTGTGCTTTTTTAACCTACGAGCTCATAGAACCAAATTTAAATAAGTTAAGTTGGGACTAAACTACTCACTTCACATCTCTAATATTTGGCTATATATAATTCTAAATAAAAGATCATATACAATGAATATTTACATCTAACAAAAAAAAGATTTTTTAATTAAAAGACAATTTATAAAAAAAATAACACACCCTCGTGAGCGCGCGTACACATCGATGATATATATATTAAAAAGGTTAAAATAATCTTATATTTTATATTCACTCACATCACCATTAAACCTCCAACGATCTCATCGAAGGTGTTATAATTAATTAACACTTATATGAGATATACAATGATTTTAGCCTTTATAATATATATATATATATATATATTGTACATTTTACTATGTGTATATAATTATGTAAGCTTATAGAAATAAATTTAGGGATAAATGAGTTTTAAATTAAAATATTAGTAGGTAGTAATATTTTTATGTTTTAGGATTATTTTATAAGTTGTATATAAATATTACATAATTTTGTAAGCATAAGAGAAATGTACAATTATTTTGTAAGCAAATATTTGTAAGAATATTGAGGGTAATATGGGTGAATATGAGATGTAAGATTATTTTAACCTTTTTAATATATATATATAGATGTGTGTGGACGAGTGAACACGTATTATTTTTTTATAAAGTGTCTTTTAATTAATAAATCTTTTTTTTTGTTAGATGTAAATATTTGATGTGCTCAAAAAGTATTAAAATTATTATTATTTTATGCACATTAATTGATTAAAAATATATATATTAATATGATTTTATCATATATTTATATATATTTGTCTTTTCGGAATCACGGGTATTTTTTTATTTTTCACGTATTTTCACTTAAAAACGTAACTTAATGACTTAAAGAGGAATATTGGAGGCAATACATCACAAATATATTCAAAAATAAATGAGGAAAAGTCAACAAATATGGAAAAAATGAACAAAATGGGTCAAAAATGTCAAAAAGAGGAAATCGTGCCGCCCAGTTGCCCAATCACGCCGGCCAACGCGCCCAACCGCGCCCAGCAACGAGCGCGTCAACTCTCCCTTCTACGTTCACCCCTACTCTCGTCTGCACGCGCCTGTACCCAACCTGCTCCCATCTGCGCACACGCCTGTGCCCACACCAACATGACATCATCATTCACTACTCCACGTTTTCTCCATTTTTTATCATTTTTTCACCCACTTTTTCTTCCCATCCTCACCTATAAATACCCTCATTCTCTTCATAACTAAACACACCTAAAAATACATCTTCTCTTCTCTTTCTTTCTCTCATTTCTTAGTTTTTAAGTTTTTCTTAGTTTTTAACTTTTCTTAGTTAGTTTCTCTTAGTTTTAGAGTTCTTCTCTTTTTGAGAAAAACTAGTTATATTTTTGTAATTTATTTTCTTTTTGATTCAATAAATGGGAGGGCAAATTCCGTTTGGAGGTTTTCCAGCAACGGGAATAGCGTCAAAGTACTGTAAGGATTTTATTTTGTTTACAATTATTTTTTATGCTTTATTCTTACATGTTATATTTAATTTGTCTGTGATTAAATTTTAACTTTGTTGGTTGTTTGTAAACATGATATAATAATAACGTTGTTATGCTTGCGAAATATTAAATAGGTAAAAATCTCTAAAATGATTTGATTTTGTTTTTATTCAAGATTTTATATTTATAAAACTCTCGCAAGTGCACGAATCATTTCGTAGAAAAATGATAAGTATACTCCCAAGGTCGATCTAAGGAAGGAATATATGTGGTTTTTAATTCATTATTCAAACTTTTAAAAACGAAATTAAATCCTAAACATCCTGTCACGATATTTTGGGTTTTTATGTTTTAATCTACATACATAAAAATAAACATAGATTCAATAAATATTTATGCAAATTTTATCTTTTATAATAGTGGAGTATTTATGGATATAATAACTAAGTTAATTATGTTTGCTCATATTATTTAGGTTATTAAAGATATGAATTGATATTTATTGATTCTCCTTTTTTTTATGAATACCACCTTTGGTGGGGTTAGATATTCTTTGTTAACTAAACAAATCAATTAACACCTATGGGTGAGGTTGATAACTAATTTGCCTAATTAAATTAATTCCTTTTTCTAAGAGATTGAAAATGAACCATTTAAATGCTACCTTTGGTGGGGTTAGAGAGTTTAAACTTTATTCAAGGTGTCCAAATTAAACCTAAGAATTTAGTTATCCGAGTACTAACTTTCAAGTTTTAAAACCATTACTGAAAACATGTTATCAATAAATTTTCAGATAATAATTCTTATAAAAACTTTTGAAATAGAGCTTCACTCTAACTATCGGGCGATTGTACCAACAAATGAAAGAGCACTACTCTAAATTAGACCGGATAACTAAACCTTAAAATCTAATTTTTAGATTTAAGTTTATAATGAAAAATAATATATTTCTCTCTAACATTCTTAATATAAAATCTTGAATAAAAACAAAATCAATTCATTTTAGAGATTTTTACCTATTTAATATTTTGCAAGCATAACGTTATTATTATATCATGTTTACAAACAGTCAACAAAGTTAAATTTAATCACATACAAATTAAATATAACATGTAAGAATAAAGCATAAAAAATAATTGTAAACAAAATAAAATCCTTATAATACTTTGACGCTATTCCCAGAATTTGCACTCTCATTTATTGAATCAAAAAGAAAATAAATTACAAAAACATAACTAGTTCTTCTAAAAAAGAGAAGAAATCTAAAACTAAGAAAAACTAACTAAGAAAAACTAAAAACTAAGAAAAACTTAAAAACTAAGAATTGAGAGAAAGAAATAGAAAAGAAGATGTATTTTTAAGTGTGTTTAGTTATGAAGAGAATGGGGATATTTATAGGTGAGGATGAAAAGAAAAAATGGGTGAAATATATGTTGACTTTTACTCTTTTATTTTTGAATATATTTGTGATGTATTGTCTCCGGTATTCCTCTTTGAGTCTTTAAGTTACGTTTTTAAGCAAAAAACCTGATAAAAAATAAAAATATTTGTGATTCCAAAAAGACAAATATATATAAATATATGATAAAATCATATAAATATGTATATTTTTAATCAATTAATGTGCATAAAATCATAGTAATTTTAGTACTTTTTGAACTCATCAATATTCACTATTTAGAATCTTTTATTTAAAATTATATATAGCAAAATATTAGAGATGGGAAATGAGTTGTTTAGTCCCAACTTAACTTATTTAAATTTGGCTCCATAAGCTCTTAGGTTAAAAAAGCACAACTCATGAACTTAAATAAATAGTTCACTAATTCATTACATAATTTTTCCTCAATCATTCTGTAAGGCTTACAAATTTTTCCTCAAATTTTGTACTGTTTACAAACTAATTGTGCATTTCTCTAATGCGTACAAAATTATGTAATATTTATGTACAACTTATAGAATAATCTCAAAACATAAAAATATTACTACCTAAGTAATATTTTAATTTAAAACTCATCTATCCCAAAATTTATTTCTACAAGCTTACATAATTATATACACAGTAAAATGTACAAAATATATACAATAATTTGTAAATTATACATAAAATTTACATATATTTGTCTAATATAAATATGAAATTTAGAAACTGAAAATATATTAAATTGTATAAAAAAATTGTACATATTTATCTAAAATAAATAGTACAAAATTTGAGCAAAATTTTATTAAGATTATTGTGTAAGTTATACACAAATAGTAATAATTGTGTACGCATTACATAAAGATTATAGAAATTTACAGTTATTTTATGCCACAAAGAATAACAAAAAAATTGCAAGCCTTAGTCACTAAATCTCCAACAAGGTTGTCAACGATGGTCCCTTGAGATTTGATAGTGTTGTGGGTAAAGAGAATATTTTAATCTTTTTGATATATATATATATATAAGCCTTTTTAATTACTATACCTACTATAGGCCCAGTCATATAATTCTCTTAGAAAATATTACAAACACTACTGTTCATCTAAAGTTTAAACTACCATCCGTCTTCAAAAAATTTATGGTACGTTAATTTTTTCTTCAAACTAGCTATATTATCTCATAATTAGCTTTCCGTTTTAAAATTTTCATTTAAAAAATAATAATGTCACATTATGACAGAATATAAAAAAATAGAAAGTTTGTTTACTTATATAATTTTTCACCACAATACAAATATGATTTATCAACATTTATTGCTCAAAAAAAGTGTAATTATATATATTTTCAGAAAAAAATATATTTTTATAAATTGCCACAAAAAATGTCTTGGTTTATTAGAAAATATTTTTATAAAGAACTAATATTTAAATTTTAGATATAAAGTATCTTTAGGCCCCACTCTAAAATTTTGTACTTTACCCATAATATGTTGCATTAATAATGTAGAGTTTGGGCCTAAAAAGAGAGTAACGACTTTGGTTTACGAAGATAACAGTTTCAACAGTAATTAAATCAGAACTGTTAAGGAGAAAAATAATTTGATACAACCAACCCCCCCCCCCCCCCCCCCCCCCCCCCCCACACACACACACACACACACAAAACATGGTGAAAATCACATGTCTCTTCTGAGAACCATTGTGTACAATATTCCATGTCTCTTCTGAGACTCATTGTGTACAACATTCCATACAGACCTTGAGTTCTAGTAACATGTAAGTTGTCAGACTACACACCTTTTGTTACTTCGTCTGAGATGTATATTGCTCGGCATTTTCAACTATTCTTTTCAATGCGCTGGGTCCGATATACCTTAGAACCTGTGCAGATATGCATCAAATAAGCACTCAGGCTAAAGGTGCACTACATCATATTTTTATATTATGCAATCACAAGTATTGTATTGTACAAGGAACTCGATCGGAACATCTTTATGTTGAAGCATCAAAGCCATTAAAAATATAAATAGAAAGAGGTGGGGTAGAGAAAAAATTCAGAAAAGTCCTTCCAAATTTTTTTTATTGAATAGAACCTTAAACATTTTGGTGAACTACATTGTCAGGATCAAAGTGTTATCCCTCTCTTGCCCTGGCTTCTCATTCCCTTTGGAAATCAATTGTGCTTTCAAATTAACATAAACCACCAACGAATAAAAAACATCTAAATCAGAAATGAGTTTGTGAGAGGGGAAGGAAAGAGGGAAAGAAAAGCATGATAATGACTAGAGATAGACGGTGACTACCATGGATTAGAGTGGCTGCTGGAATCTGGATGGAGAAGATTAAGATAATATTTTCATTTATTTATTTTTCTTTTGCTTTATATCATTATTTTATTTCCCAAGTGGTGTTGTATGAAATTGGGGTTTAAATTTCTTCAAGGCATCGTGATATTTTTTGTACTACTTTATTCCTTTCTGGTAGCAGTTCACCAGAATTTGGACTTCTATGAAATAAAGCCATACCTCATGGCACAAGGCATAAACTTAACACAAAGTAAAAATAGGACCCTTTTGATATTTGGGCAAACCCTGGAGTGAGTATTATTCATATTTTTCCCTTAAAAGAATTTGCCTCCAGGCCTATGTTAAAATCACATTTTTTTAAACTTTTTGGTATGTAAATATACTCAAAAATTCATCAGATCCTTCTACAGGAGCTTTAGATGTCCAACGTAATAAACCTAAACTTTATAATCTATAACAACTCAACTGTTGAATAAATAGAACTAAAATTATTTAAAAGCTATTTGTATTCCAATCGAATAGTCCTCTAAAAAAAATTTAAATCAACTACCTAGCCCTACTATCGTCCAATAGAAAAATTGTGATAGCAAAGAAAATGGTAGGATGCTAGTAGCATACCTCATTTGCATCTTTGAAATAACTGCCCTCATCTTTCATTGGCCAACGTACTTGCCAACATCTGAGAACCACGACAAAAACTTTAGACGCAATGAAATTGACAGATATCAATAAATGGGAGTTACCAACTTCTGCTAAAGAAATCCACTTGATATCATTACCATTTCTAAGCTTCAAATCTGCTGGTCCTCACAACAAATAAAGGCATGTATACAATTTGTATTGAAATTTTCAGAGGCTGACCTTTGGTTTGACTTATTTATTTTTTTGGGGGGCATGGTTTTGCTGTGGAGGAGGTGAATTTTTTATGCAGGCCGGAAAATTGAGAAGAGAAAAAATGGAATGAATTTGTGATGTCTTTTGAGTTGAACCCGATGAATACCGGAGCTAAGACTTTCTATATCTATTGAACTTGGTTAGGCATAATGCCAAAAGGAATTGGAGCAAAATGAGCAACTTTTCGCTGCTTGAACGTGGGAGGGCTTACATATCAATGTTGCAATTTTTAAAATTCAAAAATTACAAAAGATAGAAATTACACCAAAATATAAAATACATGCCTAATAAAATAATTATTATTTCACCAAATATGCCAAAATTGATGGAATCAATTCCCATTTTCTTGATCAATTTATTCAAAATTTAAAATTCTCCTAAAATAGTTGTACTCCAAATCATGGAATTCGTCCTACATTTTTGTAGCTTGTGGAGTGTATCACTTGTTTGTTACTGTTTTCTTGTTGTACTATGATTTATTAGTTGCAAATTGCAAGGGGAAAAACATTTTTGATGCTAAAATTCATATTGGGGTGATCTGCCATTTATTTAGAAACAATCTTACAAATATAGTAAATCCACTTGTTATGTTTTTTTTAATGTCGTTATGTGCATTTGTACTTTAATATTTAGACAACGCAAATAGTATGATGTTTTGGATCTAAACCATCAATTTGCCAGCTCAAGAATCAAAATGCAAATAGCTTGCAACAAAACAAAGCAAGTGTGAACTATGGACTGTGGACAACATATATTTTCTCAAGAATAGAAATAAAATTTTAGCATGTTTCTATGACCTTTCTTTTCCAAGCCGGCGTGCAAGCCCTTCAGCCAAAGCTTGACCTGGTTCATCACCATCAGTTGCAAGAATGATTCGAGAAACCTAATACAAAAGAACAAAGAAAAAATGTAATTAAAAAAAGAAAAAAGGAATACCAGTGACCCGGTTTGTCGTGACAGGTAATGCTCTACTTGCCTTATCCAAGTACTGCTTGCAGTTCCAAAGATACAGATATGCAGTGTCCTAACTTCACCCATACATGCACAAGAGGAAAACATATGTGAATGTCCAGATTGCAAAACAAGTTGGATTACCGTTGCCCTTATTTTGTTCCAGTAATGCATAATCAATACAATTCTGATATGAGATATGGGGGCATATAGCTCACGAACTAGATCATTCCGGTTAGCACAAAGGACATTTTAAGTTGTTTTTAAGTGAATCATCGTTTCACCAATACATGCAAAAAAGGAAAACATACGTGAATGTCCAGATCGCAAAACAAGTTGGATTCCTGATGCCCTTATTTTGTTCCAGGAATACATAATCGATACAATTCTGATATGAGATACGGGGCACATAGCTCATGCACTAGATCATTCCAGTTAGCACAAAAGCCATTATTATTTAAGTTGTTTTTATGTGAATCATGATTTCACATTCACTCTGCATTAGTTTATATTCCCAAAAAATAACCAAACCAAAGTCGCAGGAAAATCACATATTGGCACTCCCATTAGGAATCTTATTGCTTATTTATCATTACTACCAGCGCAAGTCACTCTCACTGGCATCACGTTCAGCCTTAGGAAAAGTTGGAAAGTGAGAAAAGGTGAATCTATTCATTAAAAATAAAAAATTATAAAAAAGAATCCTACTTATTACGTTGGACACAAAATTAAATTCGAGAGGGGAAAAAAAAGAATATGCAATCAATAAAGAGTTCCAAAAAAATGTAGAAACATCATCAGACCAGGTGCTAAAGCCAACTGTTGATTGTTCACGCATTATTAACATTGGAAACTGTAGACATATATGTTGACTAAACTTGTTTAATCGTATAGAAGGTCTAGTTTCACATATTCTGTAGTATAATATTACATCTTGAACAATCAAACACTAATATCAACCCATAACAATGTAGACAAAAATAATTCCTACCTAATTTTATACAGTAAAGAGTTTCTCTCACAAATCAATGGATATTACTCACCCTTAATTTGAGGGGAAAGACGCCATAAAAAGGTGTTGTTTTCTTGATAAGTCTAGCATAAAAACATCATAATAAGTATGGATATTACTCACTACAAATGCTTGAATTAGCAATGCCACAAAGGTTGTCAATTCTTTAATAAGTTGTTTAAAGATGAACAAAGAGCATGAATGAACTCTCAAATGATTTGAAAAATCAAATATCATTAATGTCTGAAAAAGTGGACACAAATGTGTAGCTTTTAAGTATTTATAGGATATAAGAAAACCCTAGAAAATATTACATTATATGCACCCAAACCCAATCAACAGGCTCAAAAATGACTCTTCGTCTTCCTTTGTTGGTCCTGCGAGCATAACCTTCGTTTCTTTTCTCAATTTGCTCGTGAATGCATTCATGGAATTTCTTCACCATTTCAACCTTCCAAACACCATCCAAGTTAATCCTCTTTAAAATAGATGTAGAAACATTACACTCCCCTTGAAGAAGGTTAAAGGGAAAAAAAATAAAAAAAGAAAAGAAAAGAGTAAAAATGAAAAAAAAAAAAGGAAAGAGACTAAAAAAAGAATGAGAGGAAAAAAATAGTGAAAAAAAGGATAAGAGAGTGAAAAACACGAGAGAAAAAAATGAGTTTTTATGCTAAGGCAAGTGAGTTCAAGAGGGCTTTTTATTCGAAACAGCCCATACTTGTACTTTTGTACAAGGAGGCTAATTTTTCTACTAACGATCTTAACTAATCTTTGCCTAATGCCACTGTTTCTCTTTTGCAGGAATTTGAATGTGTTTTTTGAAGAGATTTCGGATGGGGTGCCACCAATTAAGGGAATTAAGCATCAAATTAAATTCATATCGAGAGATTCTTTTCCAAACCGACCTACCTATAGGACTAACCCCGAAGACACTAAAGAGATTCAAAGGCAAGTTAAAGATTACTTAACCAAAGGTCAAGTAAGGGAGAGCTAAGTCCATGTGTCGATCCCGTGCTACTCGTGCCCAAGAAGAATGGATCAGGAAAGATGTGTATTAATTGTCGAGTCATCAACAACATTACGGTAAAATATCGACATCCTATCCCTAGACTAGATGACATCCTTAGATGAGTTTCATGATTACATTTTTACAAAAATTGATTTGAGAAGTAGATATCATCAAACTAAGATGAAAGAGAGTGATGAATGGAAAACCGCTTTTAAAACTAAGCATAAATTGTATGAATGGTTAGTCATGCCTTTTGGTCTAACAAATGCACCTAACACTTTTATGAGGCTTACGAATCATGTTCCGTGTGAATTTATTGGAAAATTTGTGGTTGTCTATTTTGATGATATTCTCATTTACAGTAAAAATCTTGAAGAGCATGTCTTAGATCTTAGGTCTGTGCTTGAAACTTTGAGAAAAGAAAAATTGTATACAAACTTTGAGAAGTGTTGTTTTTGCATGGACAAATTGGTTTTTCTTGTTTTTGTTGTTAGTTCTAAGGGAAGAGAAGTGGATGAGAATTGAGGCTATTTGAGAATGGCCCACACCTAAATCTGGGATTAGGAGTTTCCACAGCTTGGCTAGTTTTTATCGAAAGTTTGTTAAAGATTTTAGTACACTAGTTGCCTCTAACCGAGGTCATTAAAAAGTTTGTTGGTTTTAAGTGCGGCAAGAGAGAGTCTTTAAAACGTTAAAAGATAGTTTGTGTTCAACACCTATTTTATATTTAACTTGATTTTATTAAAGCCTTTGAAGTTGAGTGTAATGCATCAGGAATAGGTATAGGAGTTGTTTTGATGCAGGAACGGCAACCCCTATCGCTTATTTCAGTGTGAAATTGCACGAAATGGTGCCTTCATTATCCAACGTATGATAAGGAGCTCTATGCCTTGGTTAGGATCCTGGAAACATGGCAACATTACCTTTTTGGCCAAGGGAATTCGTCATCTACTTCGATCGCGAATCTCTAAAACATCTAAGCCGCCAAGGTAAATTGAATAGAAGACATGCTAGATGGATGGAATTCATTGAGACATTTCCTTATATTGTTCAATACAAGAGAGGTAAGGAGAATGTTGTAGCCGATGCTTTATCACGAAAGTATGCCTTACTCTCAACTTTAAATGTTAGATTGCTAGGATTTGAATAAGTTAAGAAAATATATGCTAATGATGATGAATTTTCTTCTGTTTACCATGCATGTGAAAAAGTTTCTTTTGAAAATTTTTATAAATTAGATAGGTATTTATTTAAAAAAAAAAATAGATTGTGTATACCCAAATGTTCAATGCATGAATTTTTGATCAAAGAGGCCTATAGGAAGGATTAATGGGACATTTGGGAATTAAGAAGATTCTAGATGTTTTGCGTGAGCATTTTTATTAGCCGACAATGAGGAGAGATGTAGCAAGAATATGCTCTAGATACATCACTTATAAGCAAGCAAAATCCAAAGTCTTACCACAAAGGCTATATACTCCCTTGCCCATACCTAGCACACCTTGAGTAGATATTTACATAGATTTTCTTTTAGGATTGCTTAGGTCTAAAAAGGGTAAAGACACCATTTTTGTAGTTGTAGATAGGTTTTTTAAAATGGCACACTTCGTAACGTGTTATAAAACCGATGATGCCACTAATGTAGCAGAGTTATTCTTTAGAGAGGTTGTTAAGCTTCATAGAGTTCCTAGAAGCATTGTGTCTAATAGGAATGTTAAATTCCTTAGCTATTTTTAAAAAAATCTTTAGGCTAAAATGGACACTAAACTCTTGTTTTCGACTACTTGTCACCCACAAATTGATGGGCAAACTGAGGTAGTCAATAGACTCTATCCACTTTGCTTAAGGCAGTAATAAAAAGGAGTTTGAAAAATTGGGAGGATTGTTTACCTTTTGTTAAATTTGCTTATAACCAAAGTGTGCATTCAACAACTGATTATTCTACATTCGAAATTATTTATGGTTTCAATCCACTAACTCCTTTGGACTTATTACCTATAACTATTTCAAAGAGAACTAACTTAATGGTGCCAGGAAGACCGAAATGGTGAAGAAATTCCATGAATGCATTCATGAGCAAATTGAGAAGAGAAACGAGGATTATGCTTGCAGGGCCAACAAAGGACGACGAAGAGTCATTTTTGAGCCTCGTGATTGGGTTTGAGTGCATATGAGGAACGGTTTCCCAAAAAACGACGGTCCAAGTTGCAACCTCGGGGAAGATAGATTTTGTAGGCGTTATCATTAATTTGCTCGATCACTTGAAAAGGAAATTTTCAAGTGATCGAGCAAATTAATGATAACGCCTACAAAATCTATCTTCCTGGTGAGTATAATGTCAGTACCTCCTTGAATGTTTATGATTTTTTTCTTTTTGATTATGCAAGTGACGATTAGAGGACAAATCCTTTTGAAGAGAGGGAGAATGATGAGAATCATAAAGCCATACAAATCCCAAGCGGACCAATCATAAGGTCTAGGAGAGCACAACTCGAGGAGGTTTTAAATGGACTCTTTCAAGAGATCATGCATAACCAAGGGGAGCCAAAATAGGAGTGCAAGGATTGGGAAAAGCCAAGCATAGAAATTAGGAAAAAACTGGCAAAACTGAACTAGGCACATTTCTGCACCATTTTTGGACTTTTTAATTTTCAACCCTTGGATGAAATCAAGGGTTGTGATGTAATATTTTCTAGGGTTTTCTTGCACATTTTTGCGCTATTTGGACTGTTCGAGACTGTTTTATTTTTCAACCCTTAGATAAAATCAAGGGTTGTGATGCAATATTTTCTAAGGATTCCTTGTATCCTATAAATACTTAAAAACAGCTTAGCTGGCTCCATTTTTTGGACATTAATGATATTTGATTTTTCAAAACATTTAAGAACTCATTCATGCTCTTTGTTCCTCTTGAAGCAACTTATCAAAAGATTGGCAACTTTTGTAGTATTGTTTAGTATCCAAGCATTTGTGGTGAATAATATTCATACTTGTTAAGGTGTTTTTATGCTAGACTTATCAAGAAAACAATACCTCTTTGTAGGTCTTTCCCATCAAATTAATGACGAACAATATCCATTGATTTGTTGAGAAACTTTTTGCTATATAATCTGAAAATTAACTAGATCCTACCCCTTTGGTTCATATCACATTCTTTCCTTGGAACGGTGGTATCTTCATTTTTATACTACCTAAGTCTCCATCAACTCCATCTTGGGCCCTAGGTGGGAGTCTCCACATAACTCCTTTACCATTTCTTCCTCCTCTATACTAATTTTTTCCTCCTCTAGGCATTCTTCCTTCTTCCTCTCAATATAATCTTCAACATAAGCTTGCATATATTAAGCCCCCTAACATTGGGTAGGGGTGTTTCTCGTTGTATACTTGCTAAGGCATCTTCTTGCCTTTCCAATCTTTCATTCATATCGACCATCAAGTTATTCATCCTCTCAAAGGATTGTTACAAAGCCCTCATCATAAACATCATATCCGGCCTTTCTTCGAAACTACCCCTGTTGGACATTTTTGTAATTCTACACAACAAGAGGTTAGTGTAATAAAATAGAATCAATAATTCACTCAATACCTCACGTGTTTAGCGCTCGGATTGATCGCTTAAGCCCTCTTAGTTTCTAATCAAAGCAACCCAATCCAGGAATTCCAAACAATTTGTAGAATTATCAAACACTCAAAAGGTAATTCACAATATCCCACTTGTTAAAACACAAAGAAACTAAATCAAAGTGTTTAGGATCCTAGACTAGAATAATCAAGCATAAGAGGAAATCAAAAGATCAACAATATTGGAAAAACAACAATTTCCTCAAAGAACTCAACATAATTGAGAATTTATAATAATAGGGTAAAATTCTTGTAACTATGAGTTCAAACACTCAATAGAAATTAGCATATGTAATTTGGCCTCTATTATGTCTTTCCTTTTTTTTTAATAAATTTTGGCCACTGCTTTTCTTTTTTTGAACAAATATGCTAATAACTCAAATGTAAATCAATACAGCACTTTTATTATGAGTTTGAGCAATTTTACGATACGTAAAATAGCACATAAATTACGACACAAAGGAAAAATGAAATTTTTTCAGGAACTACCACAAAAATACCAGGAAAATGCAAAAAAATATCAAAAAATGCAAAGAAATTGTGGAAACAAAGAAAAGCAATATTTTTAGGGTTTGGAAACTAAAATCTCAACAAGAACACAGCACAAAGATAAATATATTTTTTTTCGTATGTATTAGAAACATAACAAGAACACAAGGACAAGAACGAAAATAAAGGATAGAAATCCGAAAATTAGCACTTAAAACTCTGATACCAAATGATACGAACCAAGTGGGTAGAACCTAACTATTTTTTAGATTATATAGCAAAATATTTCTCCACAAATCAATGGATATTACTCACCATTAATTTAAAAGGAAAGACGCCACAAAGAGGTGTTGTTTCCTTGATAAGTCTAGCATAAAAACACCCTAACATGTATGGATATTACTCACCACAAATGCTTGGATGCTAAACAATAACACAAAGGTTGTCAATCCCTTGATAAGTTGCTTGAAGAGAAACAAAGAGCATGAATGAGGTCTCAAATGATTTGAAAAATCAAATATCATTATTGTCTCTCAAAAATGGAGGCAACTGAGATGTTTTTAAGTACTTATAGGATACAAGGAAACCCTAGAAAATATTACATCACAACCCTTGATTTCATCCAAAGGCTAAAAAATAAAATAGTCCAAAACAGTCCAAAAACGGCGTAGAAATGTGCCTAGTCCAATTTTGCCCTAATTTCCATGCTAGGCTTTTCCCAATCCTTACACTCCCATTTTGGCTCCCTTTGGTTATGCATGACCTCTTGAATGAGTCCATTTATAATCTCCTCGAGTCATGCCCTCCTAGACCTTGTGATTGGTCCACTTGAGAGTGGCTCTATGATTCTCATCATCATGTGTTTGTATATGTATAATATTCCTAACTTCTGATACCAGCAAAACAAGAAAAAAAATTACTAGCTCTTGACTGCAAGAAAGAAAGTATTATCTTTCATATTTACAACATTCACACACTATATTTGTAGAGAAACTAAACATAGTAGAGAGAAGGATGAGAAAACGGAAGAAAGGTCCTGTTATTTAATTGATTTAAAATAGAGCATTACAATTATATTCATAGGAGAATGCAACACTAGAAACCTAACCTAATTAGATACTATCTAGTTCAACTTGTACAATTATAATAGACAATGAACTAGAGAAGCAAACATGCTAAAATAACCAAAAGAAACGAATAGGCCAACCAATGAAACCACTTGAAAGATTTTATAGTCTTGCCATTAGTACTCGTTACTAAGCCCACAAGAAATAATAAATTATGCCACTTTGTTGATAATGCTACTAATGATTGAATTCATAGGTCACATGTTATAGAAAGTTCCTAAGAGTGTAGAGGAGACACACTTAAGTCCCTAAAAGTGTAAGGGAAACACATTAAAGTCCTATGTTAGAAAAAGCAACAGAAGATGTGGTTACATAGGATAAATAACAGCCAATATAGGTCACATGTTATAGAAAGTTCCTAAGAGTGTAGAGGAGACACAGTTAAGTCCCTAAAAGTGTAAGGGAAACACATTAAAGTCCCTAGGTTAGAAAAAGCAACAGAAGATGTGGTTACATAGGATAAATAACAGCCAAACCACACAAAAAGGCAAATGGTGGTATACTGATGATAAAACGATGCAAAAACCACTGAAAAAGCTCTTTAAAACCTGGGATAATCAACGCAAGCGACTAAGGGGTAACGATGCAAATAGAAACAACACAAAGTAAATAAAGCTTGTCATAAGTAACTATCGACACAAGTAGTAGAAAGATACACTAACTCTCTCCCTCATGTTGAAGCATAAATATCAAACATACTCAACTTGAATGGAGTATAAACATAATTCTTTTGATAACAAAGGAACTTATATGGAATATTAGTACTAAAACTCGAATTTTATCAAAGCTCAAAATAATAATCCTTTAACTAGGCATATATAAACATATAATCAAATAATCTTCAATCAACCAAATTATAACCTCAACTAATGCATCTAACTCATAAAGCAGCAACACAGAAGCTCACCTAAATATGTCAAACCATGTTATAGCCACAAATGACAACGAAAAACTTGTTCATACAACCTAGAACAGCATACCCTCGAATAAGATGTGGATTACCTTGTATGCCATACTTATTATGTTCATAGCATAATCTGTTAATTTTAGGAATGATGACTTCGAAAGGAAAATTTGTAGCCTTAAACAAAGGAGAACTCAGATTGTGACTTTTAGGGGAATCAAGGAATAGAGACAATGAGGGAAAATCAAGTAAAACTGAAAACCCAATTTTCACAAAAGATTAATATCCTTTTTTTTTAACCACTGAATATCACCGACGAGGCTGCCATAACATTGTTGAAATACACAAACTGATGAAATAAGAGAAATGACAAGCAGCACAGAAGATAACAGCAGGGAAAACTGAACTGCAGCAAGCTTTAAATTTTATTTTATTTTATTTTATTTTTTACAGTAGGGGAGAGTGAGATTAACAAGATTTAGGGATTTCAAACGAACCTGCTCTATTACCAGGTTGAGAAATCAAACATAATAGAGAGGATGAAAAAATGAAAGAAAGACATTGCTATTTTCTCGAATTAAAATAGAACATTACAATTAAATTTATAGGAGACTGAAACTAGAAACCCTAACATAACTAGACACCTAAACATATACGAAAACTAAATATTTAATATTTTATTCTTCAACAATATCTTAACTCCTAACTGACTTGCAAATGTTTATTATGTGTTCTGTCATTTGCTTATACCCAATAGAGAGATACTAATGCCCCAGGTTAAAAGGATTAAAAGAAAAAAAAAGGTTGATTTTTCACATTGAAAAAATGGGAATAAAAGTAACCCAACAGAAAGTACCAATAATTTCACTTAGCGACCAACCTTTTCAGAAGATGGTAATTTATCAGAAACCTTTGTTGGTGCACCACTAGGAACACTCACACAACTGCGAAAACCAGCTTCCTCCATTGACAGTTTATCTAATTCACCTTCAACCTAGAAATAGAAAATAATAATCTACTGAAGATGAGAGAATTAAAATACTTCAGAATAGCAATCCAAATATGGTGCCAAAGTAATTACAATGATGACTTCAGCCGCATCTTTTATATCATCAATGCCATATAACCTTTTTTCTGTATCCTTGGCCTGAAAACCAAAAAGAGGATACGAAAGAGAACTGACACAAAAATGCATCCATATCTTATCTTACATAATAGGAAAAAGTATAATCAGGCAAATGAAATGAAGTTTTTATAATACTATTAAGATAATGACATAAAGAAGATTTCGAGCTGTTGAGTAACAGCTTTTAGAGAATTTAACTAACTTCCAATTAATTTTAATGAAATGAAAATGGACAAATAAAAATGTAAAAAATCCACTTCTATGAAATGGCTCTTCCATATCACCCTAATGCAACAACATGATACATATTGGAAGGCTAGTTAAAAAGAAAGTGAACTGATCCAGAAACAAACAAATAGCATTTAAGCCTAATACAATTTCAGGCTCAAATGACCAAGTCAGTTTAACTCTGCTTATTTGACGAAGTGAGAGAAAAAAAAAACATAGATTAGATTCAATAAAAACCAACATGGATGGCAGCAATCTGTCATGTAACTACAGTTATCCAAAATGATAAACTCAGGAAAATAAATTGAGAATCACCTGCCAAAATCTTTTCTCTATGGTACGGTACTTGCAGCCAACAAGATGTCCATTTTGTTTATAAGTAAAGGCAATGACCAACTGTAGAATTCAGTTCATTTATAATTAACCAAACTTTCATGATGGAGAATAACTTGAAAAAACAATTTCAGAAAAGGTGAAGAATAAAGAAAAATAGCATCCATTTGATTAACAAATTATTGCACGTGAAAGGTGGCAATTCAAGTCCACGGGTTTGGTTCGAGCCAACCTGTTTAGGATATGACCCATATAAGGTAAACCCAAACATGACCCATTTAATAAATGGGTCAGGCCTGGAAACACGAACACGAGCTGCTTTAAAGCAGATCAACATAACACAACCCATTTACCCATGTAAGTGTAACATATGAGTTAACAAGTTAACCCAACCCGAAATTTAACCTCTCTTTTTTCAATTTTGTTTCCTTCTTAGTTTGAAGACTCATAATAATCAGTGCATCAACCTCAAGTTTTAATAGTAACATATCAAAAGTAAACCATACAAATAATAGTTACAAGATACTTCTTAACCATACTTTTAACTTACATGATTAAACAAGTTAACTTGACAAAATACATAATTAAACAAGTCCCTAAACAAAACACAATAACAAATCAATCACGAATCATGAATCATGCTCCAACGAGACAAACATCTTGCTTTCTTCAACCTCTATGATATAAGGGGAAAAAAATTAAATGTATTATCTAATTTAAGGAAAATACCTAGCATTAAAAATGACAAATGACTAAAAGTAAAACCTTTAGAAGCAACAGTGAAACAAATCTAACACTCTTCCACCAATACTAAAGGCGGATTCTGAAGCAACAGTGGACATAAGGATGCTCAATACATTATGAACCATCATTTGAATAGTAGAAAACCAAAATTGGTTCTTCCAATGGTCAAGAACATCCGATTTAAGATAGTTAAACAACTTTGGTCCATTTAAAAAGAGCTCCAATTCTAATTTTGTTAGCAAATATTAAAACCACCCTCAAAGGATGCAAATTCCAATAAGGCGAAAAAAAATCAGTGATAATTCTATTAAAAAAATTGGACATAAAACTATAAAAATGATATTATACCTCTAAAATGACATCTATTCCATTTCCGGATCCACCATTTGAACTAGAGACAGCTCTTACTTGTCAGACATTTGATGTAGATGCATTTAAAAATGCTACAATTTATACTAAATAAATATGTTAAACAAGATTCTCTTACATATGCCTCCCTATAAATGACCAAAAATCTTTTGATAGAAAAAATTAACAAACCACTGGAATCAAACCAATATTTTTCAAACTTAGATATCATTTGTATTACCATTCTTCAAATGACTCATTCCACTTTTCTTTAATGAAACATCACATGAGCAAATGTAAGAAAAATGCAAGTTCACAGTTGGATATTTGAATGCATAAAAGATTTTGGACATTAAATAAAAAACCTCAATAACTTACATATCTTTTCCACCGTAACCCTTTCAATCACAGTATGACTTCTATGGTAAAAGTCAATCAATGTTAGATGAACAAAGACACGACAGTAAAACAAAATACTATCAATCATGTGATAAATTAAGATCCATCTAGTTGGGACATCTTGTTTCAATCCTCTTTTAAAATCCAAAGACAAAAGTTGAATGCACTTAATAAACTTTTGCTTCCTAACTTAACATACTCAACATTTTCCCTAATATTAATAAGGACACTATTAATGTTCTTCAAACCATCCTGCACGACCAAGTTAATACTGTGAGAAGAGCAACAAAGATGAACGCTTCATCATTAGCAACAAGAACCCCTTTCAATTTCTATTGTATTTTCATCAACACAAAAAACACATCAGATGCATTGTCTAAAGTCAAAAAAAAAATTGTTCTCAAAGCATATAGAAAGAATTTATTCAGATAAAGCTATCCCATTATGTGGGGAGACAAAAGAAAAGTTTAACAACCTCTTTTGTAAAAGTCAATTCTTATTAACAAAATTAGCAGTCAAACTAATATATTCATCAGCATTAATTAGTGTCCAGCAATCAGATGTCAAACATATCCTACCATAAACTTTCCCTAACATAAATTTAATCCTTATCTTATGCCCTTTCATTCGATTTCAAATTATTAGCTTATGGCATTTCTAGTAACAATTTTCACCTCTACATTTATATATTCAGATATGGCTTTAACTTCTTAATATTTAACAAAAGAAAATGGAAAGTCGTGTAAATTAATTGCATTACAAAAAAATTCTCTAAAATGATCAATTACAAACTTGGGTTTCTTCACGTACAAACCACCTTTATCCTAGACAAAAGAAAGTAATTGACAAACATCTCTAAAACCTTTTTAGAACACTTTTCATAGTGAACTTTTAAATTACCACACTCAATTCCATAAAAAATAAACTTAATTACATGCCTTACTTAAGTGTTGATGAGGGTGACGATGTGGCTATGAAAAGTTGAGTCTGACAAGGGTGAGAATGTGGCTATGGACTGGAGAATTAATGCTCACCCTCGTCAACAATTATATAAAGCATGTAGTAAAGTTTATTTTTCTAAAACTGAATATGGTACTACTAATCTGAAACATCACTTGAAAAGTGTCCTCAAAAAAACACTAGAAATATTGGTCAATTACTTTTGTCTATAAGATAAAGATGACTTGTGTAAAAACCTCTAAATTTGATCCTGACCATTTTACATGACTTGCCATTTTGTTTTGTTGAATGTGATGCAGTTAAAGCCATATTTGAACATATAATATGAAAGTGAAAGTTGTTTCAAGAAATATATTAAGGTTGATATTTTGAAATTGTATGAAAAGAAAAGACAAGGATGAAATCCATGTTAAGAGTAGTTTAAGTAGAAATATAAAACTGAAGCAATTTAGATAATCAATGTATGTAGACAGGGGAATGAAAAAGATAAATTCGTCATTATTATTCTCCGTTCATATTAATACTGAAAGATTACATGTGTATTTATAATAGCAATATGTTGAAATCTTAATCCTAATAGAAGTCCAAGTCAAACTCCTAAACTAATAAAAAAACATAATATTTAACATTTAATATTTCAACTCTAATAAGAAAACTAAATATTAATTATATAACATTCTAATTATAATAACAATAAATATCTAATATCCCAACTCTTCCCCTCAACATGAACATAAATAAATTCAACTTGAACAATTACACAAGACATAAAATAGAAATAAGCAAAAACAACAATAGATCTGCCAAAATTGAAGTTGAATCTCAAAGCTACTTACCATAGTCTTGCCAAGAGTATAAAAACAATTACTAAACACTAAAAATAATGGATTATGCAACTTTACTAAACACTAAAAATAATGGATTATGCAACTTTGCTAATGACATTAACCTTGATTAAAGTCGTACACTACATATAGTAAAAAGTCCCTAAATTGTAGGATAACATAGAAAAAAATCCCTTAGACACAAAAAAACATCATCGAATTTGGTCGTATATGCTACGTACAAAAAAGGCAAGTGGTGGCATAGTTGATAAAGCAGTGCAAAACCACATCAAAAAGGGATTTATGAAAGTTGGGATAGTCAACGTTAGTAATGCAGATAGTCACGATGCCAAATAAATAAAGATTGGGGTAAGTAACTGTTATAAACACAGGTCTAATTCAACCCAATAAGATCTCATTGAATTAAAGGTTGTCCACACTTATAAACTGCACTACAGCCTAACGCCTAGTCGATGTGGGACATAATCCTTCAACACTCCCCCTCACATCATAAGGGGCAACAAAGGCCACAAACCACGATGAACTCAGGGCCTAGCTCTGATACCATGTTATAAACTCAGGGCTAACTCAACCCAATAAGATCTCATTGAGTTAAGGGTTACCCACACTTATAAATTGCACTACAGCCGAACGCCGAACGCCTACAGGTAAAAAGAAGACATTCTAGTATCTCCCTCAAGTTAAGAACATAAATATAAAACATGTACAACTTAAATGATGAAGTATGAAAATCTTTCAATAACAAAGAACTTTACTATAGAGCATTATTAGTAGAACTCCAATTAGTGTATATAACCCACTTTATAGCAGCAACATAGCAGTCCATATATCAAAGCACATAACAACAACATAGAATACAAGAAACCCAACAACTACACCATACAAAAAGCCAATCAACAGTTTGAACAAGTGGTTGGTGGTAGTCAGTGATATGAAAAACTCCTATCATATGCAATTGATGTCATTCAAAAAAGACAACCAACACAAATCCATAGAAAAGAAACCCACGACAATAATAGAATGACAACATGTTTAAAGTGAATGGTATGTATCGACAACCAAACCTAAAAAGTCCAATCAATAACACACCAAACCATTTCAGTCAATCCAAATAACTAAACAATGCAAAACAATAGATCAAAACAAGACCAATTTCACAGTAATTCGCAATACTAAACATTAGCAGAAAAACTTGTGGAAAAAATAATGGTGGTGACTTGAAAACTAAATGATCAAAAATTATCCAAATACTCAAAACATACCACTTCAATATTGCAAGTTCAAAAGAAGGCCCCGTATGCACAATTTAAACCTCTTCATTGACCCATTTGTCAATCTATAGCATTACAAAATGAAAACCTCATGGAAAATCTAAATAACAATTTAGGATATTTAATCAACCTATAAATATATGAAATAAGGCCAATGATTGAAAATACCCATATAAGCCCAATAAGTCCAAAATTCCTATCAAACAATTAGCCCAAATGTACCAAGTAGCCCTAATCAACAAAATTCTAGTATGGACGGTGATGGAAGAACCCAAACCAAAGGTTGTGGCTGACGAATATGGAAAGGATTGGAACAAGGATTGGAAAGTTGCGACACACGGAGAGGGATAGCTATTGGTGGCCACGCAAGCTAGAGACAATCAAACCAGCAGCACAAAACCACAGTGTAGGAGTTGAAATCAACGGATGACAAACTTGTAAGGTGCAACGATGTGGGTACTAGGTCAACTGACAACAACAATGCTAGGCTCACGAAGGTTGGTAGCGATGGAAGCAACCTAAGCGACAGCAACATCGATGGCTCGCTAAGGTTGGCAGTAATGAAAGCAACCCAAGTGACAAAAACATCTACGACTCTTATGGTTGCTAACTCATAAAACACAAAGAACACTAGCACACAACAAATGGTCGTCAACAACACAAGCAAGGTTAACTGCCAACGTTAGCGGCACGGGAGTTCAATGAGTGCAACTAAGTGGCAGACTTATCACGATAGTTGGGGTGATGTCTGGAAATTGTGATTTGAAGCTAAAAGCGACAATAATCTAATTGTGGCAATTGGATATGTCTAGGTTTCTTTCTTTGGTTTGGGTTTCACTGTTTTCATCTTTCTTTCTTTCTTTTTCTTCTTTTTTTTTTTGACATTCTTTCTTTCTTTTTCTTCTTTTTTTTTTTTTGACAAAGACATTAAAGGGGAGACTAAACAAGGGTTTAGAAAATAGATAAGAACTGATCAGGAACGAACACAGTTCTAATACCAAATAGAAATATAGAGAGGAAGCAATTTAAATAATCAAAGCATGCAGGGATGAGAAGAAAGATACAATCATTTTTATTCTCCATTCATATTAATACTGGGAGATTACATGTGTATTTATAAGAGTAATAAAATTAAACCCTATTCATAATAATAGGACTAAATAAGGCTCCTAAACTAATAATAAAACATAATATATAATATTCCAACCCTAAAGGGAAAATATTAATATCTAAATATTATGATTATGATAATATTAAATATCTAATATTACAATTGTTTATGTTAGGACATCAATTAATACGGATAGATATGTTAGTTTGGCTAATCATTTTGTTGATAAGAAATGACTTTTGCAAAAGAGGTTAAACTTTTATTTTATACTTCCCCCACATAATGGGATAACCTTATTTGAGAAAATTCTTGTAATGTGCTATGAGTGGGGGATGGAGAATAAATTATTTTCTTCGACTTTAGACAATGAGACGACAAATCATGTGTCCATTGAGTTGATTAAAACACAATTGAATTAGAAAGGGGCTCTTGTTGCGATTAGTGAATTGTTCCATCTTCGTTGTTATGCAAGATGCTTTGAATGGCATTGATGGTATCATCACTAAGATTAGAGAAAGTGACAAGTATGTTATACGTTCTCAACTCAGGAACAACTTTTGTCTTAGGATTTTAAAAGAGGATTGAAAGAAGATGTCCTAACTAGATGGAACACAACTTATCTCATGATTGATATTGTTTTGTTTTACCATGATGCATTTGTTCATTTAGTATTGACAGACTCCAACTATGGAAGTTCTTATTGCAAGGGTTTTCCATTAAGGTGGAAAAGATATGTAAGTTCTTAGGCCTTTTTTATAGTGTGACTAAAATCTTTTTTGGATCTAAATACTCAACTATGAACTTGTATTTCCTTCACATTTTCTCATGCTATATGTTATTAAAGAAAACTGTAGAGAGTGAGGATGAGTACATTAGAAGAATGACAATACAAATAATATCTAAGTTTAAATAGTATTAATCTAATTTATGTGTAATCTTGCCATAACGGTGGTTTGGATCCACGTTACAAGCTGCAAGTATGTAAACTTTCTCTCTGTTATGATCATTCTAATTGTGAGGCATTCCTAAATATTAATATAATATTGTTCAACATATTTGCCGAGTATAAAACTACAGCATTTGTACTACATCTACAACAAGTATCTCAAAAGAAAGAGTTGTTTCTAGCTCAAATGGTCCCAAAAATAGAACATACACTATTTTAGAGATGTAATCACTTTTTTTCGTTTTTGTTCATTTTTTTTAAATCAATAGAATCAATGTTGATTTTGGTTTTTTGCCTCATAGGAATTTGCATCCTTTGAGAGTGGTTTTAACACTTGCACGCAAAAATCAAAATTTGGAGCTCTTTTTAGATGAACCAAATGTTTACCCATCTTGAATTGGAGATTCTTGACTATTGAAGAACCAAATACGATTTCATATTGCTAAACTCATGACTCGTGATGTATTGAGGATCCCTATATCTACTCTTACTTTAAAATCCGCCTTTAGTGTTAGTGGAAGAGTGTTAATTCAGTTTTCGCAATTATCTTTTGCCAAGTATTGACAAAGCCTTGATTTTCACCAAAAATTGGTTATTTGGTGAGTAAATTAATCATTATTCACTCATTCTTCTATTTAGACTATTTATTTTATATCATATTATATTAATTGGACACACTCAACTTAATACATTATTACTATGTAATTTATAGATACGGAATAAAGTTGAAAATGCTTATGAGTTCCTTGATGCAGCAATGAGTAATATTGACCTTTCCAATGATGCATCCACTCGTGATTCTCTTTATATGGTCAGTAGCTTTAAAGGTCTTTCAAATAGTCTTCAAATTTTATAATTGTGATAAATTTAAATTTTTCAATAAGTGCTTATGTTTCTAAATTATGTTATGGTTATTAATATTTAATTTATTTATTAGTGCTTGGGTAAAGAGAGTAGTAGAAGCTTGAAATAGAAGTGGTGAATGAGAAGGTTCTGATGAGTTTTTTAAAGGTTTAACTTGTAATCATTTGTCCATTTCTAATGCTTAGTATATTCCTTTACTACAACTTAGATAATACAATTAATTTTTTCCCTTATCTTACACAAATTGAAGAAACAATGTGTTGGTCATGTTGCATGGTTGATAATAGATTTACAGTATCAGGTCAAAATAGACTACTTTTGTTATTGTGTTTTGTTCAAGGACTTGTTTGAGACTTCTATTTAACTTGTTTATTTATGTATTTTGTCTATGTTACTATTAAGACTTGAGGTTGATGCACCGATTATTACTAATCTTCAAACTGAGAAGAAAAAAATTGAAAACATACAAGTCAAATTTCAGATTAGGTTGGGTTGACCTGATATCCTATATGTTATATGGGTTAAATAGGTTGTGTTAGGTTGATCGCTTCAAGGCAGGTTGTGTTCATGTTTCAAGACCTATCACATTTATTAAAGGGTCATGTCTAGGTTCACCTTAAATGGGTTGTGTCCTAAACTGGATGACCAGAACCCAACCCATGGACAAGAACTACCATCCCTACTTATAGTTGGCTTTTCTTTTAAGTAGATTCCACATATTGTAATTTTGTAATTATTAAATCTATAAATATAATATAATATGATATGATGTTTTATTTTAAAAGAAGTCCCCATCCTATATTGATCCAATAATGGTGATTAAGCTCAAAAATTTAAGCAATACAAGGTACCTTGTCACCATAAAGTTGCAAAACACCATTTCTTTGCAAGGTTTCCTCCGATATCATTCGCTCTCGGAAGTATACAATCAGCTGAACAAAGGATAGTGGCTCATTAATAGAAAATGCTGCAATGATCACAAATATCTAGTGTGGAATGTGTGTCTATGCACATAACAATTCTCTTTTTCTGGGGTAACGAAGCTAGAGATTTTACTTGGGGAGTCACCAAGTAAACAACAGCTGATAAACATTTTTGAAGCATTTGAATGACGAAATTATTATCAAAAGTACTGTAAAAAATTAAATTTTTCAATGTAATCAAATTTTGATTCATTCCATTAAGTCTTCCATACGATTGTATAACCGATCTTCAAAACATGTGGAACAGAAAGTTCTCTACATAATGGCAGTTGCAGCAGCTAAAATGTGTACTAGTTTGAAATGCAAATACTCCAATGGATAAATGAATGTCTAGTTACTAATTAAATATTGACCATGAAACCTAATCCTCCACCTTTGCATAATAAAAGGAAACTTCAAATCCTGGTGTTCCTTATGAACATGGATTATAGGAAAATGAAGGTAATTTATAAATTACATTAGGGGGAAAATCCAAGAATAGCATATACTCCCAACATTGGAGCTTTCCTTGAAATTAGTTTTAAATATACATAAATCAAACCACAGATCAAATAATAGGAAAAAAATTGAAGGCAAAAAGAATCCCATTTTAGCTAGTAAATTATCTAATATGAAAAAGAAAATCAAGATCTCTATTGTAGTATAATACGGAACAGAAAATATGTAAAACAAAATATGCATCAAGGGTGTTGACACCATTTTCCACTCTTGGTGCTCTAATGGGTAAATTAGTGCTTGAACTAGGTAACATGAAGAAAAGAACCTCTAGGGCATAGAAAAGTCAAAAAGAACTTAAGTCTAACGATTGATAACTATTTATACCTTAATTGTAGCTAGGGTTTTATTTCCTACCATGAATGGTAATCAAGTTGCAATTCAGATGCAGTAAAAAAGACATTTCTTTTTTTATGCCTTGTTTGTGCTTATATTTAAGCATCATAATGGTTTTGGCCAGCACAACACTAGTTCCCAAGGCTCACCCAGATTGCAAGTTGCAAAAGGAAGGAGCAAAAATCGGTGTCAAGAAAGGCAAACTAAATTTCCAGCTAATGAACCTTAAAATGGAACTAGAATTTGGGGCTTCTATTTGATGAAAGGAGAAAAGAATGCCTTCAAGAAGTCAACAAATCTAAATCATTTGGTAAAGGCTCATAGAAAACAGAACACAAATAAAATGCAAGAGTTGTGAATAGTATCACTGAGAACAAGGGTACAACTATTGTAACATAGCATAGAAAAACTTCATTGCCCCTGTTTGGATACGTCTATGGAGCGGAGACACAAAAATAAATACTAAATTGAAGTCTCTTGATGAAAATTATTTGAGTTGTAATTGCAGATATTTCAAGCAAAATGATGATCTTCATTTTAGAGATTTCAAGTATGAGACCTCATATAAGTATAGAATCAGTTTTAGCTTCGAACAAGACCGCTGCATGTTTTCAAAATGACATAACCTTCAAATTTGCTCAATGATTTACCTATTGCTGAATTCAAAATACATGCAAGCTAGTATCTACCAAATAAAGCTGCATGTTTTCAAAATGACATAACCTTCAAATTTGCTCAATGATTTACCTGTTGCTGAATTCAAAATACATACAAATAGTATCTATCAAATAAATCTTGCCTTTGACAATAAAAAAAAGAGAGATCTTAACCTTTTTTAAAGGTTAATGTTTCAATAACTTGGTTTACTACTATTATTTTTTTCCATTTCAATTAACTAGTTTAAGTTTTCAATTTATTTCAATCTATTTTTTGGATTTTAATTGAGCCAATACAGATAAAGTATTGAACTGATATAAAATACTAAGTAATAATTACAATGCTTGAAAAATAGTAAATTAAATCAAGTCTGAAACATGAACTATTAAATTGACTTTAAAAGGAAAAAGTAGTAAATTGCAACCAAATTGAAAGTAAAAGTAATAAATTGAAATGAAAACAAGAAAAAATAGTAAATGTTAAAATGATTGAAAGCTCTAGTAACAACTGAAACATTCACCATTTTTCAAATCACATAACTATAAACCTAACTATTTTTCCATATTTTATTTCGTACTGGTGTTTAGTCAGTTCAAACTTCAAGGTCATTTTTTTTCTTGGATTTATATCAATATTATGTTATATCTCTCGAGTCTGGTGTACTTGGATTTAACAATTGTTTCCTATAATACTGAAAATAACGTCTGAGAATAAATTCACAATTTGGCCATTATAGGTGAACACTTATTTTGGTACTTGTAACTAAAGCTGATGGAATGGAATCAAGAATAGACTTATTGTGATGAAAAAAATTACAGCTACAAGAATCAGTAAGATGTTAATTTGCAGAGAAAGTTGATCAAAACATGTAACTTGGATAAGATGTTTGGTGTGTGATAGATGGCGACAAACTGATGCATACCGAAAAAACTCATACACATGGAAAAAAAGGTGGAATCCAAGTACCTTGTCACCAAGTGGTACTAGACCTGGTATCTCCTCTGTCATAGTGGACTCGACTCCATCTCTTGCTGTTTGGTTGTCTACAAACACCTAGAGAAGAAGAAGAAGAAGAATCAATTAACTGAGGCCTCCAAATTCAGGCTTCTTCTAAAACTTCAAATAAAAGAGAACAAAACTAGAGAACCAAAACTTGTTACCCGATCAGCCCACCCACAATCAAAGCGGAAGCACCTACACATTGCAAAAGTCCTAAACATCCAAAAGCAAGAAATGTTACTTATAACCTGCCATTTTTGCCAATCCAACACTAACAAATACAAAGATATGCACAGAAAACTAGCAAAATCAGCTTACCCATTCTGCACAATGTGGAGAGACAAACTCTTCTCCATTGATTTCCCTCCTTTACACTGTATAACACATAACCATAACCAACTTGTGAATGTTAATAAAAATGAGAAATGCTAATAACACACAAATTTGCACACGCTTTTGCGAACCCACCTCTTTTACCGGTTAGAATTATTTTGGAAATAACGAAATGATTCGTTTTTCTAGTTAATTGTGATAAATGGTGTGTATGCAAATTTGTGTGTTTTTAGCCTTCTTCTAGTAAAGATACGGAAACTACTTGCCTTTTTCCATATGTTAACAAAATAAAGAAAACCCAAACAATCATTTATCTACAAATACCAAATTTCAAAAAAAAAAGTTACCTTAGGACACAAAACATTATAATAGCGTCCGGACACATAAGAATCGCCGGAGTTGATCTCCAGAAGCTCCAATTTCTGCTTCAAAACATTCATTTTAGCCATAGCAATGCTATTCTCTCCAAATTCTTCCAGCTTTGCTTCAAAGGGGAAAAAAATCAAAACACACTATCTTAGATTCAGTTTAAAGTAATGTAAAAGACAAAGAGAACAAGAAAGAACCTAATAGAGCGGGTGGAGAGGAAGAGAGAGACAAAACGCGGGCAAATCTTCCCGGCGATAAGAAGGTAATTGAAGTAGAGGGAATAACATGTAGGTTGCGTTTTGAGAGGAGAATTGGGCTATTACAAAACCACCGAACTGAGGATAAGGAATTGGCTAGCATTTCAACCAAATGGGGTTTTGGTTCTGGCTAGGGTTGAAGCCTTGATTACCTGACGTTCCAAATCCTTAAAACTAGGGGTATTAAAAAATGGGGAAACCGAAAAAGGGGTTGAGTTATATTAATATAAAGAGAAAAATTCTATACAATTTTTTTATATTTGATTGTTTATGTAGTTTAATTTTCAATTAAAAATATTAGTATTTAATCTTTTAAATTTATAAAAATTATCAACTAAAAATAAATTATATTATTTAAATATTATTATTCTATTATCAAATGGTTAAATACAATTAAAACACCATTTCTTTAACAATGATAAAGTTAAAATTAATATAAAAAATATAAAATATTTGTTTTTAATATTTTTTAATTGCAACTAATTTATTTTAATTAATTTTTTATTTTTATTAAAAATTAAAATATATATTTAAATAATTTTTTTTTATCATTAATCTACCATTTTTACAAAATTAAATAACTAAATAATATTATTTGTAATTTAAGATATTAAAAGACACAAATTTCTAATATTTAAAATCTAATATGAGTAATCTTTATTTTAGAATATATTTTAGTTACCATTTATATTTATTTTAATGGTTATATTTTCAAATTTTTACTCATAAATAAGAGTGTGACTTCTATATATGACATTGATGATTTGTTAGATTGAGAATAAGATTTGATAATCACACAATTTTATTGTATACAACATTCTTAATTACAAATATACTATATTTCATCTCCGGTCTTCTTTTAAGGATTTAATTGAGAAAATTTTATGAGAAAAAATTAAACTCAAAGTCATACAATTCAATAATGTAGTTTTTGAATCAAGATTACACTCAGAGAACAACATTATTCAGGATTCAAGTTGTAGAATGTGAACAAATTTAATTATTAATCTCATAATAATGTATGTTTATCTTACTCGTCTTTATTAATGGATAGAAAGTTTTTATTATCTATCTACAACAATTATTTTGTTAAAATAACAAAAATATAATAATTTTAAAACTAAAATATACTAGTATTATGGTTCACAACTCCTATTTATATGCTATAATTTAATTCAATTAAATTTGTAATTAATCCATTAATCAAATCCAATTTTAAGACTATCAAAATGTCAATAATTGTTTCTGCAAGTCATTAAATGATTAACAAAGATTTAAATTTTATATTTTAATATTTTAATTAATTTATATAAATAATTAATCCCATTAAATAATATATAATTAATTTTCATGGATTAGATGATCCTTTGCATATTTATTTCACATTTATGAACTCTATAAACTATTTTAATAAATAAATATATTTTATATTAATTATTCATTTTTATTTTAATAGCAACATCATTATGTTATTGTTACGAAAGCATACTTGGATTAATGGAACTATATATTATTTCAAGTTTAATAATTATTTGATAAATTAATTAATAACTATTATTTATTAATCTCAAAGTTACTCTAATGTAAAGGTGAGATTAAATTCTTGAACACGAAGTAATCTCTTGATATAATCATTTGGTACAACTTAATCCTCCCCATCTAGTTTGTTATATATCCAAAGTTATTAAATTTGTTTTAAATAAGTACATATTTACAATGTTTTTAATATATATGGTTTAATCATGTATAATCAACTATTATATAAAGTATTTTTAATTACATGTCTTCACGTGAGTCATCTCTAATAAGATTAGTCCATTCTCAATAGATATAGACTTTATACTAGATTGATTATTTAAAGAAAACTCAATCATATTGTATATACGTTGATATATTAAGTTTTTAAACAAACACTAATAAAAAGAGATTTTATGTTAGTTTATTTGAAGAATTTAATATTACATGTAAATAACTAAAATATTTATTTTATTTATTCTAATTTTAGTGAAATCAAATACAAACATATTTTAATTATAACTCCTATACTAACAACAAGATTAATAGTTATAAAATATTATAAACTTTTTACCCTCTTTTGTCTCATTAATGCACATTTTAATTTTATAAACTAGAAAACAGAGATAAATGAGTGTAAAATGTTTGCTCATTAAATTATAGATAAGCTTGTCTGCGACACTCTAAACCCAAAATATGTGTTACTTTTGCATTTTTTTCAAGTATTAGATATTCTTTTTACACAACATATCATATAGCCAATACATTGAAAAGTTATTAAAATGTTGGACAAGAATTGCGTTATATCACTACTAAAATACATATATATATAGTCTCGGACATTTAGCGACAGTTATTAAAAAAATCGAGGTCATAGACATACTTTATCAATTTTCTCTCTTTAATTTACACCAAATACCAAAAACAATTACCAATTTTTTCCCCTTTTTTATTTTTCCCTCTCAATTTTCTCTCTTTTACACTAAACACCAAAAATATTTCTCAATTTTTTTCTTTTAATTTCCTTTTTTTTTCTTTTTCTTTTTTCTTTCTTTTCCTTTTTTCAGATTTTTTTTCTTTTTTTTTGCCATGTATATATATATATATAGCTCATATAATTTCCCTCACTACTCATGCAAAACCCTAGCCCCGTGTATATTCTCTTCTCTACTTGAAACCCTCGCGTCGTGTTCCAACCTCATGTTGTGTTCCAACCTCGCGTCGTGTTCCAACCTCACGTCGCCACGTTCCAACCTCTATTCCACTCTCGTGTCGTCGCATTCTAGCCTTTGTTCCACTCTCACACCGCATTCCAACATCTTTTCCACTCTCGCACCGCATTCCAGCATTTGTTCCACTCTCGCACCGCGTTCCAACATCTGTTCCACTCTTGCACTACGTTCCAGCCTTTGTTCCCCTCTCGTCATAGTAGTTCCTTGGCCACTACTTAAATCTTTCTAATAACATCAACTCATCATTTTCCTTTATAAATGACTCTCGGTACCAAATCTCAATTGGTACGTAAAGGTTATTTCTAGCTGTCTAAAGGCTTGCTTACGTTGAGAAATTTGGATGCTGGATATTTCTTAGATGGATTATGAAAATTTGTTAGGAAGGTCGCTTAGTATGGTCGACTGGTGCTTGGCTTGGTGCTAGTGTTGGTTCGTTGGGGTGGTGTGCTGGTGTTGGGACACTATAGCTGGTTCGTTGGGGTGGTACTGGTGCCTAGTGGTGATCATGTGCCTGTTTCACCCTAGCATTTCTGTAACAATAAACAGAGAGGACCAAAAATAGTATTTTCAAAAAAATTATTGATATACTATTTACCAATTAACTTGTAATGAGTAATTGTATATTTTCCTATTTCTGTTGCAGAGCAGTTTCACTAGAGAAGTTTTAGCTGGCCATTGTGGCTATTATGAATGTAATTTGAATGGGCTTTGGATGATCAAAATTGAAAACATAAATGAATGTCTTAATTGAACAAACATTGAAAGCCTCATATAAGCAAGTTAATTCCATTTAGGTTAGTGTTATTAAATTTTCAGATTGTCTATTTCTTTTATCAGTGTCTCATTTTGCTATCTCACCATAGTTGTGCTTAATTAGCTTCATTAATGAGAGAAACGCACAAGCTGTTGATGATAACAATTCATTTATGGTAATTTTTGTTTGAAGTCCCTTGTTAGATTATTTCAATAGTTACACTGCAGATTGTTGTTGTTTATATTATTTTCTGGTAAGTACCTATGTACATTGTGTTTTTGAGCATATAGTATTTATTTTTATCAATTTTGTTGCTAATTTCTTTTTCCTGGATCATAATGTAGTGCATGGAGGTATCAAACCTAAAAATCTTTTGGTAACTCGAAATGACAATGTGAAGATTGCAGATTTCAGTGTCAGGTAGGTTTTTGAGGTAATCATATTCATCAAAACTTTTCCACCATACAATAGCATTGTGTTGAGCTATTTCTAGTGAATGTTTTCTACTAGGAAAATACACGTGTATTGTTGATTTATGTGTTTTTAGTTGTACCTTGATTTATTCTTGGTTCCCATTGTATTGTCTGATAATGCGTGAAAATATTTTTGTCTGAACTAGAAAACCACCTTGAGTCCTACTGTTTAATACTTCCATTATATATGTGGTGTTTACCATATTTTCTTGGTAAGAAAGTCAATTGTTTCTATTGTTTTAGTTTTGTTAACTGAATAAAACTATGTATACATGCATTTGAATCAATTATGGTAAGATTAGTAAAGGTTATGTTTATTGGGCATTTTCTATATAAAATAACAAATCATTTACAATAGACATTGTCATGTGCCTATTTCCAAAGCTTTATATGCACCCTAACCAATAAATAAAAATAAATACCTATGTAAGTACCTATGTGCATTGTGTTTTGAGCCTTAAAATAGATATAAATAAATATTATGCTCAAGTTATTTCTATTATACACTATGTTTATGATTCATTCTTATTACTTGCTTGCATAGTCTTATATGTACACCAGGCACCAAGCACCAGGCACTAGGCGTACCAACACACCAATGTAGTAGGCACTAGGCACCTACACACCAGAGCAACAAGCACCAGGCACCAGCGTAGCAGTGCAATAGGCTCTAGTACACCAGCGCACCAGACAGTAGGCAAACTGTGTTTTGAGTCTCAAAATAGATAAAAATAAATATTATGCTCAAGTTATTTCTATTGTACACTGTGTTTATTAATTTTTAGTGTATAATAAACTCAAATGTAATTATACTTTTAATTTTAATATAATTTAATTTTTAATATTGTTTTTAATAAATTTATTGTAATTTATATTGATTTTTAATATTGTAATTAATATATAATTGTATTTTTAAAAAATTTATGTATACCTTATAGCCTCGGTTAAAAAATAGAGATCATAGGTCGTTACATATGGTCTCTCTCACTTAGGTCTCGGTTCTTATAACAGTGGCCATAGACCTACGGTCACGGTTAAAAACTGAGACCATATGTACTTTTTGTAGTAGTAATATACATTGTTTTCTTGTTTTTTTACACTATCTTCATAGCTTGATGATTGCTTACCCTTCCTTAGAGCCTTCAATTAATGCTTCCTTAGCATCTGTGTAACAATTTAACATATAAAAAAGATAAAAACTTAATGATAATTAATGATTATTATGTAATATGAATACATTAAATAACTACAAATCTTATCATATTAGGGTTTATATGAATTAGATGAAAAGCCACAAACTTCTAGTTCTCGTATAATTTTAAAATTGATATTTGAAACCGGTAACATGTGTTAAAGTTCATGTGCTCTCTCAACTACAATTTTATAATCGTCTTCAATAAGCACTTATGGAACATAATAAAAGAGAATGAAAGCAACAAACTTAAGTAAGTTTCAACTTTATATATAGTGAAAAATATTAAATATTAATATTTTAAATTATAAAAATAAAATATTTATAGTTTTTATTTTAAATATCACAAACATTTATTTATACAATGTTATGTGTAAATTAATACATGTCATATGGCAATAGTTTAGAGGTTATAGTCAGTAGAAATATTCACATTCTAATCCAATATATGTTGAGTCATTAAATGGACATATATGTTAGATAATCTTCTAATTATATAAATAACCAATAATTATCCTAATTGTTCTTAAAAGATAATGGTAATGCTACATAAACATAATCTAAATGGATAAGGGATACATATTAGGTAAAATCTATTCCATATATATATATATATACACTCACATAAATAATTCAAACTCATAACTAAGAATAATCATAAACTTTTTTTCATTTAATCATTGTGTCACCCTATCCCTTGTATAAAACTAATATTATTGTCAAGGTTATATTCTTAGTATTATTACCATTTTACCCTTAATAGTATTTTGTAACTATTTTATTTTTATTATATTATTATTTATTTACTTAATTATTTTTTTGGCATTAGCTGTTGCCACTCTTATTTCTTATGTGACATATGGCAATATAAGTTAAAAAAAATAAAAAAATAAAAAATTTAAGGTGAGTCGAAATAGGATACATGTTTTTGTTACATTCCCCCTTGATCTTAAAAGGACAAATGTCCTTACAATCAATCAGCTCTAGTTTTTAAGCATAAGGCATTTGGTTTGTTACATAAGTCATTTTTCTCCTCTCTAATGTGGGGTTAGAACACAAAAATATTAGAGTTATATATGAAGAGCAAAATAGCAAAACTAATAAGGATAACGAGAGTTGAGCATACAAACCTACATTGCACGTATAAAACTAACATTGATATAGTATTGTGAGTGTATATTTAATTTATTTTCTAAAGCTTTGAGAGAATTATTTTTAACCTTATTCATGTTCAAGCAAATTTAGATAGTACAAGCTGTATGTTTTTGAAAAGTATAGTCATTTTAATTTATCTAGAATTTGAAAAAATGTTAGTTTCAATGGACTTCCTATACACCATGAGAATAGATTTTATTTATTATTTGAACCAGTTAGCTAAAAGTAAGATAATTTACCAGTAACATTAGCATGATATAGGATTAGTTTTATCACATACTATTTTTTATACAAACTTACAAATTTAATAAATATTTGATAATTATTAGAATACTTTTCCATCAGTTTTTAGTGATAGTTGGCTCTATTTAGTATTCAAATATTTAGTTTAATATTGTAAGACATCATGACTTACAGATTTGGTCTAGTTTAATTCAGTATAACGTTTATCCATTCAATATAATATTTATTAGTTCAATTGAATATGATATTTATTAGTTCAATTGAATATGATATTTATTAGTTCAATGAAGTCAGCATACACATGACATATATGCAGATATATTCAGAGTTAATAGTCATAGATTGAAGCACTATTTTGGAGAACAAGTGGAGAGGAATCATGCATTTATTCTTTTTTGAAATCTTGATTGATGAAGATTGAAAAGTCTGGTAGTAGATTATAAAACAAGCGCTTATGAGAGGCAGCCCATAAAAATTTATTTTCTTCTTTTATTTTATTTTATTTTATTATTTATTACTATTTTAATAATTTAGATTTTGATACTGATTTATTTTGCAGGAATAAAAAGCTAAAAATTACAAACTAATCCAGAACCACCATAAAACTAGAGAAGTTCCTTTCATTTCTTAAATCTGTCTTACTTTTAAATTTACAATGAGGACATTGTGTAGTCTAAGTTTAGGGGTGTCAACTCCTATAGTCTTGAGTTATTAAGTTCTCTTATCAAGCATGTATTTGAGTATGATTGAATTCCCTATGACTCTGAATTTTATGATTGAGGATGGTTTTGAGATTTTTTTTTCAAAATATGCTATTATGTTAGTTAGAGTTTTGTGTGTACTTTGATTTAAATCTTTGTCCTTGAAAATAATTAATCATATAGTAAATTTTTATCTACTCCATTTTGCCTATGAAAAGAAGGAGTTGAATTAACTCGATTAGGAAAGTTCAATCTTGCTTTGCTCTAGAATCCGTTGATAGATCCTTGAGATGAAATCCTAATTGATACCAAATATTAGAGAAATGATCTAGGTAATTGTTTTTACAACCAAAAAGCTTTCCAAACTGTCCTAATTATCACACCATCATTGCATGGTGTATTCCCATAGTCAACCTCCTTGAGCCTTATTTTATATAAGTCTTATTTGTTCTTTTAACTATATAAACCATTTCCATTCTAAGCTTGAAAAACCATTAACTTACCTTAAATTTTGAGAAAATACTTTAGTGAAAATTTGCATTTAAAGAGAAAGTTAGTTCAAATTAAATAATTCACATTATGTTTGCTCTATTTGATCAAAGAAAGCAAAAAAGAAAAAGAAAAAGAAAGTGGAAGGTAAGAATAAAAAAAGGATAAAAGTGGTTGAAATTAGTAAAGACTATGAGTGTCAAGAAAACTACACAAAAAAGTAAATAAAAGAAAAAGGAAAAAAAGCACTCCACTTATTACGTATGGCAATAATATTGTCATCAGTATAAGCATATTGATGAGAAAGAGCTTTAGTGTGAATTCTATCTATATTCTTTTTATTGTTTCTTTCTACCAAATATTTTCCTAGATTATTTTGATTTCCATATCTATTTCTTTCTTAGCCCTCACCCTATGGCCTGTCATTACAACCTTGATTAAAGACCTTTTGATCTCTGAATTTGTATTTGATTACATTAGTGGAGAGGATTTTTGAAAATTGGACTTATGGAGTTAAGTTTTGAGATAATTTTTCTTATTTCAATTGTTCTACTTTTATCTGAATTTGTTGATGGTTTGGAGTTAAATTGACTATTTCACACATACACTCAAGGACTTAGCTTTAGGTTGAAGTAAATTTTTAACTCTTACTTGAAAAATTGCTTAATTTTGATTGATTTTCTTGCAATCTTTGATGTAAAAAGAGTAAGTTATTAGTGATGAAATCTAAATTCAAATCATAGCTTGGTGAGTGATGGTAATTCTTTATGAGGTCTTATTGACACTGCCTATAATTTTCTTTTTGTTTGAGGACAAACAAAGTTTTAAGTTTGGGGGTGTTTGATGACTTGCATAATTTGGTATAATTTATTACTTCTCAACTTTAAACTTTAGTATAATTTTATTTCATTTTTATTGATTTTAGACTTTATTTTTATTATTTGAATTTTATTGCAGATTTAAATATAATGAATACTCTATTTATCATTCTCTCTTTTTTTCATGGCACCTCTTCCTCTTTTTTTTTGTCCTCTATATCTCTTATATATCCTTTTCCACTCCAAAACCCTACGCATATCTCCATATATATATAATTAAAAAAATATTAATTTAAATTTTATTTAAATATATCTTTATTTAAATTTATGAGTCCTTAAATGATATATTTCTAAAATTTTAGATATTCATTATCTTTAAATCTGCAATAAAATTCAAATGATAAAAATGATGTCTAAAATCAATAAAAATTAAATAAAATTATACTAAAGTTTAAAGTTGAGAAGTAATAAATTATACCAAATTATGCAAGTCATCAAACATCCCTAAACTTAAAACTTTGTTTGTCCTCAAACAAAAAGAAAATAAAAGAAAAGACAATTGTAGGCAGTGTCAACAAGACCTCATAAAGAACTACCATCACTCACCAAGCTATGATTTGAATTTAGATTTCATCACTAATAACTTACTCTTTTTACATCAAAGATTGCAAGAAAATCAATCAAAATTAAGCAATTTTTCAAGTAAGAGTTAAAAATTTACTTCAACCTAAAGCTAAGTCCTTGAGTGTATGTGTGAAATAGTCAATTTAACTCCAAACCATCAACAAATTCAGATAAAAGTAGAACAATTGAAATAAGAAAAATTATCTCAAAACTTAACTCCATAAGTCCAATTTTCAAAAATCCTCTCCACTAATGTAATCAAATACAAATTCATAGATCAAAAGGTCTTTAATCAAGGTTGTAATGACAGGCCATAGGGTGAGGGCTAAGAAAGAAATAGATATGGAAATCAAAATAATCTAGGAAAATATTTGGTAGAAAGAAACAATAAAAAGAATATAGATAGAATTCACACTAAAGCTCTTTCTCATCAATATGCTTATACTGATGACAATATTATTGCCATACGTAATAAGTGGAGTGCTTTTTTTCCTTTTTCTTTTATTTACTTTTTTGTGTAGTTTTCTTGACACTCATAGTCTTTACTAATTTCAACCACTTTTATCCTTTTTTTATTCTTACCTTCCACTTTCTTTTTCTTTTTCTTTTTTGCTTTCTTTGATCAAATAGAGCAAACATAATGTGAATTATTTAATTTGAACTAACTTTCTCTTTAAATGCAAATTTTCACTAAAGTATTTTCTCAAAATCTAAGGTAAGTTAATGGTTTTTCAAGCTTAGAATGAAAATGGTTTATATAGTTAAAAGAACAAATAAGACTTATATTAAATAAGGCTCAAGGAGGTTGACTATGGGAATACACCATGCAATGATGGTGTGATAATTAGGACAGTTGGGAAAGCTTTTTGGTTGTAAAAAAAATTACCTAGATCATTTATCTAATATTTGGTATCAATTAGGATTTCGTCTCAAGGATCTATCAATGGATTCTAGAGCAAAACAAGATTGAACTTTCTTAACCTAGTTAATTCAACTACTTCTCATCATAGGTAAAATGGAGTAGAGAAAAATTTACTATGCATTTAATTATTTTCAAGGACAAAGATTTAAATCAAAGTACCCACAAAACTTTGACTAACAAAATAGCAAATTTTAAATTTTTTTTCTCAAAACCATCCTCAATCCCAAATTTCAGAGTCATATCGAATTCAATCATACTCAAATACATGCTGGATTAGAGAATTCATCAACTCAAGACTATAGAAGTTGACACCCCCAAACTTAAACTAAACAATGTCCTCATTGTAATTTAAAAGTGAGACAGATAGAAGAAATGAAAGGAACTTCCCTGATTTTATGGTGGATTCACATTAGTTTGTAATTTTTTGTTTTTTATTCCTACAAAATAAATCAGCAACCAAATCCAAATTATTAAAATAGTAATAAAAAATAAAATAAAAGAACAAAATAAAGTTTTATGGGCTGCCTCTCATAAGCGCTTGTTTTATAGTGTACAACCAGACTTTTCAATCTTCATTAATCAGGATTTTGAAAAGGTATAAATGCACGATTCTTCTCCACTTATTCTCTATAATAGTGCTTCAATCTATAACCATTAACTCTGAATATATTCCCTATCTTTTCCTTCAAGTATATTGCTCCAAAAGTAAAAACTTTGTCAATTGTATAAGGACCTGTCCATCTTGTTCTTAACTTACTCGGGAAGATTTTTAGTTGTGAATTGAAAAGAAAAACTTGTTGTCCTAGAGCAAACTCACGCCTAAGAATCTATTTGTCATGCCACTTCTTTGTGCATTCTTTTGTAGATCTTTGCATTTTCATAAGCATCATTTCAGAACTCATCCATCTCATTCAATTTAAGAAGTCGGTTTTCCTCTTCTCTGGGTGTAAGTGATGCCATAACAATTACTGGAAAGGTATAATTATCACCCAAGGACGTATAACAAGGATGATCAGGCAATTGCTTTAACTCTGGAGTTATAGTTTGTTGCACTTTTTCTATAGAGATTACAGAATCCATCTTTGCTACCATTGGCTCCAACCTCTCCACTTCTGTGCTAAATGATGTACCCTATTGCAATGATCGTTCTAGGTGATCAGTTGGTATATCTTCTTGAAATGCTTCTACTTCATATTGTTCAATGATATCTACTCGAAAGCAAGTGCTTGGATCTTTTGGAAATCTCATGGCTTGGTAGATGTTGAATGTAACCTTTTCTTTGTTCACTCTCAATGTTAACCCACCTTTTTGAACATCTATTAAAGCTCTTTCCATAGCCAAAAATGGTCGGCCAAGAATTAATGGGACATCTTGGTCTTCATCCATATCTAACACCACAAAATCAACAGGAAAAATGAATCTATCCACCTTTATCAATACATCTTCTATGATTCCATGTGGATACTTGATGGATCGGTCTGTTAGTTGTAAAGAAATTGTTGTTTGTTTCATCTCTCCAAGTCCCAATTTCCTATAAATAGACAGTGGCATAAGATTAATGCTAGTACCAAGATCACATAAAACTTTCTCAAAAAATGAATTTCCAATAGTGCAAGGCAAAGTGAAACTCCCTAGATCTTTTAATTTTTGAGGCAATTTCTTTTGAAAAATGGCACTACATTCTTCAAAAAGCTTCACTATTTCAAATTCCTCCAACTTTCTCTTCTTGGAAATGATGTCCTTAAAAAATTTGGCATAATTTGGCATATGTTCCAAAGCATCAACAAAAGGAATATTTATGTGAATTTTCTTAAAAATATCCAAAAACTTAGAAAATTGCTTATCTAATTTTTGTTTCTGAAAACGTTGAGGATACATAAGTGGAGTAGAGAGAATATGAGGAATGTTAGAAAATTAAATTGATGGCGGCATGTCAGCCTCTCTTAATGTATCATCAACAATCTCTTCTTCTTCTATTTTATGATTGCTTTAGCCATTGTTTGGAGCTGTAGGGGTGGACTCAGTTTCCTTTGATGGTGACCTCTCAATTTATCTTCCACTCCTAAGTGTAAAGGCATTGCATTGTTCCTTTAGATTTACTTCTGTATTGCTAGGAAATGTTCCATTTTGTTGAGCATTGACAGTTGTGGCTAGTTGCCCAATTTGCACTTCAAGATTTTTTAATGTGGCTCCCATATTCCTACAACGAGTCTCAATGTTATCTAGCCGTGAATCATTCTTTTTAAACCTTGCTTTGGTCTCCTCAACAAAGGAAACCATGGCATCCTCAAGTGATATCTTCTTTTCACTTGGTTGACTATTAAACCCTGGAGGATATTGCAGCACATTCTTTATGTTTCCATAAGATGAATTTTCATGATTTCAAAGCCCTGAATGGTAGTAATTTGGAATAGGATCACCATGATAATTGTAGTTTCAATTGTTGATGCATTGAACATGCTCTTGACTCGATTCATTCATCTGAACTGTCATACTTGAAGTTGCAACGTATTCTGTACTTTATGGTATTCTTTGAATTGTCAAGGAAGAAATATGATGAGATAGAGAAGCTACTTAAGTTGAAAAGGTAGCAAACGACTTCAATTCATGAATCCCGACAACTTTTTTAGCCATAGATCTTTCTGTTGGCCATTGATAGTTGTTTAAGGCCATTTCTTTTCAAAAGAGAAGTAGCATCTTTAGGTGTCTTTGACATCAAAGTTCTACCAGAAGCATCATCAACTATAGTTCTAGTTTGCCCATTTAACCCATTATAGAACATCTAAATTTGTAACCAATCTCGCAATCCATGTTGAGGGCAACGCCAAATCATATTTTTATATCTTTCCCATGCTTCATAGAGTGTCTCAAAATCATTTTGTCTGAATTGACCAATCTCACTCTTGAGTTAGGCTGTTTTGCAGGTAGAAAGAATTTAGCAAGAAACTTTTCTGTCATGTCTTGTCAACCAGTGATGCTTCCTGGTTGTAAAGATTGTAGCAAACCTCTAGCTATATCCCTTAATGAAAAAGGAAACAATCTTAGTCTAAAAGTGTCTTCAGTAACACCATTCATCTACAATGTCACAAATCTCCAAAAACATCGCCAAATGAATATTGGGATCACAAGTGATGATTCGCTAAATTGAGCTTGTTGCACCACGTTGATCAACGTAGGTTTGAGCTCATAATTATTGACATTAATGGTTTGGCAACTTACACCTGAGTAGTTGTCATTAACAATTGGCCATACATAATCCATCAAGGTGCATGGATGTGCATTATGTTGTCCTTTAGCAATGGCAAGTACTTTCTTCTTTTTTCGTGATCTAAATGTTCTTTCAATCTCCAGATCAAAAGGAATAATGTTTCCAGTTCTAGCACGACACATCCAACGTCAAAAACATACCTAGGAAAAAAATATATAATATAATTATAAATTAAAACTAAGATTACTATGTATCAATATTGGAAAAAATAAGAAAAAAATCAATTCTCTGCAACGGCACAAAAAACTTAATCGGTGTAAAACTACAAGTGTACAGTATCGTAGTTTTATAATAAAGTGATAAATATAGTATCGTCATGAGGGATTGGTAATTTATTTTTGATAAATACCCAAAATTATGCTAATCTCAGTTTTATCTAGAAAATTAACTGAGGTTGTTGTAATTGAAATTTAAAATAAAATTAATTTAAAGAATGATGCACAAAAAAAAATAAAGATATTATTCAAAAGATCAAATTAATTGGAAGAAAATTTCTAGGAAATCGATTTCACCTAATCCCTCCTTATGCTTTACTCATCTAGTTAATTGAATTTAATTCTCTCTGTTTGTTAGCAATCTCCAAAAATATCCAAAAGCCTATTTCGATAGTCAATTGGAAATAATCTTGTTCATTAATTTACACAAGAATATGTAATTTAATAAAACAAGAAATTATTAAAACCAATGATTTTTTAAAACTACACAGATTCATACAAGTTTTTCGATCTCTATATTTACCTATGTCGAAATATTTCAGATCTATCCTATAATTCTCTCTTTCGATATTAAATCACAAGGCTAAAATCATTTAATTAATGACCAGTTATTTAAAAACATTAAATTCAGAATAAATGAGATAAACATGAATATAAATAATTCAAATTAACATAGAAAATCAAGCATAGTTTGGAATTAAATTACATCTTTTTTCTAGAATAAAGATAAATTAATTCATGCTAAAAATTAAATTAAACATAAACAAATTTACCATAATTTTTTGAGAAAAATTGAAAGAAAATTGACTCATAAAAAAAATCTACTTTCATGTCGTCTCCCGCGTTTTCTCTCTTTTTCCCGGTTCTAGCGTTTTTGATTCTATCTTTTTTTATTTTTTTCCTCTGTGGCTACATTTCCTTTTTTCTTTTTTGTTCTTCCCTCCCCGGTGGCTGTTCTCTTCTCTTTATTTCTTTTTTTTTTCATTTTTTGCACCTTTTCTACATATATATATATATTAATCTATTCAGCTCCTTCCTCTGTTTCCTATATATATATATATATATATATATATATATATATTAATTTAAATCTAATTTAAATAAAACTTAATTTCAATTTTTATGTCCTTAAATGATATGTTTCTAAAAGTTTGGATATTCATTATTTTCAAATCTATAATAAAAATGAAGTCTAAAATCAATAAAAATTAAATAAAGTTATACTAAAATTTAAAATTGAGAAGTGATAAATTATACCAAATTATACAAGTCATTAATAATAATTCAAAATACATTTCTCATGGTTATACTTTTTATTTACATACTTTTAATAACACATTATTATATTATAAAAAATAGATATAAATCATTTTAATTAGCATGTTATTTCATGATAACTTATAAGATAGTATATTCATTATTGAAATTAATGAGAATTCATAAGTATTTTATATGCATTTTGCATAAGTATCAAATACAATTATTTTATAAACTTATCCACTCAGTATCTTCAAGCTAACCTTCTATATTTACTTTCCTACCTCACGTAATTACTTTTGAGGTCATATCACGCGAGTTAAAATGTTTGGAATCAATATTTTGTTGTATAATCTAGGGTGTTCTATCTCCTTATCAATTTATATACTGTATTGTGGTTGATGTGTTCTAGACTAATGGAAAAGGCTAGAAAGCCTTATGTATTTGTGTACAGTATGTAATCCCAAGTTGATAAGTTCTTGAAAAGCACGCTTACATGGTGATATATCAAAATTAATTAAGAGAATTAAGTTTTAATATTACATTTTTACTTAATTACATTACAAAATATGTTTTTAGAATCACTGGGTTTGTTTTGATATATTTCAGGTATTTTGGTCATTTAAAGATACAAATGACAAATTGAAGGACTTTATTGCAAAATATTTGTACAGAATACATCAAGGAGGGGTAAAAACATGAAAATGGGAAAAATAAGAGTGCACAATGGCATGAGTTTATGTGTGCTGCCACACAACACTCTCGAATGGAATTAGATTTCACATAAACATGGACTGCCTCGTGCTGCGACATGAGTTTAGGCACGTTATAACTCGTGCTCTCAAATTTGCACATAATCTCCATATTTTCATCATCCTTATCCCATTTTCTCCATATTTTTAGGCTTAGAATTCTAGTATTTTAATATCTCTACAACCTTAATCATAATTACATCATGTGTAACTTTCATACTATATATATATATATATAGTCAGGGTTAACCACATGAACACACATATTTAGATAAAGAATTTAGAAAATTCTAAGCTGGAGGTAAGAACTAAGAACAAGATTCAAATAGACAATTAAAGGAGTTGAAGATCAGATTCAAGAACATGAATCTTAAGATTTTTTCTCCTTTCTTTTATTTTTTTCATGAATGTTATTTTGAATTTATTGTTTCCATGAATAGCTAGATCTAGTATGCATCTTGAAATTGAATGCTTTTGATAGATTAAATTTAGAAAGCTTATTCAAGGTTGTTTATTAAAAGATTTTGGAATAAAAGCTTGCTTAATTCAATGAATAGGTAAAAAGAGGTCGAGCCTTTTGAGCTTTTGAATTTCTCTAAGTTGGTATAATCAAAGAATAAGATATTAGGACATACTTTTGTTGATTTGCAATACATGATAGGGTAAAGAATGATCATGTAATCGTTCTTTAATTTGAATCTCCATCCTAATCTTTAGATCTTGTTTTTACCATATTAATCTTTAGTTGATAGATTTAATTTGAGTTTTATTAAACCAAAACCCATTTTTTTAAAACAGAATTACTTTCCAAAACCCTTTTCGAGAAAGATTTTTACTTACTATATACTAATTTATGACACATTAAGAAATTTAAAGTAAGGTTTAAATTGACTATTCATCTAAATGTATTAATTATTAGTGCTGTATTGTCGGAGATTTTCGTTAAATTAACTCTTGTTTACATTTATTTAGTTTTATAAAAAATCTTTATTTTTATTTTATTTTTACTTAATATTTTTCTAGTCTTTATTTTTTAGAGTTGCAGTGAATAAATTCACGTTATAATTTGAGATCAAATTCTCACATTGTATTTTTGCTTGAGCAAGTGGTTCAAACAAATCTTATAATTTCAAATGGATGTAAATAATCCTAATCAAACTCTTATGGAGATGGCCAAACTAACTTTAGATCAACAACCATTATACATTCAATACAATGAAAATGGTGACACTCTTGAATTAAAAGTATGATATGATTAATCTCTTGTCTACTTTTCAAGGTCTAGTTGATGAAAATCCAAACAAGCATCTAAAGGAATTTCATGTGATTTGTTCTAGCATGAACCTAATGACACTACTGAGGAACATGTAAAATTTAGAGCATTTTCATTCTTTTTAGTAAATAATGCTAAAAAGTGGTTGTGCTACCTACTATTTGAGACTATAAATAGTTGGAATAAGATGAAACAACTCTTATTAGAGAAATATTCTCCAGCTTTTTGGGCCATTCTAATCAGAAAAGAAATTTGTGATATTCAATAATACTATGGGGAGAATCTATATGAGCATTGGGAGCAGTTCAATGAACTTTGTCTAGTTGACCTTATCATCAAATAAGTGAGCAGATCTTAGTCCAATACTTTTATCTAGGATTGATACTTATGGATTAAAGTATGATTGATGCAGCAAATGGTGTTGTATTAGTTAATAAGACTCATGAAAATGCAAGGAATTTGATTGCTACTATGACTGCAAATCCTCAATAGTTTGGCACCCAATTAAACCCACCACAAAAGGTCAATGAAGTGAAAGTTACTAATAATATTAAGCAACAATTAAGTACCCTTACTTTAATTGTGCAACAATTAGCGCTCAAACAAGTTCCTACTATTCAAGATCCTAATGTTGAACAAGTAAATGCTACGGGGGATAACTTCCATGCCTTGGCCGACGTTGTTGTGAAAAATTTGAACCCTTATAATTTTTTGGACCTCCTTTTCATATTTTGGAACATATAAAATTCTTTTCATATATTATTTTTTAAGCTTTTAAAGTTGTATTGGAAGCTTTTAGATATATTCTTCAAGTATTTGATCAATTACCTAAAAAACAACAAAACATAACCTTGATTATGAAAAGATAAATTTGTTTAAAATGATAGTAAAACTAAGCAAATACAAATATATTTAATCTTTTAAAATACTTAAAATCACAAAATATTAAATGCTTTTGAGCACTCATCATAACCCCCACCCAGTTTCTTGCAAGTCTCTTAGCAAGAATGGCAAAAAGTTAAAAAAAAAACAAAATAAAATTAAACTATCCTAAATCATTTCTGTAGATTAACATGGTTGCATTTAAAGTTCGCAACAAGTCTTTAAACCCCAAGGTTGCCCTAGTAGATGAGTTTAAATTTTGTGAGGGTTTTCAGATAAAATACCCCAAATACATAACAAAAACAAATAAAACTTAAAACAAAGTAAAAGGATAACGAAATAAAATGAATAGCAAACTTGTCATACTTTCTAATCTCTTATAAGATTACAATTAGAATCTATAGCATAAATTATTTTAATATTCTAAACATTCATGGTTTATTATAATAATTAATTGAAAAATCATTTTTTGTATTCAAATCAAAACTATATCAATATTAAATTTACCCAATTTTAGTTTATGGGCTTTGACTCTATCCTCACAAGGCATACCCTCAATAACAATGATCATATGGGTTGAAACACTCATTCAAAGGTATACACGAATAAAGTTTATATATAGAAATGGACTAATAGGTATGCATATGTGTTGCACAAATTTATTGCATATAAATTTTGTATGATTCATAAAATAGTTCGTAAGTGCATGAATCACTTATAGAAAATGATAAGTATACTTCTAAGGTCGGTCTAAAAATGAATCATATGGTTTTTAAACTATTCAAAAAATTCTTGAAAATGAAATTAAATAACCTAAACATCCTATTATGATTGTTTTGACTTGAGTATCTAAACTATTGACATAAAAATAAAGATATGTTGAATAAAAATTTAGGTAATTAAACATTTATTATGTAGTGGAGAATTTATGTGATATATTGTTAGTTAACTATACTTGTTCAGTAATAAGTAAGTTATTAAAGATATAGACTAAGATTACTGATTCCCTTTTATATATACCAATAGAAGAATAATTAGATCTACCATTTGTTACTATTTAAAACCATTTACCATCTTCGGTTGGGTTTAGAAGCTAATTTTAATTAAATTATGCTTCTTTTCTAATTTTCTAATGAACTATTCAATTGCCGCCTTGAGTCAGGTTAAACAATTTAAACTCACATCAAAGTATCTAACTTATGTTTATGATTTAAGTATTTGGAACTAACTTTCAGATTTTAAAACAACTATGAATGACATGTTGTCAATATATCTTTGAATAATAATTCTTATAATGATCTTTGAAATAGACCATGCCTCAAAATAGATTTAGACTATAATTATCTAATATCTATGAGTATTACTCTAAATCGATTCATCTAATTTAAAATTCTGAACCTAACTAATAGAGATCAAGGTGCTGATCAAGTTGATGTTCCCAAATATTCTCAAGATCCTTTACAAGGAATTGATGTTCTAATGACTAGGGCAAAGCCTAAGAGGATGAAGGAAGCTTTGCAAGGCTTGATCATGGAAGTGCAATACAAGAGGCCTTGTTAGAAGAATCAAAAACTAAATTTGAAGATTCTAAAGCTTCACCAAGGATGGTCTATTACCTTTCTATGCAAGGGATAGATTTGGAAGATCAAGTTGAGAGCAAAGATTAATTTAGGAAGTAATGTTTCTATTTTAGCTAATTATGGGCTTTTATGTTTAGTAATTTTTATTTTATTAAATTGTGGGTTTTTTTTATGTTAAGTCTTTTAGTCTTATTTTTAAGGTTGGATTAGGCCCAATCCATAACTAAATAGGCCTATTCCATCTAGGGTTTTTTCTTTTAGGATTTCTTGCTTATTAATAAGAAGAGCTATGTAATAGAGGCAAGAACGAATATTCATTAATGAAAATAAATTTTTTTAAAGCTTCTTGCTTTGCCTTCTTGTGTTCTTGATTGAATGCTTGAATTCGACTTATCAAAGGGAGTGATCATCTTTTGTGGCATCTCAAGATTTGGGTTTTAAGGACTTTGTTTCCTTAAGGTTCTAATTTGATCATATTCAACACGTTCTTAGCAAATCAATCGTTTCAATTCCCTTGAGTTCGTGGGTTCCTAGGTTGTTCGCCTAAAGGGTCCGCATCATTTGGTATCAGATCCTTGGTTGCTGAAAACATGTTATCTATCTTTGTCTATTTTGTTTTAAATTTTAGATTTTGAAAACAAAATTTGTCATTTGATTGTTTTCTGCAATCTTGAGTCACAAAAGTTGAGAGAAAAAAAAAAGTTTGAGCAAGAGGAAAATCACAAAAGAGAGAAAAGTGAGCACAAAAGAGAGAAAAAATGAGCAAAAAAGAGAGAAAGGTGAGCAAGGAAAGGAAAATAAATGAATGAGTGCATTTTCTTAAAAACATGAGATTAAGAGTGTAATAGTGGCAAGGAAACAAGTACTTGTACTTATGTACAAGGATATTTATCTTTCTACTAACGATCTTAACTCATCTTTATCTAGTATTGTTGTTTCTTTATTTTAGGACTTTGAGGATCTATTTCCTGAAGAAATTCCCCGTGGATTACCTCATTTGAGAAGAATTGAGCATCAAATAGACTTCACACCCAAATCTACAATACTAAATTGACATGGTTATAGAGCTAATCCTGAGGAAACGAAGTAGATAAAAAGGCAAGTGGATGAGTTTTTGCAAAAGGGATTTGTAAAGGAGAGTCTTAGCCCATGTTCAGTTCCTGTAATCTTAATCCTAAAGAAAGATGGAATATGACGTATGTGTGTGGAGTGTTGCACTATTAATAAGATAATGGTAAAGTATAGACATCCTATTCCCAGGTTAGATGATATGCTTGATGAGTTGCATGACTCTCATTTGTTTTCCAAAATTGACTTAAAGAATGGATATTATCAAATTCATACGAAAGAAGGGGATCAATGGAAAACTGCATTTAAGACTAAATATGGATTATATGAATGGTTAGTAATGCAATTTTGTTTAACAAATGCACCTAGTACATTCATGAGGTTAATGAGCCATGTTTTGCGTGCTTTCATGGGGAAATTTATGGTAGTTTACTTTGATGATATTTTAGTCTATAGCAAAACTCTAGAGGAACATGTGGGACACTTGCATGCAGTTTTTAGTGTGTTAAGAGAGAACAAGTTGTACGCTAATCTTAAAAAGTGCACATTTTGCATGGAATCTGTTGTGTTTCTTGGATTTGTTGTTAGTTCATAGGGTGTTAGTGTTGATGAAGAAAAGGTAAGGGATTGGCCTACACCTAGGAATGCAAATGAGGTAAGAAGTTTCCATTTTTTAGCGAGTTTTTATCGAAGGTTTGTTAAATATTTTAGTTCTATTGCTGCACCTTTGAATGAACTTGTTAAAACATAATGTTATTTTTAAGTGGGATGATGTGCATGATCTAGTGTTTAACACTTTAAAAGATAAATTAATAAATGCACCTTTGTTGTGTTTTCCTAACTTTGATAAAGCTTTTGAGATAGAATGTGATGCATCAGGGATTGGCATATGAGCTGTTTTAATGCAGGATTCCAAACCAATTGCATATTTTAGCGAAAAGCTAAGTGGGGCAATGTTGAATTATCCTACTTATGAAAATGAGCTTTATGCATTAGTGAGAACTCTTCAAACATGGAAACATTACTTATGGCCAAGGGAATTTATCATTCATTCCGATCATATGAGTCTAAAGTTTTTGAAGACCCAAGGTAAGCTTAATAAAAGACATGCTAAGTGGTTTGAGTTTATAGAAATGTTTCCTTATACAATCAAATACCAGTATGGGAAGGATAATGTTATGGCTAATGCATTGTCTAGGAGGTATGTATTACTTCATTACAAACTAGATTACTTGGTTTTGAATTGCTTAAGGACTTGTATGCTAATGATTCTGATTTTTGCCAAGTATGGAATGCATGTGATAAGTTTGCGTATGGTGATTTTTATAGGCATGAAGGATTTTTGTTTAAGAAAGGTAAATTATGTGTGCCTATTTGTTTTGTTCGTGAGTTTCTTATTAGGAAAAGTCATGGGGGAGGTTTGATGGGTCACTTTGGTGTTCTAAAGACTAAAGATATTTTACGTGAGCATTTTTATTGGCCTAATATGAAGCATGATGTGCAATCTGTTTGTGAAAAGTGCATTACATGTAGAGAAGCAAAATCTAAAGTTAAACCACATGGCTTGTATACCTCTTTATCTATACCTAATCAACCTTGGATTCATATATCTATGGATTTTGTTTTAGGATTACCAAGGTCTCAAAGTGGTAAGGATAACATCTTTGTTTTTGTTGATAGGTTTAGTAAAATGACTCATTTTATTGCACGTTCTAAAACCAATGATGCAACACATATTGCTGATTTGTTCTTTAAATAAGCGGTTTGTTTACATGGGTTGCCTAAGACAATTGTTAGTGATAGAGATGTTAAGTTCCTAAGTCATTTTTGGTGCACTTTGTGGAATAAACTAGGAACTAAACTGTTATTTTCCACTATTGTACATCCTCAAACGAATGGTCAAACTGAAGTAGTTAGTAGGACACTCACTACTTTGTTACGAGTTGTCATTCAAAAGAATATAAGGTAGTGGGAGAAATGTTTTCCACACATTGAGTTTGCATATAATAGGACTGTTAATTCTACTTCTTCATTTTCTCCTTTTGAAGTTGTTTATGGCTTTAATCCTTTAACACCTATTGATATTTTACCTTTGCCTACTAATGAACATGCTAATCTTGATGGTAACAAAAAAGCCACTTTTGTGAAGGATTTACATGCTAGAGTTTGGGCCAACATTGAAAGGAAGAATGAGCAATATGCTAAGCAAGCAAGTAAGGGGTGTTTGATGGTTGTTTTCCAACCTGGAGATTGGGTTTAGGTGCACATGCATAAGGAGAAGTTTCCCACACAACGGAAATTAAAATTGCAGCCTCGAGGAGATGGACCTTTTCAAGTCTTAGAACGGATCAATGATAACGCCTACAAGATAGATTTTCCAAGTGACTATGGTAATTATAGCACAACTTTTAATGTCACTGATTTATCTTTGTTTGATGTAGGTAATTTGAGGACGAATCTTTTCAAAGAGAAGGGGAATAATAGAGATCAAGGTACTGATCAAGTTGATTAACCCAAATATTCTCAAGATCCTTTGCAAGGAATTGGCGGTTAAAGGGCAAAGACTAAGAGGATGAATGAAGCTTTGCATGACTAGATCATGGAAGTGAAATACAAAGTGGACGTGTTAGAAGAATCAAAAACTAAATTTGAAGATTCTAAAGCTTCACCAATTATGGTCTATTACCTTTCTATATAGGGGATAGATTTGGAAGATCAAGTTGGGAGCAAAGATTAATTTAGGAAGTAATATTTTTATTTTAGCTAATTATGGGCTTTTATGTTTAGTAATTTTTATTTTATTAAATTGTGGGATTTTTTATGTTAAGTCTTTTATTTTTAAGGTTGAATCAGGACCAATCTATAACTAAATAGGATTGTTCCATCTAGTTTTTTTTTCTTTTAGGGTTTCTTGCTTATTAATAAGAAGAGCTATGGTATGGAGGCAAGAACGAATATTCATTAATGAAAATAAAATTTCAGAAAGCTTATTGCTTTGCCTTCTTCTGTTCTTGATTGAATGCTTGAATTCGACTTATCAAAGGGAGTGATTATTCTTTGTGACATCTCAAGATTTGGGTTTTAAGGACTTTGTTTCCTTAGGGTTCTAATATGATCATATTCGTCACGTTCTTAGCAAATCAATCGTTTCAATTACCTTGAGTTCGTGGGTTCCTAGGTTGTTTGCTTAGAAGGTCTGCATCACTAACTCTATTCTTTATTACGGAAATACTCCGTCAATATATTTTTCTTTTACAAAATTTGTTTTAATCTTGATGAAGAAATAAAACTTAATTAATTTTATAAAAATGTTTATCTACTTTAATATTTCACAAGTATAACAACATTATTAATATCGCATACTATTTATAGCCAGATATGTTTAGTTTAATTAATGATCAATAAATTAAACATATAGCATATAAAGCAACACATATTGATAATTTGAAAAGAATATATTTAAATATACCTGAACAGATTCTTAGAGTTTTTTATGTTTTGGAAAACCTCCAAACAGAATTGCCAAGAGTGTTTATTGAATTGAAACTTAAAACTATTACATACATTAAATTTGTTAAACTCTCAAATGAGATAAGAACTTTAAAATAAATAAAAGAAAAGATAAAAAAAGACTAAAAAATATCTTAAGAAGGAAGTTGTGGGATATGGATTACAATTAAAATAGGGTCCTATTTATAGGTGGAAAAAAGAAGATAAATATGGATATTTAGACTGGCATCGCGGCATACAATTGTTTCACACTATGGCATACACAATTTATACATGGTTTTGATTCGACCCATTAAATTTGCCTCATAGCATACAACTTTTTTGCATTGTAGCCCATATCATATTCATAATGTGTTGATGTCCCTCATATTGCCTTGCACCGTGATATATAAAACTTTAAAACCACGGCATGCTATTTTCTGCATCACTTGGAACCCTTTCTTGTATTTCTTTTTTCATGTTTTAAAACAAATGTAATGCTTAACATCTGTTTTCTTTTTAATCTTCTAAGTTGTAATGGATGCTTCAAATATAATTCTTCAAGTTAAATCATTTAAATACAAGAAATATCTAAAAATAACAAAATATTCCTATGATTCTTAAAACATAGATTTGTTTAAAATGATAGAAAAATTACGCAAATACAAATCTATTTAATTATTTAACATGCATAAAATAAAAAATATATTAACTTTTTTTAAGCACTTATCAAAATCCCTAACCAGCTTATTGCTAGTCACTTAGCAAAAGTGGTGAAGAGTTAAAAATAAAAACTAGAAATAAAATTAAACCATCCTAAATCATTTCTATAGATTGACACGATTGCATTTAGCATATGCAATAAACTTTTAAACTTTTAGGTTGTCCTATTTAATGAGTTTAGGTCTCGTGAGAGTTTTCAGATATGATACCCACAAACATAAAAAAAATAATACAATAAACAAATAAAATTAAAAATAAAGTAAAAAAATAATGACAAAAGAATGAGAAAAACAAAAAATCTCATGCTTTTTATTCTCTTCTAAGTCTACAATTAAAATCTATAGCATAAGTTTAGTGAATCGTCTAAACATTCATGATTTACTATAATAATTAGCTAAAAAATCATTTTCATATTCAAACAAAAAATGTATCAATATTAAATTTTCCCAATTTCATGTATAGAATTTGAATTTATTTTGACTCTAACCTCACAAGTCATAATCTCAATTACACCATTTATATTGGTGCAAGCATTCATTCAAACGTATATATGAATAGATTTTATGTATAGAAATGAGCTAATAGGTTTGTATATGTATAAAGAAACAAATTCTCAAATTGGTGCATCATATTGATATCATAAAGGTGAAAGTTTATAAAATATGGACCTGATTAATTAGTCCTTACAAAAGGAACCAATTGAATGATTTTATAAAGAAATGAAATAATACCTTTATACATAAATCAAGTTCATTAAATGAAAATCACAAGTAATATGCCTTTAGGAGATGAAGAAAATGCAAATAACTTCGTGGATAATTATTTCATATATTTCTTTCTTTTGTATTTAGTCAATTCTCATAATTTTGTAGGATAATGGGTTATAGTATTTAGTTTATACTATTAATTTTTCTCATTTTTTTTTATTTTTTTGTCGTTTTAGAGATGTATATTTTTTAAAGAAAGAACCCATTTACAAATTATACATATATTGTATGATAAAGTGAGTGACTAATTTGTGAGTTTTTCTTTTACTAGTTTATATTACCCCATATATGTCTCTTCCTTAGAATTATGCATAAATGAAGATAAGGACATATATTTTCAATTCCTAAAATTATTTAATTGAAGTAATAAAAATAAATATATGACACTCTATTAAATGTAAAAATCCCAACATTCAATGCAAAGACTTGTAAAGATCATCTAGTAATTAGGATTAATAAGAAGAATGTATAAAAGAGTAAAAAAATATTATCACTCAGAATGAGAAGATAATAGATCAAAATATATTCTCACAAGGAAGTCTCCACTATTTGATTCCTAAACACTTATTTTGGGTTCATTTCAACTACAACTAATTATGACAAAAACTAACTAATTATCACATTATTCCATGAAATGTTTTTGAAAATGATATAGCAATACAAAGACATGATCATTTTGTAAGAATTTTTTTTAAATAAACCAAAAATTCCTAATTCAAAAAAAAAAAGAACCAAAAACAAAAAATATGCAAATATGAACATGTGATAAAAAAAATTTATATTTAGCACCAAGTTTTATAATATAACTTTTCTTACCCTTAACCTAAAACTTACATTACCTTCATTATAACAATTGTAAATTAAAAATAAAGAATAATGAAAAAAAATTATCCATTTGTTGAACCTGTTTAAGAGTTGATATGGGATGCAGGTGCATCCATTAATCCAAACAGATAATTATTATTTAGAAATATGACATATTCTCACAATGTTCACAAAATATGAATAAAGAATTAATTAACATAAAAAAAATACAATATAGAAAATAAAAGTACCTACAATTCAGTACTTAGTTTAACATCTTAGTAAGACTTTCTTGCGGGATTACAATTTTCATAATTTAATTTACACAATGTCCCTCTCGTCATTGAGTTTGTGTTTGTATGTGCTAAAAAATGTACTATCTTTTTGCCAAGACTTTCTTTGAAAAACTCCCTAATAGACATTAAAAACTATTTTGGTAGAGGCCACGATTGGCCAACAAAGAAGTACATTGTGCCCCTAGTCCAATTTCAAAGTTTCTTGCATGAGTAGAATTCGTAAGGGAGAAATTTTGCTTTTAGATCTCGAAATTGAGTATACTATTAGAATAATAAGAAAACAACAAGTAGTTACCCAAGTGCAAAAAAAATAAAAAATGGCTATGAACAAATATGCAAGACCTATGTTGAAAAGGTTGAATCCAAGTATTACAAGGCTAAGCATTCAAGATAATTAGTTTGAAATAAAGCTAGTGATGTTTCAAATGCTACAAACAATTGGACAATTCAATGGATTACCAATAGATGATCCTCATCTACATCTCAATTTTTTTTATTGAAGTTGGAGATTCATTTAAATTTAATGATGTGACTAAAGTGACATTTAGGCTTACATTATTCCCTTACTTTTTACGACACTATGCTAGAGCTTGGCTAAACTCTTTGCCACTTGATTCCATTATAACTTGGAATGATTTGGCTGAAAAATTCTTGATGAAATTTTTCCCACCAATAGAGAATGCGAAGCTTAGGAATGACATTATATCCTACCAAAAACATGAAGGGGAATATTTATATGAAGTATGGAAAAGATTCAAAGAATTGCTAAGGAAGTGTTCTCACCATGAAGACTTTCTACAATGGTCTCAATGCTCAAACAAGAACTGTTGTTGATGCATCTGCTAATCAAGCTTTGCTAGCCAAATCATACAATTAAGCTTATAAGTTACTTGAGAAAATGGATAGCAATAATTATCAATCACCAATGGAAAGAATGAAAACCATAAGAAGAGTAGTAAGAATGCATGAGGTAAATAATATCACGACACTTATAGCTCAAGCATCATCTTTGGTGAATCTTTTGAAAGCTCGAAACTCGCCATCTATTATAAACATGTATTAGATTTAGAGGTGTTTTGTAAGTTTTGTGGGGGATCTTATTTATTTGATAATTTTCCAAATAATAATGAATCATCATTCTATGTAGGTAATGTGAACCGAAACAATAATCTATACTCAAATACATATAACCTAAGATGGAGACAACATCCAAATTTCTCTTGGAGTAATAACAACAATCAAAGTGGTAATTAATTCAATTGTCAAGCATTTCCACCAATTTCTTTTTAATAACCACAACAATAAAAAACCTAAGATAAGAAGCCATATATTGAGGACAATACAAATGCTTTAATGAGGATGATGAAAGACTTCATCTATTTAGTAAATGCAAAAGTGTCCACTCAAGAGGTTTCAATTCAGAATTTAGAGACCCAAATAGGGCAACTTTCCCAAGCCATAAGTCAAAGGCAAGGTAATCTTCCAAGTGACACAATTATAAACCCAAGAAGAGAAGGTAAATAACATTGGAATGCCATAGCCTTAAGGAGTGGTAAAACTCTAGATGAAGAACATGAGACTAAAAAGGATTAGGAGAAATAGAAAATTAAAAAGCATATGGAAAAACATGTGGATAAACAGAGCATTAAAAATGAAATAATATAGCCAAAAAGAGCAACCTCTAATAACACACTATTTTTTCCCTCAAAGACTACAAAAGAAAATGTTAGATATGCAATTTTCAGAAGAAAAACTACCCCAAAAACTGAAAGATTCCGATAGCTTTCACATTCTTTGCAAAATTGGGAACATGAACTTTGAGAAAGCATTATGTGATGTAGGGTCAAGCATTAACCTTATGCCATTATTATTTTCAAAAGATTAGGGGTTGGTAAAGCCAAACTCATTTCAATAACATTACAAATGGTAGATAGATCAATTAAGTGACCTAGGTGTGTTAGTAAAAGCAAACAAGTTCATCTCTCTGACGGATGTCATTGTACTAGAAATAGAAGAGGACCGTAACATACTTATCATACTTGGTCATCCATTCTTAGCAATCGGAAGAGTACTTTTTGATGTACAAAAGGTGAACTTATAATGAGAGTGCAAGATAAACAAGTAACGTTTAAAGGTACTGATTGTGAGGATAACATAAAAGAATCTATTGAGTTGTCCACACTTAAAAATATTACACATATTACTATGAATAATGAAGTAAAATCACTAAGAAAAAACTCAATCTATTTTAATTTTGAATGTGTGGAATCTATGATTTATATTGTTGATTGTGTAAACTATTTAGAGGCTACACCTCCCATGTGTTTACCTAATATGGTTGTGGAGAGTTTTGAGATAGGATCTAAGCTCAAACCATCTATTGAAGGGCTACCAAATTTAGACATCACACATTTATCCTACCATCCCCAACTAAGTAGGCAAGTAGAAGAGTCCAATAGAGAGGTGAAAAAAATGTTGAAAATACATAAATTGGATGAGCTACGGTGGAGTGCATATAAGAATGCCAATAAGTACAAAAAGAAAACAAAAATATGTTATGATATGAGAATTGAGCACTATATTTTTAAACCAACACATAAAGTATCATTGAACAAATCAAGACTCAAACTATTTTCGAGCTAACTCAAAATAATAAATGGACACAGAGGGATATACCTTATGACTTGATATGATAGTCTAGTTAAGGATGTTAAACATGACATTGGTTGGGAGGCAACCCAATTCTATTTTACTTATATTTTATTGTTTTTATTTTGTAGGTGAATAAATGTGGAGAGCAATGGCGCAATAAGATTGAGCAATTCCAATGGTAAATGTGGTGTCCCAAGACTAAGGGAGTTTTTTTTTTACTTTTTCATATTTATATGTGCACATTGGGGACAATGTGTAATTTAAGTTTAGGGGAGGGAATTTCATTCTCCACTTTAATATTTAGTAAGTATTTTCCATTTTTTGGGAATTTGTTTTATTTTTAGGAATTTTTTATCATGATTTGGGTAGAAATTGATAAATATTTGGAAACTAAATGCATGCATGCTTGATATGAAATGTATGAACTCAATGATAAATATTTTTTGCCATAACTAGGATAAGAAATGTAATGTACTCATTAAGATACTTATATTAATTATGTGATATTATTTTTATGCATACGTTCATGATTTATTTTGTTCTTATTGAGAGAAAATTTGTAGTGAGTTGTGCAAGTTGATGAGATCAACCATGTTTTAAAATCATTTGATCACCTCTTGAGGCTAAATCCTAAATAGTATTTAGCAAGAGAGATGATTTAGGCTTTACTTGGATCAACTGAGCCTTTCAAGCTCATAATTGTTAAATATCTTTACTCACCCATTTGAGCCTAACAAAGAATCTTTCATATCTTTAAACCACATTTTATGCCTAACCAATAAGCATTATCTTGACCCTTGCACCTTTAGCTTGTATGAAAAAAAGAAAGAAATGCAATCATATGTTATCCTATAGAGTAAGGTGAAATGCAATGCATCCTATTCAAAAAAGAAAAAAACTCACAACATAGTTATCCCTCTATAGAAAAAGAAAAGAAAATTAAAAATAAGTTTGGGGGTGTCATGAAGTTAAAAAAAAGACGTGTAATAAAAGAATATGAATAGAATGATAAGAGATGATGTACTAAAATATCAAGTAAAATCATAATTATAGTTAGAAAGTGCAAGATGTCATCAATATTTTTTTTTAATAATAAATCTTAGAAAAATCTTTGAGATATAGTTCTCTAAATATTTTCAAGAATATTTCATCTAACATCTAAGAGTTAACTATAAATTAGATTTAGATAATTAAATCTTAAATCTAACTCTTTTGTTTATTATGAAAAATACTTCATTAATATATTTTCTTTTACAAACTTTTGTTTAACATTGATGAAGAAATAAAACTTAACTCATTTTATAAAAATGTTTAATCTACTTTAATATTTCACAAGGGTAATAACATTACTAATATACCATATTATTTATAGTCAGATATACATAGTTTATTAAATGATCAATAAATTAAACATGACATGTAAAACAACATATAATGATAATCTAAAAATAATACATTTAAATATACCTAAACATAATCTTAGTATTGTTTCTATACTGAAAAACCTTCAAATAGAATTGCCAACACCGTTTATTGAATTGAAACTAGAATTACCATATAAACTAAAATTGTTCAACTCTCAAATAAGAGAAGAACTTGAAACTACTAAAAGCAAAGCTAAGAAAACTTAAGAGACTAAGAAATTAGCTTAAGAATGAAGTTGTGGGATATGGATTACAATAGTATTATTATAGTTGTAGGAAAGGAGAAAAATATGGATAATATGATTAGCACTACATCACACATTTCTTTTAGTCGTGGTTTACACATGCTATACATGGTTTGGAGGTCGATCCTTTACACTCGCACCACGACATAAAAAATTTCCACACCATAGCTTGCATCAATTCTAGTACACATGATCTAAAGAAAAAGAAAGGAAAAGAAAAGGAAAAAGGAAGAAGAAAGAAAAAGAAGGGTATCAATGAATGAATGGTAAGATGTAAAGGAAAAAGATGCTATGTTTAGGAATGTAAGTATATGAAAATTGAGAAGTAAAAGGAAAAATACCTAAGTTTAAAGGCTTACTTCTTATGGTTGAGAGCATATTACTTAAAGAGTGTGTTTTGGTCATCTAAAGGTGTGCTTAAGCTTAAATGTCTCTTCTCATATACCCAAACCTTGACCTCTCATTATGAGATTTGAAAGATCTTTTTATTTCTTCTTAGTTGGCAATTACATTAGTGGAGAGAGAGGGGCTAAAGTGGACTTATTAAGTTTGATTTACTTGAGTCCATATTTCTATTTTCTAGGTTTGTATTAGCATATCTTAAAGGCATATAAAGTAAAAAATGTTTAGTATAACACATACAATGCATATCCTCAAAAAATTTAGTCATACCCTTAAATGAATGCACTATGAATTGATTGACATGTGGATGTTTTTGTTGAATGTATTGGTTGTTTTTGCTAAATTGTGTGGTCCCATATTACCCTAACTAATCTTTGCTCGCCATAAGCTTGCAATCACCTCACCAAATAGCTCCATTAAGGAGATTGGCAAGGTATGTAGAGTACCCTTTTTTCTATAGATAGAACCCCTTAGTGCCTACTTTTTTCAAACCTTAGAATAGTTTCCTTCTCTTCTCACTTTACCAACATATTCATTCTTCTAATTGTTAGAAACTATGGCCCCAAAGCATTCTAGAAGTGGTAAGAAGTCAAAACAACTTGAGCTTACCAATCCTTCTAGTAGTGCCCCCATTTTTACCGAGTGTCCTATTAATATCCTTGACTTTCCCAAAATTGAGGAAATGTTTGCCTACTTTTCCTAGTTTTCACTTTATTCTCTAAATTTTTCCTATAATGATGAGTTTGTTAGGGAATTTTATGCTGCTCTTACTCGAGTTTGTACTACTTATTTCTCTACCTCTTTTTTCGTTAGAGGATGTCAAGTTACCTTTTCCTGAGATGATATTCATAGGTTATTATCTCTTTCTAAAGTTCAATTTTTGTATTTTCCTATCATTCTGCTTGAATTTGAAAATATTTCTTCCTTCTATATCTTTGAATTTAATAGCGTGAATGGTTATGACACTATTAAATAGCAAACCAATTGGTTAGGCCTAACTACATTAATGTTGGTAATTCCCTTGTTGTTAACTCTTCTACCCCTGGTCATTCTCTTAATATTATTGTAAGTGTTGTTATTCATCCCTATTCTTATCTTCATACAATCCCTCTGTGGCAAGGAAACTTCCTCCGCATAATTCTTAATGGTGATGATATAGATATTGCTGGTATGACTTATATAAGTATCATTTTCCATACCATTTCTCCTCTTTCTTCTATGCTCTAATATCCATCTTTGATTTCGAGGTAGGGTTCCATTATTTTTCATAACATTACTTTAAACATTTTGAGTCAGTATGTTCCACTCGCATTGTTATTTCTAACAGTCAATCTTGATGTACTCCTACTACCCTTTCATCCTTATCTTCCATAAACGCTGCTCAGTCAATGCATTGTACACTCATTCTTATTTCTTCTACTTTTTCTACCTCTGTTCTTCTCAATGAAGAACCTATTACTCTTTTAAGAAATATTTTCCCAAAGTCATAAATTTTTAACCAAATCATCATGTATATACATCTTTTTCAAGCTTTTGCTCATGGTTTTTTAGCTTCTTATATTCCTATTATACCACCCTTTCATGTTGATTGGGTATGGTAGAGATGAGTTCAATGTTCCTTTTGAGATCGACCATTCTTTTGAACAATTTGTTGCCAATGTTCTTAATCTACCAACTATTGCACCATCTATTGTCCCTTATGAGATTAGACAGTCTTCTCACATTGATTTTTATAGGAATGATGATGTTGTAGAGAGAGACAAAGAGTCTCGATTTCCTTTATGAGTTTTTGCTTTCATTTATTTCCTATACTTTCATTGATTTATGAACTTATTTGTGTAAATTAAAGTTTGTTTGATGAATATCAGTTTGATGTTACTTATTGATCTCTGATTGAGTTTCCTTCACCCTAACTCTATCTACAAGGTTGCATTTTTATTAAAATTATTGCATATTTGGATGCCTTCTCTCCCTCATTTAGGGGTGTTTCTTTGACTTTCTGTATCAAAAAGAGGAAGAAGTGTTTAAGTTTCTATGTACAACTAAGTGTTTATTCCTATGCTATGTGTTGTATTGGTGGTGAGTGCAGGATTACACTATATATTTTTTCCTAACATGCAAACACTTAGGGGGAGTGTTTTGCATGAAGTCAAGGGTGTTGATACTTTTTTTTGTATTGTTTGCCTATCATGTTCGTCTATGTAAATGTAATACAATAGTATATGGTTAGACTACATGTTGTTTGTACATGATACATTCATGGGTGTGTATAGGTTATGGGTGTAGAATGAAGTCATCAAGCTTCATTTGTGTTGTGTGTATTGGTACTGGGAGCCTTGTGTTTGAGAGTGATAGAGTGGATGAGTAGATACCTGAAGGTGGATGCAGTGCAGAAGATGGAAGTACTTGGGGTATGTGTGCTTTTTGCATTTGATAAGTGTGCATTGACGTTTTTATCATGGTAAAAGTATCTTCATGATCATCACATGACATATGTGAGTGTATATATATAGTTTTCTAGTGTTTTGACACGAAAATCCAGAGAGGGGAATGTAAGTCATGTTGTATTTATTTTTTGTGTGTTAGCTTCCCTTGTACAAAATAAAGTCTATTTATTTTTACTAAATGTTTTGTCTTCCTCTGTGTATGGTTGGTTACTGTGGATCATTAATACACACACGTATATTAAGGAACACTATGATTAAAAGCATGTTTTCACATACAATGGGGTTGGTTGTTTTAGTATGCATTCTAGGTCAAAAGTGATGGATTTTGGTTCATTTTTGGTATGGATATTTTTGGATTTTACTCTACATATTTGAAAATGAAAAATACCCTTTTTAGTACATTTTTATCACCCTCGTCACCATCCTTGCCAACACCTTTTTTGAGATGCTTGGAAATGAGGATGGCATGGTGGCAGAGACTCTTTGAATATCCCTACTTCTCTCAACTTTTGACGCATTGATTTTAGTGTCAAAACTCTCAAAATTTTCACTAAGAATTATGTATGTTTCTTAAATTATTTTGAAAAGATTACATTTGAGTATTGGTCATTTATTGAGCTTAGTTATCAAATCATTGGCTGTGTGCATACGCGGTTTGACTATGTGTCTCTTATACATGATTGGAGATTAGTAGTGGACTGTGTATTTCTCAATGTTATGAGTGGTTACACTTCTTGTTATTGATCAATAGTTACCAATCTTAGGGCATTGAGTGGTGTTGGTTGTGAAGGATAGCGGGATTCAAGTGTTGAACCAGATCGTTGTCAGAAGCAGTAAACAAAAGTAGCAATAGGCAGTTAAAAAAAGGTCATGGTTGATAGAGATAATAGTGGTTAATTCTTTCAGAATTGTAACTAATTTATTATTTATTGAATTGTTTTCTCCTTATTGGTTTCCTTAAGTAACTCGTTGATGTTACCACATAGATATGGTCTCTACATGGGTTTACTTGGTCATATCACTTGTTATGCATGATCTACTATTGTGCTAGTACAATTTGATATTATATTATTTATTCCACTACTGTGTAACCTAATTAAGTATTTACTTTTAGTTCTTATGAGTTAGGGGAGAATCCTTAAAGAGTCACTATCACCTTACCCAGGTTGTGTATCAGATCGCCAACTCTTTCAAGTTGCTAAAACTACTTTGGTACCACATATGTTGAAAACTACTTTATGGATGCAATAAAATGCCATTTTTGAATATAAGTGCAAAAAAGTAGTAAAATGTGCTCCAGAACCACATTTCATAAAAATTGCACTATGGAAGCTACAAAATTCAATTTGTTTTCTATATATGCGAAAACGTTTCTAAAACCACTCATCTTGAAATTGCATTATAGATGCAATAAAATTTTATTTTTGGGTATATGTGCAAAAAGGTTGTGAAGAGTTCTCTAATACCACCTATCATGAAAATTTCTCTATGAATGCAATAAATCTCCATTTTTGGGTATATGTGCAAAAAAGTTGTTAAAATTTCTCTGGTACTAACCGTCTTAAGAATTGCACTACGAATCCAACAACACTTCATTTTTGGGGTAACATATTTAAATTTGCACTATGGATGCAACGAAATTCGATTTTGGTGTATATGGGTAAAAATATTGCAAAAAGTTCTTGTTGCATGTTTTTCAACACACAAAAACGTGCAAGTATACACGGTCACAAGTAATAAAATTTATAAGTAAAGTATCGTTCCCACGGAGATTTGTTACTATAGTTTGTTGATTACTAAAATTATCTTAATCTGATTTTATTCAAAACGTACGTTGATTCGAATAAATGTAAGAAAATAGTTTCAAATAAAATAAAAGAAATCTAGGATTGCAATTTTTCACTAAATTAATCAACTCAAATCATTTTATTTTCTTTTTATTTATATTTTTTAGTACATTTAATTTGTCAACCGAAAACTTCTAATTTTATTCATACATCTCTTTCGAGCTCCTTACAAACACACCTCGTTAAATTAATTCACTATATCTCTATGAGAATTAAATTCACCGAGATTCATTACATTTTAAGTTTTCAAATGGCCACACATACAATTAGGGTATATTCCTATCCTTCATCATACATGTCATTCTATTTACGAGCAATATACACACGAATGCCTCTTCCAAGTTTATTCATGTGCCATGGATCGTTTCGATAAGATTTGTAAATAATCAAAAAGCATTAAGAACAAAATAGAACGAACAAATCGAACGTCATATAAATCTATAAAAAATAATTAAAATAAAAGCATCATAAATTTAGATCAAATGCAACCCTAGAAAAATTAAATTACTTCATAAAATTAAAATAAAAATTACAACACATACAGAAAAATATGATGAAGAAGAAGGAAAATTAAAACATCACTTAGAAGAAATATTTGGCACACGCAGAACACAACAAAAGCCAAAAATAGCTTCTGCGTGTTCCACACCCAACACACAAACACCCCAAAAATTACAAACTCAAAAAAACTTCTCAAAACTATCATCTTATCTCCTATTTATAGCCAAAAATAATACATCTAAAATATTACATTTTTTATTTTATTTTTTTATAAAACGTGTAATAATTTCTGTATCGAAAAATAAAATAACGCGTATCGAAAATCGTATCGAAAATATTAAATAAATCACGCGTGAGATAGGGGCGCCGATTCTGCGTTTTTTAAATTCTTTATGCGTGCCACGTGTCAGCGTCTGATTCGCTGAAAGGAATTAACGCGGACACGTGGCAGCTTCTCATTGGACGCGGGAAACAGCGCAGGGACATCAGAGCATGGGAGACAACGGCCACATACGGGCGCGATCCTACGCTTTCATGCTCATCATAACATGCCATGTGTCATTACATTATTGGCTGAAAAATAGAGTGGGACACGTGGTAGTTTCTGATTTGATGAACGGATTCAGAGTGAACACGTGGTAGCTTTTGATTCGAGGAAAAACCGGTTGCATGCAGAGATCGCCGCACGGGATCAGAGGCGCGTATATGGGGACAGCGGCTGACGCGTCAGAGAAGTGGGTCCCACTCGCACGCCGGCCTACGCGGCAGGTGGGACCCACTCGGGCGCCGAGCCGCATAAACGAATCTGCACCCACGCGATCTGGTCGGGCGTGAATGGCACGCGCGAATCTCAGCCGTTTCTTCTTTGATCGGACGGTCCACGTTTCGCGCGTGCATATTGGCGCGTGTTTCTTCTCACCTGCGCAGAAAATTAAACTTTCATTAATTGGATTTTGGTCCACAAATTTATTTCAAATAACATTTTCAAATTTTTTTAATTACAATTTAGCCCTTTTCTAATTTAAATTAAATTTTTAAACTTTTAATAATTAAAATCAAGCCCGAATTTAATTTAAATTATATTTTTGACTTTTATAAATTGCAATTAAATACTATTTTATTTGAAATTATATTTTCGACCCAAATTTGCAATTAATTAAGTTTTTCGATACAAATTATTTAATTTTATTAAAATATATAAAAAACAGTAAATACTAATTTATTAAACTAAAATTAACTAAAAACATTGAAAACATAGCAATTATAATTAATAAAATAGGTGAAAATAACTATATAAAATACAGTTATCAACACCCCCAAACTTATGTTTTTGCTAGTCCTCGAGCAAAAGAAAAGAAATAAAACAAAGATAACTGCATTTAAAATAGTGATTTTCAAAATATTTCTTTTTTAGTCATTCCAATTTACATAACTCAAAGAAAGAAAAGAATTTTATCTAAGTATCAAAATCAATTTAAAAATATATTCCATTTTCATAATGAATTGTAGTGTGTGTGTGAAGTCTTTTCATTTTTAGTCGCATGCAATCCGGATTAGTTTATGCAAATATAAAATCAAACAAATTTTAATGAAATCACAAATCTCATACGTTTATTTTTCATTTCTCTCTCCACTAATGTAGAAAAACACAACAAAAAATAAATAGAACTTAATTAAGCTTGTAATGTATGGCTTAAGTGAAGGTAGGATAAAAGATATATTTATCTCAATTTTTCCTAAACAACATTTTAGGATTGAAACAAGAGATATTCTATCATCACAATAAATACTTCCCAATTTGGGATTTAACATCACATACAATAACCCTTTTATTTATTATTATTTTTTTCTGTTTTTTTTCTTTCTTTTTCTTTTCAGAATTTTTTTTTTTCAAGTATCCTCTTTTTTTCCGATATATCATTAAATATTTACTAACAATTGTCACATGTTAGTTCGATAAGAAAAATAGACATATCTCCATATATATATATATTTAGTAGGCTTTGAAATGAAATAAAAATATATATAGAACTTTAAAGCTCAAAGGGGTATACTATGGATAAAGCACGTGAAGGTAGATAGAAAGGCTCAAACGATCCAAAGATGGCCTAAATCATTTTCTTAGTTAAATGTTATCTATAATTTCGCCTCGAGAGAAAATCAAATAAATTCTAAAAGTTATGACACCACAAATATCAATCGAATTTCATACTCACATAAACATTTTCTAAATTACCATAGCAATTCAAAATTCAAGACAAGTGATCATAAATATTTTAATTTGTAAAAATGAAATATACGTAAAAATTATTCATCGCTTAGACAATATTCAACTTTTTCAAGGTGCTATGCATCATTTAAAACAAAGAAATAAAATTAAATCACTATTCATCGCATCTTATCTTCAATCAACCAAACAAACAAAAAAAAATTCACAAGCAATAACATCCAAAAAATATTTCAATTAAGTTTAATATATCTACCACCCCCAAACTTAATATACACATTGTCCTCAATGTGTGAAAGTTAAACAACATATGAGAAAGGTTTAAAGAAACTTCCTGGTTTGTTTGAATTTTAATTCAAAATGGCTTCATTTCTCCCAAATTGCACCTACGAGAGAAAATAAATTAACATAAGAAAATATAAAAAAAACTAATAAATGCGAAAAATAAAATAAAATAAAACACATGGGTTGCCTCCCAAGAAGTGCTTGATTTATAGTCGTCAGCTTGACTTCTCAATTATTTTTCTTTTTGTTAGTTAAGATTTATGTGTCAACAAAATCTGAACTTACGAGAAAATTGAAAAATAAATTAAGCCAACAATAACAACAATAAATAAAAAAAATTGTTTTTTTTTCTTTATGTGAATTAAGATTTGTGTGTTAAACAAAATCTCAACTCACGAGAAAATTGAAGAATAAACTAAACAAACAAAAATAAAAAGAAAAAAAATGATTTTTTTTTCTTTTTGTAAGTTAAGATTTGTGTGTCAAACAAAATCTCAACTTACTTGAAAAATACAGAAAATAAGAAACAATAAACAAAAATTTTTTTTTTTCTTGTTGTAAGTTAAGATTTGTGTGTCAAACAATATCTCAACTTACGAGAAAATTGAAAAATAAATGAAACAAGTAACAATAAAAATGTTGTTTTTTTTTTCTTTTTGTAAGTTAAAATTTGTGTTTCAAACAAAATCTCAACTTACGCAAAAATTGAAAAATAAACTAAACAAACAAACATAAACAACAACAATAATAAATTTTTTTTGAATTAAAATCAGATTAATTGGTATTAATATCAACAATGAAAATAGTTAAAACAAATCCCCGGCAATAGCGCCAAAAACTTGTTGCCCTTTTCTAATTTAAATTAAATTTTTAAACTTTTAATAATTAAAATCAAGCCCGAATTTAATTTAAATTATATTTTTGACTTTTATAAATTGCAATTAAATACTATTTTATTTGAAATTATATTTTCGACCCAAATTTGCAATTAATTAAGTTTTTCGATACAAATTATTTAATTTTATTAAAATATATAAAAAATAGTAAATACTAATTTATTAAACTAAAATTAACTAAAAACATTGAAAACATAGCAATTATAATTAATAAAATAGGTGAAAATAACTATATAAAATACAGTTATCAGTTCTCTAGTACATCCCATTATGAAAATTGCACTATGAAGCCATCCAATGACTTAAATGGAATCCAATAATTAAATGGAATCATCGTAGCACTCAATAGGTTTATTTCCAAGTGCACCTATAAATCTTTCCCATTCTTCAAGTTGTTAAGAAAGAATACATTGATTTTTCGAAATGAAGATTGTGACATAGCTTTCCAGGGAATCTAAAAGTATTTTACACACCTTCCATACTAATTAGTCCCATCCTAGGGGAAAAATTATACCTAACTTGGCTGTTATTCCCTTGACATCGAGTATCATAATCTTTACAAAAAGGAACAAAGTTCAACACCCTTTCTACTACATTAGTTAGATATTGACCAATACCTAGTATAGATACCCAATAATCCATAAGCTCGTTTTCACCTTAAAAATGGTAGCATGAAAAACTATGACATTACTTTCACACATAGTAGTAATACTCACCTAACATCCATTGAAAAATGTGTTCAAGAAGCCAGAGTAATTGAGTTGGGAGAGTATGACATAAAGTTCATGCCCAGGCCTTTTGTAAAAGTGTAGGAATAGGTAGATTTTGTTGTCGAGTTTAGTAATGCATCTAAATTGATTGGTGATGAAGGCATACCAAAGGTCTATAATACCAAGGTGGAGAAAGGCCAAATATGGAAGGTGTTTATGGACGGTGCTCATAATTTCAAAGGAGTTGGTTTAGGGATTGTAATACTGGATCACGATAGACACTATTTCAAATATTCAATAAGGATGGAAATCCAAGTAACCAATAATGTTGTAGAATATGAAGCAACCATCTTTACGATCATGGCCTGAAAGAAGCTCGGTGCAAATAATATCATACTACATAGTGATTCATGGTTGATGGTCAACCAATACCTGGGTACATTTGAAGTTAAAGATAGAAAAATGAAACGGTATGTAGAAAAATTAAAAAAGGAATGCGCAAATTTTGCTAGCCATAAAGTGATAATAGCCATGTTGATACCCTGGCCAACCTAGATATTGTACATAAAGATAAACATAATAGGACAATCACAGTAGCCAGTCTTACTGAAGCTAGTATGGAAGAATTAGAAAAAAATATTGGGAACATCTTCGAGGTCACAACTCTATGGTTTACACCTCTCCTTAGTTTCCTCAAAGATGAGAGTCTACCTAAAGATAAGAAAAAAAGGTAAAAGATATCTAGTTAGGCTAGACAATACATGATACAAAGTGATCAGCTATACGAAAAATAGTTGTTGGACTTGACTCCTATGCATAACCAAGAGTGCTGAAACTAATTCATATATGGGGCTCATACATAAGAATGTGGTTCTCATTCAGGTTGGATAAATATATAACAATAGATTATGAGAAAAGGTTACTACTGGCCACCGATACTAGTATATTATATGAAGCACATCTAAGCATATGATAAATGTCAAAGATTCACTTTATTGTCCCATATAATATTAGCATAGATGATTGGTGTGGTGTGCCTATGTCCATTCTACAATTAGGGACTTGATATAGTGGGATTTTTTCCACAAGGGGTGGGTCAATATAAGCTCTTATTAGTTGGGATAAATTATTTCATAAAGTGGATAGAGGTTGAGGATCTAGGAAGAATAAGTTAAGTGGAGGAAATCCTATTCATATGGAGCATCATAATATGCCATTTTAGTTTGGTCAAAGAGTCTTTAATTGATAATGGAAAATAAATTATAGGCCACAATATCATAGAGTTTTCCTCTAAGTACAACATTAAAATGTGTCATTCAACTCCATACTATCTATAGGTGAATGGTCAAGAAAATTCCTTTAATAAATTGATATTAAACTTACTAAAAAAGAACTTGGAGATGGCTAAAGGAAAATGGGTGAATGAGTGTTCTGACATACTATGTGCCATCAGGATTAGCCCTTGAGGTGGCACTAAGGAAACAACTTTGTTCCTAGTGTATGAAACATAAGCTGTAATTCCTATAATTATAATGATGTGGAATAGGAATGATTGATTTGTTAAGAACATGTTGAATATGATCATATTAGAACCCTAAGGAAACAATGTCCTTAAAACCCCAATCCTGAGATGCCAGAAAAGATGATCACTCCCTTTGATAAGTTGAACTCAAGCATTCAATCAAGAACACAAGAAGGTAAGGTAAAGCAAAAAGCTTTTTCAAATATACTTTTCATTAATGATATGGTCTGCATTTTTTTTACATGGTTGTTGTTATTTTATAAGCCATAAAAACCCTAGACGACACTTCCCTAAAGAAAACCATAGGCTCTACTTCTATCCCCTAAGAAAACCCTAGGTGCCAATTCAAGAGACAAAAGACTAATGGGCTTATTTATTGGTGGATTGGGCTTAATCTATTCTTAAAAAAAACTTATGATAATAAAACATCAAAAAGCCCATAATTAACTAATTTTTTTTCCTAAATCAATCTTTGCTCCCAACTTGATCTTCCAAATCTATCTCTTGTATAAAAAGGTAATATACCATCCTTAGTGAAGCTTTAGAATCTTTGAATTTAGTTTTTGATTCATCTAGCACAACCTCTTTGTATTGCACTTCCATGATCAAGCCTTGCAAAGCTTCTTTCATTTTCTTTGTCTTTGCCCTAGTCATTGGACCACCAATTCCTTGACTTTATCACCTTGGTTAGGAACTAGGTAGAATACTCTGCATCAAAAAATATCAAAGCATAAACTAATCAGCTTGATCAAGAACCAAGTAGAAAGTTCAAGCAAAAGTTTGGTCATAGGAAGCTAGTATCTATAGCTCTAGAAACTATGCTAGCCTAATATTTAAGCCACGAGCTAATCATATCGGTCAAAAAGTAGGTAGAATGCTCTAGCATCAAATAGGTTCATAGGACAAGTTGATCATCTTTGTCAGGAACCAAGTATAATGATCAGGTCAAAGCATGATACTAGGAAGATGGTATCTCTAACTCCAAAAACCAAGCTTGCCTAATATTTAAACCACCACCTCAATCAAGAACAAGGTAGAATGCTCTTGTGTTTAAAAATATCAAATTATGACCTAATCACTATAGTTATGAACAAGGTAGTATGCTCGGGCAAAATCTTGGTCCTAGGAAGCTGGTATCTCTAGGTCTATAAACCACACCGCATAATATGAAAGCCATGATTTAATCACCTCGGTCAAGAACCAGGTAGAATGCTTTTGCATCAAAGTATAAGCTGATTACCCTTGTAAGAAACAAGGTAGAATACTAGAGCAAGATGAATAAAAATTCATGCAAACAAACATTTATTCATAGATCGAGCTTACAAGTTCAAAAACTATTTGAATAAAAGTAGTGAAGATAATGAGCTCATAAATTGAGTGTCTTTTCAAAAACCCTTCAAACGATTAGCCATGCGACCAGGGTCACAGTCCCTTGTCTCCTCCACTAAAGAAAAAAATCTTAACCTAAATCTTTCTCACTTTTTTACATATCCCCTCACCCAAGTCTACCGAGGACAGATTCAGACACATGCCAAATACTTCTCGATGTAAACCCATGAACACGATCCTTCAAACCCACAACAAGAATTGGTTTTAGAACTCCAAGAGACATGGCCAAAGACCCTTGAAAACTAAGATTTTGGTACTCACCTTAACTCTATTGATATTAATCATCAAAGATTCAATGATGATAGTATGCCACAAGCTTTGTGAATCCCTTGATATATCAGTTTGTAAAGGAACAAAGAGGCTAAAAGTTTTCATCTTTTATATAAATCAAATGTATTATTAAAATTCTGACTTCTTTGTTAACAGACGTCTACAACTATTTAAAAGGAAAAAGTCAAGTTTAAACCCTAAAACCACTATTCTAATAAAAGATAACCATAATAAAGATATAAATAAAAAAGGATAGCTAACAATACAAATTAATAATTCTAATTAATAAAGGAATAACAAAATCCTAAAAAATAAAAAAAATATTTGCAACCAACTTATCAAGGATTTGCAACCCTTGTGGCATCATTACCAACTTATTATGGGTGATGTATATGATTTTTGGACTATAGATGTATTTGCAAAAACTTTTATAAGATGCCACAACTTATCAAGAATCAACAACAAGAATACTGTGTTTTACCTAAGAATGGACATCAAGAATAATATTTTTTGAATATTTTAGAAAAATAATTCAAGAATACCAAAATGAAGAACAAAAATAACGAGATAGGAATCTAAAGTTAGAGTGTAGGCACTAACACAGAAAATGATGCAAACTCATGAATAAGATCCTTGAAACATACAAATGCAAATTGTTTTGAGATCTCTAAGAGACATGGCCAATGAAAAAAATGAAAAATTAAAATAGAACTCAGAAGATTAATACCTAAATTATAGTACTCATCTTGACTCTATGAATATTACTCACCAAAGATTCAATGATGATAAGTTTCCACAAGATTTGTAAATCCCTTGATAAGTCAGTTTGTACAGTAACAAAGAGACAAAAAGCTCTCAACTTTTATGTAAATCAAATGTATTATTAATATTCTAAATTCTTTGTTAATAGATGGCTACATCTATTTAAAGCAACAAAATAAAGGGTAAAACCTAAAAAGATAACCATGTTCTAATAAACGATATCACTAATAAAAGATAACAATAATAAAAATAGCAATGAAAAAGTATAGCGAAAAATAAAAAGCACTTATCCTAACAAATAAAAGAATAACAAAAATCCAAAAAATAAAAAATAAAGATATTTTAAAAGATAACGCAAATCTGCCCAGATTTTATGGTATAGTTTGTGAGGCCTTTTTGATATAGTAAATTGGCAAACTAAGAAATATTATTTGTATAAAAATTGTAGTAATTTAAGTAATATTTCCAAATCATTTTGAATTGTCTCAATTGGATATCAAATGAGAAGGATACAATATTAATAATGATAGTTGCTTAGGATAACTTTAAAAATTAAAGATTCTTTCAAATTTCATGCAAGTTACTCTAGGCTCAACAACCTAACACTTATAGCATACGTCAAAACAACTTGTAAATGAGTCCATTAAGTAACTATTTGAGTATAGACCCAATTGGAATGTGACCCTTGGATGATGCTCCTTGGATCGTATCAGTTCTAAGTCCTCAAAAACATTCATAAATTTAAAGATCACACCCTCACCTTGCTTTATGCAAAAACTGGCCCAATGAGCTTCACTATCTACCAGGGCAGCCATCTTTATCATAGTTTTCCTTTTACGTCTTGCATCGAGAATAATTTTTCTTTATACAGCTCGAGATCATATTTAAGCTTCTCACAAAGTGAAGCCTTGTACTTGATGAGAGCTAGCTCAATCCTTAACTTGACCACTTTAGTGTTAAGGTTTGCATTCTCTTGCTTCAAGGTCATGCTAAGTGTCTCTTTGCTTGATCTTTGATGATTAGTGCTCTGAATCCTTAAAAGCAACTAAATCTTTCTGTATTTTGGTGCTTTCATCATGTAAACACATTTCCTTATATAGGAAAAGGCATTGGAATACTTAAAGGAAAAAAATATCCAAAATAAAATGAAGGGGGTCAATTATAATAAATGTGTGCCATAAATAAACATCCACATCTCAGAATACATGAATAAATTAAGTGAAGTATTCAGTAGTTGTAAATTATAAATTATATTCAAATTTCAAGAGGAAGGTCGAGCTTAAGAAGAACCTCAGGCTAATTACAAAAAAGAAGAAAAGTGGATAAGGTTTCAAAATATAAGAAGGTCCAGCTTTACAAAAACAACTTAGCTTGAGCCTATTACAAAGTTTAAATATTCCCAGGATTCTTGGCTTTATCTCCCATCTTAGTCTCATCCTCACTTCTCTTATATTCTTCATCATCCATCTGAGTATGAATGGGAGAACCTATTAGTGTGACTAGAATGTTCAAAATTTTATAATAATATTTGCTAAAGTTTCCTTTTCTTCACCTTATCCTTTCCATGTTCATATTGTAGCCGATTTGGGCTGTTTCTATCATTTACTTAGTTACAACTGCTAGATCATGATTTTTTTTAGAACTCACATATGGTCTTTTCCAGCTTGTGCCTGGTAGCTTCAAGCTTATAGCTATAAGCTTTGTTCTCAGGTATAACCCTTTTCTCTTCTTCTTTAGCTATCATGTATTGCATTGTATATTTATTTAGCTCATTAGAAACATGAAACAACTTCTTATCTTTGTTAATGTCCTAACCTTCCCACTTATTGGATGCAAGTAGTATAACCATCTTGGTTCAAGTGGAGGAATTTCATTTTTTCTCTTTCTTAAGCTCAACCTTGAGCTTTTCACCACCTCTTGATCTACTAACCTCATATATCAACTATGCCAGAAAAAGAAGAAGGTGAAAGTAAGAATAACAAATATGAATAAAACACTCAAGCAACATAAAAATATAAGGAGACACTTACTTGAAAAAAGAGCCTACTCACTACAAGAGTAGGATCGACTCACTCATGACATTGAGCACTTTATTAACAACTAAGTGTGAAAGGTGTCAATATGGTGTGGATCCATACTCTCAATCTCATCCTAGTTTAAGTCTTCAATGAATCCTTTCCCTAAGTCTGAAGCACTTGAAGAGATTGTCTTTTTGTCCAAAGAGACTAGAATGGGTTTTTGATGATGTAGGAAAGGTGGATAAAGCCTAACCATAATGTCTAGACCTTTGGGATGAAGAATGGGATCTTTAATAATAGTGCCTTTTTCTTTTGGCTTAGATTGGAGCATCAAATTTTTTATCCTTTAAGGAGCTCACTTCTTTTGAAGAGCCTATGCCTTTAAGGAAACTTGTGACTTTTTTAGTGTCTGCACTATTTTGATTTGAAAATTGAGCAAACAAGACCTTAGGATTGAACTCCATCACTAAAGAAAAGAAGAGTTAGAATATCAAAAAATAAAAATGTTTACTTAAAGCATGAGGAAAGGAAGGGACAAGCTAATAGATACCGCCATCATCTAGCACTATTTCAAATCCATCCCAAAGTCACTAGGTGGAGTCTTACGTTGACCTAGTGCTCAAGGCTTATGGATTATTCTTTTTGGAGGGGATAGAGCTTGGTGTCATCAACCTATATGCTATAAAGTTCAGTGTTATTAAAAGTTCTTTCCATGATGTAGGCTTGGGTAGATATTTCTAAATACTAGAAAGCCTTTCCTTGGCCTTATGGATTAATCTAGTTATATAAAAGGCCATGTTCCTCATCATAAGTTTCATATCGATTGAAGTACTTATGAGCCTTTCATCACTATCATCTGTCTCCCATCGGCCAGAAACATAGAAGAAGTATTACTTCTAGTTCTTTTCATTCTCTAAAAGCACAACATTTAAATCCCAATCTTGTTTGCTAACATATAATCTAATAGAGATCAAGGTACTAATCAAGTTGATGTTCCCAAATATTCTCAAGATCCTTTGCAAGGAATTGGTAGAATGATTAGGGCAAAAACAAAAAGGATAAAGGAACCTTTACAAGGCTTGATCATGGAAGAGCACTACAAAGAGGCTATGATAGAAGAATCAAAAAATAAATTTGAAGATTCTAAAGCTTCACCAAGGATGGTCCATTACCTTTTTATGCAAGGGATAGATTTGGAAACAAGTTGGGAGCAAAGATTAATTTAGGAAGCAATATTTTTGTTTTAATTAATTATGGGCCTTTTGTGCTTAGCAATTTTTATTTTAGTGAATTGTGGGCTTTTTATTTTAAGTCTTTTAGTCTTTTAAGGTTAGATTAGGCCTAATCCGTAACTAAATAGGCCCAATAGGCCCATTTCATCTAGGGTTTTTTATTTTAGGGTTTCTTACTTATAAAGAAGAAGAGTTATGTAATTTGGAGACAAGAACAAATATCATTAATGAAAAGTATATTTCATAAAGATTTTGCTTTGCCTTCTTGTGTTCTTCATTGAATGCTTGAATTTGACTTATCAAAGGGAGTGATCATCATTTATGGCGTCTCAAGTTTTGGGTTTTAAGGACTTTGTTTTCTTAGGGTTCTAATCTGATCATCTTCAAAATGTTCTTAGCAAATCAATCGTTTCTATTCCTTTGTGTTCGTGGGTTCCTAGGTTGTTCGCCTAAAGGGTTCGCATCATTTGGTATTAGGACCTTAGTGGTTGAAAACATGTTATAAATCTTCATCTATCTTTTTTTTGAATTTTAGATTTTAAAAAAATCATCATTTGATTGTTTTATGTGTTCTTGAGTCACAAATCACAAAAAAAGAAGAGAAATTTCATCCTTTTGAGTCTTGTGTTTTCTTTCAATTTTGTTGTTGTTGTTTTTGTATTTGGATTTTGGTTTGTAGTTTTCTTTGAATTATTCATATATTTTTCTTGTTTATTTTTGTGTTCAACCTATCTTTGTTCTTCAAAAAAAAGAAAAGAAAAGAAGAGGGTTGTTGTTCAGTTTCCAAAAACCAATTTTGATTAAATGGAGTTCTAACTTTAAATAGCCATAACTTTTGACTCGGGCAACAAAACGAATATTATAATATATCAAATCAAAGCTTGTTTTGATTTATGAAAGAAAAATTGGGATTCTACTCTGTATTGTAATTTTAGAGTCCAAATTCCACCATTTACGTCACTAATCGAGGGGTTAAAGATTGTCACACCTTTTTGCGTTGTTTTTGGTGCTTGTTCATTAGGGTTGCGAATTTTTTTTGTGAATTTTATATTCACAGAAGAACCAGTAGCAATAAAAAAATAAAAAAGAGAAAAAAATAAAGAAAAAAAGAAAAAGAAGAAGAAGAAGAAAAGGAGAACATAGTAGTAGATTGTTCAAGAATCTAATTCTTGTTTTCTTGTTCTTGTTGAAATTTGTTTTCCTTTATTTTGTTCTTGCTTACCAAGACTGATTTTAAAAAAATGGGAATCATAATTGATTAAGAGTCTCTCTTTGGTCAAGAGTCTTCCTTTAGAGTCCTTATTGGTCAAGAGTCTTTCTTTAGAGTCCTCTTTGGTCAATAGTCTTTCTTTAGAGTCCTCTTTGGGACAAGAGTCTTTCTTTAGAGTCCTCTTTGGACTTTCTTTTTGTCATACTTTTCCATTTAGTTCTTTTATAATTCTGAATTTTGAGATTATCACCAATAAAGCAGTTAATTCTTGAGATTATTTGCATTCTTTGATTTTGTTAAAAACACAAAGGCGGTTAGCATGAAATTTGAGTGATAAAAAAGAGAGAGGGAGAGCGAAAATAGTGTTAAAAAAAGAAGAGTAATAACAATCTTATTTGAGATCAAACATGTGAGGGAATGCGTGTATTATCTCATTTTATTTTATAGGTTGACAAAATAAGTAAGGAAGGAGGAGAACCATAAGAGGTTGACTTGAAATTCTTCATCAAATATGTTTATGACCAATTTAAGAGAATGAATGCAAGGATGGATGATTTAGAATCCTCTTCTGATTCTCAATCACATAGAAGAAGACATAGAAGACATGAGTTCGAGGAAGAAGTAGCTGATTCCAATGTAGAGAGAACCAATTATATATGGGACAAAAAGACTAACTACAAAGAAGATAGCAATATAGGAAGTATAAAGTTGACAAATCTGCCCTTTCAAGAAGGAGTGATCCTGAGTTATACTTGGAGTGGGAAAGAAAGATTGAACATGTGTTTGATTATTATAATTACTTTGAGGAAAAGAAAGTAAAGCTAGCTGCCGTAAAATTTACAAATTATGCTAGTATATGGTGGGATCAATTGGTCATCAATAGGCAAAGAAATGGTGAGACACATATTCAGTGATGGGAAGAGATGAAATTGGTGATGCGTAAGAGGTTCATACCTACCCATTACTAGGGATCTATATAGAAAGTTGCAAGGGTTGGTCCAAGGTTCCATGAGTGAAGAAGGTTATTATATAGAGATGGAAGTCTCTATGATTAGAGCAAATATGAAGGAAGATAGAGAAAAGACAATAGCCAGATTCATTGTCGGGATAAATAGGGAAATTACTGATGTGGTTGAATTGCAACATTATGTAGAAATGGAAGAACTACTGCACAAAGCCATTAAAGTGGAGAAGCAAATCAAGTACAAAAGGTTCAGATCTAGTTTGTCCTCTAGTTCTCTGTGGAAATCAACTTGGAAGGATAACAAAGCTACCTTTAGAACAAAAGGTGAAGCAAAGTCAAACAATTTAGTTGATGTTCCTAAAGCTAAACTTGAAACAAAAAATACTACTAAGTTATGTGATATTAAGTGTTTTAGGTGCCAAGGACTCGGATATATTGCTTCTAAATGCTCAAATAAAAGGGTTATGGTTGTATATGATAACAGAGAAATTGAGAGTGCTAGTTCAAGTGACGATGAAATTCCACCATTGGAAGATTATTCTGATATAGAATTGGAAGAACTTGTGTATTGGGAATTACTTTTCACAAAGAGAGTTCTCAATATACAACCTAAGAGTGAAGGAGATGAGAAGCAACATGAGCAAAGTTTTCACACAAGATGCCATGTGATGGATAAGATATGCATGGTTATTATTGATAATGTGATTTGCACTGATGTTGGTAGTATTGTGTTGGTAAAAAAGTTGAATTTGAAGTGGCAAAAGAATCCCAAACTGTACAAGTTGCAATGGCTGAATGATTATGGAGAAGTGAATGTTGACAAATAAGTGTGGGTTCCTTTTTCATTTGGAAAGTATTAGGATAAGGTTCTTTGTGATATGGCAGCAACATATGTTGCTTATATTTTGCTTGCATTACTGTGGCAGTTTGATAGGAGGGTGATGCATGATGGGTATAAAAATTAGTACTCTTTTGAAATGAACAACCAAAAATTTGTATTAGACCCTCTCAAACCTTTGCAAGCTTATAAGGACCATATTAGGATAGCAAGAGAGTGCAAGTTGAGATAAAAACAAAAGTTTGAGCAAGAGGAAAATCAAAAAGGAGAGAAAAGTGGGCAAACAGGAGAGGAAAATAAAAGAATGTGTGTAATTGCTGAAAAATATGATATTAAGAGTATAATAATGGCAAGGAAATAAGTACTTGTACTTATATACAAGGATATTTATCTTTATACTAACCATCTTAACTCATCTTTGCCTAGTGTTGTTGTGTCCTTGTTACAGAACTTTGAAGATCTATTTCCTGAAGAAATTCCCCATGAATTACCTCATTTGAGAGGAATTGAGCATCAAATAGACTTCACACCCAGATCTGTAATACCAAACCGACCTTCTTATAGAGCTAGTCCCGAGGAAACAAAGGAGATACAAAGGCAAGTGGATGAGTTACTTCATAAGGGATTTGTAAGGGAGAGTCTCAGCCCATGTTCGATTCCTATCATCTTAGTCCCAAAGAAAGATGGAATATGGCACATGTGTGTGGATTGCCATGCTATTAACAAGATAACGGTAAAGTATAGACATCTTATCTCCAAGTTAGATGATATGCTTGATGAGTTATATGGTTCTCATTTTTTTTCTTTCTAAAATTGATTTAAAGAATGGCTAGTATCAAATTCGCATGAAAGAAGGAGATGAATGGAAAACTGCATTTAAGACCAAATATGGATTGTATGAATGGTTAGTAATGCCTTTTGTTTTAACTAATGCACCTAGTACGAACCATGTCTTGCGTGCTTTTATGGGGAAATTTGTTGTAGTTTAATTTGATGATATTTTAGTCTTTAGCAAAAATTTAGAGGAACATTTGGAACACTTAATTGCTATTTTTAGTGTGTTGAAAGAGAACAAGTTGTATGCTAATCTTAAAAAGTGCACATTTTGCATGAAATATGTTGTATTTCTTGGATTTTTTGTTAGTTCACAGGGTATTAGTGTCGATGAAGAAAAGGTAATGGAAATAAGGGATTGACCTACACCTAAGAATGCAAATGAGGTAAGAATTTTCCATGGTTTGGAAAATTTTTATCGAAGATTTGTTAAAGATTTTAGTTCTATTGCTGCAATTTTAAACGAACTTGTTAAAAAGAGTGTTGTTTTTAAGTGGGATGATGTGCATGATCGAGCGTTTAACACTTAAAAAGATAAACTAGAAAATGCATCTTTGTTGTGTTTGCCTAACTTTGAGAAATCTTTTGAGATAGAATGTGATGCATCGGGGATTGACATAGGAGTTGTTTTAATGCAAGATTCCAAACCTATTGCATATTTTAGCAAAAAGATAAGTAGGGTAGTGTTGAATTATCCTACTTACGATAAGGAGCTTTATGCATTAATGAGAACTCTTTAAACATGAAAACATTACTTATGGCCAAGGGAATTCATCATTCATTCCGATCATGAGAGTTTGAAGTTTTTGAAGACCCAAGGTAAGCTTAATAAAATACATGCTAAGTGGTTAGATTTTATAGAAACATTTCTTTATGTAATTAAAGACAAACATGGGAAGGACAACGTTGTGGCTGATGCATTACCTAAGAGGTACATGTTACTTACTGCATTGCAAACTAAATTACTTAGTTTTGAATTACTTAAGGAATTGTATGCTAATGATTCTAATTTTTGCCAAGTATGGAATGTATGTGATAAGTATGCGTCTGGTAATTTTCACACGCATATTTTTCATTTTTCTCGTGTTTTGACTTGTTCAATTTCTATTTCCCTAAGTTTAATTTTTTTATTGTATATAAATACTTTAGCAACTTTTTTTTAAATAATTTGGTTTATAATATATTTAATATTTATCAAAGTTGAGAGATTTTTAGCCTATTTTTCCCTTTATATACTTAATTATCAAGGAATTTGCAACATTTTTGGTGTTCTATCACCATTGGGTCTTTGGTGCATAATATACATAGAGTCAAGGTGTTGCTACAATCTAAATATTTAAATTTCTAGGATCATTTCAATTTATCATTGTGTCTTTGACCATTTATCTTGGAATTCTCAAGCACTTCATGTTTATTGGTTTCAAGATTTGAGTTCATTGGTTTGCATCATTTGGTATCCAAGCCTTAGGTTCTAATTTGAGATTCCTATCTTAATTTATTTTTTTGTTCTTTTTTTTTTGATGTTCTTGATTTTCTAATTTTTCTTTGTCATTATTTCATCCCTTCCAATAGATTTTCATTCTTTTGATTGTTGAATTAAGTAAAAAAAAAAGATTTAATTAAAAGAAGTAAATATCTAAAAAAGAAGATATGATATAAAAAAATATAATTTAAAAAAAATTAGATACAAACAAAAAAATTCAGAATTTTTTCCAAGATTTTAATTTTATATTTGTTTCCTTATTTCTTGCCCAAATTCTTGTGCAATTAAAACAAATTTGATCTTGCTGTCCCTTCTAATGTCAAAAAAAGAAGAAGAAATCTTGGTATTAAATTTGTACTACTTGCTTCCAAAAGTCTAACATGAATAGATCACATGGCATAGAAGGAAGAGAGGATACAACATTCATATTGTGGGCTATGCAATAGTCATTTAAGAGTATGACTACATTAATGGAAAATATGGATGAGAGGGTGGCAAGAAAAAAGGCCAAAATAGCAACTTTTCCATAGGGAGCACCCAAGGAGTGCCCTATGCTTGGGGCTTGAGAGGCAAGTTTTTGTTGAGAAAGATCCTAATGAGGGCAATCAGAAAGATATTAGAGACCTTGAATAAGAGAAAGATAAGATACCCATTGAAAGGAAATATCGAAATAGAAAAGGAAGAAATGGAAGGGGAGGTTTTTGGAGACCGCCACCTAGGTCTTATGATAGGGTTGATTGAAACTTTGGAAGCATCAAAATGAAGATGCCACCCTTCCAAAGAAAGAATGACCCTAAGTTATACCAAGAATGGGAGAATAGAGTGGAACACATCTTCAAGTCCATAAGTTTGCCGAAGATAAAAAGGTAAAACTCACTATTATTGAATTTGTTGATTATGTACTAAATTACTGGAATCAATTAGTGAGTGGTAAGAGGAAGACCAATGAGGGGCCCATTAACAATTAGGAAGACATAAATCAAGGATCTAAGATGGAATATGATTACTACAAAGAGATTGTGATGAAAATGGTAAGAGGTAATGTAGAAGAGGGTAGAGAAGACACCATGATTTGGTTTCTAAGTGGGTTAAACCAAGAGATTTCCAACATAGTGGAGTTTCATCACAATATAGAGTTGGCAGACTTGGTCCATATTGAAATCAAAGTGGAGAGGCAATTCAAATGGATTGGTAACTGATGAGCGAAAACCGACATCGTCGATTCTTGCCAATACTTTGGTTTTAATATTTATAAAACTCTCGCAAGTGCACGAATCATTTCGTAGAAAATGATAAGTATACTCCCAAGGTCGATCTAAGGAAGGAATGTATGTGGTTTTTAATTTATTATTCAAACTTTTAAAAACGAAATTAAATCCTAAACATCCTGTCACGATATTTTGGGGTTTTGTGTTTTTAACCTACTTACATAAACATAAACATAGATTCAATAAACATTTATGCAAATTTTATCATTTATAATGGCGGAGTATTTATGGATATAATAACTAAGTTAATTATGCTTGCTCATATTATTTAGGTTATTAAAGATATGAATTGATATTTATTGATTCTCCCTTTTTTGTATGAATACCACCTTTGGTGGGGTTAGATATTCTTTGTTAACTAAACAAATCAATTAACACCTATGGGTGGGGTTGATAACTAATTTGGTTAATTAAATTAATTCATTTTTCTAAGAGATTGAAAATAAACCATTTAAATGCCACCTTTGGTGGGGTTAGACAGTTTAAACTTTATTCAAGGTGTCCAAATTAAACCCAAGAATTTAGTTATCCGAGTACTAACTTTCAAGTTTTAAAACCACTACGGAAAACATGTCGTCAATACATTTTCAGATAATAATTCTTATAAAAACTTTTGAAATAGAGCTTCACTCTAACTACTGGGCGATTGTACCATCAAATAAAAGAACACTACTCTAAATCAGACCGAATAACTAAACCTTAAAATCTAATTTTCAGGTTTAAGTTTGTAATGAAAAATAATATATTTCTCTCTAACATTCTTAATATAAAATCTTGAATAAAAACAAAATCAATTCATTTTAGAGATTTTCACCTATTTAATATTTCGCAAGCATAACAACGTTATTATTACATCATGTTTACTAAACAACCAGCACAGTTAAATTTAATCACAGACAAATTAAATATAACATGTAAGAATAAAGCATAAAAAATAACTGTAAAGAAAATAAAATCCTTATAGAACTTCGACGCTATTCCCGTTGCTGGAAAACCTCCAAGCGGAATTTGCACTTCCATTTATTAAATCAAAAAGCTAAAACATTACAAAAACATAACTAGTTCTTCCAAAAAAGGGAAGAACTCTAAAACTAAGAGAAATTAACTAAAAACTAAGAAAAACTAAAAAAATCTAAAAAGAGAGAAAGAAAGAAGAGAGAAGTGTGTTTTGAAGGTGTTGAAGGTGTGTTTTGAAGTGAAGGGAAGGGGTGAGGATGGAGAGAAAAAATGAGTAAAAAAATGTTAAAAAAATGTAAAAACGTGTAATGCAATTGCTGAGGTCATTGATGACGTCATGGGGGCGGCTGCACGTGAAAATGGGGCGAAACAGGCGTCGGTGCGCACAGCTTGGGGCGGAAGAACAGTACCAGCGCGGGCAGCTTTGCGCGGATGAACAGTACCAGCGCGCGCAGCTTGGGGCAGATGAACAGTAGCAACGCGCGCAGCTTGGGGCGGATGAACAGTAGCAGCGTGCCCAGCTTTCCGCTGATGAACAGTAGCAGCACGCGCAGCTTGGGGCGGATGAACAGTACCAGCGCGCGCAGCTTGTGGCGGATGAACAGTACTAGCGCGCGCAGCTTGGCGCAGATGGTTGGCGTGCTGCGCGCGCGGCTGGGCAGCTGGGCGCGATTTTCTCCTTTTTGACATTTTTGACCTTTTTGACCCATTTTGTCCAATTTTTCCATATTTGTTTACCTTTCCCCATTTATAAAACTCTTGCAAGTGCACGAATCATTTCGTAGAAAATGATAAGTATACTCCCAAGGTCGATCTAAGGAAGATATGTGTGTGGTTTTTAATTTATTATTCAAACTTTTAAAAACGAAATTAAATCCTAAACATCCTGTCACGATATTTTGGGGTTTTGTGTTTTTAATCTACTTACATAAAAATAAACATAGATTCAATAAACATTTATGCAAATTTTATCATTTATAATGGCAGAGTATTTATCGATATAATAACTAAGTTAATTATGCTTGCTCATATTATCTAGGTTATTAAAGATATGAATTGATATTTATTGATTCTCCTTTTTTTGTATGAATACCACCTTTGGTGGTGTTAGATATTCTTTATTAACTAAACAACTCAATTAACACCTATGGGTGGGGTTGATAACTAATAGGCTTAATTAAATTAATTCCTTTTTCTAAGAGATTGAAAATGAACCATTTAAATGCCACTTTTGGTGGGGTTACACAGTTTAGACTTTATTCAAGATGTCCAAATTAAACCTAAGAATTTAGTTATCCGAGTACTAACTTTCAAGTTTTAAAACCACTACCAAAAACATGTCATCAATACATTTTCAGATAATAATTCTTATAAAAACTTTTGAAATAGAGCTTCACTCTAACTACCGGGCGATTGTACCATCAAATAAAAGAGCACTACTCTAAATCAGATCGGATAACTAAACCTTAAAATCTAATTTTCAGGTTTAAGTTCGTAATGAAAAATAATATATTTCTCTCTAACATTCTTAATATAAAATCATTAATAAAAATAAAATCAATTCATTTTAGAGATTTTTACCTATTTAATATTTCGCAAGCATAACAACGTTATTATTACATCACGTTTATAAACAGCCAGCACAGTTAAATTTAATCACAGATAAATTAAATATAACATGTAAGAATAAAGCATAAAAAATAACTGTAAAGAAAATAAAATCCTTACAGAACTTCGACGCTATTCCCGTTGCTGGAAAACCTCCAAGCGGAATTTGCACTTCCATTTATTGAATCAATAAGCTAAAACATTACAAAAACATAACTAGTTCTTCCAAAAAAGGGAAGAACTCTAAAACTAAGAGAAATTAACTAAAAACTAAGAAAAACTAAAAAAACTAAAAAAATCTAAAAAGAGAGAAAGAAAGAAGAGAGAAGTGTGTTTTGAAGGTGTTGAAGGTGTGTTTTGAAGTGAAGGGAAGGGGGGTATTTATAGGTGAGGATGGAGAGAAAAAATGAGTAAAAAAATGTTAAAACGCGTAATGGAAATGCTGAGGTCATTGATGACGTCAATATGATGTCATGGGGGCGGCTGCACGTGAAAAATGGGGCGAAACGGGCGTTGGCGCGCGTGGAGGCAGTTGGGCGCACATGGGCGCGCGCGGATTGGGAGAAGGGCGCGCGCAGCTTGGCGCAGATGGCTGGCGTGCTGCGCGCGCGGCTGGGCAGTTGGGTGCGATTTTCTCCTTTTTGACATTTTTGACCTTTTTGACCAATTTTGTCCAATTTTTCCATATTTGTTGACCTTTCCCCATTTATTTATTAATATATTTGTGATGTATTGCTTCAAGTATTCCTCTTTGAGTCTTTAAGTTACGTTTTTAAACCAAAATACCTTAAAAACAATAAAAATACCCGTGATTCCGAAAAAGACAAATTTATATAAATATATGATAAAACATATAAATATATATATTTTTAATCAATTAATGTGCATAAAATCATGGTTATTTTAGTACTTTTTGAGCACTCATCACTTAGCAAGAGAAACGATAAAAACTAAAAATTAGACTATCCTAAATCACTTTCGTGGATTGAAACGGTTGCATTTAGCCTATGCAACAAGCCTTTGAACCCCTAGGTTACCCTAGTGGACGAGTTTGAGTCTCGTGAGGGTTTTCAGTAATGATACCCACAAACATTGAACTAAATGTAAAAATAAAAGCAATCAAATCAAAAACTAAAATTACAACAAAATTAATTTAAGAATAAAAGAAAACAACATATCACAAAAATGTCTCATACTTTTTAATATCCTTTAAGATCATAATTAAAATCTCAAGCATAAGTTATTTTAATCTCTTTAAACAATCATGATTTTATTATAATAATTAGTCGAAAATCATTTTCATATTTCATATCAAAAATGTATCAATTTAATTTTACCCAATTTCAGTGCAATGAATCAGAATTCGCTTCGACTCTATTCCTCACAAGTCAATACTCTCAAAATACTGAATCCTATGGGTTCAAACACTCATACTAATTTATATGCAAAAGAGTTGATGTATAGAAATGAACTAATATGTTCGCATATGTATAAAGAATAAAGGCTCAAAGTGTTATTTTAACATTGATCTCATGAAAGGAATCGAATGTATAAATTATAAAGATATCATATATAAAAATTATTTTTATGCATAAATCAAACTCATTAAGAAAGAATTTCAAGATATATGCTTTTTACAAATGAAGAAATTGCAATGACTTTTTAGGGAATTACTTCCTATATCTTTCTTTTGTAATTAGCCTGTACTCACAACTTTGTAGGCAACGTGGGTCATAGTATATAGATGATACTATTTTTTTATTTTTTTATCTCTCTATTTTTTTTCTGTAGATATTTTTCAATATATGTATTTTTTAGAGAGTCAACCCATGTACAGATTGTACGTTTTTTTGGATTTTGGTGAGTGGTTAATTTTGTGGCTTTTCTGTTTGATCTTGGTTTAGGTAACCCCAGATATGTCTTTTTGTTTTTGTAGCAGTCATGCATAAATGAGATATAAGCATATACTATCAATTTCTACTCAAATCATTTAATCTAAACAAAAAAAATAATAAAAAAATATATATGATACTCTATTAAGATGAGAAAAAATTCATACATTCAATGCTAATACCTATAGAGATCATCTAAAAATTTGAATAAATAAGAAATGTGTTTGGAGTAGAAAAAATATATATTTCACTCTGAATAAAAGAAATTAGGCTCAAATTATATCTCACAAGGGTAGTCTCCACTAAAAAAATTTCATAAACACCGATTTTGGGTTTAATATAATTTCCACATTTTATCAAGAAATACTAGTTATGACAAAAAATAACTAATTATCAAAAATAATTACAAAATATTTCATGATATGTTTTCAAAAATTAATCTAACAGTACAAAAGACTTAACTATTTACTTAAATTTGATTTAAAGAAATGATAAATATTTGTGAGAAAAAAAATATATATATATATTTTAATTTTTAAATTGTTAAATATTTTTTTTTCTAATTAAGCATGGTAACTTTTCACCACCCCCAACCTAGAACTTACATTGTCCTCAATGTAACAACTGTAAATTAAAGATAAAGAGAAAAGAGAAGAAAAATTACCTATTTCCTGAGAATGTGTAAGTAGTAATAGAGAAATGCAGGTGCATCCATCATATTCATCATTAAAGTGTATACAGACAGATCGCTGTAAACTTCTAACATCTCAACAAATATTCTTAGTTTTAACAATTTAAAAATTATTAAACTAAAATAATCAATAAAATTAAGTAAATAAAATAAATAACAGAAAATTACCTAAAATGATGGGTTGCCTCCCATCCAGCGCTTAGTTTAACGTCTTAGCAAGACGTAACTTGGGGATTGCATTTTAAGTAAACTCAATGTCCCCTCATCATTGAGTCAATCATACCTATAAGTAAGACAAGGTTGTCTACCTATACTGTTTCAAACATGCCCTATTGATTTTCAAATTTTTCTGTACCAAAACTAGGGACATGCTTGAGGGTTTTAGATAACCCACATCTAGGTGCAAATCAAATAATTAAGGCATCAAAACACGATTGTACCTAGATCAAACAAAGAAACTAACTCTTTAGATTGTAATTAAAACTTTAAAATTTTGGAGATAGTTTCAGAATTTTTTTTTTCAAAGTTAAAATAACATAATCAGTATTAACCAAGAGTGCTCACAGGAAAGAATGGTGGGGCAAAGGCTCCTTAAAAACCATCCTCCTAGACAGAACAACGTTCCCAAGAAAGACTAGTGGCACAAAGGCTTCCAAGAACTAGTCTCCTTTCACAGAACTCCCTTAGATCTTTACTTTTCATGCTATTAAAATTGTTAATTAAGTTTAGTTAAGTAAAAATCTAAGTTAATTAAGTTAATAAAAAAAAATTAAGTTAATTAAAAAGCTAAGTTAATTAAGTTAATTTAAGTAAAAATCTAAGTTAGTTAAGTTTAAAAAAATATCTATGTTAATTAAAAAGTTAAGTTAATTAAGTTAAGTAAACTAAAAATCTAAGTTAATTAAGTTAATGAAAAATCTAAGTTAATTAAAAAACTAAGTTAATTAAGTTAGTAAAAATCTAAGTTAATTAAGTTAAATAAAAATTAAGAGAGAAAAAAAAATAGTTAAAGAAAAGAAAGAAAAAAAAATTAAAAATAAAAAAAAATTGAAAAAGGTAAAATAAAATTAAAAAATAAAGAAAGGTAAAAGCAAATAAAATAAAAATTAATTTTTTTTATATATATTTTTTCATTTTTTTATTATTTTTATTTAACAAAAATAAAATTAAGATTTTAAATAAAAATAAAAATTAAATGAAAATTAAAAAGTTAGTTTTATTTTTTTATTTTTTTATTTTTTTATTTTTTTATTTTTTTTTACTATTTATGAACGGTAATTTTATTTTACTATCTACACTATATTATTTAATTTTGTTTTTACTATTGATGAACGGTAATTTTATTTTACTATTAACACTATATTATTTATTTATTTTTAAATTTTTAAATTTTTTATTTTTTATTTGTTTTTTATTTTATTTTTTTTACTATTAATGAACGGTAAATTTTTTTACTTCAAATTTCAAATTTCTAAATTATTTTACTAAAAAAAATATTTTTTTATTTTTTTATTATTTCTTATGAAATTTGAAATTTGATTATTATTTTTTATTAAAACAAAAAAATATCACAATTATTTACAACACAATTTTTTTTTTTAAATTTTGATAAATAATTTCAAAACCGCTATTCCTTCCCCGGCAACGGCGCCAAAAACTTGATGAGCGGAAACCGACATCGTCGATTCTTGCCAATACTTTGGTTTTAATATTTATAAAACTCTCACAAGTGCACGAATCATTTCGTAGAAAATGATAAGTATACTCCCAAGGTCGATCTAAGGAAGGAATGTATGTGGTTTTTAATTTATTATTCAAACTTTTAAAAACGAAATTAAATCCTAAACATCCTGTCACGATATTTTGGGGTTTTGTGTTTTTAATCTAATTACATAAAATTAAACATAGATTCAATAAACATTCATGCAAATTTTATCATTTATAATGGCGGAGTATTTATGGATATAATAACTAAGTTAATTATGCTTACTCATATTATCTAGGTTATTAAAGATATGAATTGATATTTATTGATTCTCCCTTTTTATATGAATACCACCTTTGGTGGGGTTAGATATTCTTTGTTAACTAAGCAAATCAATTAACACCTATGGGTGGGGTTGATAACTAATTTGGTTAATTAAATTAATTCATTTTTCTAAGAGATTGAAAATGAACCATTTAAATGCCACCTTTGGTGGGGTTAGACAGTTTAAACTTTATTCAAGGTGTCCAAATTAATCCCAATAATTTAGTTATCTGAGTACTAACTTTCAAGTTTTAAAACCACTACGGAAAACATGTCGTCAATACATTTTCAGATAATAATTCTTATAAAAACTTTTGAAATAAAGCTTCACTCTAACTACCGGGCGATTGTACCATCAAATAAAATAGCACTACTCTAAATCAGACCGGATAACTAAACCTTAAAATCTAATTTTCAGGTTTAAGTTTGTAATGAAAAATAATATATTTCTCTCTAACATTCTTAATATAAAATCTTGAATAAAAACAAAATCAATTCATTTTAGAGATTTTCACCTATTTAATAATATTTCGCAAGCATAACAACGTTATTATTACATCATGTTTACTAAACAACCAGCACAGTTAAATTTAATCACAGACAAATTAAATATAACATGTAAGAATAAAGCATAAAAAATAACTGTAAAGAAAATAAAATCTTTACAGAACTTCGACGCTATTCCTGTTTCTGGAAAACCTCCAAGCGGAATTTGCACTTCCATTTATTGAATCAAAAATCTAAAACATTACAAAAACATAACTTGTTCTTCCCAAAAAGGGAAGAACTCTAAAACTAAGAGAAATTAACTAAAAACTAAGAAAAACTAAAAAAACTAAAAACATCTAAAAAGAGAGAAAGAAAGAAGAGAGAAGTGTGTTTTGAAGGTGTTGAAGGTGTGTTTTGAAGTGAAGGGAAGGGGGGTATTTATAGGTGAGGATGGAGAGAAAAAATGAGTAAAAAAATGTTAAAACGCGAAATGGAAATGCTGAGGTCATTGATGACGTCAGCATGACGTCATGGGGGCGGCTGCACGTGAAAAATGGGATGAAACAGGCGTCGGCGCGCGCAGCTTTGCGCGGATGAACAGTATCAGCGCGCGGGGCTGGGCGTTGGGGCGCGGCGGCTGGGCGGCGTGGTGGCGCAATTTTCTATTTTTTGACATTTTTGACATTTTTGACCCTTTTGACCCATTTTGTCCAATTTTTCCATATTTTGTTGACCTTTCCCTATTTATTTATTAATATATTTGTGATGTATTGCTTCTAGTATTTCTCTTTGAGTCTTTAAGTTGCATTTTTAAGCCAAAATACCTGAAAAACAATAAAAATACCTGTGATTCCGAAAAAGACAAATTTATATAAATATATGATAAAACATATAAATATATATATTTTTAATCAATTAATGTGCATAAAATCATGGTTATTTTAGTGCTTTTTGAGCACTCATCAGTAACCAGTCACTACCACAAGATTCAAACTTTACTGCTATTTGAAAGCCTAATTGGAGGAAAGAAGAGGGAACAAGTTCCATGCCAAAATTCAAACCAATCCAAGCCAAAGCGGTAGAGATAAGCTAGGATATAGGTAAGACTAAAATCTTAACTTGTTATTGATAGGAGTCATATTGCATCTCAATGTTTAAATAAGAGAAGAATTATAACCCAATTGAATGGGGATGATATAAATCAAGGATGGTTGCAACATCCCAACAAGCTAACTACAAACTCCAAGACTAAGCTACTGAAGAAAGCACTAAATTAGTCCATTCAAAAATTGATTCAAGGCTAAAAGGTGCCACAAAAAGAGGAAAACTCATGCCAAGAGCCAGGTCAAGAAATACGTATGTTAATTCAAGAAAGTGGATCTAATTTGCAACATGATTTAAAGCATGCCATAACATAAAGTTCTTGGATGGCTTCCAAGCAAAGAAAGCTTGCCACAATATGAATTAATGTGCATCGTGGCATGACATTCTTGGGGTTTCCAGGCCTTAATGTGCACCGTGGTATAGACCAAGGTACATTATGTCATACAATTCTCTGATCAATTTGATTTTCAAGATTTTACATTGCATCATGACAAGATTCAATGTGCATCATGGCCCACACATGTAAATTGTTATTTCTCACATTTTTGACTCATTCAAACTTCAATTAGTTTTATTAGGGTTTTCATTTGTATATATACTTTATTAGGCATCCGTAAAGATGTACTCAGTTGAATATATATATTTGATTTTCAAATCAAAGTTGAGAGCTTTTCTGCCTCATTGTTCCTTTACAAACTGCTTTATCATGGAATTTACAACCCTTGTGTCATTCTATCAAAATTGGATCTTTGGTGTGTAATATCCATAAGGTCAAGGTGTTATTGCAATTTGAATATTAGAATTTTTGGGATCATTTCAATTTGTTAGTGGATATTTTACTATTTCTCGTGGAGTTTTCAAACATTTTGTGTCTGTGCGTTTCAAAGTTTGAGTTCATGTGTTTGCATAATTTGGTATTAGAGCCATTGGTTCTAATTTTACATTTCTTTTTTTTTTGTTTTTGATTTGGTGTTTTTGATTTTCTTATTTCTTTTAAAAATATATGATATTGTCAAATATGTTTGTGGGTTTATTTTTATCTATGTCGTTATTTCATATTTTCAGTCAATTTTATTTTTTGATTGTTTAAGTAAAAAAAGAGATCTAAAAAAATAATAGATCTTAAAGAAAGAAAAGGAAGAACATTTAATATATAAAAAAAATTAATTTAAAAAAATTGATCTTGTTAGAAAAAAAGGTAAAAACATTTCTCGTGGTAAAAAAGTTTTGCATTTTGTAGACATGTTTCATACTAGATGTCATGTCAAAGATAAGGTATGTTGGATGGTTATTGATTGGATCATTTGTACTACTTTGGCTAGCACTACCACGATGGAGAAATTGTTTGACAACTTTGCAACATCCAAGGCCATATAAACAACTATAGATGAATGATTTTGGTGAAGTAAAGGAATAAAGAGAAGTGTTAGTATCCTTTTCAATAGGAAAGTATAAAGATGAGATGCATTGTGATGCAATTTCTATGCACTATTGTCATATTTCATATGAGAGTTCATGGAAATTTGATATAAGAGCTATCTATGCTGGTTTCATGAATATGTATACATTTATGAAGGATAACAAATAAACTACTTTTGTTCCCTTATCCCCAAACGAAGTCTATAAAGATCAAGTGAGATTATTTTAAAAAGAGTGCTAAAAAGAGAGTTTGAATTTCAAAAGAAAGAAAGTGATTTAAAAAAGGAGGGTGAGTTAAAACAAGAGATGTTTGAAGAGAGATGGGATAAAGGGAGGTACAAAGAAAAAGAAAATAAGAGAGTAGTAAGAAACAAGAAAAGGAGTTAAATGATAGAGTGGGAAAAAATAATTAGGAGACAAAAAGAACAAGAAAATGCATATTTACTTAGTTTTTATTTTGTAGGACTATCATGATGAGATTCAAATAGATGACCCATAAAAATTACCCCATGGTGAAGTTCCAAATTTGAGGTTGATTTCTTTTGAAGAAGATTGGAATGATGTCAATCAAAGATCACTACAAGGTCCCAACAAGCCAGCTACAAAACCCAAGCTAAGCCACTCAAGGAAGAACTAAATGGTCAGATTCAAAAGTTGATTCATGGCTAATGGGTGCTACAAAAAGATCAAAACTCATGCCTAATGCTAGGTCAAGACATAAGAGTGTTTATTCTAGACAATGGATCAGTGTAGTGGCATGATTTAAAGCTCACTATGGCATGAAGCTCGCAGATGCTTTCTAAGAAAAGAAGGCTTTCCATTACATGATTTAATGTGCACCTTTTCATGACACTCTTGGACTTTCCAAGCCTCAATGCTCAATGTGACATAGAAAAAGGTGTGTCATGACATACACTACTCAAATCAATTTGTTTTTTTTTTCCTTTTTTACACTGCACCATGACATGATTTAATGTACGCCATAGCATGCACACATAAATTTTTATTTCTTATATTTTTGACTTTTTCAAAACTTTTATTAGTTTTTTAGGGTTTTCATTTGTATATATATTTTATTAGGAAACTGTAAAGATTAACTAAGTTGAATATATATTTTTTATTTTTAAATCAAAGTTGACAACTTTAGCCTCATTGTTCCTTTACAAACCTATTTATCAAAGAATTTGAAATCATTATGACATCCAATCACCATTGGATCTTTGGTGCATAATATCCATAGAGTCAAGGTGTTGTTACAATGTAAATGAATTTTTTAGGATCATTTTAATTTATCGTTGGGTGTCTTGGTCATTTCTTTTGGAGTTTTCAAAAATTTCCTGTCTAAGGGTTTTGAGGTTCAAATTCATAGGTTCACATCAAGGAAGGTGGAAACTAAAGGTGAGAGTGAAGATGAAGAGATTCCACCATTAGAGGAAGCTTGTGATAAGGATTTTGTAGCATATACTGTGAAAGGTGAAACACTTGTATTAAGGCAAGCATTAAGTGCTCAAATTAAAGATGATGACATGGAACAACAAAATGAAAGTATTTTTATACTAGGTTTCATGTCAGCAATTAAGTACATCATATGATTATTGATGTTTTTTTAGGGAGGGAGTTGCACTAATTTAGCTAGTACTACCCTAGTTGAAAAGTTAGGGTTGACCATGTTCAAACACCCTACACTTTACAAATTGTTAGGGTTGAATTATAATGGAGAGGTAATGGTAGATGGGAAAGTGCTTGTTTCTTTCTCCATAGATAAGTATAATAAAGAAGTATTGTGTGATATGGTACCAATGCAAGTTGGGCATATCTTGTTGGATAGACCAAGGCAATATGATAGGAAGGTGTCAAATGATGGGTTTAGGAAGAAGTACATATTTATCAAAGATAACAAACAAATTACCCTTGTACCTCTTACCTCAAAGCAAGCATATAAGGATCACATGAGAGTGAAAAAGGAAATAGAAAAAGAAGAACCAAAAGAAAAAAAAAGTGGAAAAGAAGGAGTGGAAAAAAGTCGAAACAAATAAGAGAGTAGAAAAAGAAGTTATTTAGAAAAGAAACAAGAACATGAGTAAGGTGATGGAGTGGGAAAAAATAATAAGGAGAGAAAAAGAATGATAGAGTAATTATTTACTAATTTTTATTTCTTCTAGGATTATCAGGATGAGACTGAAACAGATGACCCCAAAACTTACCCCATGGTGAATGTTTGAATTTGAGGTTGAATTATTTTAAAGAAGAGGGAAATGATGTGAATCCAAGACCCTTGCAATGTCCCATTGAGCTAACTACAAACATCATGATTATTCCGTTCAAGGAAGCAATAAACAATCCAATTCAAGAGTTGATTCAAAGGTTGAAAGGTGCCATAAAAAATTCATGCCTAAGGCCAGGTAAAGAAATATGAATGTTGATTCTAGAAAGTGGAGGCATACCATAATGCATATACAACACACTATGACATGAAGCTCTCAGATGGCTTCCAGGAAAAGAAGGCGTATCATGGTATGAATAAAGGAGTATAGCAGCATGACATTCTTGGGTTTTCCATGCCTCAACACAAGTCGTGGGATAGAATAAGGCTCATCATGCCCTAAAACTCTTAGATCTATTTTATTTTCCATTTAATTACATCGCATCATGGAATGACTTAAAGTGTTCCATGCTTGCATACATATTTTCATTTTTATCATGTTTAGACTTGTTCAATTTTTGTGTTCCTAGGTTTAATTTTCTGGTTGTATATGAATACTTTAGGCAACTATGTTTTTGGAAATAACAAAATTTATAATATACTTGATATTTATCAAAGTTGAGAGCTTTTTAGCCTCTTTTGTTCCTTTACAAACTACTTATAAAGGAATTTGCAACCCTTATGGCATCCGATCACTATTCGATCTATGTTGCATAATATCCATAGAATCAAGGTGCTACTACAATCTAAATTTTAGATTTTCTATGATGGTTTCAATTTACCATTGGGTCTTTGACCGTTTCTCTTAGAGTTCTCAAATACTTTATGTCTGTGAGTCTTAAGGTTTGAGTTCACCAGTTTGCATCAACATAATTCTATATTTTTACTTAGTGCATTTGTTATCCTCTATATAAGGTTAATTACTAACAATTCAATATTTCACACACTAATATAGACTACACTTCATATGTTTGGATGATACACACACCACATGGGAGTTTAGAGCATGTTATTGACAAATTAAGGTTGTATGTTTGTATTGTTATTTTGATGATATTTGTAGGAAACTTTCAACATTATTTTAAAGAAAATTGCTAGTTTTCAAAGCTCATAGAAGTACTTTTAAGGTGGTTGGCAAAAAATTGTGGCCATTAAACCTCATTGAAGGTGGCTATTACCCTTGTTTAGTTGGTCAATGAGAGCTCACTGAGATCATTGACCAGAGTTTACTAAGGTGGTCTATAAAGTGGTAGCCATCCTTGTATAAGGTTAAAATATTTATATAAATACCCCATAGTTTTTATAGAATCCATTGGAAAGTGTGAGAAACTGTTGATTTTGTTAAAAAAAAATTCTAATTTTTTATCAGTGATATGTAAAGTATAGCTCAAAAATAGAGGATAAATGGATTGATTTTTGAAAAATATATTTTTGATTTGGTTTAATTCTCATTAACATCAATCCATAGTTGTATATAGGTACATAAGCATGGGAGGTTTCATAACCCTAGGTTGTTTCAATATATTAAGGCTCTGATGATTATGCCACATCATATGGTAGCGAAGCTCTAGAGGAGAGCTTGAGTCATTTGGATCATAATTGTTGTGGGGATAGCGATTGAACTAACTTTGGCATAGTTGAAAATGGTGTTCTAACTGATAGAAGAACATGCATATATCTTTTTAAGTTGTGAAGTATTTATTTACTTATTAATGAATTTCTTGGTGCAAAGTGGTTGTCTTAAGCAACCCGTGGATGTTACTACATAGGTGTTAGATCTTCTTTGGGCTTACCGTGTTATATTTCATGTTGTATATGCTTACATGTGATGCTAATATGATCAAAGTAATTACCAATATGTTCATACATAGGAAGTACTGTGTGATTTGAAAGCATTGATACAAACCTCACCTAAAAGATCAATGTTAATCTTTTCACTATGAATGTTCTAAATCAAATTTTAATGATAAAGAAAATAAAGACTATGATTTGCTATCAATAATAAGATATGAACTTTGGTATTAGAAAATGGTGTTTCTAGACATCACAATCAAGGATAGAGGGAGATGTGAGTGATGATTCAAGTTTTAAATGCCAAAGATATTTCTTAATAAGTTTGGAAAAAGTTTTTAAATGAACTAAAGAGAAACACTCTCGTTAAAATTATATTTGAAGTGAGTTGATTTCAATTAAGACCTTACTCACATATTATGGGCTCTAAAATATAACACAAACCCTAGCTAATAAAACTTAAATATCAAATTCTAAATTATTGTTGGAAATTGAATATAAAATCCTACCAATTAAAGTAAACATTAGACCTACTAAATATTTAACAAATATTTATGAAAGGTAATTATTTAATAAATTTTTAGGCATTGATTGAAAGACATTTTTGATCTAGTAAACTTCTGATTTACTAAAGTTCTATCTTATATTATGCCCATGCTTGCTTGATGACCCATTAAGTTATTCTTGATTAATTCACCTATTTGGAACAAGTCATGGAATCTTTGGTGATGCCCTTTGGTCCACATCGACATTTTATTTCTTTTTTACTTTCTTTTTTAGTCTACGGTGTCTTTATATGGTTGTTTTTCTTTCCTCTAATTAATCATATGTGTGATCTACTTGTTGTTTCTTTTGTCCTATTTTTTACTATTTTTTCCATTTTTGCTGAGTGCAAGATTTGTTGATTCTTTTGAGAGTTTGCTATCACCTCCCTCTTAGTTTGCACCAATCGTCAGACTTTCATATCTGATTAAATATTTAACAAATACCAAGATATAGTTTTTTAAGCTATACCTTGCAAACCAGACTTTGATGTAAACATTAAAAAATTAAAAGGAAGAGGACGTAATATACCTTAAAAAACATGGAGAGGACATTAATAGTAATGAGGGGAAGGCATGATGACTGATGGCAATTGAAGCAATATTGTGAGGAGTAATGGGTGTGGAGAATGAAAACAGCACACAAAAGAAGAAAATATAAGTTTAACTTGCCCTCAACCTTGCATTCAGCATCATGATAGACTTCGAGTAATGGCATGCAATGTTAGGGCTACTTTCCAGCAGGTGAGGATCTAATTTTCCATTGAATGGCGCGGTTCAAGTGTTGGAAAATTTGTTTAATGGATGGATCGAATAGTACCATATCACACATGGATAGAATACAAGGGAGGGAAAATACATAGTAAAACTTAAAATATTTTAGAAAGGTTGTTTCAAATTGTCATGGGAAATAGACTATAATTTTTTTTATATCCTTTTAAAATAATCGTCATAAAAATGAAACAAATATTTTCTTCTTATTTTGAATTTTTTATGATAGCCGTTATTAAAATAACTATTATGAGAACTTTAACACTTCTAATCATCTTCATAGGTTTTTTTATACATTTTTCATGACGGATAATTTTATTTAAAAAAAAACCTACCATCTTTAAAGGCCTTTTTTAGCATAGTTACACTAGCCTCTAAATAATAATTTTAAACTTGTTTGGAAAGATTAAGTATCGATTCAATTTTTACCACTAAGTATTTTAACAGTGCTCCATAGTCTGAGTGAACTACCATTAACTAGACCATCTTTATATTCGATAATATATAATTGTCATAGTAGATGATAAACATAATGTTTTTATACCTTTTAGTAAATCTCTTATTAAGTAAAAATCTAGATGCATGACCTCCACAAGAAGAGAGGTACTGTCTTTGTAATATTGAGGCATACATCATTTTAATCATAAGAGTTTAATCAAAAACTTGGGTGCATGAAACTTCAAGATATGTTTTAATCAAGATCTCTTTCTCACACTCAAATAATTAAAAACTTTGGGTTTAGATACTTGAATATTCAAACAATTATTATTGTACATTGATTTATTAGAAATCTAAATTGGTTTAATAAATATTTTAGCATCATTTATTGAGAGGTGTCACTTTTCTAATTTACATGTTCAACAAACAATTGTAATACATACATAAAATATAGATCAACTAACAACTCTTTGATTATAGCTTTCCTAGAGAAAATAAAATAGCCTACTTATATTACAAAAAAAAAATGTCAATTTGGTCAACGTCACTTGATTTCTTGCTACAAAAATAAAATGTCAACTTGGTTGATGTCACTTGATGTCTTGCTCACTTTTGTCGTTTGGTCTCCTTGCACTTGTTCTACTATTGTATTGTATCTAGCTAATTTGTTTTGTTCAATTAAGTTTTAGAATTATTTATTAGTTAAAAAATTATCTTATGTAGTAGGAATGGATTCAAAAATAGAATTAATTCCTTATAGCTTTATGTTTTGTTGTATGTCAATTGGGAATAAAATTTAATTAATTTCTAAAGGAGAAGGAATAAGTATTCCATCCTCCCCCTTAGGAATCACGATTCCATTCCCATGTTCATTTTTGGTTATAATTTTACCCTAACCTACAAAAATCCTAAACCCTAAACACCAAAACCATAAACTGTAAACCCACAAATATAACCCTATACCTTTAACCCTAAACCCTAAACCTGAGCCCCAAAACCCCAAACCTAAAACCTAAAACTCTAATCCTAAATCCTATTTAGAAAAATAATGTTTTAACCCTCAACCCATAAATATAACCCTAAACCCTAACTCACAAGTATAACCCTAAACCCTAAATCATAACCCTAAAACCCAAAATCCTAACCTTAAACCCTATACCCTAAACCTTAAACCCTAAACCCTATTTAGAAAAATAATAATTTTAATAATATATTTTATTTTTAAGTAATATTTTTTTTGAAAAATAATGATTTTAATAATGTATTTTGTCTGATGAAAAAATAATGAAATTTCATTATTTAAACTTTACTGAATATAAGGGTATTAATGTAATATACAATATTTTCCATTTTATTACAGTTGTAAACCAAAAATTGTAATACTGATTTTTTTATTCTATTGGTCAAACCAAACAATATAATAATAATACTATTTACTTTTCATGTAATTCAATTTCTATTTATTTTCCATTCCGTGAACCAAACGTCACCTAAGTAAAAAATCAAATATCTTACTTAACATAATAACTCAGAACTCAATTACTCATTAATTACATTAGAGACTCTTAAATCAATTAGAATTATATATTAATTGATTTCTGGGCCATTAAGAATCAAAATAGGTGAGTATTTAATTAAGTAATTCTTATTGATTTACAACTCTAACATAAAACCAATTTTATTTGAACTACGTTTTGTATCCAATTGAATCTCTCGAGGTGTGGAGTCTTAGTCCACTAAAGACTCCTAGAATCTTATCCAATCACACTTTTTTCAACTAAAATTTTAGTTTTATTTTATATAATATTAATTAAATCAATTTATTTTATTCAATTACAACTAATTAACTAAAATAAATATAGTTAACCCTTAAAATAAAATAAAATTCAGATTTAAATAATATCATATCTCAATTAGAATTGTGGATTTGGGGTATGACTAAATATGTAATCATATTTGAGGTCTTGTAAAAAAAAATCCCAAAACAACAATGAGTATTGTCTCCCACTCAAATTAGAATCCTAATCATAATAAAACTCTAATTCCATTGAATCCTTGTGGTACCAAGAGTCCCAAAAAATTAGGAATCACACACAATCCATGCATGATTTTTGGGATAAAAAATAGCAACAATAATCATAAAAAATTATACCATGCCTGTATTCCATGAAGGAGAAAGCTCCAAAATTAAGTTATATTATTATCTTAATTTTAGAATATGATCTAAGAAAAAAAATTACAAAACAAACCAAGAAGGAAACCTAACCATATAGAAAAACACCACTAGTTACATCAATTCCTCTAACCATGATCAATGGCTAAACAACATTATTATAATATTACAATTAATCTACAAATAATTCATGTAATGTAATCATGGAAACAATTCAACACACATAGAAACCTAGCCACCAATCTATCTAAAACAATGATTAATCATCCTCAATAGATTGCATGGCCATGGAAAAACCATTCTACATATATTAATCATGAGATAGATTTGATACCACTTTTGGCTTTGGTTTGTAAAATATATTAGCATGGAGCCAATATGTTTCAAAACTTTTAATTACATGCAACGGAAGACAAAAACATACCAATACATTCATATTAATACATAGAACACATAAGGAGGAAAATTTAATACCTTAGAATGTAGAACACACAACAAGCTTCCTAAGTTTCTTCTCTAATGGCCTTTCAAGATATGTCTAAGTTCTTAACACTTGATGTGTAGGCACCAAGAAGAACAAAGATCAACAACCTATAATCAAATAGTTAGATGAAATGATCTTTGTGTATGGGAGAAGGTTCAACTTACAAGAGGTTTTTTTATCTCTCAATTTCTCAACACATGAGCTATACACAATAGAGAGGAAAAGTTATATTCTAAGAGATGCTATATTAGTATACATATAGTTAGACACCTTAGGGTTCATGTTTGACAAGTCCTAAGTGAAATAGGATTAAATCTCAAGTCCAAAACAAGTGAAAAATGTGTATTAGCTAGCAAACCTAGGTTAATTGCCCAAGTGCCACACAAGATGATGGGAATCTTAGACCATTTCAAATTCCAAATGGACCAATCAAGATATCAAAAATAAAAGAAACTTAAGGAAGCATTGAATGACCTTATTCAAGAGTTAAATCATGATCAAATGTGCTACAAATGGAGCACAAGCCATAGTATCAACCAATCAATGAAATAAGAGTGCTAATTTAGAAAAGTGAAGGTGTACCATCACACAACTAAAGCATGCCTAGCATGCAGCTCTCGACTGGTTTTCAAGAAAAGAAGGCTTACCTCAGCATGAATAAATGGACATTGTAGCTTGACATTCTTGGGTTTCCTTGGCATCAATGTGCACCGTGGCATAAAATAAGGTACATCATGGCATACACCTCTTGGATCACCTTACTGGTTTTAGTAATTGACATCGCACCACGAAATGGTATAACGTGCATCCCAACCCGCACATAATTTTCCTTTCTTTCATTTTAGACTTGTTTCATTCCTGTTTGTTTTTCCTTGGGGTTTTTCTTGCATATATTCTTGCTAATTAGGGTAGCTGTTTTTCAGATGGATTTTGATAATTTATAAAAAGTTGGGAGCTTTTAGCCTCTGTTGTTCCTCTTCAAACTAACTAATCAAGAATTTGCAGCCCTTGTGATGTCATTATCACCATTGGTTCTTGGTTTTTATTATCCATAGAAGTAAGTTGTTGCTATCAATCTGAATATTATAATTTTTGGGATCGTTTTCAATTTCTCATTGGGTCTTTAACTGTTTCTCTTAGAATTCCCAAAAAATTCATATATGTGGGTTTCAAGGTTCAAGTTGATAGGTTTGCATCATTTTGTATCAAATCCTAAGTTCTAGTTTTAGATTCCTATCCTTATTTATTTTTGTTCTTTTATTCATATTCTTAAGTTTCTTATTCTTTTTAAAAAGTTGCCATATTTTCAATCTGTTTGTGTTCCTATTTGTTATCTATGTCATTATTTCATCTTTTTCAATCATTTTTCATCTTTGAATGTTGAAGTGAGTATAAAAAGGAGATCTAATTAAAAAAGGAAGATAGAGAAAATAACATATCAAGAATTCTAATATAAAAAAATTAGATTTTGGTCTAATATTCCATTTTATTATTTATTTCCTTATTTCTTGTCCAAATTTTTATGCTATTAAAATTTGTCATTACATTCCAATTCATAACTTGTTGTCCCTTCTTATGTAAAAAAAAGGGAGAAAAGATCTCATCAAAAATTCTAAAATATAAAATGAAATCAAATTTTGTTCCAAGACTCCATTTTATTATTTCTTTCCTTATTTCTTGCCCCAATGTTTGTCTTATTAAAACTTTCTATTGCGATCCAATTTGTATCTTGCTATCCACTCTTGTGTTAAAAAAAATAATTCTTGACTATTCTAGTTTTTGGAGTCGTATACCATTGATCCAATTCCATAGAAAATCATTCATTAGTGCCTTGACTTACTTGATTGTTTTGGACTACCAATGATGAGTTGAACTCTACACTACTTGGAATTTGTTGGCTAAGGTTTTAGTGTGCTTGGGAGCTAAAGATGCTTTAGTAATCAACTTGAGTGCTAAATAACAGAGGTGAAAGTGAGAGGAATTATTCTTATTACTTATACTTTTGATGTGTACTAGTTGTTTCACAATGTCTAACAGAGACAGATCACCCACTCTAGAAGTAAGAGAGGATGCATTATTCATATTGCAGGATATGCAAGAATCATTTGAGAGGATGACTATGATGATGGCTATAATTGTAACCTTGCAAAAGGGAGCACCATACAGAGTTCCCAATGCTAGAGGCTCATAGTTAAAATTAGACAGGCATACTATGATTAAAATCCATCACCAGATAAAAATAGGCATGCATTCAAGAAAATAAGGAAAAGATTAATCTAGAAATAAAAAGATCATAATTAGATCTAAATATCAACAAGATGATGTTTCCTAATTCAAAGTATATAATCTTGGAAAGATCTTCTCTTCTCTTCTTGGATTTGAAAAAACTCTTAAAAAGCTACTATTGATTTGTTCTAAGTCTAATTTATATTGTATCTATGAATAGTAGCCGAGATTTTGACCTAATGAGCTAAAGAAACTATTTATAAGTAAAAATGCTTTATAGAGGTCGGATTCATAGATTAAATACACACATCGCAGAACATTATTATTCCCACCATGGCACATAGCTCAAACTCAATCTCACGTAGCATCCCGAGGCTTATCCATCATGACACATAATTACTTTTGCCATGGTGTGTAATGCTTAATGGCCCTAATAGAAAATCCCAAGAGATTCATGACACAACACACCATTACCTTTTCCATGGTGCATAGTGCTTGTGTTGAATTTTTTTTAGCCCCAAACATAGTAGTTGATTCTTAATGTAAGGCTTACATGCCTTAGTCTCTTTCACTCTTAAGGTGCTATTTTAGTGCTCCAAGTGTTGTGTTTTTGTGTATTGACATTCTTTACCTCTTTTGAAGCTAAAACATCTGAAATACCTCAAAATATACCCATGATTTGGAAAAATATAAATTTGTATAAATAATCAAATAAAAATGCTATAATCAAACATATTCAATTCAAATGAGGAAATTCAAATCACAGAATATAAGTGCTTTTGAAGCACTTATCACATATCTTTGAAGGAAAAATATTAGATTATGTAAATATAGGTCAAAAGAATTCACATGCATTGTATAATCATCCATAAAGACCTCTATAATGATTTCTATGCATTCTAAAATATACTTACCATACACCTTATAAAGGTGGTTGGGGAATTTTAGAGTCTCAATTGCATTCTTCAAAGGTCAAAGGTTCTAAAGGGACAAGTAAATATGTTTTATCTTGGTCTTCAAGTGCTATAGCAATCCGGTTGTAACCTAAATAACCATAAAGAATATAGTAAAAAATGTGGTCTACAAAACTTTCTATCGTTTGATCATTGAAGGACAGAGGAAAATGACCCTTCCTAGTGTTGGTATTGACCTTCATGTACTCCATGCATACTCTCCAACCTATTTGGATTCTTGTAGGTACCAAATCATTCTCATCATTCTTAACTACAATTATTCCAATTTTCTTTGGTATCACTTACACAGAACTTACCCATTTACTATCAAAGTATGTAACCATACGAGTATTTCTTTCTACACTACCTCTATCATTGGAGGATTTAGTAGGCATTGTGCGCCTCTTGTTGGTTTAGCTTAATCCTCAAGTAGTATCGTATGCATGCATATGGATGGACTAATACCTTTAATATCATCAATGATTCATCCTATAATAGTCTTGTGATCCCTAAAGATTCTCAAAAGCTTGTCCATTTGTTCATGAGACAAGTTTCTAGCAATGATGACCAATAATATGTCATTGTCTCCCAAACATATATGTTTCAAGTCTGGTGAGATAAGCTTTAATTCTAATGATAATACATACACAACAAAGGGTAATAGTTTCTCAGTGTTAATTTGTAAAGAAATAAAACCTAGACTATACCTTGGTGGCATTTTTGAAAGAAATTCCAAAAGTACCTTGGTGGCATTTTTGAAAGAAATTCCAAAAGTGCCATGGTAGTTTCCAAGTTTACACTGAGTTGTATTATATTAGTGGGCTTTCTTGGATTTTGAGAATCCAAGCTTTAAGGCTACTTTATAAGGTGCCTTCTACAGTTCAAATACATGTTCCACACATGAAGAGCTACTAACATTTGGATACCTCATCGCTTTAAAGATATTGAAACGTATAGACTTTCTACCGAACTCGATGGTCAATGTCACATTGTTGACATCAATTTTTCTGTGAGCATTACTACTACAAAAGTGACTTTTTTTCGTTTTTTAACCCTCAAGAGAGAGTGATGTTGGCGGTTCTTGGGGATAAAAAACCATAAACGTATCCAATGTCATCGTAAGTACCCACCTACCTTGACAATTTTTATAAGAAACCATACAACATAAGTTAACTTTTAATCCACAAAATATTATGTCATTTCTCACGGTCTGGTTTTTGCATATGTCATTCCAACGTGTTAGCAAACAACATATTAGGTTACAAAATGGATAATATAATTAAATATGCAATATTAACTACCAAAATAAACCAACTATATATTAAAATTAATTATATATGTTCAAATGTATACACATGATATACTCCTCCAGCGTAAGTGTATTAACTATTTAACAAAAACAAAATCAAGATTGTTCTATAAGTCAAAACATAATTGCAAGATTGCATTTGAAAATGAATTTAAAAGTGTGCAATACATAATTACAAGATAAGCTAATTAAATAACCATATAAGGTTGAATATACAGTGCCCACTCCAATCCCATCTTGCCCATATATATACTCCTCCAAGTAATTATCAACTTTACTTTTAAACTAAAACAGGTCAAAGATAAATCATGTTAAATCAACTAACTACCTTATAGTACTTTGCAATTAATTAAACTTGAAAGCATAAATAAGCTTCAAAATGCTAATATAATTAATTAATTAACTTTATTTAACAAGTCAACTATAGAAATGTTAGGCTTGTCAACATAAGCACAAAATATCCACATTGAACTTCATCATCTTGATGAGGACACTACATGTCGTAAAGTATATATAATTAAAGAATTAGCTATAAGCAATAAACCAAGATGAAAAAGATAACAAACATATATATAGAAATACATCCACTACTATATTCTAAATGTCTTACCATTACTCTTATGGAAAGTGGTGATGCCTTGCCCCTTTGTCAATCTAGATTAGCAGCATTCAACATGAAACACATTCTATAACAATAAAATAAACAATATTACATTTAAAACTCTATCACAGATATTATGTGCTTTCAACAAGCATTACATCTGAACTCCAAATTTGTATAAAACTATAACAAATACCAATTTGTATGTGCATTTGTATTACAGAATAAATTGTGAGAACTATCTAGACAAAATCTTCTCCATTATAGAAATTTATCTGTGCCCATTTTATGCGGCTTAAGGACAATGTATATGTACTTTCAAGTTCTTAATGTGTTGGATAAATTGTTGGTCAAATAAATTTCAATCACACACTTCAAAATTTTATGTTAATAAATAACGAGGAACCACATCAATATTTGGTTGCCGACATCCATGAACCATTGGCTTTCTTACTTGACACATTTTTATCATATATACAGCGTATGTAGTTCTATATGGTTAAAAAAGGGAAAATAATAAAGAGTAAACTTCACAGTATACCATCAAACTTTACTTATTTATACAAATCTACCACCAAACTTTTGAAGTAGCGAAATCCACCACCTAACTTATATAAGTTGTAACAATCTACCCTTTCTGTTAAACAATGACAGAACCTAACTTGGAATAAGCCCCATGTAGTCTATTTATACAAATCTACTCTTAAACTTATATAAATTGTAACAATCTACCAATTAATTTTATGCATTTATACCCTCACCATAAATCAAACCACCCAACATAAGTTGCAATTGTAGATTTGAGGTTTTCAAAATAATTAGGTCATGTGAGTTACAATGGGTAAAATTTGGTGGTAGATTGTTAAAACATATATAAGTTCAGTGGTAGTTTTGTATAAATGGATTGCATGTGACCTATATCATGATTAGTTAGGTCATTTTTTTTAACAAAAATGGTAGATTGTTACAACTTCGTTTGGACATCTGGACCAGCCCAAAGCTCGATCATTGCAAAACAACCTAAACCAAGCCACTAACTCGAGATGGAAGATAAAGCACCCCAAATGTCCTACCCATGGGACAACCCAAGCTTAATGGCAGCTCAAGCTTAGTCATAACCCGAGCTCAATCACAACCCGATCTCAAGGACAACACGAGCTCAAGAACAGTATGTGCTCAAGAATAGTACGAGCTAAAATCGACCTAAATCCCTGAAATGTTGTACTTTAGGCCAATTATGCCCTTCTGACATGTAAATATGTGTACACATTATATAATTGACACCTTTATCCATAAATGTTCTATAAATAGATGGAAACCTTATAAATATCAACACATTCAGTCAATTGTGTTAGCTTTTCTCTAATCTTTCTTTGTAACATATTGAATCTCAACATTTTAGCCCCCACCATAAGGCTCAGATACTAAGGTCAATCATAAGTTTCTGACCCCGTATCCTTTTGAGATTCACCTCGCTCCTAGAAAGAAATTAGGAAGACAAATTGTGCATTACTCATGATTTGCAAACATCGTGGTAAGAACCTAGTCTGAAAGATGATCGAATTCGACTGATCACAAAACAATGGCTACTTAGAGAAATACACCATCAGTCACCAATTGTACCATGATAGAGGATAATGCCCTCTACCATGAGTTATCTCATTAAATCCTCGAGCTAAGAAAAGAGCTCAAAGAAACCAAAAGTGAAAACAGATCTCTACGCTCCCAAGTAGAGGGAAAGATCTCAAAAAACCACTACCGAACCGACCAATGGAGAGGAAATTGGAAACGACCAGTTTGAGCCCTAACAAACTGAGCATTAATTCGAGAGGAATCCCTTTTCCCACTTGGCAAGGCCTGATGAGGAATAATGGCTTCAAGAAAGCAAAAACTGGGAGACACAGCTATGAGCGCTAGAGGAGAACAATAAAAGGTAAGATCAAGCCTTGAAGGTGGAAAGTGAGAAACATGAGAAAGGGAAAACCCCTTATAAAGTGGACATAGATTGTGAGCAACTATACGTCTCCCCCTTTTATGATATAATTGAAAATGATGAACCAACACCCAAGTTCAATGCTCCCAAATGCCCTGATTATTTTTGAACAAAAGATCTAGTCACACATTTTCAACACTTTAAAACAACCATGGCATCCATGAGTCTCACTTAGGAAAAAAGAGACACAATGATGTGTAAGTTGTTCACTGGCACCCTCTGTGAAGGTGGCAGAAATGGTTCAACAACTTGCGCCCCAGATCCATATCTTCCTTCCCATAGTTTTCCAAGCTATTCATTATGAACTATGCCCATAATAAATCCTTCAGGAAGGAATCTCACCACCTTTTCTCAATTATCCAAGGGGAAGTGGGATCCATAGAATAATACATGAAATGATTCAGAGAAGAGAAATTGGAAATATTTGATTACCTTAGCTCTATTACTATAGAGGCCTTCAGACGAGGCCTAATGAAGAGCTCTGACCTGTTCATGGAACTAACCAAGATAGTGCCATGCACCTTTGAAGAAGCCTATGGAGGCAAGAAATTTTGTTAACTAAGAGATGGAGCTTAGCCTAGTCAAGGGCCGTGGAACAGAGGTAGATATAGTACCATACAAGGAAAAAAAAGGAGGATGAGTCTAGACACAGCACATCAAAATAAAAAAATAAAAAAATTTTGTAACAGGAAATAGGCAAGTTAGACACTTGCCAATAAATAGAGGAATTTGGGAAAGGTCATTATCTCCCTTCAGGGACCCTTCCTTGAGGGTTGGTTTAACTCAAGTTGTAAAAAGAATGAAGAGGGAGCCCAAAGTCAGATGGCCATCCAAGATTCATTCTTTCCATAAAGATGTATCCAAATGGTGTTCCTTTCATAGAGATATGTGCCATGAAGCCAAAGATTGTAGAAACTTGAAAAGAGAGGTAGAAGAGTTATTGGCTAAGCGACATCTTAAGGACTTCGTTGCAAAAAACAAAGACAAAAGAGGTTACCAAGGCAAACGAAGGATGTTTCATCCAACAAACTTGTCAGATAGTGGCAGGGAGCCCTGTGGTGAACCCAACATTAAAACTATACATACTATACATTGAGGACTGGGAGTCAATGAGGTCTCTAACATTGATACTAGAAGTTTAGTAGATCTTCTTTTTCTGACCACCACTAGGGCTCTTGGAGTAAAGGACCCTAACATCATCAAAAGAGAGCTTCCCCTCGTAGGATTCAACAACAACAACACCTATGAAAAAGAACGATAATCCAACCTGTCATGACAAAAGGGGTAATAGTAATAACCAATTTTGTGATCATTGATGCCCCTACGCATTATAATGCCATCTTGGAAAGGCCGTGGATAGACAAGATGAAGGCAGTCCCATCCACCTTCCACTAGGTAATCAAATTCCCTACCAAAGGTCCCAAAGAAGTAAGAGGAGATCAGGAAAAAAGTTGGAAGTTGTTATAATGCCACTATGAAAGGGACTGCCCCCAAATAGCAATCTTTGAGGGGTCTCTCTCGAAAGATACCAAGAAATAAAGGCGTGATGAAGTTGATCTATTTAAATAAAGTGAAGGACCTCCCGATGGACACTGAGGGAAAAAACCATCTTGTGAAAATAAGTGAGGATTTAATGGCAGAGCTCAAGGGGTAACTCTCATAGTTCCTCAGAGCTAATGTAAATATCTTTGCATGGGCCCCAACAGATATGTCGGGAATTGATTCAAGCATTATAACACATCATTTAAACGTCATCCCAGAAGCTAGACCTATCTAGCAACAAAAAAGAAAATTCCCTAGAGAGAAAAAGTAGGCAACCAAATACCATGTAGGTGCCCTTCTTTAAGATGCTAAGAAAGAATAAGATTGTCTTTTGGAACGAGGATTGCAACACGACATTTGAAGAAATCAAGATGTACCTTAGTGATCCCCCATCTTGGTTAACCCTTACCAGGAGAGATTATTTATCTATATTTGGCTATCACGCCCTAAGCATGTAGTGTCATGCTAATAACTAAGAGGAACAAAATTCAACACCTCATTTACTATGTCATCCAAGTTTTAATAGAAGTCTAGAGCAAATATCCCGCTATAGATAAACTTGTTTTCTCTCTCAAGATTACTGCACGAAAGCTTAGGCATTACTTTCGCTCACACATAGTCATGGTACTTACCTCACACCCACTTAAAAATGTCTTGACGAAACTAAAGGTTACGGGGAGACTGGCCCAGATAGCCATAGAGTTGGGAGAATATGATATCAAATACATGACTAGAACAACCATAAAAGAGCAGGCTATAGTTGAATTTGTGGCCAAATTCACTGATAGTCCTTAAGTTATTAACAAAATAGAGACAATGGAAGTATGTAAGGTAGACCATAATGAGGCGCCAACCTAGTAGGTACTTATTATTGGTGGGGCGCACAACTTTAAGGGCACAAGACTAGGGGTGGTTATAATTGATCAAGAAGACAACTGCTTTGAATATGTAGTCAAGCTTGATTTTCAAGCAACAAATAATGTCATAGAATATGAAGTTGCCATATTTGGAGTCATAACCGCGAAAAATCTAGGGGCAAATAGAATCACCTTACATAATGATTCTAGACTCATGGTTAATCAGTTTTTTGGAACATTTAAAGTAAGAGATGGAAAGATGAAAAAGTACTTGGAAAGATTAAAACGATAATGCTCAAAATTCTCTAGGTTCAAGATTGAGCAGATAACGAAGCAAGAACGGTCATACCAATGCCTTAGCAACCTTGGCGTCAATAAGGGAGACCAAGCACGACTAGGTGGTATCAATAATGGTGCTAGCAGAGGCATCTTTGGAAGAAGCCAAAAGAAGGATTGGATGCATGAACATTCCCTCTATCACATGGTTCACCCTATTCTACAATTTCTTGAAAAAGGGGGACCTACTTGAGGATTACACGGACACGAAGGAAATTGAAGCCAAGGTAGGTCAATACATGATCAAGGCTGGGAAACTATACCAAAAACCCAACTTGGCTCTGACCTCCTATGTATAGCTACATAGAGAGCCGAAAGGATGATATGTGAACACTACGCTAAAATGAAGCTTTAAGTTTGGTTTGGTGAATTGACTTTAAATGCTCAAACATAAAATTTAAAGTTGGTTCACGCGTTGAGAATTAAATTTATTAAAAAATAATAATTTATATACAATATATATATATATATATATATATAACTTAAATTGCAAATAAAATTATGTCTCTTTTGTCATGGATTTTGTGATATTCCCACTTTATTTCAAGGAGAGGAAGCTTGGTTTGCTTAGAATCACCAACATAGTGACTAGGAAACTAGGCAAGAGAGATTAGATGGAGTTTGGCAAAAAAAAACTGGTCCATATAACAATTCATTCTCCTAAATACATGAGCATATAAACATCTATCAAACAAGCATCCCAACCTTCAGAGACACAAGAATAGAGAAATTAAAGCATTATATAAATTACCATGTTGTTATCTTATGTTATTCAAGATCATTAGATTTCTCTCCTCATTCTTCTTGTGATGTAATAATTTGAGATAAATTTATTTTCTACAAGAAAATTCTAAGAAACTTTCAACTTTAGAAATGTTACCCTAATGACATTAAGCATATTTAATATGTATCCAACCAATATATTTCATATATTATTACATATGAATTTCCTAATCATTAGAATATCTATCAAAACATCATATAAAAATAACTAAATAAAACCAAACATAAAAAATATATACATATAAATATAAGTATACAAGATTGATTATAATTACTAATAATAATATGCCACATCATTTGAGTTGATTTCAAATTTAAGATATATAAAACAAAATTTATATAACAATTTTGCGATAATTAATATTGTTTTAAATAACTACACTACTTCAAACCTAAATTTTTAATGAGCATCATTTATTGAATCATGTCTTTCCCATTTCATATTAACAAAAATAAATAAATTAAAAACCATCCTTAAATGACAGTTATAAATATATAAATTTATTTTATTACAAAAATTTATACAAAACCTACACAATAAAAATAATAACATACATAATAGAAAACCTACATAATACAAAACTTTATACATATAATATACAAAAAAAATATAAATAATAAATGCGTAGGATTAATAGAAATGCTTATAAGAGTAAATGAAGCGAAAAAATCAAGGAAATGAAGAAAAAAAGGTGTTTTGTAAGTGAGAAAATAGTTATAAAAAATTTGAGTATTTTTTTTAAAAATAGGGGATCTAAAAGATAAATTGGAGAGAAATAAAACCCACTAAATGAAACTAGAGTTGGTAGTCGTAGGTGACCGAAAAATGAGAAAGAGTGGAGGAGGAGTGTCGGTGCATTTTGGGTTTTTGAGTGTTTACAGCGCTGTAATGTTCTGTCAAATGGGGAAGAAAGACGAGAAAATGAAAATATCCATCTATGTAGCATCGGCTGACGTGTGAAACCAACACTACACATAGGATGTAGCGTCGATTCTACGTGTCAACTGATGCTACACCTGGATAGTGTTGCTTGACAAGTAGGACATATGCTACATCCTACGTGTAGCATCGGTTCAACACGTTAAGCAATGCTAGGACTTAGCATTGATTGATGTGTTGAACTGATGCTACATATAGGACATAGTGTCAGTCCTACATATCAACCGATGCTATCTAGGTGTAGCGTAGGTAAACACATAGAATCAATTCTACATCCTATGTGTAGCGTTGGTTTAACATGTCAATTGACATTACAATCTACTTGTTTTAAGTTGGTTTTTTAGTAAACCGGCTTTAAATTCATTATAAGTCAGCTTTCCCCAAAACTGACTTTAAATCTTGACTTAAATGCCACCTTTGTAGTAGTGGAAGTACATGAAGGAGACTGTGTTTTGCATTCTGGGGGTAGGAGATTATCACAACGAATTATGAGACAAGGTTATTATTGGCCCACCATGGTGACATATTGCACCAAATATGCTCAGAAGTGCAAATTTATGTCTAAAAATATAATTTCAAATAATAGAGTTCTTAATTACAATTTTTAAAAGTCAAAAATATAATTTAAATTAAAATCGGGCTTAATTTTAATTATTAAAAGTTTAAAAATTTAATTTAAATTAGAAAAGGGCTAAACTGTAATTAAAGAAAGTTGAAAATGTAATTTGAAATAAATTTGTGGGTCAAAATGCAATTAATAAAGTGTAATTTTTTGCGCACATGAAAAGAACCGCGCGCCATACGTGTACTGTTCGATCAAAGAAGAAATGGCTGAGATTAGCGCGTGCTATTCACACCCGACCAACTCGCCGCGCAGGCTGGCGTGTAGGTGGGTCCCACCTCTCTGACGCGTCCAGCCGCTGTCCCCCACGTACGTGCGCCTCTGATCCCATGCGCTGATCTCCGCGTGCAACCGGATTTTTCTCCAATAAGAAGCTGCCACGTGTCCACTCTGAATCCTAACCTCGAATCAGCAACTGCCACATGTCCCGCTCTATTTTTTAGCCAATTGGGTGATGACACGTGGCAGTTTATGATGAGCGCGGAAGCGCAGGATCAAGGCCGTGTGTAGCCGTTTTCTTCGTGCTTTGTTGTCTCCTGCGCTGTTTCCCGCATCCAATGAGAAGCTGCCACGTGTCCGCGTTAATTCCTTTCAGTGAATCATACGCTGACACGTGGCACACATAATGAATTTAAAAATGCAGAATCGGTGCCCCTGTCTCACGCGTAATTTATTTAATATTTTCGATTCGATTTTCGATACAATTTTTTCCCCCACGCGTTTTAATTTATTATTTTTCCCACACTTCTCTGTCCCCCGCGTGTATTAAATTTTAATTATTTGATGTATAATTTGGGTATAAATAGGAGATAAGATGATAGTGTTGAGAAGTTTTTTTGGAGTTTGTAATTTTTGTGGTGTTTGTGTGTTCGTTGTGGAACACGCATAAGCCATTTTTGGCTTTTGTTGTGTTCTGCGTGTGCCAAATATTTGTTCTAAGTGTTGTTTTAATTTTCCTTCTTCTTCATCTTATTTTTCTGAATCTGTTGTAATTTTTATTTTAATTTTATGAAGTAATTTAATTTTTTCTAGGGTTGCATTTGATCTAAATTTATGATGCTTTTATTTTAATTATTTTTGATAGATTTATAAGACGTTCGATTTGTTCGTTCTATTTTGTGCTTAATGCTTTTTGATTATTTACGAATCTTATCGAAACGATCTACGGCACATAAATAAACTTGGAAGAGGCATTTGTGTGTATATTGCTCGTAAATAGAATGACATGTATGATGAAGGATAGGAATATACCCTAATTGTATGTGTGGCCATTTGAAAACTTAAAACGTAATGAATCTTGGTGAATTTAATTCTCATAGAGATATAGTGAATTAATTTAACGAGGTGTGTTTGTACGGAGCTCGGAAGAGATGTATGAATAAAATTAGAAGTTTTCGGTTGACAAATTAAATGTACTAAAAAATATAAATCAAAAGAAAATAAAATGATTTGAGTTGATGAATTTGGTGAAAAATTGCAATCCTAGATTTCTTTTATTTTGTTTTTAAACTCTTTTTCTACATTTGCTACAATCAACGTACATTTTGAATAAAATCAGATTGAGATAATTTTAGTAATCAACAAACTATAGTAACAAATCTCTGTGAGAACGATACTTTACTTACAAATTTTATTACTTGTGACCGTCTATACTTCCACGTTTTTGTGTGTTAATTCCACGCAACAAGTTTTTGGCGCCGTTGCCGAGGATTTGTTTTAACTATTTTCATTGTTGATATTAATACCAATTAATCTGATTTTAATTCAAAAAAAAAAGTACTATTGTTGTTTATGTTTGTTTGTTTGTTTAGTTTATTTTTCAATTTTCTCGTAAGTTGAGATATTGTTTGACACACAAATCTTAACTTACAACAAGAAAAATAAATTTTTTTGTTTATTGTTTCTTATTTTCTGTATTTTTCAAGTAAGTTGAGATTTTGTTTGACACACAAATCTTAACTTACAAAAAGGAAAAAAAATCATTTTTTTTGTTTTGCTTATTGTTTCTTGTTTAATTTAATTCTCCATTTTCTAATGAGTTGAGATTTTGTTTAACACACAAATCTCAACTTAACAAAAAGAAAAAAATACATTATTTTTATTTTTGTTTTTTTAATTTATTCTTCAATTTTCTCGTGAGTTGAGATTTTGTTTAGCACACAAATCTTAATTCACATAAAGAAAAATAAATAAATAATTTTTTTTGTTATTTATTGTTGTTATTGTTGGCTTAATTTATTTTTCAATTTTCTCGTAAGTTGAGATTTTGTTGACACACAAATCTTAACTAACAAAAATAATAATAATTGAGAAGTCAAGCTGACGACTATAAATCAAGCGCTTCTTGGAAGGCAACCCATGTGTTTTATTTTATTTTATTTTTCGCATTTATTAGTTTTTTATATTTTGTTATGTTAATTTATTTTCTCTCGTAGGTGCAATTTGAGAGAAATGAAGCTATTTTGAATTAACCATTCAAACAAACCAGGAAGTTTCTTTTAACCATTCTCACATGTTCTTTAACTTTCACACATTGAGGACAATGTGTATATTAAGTTTGGGGGTGGTAGATATATTAAACTTAATTGAAATATTTTCTGGATGTTATTGCTTGTGAATTTTTTTTTTGTTTGGTTGATTGAAGATAATATGTGATGAATAGTGATTTAATTTTATTTCTTTGTTTTAAATGATGCATAGCGCTTTGAAAAATTTGAATATTGTCTAAGCGATGAATAATTTTTACGTATATTTCATTTTTACAAATTAAAATATTTATGATCACTTGTCTTGAATTTTGAATTGCTATGGTAATTTAGAAAATGTTTATGTGAGTATGGAATTCGATTGATATTTGTGGTGTCATAACTTTTAGAATTTATTTGATTTTCTCTCGAGGCGAAATTATAGATAACATTTAACTAAGAAAATGATTTAGGCCATCTTTGGATCGTTTGAGCCTTTCTATCTACCTTCACATGCTTTATCCATAGTATACCCCTTTGAGCTTCAAAGTTTTATATATATTTTTATTTCATTTCAAAGCCTACAAATATATATATATATATATATATGTGTGTGTGTGTGTGTGTGTGTGTGTGTGTGTGTGTGTGTGTGTGTGTGTATGTGTGTGTGTGTGTGTGGAGATATGTCTATTTTTCTTATCGAACTAACATGTGACAATTGTTAGTAAATATTTAATGATATATCAGAAAAAAAGGATACTTGAAAAAAAAAGATTCTGAAAAAAAAAAAAAAGAAAAACAGAAAGAAAAAAAACAGAAAAGAATAGAAAAAAAAAGAAAAAAATAATAATAAAAGGTTTATTGTATGTGATGTTAAATCCCAAATTGGGAAGTATTTATTGTGATAATAGAAGATCTCTTGTTTCAATCCTAAAATGTTGTTTAGGAAAAATTGAGCTAAATATATTTTTTATCCTACCTTTTCCTAAGCCATACATTACAAGCTTATTAAAGTCCTATTGATTTTTGGTTGTGTTTTGTCTAGATTAGTGGAGAGAGAAATGAAAAATAAACGTATGAGATTTGTGATTTCATTAAAATTTGTTTGATTTTATATTTGCATAAACTGATCCGGATTGCATGCAACTAAAAATGAAAAGACTTCACACACACACTACAATTCATTGTGAAAATGGAATATATTTTTAAATTGATTTTGATATTTAGATAAAATTCCTTTATTTCTTTGAGTTATGTAAATTGGAAAGACTAAAAAAGAAATATTTTGAAAATCACTATTTTAATTCCAGTTATCTTTGTTTTATTTCTTTTCTTTTGCTCGAGGACTAGCAAAAACTTAAGTTTGGGGGTGTTGATAACTGTATTTTATATAGTTATTTTCACCTATTTTATTAATTATAATTGCTATGTTTTCAAGGTTTTTAGTTAATTTTAGTTTAATAAATTATTATTTACTCTTTTTTATATATTTTAATAAAATTAAATAATTTTTATCGAAAAACATAATTAATTGCAAATTTATGTCTAAAAATATAATTTCAAATAATAGAATTCTTAATTACAATTTTTAAAAGTCAAAAATATAATTTAAATTAAAATCGGGCTTAATTTTAATTATTAAAAGTTTAAAAATTTAATTTAAATTAGAAAAGGGCTAAACTGTAATTAAAGAAAGTTGAAAATGTAATTTGAAATAAATTTGTGGGTCAAAATGAAATTAATAAAGTGTAATTTTTTTGCGCACATGAAAAGAACCGCGCGCCATACACCACGCGCAAAACGTGTACTGTCCGATCAAAGAAGAAATGGCTGAGATTAGCGCGTGCTATTCACACTCGACTAACTCGCGTGGGTGCATCTTCTTTCACGCGGCTCGGTGCCCAAGTGGGGCCCACTGCCGCGCAAACCAGCGTGCAGGTGGGTCCCACCTCTCTGACGCGTCCAACCGCTGTCCCCCACATACGCGCGCCTCTGATCCCATGCACTGATCTCCGCGTGCAGCCAGATTTTTCTCCAATAAGAAGCTGCCACGTGTCCACTCTGAATCCTAACCTCGAATTAGCAACTGCCACGTGTCCCGCTCTATTTTTTAGCCAATCGGGTGATGACACGTGGCAGTTTATGATGAGCGCGGAAGCGCAGGATCAAGGCCGTGTGTAGCCGTTTTCTCCGTGCTTTGTTGTCTCCTGCGCTGTTTCCCGCATCCAATGAGAAGCTGCCACGTGTCTGCGTTAATTCCTTTCAGCGAATCATACGCTGACACGTGGCACACATAATGAATTTAAAAATGCAGAATCGGTGCCCCTGTCTCACGTGTAATTTATTTAATATTTTCGATTCGATTTTCGATACAATTTTGTCCCCCATGCGTTTTAATTTATTATTTTTCCCACACTTCTCTGTCCCCCGCGTGTATTAAATTTTAATTATTTGATGTATAATTTGGGTATAAATAGGAGATAAGATGATAGTGTTGAGAAGTTTTTTTGGAGTTTGTAATTTTTGTGGTGTTTGTGTGTTTGCTGTGGAACACACATAAGCCATTTTTGGCTTTTGTTGTGTTCTGCGTGTGCCAAATATTTGTTCTAAGTGTTGTTTTAATTTTCCTTCTTCATCTTATTTTTCTGAATCTGTTGTAATTTTTATTTTAATTTTATGAAGTAATTTAATTTTTCTAGGGTTGCATTTGATCTAAATTTATGATGCTTTTATTTTAATTATTTTTGATAGATTTATAAGACGTTCGATTTGTTCGTTCTATTTTGTGCTTAATGCTTTTTGATTATTTACGAATCTTATCGAAACGATCTGTGGCACATAAATAAACTTGGAAGAGGCATTTGTGTGTATATTGCTCGTAAATAGAATGACATGTATGAAGAAGGATAGGAATATACCCTAATTGTATGTGTGGCCATTTGAAAACTTAAAACGTAATGAATCTCGGTGAATTTAATTCTCATAGAGATATAGTGAATTAATTTAACGAGGTGTGTTTGTACGAAGCTCAGAAGAGATGTATGAATAAAATTAGAAGTTTTCGGTTGACAAATTAAATGTACTAAAAATATAAATCAAAAGAAAATAAAATGGTTTGAGTTGATGAATTTGGTGAAAAATTGCAATCCTAGGTTTCTTTTATTTTGTTTTTAAACTCTTTTTCTACATTTGCTACAATATAAAATCAGATTGAGATAATTTTAGTAATCAACAAACTATAGTAACAAATCTCCGTGAGAACGATACTTTACTTACAAATTTTATTACTTGTGACCGTGTATACTTGCACGTTTTTGTGTGTTGAAAAACACGCAACACTTGCCCAATATAATTCCCTATCAACAAGACCGGCCATACTAGACATGGTCCTTCTTTATTTCTCGAGATTGAGTTTGGATTAACTCCTCCCTACAAAAAGCGAGCTCACACTTGGTCTCTTTGGAATTACATTTAAGTTTAACCACCTCGGCTTGAAGCACCCTAACCTTATTCTTATGCTTACCATTTGCAACACGAAAGCTTAAACTAAGAATCCACAAAACACAAGCAAAAACGATTTTGGAATTGACAGAAATTCTTAAATGTATGAATCAAATAAGTGTTCTCAAAATTTTTATAGGGGATGAAGGCTGATATAATATATATATATAAAGAAGGAATTGATCCAAGTTCAACCAAAAAATAATAAATAAAAAACAGTGGGTAGGCCAACATCATAAATACACAATAAAATAGGCAAGTTGATTTAGTTTACTAAATAAAGTCGATTTTTCATTTACTCTTTTCATTTTACATGAGCATGTTAGAGCTTGTGACCACAAAAAAAGTGGCATCAAGCTCAAAAAATAAAATCAATGATCCTCTACCCCTTCCCTGGCCACCTTAGGACCATCCTCACCATTAGATGAGCCCAAGCCTTCTCATTCCTCCTCAATAGAAGGAGCCTACATATATGGTGGTGTGACAAGGATATTCAGAATGTGATAATAATACTCACTCAAACCATTTTGCTTGGCCTCCATCTTGAAGGTATCAATTGCCATCTCGTACACCCTCTCAACACTAGGCTCAAGCTTCTAAGCCATTGCATTCATATTGGCCTTTTCTTGATGGCACAACTCCTTGATAGAAGCCTCAACTTGTCTTTACACTTCCCAATCCCCTTCTTTAGATCGCATTTGAGCCTTCTCAAGCTTAGCAACGTGTTGGGCATATGCATTAAGCTCAGAGGTAGCCTTCTTCAGCTTCTCCTCTTTATCAATCACCTCACCCTCCCACTTTTTTGATCTAGCCAACAACATAGTATACTTTGAAAGTGTAAACGCATGAATTTTCTTTTCTTTAACCAGATTGGCTTTTAAATAGCCCACGCTGTGAGCTTTTTCAAAATCATAGAACAACATCAACTACAACATAGAAACAAGGTCAAACAAATAAAGCTTGAGCTCACACTAGAACTAAAATCACAAACAAAAATGAAGTATAATATACCTAACACATCTGATGATGGATGACCTCGTTAGAATCCACCCACTTGCAAATAGCCTCACGTTGCTTCTTACATGTATCAGTAGAAAAGTGGCCCATAATATGATCGAGGTACTCTAGTACCAAACTACAATTCAAAATAATCCCCTCAGTATTAGTAGTAAGGTCCTTATAGATAGCCTTTCTCTTCTTCAAATCCCTTAAAGGATTATTGGATTCTTTAGAACCCGAGCAGGGAGTTGGAGTCACATAATACTCTTGCAAGGGTGATAGGGAAAGGCAAACATTCAGAGGCTAGGGGCTAAGGGCAGGATTATCAACACCAACCCTCTTCTTCTTCTTCTTAAGAGAATATGGGTGACCTTTATGAGAGGACTTGCCCCTTTTTTTACCAATGGATGAGCCCCTTAGGAGTATGGGGTGCACCTGTGGGAGAACTTGTCCTTCCTGGCATAACCTTGCTCTTCATATGAGTAAAACACTAGGTAGTAGTCAAATCCATATGATTTATAGATTAAAAGGGAGAGGATACCATGTTAATCACCATGGGTTAAAAAAATATAGGGAAAGTATATATAAGGAGGCAAGAATAAAGTGTGTGGCTAGGTCACCATCATCAGGCACTACCTTGAACCTGCCCCCAAAGTTTGTAGGAGGAGTTTTTCATTTAAGAGGAGCCCAGGGTTTATGATTCACTCTAAGGGGGGGCTCCACAACACCTTGCCTCATCAACTTGCATGCCACAAAGTGAAAGATGTTCAATAGGGTCCTCTGGATGGTCTTCTCACGATGATAGTTTTAGATATCAGCCAACCTTTGCTTAGCTTCAAAACTCAAGGACATGATTAGAGAAGCCATGTTTATTATCATGACCTTAGTGTCATTCCATATGCTCCTTATTAACCTCTTTTCATTTGTGGGAGACTCTCACTGAACTGAAACATAGAAAAAATACTCTTTCTAATTTTTCTCATTTTTAGAAAGGAACACGTTCACCTTTATCCTACTTCACCAACATATAGATCCTCCTCAGATCTGTGGGGTTTTGTTTTAGGACATACGCCTCATTAAATTCGGCCATCTCTAAATCCACCCCAAGTTCTTGATAGATCGATGTTAGGTAGAGTAGATATCTCCACCCATTAGGCATCAATTACCCCGGTACAAGCTACGTCCTAAAAGAGAAACTCCTAATAAGAGGATATAGGGTGAACCTTACCCCCAACCATAGAATTTTCTCATGAAAAATAGTCCACCCAGATGGAAGTTTATCACTATCATAAGCGCCCTTAGAAGGAATCATTATTTAAACTGGGGGAAGGATGTTGTAAGTTCTTAATCTCTCTTCATCCTAGGAAATAAACCCATAAGTCTTAGGTATAGCCGACCAACCCCTAATACGACCTATTGGTTCCCCAAATCCTATATTTCTCATTGTTTTCCTCTATGTCTTAGCCACTAAGATTTGAGTCTGAGGCATGCTCAATCTCACAATGGGAATGGTTTGGGGTGAGGGGTAGAGGTAGACGATTGAGGCGAATACTGACTCACCTCAATAGAAGAGCCTGATCTAAAAGACTTCGAGTTGTCACTTGTACTAGGAGGTGGTAAAGGTACTAGAAGAAGATATTACCTAGGGACAGGTTGAAAATAAAAGAAAATGTTCCTTTAAAAACTAAACTGAAAAGAAACTAGAAAATGTTCAGGTTCTCAATGCTTAATTTCTAAAAAAACTCTAACAGAGAAAATTATAACCTGAGCTGAACTCTTATCACCGAACTAAACATCTTTTATAAGCTTGAGGTGAAATGAAAGATCATTTTCCTTCACTCTATCTCAATTTTGTAGGTAACAAGGATAAGTCCCAGCCCAAGCATTTCTTTATATAGAGGCACTTAGTTTCTCTCTCTAATCAATTGACATACATTTATTAAGGGAGTTGAACGATTCATATCCTATGCCCGGTATTTACTCTTCCATCTTAGACCAAAGCTCGAGTTGAAAGAGTAGAAGGACTTAATGTTTGGATATCCTGACCGACCCGAAGCTTAGCCCTCACAAAACTACCCAAGCCAAGCCACCAGCCCGAGATGGAAGATAAAACACCCCAGATGTCCTACCCATAGGATAGCTCGAGTGCAATGATAGCCCAAGCTCAATCACAAGCCGATCTTAAGGACCACATGGGCTTAAGGACAATACGAGCTAAAATCGACCTAGACCCCTAAAATGTTGTACTTTAGGATAATTATGCCCCTCTAACATGTAAATATGTGTACACATTATATAATTGACACATGTATCCATAAATATTCTATAAATAGATGGACCCCTTATGAAGATCCACACATTCAACCAATTGTCAACAACATTAAATAAATTTGGTGCAAGATTTTGATACCTCAAAAGTTTAGTGGTAGATTTATATAAACGGATACAATACGATAATAGATTATGCAGTTTACCCAATAATAAATTAGATAAAATAAAAACCACAAAGGTAAAATAAGATTTGGTCTATAGATAGATATACATCAATACTCACCAAAGAAAGATTTTAATCTATAGAACCCAAAACTAGGTTTTTGGTAATTCATAGTTCATTACTGATTACCATAACAATATTAAAATCACATATCATGCCTAATGATTAATCTAAAGCTATACTCTGCCACATAAAGTTTATTCTAATCCATCTATAGGAAATTATTAGGGTATATATTATGCTCTTTAACAATTAATTTATTTATCATAATACATAAATACTTGTGATCTACGTTTATATCCTCCAAACTTAACACACATGAAGTTTTTACTGTGTAGTCAAGCATGCTTCTATATCTTCTCATCAATAATGATATCCTCTAAAAGAAGAAGTATGACAACAACGGCGCCAAAAAATTGTTGTCTCTTTAAGAGAACATGAACGTGAAAGTATACACGGTCACAAGTAATAAGTAATTAAGTAAGATATCGTTCCCATGGAGATTTGTTACTAGTATTCGTTAAGTACTAAAATTGTTTCAATCTAATTCTATCCAAACAGTAGATAGTTTGATGCAGTTTAACTAACTAATGATTATAATAGTTTATAAGAAAATTCTAGGATTGTAGTTTCACCAAATTAATTCACTTGAATCATATTATTTTTTCTTGATTTATGTTCTCGCATTTAATTTGTCAACCAAGAACTCCATATGTCTCTTCTGATAACAAATAGACACATCTCGCTAAAATAATTTACTATATTTCTATGAGAATTAAATTCACCAAGATTCATTAAGTTCAAAGTTCTCAAATAGCTAAATGTGCAATAAAGGTATATTCCTATCCCTTATATATAAAAGTTATTCTATCCATGAGAAACACACAAAAATTCCTTTTTCAAGTTTATTTAAGTGTCATAGATCAATTAATTAATCTTCCAACAATTAAAAGCATTAAGCACATATAAAATAAACAACTTAAAAATGTCCCATAAATCATTCAAAAATAATTAATTCAAGCTTCATAATTTAAGCTACACTACAACCCTAGAACAAATAAATTAGTTCATATCAAGAAGAGATATTACAATACGAAAATATTTATACATTTCAGAGAAAACTAATAACAATAAAAGAACTGAACTAAAAAGTCAAAACAAAATATTATACAGAACACACGTATAGTGGGGGACAAAGAAATACATCACAAAATATTATTTTTTACATGCGTGTAGGGAGACAAGGGTGAAAAAAATAAGTTGGCAAGAGAAGTTTCTACATTTTCTATTTCACAATACGCGTGACAGCTGGTGACATATGTTTCGCTGAAAAAACAACAAGACATATGGCAGCTTCATATTGGGCAGCATAAGAGGGTGCATGCGGCTTTGGTGGACCATGTCACACAAGATACATGTGTGTTGGTCTATACGTAACAGTTGGCCTCCACTCATATGGAGCGTGGGACTCACGCACGATCTAAGCCATTCGTGGTTTGATCTAATGATATGTAAGGGAGACGTGTCTGAGGGAATCATCTACGTAGACAAGTGGGCCCTACTCTACGTGCCAGACTACACAGACAGTTGGACCCCACTCTGCACACCGAGCAGTGTGCCATCTGGGAAACATGTCCAATCGCCTTTGTCACGTGTGCATCTCACTCACCTGATCCTCACCATTGAGTTTCTGATCTAACAGTGCGTGAGGCGCGTTGACAATCATGCGTGTGGTGGTCCTTCTCTGCGCAAAAAAAAATTAATTGCATTTAAACCCTAAATTAAATTTTTAAACTTTTGTTATTTGCAACTAAGCCCTCTTTTAATTCAAATTATATTTTCAATTTTTATTAATTGCAATTACGTATTTTTTTCACTTAAAAATTCTTTAATTTTCTCTAAATATATATTCTTAAAAAATATTAAATATTAATATAAGAACTTAAAATTAATTCAAAACTTTAAGAACATAGCAATTATAATTAATAAATTGGAAAAAATAATTGTAAAATGTACAGTTATCACATGTGCTTCTATATCTTCTCATCAATAGTGATATCCTCTAAAAGAAGAAGTATGACATGAAGCTTAAGAATATACCAAGTATTCAAGCATGTTCTTGTATGGTCTATCAACATCATAGAGCATAAATGGTTTCCATCAATACACTTAATAAGCTTTTCTCTCATATTGTGCCAAATAACTGGATGGCCACCGATGAAGTTACCAACCCTTCATATGACCAATTGCATACCATCTACTATTGGATTTTCTACAACATAAATGTCAGGACTCACCCTAAAAATACCCTGATAGCATAGGAAGTATCCTAAAGATTGTACTAACTAGTTTACTTATTCTGTTAGCTGATTCTAGGTTGTGTCAAAACCATATTTGTATAAAGTTTTACAAATATTTTGGCAAATTTTGTCTTAAAAATGGAATAACCATCATGTTGTAAAATGATATCATAATATTTTACATGACCATAAAATAACCCATGTCCATCAACATGGCGATACATGGTGATATACAAGCTATACACCATATCATAAGATTTTTAAGTCTTGGTTACTAGTCAATTTACACACAAATAAAAATTTACCATAAAAAAGGTAAAAAGATCAAACCATTAAACGATATAATAAAAAATTGATCATATGCTCCCAAAAATGTTACGCTATTTTTTTTTCTCAAAGTTGCTACATGAGAAATGAAAAAAAAAACAAGGTATGTATGAAAGTTTAGTGAGTGGATGAGTTTTGTAAATATTTGTAATTACAAGCTTGAAAATTGTAAATGAAATACTTATGACTTATCATGAAATAACATACTAATAAAAATTATTTTTGAATGCTCTTTATAAATAATAATGTACTATCTATGAATTACCATGAAATAACATTCTGATGAAAATGATTTATGTCTTATCTTTAACATACAATACCATATTATCTCATGAATTATCATCAAACAACATGCTATTTTAAGTATGCAAACAAAAAGTATAACCATGAGACACTTTGAATTTATTATGCCAAGAGTACCCTAGAATCTAGTTTGCACATGGACGAGATGCTTAGCACTACACAAGCTCTCAACTACACATATAGGGGAAATTACTTGATGCAACCATTAAAATGCCCTAGTTGGCTTTACTTATATATATGTCTTGTGATCTATGACTTAATTGAACTGATAAACATCAAATTAATCAAGTAACATGGTAAGATCATACTAAACTAGACTGATAAATGTCATACTAATTTGATAACATTATAATAAGCAGATCTAATATCATATTTAATTTTTAAACATCATACTGAGTTGAATTTGATCAAATCTATTGGTCATAATGTCTAAGTAAAATTGAATATTTTGAATACTAAGTAGAGCCAACTATCACTAAAAACTGAAGAGGAAATACTCTGATAGTTCTCAAATATCTACTAAACTTGTAAGCTTGTATAAAACTAGTATGATTAATAAAGGACTCAATATTAAGCTGAAGTTGTTTGGAAATTATCTTTGTGTTAGCTTGTTGGTTAGGATGATAAAATATATTCTTATGGTGCGTTCAAACTAAAAGGCATTGAAACTAACATATAATATGTTATTCAAATTATGGAAAATTAAGTGAATGCATTGTGAACTTTAATATTCAAAAACACGTGTTACTTATACAAAATGAATTTACTTAAACATAAATAAGGCTTTACATGATGCTATCAAAACTTTAGAAAAGAAAACTTAATCTTACTTTGTAAACTTTCATTTAGAAGAAATATAGCTACTAAAAACATATTTTTCTCGTGCTGACACTACTGACTATATACTAGTTGGTTCAAGTGTCAAAAGAAAAATATGTTTCCATAACATGGCTTAATTATAATCACATACAATGTATTGACATGAATCATGCATTTTTAAACAAGATATGACTAAGTTATTTGGTAGTAAAGTTTTGGCATGAAAGTGGCACAATGAAAAATAAATAATATGTGCTTCAAAAAATACATTTTATTTGCATTAGAAATCTCATATCCATATACATAAACTTTACTAAATATTTAAATGAATTGGCTGCTAAAACTAAAATCTTCAAGTAAGAATGATAACTCATGCGATCTAGTTTTAAAAATATTAAATATCCACTCACAGTATTATATCACCATTATTTCTCAAGTTTCATTGAAATGTCTTTTGAAACATCTTTTGAATCAACCCATCGTATATGATTGATCATACTTGTGTAAGAAACAAGAACAATGCCATAACTAGTTTGGCTTATCTAAAATTAAATGGTACTCTAAAAATATTAAAACATGGGTTTTTAACATATAACTCAATATATGCTTCAATACTTAGGTAGAAATGAAAGTGTTATTTATAGTTTCAATATTTTTATGCTACTAGTTCCAAATCAAAATGATATTTTGAAATCCGTTAAAAGTTACAAGTAAAATAGGTCCAAAACTATTTAGGAAAATCACTAAAATACAAAGATTGAACTCAGCTCTTTAGCCATGAACATGGGTGAAACATCTTTTGAAATAACCGAAAAGAGTTTCATCATTCAAACACACATAACTCTAAATGAAATTGTCCATATTAAAATATTTCAAAACACTCAAAAAGTACATTCTCATCTTTCTAAAGAGCTAACATACGCTTACTATATATCATCAAAACTTTTTTATAAATTGAAATTTCACTTTGTGTTATCTCTCTATAAACAGTTCTAAAGCACTTTTGACCTATCATCACAAATGTATAACTTTTGACATAAATGTCCAAATATAATTATGTAAAAAGATAAAAAAAACCAAGACATATTAAGCTTAAAAAAATGATATTGCAAACCCATATAGGATTAGTAAATCCCATTCATAAATTGAAAATGTTGATCAGTTCAAAACATGATTTCTAGCACAATTCCCACAATTTGGTTATCTAAGTATATCTTTGTCTTACAAAATCTAAATAAAAAACTGTAAAAATGATCTTAAAATAGACATCCATACATTTCCAATGAGATATAAACCGAAGTATAATTCATTCTGAATGATTCCCATTTTCCATTTCAATGCAAAAATAGTTACTTAACTATGCTTTAACTTAGAATTCTCATCTTCTTTAACTTCCTATTTCTTTCCTTTCCCCTCATCTTTCTTTTTTCCCCTTTATATTTTCTTTGTTCATTAAAGAGAAAATTGTACTAACAAGGCATGCATAATAAGATGAGTAGGATGTGTGGCCATGTGACTCACCTCTTGAAAACACATTTTTTTTGTTAATCACAAGAACATGTGTCCTCTTAAAAATAAGGATGGTGACATCTCATGATAAAAAATTAATTAATTAATATAAATAAGATATATTATTAAAATAATATTGAGAGTAAAATCGTAATTACATAACATATACTCTTAACAAATTTTACTTCTATGTAAGGAATGGAGTGTTACAATAAATTGTAAAGCCATAGACTTCTCTAAAATTGGGGGCACCCTCCAAATATGGGAATAAAATCAGCATGTGTGTAGAAGCATATTTTTGCTTGACTTAAATTCATGAAAATTTGGGCATCAATTAAAAAAGGATGATAAAACCAGCACGGGGGAGATGAGAAGGTGGGTATTATATGTCTCATAAACAATTCAATCAATAGATAAATCCCAAAAATTTAATGATTCTATCATTACCAACTTGAGCCTCCTTCTTGTATAGTGTATCCCATTAAGCATAGATATTAAAACCTTTTGCCTAGAATGCTAAAAAGCAGTAAAGAAAATTCACAACAATAAACTAACAAAATCACAACATGAAGCCACATTTCATGAAAAATTCACATTGGGATACCATATTTGACATTACCTGTAACTTCTTGCCAAAGAAGCACTAATAAACCGTCAATCTTACAACCAAGTATCTTGACATAATCTTTACCCTCAATGCAACTTGACTCACCTAATAGGGTACAAAATGGAATAATAATGATAAATAAACAAACAAAAAATAGATAAACTATATGAAAAAAGGAAAGTGCTTTTTCTTTGGTCAAGGAGACAACATGCACTTAAAATGAACTAGAAATATAATAATGGAACAAGATTGTGGTACTTTGGCTAATTCTGCAGTGCAACTTTCCCAGGAAATTCAAATATCTTTCATTTTAATCGTACATTATCTACTACAATTTCTCCAATAATCTAAATCTGTAAATTAGGAAGTGTAACACCATCAGTTAATAAGGCAGCATCAACTGCATGCATATATGTAGTAGGAAAACTCTAGTAACATAATTTACCTTAATGGTGGCCCTCCATAATTCACAAACATCATTCCAAAAGTTAGCACCAAAAGCTTTCTGAAATTGATCAAAAAATTGAATAGGTGAAGGTGTGAATTGAAGCCGAATAGCTGTGAAAATGGCTTTGTGATGAGTAGGACATGTGTGATGGTGCAACAGATGACGAACGTTTGGAGAGATAGATTTTTGAGATGTTGAGAAAACAAGAAATGAAAGAGAGCAAGAAAATGGTTTGTGTATTAATTGATGATTTACAAAGAGTAGAGTCCTCTTATATACATATAGGAGTAACTAACAAAATAGAAAAGGAGGGAAGTTTGTTAACAAACTTCATAATAGAAAACTAACTCTAAAAACTCTAAAATAGAATTACATTCTAATTTTCTCCCTCAATTTAAGCACTCTTCTTTTCCTCCCCTACCTGTTAAAAAGGTGAACAAACACTCATTTTCAGCTTGAGTCTATTGAAGCACTATGACGACAAGGGTTTGGTTAGAATGTCTACATTTTGATCAGTAGAAGGAACATGATGAACAAGAAGTTGCTTTGAGATAACTTTCTCCCTGGCGAAATAAAGGTCTAGCTCCACATGTTTGGTTCTCGAATGCAGTATAGGATTAGCTGATAAGGAGATGGTGTTGGCATTGTCACACCAAAGAACAGGAGTAGTCTTCACATCAATTCTGAGTTCGCTAAGAAGGGACTGAGGCCAAACAACTTCTGAAGTGGCATTGGCTAGGCTGCGGTACTCAACTTCAATAGTGGATCTGGAAACTACACTCTATTTCTTTGAAGACTAGAAAATTAAACTATCTCCAAGGAAAATACAGTAACTAGTAGTGCATTTTCTATTATCCAAATCATTTCCCCAATCAGCATCACAATACCCTATTAGAGACAGATTTTTTGTTTTCCTCAAGGTGATTCCTTCATCAGCAGTCCCTTTCAAGTACCTGACGATCCTTTTTACTGCTTTCCAGTGATGATCAAGAGGTTTCTGCATGAATTGGCACACACGATTTACACAATAGGAAATCTCAGGTTGGGTGATGGTGATGTACTGAAGAGCTCTAACAATGCTCCTATATTCAATAACATTAAGGGCTAGATCACCACCTGTAGCAGTGAGTTTCAGACTGCTTACCATAGGAGTAGGTAGAGGATTGGCTTGATCCATCTTTGACCTTTTGAGGAGATCACAAATGTATTTATTTTGAGACAAATGGAGACCTTTATCTATGGACCGGACTTCAATGCCAAGGAAGTAATTCAATTCTCCAAGATCTTTGAGTGAGAAAAGTTTATTGAGAACTAATATGAAGTTGTCAAGTTCAAGTTTCTGACTTCCAACCACTATTATGTCATCAACATAGACAAGAAGAAAAATGGTTGAGGTGGCAGAGAACCTGAGAAATAAAGAATTGTCAGCTTTAGAGAAGGAGAACCCCATGTGAAAAAGGGTGCCCTTGAGTTTTTCGAACCAAACCCTGGGAGCCTACTTTAGACCATAAAGGGATTTACTGAGTTTGCAAACCATGTGAGAACCTTCTTTGGTTTCAAAACCAGGGGGTTGTGCCATATACACCTTTTCCTTCAAATATCCATTAAGAAATGTGTTGTTAACATCTAATTGTCTCAAATATCAGCCATGAGAAAGGGCCACGGTAAGGACAACTCTGATAGTGGTTGGCTTAACAACAGATGAAAATGTCTCATCAAAGTCAAAACTAGGTCTTTGGTGGAAACCTTTAGCAACAAGTCTTGCCTTGTACTTGGAAATGGAGCCATCTGGGTTTTCTTTGACCTTAAATACCCATCTGTAGCTAATGGTTTTCTTGTTAGGAGGCAGTTCAACTAAAGACCATGTCTGATTCCTTTGAAGTGTATTGTACTCTTCAAGCATGGCTTCCTTCCATCTGTCATGGAGAAGGGCATCATGTACTGAAATACAAGTAGGATCTGAAAGATTAGCAGAAAAAACTTTCTTCTTAGAGATGCCATTTTTGGACCGTGTAACCATAGAGTTATTAGTGGGAGTAACCTTAGGAACAACATTGTGAAGGATAGTTTTAGAGACTTCATTGGATGAGTCTGGATTAGAATAAGAAATAGGTTGATTTGAGTTGTTTGAAATGGTATTTTGTGAGATAGAAAGAGGGGACAAGGCCTGATTAATAGGTGTAAGACCTATTTTAGGTGTATTATCTAGTATATGACCAGAAAAATGAGAATTCTATGGAGTTGGAAGTGGATGACTTGCAACTATAGCTGGAGGAAATATGATAGGAGAGGATGGTTTAGAAGTTTGAGAAGTATTGTTTTGGAAAGGAAAGATATGTTCATTGAAGATGACATGCCTTGAAACATATATTTTTCCATTGTTATCTAAACATTTGTAACATTTATGTTTACTGCTATAGCCTAGAAAGGTGCAGGGAATGGACCTAAAATCAAAATTATGGGAATTGTAGGGTCTTAGATGAGGAAAACATTGACAGCCAAAAACACGAAGGGATTTATAGTCGGGTTTTACCTGAAAAAGGACTTGGAGAGGAGACTTTTGCTATAGGACTGTAGACGGCAATCTGTTGATAAGAAAAATAGCAGTGGAGAAGGTCTCTGGCCAGTAAGGTTTAGGGATAGAGGATTGAGCAAGGAGGGTAATCCCAAGTTCGACAACATGTCTATGCTTCCTGTCAACAATACCATTTTTGTTGAGAGGTGTGAGGGCAGGAAACTCTGTGAATGATGCCATATTTATCAAGAAAGTTTGAAAAAGATCAAAACTCACCACCCAATCACTTTGAAAAATCTTGAGTTTTGTGTTCAACTGATTTTTTGCTTGTGGTTTGAAATGAATAAAGCAATCTAAAGCTTCAGATTTGCGTTTGAGGAAATAAATCCATGTGAATCTTGAAAATACATCTACAAAGGTAACGTAGAATTTGTGTCTAGTGGTAGAAAGAATGGGAGAGGGGCCCATATATCAGCTTCCACAAGCTATAAAGGTGTAGAATAGGTAGTTTGAGAAGTAAGAAAAGGGAGTTTATGGCTTTTACCCATTTGACAAGCTGTACAGAAGTAATGTTGCATTTTATTTACTGAAAAATTGATATTACAATGATTTAGAATTTTGTTAACAACTTGAAAAGAAGGATGACCAAGCCTTATATGCCAAAGGTCAAGAGAGTTTTTCTTTGTGAGGAATGGTTTCTGATATGAGAGATTGGAAGGGTTAGTAGGTCGGACCAGGGGTCTTGGTAGGTAGCAAGAGGTCAAGCTGGTACAGTCCTTTATGCAAAGTCCCCTTGAGTAGAAGTTTCTTAGTAACCTAATCTTTGACAAAATAGAAAAAGGGATGGAATTCAAAGAAATCTTTATTGTCAAGACAGAACTTAGAGATAGTAAGAATATTTTTAGTAATTGAGGGTACATGAAGAATATTATTTAGAGATAAGGAATGAGAGTAGAAAGGGGAAGAGATAGTAGTTTTGCCAATGTGTTTGATTGAGAGGCCTTTACCATTTCCCATATGGATTTTCTGAGTTCCATTATAGTCAGTCCTGCATGATAGGTTTTGGATGTCATTGGTCACATGATTGGTAGCCCCAGAATCAGGATACCAATTCTTGTCAATGACAGTGTTTTGAGTAGTAGCAATTAAGGCTTCAACAGGGGCTTGGTCAAAAGGGATTTCTTCTTATGTGTGATCAAGATTGGCATGGTTATGAGTGGGATTGTAGTTCTGGTTGGAAGAACTTGAGGGATTACTGCCTTTACTTCCTTGAAAATTCTGATCAAAACTATAGTAACATTTAATGACTGTGTGTCCAATCTTGCCACAGAGTTGGCATTGAGGTCTGCCATTGTTGGATCTACCCCCTCTTCCTCTACCATGATAGCCATTTTATCCTCTTCCTCCTTGATGGTTGTTCTATGAAGTACCATTGTAGCTTTCCTATTATTAGCAAGATTCACAAAAAGATCATTAGCAGAGGAGTGTTTTTGTAATATACGACCTTCATGAGACAAGATAAGCATATTGACATGTTGGAGGGTATAAGGGATCTCTCTTGAGCAGATAATGGCAACTGAGAAGGGCAAGAATCTGATCAGTGTCTGTTATACTATGATTAGTAGCTCCAAGTATGTCGAAGTAGGATATCATCTTCAAGATATACTTTCTCATAGAAAGATTGTCTTTCTTGAGAAGTTGGATCTGCTTTTGGTAAAACATCACCTTGGTAGTGGATTGAGAGCTGAAGAGTTGTTCTATGGTGGCCCAAATTTTTTGAGAGGAAGAACAGCCAATTAGTTGAGGAAGGTAGTTGGTGCTTATTGAGGCAAGAAGCTAGGAAATGAGTAATATGTCCTATCTTTGATGGAAAATGAAGGCAAGATTTGATTCTCCATCATGAATTCTAGGTGGAACATTGCAAGTTCCATGGATGAAATCCTCAAGACCATAACCCAAGATCATGTTTTCTACCTGAAATTTCCATATGAGGTGTCTTCTTCAAGTTTTATCATGATCAACTGGCTGAGGGGGTTGATGATAGATCTCATAGGATCTTCATTGTTGGTTGGGTAAGCACTACCATTAGGTGCAGAGGAATCCGATCCAACCCCATTGTTAGCATTGCGATTGCTTGTCTTTGCCATAAAGAAGAAGAAGATGCCCATAAAAGTTTGAGAGAACAACTAGGAAGCTCTGATACCAAGATAAATTTATGAGATGTTGAGAAAACAAGAAATGAAAGAGAGCAAGAAAATGGTTTGTGTATTAATTAATGATTTACAAAGAGGATAGTCCTCTTATATACACAGAGGAGTAACTAACAAAACATAAAATGAGGGAAGTTTGTTAACAAACTTCATAACAGAAAACTAACTCTAAAAACTCTAAAATAGAATTACATTCTAACTTGGAGGAATATGGCTTTGTGAGGGTGCAACGATGTTATAAGGTAGGAGGAAGATGTTGGGGCATGAATGTGGGTTGATTTGTGAGAAAATGGTCTTCAATAGATCGCCCTGCCCTTTTTGATTTTTTTTCTTTTTATTTTTTTGCTAATTAATTTTTTTTAAAATAATTACAATGCCCTCAATTTTTTAAACATAACTTTAAATTTTTTATTTATTTTTCATTAATGATTACTTTTCTTCATAATTTTTACAACAAAAACTATCAATGTAGTGATAATATACCTTGATGGTTTTTTAAAACCCTACAACATACTTTACCTTGTTAGTTAAAAAAAACAACAATAAATTTTTGTCAAGAAAAGTCACTTATAGCACAATTTTCATAAATGGTCTATCTAATAGAAGGGTGGTAGATATACTTTTTGTCTCATCTTGCAAGAATATAAAAATAAGTAAGGAATAGCATCTCATTAACTTGTATCAATACATCTTCCAAAACACTATTTATATATGCATTAGATCTATCAACTAATTGTATAATCACACTAATGTACTTGAAGGGAGTAATATTAAGTGAAGGATACGTAGAATAAGGTATAACATTAATGGATACTCCTAGTCTAACATGGCTCTCTCAAACCCCGTGGTTCTTATAATGCATGGAATAGTAAAACTACTAGAATCCTTATACTTAAGAGGCAATTTTCATTGTAATATAAGTAAAATATTCTCTCCTAAATTAACCACCTCATTACCTTTCAGCTTGTATTTGATTAAGAAAAACTCCTTAAGGAACTTAACATAACTATTTTATTGCATCCAACAAAGGGATGTTAACTTACACTTCACAAATTTTTTTCAAAATTCCCTGTTCATGCTTCTCCTTCTTTGATTTAGCAAACTTTCTAGAAATAAGTAACATTCAATCATTAGTATAAACAAGGTGTTCAGAAATTACCTGAGGTATTGTAGTATTTTCTGGTGGAATAGGTGCCCCTTTTCTAGCTCTTCTTATATAGATCTCTTCTTAAAGTTTATCTTTGTTAGATGGTTAATAAGTTCTTTAATTACTTTTCACTTTTTAGAGTGATTACATTGACACTTTCTCTTGGATTCACCACAGCTCGGGATGGAATTTTACCATATGCTTGAGCTTTCAACCTTTCAACGGTTGTGGCCAGTTGGCCCACTTTAGTTTTATTGTTCCTCATTGAAGTTTGAGTTTCTTTGATTGAATTTTGAATGTTTTTCATGAAAACTTGGTATCCAGCTAAAATATAATAGTGTTAGTAGCTATAGAATTTACCAAGTCTTCTAAAGAATTACCTTAAGGTTGCTATGGTGGCTGGGGTTTGTATTATTGTTGTAGCCTAGGATTAGGGAATCTAGGTGGATACTAAGAAGTAGCTATTTAATTATTACATGCATAGCTAAATTTTTGGTGATCCCTCCATTCAGGGTTATATGTTAAGAATCATACATGGACCTCTATCCAAGAAAATGACCAACAATATGGGCTTTTTCTTCTTAAAAAGTTGACGCATATTAGTAAGGAGTCTCATTTTAGAGCATATGCCACATGTTTTCACTTGCCCTATAACTAATTGCTTTACCAAAGTAGTTAGGTTACTTATTTTTTGCTCAAGGTGAGAGTTAGTTCCTACCTCATTTACCTTAAGTTGTGAATCAATTCGGGTACCAAATTGTTAAGAATTGGCAACAGTTGTTGAAAACAAGGTTCATGCTTCAGTTTCCATCACTTGTAACATCAATCATGTTTCTTTTTATGGGTGCTAATCCATCGTAAAGAAATTGGATAAAAAGTTGCTCACTTATTTTTTTATTGTGGATAGGTAGCACATAACCTTTTTAACCTCTTATAATATCTATAGAGTGTTTTCCCATTAGACTGTGTAATTCCACAAATTTGTTTTCTTATTATTATGGCTCTACAAGCTAGGAAATACCTTTTCTAGAAATTTTCTCTTCATCTCATTCTAAGTGGTAATGAATCCAGAGGGTAAATAGTGAAGCCATTCCTTAGCAATATCTACCAAATAAAAGAGAAAAGCTATAAATTTGACTTGGTTTTTGGTAATTCCCATTGGTTTCATGTTGGAGGAAATGATGTAGAATTTCTTCAAGTGTTTGTTTGGGTCCTCTATAGCTAAATCCCTGAAAATAAGTAACAAATAAGTTAGTATAGACTTAATTTCAAAACCAACCTCAAAGTTGGGATATACTATGCATATGTGTTATAGCTTCAAGTTAGATGCAACTAACTCCTTAATTGTTGGATCAACAACTACCATGTTCTCTTGTTCTATTTCTGAGTCACTTGAAGAAGTGGATTCAATTGTCTTTTCTTATAATGGGTCTAGTGATCCTTTTGATCTCAATTTTTATGAATATATGCTTTTTGCATTCAATGTTCTCCAGAGAATTGAGAACTTGGAAAAATTAGTAGTAAAATTGTAAAGTCAGTCCCAATAACGACACCAAAAGCATGACATGATTGAGAATACATAAGTATACGTGGTCACATAAAAGTGATAAGTAATTTTAAGAATACAATTTATTATACCTACGAGAATCAATAACAATTTTTATAACTACATACTAGTTTGTTAGTGTGTTAATTAAAATTAGTAAATTAGAGTTTTTGCTATTTTTAAAGAAAATAATAAAACAAGTTGATTAAGAATATTAAGAGATATGCAATTATGGGACTATCCTCACTACTATTCTAAAATATTATTAACCTTGTTATGAATGAAAATGAGTTTCTTACATTCTAAATCACTTTAATAATTTAAAATATTTTTTGAATTTTTAACTTTAACTTTAGAAGTCTAAGTCCATTTTAGTGTTTTCACATTTTCTTCCCGTGTAATTGATTCAAAATATTATTATAAATCAACCTAAATCCTCACTATGTTTAAGATCTACCTATTCAATGCTTTAATATCAACTTATTCAATGTCTTAAAGAATTAAAAAAATATGATAACTAAACTTGATAATATTAGAATAATCGTTTAACTTTTAATGTAGGCATTCAACTCTACTAATGACAGAAGTCATAAGGTACAATTTTGAAAAAGAGTATTAGCATTTACATACTAACAAATAAAACTAGATATAAACTTATTCATGCAATAAACTAGTTGATCTCCCTGATTCATAACATGAATAGTGATGACATTCAAACATAGAATTGAACACATCAAGAATAAAGAATTATAATTAAAATTATTCATAACATTAAATTAACTAAATCATAGTCAATGGCTTGAAAATTTCCTACAATCACATTATTAAAATTAGCTATACATTAATCCTATAAGAATCATCATTATACTCATAGAAAACTATAAAAAGGAAAAATAAGATAATTTTAGAAATTCTGTATGATGAAGCCATATAACCCCAATCTCTAATCTACAATCTTTTCCTCTAAATCTCCTTCAAAGTTTTTCTTTAAATAGGCTTTTGATCTCACTTGTTCCTTGTAGTAAAACTATGTGTCTAATAAGTCTTTGGGTGACTTATATTGTTTATTTTTGAGCTTGATTTTGTTAGTATTATATTATGCTTGATCCAATAACAAGGATTAGAAGTTGGTTTTGAAAAATGTTAGATTTGCATGGGGACTAGATTTCTCGATCGATTGGGACCCCTTCTCAATTTATCTAACAATTTAAATTTTCAACCCGAGGGCACTCGAGTGAAGCTCGATTGATCGACCTATATCTTGATCAATTAATATCCTTTTTGATAGATCTATTAGCTCTTACCATTCTTGGACCTAAATATTCGGTCAATTGAATTCTTTGTTTCAAAATTCCAAACGAGAGCACTCGATCAATCTTGATCTATCTCAATCAAATTCCCCTATTTCTGCTTTAAAAATAATTGTTTACTTCTTTTTATTCAATTTGACCCTAAATACACTCAAGTGAAGATCAACCTATATCTCAATCAATTGATATATTTTTTTATCAATCTATTAGCTCTAGCCATTCTTACCCTAAATCCTTGATCATTGAATGCTTTATTACAAATTTCCATATGTGGGCACTTGATCGATCTCAATCGAATTCCCCTATTTCTCCACTAAAAACAAGTTTTTACTTATTTTTTACTAAGTTCGACCCTAAATACCTATATGACACAGAATAAATACATAAAATACATTGGTAATACTAACTCATTGTAAATATGTACAAATATATGTATAAATGATATTGATTATGTAACATGGTTACACGGGTGGGTAAATAATTTATAAAATATTTATTACAAATAGATCAAATTCAAACTATATCATAAAATTTCACAAAATTTATTCTTATATAGTGAGTTTCCCCCTTAAAAGAATGCATATTTTTCATGGAAATAATTTACAATAATGTTCGGGGGAAAAGACATTTTTAATTATTAAACATGTGTTTGTTGTTGTAGTGCAATGATAAGAAAACTTTTCGTGAGTTTTTTAAGTAGGTTCACCGAATCGACTTAAATCGAGGCGACTTAAAATTTAAAGTCGGTTCTATCTATGAACTAACTTTAAATTTAAAGTCGGTCCTATATGTCAATCTACTTAAAATTTTAAGCAACTGACTTAAAATTTTAAGTCAGTTCTAGGCTAGAACTGACTTAAAATGGTATAACTCTATAAACATATTTTGGTTATTTTTTACTAGTCTCACTGCATGTTTTCAACCACATAACAACATAAAAAACTAAAATATGTTTAAAAGAGTTTTTAAATTTTTTTCATTTAAAAACTAGATATTAAGTAATTATTGAAGAACTAAATTTATAATAGAAAATATTTCATTTATAATAGATATATATAACTTAACTTAATTATAATATCATTATATATTATAAGATATCTATGTTATTCAATATTATCATATTCTTTTTCTTAATCTTCTTGCAATCTTATAATTTGAAGCATGTGTTTTGCCCATTCTTCTCGTAAATCATCAAAAAATTTCATATCATAGCTCGTTTTACTCCAACCAAAGAACTACATGTATTTAAATTTAAAATAAGAATGTAATATCATGAATTCACAAAAAATTAACTTATATATGTTAAAAAAGTATATTAGTAAAAGAGATTACCACATCTTTAATTGACATGTTGATATTTGAGATGATTTTGCTCATAAATTTCATAATACAATAGCCACACATGACTCCATCATTTTGTTATGAAACCTACAAAGAACAAGTCTATATGGTTTATCGATTGGAACATCTTTATTATTCAACCATAAAATATATTAAATTATTAATATTCATTTGTACATACCATAACTTTATCTCAAATAAGCTTATGTTATTTTTAAGGGTAATGTCCTTACTCTTATTCCACATGCCCTATCAATGTTTAAAATAGATTGTTCTTTATTAAATATAACATAGAGCAATATAAAAAATAGCCACCTATAACTCTTACATTTCAAAAAAAATTTCTATCTTTATTCAATTCTATGAAAACCGAATCACAGTACCAATGATTACCATAAAGATCAAGGATTACCAATATCAACTTTTGATTTCTCTAAAGTGTTAATTCTTTATCACATAATTATTTTGCTCTTATGCTAACATCATGCTCTTGATATTGATTCAAAAATGATGAATCATAAAACATTGCTAAATATGATAGGTGATTAACTTGAAGTCAATAATAACATACCCTATATAAAAGAAATATATATATATATATATATATAATTAGATAATATAAATATAATTATATGCTCTATATAAATGAAATTTATTTACTGATTAAGGACTCACCTTGTCCACACTTGAATTATACTTAAATCAATCATTTGAAATTCAAAAAATTTCAATATACACGCGTTCAATATATATGATTGTTCAATGTCTACTCCAGGTATTTCTTTAAGAATTGACACAGTCCATTCATTATTTTTGCTATTTTTGCTCGTAACAATAGTCATTAAAGAACCAAGATTTCTACTAAAGTTTATAGCATACTTATAATTATACTTTTCCATGGCTTCTTCTTGAATGACTTAGTGTGTGATGATCGTCCACTAGACATAGATTTGCCACAAGATACTTGCTTTGCATCCCTTAAATTTGCCACACTTACCAATGTTGGTATAATAGACTAAATAAGAGCTATTATGTTAGGAACAATAAAATAATAATAATATAATAAAAGTAGTAGAAAATATTTTATCTTAAGTAAAAATAAATAGTACCATGTCAAAATTTAGTACAACTTGATTCGATGAGCAAACCACATATTTTTCAACAACTTCTTAAATGGTGGTAGCATCTGAAGGCACCAGTAATGGATAATGATAGAGCAATAATTGATCAATTACTATTAGCCAATGATTTGGCAAATATTGATTATGAATCTTTCAATAATTGCTCAATTATTGTACTGTTCCAATAACAACATAATCTATAAATGATGGATCTTTCAGTAGACGTTTCATATTCTATAAATAATTTAAGCATTATATATAATAAAAAATAAAAAATAATATACCATCTACATAAGCTTTAAATCTTAACATGAATGATTCATCAAATGGAGGACTCCCATGTGGGGTAGCTATTGGAAGGACATTCTCATCAAAATATTCGTGTGATGAATGGTAAGAATACATAGATTGCATTGGAGACATTGAACTACTATATGATTGCATGGGCATTCTTGGCATACATATGGAACCAATAGGTTGACGATAACACATAGAGGACATAGGTTGGCCATGAGATTGCATAGGTTGCATGCCTTGATTGTAGTATGGTGGCATGCTTGGAATGTGTTGTGATACCTCAGCTTGGTAACTTTGAAATTTCTTTAAATTGGAATCTCACTTAACATTGTAGCCTTAAAGGAGTTTAATTCTTCTTCAAATTTATTCAACTTTTCCTTACTGACCATCTCAAGCCTTTGTTTTGGAATATTGAAAAACTTCATGTAACCATCATATTGGCATCCTCCTCTAACATGACCAAGATGATCGAGTCCAAATACATAATATATTTCATCTTTCTCTGGTTGTTCGATTATTTCACCCTTTTTTATTTATTCTTAAACTATTATCTACAAATAATAAGACAATAAATTATATCATACATTATTTTATCAATATGCAAAAATCATAACAAATACTTTGTATCAAGTTAAATTACTAACCAACTTATTAATTTGTTCTTCTTCTCGTTTATTCATTGGTTTTGACTTCTATGTTTTGAGGATCTTTATTTGTATATACTATTCAGCTTGGGTAATCGGTCTATCCAATTCAACTTCTTACATGAATTAAATAAATTTATTAACCTAAATTAGAGGAAAATAAATATAAAAAATAGTTATAAATTAACAACTTAATATTACCATTCTTTGTCTAACGTTAGGATTTGATGAACTCCCAATACGGTTAGGAAGAATATTTTGCATTTGTATATTTTGATGTTCTTCCATAATGATTTGAAATTCATCTATACATCTATAATCTATGAAGTCTTTCCATACTTGGGGTTCAATCTAGGGGTGATCTTCAAGGATTTTGTATAGTTCTTCTTCATGAAGTGATTCCAAGTATGGAAACACACTATTTTTGGCCAATTTGGAAGTTTTGTATTCCTTCCATGCCTTATTTGCAATCTTCTTGTAGCACTTGTTCATCTAATTATCAGGTACTTTAAAACGATTCTATAAAAAAACATATTTTAGAGGAGATATAATACAAAAAGGATATAATATGTAATTCATTATAAAACAAAAGAGATTTACATAAATGGTTTTCCATATCTTGTACTCTTCAACATCTTCAACTTTACTCCAATCATTTATATTGATTGGTATACTTGACTTCACAAGTCTACCAATAGAAGATTTCAATTGTTGGCCATTTTTCTAATGGATTACCAGTTGCATTTAATTGAACATGTATTCTATCTCGAATTGAATAGGTATTCTATCATCTGGATTAAAAGAAGCATCAGATATATTATCCCAACTCCTTTTGAAATGCCTCAATGGATAATTTGGATCTACAATCTCTAGCACCCTAGGATCCATGAAATATCTACAAACAATGATAAAATAGAAATGAATTCACAATTTTAAGTCTAAACATATAAATAAGAGTTATTATAAGAATATAGAACATATATTATGTGTAATTAGGTTATTGATCGTATATATATATAGTACTTCATAATCACTTTGAGTTCATAACAAAGAATCATCATCATCAACTAGATCATCACATACATTAGGCAATTTTTTTGAGAAATGACTAATATTAGATAACATATCAAGCATGTTATCATCTTCTAAAGCGTCACAATGGTAGAACTATTTTTTTGGAGGCGTTAACACAACAAACCATCTTGTGTTAATTTGATCACTCACGTAAAATACTTGTTATGCATGAAGTGCTAACCTGAAAGGATCATTAGTGTGACCTATCTTGGATAAGTTTACAAGGGTAAATCCAAAAATCATCTATTTTATATCCAACATTGATAGCATCTTTGACCCAATCACACAAGAATATTGTTTCATGGAAGACCTCATAATCGAGTTCCCAAATTTCATGAATTATACTATAATATAATCTATCAGAAAGTATAGGATTATCGTCTTTTGAACTAGAAAATTACCTAGTTTGTGCAACCATCTTCACACCACTATTCTGGTTTACTTGGACTTTGTCCCTTACTTATGTCGTAAACCTTGATCTATTAATTGTGAAACTAGAATATGTTTTGACATCCAATTTGGACCATGTGTAAGCCATTCCAATTGTTTTGCTATTTTATGATTGGGTTTGTTGAGTTCAACTCCAATCTATGCACATAAAAAAATTAAATGTGTTTAAAACAAATTTGTAAAACATTATGTAGAACTACTAATGAATTCTTCTATGTGACACTTGCATGGTTGCGAAACCAATTAATAAGCTCCCGCTTATCCTAATTATACAACCATTTTTCTCCTCCTTTTTTTATAACGAGGATCGATCATTAGTAAGTTTAAATGCATTATGTGATATTATGCAAGATATATCAATTACGTATCATTAATAGTTAAATAAATAATAATTTTATTTTATATGAAAAGATTGAACCTATCATTACTTACTCTATGTATGTTTATGCCTCATTATTATTTACCAAAATGATTCGGTGAGCTATTTCCAATCGAATGTTATCAATGAACAATTTCTTACTTGTACTGAGCATAGGGTTACCTACTTGGATCATGTCATGTTTTAATAATAACTTGTGCATAAGATTCCTAATTTTAGTGCAATCACTAAATTTTCAGAACAAAACTCAATGGCCTCTTCAACAATGTAATGTTCCACCATACATCCTTTAGGACAATTTCTATTATTTACATATCCATTAAGGACTTGCATGTATCTCACAAAAGGACACATCCATCTTATGTAAGTAGGACCACACAATTGAATCTCTCAAACTAAATGAACACACAAATGAATCATTATATTGAAAAAAGAATGATGAAAATATTTCTCAAGTAGACACAAATTCTCCACAACATCTTTCCATAAAGAGTTTAACTCACCAATTGACAGAGATTTCTTGCTTATTGTATTGAAGAATGCATAAAGAAAAATTATTGATAATTGAATATGTTTTGGAATAATTGACCTAAAAGCAACTAGCAATAACTATTACTTTAAGATATAGCAGTTATGTGATTTCAATCCATAAAATTTATTATCGGTCATATTACAAAATTTCTTAAGTTGGATGAGTAATCATTAGGAACTTTCACACTCATCCAAAATTTACAAAACACATCCTCCTCTTTTGTTGATATCGTATATGATATTGCTAGCAAATATGTTCATTTCTTATCATTTTCCACCTGCGGTGCCAATTCAGGTCATATGCCTAGTTTCTTTTTTAAATCCAATCTTGCTTCAATTCCATCATTAACTTTCCAACTATATTAAGTAATGTACCTATCAAGCTCTCAGTTACATTTTTCTCAATGTGCATGACATCTAAGATGTGACAAATGTGTAGGTCTTTTAATGGAGATTGAGGTGTTGACCAAGTTGATGTTTCCAAATATTCTCAAGATCCTTTGCAGGGAATTGGCGATCCAATGACTAATGCAAAGATAAAGAGATTGAAAGAAGTTTTGCAAGTCTTAATCATGAATGTGCAATACAAAGAGACTATGCTAGAAGAATTTAAAACTAAATTCGAGGATTCCAAAGCTTTACCAAGGATGGTCTATTATGTTTTTATGCAAGGGATAGATTTGGAAGATCAAGTTGGATGCAAGGATTAATTTAGGAAGAAATTTTCATTTTAATTATTTATGGGCCTTATATGTTTTATTTATCAGAAGCCTTTTTAGTTTTTTATTTTTTAAGGATTTATTAGGCTTAATCCACAACTAAATAAGCTCATTTTCTTGAGGTTTTTATTTTAGGCTTTATTGCTTATAAAAAGTGACAACCATGTAATTTTTTAAAAACCTTTTGAACATTTTATCAAGTTTATTTCATAAATCTTTTTCTTTGCCTTTTTGTGTTCTTGATTGAATGCTTGAATTCAACTTATCAAAGGAAGTGATCAACATTTGTGGCATCTCAAGGTTAGAATTTTAAGGACTTTGTGGCACCCTCGGTAAGTGGTGTAAATGATAGAATTTGAGGTTGAAAATGCAGGGAATGGGTCAAAAATATATGCAAGGAAAGAAAGAAGAAAGGAAAATAAAGGGAAAATGGAAAGAATATATGAACAAAGAAATGGGTAAATAATCAATTTAGGAAAGTTAAAATAGGAAAGAAATAATATCTACTTGGAAATATTTCCAAGATCTTTCTTTCTTCTCTTGCTTGGCCAACCTATTATTCTTTTTTTCTTTTTAAATTAGGCTTGGATAGCATGTTTCATGATTCTCTTTTTTCTTAAATTTTTTTTTAAGAACAAAGACGGATTGAACATAGAAATTAAAGCATAAGAAAAAAATTAAAAAGATAAGAAGAATTCAAATAGAACTGTGAAATGAAATCTAAAGACAAAAACAACGAAAATGAAATTGAAAGAAAATCTAAAACTATGAAGGACAAACTTTTTTTTAATAAAGAACTCAAACAAAGATAGATGTAGATAGATCACTTGTTTTCAGCAACCAAAACTCTGATACTAAATTATGCAAACCTTCTAAGTAAATAACCCTAGGAACCCACGAACTCAAAGGAATAGGAACAATCAATTTGCTAGGAATGTGTTGAAGATGATCAAATTAGAACCCTAAGGAAACAAAGTCCTCAAAACCCTAACCTTGAGATGCCACAAAGGTTGATCACTTCCTTTGATAAGTCGAATTCAAGCATTCAATCAAGAACACAAGAAAGAAAAGCAAAAGCATTATGAAATAAACTTGATCAAATGATCAAATGGCTTTTCAAAAATTACAAGGTTGCCACTTTTTATAAGCAAAAAACTCTAAAAGAAAAAACTTAAACAAAATGAGCCTATTTAGTTGTGGATTGGGCTTAATCAATCCTTAAAAAATAAAAGACTAAAAAGACTTCTGATAAATAAAACATAAAAGGCCCACAATTTATGAACTGAAATAAAAATTGCTTCCCAAATTAATCCTTGCATTCAACTTGATCTTCCAAATCTATCCCTTGCATAAAAAGATAAAAGACCATCCTTGGTAAAGCTTTATAATCCTCGAATTTAGTTTTAGATTCTTCTAGCACATCCTCTTTGTATTGCACTTCCATGATCAAGCCTTGCAAAACTTCTTTCATCCTTTTTGTCTTTGCCTTAGTCATTGGACCACCAATACCTTGCAAAAGATCTTGAGAATATTTGGAAATATCAACTTGGTTAGCACCTTGATCTCCATTATCTTTCCAATAAGGTAATTTCCAAAATATTGATTTTTTATTCTAACGATCATGATCTACTAATTGAGTAACATTTTCATTTTCACCCCTTTAATTAGTTCAAATTTTTTGTGTCCCTCCAGTAGTGAGTATACTTTTTTTTTCATATTTCCATATTCTTTGAATGTCATATCATTTAATTGCCTTAATATGTCAAGTGATGGAAAATTATGGGTTGATTGTCATGTAAAACCGACGTAACACGTAGGTTTGCTTCAGTTAATGTGTACAATTGATACTAATTTCCATGTGTAGTGTCAATTGTACACGTCAACCGATACTATTTTTTTATTTTTTTACAATTTTTTTAATTTGAGTCTATTTCAAGTCAGTTTTTAACATAAACTGACTTTAAATTTTAAGTTATTTTATAAACATAGCCACTTAATATTTATAAGTCAATTTAAAGAAAAGATCAACTTTAAATCCTAACTTACTCTTTATTGTAGTATCATGAAAACGCCTCTATGATGAGTAGGACATTTGCGATGGTGCAACAAGTGTCGAGCATTTGGAGGAATATGGCTTTGTGAGAGTGCGACCATGTTAGACGGTAAAAGGAAGATGTTGGGATAGCAAATAGAGTTAGGGCATGAATGTGGGTTGACTTGTGAAAAGAGGGTCTTCAATAAAATAATTACATTATCGTAATTTTTTTAAACATAACTTTACAGTTTTATTTATTTTTTATTCATTCTTACTTTTCTTGATAATTTTTAAAACATGCTTTCCCTTGTCAAATAATAAAATAAATAAATTTTTGTCAAGAAAAATTACTTTTGAAGTGCAATTTTCATAAATGGTCTATCTAACATAAAGGTGGTAGATATACATTTTTGTCTCATCTTGCATGTCAAGAATATAAAAATTAGTAGGCAATAGCATCTCATTGACTTGCTTCAATACATCTTCGAAGACACTCTTCATATATGCATTAGATCTATCAGCTAACTGTATAATCACACTAATGTACTTGAAGGAACTAATATTAAGTGAAGTATATATAAAATAAGGTATAACATTAATGGATACTCGTAGTCTAACATGGCTCTTTCAAATCCAGTGGTTCCTATAATGCATGGAATAGTAAAACTATTGGATTCCTTATACTTAAGAAGCAATTTTCATTGAAATATAAGTAAGACATTCTCTTCTAAATTAACCACCTCATTACCTTTCAGCTTGTGTTTGGTAGAGTAAAACTCCTTATGGAACTTAGCATAACTTAGTACCTCTTTTAATGCATCCAACAAAGGGATGTTAACTTACACTTTGCAAAAAAAATTCAAAAATCTCTAATCATGCTTCTCTTTCTTTGATTTAGAAAACTTGCTAGGAAAAGGTAACATTCAATCATTAGAATAAATAGGGTGTTCAGAAATTACCTATGGTATTGTAGTGTTTTCTTGTGGATTCGAAATTTTGCATGATCATTTTTTTGGACTCATATGAAACATGATGTGGAAAGAGTATGTGAGAAATGTATCACATGTAAACAGTTTAAGTCTAAGTTGCAACCCCATGGTTTGTACACCCATTTGCCAATACCTAGCGAACCTGAGACTGATATTTCTATGGACTTTGTTTTAGATTTACCTTGGACAAAGAGGGGGAGAAATTCTGTGTTTGTGGTGGTAGATAAATTTTCAAGATGGCACACTTCATTGCATGTCATAAAACTGATGATGCATCACATATAGCTGATTTATTCTTCAAAGAGATTATTGGGTTACATGGTATTCCTAGGACCATGTTTCTGATGAAGATGCAAAGTTTTTGAGTTACTTTTGGAAGACTTTGTGGGGAAAGTTGGGAACCAATTTGTTGTTTTTTACTACTCGTCATCCATAGACAGATGGCCAAACTGAAGTAGTAAATAAAACTATGTCTTCTTTGTTGTGTGCAATTATTAGAAATAACTTGAAAATATGGGAATATTTTTTGCTACATGTTGAATTTGCTTACAATTGAAGTATACATTATGCATCTATGTTTTCATCATTTGAAATTATTTATGAGTTTAACCCATTGTCACCTTTGTATTTAACTTCTTTACCTTTGAGTGAATGTGTGAACTTAGATGGCAAGAAGAAAGAAAAATTTGTAAAAATGATTCATGAAAAGGCACGGTAGAACATTGAAAGGAGAACTAAACAATATGTCCAACAAACTCAAGGATACTAAATAAGAGAATAACTTGGTCTTAACTGGGCATGTTAAAATACATTGAATCTAGTCATTTAACTATTTTTTTTCTTTAGAAGTCCAAATTGGTTGTCTTAAGAAGTCCAAAATATCCATATATTAGCTATCTATAAAAGTCAATATTTCAGCTATTTATTAGCTATCTTATTAAGACTAAGGGTCCAAAAAAGGTAAAGATCAAACTTGTTTAGTCTAATTTTTGTGTTGTAATTAAGATTTTTCCTATTCTTGGAGGGTTGTTCCATGTATAAAGAGGAGTACTTCGAATTTTAAAGAAGAGATTGGAATTATTAAGAAAATTATCTTCTTGTAATGTCTTGTGTTCCTATTAGTTCTTAAAAGAACTCTTGAACTTATCAAGTTAATCTTGTGTTGTTCAAACAACCAAACTTATCACCTTAAGTTCTTGAGAGAATCCTTAGGTTTTCTTGGTGTGGCATTTCAATCGTCTGTAGTTTTGATTTTCATCTTGTTAGGTGATGGGTTAAGACTCAAAAAATCTTGTTTTCATGATCTTAGGGTTTCAATCCATCATTGTTATCGGGTTTCATCACAATTATTGGTGGGGTTCGTATGAATGAACCCTCAAACTTAGGTTTTTTTCCTTTCACTTTCCAATTGATATTCACTACCCAATTAAAATCCATAAATAGTAAACTTAGGTTCCTTTTTTCTCTTTTCCTTTTTCTTCTTTCTTCCCCCCTTTTTAAGAGAACTACGTACCAAATTCAATAATTTATTCATTTTTTCTTCATTCACATTTTTCTTTTTCTTTTTCTTTTCTTAACTTAAGAAGGTAAAACAGACATTCCCAAAATATATAGGCTCAATAAGTAGCATAATAGAAGCAAAAATAAAGGTGTACAAAGTAAGTGGGATTTAATATTTGGCTTAAGCTAGAATGTAGGTTCAAAGAAATGAAGAGATAACATAATGGTTCAACAGGGATAAAAAAGGACAAGTAATCATTGGTTGCTTGAAAAGTTTAAACTATCCAAAGAAGGCCTAAATCATCTCTCAATCCAAGTAGCACCTAGGATTTCACTTCAAGAGATACTAAAAATGGATTGTATAGCTTGTTACAGATATAAAAATCATCCATACATACAATCAATACAAACTTTCCAAAATAACCAAACAAACTTGCTAAGTTATGGCTTGTTCATATATAATAGAGTAAAGTAAATAAAAAAACTAGCCTTACAAATGCTCAATGAATACCCAAATCATAATAATCACATTTCAATCCAAGTCAAATGCATACCAACCATATATCATCATTGGTCTCTCCAAAATTAATTTTACATATAGTAAGTTACTTGAATAGAAAAACATATAAAACTATCTTGGGAAGATAGAAAAAGGGAGAAAGAGAGTGCTAGATAATCAAATACAATATTTTTTTTATTTTTATAGCAACAAAAGGACATAAAACAAGTAGAGAGTCAATAGACAAAAGAGAAGACAGAGATGGCCTTAAAGGAGATCATAGGCCAAAAAGATAAGGATATGCCTCAAGAGAGATAATCGACACAAATCATGCAGTGTTTCCACAAGAGAAATAATGGGAGCCAACTTCACACAGTTTCCTCAAAAGAGATCATTAACAAGACTCACATCAATGCTAGTCAAGAGAAGAAAAGAAGTTGACTGACTAGTGAGCAGCACTAGCAATACCCCAAAGAAAGGGATGAAACAAGGAATGCTACTAAAACATCTAAGTAGGTTAGGAAGACTCGATTCCAACGCCAGAAACAAGAGACATGCTTAGATAGAGTAAACACCTCAAACACTATGAATGCCAACTAAACACACAAGTCTAGTCACAAAAATGCATGTAAGTTAAGAGTTTTAAAGATAGGTAAATAATTTATATGACATATAGATGCACATGGAAAACTAGAACAAGAACAGTACAAATAAACAATTAAAAGTACAAGCTTGTAACAACATCTCAGTATTCTCCAAAGATATATCTAAAGCACAAAAGAAGAAAGGTCAGGTGAAAGATGAAAAAAACAACTAACAAAAGATAAACAGAGAACCAAAACTTAACATACTAGGTACAAGAAACAACAACATAGTGTTACAGAAGAGATGTAATCCATATGACATTGCATATGAATGACAAGATATCAAAAAGAAAGATCTTATAACTAATACTATATAATGAAAACATGGGATGTGATGCTCATGCAAATAGCCACAGTAAAAGAAGCAAGTAGTGAGTAAGGAAAACACACAAAAATAGCATGATAAAGCAACTAGTATAAGAGAAAGAGATATGTATGAACAAGAAAATAGGGAATATGCAAACAACATAAGTTCACGGAGATAAAAAATCTCACAGAACCACAATAGCCAATACACGGGAGATAGGGCACAAACATACAAGGTGTGTATATAGTAGATAGAGCTCTATGATTAGATACCCTGAGAGTTGAGCCTAAATAAAGGTGACTCGCTCTGATACCATTGAAAATTCCCATATATAGGAATAATTTCCAAGGTCAATTATTGTTTTTTACTCAAATAGGTAATCGAGACATAGATAAGGGTGTAAATTCCAATCTATAGAATTGTTTCACTAGCTCTATACTAATTTGGCGAAGCAAGCATCATAAACATGAATTAAGAAAATTACATAACAGAAGTACAAAATAACTTTCTTAATTTAACACCCGACTAAAACAATCAATAGATATGAAAACAATATTTTTTTGTTAAACACGGTGTGCCTCACTGGCTCCTGTCTAAGATAACGCATGCATAAACACCCCAAATGTCACACAGGATGCAATCAAACACTACATAACAAACCAATTAAAAATTCCAACACCTAGTACATAACTAAGGGAAGGAGATACAAGCTCCCTAAAACTCACACAAAACTTGCATGCAGATAACAAGCATAAGCAATGTAAATTAATGAAGAAGAACTAAGATTAATTTAATACATCATAAGAAATTATTAGAAAGCTATAAGCATGCTATAAGAAAAGAAAGAAAGCATACATAAATATATAACAAATAAGCTTTCTAGTTAGAGTATATATCTAGTATGTTAGAACATACATTATAAAAACTCATATTATACTAAGAAACATATTGATCATGAATAACACCATATATAATGAGGTAAACCCACATAAAAACCCTATCTTTTTGGTGACATCCTTGGGTTGCTTATGGTAACCACTCGATAGCAAACAAATCTACTATACAATAAAATAGTTACAACCTTGGCAGAAATAAAACTCTTATTACCTCTATCAATTATGATCTTTATCTAAACTATCTACTGCTACTCTCTCTCGTTGCCTCCACAATAACCTAGTTTGACACATGAACCCAACTCTCTTTTAAAGCCTACATCACCTAATATGGTGTGAGTAGAAACTAAAGACCAATAATGTGTGAGGTTTACAATCAACTAAACCACCCTTGAACATAAACACCAAATAATCACCCATGGACATACAATCCATTATAAAACTCAAATATCCTACATGAGACATACATATAATCCACATAACGCACACAACTAATGATTTGATATCTCAACAAAAGTTATGAGAACTCAAAGAATTTAACTCAACCCATTCTCATATTACATTTCTCACATAAAATCACTCATAAATATCATTTCGAGTACTCATTGACAAGTATGGATTTTCTCATATAGTCACAAATCACTAATATCAAATATCACTCAAGGTATTAGTGATTTGAAAATAGAAAAAAGATATGTTAATTTAAGAGAGATGTGTTATATTTTTTGAATAACAAAACAAGAGAAATGGGATATTTATAGAACTCTATTGACTACCATGCTAGCCACCTTACCAAGGACCTCACCAAAAACCTTGCCAAGGGTGGTAGCAAGGGGAGTGGCGAGGTGTATGGTGAGGTGCCAAACAATTCTCATTTTTTGTTTCCAAAAATAACTGAGTAATTTTCATAAATATCCATACCCGAAATGAAACAAAAACATCGATGAGTGAGCGTGAAAACCACAACACTCTATCTAGCATGCACACTATGAAAATCAACCCTCTGGTGTGTGTAAACATGCTCACATATCATGCGTGTGCATTGATGATCTACATTAACCAACCTAACACAAATGGAGATAGAACACTACGTAAAATAAACATACATCGTGTTTTTTACACGGGAAGCCAACACACAAACACTAAGAACAACATGACTTACACTTTATGCTCTAGTATCCAAAATGAATATAGATATTAGATTAATAATTCATAATAGGATGAAATTGTCTACTAACAACCATCAATTGAGTTATCTCTTCCCCTAGCTCATTATTGCTTTATTTTCTAAAGCGAGGGTGATTTAACAAAAAGGCGGAGTTATGCTTCAATCTAGGAAATTGTTAAAAATGGCATGCTATAAAGAATTCACCTTGTGTACTAATATTTCCAAAATGGGAAGAAAAGTTGCTTCTTAATCAAGAACGACAGTGAAGGATGAAGTTTAACATCTAAATGAAAGAGTGACTTACTTGGAAAATTATGTCCAAACTTACATTGCATAACATTCTACATTTTCAAATCAATAGCATTATGATTCGATGAATTATAATCATTTGTTCTATGAAATTCCTCAGTTACAACTTAACCATCTTAGGATGGATTCAAACCATTTAAGAGAACTTAAGAATCAAGATTATGATTTCATCTTTACACCACCTGAACAATCACAACCTAAATAATAATGATTGTATAATATGGAGGATTGAGCTCCAAACTTTCTTTGTGCTTTTATGACTTTTTAATTTCATTACATGTTTTTTGTTTTAGTTTATTTTATGAAATTTATTTTAATTATTTTATTTTGGAATATTACGTTTGTTTCATGTTATTTTCCATTTCATGTAATTTGCTTTATTTAGTTTGTTTATTATCATATGAACAATGTTTATTATATTTAGAACTATTTAAAATTAAAATTGTTTGTTAAGATGTGTAAATAAGTACATAGTTTTGTGTCCATATGGATTAAAATGTTTGATAAGATGGATCCACTTGAATTTTCACATCAATACTTGATCACGTTCAACAAATAGGCAACCTTTTTGCTTTTTTCCTTCTTTATCTTTAACTTGGATTTGTTACATTAAAGGCAATATAAATTATAGGTTTGGGGTAGGAAAGGTTACATTAGATAAATTTTGGAAAATTTAAATTTTTTATTAAATATATGTTTACATTTGCTCTTATTTTATTTGTTTTTAGTTTATTCATTTACTTTCCATTATGAGTGAAAATATTTTTCTATACTTTTAAACACTCTTCTTATTATTCAAATTTTTGGATGATCTCTATAGGTTTTGCATTGTATGCTATGATTTTTACATTAGATAAAGTGTCATATATTTATTTTTATTTCTTAAATTGAATTACTTGAGCAAAATTGAAAGTGTATGCCTTCTTCATTCATGCATTCTTTCCACAAAAAAGAAATATATGGGGTTCTTTTAAACAAATAAAAAAGAAAACCAAAATTAGCCACTCACTAAAATCGTACAAATATGTACTTGTGTCTACTCTCTAAAACAAATCTCTTATAAAAAAGAAAAAGGAAAAAATAAGAAAAAGAGAGAAAAATCAATAGTATAAAGTAAATATTTTGGCCCAAAAAAATCTCTACAGTTGTGAGAAATGGCTAAAACAAAATAAAGATAAGAAATAAATCCTCTTTAGTTCGTCATATTTTCTTCATCTCTAAAAACATATATTTGACATTTTTTTATTTGATGATTTTGATTGATGCATAAAAATAGTATGTGATTTCTTTATAAATCTTTTCATGAGATTGATATTATGCACTACATTGAGCCTTTTCTTCAACTTATTAGTTTATTTCTTTACATAAACTTTATTCACATATAATTTTGATTGAGTGCTTCAACCCATAAGTTCAATGTAATATTGTGAGTATAGCTTGTGAGTATTGGAGTTGAAATGAATTTGGATTCCTAACACTGTAATTGGGTAAATCAATATTGTTACATTTTTTTTATAGATTATGAATTTGTGATTTTCAACTAATTTTTACAATAAATTATGATTCTTTGGAATTTTAGCTTAACTTATGCTTTGGATTTAATTATGAACTTAAAAGATACTAAAAACATGAGAAGTTTTGCTATTTTCCTTTTTGTTTTGTTAAATTTTAGTTTGTTGTCATTTTTTCTTATTTCTTTTAATTTTTTTCATTCTAGTTTGACATTTGTTGGCATCATCTCTAAAAGCACACACAAGACTTAAAATCATGCACTAGGAAAACATAAGGGTTTAAAGGCTTGTTGCATATGATAAATACAATCATATCAATCTTGGAAATGATTTAGGGGTTTAAAGACTTGTTTCATATGATAAATACAATCATATAAATCTTGGAAATAATTTAAGGGTTTAAAGGCCTATTGCCAAAGACTAGCAATAAGATGGTTGGGGGTTGTGATGAGTGCTTAAAAACACTCAATATTATGTGATTTATTTAAACTTTAATGTCAAAAATATATTTGTATTTGTATAATTTTATCATTATTTTAGAAAATTTATATTTTTGGAATCACATGTGTGTTTTGTTTTTTCTAGGTATTTATAGCTTCAAATTAATTAAAAAGGTCAAACACATGAAGAATCATACTTAAAAGCACCCAATTCCATCTAAAAAGAATACAAGGATAACGTATATAAGCCTTACATATGAACCAACCAAGTTTGTATGGGGGTGAAACAAAAAGAAGTCTAACGCGTGACACAGAGATGGAATTTGTGTACCTTGGTGCTAGTGCTTCAAACTATAATTGAAATGAATACCAAACTGACACAAGTCGTAGTAGTGGAAAATGTTTGCCATATTGTCTGACTTTATGATCTACTATTATCATATTTTTGTAGCATTTTTTTACCTATATAAACCTTCATCCCTCAATATAGTACACACCAAAATCAAAGAGTTTTTTATGTGGACCCTCTAGGCGAATAACCCTAAAAACTTACGAACTCAAAGGAATAGGAACAATTGAATTTATGAGAATGTGTTGAAGATGATCAGATTAGAACTGTAAGAAAATAAAGTCCTTACAACCCCAATCTTGAGACGCCACAAAGGATGATCACTCATTTTGATAAGTCGAATTCAAGCATTCAATCAAGAACACAAGAAGGAAAAGCAAAAGCAAAAGCTTTATAAAATATATTTTTCATTAATGATATTCGTTCTTGCCTCCAAAATACATAGCTCTTCTTCTATATAAGCAAGAAACCCTAAAAGAAAAAACCCTAGATGAAAATGGGCCTAATGGGTCAATTTAGTTATGGATTGGGCCTAATCCAACCTAAAAAAATAAAAGACTTAAAATAAAAAGCTCATAATTAACTAAAAATACAAAATTTCTAAACATAAAAGACCCACAATTAATTAAAAAAAATTGAAAAAAATCCCACAATTAACTAAAACAATAATTCCTTACTAAAGTAACCCTTACACCCAACTTGATCTTCCAAATCTATCCCTTGTCATTGGACCGCTAATTCCTTACAAGAAATATTGAGAATATTTGGAAACATCAACTTGATCAACACTTGGAAACATTAACTTAATCAGCACCTCAATCTCCATTATTCCCCTCCTCTTCGAAAAGATTCGTCTTGGAATCTTAGCTCTATAAGTAGGTCGATTTGGTATAATATATCCAAAAGTAAAGTCTATTTGCTACCCAGTTTCTCTCTAATGAGGTAATCAATGAGGAATCTCTTCAGGAGGTTGATCCTCAAAGTCCTACAATAAAGATACAATCAAAACTAGGCAAAGATGAGTTAAGATCGTTAGTAGAAAGCTAAATATTCTTGTATATAAGTACAAGAACTTATTGCCTTACCATCATTGCACTCTTTATCTCTTGTTTTTTTAGCAAATGCACTCATTCTTTTATTTTTCTCTCCTTTTTTCTCACTTTTCTCTCCTCGTTTCTCACTCTTCTCTCCTTTGTGCTCACTTTCTTCTCTTTTTTTGCTCACTCTTCCCTCCATTATGCTCACTTTTCTCTCCATTTTTGCTCTCAACCTCACTTACTCTTTCTTTATTTTAATCTTGCTCACACTTTTGTTTTTCCCACATCTTGCACTCTTCTTATATCCTAATTTGGTTCTCATAAGCTTACAAAGGTTTGATAGGGGCAAATACAAATTTTTGGTTGTTCATTTCAAAATAATAATGATTTCTGTAACCATCATGTGACACCTTCCTATCAAACTGCCATGGTCAGCCAAGCAATATGTGAGCAGCATACATTGGTGCCACATCACAAAGAACCTCATCTTCATATTTTACAATTGAAAAAGGAACCTAAACTTGTTTTTTAAGCTCCATTTCTCCACAATCAATCAACAATGGTAGCTTGTACTGTTTGGGATGCTTATACCACTTCAAATTTCACTTTACTACCAACAAGGTACTAGCAACATTACTACAGCTACCACTATCAATAATTAATATGCATACCTTATCCTTCATGTCACATCTTGTGTGAAAAATATGATCACAATGCTTGTCATCTCCTCCATCCTTAGGTGGTATATTCAAGACTCTCCGTGTGACAAGTGAATCTCTATGCATAAGTTCTTCAACTTTAACATTAGAATAATCCTTCACTGGTGGTATCTCTTCATCACATGAACTCATACTTTCAATTTCTCCATTTGTTTGTACAACAACAATATTTTTTCCCATTTACAACTTGCTTTCAGTTCCATATTAGAATCAGTTTCTTCTTTGTCTAACTCATGTCTTCCATGTCTTCTTTTATGTAATTTAGAACCATAAGAGGATTCTAAATCATCTAACCTTGCATTTGGCCTCTTAAATTTTTCATTAATAGATTTGATGAATAATTTCAAGTCAACCTCTTATGGTTTAACTCCTTCCTTACTCATGTTGCCAACCTGTAAAATAAAATGAGATAACCCAAGCACTCTCTCATGTGTTTACTCTCAAATAAGATTGTTATCACTCTCTTTTTTTTTACATTATTTTCACTCTTTGTTTACCACTTAAAGCTCACGCCAACCTCCTTTGTGTTCTTAAACAATCAAAGAATCCAAATAATCTCAAGAAGTAACCATTTTATTGGTGAAAATTTCAAAATTAAAAATTCTAAAAACTTAATGGCAAAGTATGACAAAAAGAAAGTCCAAAGAGGACTCTAAATAAAGACTCTTGACCAAAGAGAGCTCTAAAGAAAGACTCTTAACCAAAGAGGACTCTAAAGAAATACTCTTGACCAAAGAGGACTTTAAAGAAAGACCATTGACCATAGAGGACTCTAAAGAAAGACTCTTGATCAAAGAGAACTCTAAAGAAAGACTCTTGATCAAAGAGAACTCTAAAGAAAGACTCTTGACTAAAGAGAACTCTAAAGAAAAACTCTTGATCAGCTATGATTCCCTTTTTTTTAAAATTAGTCTTGGGCAGCAAGAACAAAATAAAGGGAAAACCAATTTCAACAAGAACAAGAAAACTCACAAAGAAAACAAGAATTAGATTCTTGAACAATCTACTACTTTGTTCTCCTTTTCTTTTTCTTTTTTTTTCTTTAATTTTTTTATTTGTTTTGACTACTGCTGTTTCTGTTGTGAATAAAAAATTCACAAAAAAATTTGCAACCCTAATGAACAACAACTGAAAACAACACAAAAAGATGCAAAACTTATATAACCACCCAGTTAGTGGTGTAAACGGTATAATTTAGACTCTAAAATTGCAAGAATATGGGAAAAGCCCAAATTTTCTTGTATGAATTCAAATGAGCTTCGATTTGATATATTACAGTAGTGGTTTCATTACCTGAGTCAAAAGTTATGGTCGTTTAAAGTTGTAATGCCGTTTTATCAATTTGATTTTTAAACTAAATAGTAGCCCTCTTCTTTTCTTTTTTTCTTTTTTTTGAAGAAAAAAGATAGATTGACCATAGATATAAAGAACAAGAAAAATATACAAATAATTCAATGAAAAATATGAAACAAAATCTAAATATGAAAACAATGACAACGAAATTGAAAGAAAACACAATACTCAAAAAGACAAAAAAAAAATTGTGATTTATGACTCATGAACGTCGAAAAAGACTGATCAAGATGCTTTTTTTTAATCAATAATTCAAAACAAAAATAGATGAAGATAGATAACCTATTTTTAGCAACCAAGGATTTGATACCAAATTATGCGGACCCTCTTGGAAAATAACCCTAAGAAGCCACAAACTCAAACAAATAGGAATAATTGAATTGCTAAGAACATGTTGAAGATGATCAGATTATAACCTAAGGAAACAAAGTCCTTAAAACCCCAATCTTGAGACGCCACAAAGGATGCTCACTCTAGTCATTGGACCATCAATTCCTTGCAAAATATATTGAGAATATTTAGAAACATCTACTTAATGAGCACTTGGAAACATTAACTTGATGAGCATCTCAATCTCTATTAGTTTTCTCTTGTTTTTCTAAATAGCTTTGTAGGGTAAATTTATTTAGTTTTATATAATAGGTTTTGATTCAATAAGTAGCATAGTCAATTATGTTTGGAGGTTTATTAGATATAGACCAATGTTAAAATTATTTATATTGGAAGATACAATTGAGGTATAAATGTTAATTGTATTCTCTAATTTTTAGAATTAATTTTATGTGCTATTTTGAATGTTATTTTTAATTTACTGAGCATTTATTATATCTAATCATGCATGCTTGAATATTACCATGGGTCATTATTATGTTGTTATGATTGTAATATAGGTAAAAACATTTGTAAAATAAATTAAGTCTATTTATTTATTCAAGTCTTCTTCAGAATTTAGTATAGAAAAAAATATTGATGATATATTTTTCGAAATATATTTAAAATATAAAAGTTAGATTTATAATCTAGTTATCTAAAACTGATTTAGGATTATATTTTATTTCAAAGATTTTTCACAAATATTTATTATTAAAATATGAAAGTTAGATTTCAGATATATCAATCATAAATCATTTTTGACACCTTGAATAGAAGTTTAAATTAATAGCTCTACCAAGAGTATCAATTTAAATGGTTTGTTAATTTCTTAATAATTATCAATTTTGGCTCAAATAAGTAATTGAGACATAGATAAAGGTGTAAACGCCAACCTTAGGAATACAATAAAACTGAACCCAACTAAAAGACTTTTTCATATAAAAAGGGAGAATCAAAAACTTTAATTTATATCTTCAATGAACTAATTAATTTATAGCAAGCCATTTATTATCCTTTTTAACCTAACATTATTTAGCTAATTTCATCATTGATGCCATAAAACAAATTGAAAATATGTGAGTGGTTCCAAGCCTATCTACTAATCCTAACTATCCTAAGGAATGAAGTAAATAAATACTAAAAGAATTATGCTACATAGAGCATACTAATCCTAAAACATGTCATCTAAAACATGCTAAACTCATAAAGCATAAAAAATAAAGATAGTGATTTGTTCACACTCCTCTATACCTAGTTCTTACATTGTCCTTGATATAAGCACATGCATATATATATAATGTTAAAATAAGTAAAAATGGAGAAGAAAACAAATTTGATATGTTACCTCCAACAAAGTGCAAGGTATAACATCCTTAGCCTGACGATATCACCTTTTCATCCACCATCATCAAAGATCTTGAAGCGTGTGATGTCAAACTTATGAGCTAGCTATTTATTATTTACATCCTTGCACCTTGACAATAGTCTCCTTTGAAGAATACTAGACACATTTTCCCCCTTACCTTTATCTTTGTTATCCTTAAGCTTTTCCTTGATGAGAAAAACTTTCTTAAGGTACTTTTCATACCAAGGTTCCTCCTTCATATCTTTCATAAGAGGTAAGTGAATTTGTACCTTGGGGATGTCTCCAAATTTTCCTTTTAATGATTATGCTTGGTTGAATTGCCACCTATTGGAGAAAGATAAAGTAGGATCATTAGTAAAAAAAAGAAAGGTTTGAATATTATATTTAGTGTCACATTGGATTCTTTGGAGGTGATGCTCTTTTTCTCCTGACTAATATTTTCTTCGTATATATCATTCATATGGATTCTTTGAGGCTTCTCTAATTTCTTATCACTCTCCATAATAATGGAATTGTCTATTTTTCTAGGTTTAGCATCTATTTGAGAGAAGAGCTCAACAATTGTCTATGCTTATAATCTTTCCCTTACTTGATTGAGTGGAGTGGGCTGTGACATTGGGAATGGTAATCGAGGTGTGATGTTGAAATCCTTTTTTAGCTAGATTCCTCATTGAAATTTGGTTTACTTGTATCTTAAGATTTATCCTTGAAATTTCTTGTTCTTTAATAATTTGATACGTTTGGTAGTCTTGCTAAAATTTCTAAGTGTTAGTAGCGATAGTATTCACTAAATCTTCAAGAGACTTACCATGAGTGGTTGTAATTTTTTGTGGCATTAAGAATGAAAAATTAGGTGTGATATTGCAATTTTCTGCTAGATTTCTATGCAAATGGCATGGGGATTAATGATTCTACCATCCTGCATTATACATGTTATAATATGGATCATACTTAGGCCTCTTGCTTTCAAATACACCCATAGCATTAACATAGTCCTAATTTCCTTATTGATGCTCAAAGTGTGGTATAAAAAATTCATTGTACTGCATCCATATATGTATTTATGTTCCCTTGATATTCAACATAAAAAAGAATTAATAACAATAAAAAAAAAGAAAATAACTGAATTTTAAAAATAAATAAAGAAAACTTTTTTGAAGAACAAAAATGAATAAATAAAATCTAGTAATTATTAGAAGAATTGTTAAATCAACCCCAAAAATAGTGCCAAAAATTTATGCATTCCCGTTTCGCCCCATTTTTCACGTGCAGCCCCCTCATGACGTCATCAATGACCTCAGCAATTCCATTACACGTTTTTACATTTTTTAACATTTTTTTACTCACTTTTTCTCTCCATCCTCACCTATAAATACCCCCTTCCCTTCACTTCAAAACACACTTCTCTCTTCTTTCTTTCTCTCTTTTCTTAGATTTTTAGTTTTCTTTAGTTTTTTTCTTAGTTCTTAGCTTTTCTTAGTTAATTTCTCTTAGTTTCAGAGTTCTTCCCTTTTTGGGAAGAACTAGTTATGTTTATGTAATTTATTAGCTTTTTGATTCAATAAATGGGAGTGCAAATTCCACTTGGAGGTTTTCCAGCAACGGGAATAGCGTCGAAGTTCTGTAAGGATTTTATTTTCTTTACAGTTATTTTTATGCTTTATTCTTACATGTTATATTTAATTTGTCTGTGATTAAATTTAACTGTGTTGGTTGTTTAGTAAACATGATGTAATAATAACGTTGTTATGCTTGCGAAATATTAAATAGCTACAAATCTCTAAAATGAATTGATTTTGTTTTTATTCATGATTTTATATTAAGAATGTTAGAGAGAAATATATTATTTTTCATTACAAACTTAAACCTAAAAATTAGATTTTAAGGTTTAGTTATCCGGTCTGATTTAGAGTATTGTTCTTTTATTTGATGGTACAATCGTCCGCTAGTTAGAGTGAAGCTCTATTTCAAAAGGTTTTATAAGAATTATTATCTGAAAATGTATTGACAACATGTTTTCAGTAGTGGTTTTAAAACTTGAAAGTTAGTACTCGGATAACTAAATTCTTAGGTTTAATTTGGACACCTTGAATAAAGTTTAAACTGTCTAACCCCACCAAAGGTGGCATTTAAATGGTTCATTTTCAATCTCTTAGAAAAAGGAATTAATTTAATTAAGCATATTAGTTATCAACCCCACCCATAGGTGTTAATTGATTTGTTTAGTTAACAAAGAATATCTAACCCCACCAAAGGTGGTATTCATACAAAAAAGGGAGAATCAATAAATATCAATTCATATCTTTAATAACCTAGATAATATGAGCAAGCATAATTAACTTAGTTATTATATCCACAAATAATCCGCCATTATAAACGATAAAATTTGCATAAATGTTTATTGAATCTATGTTTATTTTTATGTAAGTAGATTAAAAACACAAAACCCCAAAATATCGTGACAGGATGTTTAGGATTTAATTTCGTTTTTAAAAGTTTGAATAATAAATTAGAAACCACATACATTCCTTCCTTAGATCGACCTTGGGAGTATACTTATCATTTTCTTCGAAATGATTCGTGCACTTGCGTGAGTTTTATAAATATTAAAACCAAAGTATTGGCAAGAATCGGTGATGCCGGTTTTCGCTCATCAAGGACCAATCAAAAGCTACCATATGCATACCATGTAAACAGAGGAGCTTACTAGGCAACCCACGTGGATACCACACAAGCACAGAGAGCAAATCACGTCGTGTAGTGTGTGAGGAGGAAAAACATGTGCCACGTGTCATGCGACGTTCGATACGAGTTCGAAAATCGGTCAACGCGCCATGCCATATATCACTATTCCATTGCTTCACGCATTCCACATGTGCACCATGCGATCCATTCCCACGAATTACGTCATGCCATGTGTTGCTAACTCGACGAGCGTTAACTCTGACCAGTCTCCCCTAACATGCATCGCTCCCTGATTCGCCCAATGAATTTTTGTTGCCACGTGTCGCGTTGTGATTGGCTGAAACTGTCAATTTTGCTTGTTTTGATAGTAGCCCTTGATTTGAAGTTGATCGATGGCCCAAATAGCACTTGAGTTTTATTTAAGCCCCTAATTAGCCTCCATTAGCATAATTTTGGTCAGTTTTTATAGCTAAAAAGAGAGAAACATTCAAAAATATTCAAGAGGCGACACAATTTTGGTGAAGATTCAAGAAGAGATTAATTCTACAATTCAAGAGATTGGTTATTTTTTCTTCTTCTACTCTTTTCTTTATAAATTTTATGTCTTTCTTTATGAAAAATATGATTTTTATGAACACAATTATGTGTAATTAATTTATTAATCTAGGGATCTTATGAACCCAATTTTCACCATGTGATGATCTAAAATTTTATCTCAATTATAATTATAATTTAATTATATCATTTATTTAATATTCTTTTGGACATTATTCACTTTTTTCTATTATTAGATATACTGAGCTATTATGAACAATGAATTCTTGAGGACAAGTTGTTTGCTTGTTGTTGTTCTTTGTTTTTCAATATAAACAACAACTATCAAGATTCAAGTGAAGATGGTCCATGGATCATAAGATAATACCACTGTGTAAAATTTTATTTTTCCTATGAGTGTTATGTAGTGAGAGAGAGGTTTTGTCACACGAATATGCCAAAAGGAGAGATTGTAAGGTTTATGTTAGTGTTAGCGATATTTGTGAACAAAATATATAATTATAGTTTTAGTTTCTAGGTGTTTTAGAAGAATATTTTCAAGCCGAAGAAACTATTGAGCTCCAACGATTACACATCATGTATAATTATGTTCTCGTATACGTTAGATTGCATACTAGACACCAAAGGAACAATGTGAAAATAGGCTACTCTATCGTTCGAGTAGTGACTAGATCAATCCAACAATATTACCTGAATAAATTGATTTTAATACATTACTAGTTCGATCGAGGGATTTACTCAGTCGATCAAGGACAAGATCAATAAAGTTAAATCACTATATTGATCCACCTTTTTTGAATATTAATTAAATGATCACTTGATTGATCGAGATGATGTTCGATTGATCCACCTATGTACTTCATCTATCGAGCACTTGGTAAGATCAGTCGAGCAGTCAAGTCTTTGAATTCAATATCTATTTCTATTACAAGTTGCATTTATTTTTTACAATATTGTCCTTATTTCTTAATAGTATTTTAACTGATTTTATGGACAGTATGATAATTCTACATTAACCTAATGTACTTCAAAATATTTTACAAATACAAACCTAATCACTCATTTGAAACCAACTACACAAAAGCTTAATTGTGCTTATTCTCTTCATCTTTTATTTTCTCTCTTGTTTTGCTAAAACTTTACAAGTATACTTTTTCGTTGAGTTAATTTATCAAACATTTGTAGTTGTGTTTGACGGATTAACAAGCCTACAATAATAATTTTATTATTGTGCCTTTAATTGATTGTTCTAGAGTTGCTAGTTGTTTTTGTTTTATCTGATATATTTTTTAAATCAACTAGTTAGGGTTGTTCGTATTGAATCTACTATAGGACACACATTTATACTTGTGTTTATGTCCTAACTTTTCAAGTGATAGCGATGAGGGTTTGATTAATTCATAGAACTTGATTTTATCGTAACACTAGTACGAATTAAAATGCCTTTTTTGTAGAGACTATAATGAAAATAGTGGCTTATAAGTAGGGTACTTGGGGGCATTTCGTGGATAGGTAGTTTGAGTCATAACCTTGTAACTGGATACTTATTTTTTATAATGGATAGTTAAGTGGTGCGTTGCATCAATGGTTTTCCTCTTAGGTCATTGGTGCGGCCTAAGTCGTTTCCTTTTAATGTTGATATTTTTATTTTTGTATTACTTTACGTACATGGAATTAGATATTTAGTCGATTACCAAATTTTAATTTACCAAACTTTTGCTGACTAGATATTTAGATCTATAACTAAACAAATTTTCATAATGAAATATGTATTATATCAACCATATATGTATATGTATATGTATATGTATATGTATATGTATATGTATATGTATATGTATATGTATATGTATATGTATATGTATATGTATATGTATATGTATATGTATATGTATATGTATATGTATATGTATATGTATATGTATATGTATATGTATATGTATATGTATATGTATATATGTATATATGTATATATGTATATGTATATGTATATGTATATGTATATGTATATATATATATATATATATATATATATATATATATATATATATATATATATATATGTGTGTGTATATATGTATATGTATATGTATAAAATAAAAAGAGTGTTATATAAGACAATCATTATTTACCTTACATTCATTGCATCTCTTTAGTTTGGTTATCGAGACAAACAATGACAAACAAAAAAATTTCATTTTTCCAAAGGCTTGCTATGATTGGATGCTTTTGCTCTGGCAAGATTTTAAAAATGCTAGGAACAATAAGGCTACATTCTATTAGAGTCACTTTTTGTTAGAATTTCACACTTAAAACTCACTATAAAACACTTAATATAAGATTCAGTGTAAGATTGGATCGAAGATAAAAGCTTTAAGTACTGAAAATCAAGAAATAAAGGAAGATACAATGTATAAATTGATTCAACCTTTATTCTATACGGCCTAATCCACTTGAAATTGTTACAATATAAAACAATGTTTATACAGAGATGAAAAACAAGAAAGCAATTATAGAGATAAAATCTAACACCAATTCCGAGGAAACAACCCTCAAACATGTAACCAATAATCCTCTCACAAACATAAACAAAGAATATACAAGGTATTATTCAAAAAAGATACGATAAATGGTGCTCGAGAACCATAAGAAACCCTAAGAAAGAAATGAAATGCATATCCTCAGTCAAACCCTAAAAGGGTTATTTATATCTAGTTGTGAAAGATAAAATTAGCCTTTAAGGCTTCATAGGTAAGTAGGAAAATGGGCTAACAAATTTGGTCCATACAACCATTCAAATCTCAAATCTTAATTTACAAATAAATTATTAATAACAATTATAATAATATAACATGTCATATAATTCATAGCTAAAAATTAAATGAATAAACACAACATATCATACAATATCTATAGTATTTTCAATGTGTCATATAGTGTCAAAATCAACACTTCTTAACTATAATTATTATTAATTTTTATTTTTTTGAGAAATACTTTGAATTTGTCTTCTTGTTGTTGAATAAAATAGTGAGGAAAAATCATCAACCATGTACGCCCAATTGGTTCTGTACAACTCCTTGAAGTAAATGTTCCAAATATAATGACTACGGTAATAGCCAAAGATAGTCGTGGTCGTTGTGGTGCTATTGATAGTGGCAAGAGTAATAACCAACGAGATGGGTCACATCGCAAAGTGTGTAAAAATGACGGAAAAACAAGGCAAGGAAATAGTCTCCTAGAATAATAAGCATTTATGTTATCGATGTGGCTCAAAAGAGCATTGGTCTCACATTTGTCGCAATCCAAAGCATCTTTCTTGTTGATCTATACCAGGTGTATAAACGAGTTTCAATTACTTTTATTTTTAGTTAAAAAAAATTCAATTGTTGCAATTAAAAGAAAGGAGAAAAATGTAAAAACACATTTCATTGTCCCAACAATTAAAAAAAATCAATTCACTTTGAAATACATATATACGAAGTATTATTTTAAACTAAGGAGAGGAAGATTCGAACTCACATCATCACCTTTACCAACACAATATATATTAGAGATTTAGAGTTGATAAACGTAGAACCAATAATTGTTTAGAAATGACAAAATTAGATTAGATTTGTTGTAATGAACTTGGTCCCTTAATACATGCATGCACACCCGTAATCCGGATGCACAGATGCAGGTAGGTTACCCATAATATATATGGCTTAGGTCATACAGTCAAATCTCCTCAACAATATGGTCGACAATATAATGGTAGTCTGCAGTAGGTAAGAATCACTACCCAATTAGTTTATCAAAACAATCTACTTCTTTTTTTCTTTATCTATTTCAATAATACTATATATATATGTCTCAAAAACGTACCAGTCTAATTAATCTTGTAATTGCTGTAAAACAAAGTTAAAATAAATCAGAAACAAGTATAATTATAAGAGCGTGTCTATGTATAGATCAATGAAGAAGTTGTTGGTGACAATAACGATAGTCTTGTGTTGTTTATTTGGTATTGCAATTAAAGGATGCGAATGCAAGATAGTGCAGTTCATATTTGGGGATTCACTATCAGATGTTGGAAATAACAAGTATCTCAGTAGGAGTCTTGCCCAAGCTAGTCTGCCTTGGTATGGTATTGACTTTGGCAATGGTTTGCCCAATGGCAGGTTCTCTAATGGCCGTACTGTTGCTGATATAATTGGTAATTATATATATTTATTTATATTACACCTACATATTATATATGGTAAAAAAAAATTATTGTTTTTATAAATATATTTTTGATTCAGGTGATAAGACAGACCTCCCAAGGCCACCAGCCTTCTTAGATCCATCTTTAAGTGAAGATGTAATTCTGGAAAATGGAGTGAATTATGCTTCTGGTGGTGGTGGTATTTTGAATGAAACTGGTGGCTATTTTGTAAGTTTAATCAATTTTCAATTAATTAATTATGTAAAATTAATATTTTCCAACAATTTTTTTATCATTAGATTTGATTCTAGTTTTTCAAATTATGTTCAAATATTATCGTAACAAATAGATTTAACGTGTTCCAATTATTATATTCTAATGATTTAATTCACTAATTTTCCAATTTTAACACGTTTAGTCCATTTGTTAAAATTAAGTACCAAATCTAACGAAGAAAAAAGTTAGGCGAGTAAGAAGTATACGTGTGTTGTTTAGCCAAAAACTGATGGAAAAACAAGTAAAATTTGGTCTCAATAATGTACGTAGATTCAAAGGCTTTCACTGTACAAACAAATAGAGCTGTTCAAAGGGACCCAAGAAATGATAAAAAGCAAAATTGGAAAGGAGGAGGCAAACAAGTTCTTCCAAGAAGCTCGTTATGTGGTTGCTTTGGGAAGTAATGACTTCATTAACAATTACTTGATGCCTGTATATAGTGACTCTTGGAGCTACAATGATCAAACTTTCATTGAGTACTTAATGGAAACACTACAATCACAACTTAAGGTTAACAATTCGTCTTTTTTCTATGTGATGGTTTTTTATTACATATAATTTTTTAGACTCAATATTTTATTTACATTTAAAAATGGGCGTGGGCGCAGCTATTGCACAGCTTAGGAGCAAGACAGCTGGTTGTATTTGGGCTTGGACCAATGGGCTGCATTCCACTACAAAGAGTTCTAAGTTCATCTGGTGGTTGCCAAGATAGATCCAATAAGTTAGCTCTCAGCTTCAACAAAGCTGCTAACACTTTATTAAAGGATTTGTCACGTAGACTTCCCAATGCAAGCTATGAATTTGGGGATGCTTATGATGTGGTAAATGACGTTATTACCAATCCAACCAAGTATGGTAAGTCAGTTGCTAAGCCAGTTAGAGTCCAATTCTTCCCTTCCTTTTTTGGTGTGTGTTTTCAATACACAAACGTAAATAAAATTTATTAAAACATTAAATCTTTATTGCATAAAAATTGGGTAACAGTACACAATGTGATAGATAAAATTAAATAAAGTTTTTGTAGTGTGAATGTGGATATGTGATTATTATTTTAAAAACAAATTGGTACAAGTAATCTAAACTTAATTTCAAATTTCATTAAAAAGAACTAATATTGATCTTATAATTAAAATTTTATTTGTGTGTGTATATAGGATTTGAAAATTCGGAATCACCTTGCTGTTCATTTGGAAGAATAAGACCAGCACTAACATGTATACCAGCATCAAGTTTGTGTAAAGATAGGAGCAAGTATTTGTTTTGGGATGAATATCACCCTTCAGATAGTGCCAATCAAATAATTGCAAATGAGATCATTAAGAAACTTGGTTTTCTTCGTGTTAATGATAATTCTCCTTCTCAACCACCTTCTGTTGCACCTTCCCCATCTGACTCCGATGGTCAGGATTAATTATTTAATTTCTCATTAATATTTATTTATATAAATTTTCCATACAAATTAAACATCATATTAATCTCTTTTTGAGATTAATTTATGAGATTGTGTTACTAGATCATGAGTTTTATATGTATTATTTTTATTAATGTGTTTTGTGAATTGTGATCCAATCCAAGGAATCAATACTATATTGTTTTTCGTTTTTTTTTTTAAATTAATTAGGCCATTATGAACGTACATTCAGTAAATTTTATATGCATTAATTATTTCCGAGTGAGTTCCACTGAAAGTGGAAAAGTGGGTGTCTACTACAGCACAAGCTATCCACTTCCTCCACTTTGGCTATAAAAAGATGGAAAAAGAAAAGGCCCACGCCCATGATATTAACAAAGAGTTGCATATGGTTGTTTTACCTAACATGATTATTATTTAAAATAAATCTACACGTGTGATTGTTTAAATGAATATTAGGGCCGGAGATCAATAACATTCCGTACGACATATTAGGGGTGGCAATTTGAACTAATTAAACTTCAGAACAAATACTTAATAGAACATGACACCAATTATTATTTTAGTTAAAATTAATTATTATTTTTTATAGCATAAGATAAAAAATAAAAATTAAGCTTTAAATATTTTTTATAAAAAAAATTTATTGGTTTATAAGAATTGATTAATGATAATTTTTTTTACTAAATATAAATTAAAAAATTAAAAATTAAATAAATATGTAAAAGTTACCTTTCCCATATAGTAAATAATGCTAAGTTACTATTTTATTTTGAACATAATGAAATTGAGATATTTTTTAAAGAAACATTGAAATAAAATAAAAAGTGATTTTTTTATAAAACTCTAATATTCTCTTTCAAATATAAATAAAACAAACATTAACATGTAAACAACATGAGTTTGGAACTCTAAAAAGAAAAAAAGAAAAAAAGACACTTAAAAAAGAAAAAAGATATGTCTATACAAAAAATCACCAAAAAGATTTTCAATTCAATTGTTCTATTTTATCAATTTCAAAGTTAAAATCATAACTCGTTGAGTTTTGAAGTGTTCTTAAGTCTAATTTCAATAACTCAATTAATTCTTACAATGATACATAGTTTCACCCCTCTTTCTACATCTTGAAATATATCTCTTGAAGAAGAAGTTAAAATCAATTTTGATATGGTAATTTTCAATTTAAACGTAACAACTAGCATAATCATTAGAGATTGGACAAGCAAAGTTCAAAGTTGTCGGAGAAAATCAAATTTTGTAAATTCACCTAATAAAGCCAATCTATTATTATTTTCCTTACAATTGGCAATTAAAAAAAAATTTAAAATTGTTTACTTGGAAGGAGATAATTGTTGTAAAATTACGTAAATTCCCGATAAGTTAGATTTATGAGAAAACAAGAATAGAAAAATAACACACATTTGATAACGGAGTTTGGCTAATCTTGTTTATGTCTCCAAACCTACTACATATCTTTTTAGTGAAAGGGGAGAAATTACACAAAGTGTTTACAACACTCACAACTCACAACCCAATTGCACCTAAGAAAATTACTCTCAATTTTCTCTCACAAAAGCTTTTCTCTCAATTGGAATGAACATTTGGTTGATTAATTCATTACAATTACACATCTATTTATAGGAAAATTTACTTTTTGAATTACTCTTTAAATTAATGGTTCCTTAAATTGCTCCTTGAATTAAGCTTCTTGTTTTGCTCCTTAATTTGCTCCTTAAATTAAGGAGCTTTATAGCAATCTCTAACAATTCTCCCACTTGAAGATTGATTTCAATCTGTCTTCACACCTCGATCAATGCAGCAACTTTTCTAGTCTTGTTACTCTAACAGACCAACTAAAGTTGAGCACAACTTCAGTTTGTCAATAGTCACCACCTTTGTTAACATATCTGCTAGATTTTTGCTTTCTTGAATCTTTTCCAGTATTAACACATCATCTTCCAATAGGGATCTGATGAAGTGATAACGAAGTCCAATATGCTTGGTTCTAGAATGAAATGTTGAATTCTTCACCAAGTGTATTGCACTTTGACTATCACTATGCAAAACATTTTTCTCCTATTTGAATCCCAACTCAGTTAACAAACCTTGAAGTCATATCATCTCTTCACTGGCTTCAGTCACTGCTACATACTCAGCCTCTGTAGTGGATAGAGTGACAATTTTCTGTATTTGTGACATCCAACTAACAGTTGTAGTTTCAACAGTAAATATATAATCGATGGTGCTTCTTCAGTAATCAACTTCACCTCTAATGTCTGCGTCTACATAGCCTTGTACTTTTAACTCTTCTTTACTAAAGTACAAGCACTTTTCTATGGTGCCTCGCAGATATCTCAAAATCCACTTGACTACTTCCCAATGAGTTTTCCTTGGGTTTGACATAAATCTGCTAACAACTCCCACTGCATGGCCAATGTCTGGTCTCGTATAGACTATTGCGTACATCAAACTTAAAATGGCTAAGGCATAAGGAACCTTAACCATGAATTCTTTTTCTTCCTCTGTCTGAGGGGACTCATCCTTGGATAGGCGAAAATGACTGGCCAAGGGTATGCTAACTGGCTTGGCGTCGCCCATGTTGAATCTCAACAAAACACGATTGATGTACTTTGCCTGAGATAACTGCAAGGATCATTTCTTCTTATTTCTTGTGATTTGCATTCTAAGAATCTTTTTTGCTGGACCCAAGTCTTTCATGTCAAACTCCTTTGACAATTGATGCTTCAACCTTCTGATATCATCCATATCTGAACCTGCTACTAACATATCATCCATATCTGAACCTGCTACTAACATATCATCAACATAAAGTAGTAAAATGATATAACTAGACCTATTTCTCTTGAAGTAGCAACAATGGTCGGCATTTCACTTCTGGAAACCTTACTTGTGCATGAAGTTGTCAAACTTTCTGTACCATTGTCTTGGGGCTTGTTTAAGGCCATATAAACTCTTCTTAAGTTTGCACACCATGTTCTTCTTTCCTTTTTCTAAGAAACCTTTTGGTTGGTACATGTATATCTCTTCATCTAAATCTCCATGAAGGAATGAGGTCTTCACATCCAACTGTTCAAGATGAAGATCTTCAATGACTACAATACTCAACATTGATATGATAGTATTGAGCTTTATAACGGGAGCGAAAATGTCAATGTATTCAACTCCTTCCTTCTGTTGAAACCCTTTGACAACTAGGTGGGATTTGTATCTCTTGGAATCATCATGCTTCTCTTTCACCTGGTACACCCATTTGTTATGAAATGCCTTCTTTCCCATAGGTAACTCAGCTAGTTCCCATGTCTGATTGGAGATGAGAGATTTCATTTCTTCTTTCATGGCAAGCTCCTATTTGCTGGAATCTCGAGTCTAACAAGCTTCATCATAACATTTAGACTCCCTTTCATCAGTCAGCAATATATAGTTCATGTATCTCATGTTAGGCACATGAGGTCGAGAAGACCTTCTCAATACAGGAGCTGGAGTAAGAGGTTGTGATGTGTCAGACTGCTATGTACTGCTCTGTCAAACAAGTTCCTTTGTCTGAGGACTTGTTACAATCGGGTCCGTTGTAGAACTATCTGGGACATCATCTGCATCTACAAATACTGACTCATTCTGCTCTGAGTCATGGGTGTCTATTTTATGTATGTCCTTATACATCACCCTTTCGTTGAAAATCACATCTCTACTACATATCACTTTCTTGTTTTCGTCATCCCAAATGTAGTAGCCAAACTCATCCTCACCATAACCGATGAATATGCATTTCTTGGATTTGGGATTAAGCTTATTCCTACCTTGATCACTAATATGCACAATTGCTACACAATCGAAAACTTTTAGATGTGATAGTTTCACCTCTTTTCTGCTCCATATCTCCTCTGGTATTCTATGCTCCAATGGAACAGATAGACCTCGATTAATTAAATAAGTTGCCATGTTGATTGTTTCTGCCCAGAACTGCTTCGGTAGACCTGATTGTATATGAATGCTTCTAGCTCTTTCTGTCAACATTCGGTTCATACGCTCAGTTACACCATTGTGTTGAGGTGTGCCTGGCACAGTTCTTTCCATTCTGATTTCGTGTTTGTAGCAAAAAATTTTGAATCTGGTGTCTTTATATTCACCACCATTATCGGTTCTGAGCTTTTTGATCTTCAAATATGTCTCATTTTTCACCATAGATTTCCATCTTCTAAAAGCCTCAAATACTTTAGACTTATGCTTTAGAAAGTAAATCCATACCTTTCGAGAGTGATCATCGATGAAAGTCACGAAGTAGTGTTTCCCACCAATGGATGAGATGGTCGTTGGTCTCCAAACATCAGAGTGAATAAGCTCTAGTCTTTCCTTCTTTGGGGTTCTGCAACTTGTTTGAAAGCTGACTCTCTTTTTCTTTCCAAGTATGCAATCTTCGCACATGTCTATCTCCGCAGAATGTAGACCTGGAAGTTTTCCCTTTGAGTGCATAATCTTCACCTCCTTCTCACTCATGTGGCCTAGTCTTTGGTGCCACAAATTTGATGTTTCATTGCTTGCTGCAACTACGATTGAACAATGTGCTCTGGTTGTCATGTAAAGAGTGCCACTCTTCTTGCCTCGAGCAACTATCATTGCGCCCTTTGAAATCTTCCAATCATCACCATGGAAGATCGTAGTGTAGCCTTCACTGGCCAATTTCCTTATTGAGATTAAGATCCTTCTTAGGTCTAGAATATGTCTGACATCCTTCAGCTCTCAAATAGATGCATTCAACTTAACCTTCACTACACCTTTGTCAATAATAGCACATGGTTGGTCATCACCAAGATATACCTTTCCAAGGTTTCTAGGGACATATTTATCGAAGAATTCTTTGTGCGAAGTAGCATGGAATGATGCTCCAGAGTCTAACACCCAAGATTCTTCCTTGCTCTCCAAAGAGCATATCAATGCATCATCTCCTCCTGAGGTGGAAGTAACATTTGCCTCTGCCTTCACTTGTTTGTCCTTCAGTGCACTCTTGCACTGATTTTTGTAGTGTCTGGTTCTCCCACAATTCCAACACTCTATAGTCTTTGAGCTATGGAAATTATTAGGATTCTTGGATTTGTACCTCCTATCCTTTGATCTACCTCGATAGTCTGTTCTGTCACTTCCATTCCGTCTAGTTGAATTTCTTCCTCTTGACTCTATATGCAAAACTGAAGAGGTTGACGATTCACCCGACTCTCTATGTTGGATCTCTTCACTAAGAACCAGATCACGAACATCGTCAAATTTCAACTTATTGCTTCCTGACGAACTACTCACAACCGTGATAGTAGCATTCTAGATTTTTGGGTAGAAAAGACAAAAGTATCAATGCCCGTACTTCTTCATCGAATTCAATTTCCACTGAAATCAACTGGGTTGTGATTATGTTGAGTTCATTGAGATGTTAAGCTATCGATGTGCCTTTTTTCATCCAAAAATTGAACAAATGCCTCATCAAGTGCACTTTGTTTGAGGCTGATGGTTTCTCATACATATTGAAGAGAGTTGCCATAAGACCCATCATGGTCTTTTCCTTTGCTATGTTGAAAGCAACATTACGGGATAACGTCAATCGAATAACTCTAAGGGCTTGTATGTCTAGAAGATTCCAATCTTCTTCCTTTATAACCTCTAGCTTCTTCCCTAAGAGAGGTTGATGTAGATTTATTTGATACAGATGATGAGCGAAAACCGACATCGCTGATTCTGCCAATACTTTGGTTTTATATTTATATAACTCTCGCAAGTGCATGAATCATTTCAAAGAAAATTATAAGTATACTCCCAAGGTCGATCTAAGGAATGTATGTGGCTTTTAATTTATTATTCAAACTTTTAAAAACGAAATTAAATCCTAAACATCCTGTCACGATATTTTAGGGTTTTGTGTTTTTAATCTACATACATAAAAATAAACATAGATTCAATAAATATTTATGCAAATTTTATCTTTTATAATAGTGGAGTATTTATGGATATAATAACTAAGTTAATTATGCTTGCTCATATTATTTAGGTTATTAAAGATATGAATTGATATTCATTGATTCTCCCTTTTTTATATGAATACCACCTTTGGTGGGGTTAGATATTCTTTGTTAACTAAACAAATCAATTAACAACTATGGGTGGGGTTGATAACTAATTTGGTAAATTAAATTAATTCCTTTTTCTAAGAGATTGAAAATGAACCATTTAAATGCCACATTTAGTGGGGTTAGACAGTTTAAACTTTATTCAAGGTGTCCAAATTAAACCTAAGAATTTAGTTATCCGAGTACTAACTTTCAAGTTTTAAAACCACTATTGAAAACATGTTGTCAATACATTTTTAGATAATAATTCTTATAAAAACTTTTGAAATAGAACTTCACTCTAACTACCGGGCGATTGTACCAACAAATAAAAGAGCACTACTCTAAATCAGACCGGATAACTAAACCTTAAAATCTAATTTTCAGGTTTAAGTTTGTAATGAAAAATAATATATTTCTCTCTAATATTCTTAATATAAAATCTTGAATAAAAACAAAATCAATTCATTTTAGAGATTTTCACCTATTTAATATTTCGCAAGCATAACAACATTATTATTACATCATGTTTACTAACAGTCAGTAGAGTTAAATTTAATCACAGACAAATTAAATATAACATGTAAGAATAAAGCATAAAAAATAACTGTAAAGAAAATAAAATCCTTACAGAACTTCGATGCTATTCTCGTTGCTGGAAAACCTCCAAGCGGAATTTGCACTCCCATTTATTGAATCGAAAAGCAAATAAATTACAAAAACATAAATAGTTTTTCCCAAAAAGGGAAGAACTCTAAAACTAAGAGAAATTAACTAAAAACTAAAAAAAACTAAAAACTAAGAAATGGAGAGAAAGAAAGAAGAGAGAAGTGTGTTTTGAGGTGTGTTAAGAAGTGAAAAGAAGGGGGTATTTATAGGTGAGGATGGGAGAAAAAGTGAGTGAAAAAATGTTAAAAATTTGTGAAAACACGGAGTGCAATTGCTGAGGTCATTGATGACCTCATGGGGCGGCTGCGCGTGAAAATGGGCAGTGGAGCGCGCAAATGGGGCACAGATAGGGCGCTGCTGGGCGCAGTCGCGCGCAGGTGGGTAGCAGCTTGGCGCAGATAGGGGCACGCTGCGCGCGTTGGGCGGCATGGTTGGGCAGCTGGGTGGCATGGCTGGGCAGTTGGGCGGCGCGACGGCACGATTTTCTCCTTTTTGACATTTTTGACCCATTTTGTCCAATTTTTCCATATTTGTTGACCTTTCCCCATTTATTTATTAATATATTTGTGATCTATTGCTTCCAGTATTACTCTTTGAGTATTTAAGTTACGTTTTAAGCAAAAATACCTGTAAAACAATAAAAATACTCGTGATTCCGAAAAAGACAAATTTATATAAATATATGATAAAACATATAAATATATATATTTTTAATCAATTAATGTGCATAAAATTAATGTAATTTTAGTGTTTTTTGAGCAATCATCAACAGATAATCCTCTATCTGTAGTTTCCAAAATCCGAAATCCGTGTCATTGAATTTCTCAAGTTTCACCTTTCCTTCATCTGCGACCATTACTCTCACTCAAATCTGACTTCCTCGAGATCGTTTCTAACTATTTCTACAAACCACCGTGTATTAGAACACCCACATTGACAAACCAATATCACCTTGCAGAAAATGACAGAAATCACCACCAAAAGCTCTAATACCAGTTGTTGGGAAATTATGCAAATTCCCGATAAGTCAGATTTATGATAAAGTAAGAATAAAAAAATAACACACATTTGATAATGGAGTTCGGTCAATCTTGCTTATGTCTCCGGACCTGTTACAGATCTTTTTACTGAAAGGGGAGAAATTACACAAGGTGTTTACAATACTCACAACTCACAACCCACAACCCAATTGCACTCAAGAAAATTACTCTCAATTTTCTCTCACAAAAGTTTTTCTATCAATTGGAATGAACACTTGGTTGATTAATTCATTACAATTACACATCTATTTATAGGAAAAATCATTCCTTGAATTACTTCTTAAATTAATGGTTTCTTAAATTGCTTCTTGAATTGAGCTTCGTGTTTTGTTCCATATTTTGCTCATTAAATTAAAGATTTTTATAGCAATCTCCAACAACAATAATAACATCATACAAGCTCTAATGTATAAAGATTTTGTTATCTAGTCGGAGTCATATAATTGAATTACTCAAACAATACCCCTTGATTTATGCTTTTTGGATACCTAGAGACTTAAATAATGTTCGCTTATTTTATAATTAATTGTGCATTTCATAGTTTTATCGAGAGTTGCATTCCTATTTCTGTTTTACCCCAATAGTTCTATGTTTTATGTGTAGTGAATTTTAAGTTATTAAATAAATGTATTAATTTTAAAAAAATTACTAAAAGTGATGTTTTTACTATGTTTATTTATTATTGTCTTACATAATGTAAATTAATAGAAAAAACAAATGAAAATTATTAAATTTCTCAAATACATTAATTTAATCATTTAGAAAATCAAATAGATTTTTTTAAACAATAAAAGTAAGAATCAATAATTTCATATTTCTTATTATTAGTTAATAATATATAAATTGTTATTTCACGTATATCTAATATTCTTTTTTTTTTAAATCAAACTATATTTCATGTCATTAAAACTCGTGATTTTAAAATATAAGAGGAATTTTTTTTATTGTTTGTTAAACTACTAGATGAATTATGTTAGATTACACTAATTATGTAAGTCTTTTTTTTTAATATACAGAGCTAACAATAATATTCATTAATTTTTATCCTACCATAATAACAATAAAATGTAATTATTTATAATTAAAAACTTAATTAATATATTATTTTAGAAGTAATAAAAAATTATTTGGTGACAATATTTTCAGTAATACATATTAATATTTTTAAATTAATATCTTTATAAATGAATAAATTACTTTTTGATAAAAATAAAATAAAATTAGTGTTATGAAAAATTGGATCACGTATCAATCAAGCAGCTGAGGACCTAATGCGGCTGTCTCATCCGTCTAAGGTACCAGCCACCCTGATTTTACTGAAAAGCTGTGAAAAGCAATAAGCTTCTATTAAAAGTGAGTTTAGAAAAGATAAAAAAAAGATTTTAAAAAGAAGCACGAAATGTCTTATATAGCAAGAACAAAATGTACTTTTTGAAAAAAAAAAATTCATGATTGTTCCTAAAACTCTTATTTTTCAGCTTCCTTATTTGCATTCTGAGAAGATATTAATGTATTTGGTCTTATGTTACTGACACAACTCATATGTCTAGTTAAAGGTATTAATCATGCACATTTTATATAATAAAAAGTATAAATAAGAGGATGTCATTTGATGATAAATAAATAAAAAGTGATATTTAGATTAATTTGATGCTGCTGCTGCAAGTGTCTTTCTTATAGTTACTTTAACAGTCAAAATTATTACAACTTAATAATTATGAGTTTGTTCAAAGGCCAAACCATATCCTTATTATTAGCAACTACACCTAGATTCTTGTAGTCCCAAAGTGATTCAAATAACCATTATAATATTATATAGGATGTTACACCTAAACATAATTTGACTTATTAAGAAGAAAAATTATTTCTTCATTTTTTTTTGTTTTTTTAAATGAATATAACATAATACATACCAAAAAATATACCTATATATAAACTAAAAAACAGTGAAAATTATGGCCTTGGAGTGTGGCGATTATTGGCCCCTGAACCGGGATAATCATGAAGTTCTATATCCATTCTTACAACTTTGCTCATGTTTTCTGAAACTTGATCATCAACTTTAACCTCATGCATTAGACTTTCACTCCCTAATAAAAACAGATCAGAATAAATTAATTCCAAACAATAATTAACAAGAAGAATATTAATTTAACAGAGAAAAAACCAAAAAAAAAAGTGATTGAAGATGTTGAGTATATATACTTGTAACTGGGATAGCCTTCAAGCAGAACATCAGTTGAGAAAACCCTAATAAAATAATTAGTAGCAATCTTAGTAGAGTGCCTGCCATTTCAATAGCTATGTGAATTGATGTTCTCATAAAGGCAGAAGTGCTCAATTTATACATTTACAAGTATTGATGTGAAAAATGAAAAACAAAAACACGTTATATTAAAGTCAATAAAGGTAACAGGAACAACAAAAAAAACCTTACTTTTATTTTCAATCTTTTCACTGCTTCACTAAATGTGAGATATATGCGGAACCAAAATAAAAGAGGGGCATGGTACTTTTAGAAGATGGTGGTCACTTTGCAAGTGGAAGGTGACACAAGGATGATGTTGGCAGACATAAACTCAAAGCTCATGCACTAATTTAAAGTCAAGCTAGGTCTAGTGGGAATCATCATTGTAGCCCCCTATCAATGAAATTAAGCAAATATAGTTGCAAAAAGACCTATATTATTATTAAACTAATTTAAAATAAAGGCATTACATTTTGTGGTGATTCAATTTATTTGCACCCGGACAAAGTAAAGCCATCAAACGTGGTAGGTATTTGGGAGAGATTATACATCAACAAAAAATAAAAAATACTTTTTGTTTTTAAAAATTTACATTTTAGTTACAAATTTGTAAAAATGTGTATTATTATTCTGATTGATATTTATAAAGATCCAATTTAGTTCCAATTTTTTTTTAAAAAATCAAGGATTAAATTATATATTTAAATAATAAAATAATTTTACGAGATTAAACTATACATTTTTTATAACAAATGAAATTTTATAATTTCATTATTAAAGTAAAAGAGAATTGTGGTGCACCAAATCATGATATTTTGCGCACTCAATTTGGATACCATTTTTTTTTACGGAAGATGGTTTTTCATACCATTGACTCATTGCTTATTCAACCTTCACAGTACTAGACATAAATGATTGAATATAATTTGGCTAATATTGACAATAATTTTCAAAATACGAATTCATCCAGCATCGTACCTTTTTCCTAATTTTTATCACAAGCCACAAGTTTTCAAAAGGTCAGTACCATTCCAACAAAGCAAATAAATGCATAAAGATTGTGGATATAGATATTAGCTGCGTAGTAGCATCCCTGTAGGATCTCAACCATGCAAGGCTGCCACACAGGTAAACCGTAACAAATTGAAAAGAAAGGTCATGAAGACACAGGGATCAACCAGTAGAAACTTATACACCCTTGGTTTGAACTGTGTGGATGACTAATTATACAAAGCATGATCAATTATCAATAAGACTAATTGCACTAATTCACAAGTCCATAAGCCGATCCATAACCAATTTGACAACACTGTGGGCATCAACTGTGACGGCCACCTTCACTGTGGGTTTATCAGACCATTCTGTGACTTCTGCGAACCTAGATTTATTCAAGTGAAATAAACATAGATTAATAAAAATCCATGTTTACATGCTTGGCTGCATAATACCTACTATTAATGGAAAAAATGCAACCAGAAAAACCAATATTCTATAAATGAAAATTCACAATGTAATTTGAATTTAACCTATTTTGCAATGTAGATTTTTGGAACCAATACATGCTTGTGTAACCACATTGTATAGATGTGTAACTTGGTTACATGAACTTGTAAATGCTTTCACAAATTTACATTGCAAAATAGGCCTAACACAAATTATGTTGGGCTTTTGTCTATAATAACCATATCCTACACACAATAGTTTAAAAATGGGCGCAATTGAGATTTTTTTAAAAAATAGTCAAAATCTTACCTTAAACTTAAAGCAAAATTTTTAATCAATTTTATTTAAAAAAAAAATATATTAGTTCCATTTTATAAAACATAATTATTATAAACATAAAAAAATATTAAAATCTTATAAATTTATAATTAATTTTAAATACATAATTTTTTTATCATATCATATATTAAAAAAATTATTTTAAAAAATAAAAAATAATTTATTTTACAATAAAATAAATATAAATTTATATATATATTGAAAATGATATGCTAAATATTTTGATAATTCATAAATAATATAATACATTCTTATTATTATTATTATTATTAAATATAATTATAATTATATTTAATAAAAAATTATAATTATGATATAAAAATAATATTTATAAAAATAATTAAATTATTAAAAAAATTTGTGAAATCTCTATATCTAAATTTTTACAAGATACAATACAAATATAGAACATTATATCACAAATTTTGTGAGAAAATATTATATAATATAATATTATTATAATTATTTTTATTATTAATATAATAAAATATATAAATTATATTGAATTAATTATATTTTAATATTTAAATATAATTATTGTTAATAAATATTTATCATCTTAGTAATAATTAAAATTATAATAATATTAGAGATTTGTTACAATGTAATATATTTTTTAATTTTTTTAATCTTAAATAATTTATTTTTTTAAAATGTCAATAATTTTTCATAAAAAATATTGTAACTATTTAGTAAAGTTTTTAATAATTTATTATTATTATGATTTTTAATTATTTTATAATAAAATTTTGATAAGTTATTTGTTATAAAAAAGTATATATATTTTATTATATAAATATAAATTATTTTATTATTTTTTATTTATAATAAAAATAAATTATTATTTATTAAAAGTTAATAATAATTTTATTTTAAGAAAATGAGGTCGGGAAAGATAAAAAAAAGACAAAAATATTTTTTTATTATAAAAATAGAGATGCTGGAATTAGTGGAATGAGAGTTAGAAAAAGACAAAAAAAACACAAAAATTGTTTAATGGATTATAATTTGCTAATTTTTAAAATAAAATCTAATATAGTTCTTTTTTAAAGTATTATAAAATATACGACCTTTTTAGCCAAATATCCAGTTATATTGTGAATTTTGGCATATCTCATGCCTATATTGCTAGTTTGCCCTTTATTTTTTTCAAGATGGCACCACTACAACAATGACCTACAGCGGCAAACTTCTAGGCTAATATAAAAGTTATACACATTAAACATAAAAATCCATCATGCAATGTGCATGTAGCAGATTATTATATAGAATATATTTAATCAAGGTCAGACAGTTTATTACCTTAATCATTAAAAGAAGGCACGATGTACAAGACTTAGTGGAGTTATAAAAACTTGCAAAAGTAATGAAATTAATCAATTAAAAAGAAATGATGGTACAAATTGCTTATGCTATATACTGCTCGTCACATTTGGCACCCATGTTATTCCATTTAATAATAATAGTCATTAACTAAAATTGACTTAGGGAGAAAAAAAAAAGTCCTTTGAACTTCTTTGACCATCATTTTATTGATTCCGTCTCTTTCACATGGATTCTTGTAGGCACAAAAAAACCCAAACGATGATTTCAAATGGATATAAAACTTTACCTTTTCTTTTGGTTATATAATATTGTGAGCCCCCTTGTGATGCCATTAGTCTGCACTCTAACAACACCCTCAGTATAAGTGAATAATGAAGGATTAATAGCTGCAAGAAGGGCTGTCGGGTCATGAAGGTAAACACCTACATCAAAATTACCATAAGCAATTCAATTGTTACATGTTCTTCCAACCCAATGTTTTCCTTAATCCAATGTCAGTACACAAACCTCTTATGCTATAAGCATCATGATGATAAGAGAAGTAGACTTCTAAAATTTTGCACAAGTACTGAGCAAATTTTCCATTTGAACTTGCCAACTTGTCACGATGAGCATCTATATTTGTCAGAATATGTTAGGCAAAATTGTAGTGAGAAGAAGATAATGAAATTTCTAGAGATTGAAGTCATGAATTTAAGTTTTAAGTTAGCTAATTTCCTATTGGTAACGTTTGTAATTTGTTTGCAACATTCCCACAAAAGATACCAATTTTTGAAAGTTTCTGTTCTATGTCTGAAAACCATTGGCTTAACCAATGAATCCAAAAGACTCCGGAGATTTGAGGGGCATTACAAGGCTGACAGAATCATAGAATGCCAGCTGACGTTATCAACCCTAAGTTGGTGTTTGGTTCGTGGAATGGAATCAGAATTAGAATTGGAATCGGAATGGAATGAAATGTAAAGGAAACAATGTTGTTTGGTTTGACCACTGAAATCAAGCTCGGAATCAAGATTACAGTGTTTGGTTTGCCACTGTAATAGAATGAAAAAAAAACTATAAATGACCTTAATATCCCTACATGCTGTAAAGTTCAAATAATGTCATTTAATTATTATTTTTGCGTCAGACAAATTATTGAAATCATTATTTTTTTAAATAATTACTACTTAATTAAAAAGAAATATATTATTAAAATTATTATTTTTCTAAATAGGATTTAGGGTTTTAAGGTTTAGGATGTGTGATTTAGGATTTGGGGTTATATTTGTGGGTTAAAATTATTATTTTTCTAAAAAGGGTTTAGGGTTTTAGAATTTTGAATTTAGGGTTTAGGGTTTTAGGATTTGGAATTTAGGGTTTTGGGATTTATGTTTTAGGGTTTTGGGTTTTGGGATTTATGTTTTAGGATTTAGGGTTTAGGGATTTGGGGTTTAGAGATTTGGGGTTTAGGGTTTTAGGGTTTTTGGATTTGGGGTTTAGGTTTTAGGGTTTTAGGATTTGGATTTAGGGTTTAGGGTTTTGGTTTAGGGATTTGGGGTTTAAGGTTTAGGGTTTTAGGGTTTAGGGATTTAGGGTTTAGGTTTTAAGATTTGAATTTAGGGTTTAGGGTTTTGGAATTTTAGGTTTAGGGTTTAGTGTTTTGGAATTTTGGGGTTTTGGGTTTAGTGTTTTGGAATTTTGGGTTTGAGAATTTGGGTTTTGAGTTTAAGGTTATATTTTAGGTGAGGGTAAAATTGGAAAAAAAAAAGTTTACATGGGAATGGAATTATGATTACTAAAGGGGGAGAAGGAATTGTGATTCCTTCTCTTTTAGTAATCAATTTCATTACGTACGCCTATTCCGTCCAACCAAACACACAAAATGAAAGGAATCAATTCTGATTCCATTCCATTCCATTCCATTCCCTCCAACCAAACATGGGGTAAAGGGGATTTAGCTTAACACATTTATAACTTTTTCAAGATAACTACGAAGATTAATGATTTTAATGGGCACATACAAGGAAGAGGTGGTTTATACAGCCCAAAAGGAAAGAAAACAAGAAAAAGAGACATATACACTATGACAAAAAATCATGGCTTCAAAAAGACTTCAGATACTGTAAAGTCTACTTTAAGTTACATGAGATACTGTTTAGCAAAAAAAAATTGATATGCCACTTCATCAAAATGAGATACAAGTACTACAGAATATATATATTGTCTATCGGTATCAAAACTATGATATTTGCTTTAGAAGAAAAAAACATTGTTGGAGAATTATTGCAGACGGCCATTAGAGATAGAAATAAGTTTACGACAGAAGGTACAACTGTAATTAAAAAAGAAAAAAAAAACGGATTCAAATCACTTTGATGGTAAAAGAAGTAAACATTTATAGCAGCTGAAGTTTAAGCAGCCACATCAAAGATGTTGCTCAAACAGATAACTTCAAAATCAAATTCAAGTGATTTTTCTGAGTATAGTAGAAAGTGCTTGTAAGATTTTATATCTAATAACTTCGTATAAGTTCTTACACAATCTTCATAATAAAAAGACCCAAGATTGCCACGGTACTACCTGTCATGATGACTTGATGAGTGACATTTATCCCTACAGCCAATATATCTGCTCCACTGGTGAATACAATATCTGCAGCATCTGGATCACCAAAAATCTAATGATGAAACCCAATGGTTAGAGAGATCCCTTTTTATCCCACCTTAAAATTCTGCCTTCAAAAAGAGGGCACATCCAAGGAAAATGACATCTATCACAAGCTTTGGAACTGGAAATTGTACAGATTACAATAGATAGTTTAATTCCACTAGCAATGCATGTCAATAACAAAAGTCTAAAACATCTTAAATAACAGAGAAAAATCAACTGTCTCTCCTTTCAACCTATATAAACACAATATAGACTAGTGAATTTTAACTCTTGCTAAGCCATTCATCGCAAAAGAACCCGAAGAAAAAGTAACATCCTAGACCAAGTATTCTAACGTCTAGAAGTGATGACTGATGACTATCATTATATTTCACCAACTTCAACAACAGGCTTGCATGGAAGATGAATATTATTAGGTCCTTTTTTTCAACGTTATTATTGGTTCGTTAACTATGCATTATTTATGAGTTCAAACTTGGAAGCAATTAGATATTATACAAAGATCAGGGACAACTTACATTGGCCTCTGCAGCTGGATTCACATTCCCATTCACCGCAAAGGCACCACCTAAAACAACAATCTGGCCTATAGTCTTTGAAAATGTTGGATCGAGTTGAATGGCCTGTATCATTGGCTACTATGTAAAAACATACTACATGGGGATGTCAAAATAAAAAACCTTCAGATGATTAAAAGTCTGACCAGTGCAATGTTTGTAAGTGGGCCCAATGCCACCACAGTGACTTCCCCGGGGTAAAGACTTGCTTGTTTGACAAGAAAAGTGGCCGCAGACTGCTCAATTTGCTTTCCTTTTGGTGGAGGAAAATTTTGGTTGCCAAGCCCATCCTCACCATGAACGAAATCAGCAATACGAAGTTTTATACCTTTCTAACAGAAATCCCATTAATTGAACAATATTGACAAGGTAAACAATTGAAGATCTATACAAATGGGTTTCAATTATTGTTTTCAAGTGTAAAAAGAAATGGGAAACAAAAGTTAGACTCCTAATGAACAAGACAGAGAAAGATACAGTCATTGTGACACGAGATCCTTCAGCCACTGGGATATCGGTTCTTTCAGCAATCTCCAGCTAAATCGCGATACAGAAAGATAGAGAGAGAGAGAGAGAGAGAGAGAGAGAGAATTAGTCACAAAAAATAAAAAAATAATTTACAGAAAACCAGTATAATGTATATACAATAAGAGAGCCAATTCAAAGAAAAATATCAACGTTAAGTGATGAAGGCATGTACCAAATGCAAGGCATTTCTCGTGGCAAGAGTGGTATAAACATTCCCATAAATGGTTGTAAGGCCAATAACTTCCACCTCTGGGGACCTTAGTGCCACAAGAATAGACATTGCATCATCTGCTTGCAACAATTAACTTGAGACTCAGATCCAATAACAACAAGAACAATAAAAACTTGAGATTTAATGAGATTTTAAAGGGCCAGCATGAAAACAATGAAAATTAACATAAAAAAATGACATCAAGCGTAGAATCTGATGGAGACTTGTACATCCTTTATTTGAGGGTAAAAGCATGATAAAAAATAAAATAAGATTTTCAAGGAATTTTGTAAAACTATTATTCGTCAATAAATCACCGCCATAAATGTGGACTCTAGAAATGTTAACTAGGTACCATCAACGATGTTTGTTCATGGGACAAGGATTCTATTCTTAGCTGATATTCATCTTGTCAAACCTTGACTAGGTAGTCACAAATGGCAATCCAATGCTTAATAGAAGACAATCTCATCTCAAGACTCGAGACCTAAGAGATAAAGATATCAAACAAACTACTCTAGGTGTCTTAGGGAGTAGAGTAGGTTGTTAGGAAGGTTCTACGTTGTACATGTGTTAATTATCTATTGCTAGGTTGTAACTAGTTCTATGTATAAATCGAGCACATAACAGTGAAGTTGTTATTAAGAAAGATTCATTTTCTTTCATTCTCTGTTTGTTACTTGTGCTTCTTGCTCTTCTCTAGCTTTGAAAAAGGTTTGTAATAAATGTATAAAAGTATAGTTGGACTTTTTCCTAACATCTTAAGCTTTTGGGAGAATTAGTTCCTGAACAACTTCTAACGTAATATTATGGCTGAAAGTCCGGTGTTCAAAGTCCAATAATCCTAATTGTTGAATTGTAAGTATTTGGTTAGCATGTGTCATAAAACTAACACTTATGGGAGAGTAATAGATGTATAAAAATATTGTTGATCCTTCTCTCAACGATCTAAGATTTTAGAAGAGTTAGTTTTCTAACAACTTCTAATTTCTAACATGGTATTAAGACTGAAAATCATGTGTTCAAGGTCCAATAATCCCCTCAAAATAACTTTTTTGTTCAATTATAAATGTTTGATCTGCATGGTACATATAACCAACAATTGTATGGAGTGATAAATAGATAAAAATATAGTTGGACTTTCTCCTAAAAGCTTTTGGTTTACTAACAACATCTAACAATTTCATTTGTTGTTGCAAGAGACTGCTCCTATTAATTTCACAATACATTCTTTGGCCCCAAAAAAAATCCACAATACAGTAAATAGAGTTAAATAGATATGTATATGAAAATATAACAGTTCTTAGTTTTCTTGAATCAATTTGCTTTCAAGAAGAAAAGTATAGGTCACAGAAACTAACTAAAATCATATAAAGAAAATGAAATGGTAACATCCTTAGTTGTTCTTCATCTATATTATTAGGTTGTGAACTTGTGGCTTACGGATAGACAAGAACATAAAAAAATTACCAAAGATAAAATCCAACTCTTCGTTCATGGAAAATTGGACCTACCGATGCCAGGATCTGTATCGATGATGATCTTCTTCTTCATAGAGCCAGTAGCTGCCATGGCTCAAGACTTCAGATCAGTTATTAATTAATCAGGAAATGGGAAACTGTTCTCATCTATCTTACCTGACTCTGATGATGTATTTAGGTGACATTAATGGCATTTCAGTAATTATTTTCAACGTTGTGTGGTTAAATTTGTATTTTCACGTTGTCCTCTATACAATCACACGTTCGTCTTTCAAGTTTCAAATCATTCTCGCAGTAGAGAACAGTATCTGTTGCTGTAGAATATTTCCAACAGTACCAGATCTCTTTGCTTGCAAGCCTCTCTTCTTCTAAGTGTCACAAATACAATAGCCATGAACCGTCCAAGTTCATCCTCAAACAATTGGACGAACAACAACAATAACAACAAGAAAAAGATAACCAAGCTTGATCCGAAAGCGAGTCCCCAAAACCGGTTGCGGGATTTTGGTGGCAACCACATCAAACCCACCACCATCAACAGAAATCGCAGTAAGAAAAATTCTTCTTCTGCTTCATCTTTCAAAACGCAAAGAGATTGCCTCAGGTTACTTCACCATCAAGCACCTCATAGTTGTTCAAAAGCCCTACCTTATACCCATCTTAATAACCCCAAATCAGTTCCCATTGAGCGTCTTATGGAAAACCCAGAGAAACCATTATCACGAAAACCAAGTGCATCCGAGCCTAATCATACTTATTGTCTCTACCAATTGCAGTCTAGTGCGTTTGGATCTGGGCATGAGTCACGATCTCAGTCTGATTTGAAAAGAGTTACAAGCAAGCTAAAGGAACTCAAATCATGTGACAGTGATGGAAATTCCACGCCTTTGAGTAAGAAACAGAATTTTTTGGCTGAGAAGACTCGAGAAGAAAGCTCAGGTAAAGGCCTTACTAAAACTCCTCCAGCTCAGGCCTCTCTGTCACCTGAGATACAATGTGATTCATCTATAGTGTTTACTACTGCAACACCAGCTTGTTATGGAGTTGGCCATATTGTTTCTGGGATCACTGACAATAGGAAGTGCCGATCTAGAGGAATTCTAACTATCGGAGACAATAACATTTTCTTTGATAAAGGTGAGGTTTTGGGTCGTTTTGATGTTGATGATTGCAACACTGAAAATGTTAATAGAGTGAACTCTGATGTTTCTATGGTTCCTATGCCGACTGAGGCTTCAATGCATTGGCATTTGTCACCAAAAGGAAATATTAAATATGATGAATGTTTTGAAAATGATTCGTTTAGACTTCAGAGTCCGGCAGATTCCACCATTTTTTGTTCTCCTGAACTTTTGGGTTCTCAAGAATCCTTAAAACCTTTTGATGACAATCTTTCTATCTTGTCTTCTTCGGATTGTACTCCTGGTAAAAAGGCATCGACATTGAGTCTTGATGAGGAGGTTTCTCCCTTCTCTTTGGATTCATTGAGTAGTGGAAATGTTATTTGTACCCCTCAATCAGACTCAAGTACTGACAGATTTGTTAGCTTTTCGTGGCTAAGTAGAGATTATCATAAGAAGCAACCATTTAATTCTGAATACATTTGTCCCACAGAAGGTATTCAAATGACAAGTTTGTCTCCTAACGACCATGTATCATCAGTAGGCAGGCAAAGTGATTCAAGTTTCAATTTTGAATCTCTAACCACATCTTTCAATTCAATTGATCTTACCCAATTTCAGCGAGCAGTGAATGATAAAGATTCCTGGAATTCAAGTTGTACAATAGAGAGCATTTCACAATCCCAGATGAAGATATCATGGAGAGAAGAAGATTCAGAGTCAGTGAGCCGAATTCATGAAATGGATGAATCTGATTGCTGCAGGTTCTTATCGGATGAGGAAGATGGCAGAGGCTGTAGCCCTGAACAGTTCAAATCAGTTGGGCAAGAAGAAGCAGGGATTAATGGGGAAGGTAATGAAAAAATTTCCCCTGGAAATCCTATCTTAATATGCTCTTGCGCAGAGTCCATAAGCACTGTTGGGGAAAGCATGATTGCTTCTAGGGATTCAGATTGGAATCTGTGCTGAAGTACATTGTGAGCTTTTGAAAGTATAAAATGTTATATCGTCTTGTAGGATTATTATGAATTTATGACCAATTTTTCTCAGGTTCATTATGATTTTTATGATCTAGTTTTTAATCTCTTCAATTTAAAATAACAATGAATATGATAGAGCTTTTATGTAGTTTGTAATCTATTTTCTTAGGATAGAAGGCTCCAACAGTATATTCATACCAATATAGAGCAAATTGTGATAATTCAATTGCTCGTTACTTGTCGTCTAAGCTCATCACTTTTGTGAATTGTCTACCAAATAGCTTTATCATCGACCGATAGCTAATTGTGCGACTCAAACCTAGCTTATCTATCTTGTAAGGTTTGTTCTTGTTGAAGGCATGAGACAGCCTCTATCTCCACTCTTTGTGGAATAATAACAGAGAGGAAAAAGATGACCCAATTTGCAGTTATTATGCCTGATTTGGAAGACAAATTGATACAATCTTGAGGGAAAAAAAATATTTGTTCAATTGATTTAGGAATTTGCTAAGAAAATGCATTTTTTGTTTTCTATAGCATCTAACTTTGATGAAGTTATGTTAATTGAACCAATTTAATTATTTTTGTTAAATTACTTGTAAAACCTTGATAATTTTTAATAAATTGTAAAAGTATCTTAAAAAGAATTTTTAATAATATTTTAAGAAATAACGATGGATCGAAAAATTTCGTATGAAAAATCAAATCAATCATGAAAAGTTGGAAAAATTATTTTGTTGCTCATCAGGCCCTTGTTGGTTGATGAGAGTTTGGCTAGGTGTTGACAAGCCAAAGCAGTGCTCATCATGGCCTCGTCGAGGTAGCTCGGTGAGCCATTGGTGAAAGGGATAACAATGACCCATTTTAGTTATAAATACTTGCAAAAACAACCTATTTTTTTTCACTCAAAAATTTCCAATATCTCTTTCTCTCTCTAAGATTTTTGCTCTCTAAGATTGTTTGGTTTTCGGTAAATTTCTCAATATGTTTTAGGGATAAAACATCTAGTAATTTTTTGTTCAGAAAAATAGAATATTGGGACAAAAAAGTATCAATTTTTATTCTAACAATCTCAAAAGGTAACATTCTTCTTTTAAATATTAATTTTACATTACGTAAAATAATTTAAATTAACACTAATTTTTGAACAAATACGATTGTGTTTAGTTTCCACTAAAAATGAAAAGAGTTAGCAATAGCTTAGGCATGTTTTCGAACAAGTTTTCAGGTAATATTTCATTCATGCATTGTTTTTATGAAAATATCATGCATCATATATTACGAATAAAGAAAAACGGAGGTCGTGATTTTTATAAGAAATGTTACAAATGTTATTATAATAAAATACTCGTTATAAACACTTTTTATATGCATACATGGAACAAATTTTTATATGAAACGAGTACTTCAAATATTACACATGGTATCTGAGATTTTATACATGCATCATTAAATAATTTTCACAGGGAGTATACATGTATGAATGTCTTGTGGAGTATGATATCCATGGACGACCGGTTAATATGAACTATTTTTTAATGTGATGCTAGTGGTATCGGCCTTGGGGCAATCCTCAGCCAAGAAAATAGGCCGATCGCCTATTTTAGTGCAGCACTCAAGGGTTCAGCGTTAACCTTGTCAACCTATGAAAAAGAAATGTTAGCTATGGTCAAGGCTATTAAAGTATGACACCTGTAAGATTGCTACAACCCCTGCCAATTCCCACAAAGATATGGTCTGATATATCAATGGATTTCATTGAAGGACTTCCTTTTTCTAAAGGTCATACCGTGATCATGGCGGTAGTAGACCGATTGACCAAATATGCACACTTCATTGCTATGAAGCATCCCTTCACTGCCCTAGGTGTTGCCAAAATATTTGTGTCTAATATAGTTCGACTGCATGGCATTCCTACTTCCATAGTAAGTGATCGAGATAAAGTCTTCATAAGCTCTTTTTGGAGGGTCTTATTTCAGTTGCAGGGTACACAACTATGTATGAGTTCTAGCTATCATCCCCAAACAGATGGACAGACTGAGGTGATCAACCGAGTCTTAGAGCAATACATGCACTGCTTTACTGGTGATCAACCAAAACTATGGGTAGACTGGATACCCTGGGCAGAATTCAGCTACAACACCTCAATACACTCATCAACCAAAACTACTCCATTTGAAGTTGTTTATGGAATCCCTCCTCCCCATTTAGTGGCTTACATTCCTGGCACCTCCAACATCCAAACTGTAGATGAATGCTTACGTGATCGAGACACCATTCTTAGAGAACTTCGTCACAACCTTACACAAGCTCAAAATCGGATGAAGTGCCGAGCAGATCAACATAGACGGGAAGTCACCTTTCTTGAAGGGGACTATGTGTATCTCAAGCTACAACCTTACAGACAAACTTCAGTTGCATTCCGCTCAAACATGAAGCTCGCCCCTCGGTTCTTTGGACCCTATCAGATCAAGGAAAGGATTGGCTCAGTAGCCTACCGATTGGCCCTACCCCCATAGTCTCAGATACATGATGTGTTTCACGTCAGCTTATTAAGGAAGTATGTTGGAACCTCAGTACCTATCAACCATCAACTACCACCCACAACTGAAAATTCAATAATTATGCCACAACCGGAAACTATCTTAGATCGCCGAGTGATTCGAAAAGGAAGGTATCGATCAAAGACAGAGATTCTGGTCAAATGGAAGGGAATTGCAAGCACCGAAGCTACCTGGGAAAATGAAAAACGATTCTCTAAAGCACACCCGGAGTTCAACCTTGAGGACAAGGTTTCTAAAAGAGAGGAAGGAATGATACGCACCAAATCAGCTCCACCACCACAAGCCGTTACAACCAACGAACCAAGCGCACCAACCGACCAGGGATGGACGGCGAAAAATTGATGCAGCTCGGCCACGAGGAACAACTGGCGCTTTCTGTTAGAAATGTAAGAAAATCGGTTAGCACACTAGTGCACGCGATTCACACAATTTCTTCATGAATTCTCTCGAAATTGTTAGGCTATATATAAAGCCGCAAGAAATGATATGAATAACAAGAGATTTTACCTGAATTTTCCCTCCTTCTTCATATCTTCTTCTTTTCGCGTCTTCCCTCTGCCCTAATTCGTATCACTAGTATCAGAGCCGGTTGCGAGAATGGATACATGAGGCAAATCAAATCTAGAATTTCACAATGATGTAATCGACACCCTCGCACGTCATGATAACACATTACAAGCTGTGCTCACCGAGCTACAGGCGTTACGAGCAGCTCGTAACTTACCTGAGGATAACCCCTTTGGGAGACACGAAACCCACCATTCACACCCTCACACTTCGCCATTAGTCACAGAAATCACTCACCCCCAATTGAGGCTATCCTTTCTAAGGTTTTCAGGAGATGATCCTACAAGTTGGATTTATAAGGTTGAGCAATACTTCGAGTTCACTAATATAGCGGCTAACCAGCAAGTACAATTGGCTTCCTTCCACTTGGAAGGCATCGCCTTACAGTGGCACCGATGGCTGACAAAATTTCGTGGACCTCTCACCTTGGAGGAATTTTCCAAAGCTACCCAACTAAGGTTTGGACCTACAGACTTCGAAGACCCTTCTGAGGCACTATCTCGTCTAAAACACACAACGAGTGTGATAGCATATCAGGAATCCTTCGAGAAACTTTCTCATTGTGTGGATGGGTTACCTAAAGAGTTTCTAATTGGTTGCTTCATCGCAGGACTAAGGGATGAGATCCGAATTGATGTTAAAATCAAGCAACCCAGAACTCTAGCTGATGCCATTGGTGTGGCACGTTTAATTGAAGAAAGGAATTGCTTACAGAGGAAATCCTCAGCCATGTCTCGTTTTCAACCACCTGTCAACAATATTAAACCAGTAACTAACACCAGTGCAGGCTTGTTAGGACCTGCTCCTATCCAACGCAGTGGCCCTAACCCTCCCATAACCTTTCGAAAGTTAACCAATCAGGAGGCACGTGAGAGGCGAGAAAAAAGATTATGTTACTACTATGATGATAAATTTGTTGCAGGTCACCGATGTGCACGTCCCCAACTCTTCATGATGGAAGAAGTAAGCCAGAATGAGATAGAAGAATGTGAAGAAACCTCAACACTAGTGGATCCCCAGATAATACTACCTAAGATCTCTTTCCATGCTATAGTAGGAACTGAACATCCTCAAACCTTACGTATTATGGGGAAATTGAAAAACAAGGAGGTATTGATTCTGATAGATGGGGGCAGCACCCATAACTTCATTGATCATGCCTTAGCCAACCAATTTGGCTTACCAATAACCAGAGGAAGAAAATTAGAAGTCATGGTGGCTAACTGTGAGAAGTTAGAATGCATGGGACAGTGCTGCAACCTCACTCTTATCATTCAAGGGTATCCTATAGAAGCTGACTACTATGTGTTACGAGTAGCAACCTGTCAATTGGTTTTAGGGGTTCATTGGCTAGAAACCCTTGGACCTATTCAGATGGATTACAAGAAGCTGACCCTAAGTTTCAATTCAGAAGGAAGCACACACACCTTCCACGGGCTGGGAAGAACCAGCATGACAGCCTTAAACCCTAAAGAATGCCAGAATGTACAGGGTGTAGGGTTATTCCTGCAAATAAGACCAACAACCAATCATCAGAAACCTTCCCAGATAGACTCTCCAGAGATAAGTAAGCTACTATCTCAGTTCCCTAAAAATTTTGAACCATCTGTTAGTTTACCTCCTGCACGGGCACATGATCACCGAATTACCCTACACACTAACTCTAAACCAGTGAATGTCAGACCTTATCGATACCCACACTACCAAAAAAATGAGATTGAAAGAATAGTGTAGGAACTCTTGCAATCTCAGTTGATTAAACCAAGCAATAGCCTTTTTTCTCACATGTGTTGCTTGTCAAGAAAACAGATGGCACCTGGAGATTCTATGTGGATTACCGAGCTCTAAATGCCCTTACAATCAAAGACAAATACCCTATACCTGTCATTGACGAGCTGTTAGATGAACTACATGGATCTAGCATAGACAACCCCTCTATCTAGAAATCTCATAAACAATAATGTTATGCCGAGTAATCATGAGCGGCTAAGCACCCCTTCAAGGTTCTTAATTGGCCTTAAATTGTAATAATTATTATTCTATGAATAAAATAGAGTTTAGTTACTCTTCTCTAGTAAGTCAACTATTGGACACCATTTATGTACGGATGCAGAAGGCTCACCATTGTCAGGAAGACATAGAGGTTTGAGTAAAGCTTAGGCATAATAGGTGTAACAAAAAAAGACGAACATAAGGGAAGACCATGATGAACCTATCAAATTCAGGTATAATAATTATAAATTTAAGCCAGTTAAGATTCTTGAATGTTTAAATATTTTCTCACAACAAGACATAATATTGCTAAAATAGGAAAATGGAAACTATTTTTAGAAATAAACAACTAATAATTCCAAATAAATTATTAGATAAAAATCTAATTTTATTAGAAACATTTGATAAAGGTTATCTCTATTATTTAAATGAATATTTTAAAGATGAAGATTATGAAACTTGTCTTAAAAATTTTAAAAGATTTAACACCTTATTAGATATTTATACAAATTATATTAAAGTTATCACAAGCATCATAGACCATCATATTTCAAGGACATTAAAGACTAATTTAAGCAAAAATATCTAAGAATAGAGGAAGAAGAATTCAACAACTTAATATTTGGATATTACTTCTTTAAATATTATAAATATACTATATGTACACAAGAAAAACCTATTTTTATATTACGAATAGGACAGAATAATATACATTCAAAACATATGATAGCTTTAATATCGAATCATTAGTACATAAATTAGAACTATTAGATTTAACAAATAAAAAAATAATTTTTAACTTTAAAAGACAATTAATAGATTCAAGATTAGAATTAAGCAACCAACACAATAAAGAACATAATATACTATGCAATTGTAATGAATATAGAAGAAAATTAGACTTATACAGAAAAATAATAAGTTTTTTAGAAAAATTATTACCTTCTATAAATAAACAAAGACCATCAACTAGGTCAATATTAACTCCTGATTTAAAATTGTATCAATCCATAAAAATTAGTATGAAAGCCTAGGAATAATAGTCTAAATAGTAATTGATGAAAATTAACACCATTAAAATCTAAGGATATTTTTTATATTTTATAAACCTCAAGAATATAATTGAAGATATGTCAAATCTCAAGAACATTTAAGATATTATTCTATCATTTTTGTGATTAAAAGTTTTAGAGAATGTTATTTTATAATTTTTTCAAATATTTTTGTACATACAACATAAATTACATGTTTATATTTTCATTAAATACTTTTTATTTTTATAAATTTTACAAAATATTTGCATCCATATTAATAGCATTTTATATTTATAAAAGGGTGGATGGTTCTTAAAGTTATTTTGCTTACATGAAGTAAACATTTTAATGATGGTGCTTTCATAATAGATACTTAAGTCACCTTAAAAATGAAATATGTTAATCATTTTTTGAATAATATAATATTATTATATTAATAAAAATATTTTACAAAATAATAAAATATATTTAACTAGAAAAAAAAATTATTGTTTTAAAGTTTATCATCTTTTATACTCTTCTCTTATTTTCTAGTTTAATTTTGCAACTATTTTTTCAACTATAAAACTAAAATATTAATATTTTTCAACTATATATTTTTTCATTTTGTATAAATTTTTGTTATGAATCTCTATATTCACTCTATAGTTGAAAAAGGAAATAAAATATAATATATTAACCCAGCTCCAAAAAATTTGAAATTGGTAGGAGGTTAGATATTAAAAATGTAATATTTAAAATATAAAATAAATATAATCGACATAGATATTATTTTATTTAGTGCTTATTTTTCATCAAAAAAAAATTCTCTTTTTCGTAACATTATAATCGAGGTATTTAGGTTCAATTTTTAATATGCGGTAAGAAGCTATAGCAGTTAAATCACAAATAAGGACAACAACTTTATAATAATTCCAAAATAGGATAACATGTCATATTTGGGTAATGTGATTTGCCCATGGTCATTTTAATTAAGGGTAGTTTCGATATATCTAAAAAAATTATTCTCCCTCCAAAATTAACCCTCTTCCCACCTTTCCTCTCATTTTTACCATTACAATCAATCATCCTCGCTCACCTCAAATTCATTTTTCTCTCCCTCCGGTCTCTGTCTTTGTTTCTGTTTTATTTTTTCAGTTTCAATTTTATTTTCTCAATTTCTGTTTCTATTTCTTTCTCTTTTTTCATTTTCTATTTCTGTTTTAGTCTATCTGTTTCTATTTTAATTCATTTTTTAGTATCTGTCTGTTTCTCTTTTTGTTTTCCCATTTATGTTTTCCAGTCTTGTTTCATTTTTCCAGTCTTAGTTGTTTCTTTTTTCTTTTCTTTTTTCTAAAACCATTTTTTCCCTTTTCAGTTTTTGTTTTTTAGTTTTGGGAAGAAATAGTGATAATCATAAACTTGAATAAACAGTACTATTCGTTAGGGCTTGTGGTTTCATCAGGTTCGTCGATGTGAATTCAAAAGGGGTCTGATGGGGCAAGGTTAGCAGATTTGGTCCGATGCAATAGGGTATAGTGTTGGAATTTCTAATAATGATCTTTTTAAGGAAATATATATATTAAATTACCATACACACCATGTAGCAACCACATGGTCAAATAATGTCATTTTGTACCGTTTTTAAACTTTATTATAATTATTATACTAACCTTTTTTGAATCAATCAATAAATTATCAAATTACACTTACAAAAAAAGTTGAGTATAGGTGGCCATGCTGTACACAATGATCACATCATTATTTTAAAAGGCCGAAATTAGATTAAGATCTATTGGTGCACTTTGTCCATATTTTAAGAAAATCTTGATAGAAAATCTTTAACTCATCGTTTCAAAAAAATATGTATTAAAAATTGAAACAAAAATAAACGATTGACATTAATAAAAAAGTACAACATATGTTATATGTAAGATTTCCTCCATTTTAGAGACCACTATGGATATACATTGATTTGAACCCACTGGCTGGACTCTTAAAATGGACCTCGCACATATCTGATTCAGAACGCACAACTCACTTTGACCACTAATATCGATATATTGTTTAGCACAAGAATTGAGTAAACAATAATTTGGCGTAAGTGCATAACAACCATAATAATAGCCTAAAATCTACATACATTCTACACAGGTGCATTTAAAACATCTTGTTGCATAACGATAAATGAAAGGACAAGGCCAGTCCAACTATTGGAGATCGACACCAGTACATTGAGCATTCAAAAGTTGCACCTATGACAACACACAGCATTGCAAGAAAAAGTCCTTATTCCTCTGCTGCACTAGCAGCACTTAAGTCCACAGTGAGGTCAAGAACCTGCTCAAAGATGGCAGTTTAGTAACTGGAAAAAAAGAGTACCTCCATTTGAAAAGTGGCATATATAAGCAACTGATATCGGCGTGCACTAGAGTTTGTTTCAAAGCGACTATGAGAATAACTACTTCCACTTGCCCTTTTTTTGCATACAACTTTGACCTTGTTTTTTGAAAATACCACCATTCAAGTTGGATACCCGAAGCATGTCTAATAAATGAAACTAGACGGTAGTTTGTCATTCGATTACCAACATTATACTTATGATCCCTCCATCCCTCAGCCATTCTGGCTCTTAAAAATTGGTGCTTGAATTAAATAAATTCACTTATTTTTTATTTCTAAACTATATTTGTTTAGTTCTTTTTTTTTTTTTAATATTGTGCTTCTTTCATACTGGTGCTTGCAGTATATTAAGTGTTCAAAAATCAATGGAAATAGTATACATAACTGTAAAACAACTAAGCTATATGCAAAAACGTTTAGTCTAATGAGCAACTTCAAGGGAAAAGAGTTTAGAGTCTAACGAGGAACTTTGAGGTAAAGGAGTTTAGAGTCTAACGAGGAACTTTGAGGTAAAAGGAGTTTAGAGTCTAATGAGCAACATTGAGGGAAAGGAGTCAGAATGAGAAAAAACCCATAAATACCTTTCCAGTTATCAGGGTATACATGTTGAGAACATCCGTGACAGTAGACTCAAAGTGTGTTGTAGCATCATAACTCTGTAAACAACAAGGAACTTTACAAGTAGGCATTGTTCAAAATAATCAATCACTGAGAGTTTACAAAAAGAATAAGCACTTTGAGGAAAACTCACTGTCGATATAAAGCAATTGTCCAAAGCTGGTTCATTGACAGGTTCATTTCTGTCATAAATATCAAAAAACATCTCATCAACAGGTCCTAGAAGGTTGATTCCTGGCCTCAGCTCAGTCCTGGGATCGTCTGTCTCAGCCTCAGTTGATACAAAAGCAATAAATTTGCCCATTGGAGCAACATTATGGGAATACGAGCAACAGAAGACATACCTGTTCAACCATAAACCCGTCAGAAATTAGCCTCAAAATAAATATAAATAACTATGTGAATTTTGTCTTCAATAATCAAAAGAACCAGTCCAAGTTCTGTCTAACTAAACAACAAAGTGATATTCTTTTACTCCAAGAAGCCAATGCTAGAATATTTGATCTTTCAAGGACATATGAGAACTCACATGTCTGATTTTCGACCCAACTGCTTCTGTGGAAGGACGATTTGCACTGAGTGAGAATCATTGGTGTTTGGTATTGGGTGGCTCATGATAGCAATTGCCCTAGCAACTCTACCAATTTTTCTAACCTGTTAATGCATTAGAAGTTTCAGTAAAACTTGAATATTTACCATTTTTCTTTGTTATATTGAGTGAGACTAAAGCTTGTCATAATAAATTAAAAAAAAAAAACTGGTCCTAGTCTCGGTGAGTTTGAAGTTAAAAATTATACCAGCCTACGAAAAGAACAAAAGTGCAAAAAATAAAAAAGGAAAATCCATCACTACTGCTGAAAAAAAGTTAAAGACGGTCATAATTATAACCTTATTAGGCAAGTAGGAAGGATCGCACACAACTTTTTTGCACTTCGCAGTTTCTCCTTCTGATGTGACACCAATAACTTTCCCTTCCTCATTAAACTCAACCTGGTCAACCATATCATAATCAGAATCTAGTCTAGTAAGATTAGTGCTTTTTTATATATTAAAAACAAAAGGTTCATACACTATTAAGAGGAACAAATACTATAACAAGAGAGGTTATCAACCTTGCACTCTGGTTTGTTCAACATATATGTCCCTCCATAGACTGCACTAAGCCTTGCAAATGCCTACACAAAGCAAGCAAGTCAGATAGACAGAAACCTAGCAAAATAGATATATATGCACCCAGTGGGCCTACAAGAAAGGGATGAGACCTGAGGAAGCTCTCCAAGTCCATACAAAGGATAAATGTACGGTGATCCTCCTTGAAAACGTGCAAGGGACTCCGCATAGAGCTGCCACATTCATATGCATGGCAAGATAAGAACTTTAAAGAGTAGAAGTAACAAACCAGTTGAATAAAATTTAAAAATTATATAATTGAACAAGTCCAACCTTCATTCTCTTCACAGTGTCCAGTGCAGGTTGATCAAGGTAGTGATCCTCTCGATGAAGTGCTAATGCATGACCAATAAAGTCCACAGTGTTATCATCAAGACCATATTTTCTGTCAGAGACATCATCAAATGAGATCAATCAAAACAAAGGAACCAACCCACAGAAAGAATAATGGATCAGGGACAAGCATAGCAAATTCATTAGTTCCACTTAAGATCTTCAACTTATTTAGGAAATGTTTTTCTCAAATAAAAAAGTGATTTCGATCTCTTTTATTCTTTCCTTTATCTTTGGAGATCGCATTATTTCTTAAGACATTGTTTGTCTGTGTCAAACATTATGCATAAATAGCCAGAGAACGACAAAAATAAATACTATGGCCATCAAATATTCCCACTGTGATTACCTTTCAAACCACCATCAAGAATCTATGCAGAGAAAACTACATGTAAAATTGAAGGCATCACAGCAAAATCAAAAACAAAAGAAAAAAATAAGCACTCACGCAATAAGTTCTCTAGTTGTCACTCTTGTCAAGTCCATCCCCTCATGTGTCTTGGGTTCATTTTCTTTATAATCTTGTACATATATGAAAAACTTGCGAGCACGGCGTTTTTCAAATATACCCATAAGCGGAGATTTAATTGCCTCCATGTCAGTTGCTGGGACCTTGTGAATCTATTGCAAAGTGTCCACATACCGCTCATAAGGTTACAACAAAGAAAAATAAAGGCAATGTACCAAAAGTTGATTACCAATTTCCTTCTACTAATTTGCCTTTAAATCTTTATAGTCTTCTTATCATTCACATATCACACGCATTAATAGTTGTTTCTCATGAGTTTCTCAAACAAAAAGAAGACACTAGAAGAAATAAAGAATGTCAAAGGATAGGAAGATAAGGAAACCAAAATATCAGGGATTTGTTTTTTAGATTTTGTAATTAAGTAGGAGCATTGTTAGGGAATTTGAAATAGTTAACATGGATGTTCACTCCATTTAAAATTAGGTATTTGTTCATTTTCCTTAGCCTAGTTTTCTACTATAAACATGTTCGTTCAAATATATAATACAGAAACAGAGTTTCAATTCTCAATTCCAGTCTTTCCATACAATTTTTTAAGAAATAAGTTACTATACCTTCCCTTTGTTATACACATAGCTGCCATCAACTGCTTTGAAGGTCAAATACCTTGTAACATCCGTATGAATAAGAACGCGCACAAGAGTTCCATTTGCCATCATAAACTAGTCAAACAACAATTACTCAAAAAATTATAACATCAAACAAAAGGAGGTTATATCAAAAATGGTAACTGGTCATCAATGAAGAGATGGTTTGGGGGGGTGGATGAAAGAATGTTCCCAGCTGGGCATACGCATACTCACAGAAACATACCTTGGGGATCATATCAACATTATAATCCCTACTTGACCCCAAATGAGCTGGAGGTTTATCGTCCCCTCTGAACCTCTTCCAAAGCTGAAAACAAGAATTGAGAAACCTTTTAGAATGAATAACTAATTATATGTTTCTACCTTGTGATCCATATCACGCAAAAAGTGCAACGTTCAAAGAACATTGTCAAAGATTCTCTGAATGATGACATGAAAGAAATGGAACCTGAACAAGATTTAGTGATGTTGACTCTCCTCCATAATAATCATTCCTATCCATGTGAAGTACCTGGCTTACAGAATGGGAATGTCAGTGGAAACTTTCACAAATATAATGACCTTCACAAATTGATCTGAAAAATTATGTGAAGTTTCCGAGACCAATCATTATAGAAATGGAATACAAATATATGTGCAGATGGAGAACCATATGGAAACAAAATGAGGATCCAAAAAGCAAGTCATAGAGAACCAGCTTGCAATTCAGAATAGATACAAACCAAGCAGGATACTTATATGAGATAAGGAACGAAAGATTGCATGCAACGACATAAATGGTAAAAATACTTTAAACTAATTCTGGAATCTGGATGTGGTACTACAGTACCCAAAGAATCTCTTTATAAAATTCAAAGTTTCAGAAGAAGTTGAGAAAATCATAAATCCGTATCAAACAAGAAAAACTCTGCGCCATAACTTCACGCACAGATGCTAACCATCTGTCTATTTTTAAGTAAATTGTATATGCACCACAAGCGATTAGAAAAGAGAAGCTTGTAATAAAGTTATGCCCTAATTGTTACTCATTCTTATTTCATATCTGCTTAGTTGCTTTGGAGTACGATTGACTAGCAATCGAATAACCCACCACAAATACTCCATCACTTTCGATAGTTGATATGACGATCCCCATCAAATTAAGCAGAGTAGATTTATTGCAACAAATACTTGATGAATGTAGAAAATGGAACGAATGAAAAAACAAATAACTAAAACCTAATGAACCAAAAACAAAAATTCCAAATTGAAGCGAAAATAAACAGATCCATCAGCTGGACTTAAAAATCAATTGCAAAACGTTATAATAAATTTAGGATATAGAATAGCTTTGGTAAAAGTCCAAATCAAAATTTAGAATATTAATACATAATAATTGGATGTTGGTGATGATTGAGTGTATAATCCAAAAAATAGAGAAGAAATGAGACCTTAAGGCCGTCAACTGAGAGAAGACCACTAAGGATGCACTCCTTGAGACCCGTACCGAGAACGATGACATCGTACTCTTCATCCATGGCCTCCGATCCGATCAGAACAAGGAGATAGATACAGCTTTTATTTTAAGATGTTCTATCTTTAGGGTTTGTCTTTTCTTTTAAGATATGTATATATGCTGAGAATAACCTAGTAAAGTGTATCAAGGAAGGAATAGATGCCGAGAAATGAATTGAGTAAGGATTGAAGGGATCAAAGGTTTTTAAGGCTTTTTTTTTAAAAAAAAAATAGAGTATTTTAGTCTAATAAAAATTAAATATTTTTAATCTTATAATTATTAAAATAAATATATTTAACCAATCAAAAATATTAAAAACGGAAACTATAATCATATAAAAAATATTAATTTTTATAATATATTACTTAATTTTTATAAATAATGATATTAAAAATATCCGGCACAAAATTACGAAATTAAAATTGGCTCTCACATATAATAATAAAACGAATGTAATCATTTTCCAATTTAAAATATCATCTATTTCTCTTTGCTTTTTTTCAATATCAATCTCTCCCCTTTTTTCTTAAAAAAATTGTTAATGATATATAAATTTATATTTATTTTTAAAATTATTTTTCATACAATATAATTAGTTAAAAAAAAATTTAAATTTTTTTTATTTTTAAATAATATTAAAATATGATACAATGTTTATAAATAATGCTAATAAGAGATTTATTTTTAAAATAATTGTCAACAATTTTAATAATGTTATGTACATATATAATTACTTGTGCCAAAAGAATTACTTCGGTCAAATGATGCATTGGCTCTTAACAAATTATATATATTAAAACTTAAGAAATTAGTATAAATTTTATTTTTTATATATATATTTATATTTAAATAAAACATATGTAATATTTTTTAATAAAAAAATAAAACATATATTTATAATTATATTAACTCTTTATTAATGATATTAAAGCAAAGACTATATGAATTAAAAAGAAAACTATACTATTTTATTGTTTATATAATATTTTTTTAAATTAAGATGCTAGTATAAGTATAAAAATTTGTGTAAATTTATATATATATATCATTTTTATTTTGTTTGGACATATGATCTTTTTATTTATGTCTTTTAGGATGAGGTATATAAGTTCTTTAAATTAAGTCATTTGTGTCACTTAATCTCTTAGATAAAAAAATAACATTATTTAATTCATTAGTTATAAAAAAAGGATCAATTAAAAATAAATTATATTATTTAATGATTTTTATTAAAATATTATTATTTTTTGTTAAATAATTAAAATATGAGTCTTTAACAATAATAAAGATAAAATTTAATATGAAATTTTTTAAGAAAAATCAAAAATAATAATATTCAAATATAAAGTTATTAAAATATATATTTTAATTTTTAATAAAATAAAATAATAATAAAACAGTGACAATATTAAATATTTTGTGAAATTTTTTTCATTAGCTGTCACTTTATTATTGTAAAATACTTGTACATTGATAACGTTTAATCACTTAACAGAAAATCATAATATTTTAATAAAAAATCATTAAAATAATACAATTTATCATGTTTCTATTAGAGACTAAATAACATCATTTTTAATTTAAGAGACTAATCAACATAAATGACATAATCTAAGGGATTTTATGATATTTTTCTCTATCTTTTATTAGTTTTCATTTCTTATTATTCATTGTTTGAGAAGCGTTTTGTAAGGTTTATGTGATTGTTGACAATACTCGTGAACAAAACATATAATTTTAATTTTAATTTATATGTGTGTCTTATAAGAATATTTTCAAGCCCAAAAAATTATTCAATCTCAACGATCACATCTTAGGCACATCTTTATTCTCGTGTACGTTAGATTGCATACTAAACACATAGGACTAATATGAAAATAAGTTGCTCGATCGATCTAGACTCAATCAATCGAGTAGTAACTAGATTGATCGAGCTATATTACTTGTTGAATTAATTATTTATATGATTAAATCGTTCGAGATTAATGACTACATTGATCCATGCTTTTGAGAATTAATTAATTGTTACCCTAGATCGATTAAGTGGACATTGGATTGATCAAACTATGCACTCAATCGATTGAGCACTTCTTAGATCGGTCGAGTGGTTGAGGCTTTGATTTTAAGACTTATTTCTAATACGAAATGGATTGTCCTTATTCCTTAAAACTTATTTAACTATACTATTCATCTTTCATTCTTTCTCTTATTTTGTAAATATAAGATCATCTTTCTTTAGGCTTCTTTATTTAGTTAATTTATCAAACATTGGTAGTTGTGTTTGATTGATTAATAAACTTAATTGGTTTATGATATTTTGATCATATGTTCTTATAGTTTTTCTTTATTTTTGTTCTTGAATTGTTGGATCAAATAATGTGTGTGTCATATCATAATCATTTGGTTTGATTATTAATCTTTAAATAAGTTATCTTTATTGAACTTGTGCTTAAACATATGTTCTATAGTAACTATTTGTTTTTTATTTGTCTGATATATTGTTTAAATCAACTAGTTAGTGTTGTTCATTATTGAATATGATATAGGACACACACTTTGCATTTGTATTTATATGCTAACTTTTCGTGTGACATTGGATACTTACTTTTCATAGTAAATAATTAGATGATATGATAGATCAATGGTTTTTCTCTTAGGTCATTGTTATGGTCCAGGTTGTTTCAACTTAAAAATCTTGGATATTGATCTATATTTTTCATATTATGTTATTTACACTTATTGCATGTTTGGTCACTTATGAAATTTTAATTTGTCATAATTCTTATGATATTTCACTAATTAGATCCATAACTAAATAAACAAACTTTTAGTTTGTATCATAGTTGGTCACTAGAACAGTTAGTCTGACTATGATCTTATTATAGATTATTTTATTAAGAATGATAGCTTAGATGTTAAGGAAATTAAACCCTCTTTTCTTCTTGAATATAATGTTAAAAGTTTTCAAAAATTATTCTATAAAAATGCTAGAGCTATAAAAAAGAATACTGGTTTAAAAGTAAAAATAGAAGAAAATAACAAGTTTGCTGTAGATAAATTAAAATTGGTGCAAGAGCTTGAAGAATCAAAGGAAACTATGAAGAGATTGACCATTAGAACTGAATGGCTGAACAAAATTCTAGATTATGGAAAACATGTTGGAGACAAGAAAAGAATAAGCTATGTAGATAAGGATTTCACACCATCATCTTCAAAAACAACTAAGTTTGCAAAACCCTCAAACCCTTTTTCTTCACAGACTACACATACAGCTTCAACACCAAAGACTACTATGGTAAGGTCTTCTAACCTTACTCTTAATGTTACTCATTATACCTAAATAATAGTTGCACCTATGATTGAAAAATCTATTAAGTTTGTGCATGTTTTTCACCATTGTGGTAAAAAATGTCATATTTTGCCAAGTGTAGATTTTTGATGAATGCTGATAAATTTAATAATACTTTTCATGCTTCACTTAGTAGAACCATTATCCATCTATACATCTTACATCATATTCTAGGATGAATGGAAATTATGGTAACATGTTCAAAAATTCTACTAGAAAGCATGAAGTTGTTGACTCAAAGAGGCAAGTGAAACTCAATGCATTTAATTCCAGAACTAATTATCATTATCCTACCATGCACGTTGCATCATCAATTAAGATGAATGGAAAATCTAAAGGTAAGTCCAAGAATATGCCAATGAAAACTAAGGTAGTTGATTTCCAACCAAAAGATATAAAGAAATCAAAATTCAAGAAAATTTAAGTTACGAAAAATTGTTTTTTCTGATCAATTAACCATCCTTCTCCTTCACCTAAGAATTATTATTTTATACTTGATTGATCCTACATGAACGTGTTAATTTGATTACTTTTTTTAATTTGATTTTTTAGTTTTTTTGTCTAGTTCTTAAGTTTTATTTAAAAAAAATCACTCAACGAAGTATAATTGTTTTAACATTGAAATAAACTACAAATATTATTTAGAATCACAAAAAAGTTTTTTATAACTCGACTGATTATTCATTGTGTGATTATCTTGTTCTATGCATTTATATTTTCATACATCTATGAGCAATGTTAACAAGAACTCACACGTACACTCACTTGATACAATTGTATGACATGATTGAAATTTATGATTGATTATGTTAGTGTTTATGGACTTAGATAACATTGACTTTTAGAATTATGTTTGAGCTCTCTCTTTCATTTTATTAAATGTTTCTATAGAAAAACACATAATTTTGAGAGGATTACTTATTGTAATGTGTGAAGATATCGCAATAAGCAAAGATGGCTACCTCACAATTTTTGGCTCATGTATATTTCCTTAAAAAATTACTAAATTCTCTCTTAGTTAGTAAAACTTCATTTTGTGAAAATTTGAATTTAACTATAATTCTTTCATAATTGGTAATGATTTCCTCATTAAATCCTTTATAACTAATCATTAATGAACAAATTGGCATACCATTGTAGTTCTAATATTTTTCATACTTTTATTACGCCAAAAGAGACTATTAAGTCAGTTAAGTGAACCGACTTTAAATTCTGTATTTTTTTTTTACATATTTTACTTATTTTCTATTATCCTCAGAATCTGTATTCGATCACATAATAGCAGAAAAAATCAAAATCTATTTAAAAGAATTTAAATACTACAAATAATTGAAAGATTAAATATTAATTAATTACTTAAAAATTAAATTTATTACAAAAAAGAAATTTACATACAATATATATAGTAATAATAGTAATAATAATGTAATTTAAGTTATATATATAACTTAAATTGCATTATTACTATATCTAAAAGCAAATTTCAAGAAATTTTCTACTCTAGAAATGTAGTCCTATTCAATTCTACAATTTGACATACAAGATTTGTCCATTTTCTATTAATGAAATTAAGTATATTAAATATATATCCAACCAATATATTTTAGATATTATTATATATGATTCCCTAATTATTAAAATATCTATCAAAACATCATATAAAAATAAATACATAAATACCAAACATAACAAATATACAATATATAATAATTTATATATATAAATGCATGTAATTAATAAGAATACATATTTTATACATATATATAATAATAAATATTAATAAACTCATTATACATTATATACATATAAAAATATATCTTATATTATATATATACATATATTTCATGTACATATAAATAATTTTCAAAAATTATTTGTTTAAAATAAATTAATATATATCAAACATCTAAATACATAAAATTATTAAAATAAATAAATGAATAAAAATAACTTATTCTTTTTTAGGCTTGAATGAAAATACAAACCCTACATAACACAAAAAATTATACACATAAATAATAACACATAATATACAAAAAATAAAGAGATATGAATAATAAGTGTAAAATAATTCATAGAAATACTTACAAGAGTAAATGAATTGACAAAATAAAGGAAATGAAGAAAAATGATGTTTTGTAAGTGAGAAAATTGATATAAATTTTTTGAGTATTATGCTCAAAAAAATAGGGGATCTAATAGAGAAATTGGAGAGGAAGTAAACCTACTAAACAATGTCAAAATTGGTGGTCAAAGGTGACCGAAAAATGAGAAATAGTGGAAGAGAGAGTCGTCGTTTTAGAGTTATAGTAGTTGAAAAATACATTCTGTTGGAAAATCATGGGAGAGAAAGAAGAGAAAAAGGAAAATAAAAACGTGTGTAACATCGGTTGACATGTAAGACCAACGCTATATGTGGGATTTTAAGTCAGTTCTACATGTCAACTAACTTAAGCCACGTGTAGCATCGATTGACATGTAGAATCAACTTAAAATCCTACGTGTAGTGTTGGTTCTACGTGTCAACCGACTTAAAAAATTAAAGAAAAATAAAATAATAGCGTCGGTTGACACGTAGAACCGACGCTACATGTAGGATTTTAAGTTGATTCTACGTGTCAATCGATACTACATGTGGCTTAAGTCAGTTGATATGTAAAATTGACTTAAAATCTATGTGTAGCATCGGTTGACACGTAAAACTGACTTTAAATCCCAACTTAATTGCTCTTTTTGTAGTAGTGTTTGAGCAATTGTTGATATGTAACCATGTGTGTTGAAAAATGTTTGTGTGATTTGCTAGAATACTCAAGCATGTAGTAAATAATTTAATTTTATTAAAAAATAAATTTCATTTCAAAATTGATTATTTGAGTGGGTTTCATGTCTAAATAAATCTACTATCTTGAAATATATATATGTATATATAAAGAAAGATATTTTATGATTTTCTTCGTGATTATGGGTATTTGTTTGAAATTTTATGTTAATATAGTACTTAGGGGTAGTTTTTTTTTTAAAAAAACAAATTATGGGCTTTTAATACTCGATGATCGATGATAAACTAGATCGATCAAGTTATGAATTTTGATCGATCAACACTATTCTTGATTGATCGAGCATGTTTAGTTTATATTCATTTCTTCTTTTTCCTTGACTCCCTCATGCAAACCCTACTCCCTATTTGGTCAATTTTTAATTTTTTCTTCTCAAAATTTCACCAAAAGCACTCATTTTTGTCCCCAATTCGCTTAGAATTGATTGCTAAACTCTTACTTACATCAATCATTACAAAAAATATCAAATTTATGCAGAAAATCACAAAAACCCGAATTCCTCACTTTCCCCCAAACAAATACCCATTCAGTTTAATATTTCCATTGAAGATCTATTGACTGAACTATCTAGTTCGCCAAATGTCGACTTTAGTGCAAAACGACTATTTATAGCGGGTGAGTTCATACCTTTTTATTGGGTGTTGAACAAAATGGTTTGTGTTAACCTATTACCTTCAAAGCACTCGGCTAAGATTGGTCATCTGCATGTAAATATTTTATACTACATCGGAAAAGGGATTGCATTTGATGTAGGATCAATAATTTAAGATGAGATTATAAACCAATCTCACATTCTCAACCCAAGGATTGGACTTCCCTATAGTTGCCTTATCCTTCAGTTGATTCTGGCTACAAATATACAACAAATGAGGGATTCTAACATTGTTCACTTGATGGGAGACATTGAAAATTCAACCATTTCAAGATCATCTACTCAGATCTCAAAGAGATATAGGCTTGGAGATACCAGTGGATAAGAAGCCATTGGAGTTAGTGCAAGTGGCATAAGAGCTGTAGATGACTTCTTTAGGGATGAAGCTTTGGAAAATATACTCAATCATGAACCGTGTCATCAGTAACTACTTGAAAATGAGGCGAGGACAAGAATGGGAAACTTGGAACAGAAAGTGGATGAAATGGATCAAAGATTGATAATAATCAATGATCTCAAGCAGAAATAATTTCCATGATTAAGGACATCCATTCACACTATGGTTTTTCTCACATTGATTTAATTTAATGATATTTTGATATTTTGTCATATTTTATTAGGGTGTTTGGAAGTAAATTTAATTTGTTGTTTTTTTAAATGTAATTGAAATGGTTTGTAATATGAAAAATTATATAATTCAAAATACTTTATGTTTGACTCATCTATCTGTGTTTATCTCTAGTATGTATTTGTTTATTGTTATGAAAAAAAGGAGGAGAAAAAGTTAGTATCAAAAATTTTGAGCTTAAATTGAAACATAAAAAAGATGATAGTTAATTTAGGGCAAGATTTTTATTTTTGAATTAATTTGAATTTTTTGGATATTTAACATAGGGGGAGTTGCTTTTAATTTCTATCATTTGTTTTATCCTCTTTTGATCATTCTTTGCTTTTCTATTATTGGAGACACTGAACTATTATGAACAATGAGTCATATTTGTTTGTTAGTGTCTTTTTAATATAAATAAGAGCAATTAAGATTCAAACGAAGATAATTCCATAGAATCATAGGATAGTACCACTATGTAAAAATTTAATTTTTCAATGAGCATTATGTAGTGAGAGAGAGGTTTTGTCATACGATTATGCCATAGGGGGAGATTGTAAGGTTTATATGAGTGTTGACGATACTCATGTGCAAAACATATAATTATAATTTCAATTTTTAGGTGTGTCTTAGAAGAATATTTTCAAGCCAAAGAAACTATAGTGCCTTAACGATTACATCTCATGTATATCATATCACTATTCCTATGCATGTTAGATTACATATTAGAGATATATGAACAATATTAAAATAGGCTACTTGATTGATCGAACTATATTACTTGTTGAATTAATTATTTATATTACTAGATCGATCAAGGAATTAATACTAGATTGATCAAGGAATTAATACTTGATTGACGGAATTAATAACTAGATTGATCAATGTTTTTGAGAATTAATTAATTTCTACACTAGATCGATCGATCAAAATATATACTCGATCGATTAGGCACTTGTTAGATCAATTGAGTAGACGTGGCTTTGTTTTAAAAACTTATTTCTAATACAAATTGGATTGACCTTTTACTATATTATCCTTATTATTTAAAACTCATTTAATTGATTTTATGGACAAGATTGTAATTTTACTTTGACCTAAAATGCTTCAAAATATTCTATAAATATAAACCTAAGCGTGCAATTGAAACTAATCACACAAGAGCTTAATTATGTTTATTCTCTTCATCTTTTATTATTTCTTTTGTTTTGAAAATATAAGATCATAATTATTTAGGCTTTTTTATTTAGTTAATTTATCAAATATTGATGGTTGTGTTTGATTGATTAATAAATCTAATTGGTTTATGATATTTTGATCATATGTTATTATAGCTTTTTTCTTTATTTTTATTATTGAATTGTTGGATCAAATAATTGTGTGTCATATCATAATAATTTGGTTTGATTATTAATCTTTAAAGAAACTATCTTTATTGAACTTATGCTTAAACATCTTTTCTAGAATTACCAGTTGTTTTCTATTTGTCTAATATATTGTTTCGTCAACTAGTTACGGTTATTCATGATTGAATCTTCTCTAGAAAACACACTTTGCACTTGTGTTTATAAGCTAACTTTTCAGGTGACAGTAGTGTGGGTTCGATTAACTCGTGAAACTCAAGTTTGTCGAAACATTGGTTTGGATCCAAAAGTCTTTCTTGGAGAGACTATGATGAAAGTATAAGCTTATAAGTTGGTTACTTGGGGGCATTACCTGGGTGGGTAGTTTGAGTCATAGCCTTGTAATTGGATACTTATTTTTAATAGTGGATAGTTAGGTAGTCCGATGGATTTGTGTTTTTCCTCTTAGGTCATTAGTGTAACATGAGATATTTTTACCTAAAAATCTCATGTGTTGATCTTTATTTTTCGCATTACTTTATGTACATGTGATTGCATGCTTGGACGCTTTTGAAATTTTAATTTTTCATACTTTTGGTGATATTTTGTTAATTAGATCCATAATTAAATAAACGATGTTTTACACTTCATCTATACGCTCTTAGTTTTTTTGTTTTTTTTAAATGATAAGCATTTTATTTAGTATGACCTAACTAATTTTATAAATACAAATAAAGAGCCTCAAACATTGTTCACTTTTGAGAAATAACACCTGCTTAGCCACTTTTCTATTGTGAATGATCCAAGTATAGAGAGATAAATAAAAAAAGATGCAATAAGTGTTGATAATGGTGTGTGGTTCAAGACTCTTTATTGATTATATATATATGATATTACGTATACATATGTCAATTATATAAGATAAATTATTCAATTACAAAGCCTCTAAAACATGCCTTGAGAAATAATTTAGGTTGCAAGTTGTCTTCTAGGATTGGCTAACTCTAAGAAAAAGATATTGGGAACATTGATAGGCAAGGATCATGCATAAGGCGTTCACAAATCACCTTATATGTTATGTCAAGTCATACATAATACTCACAACTATGTAGGCGTGGCCAAAGACTATTGAGTTAGCAAAGATTCCTACAATAAAAGCAATAGGTTTGACTATTCCAGCACTTGTAAGCAATAAACCCAATATGTTTAGTCAATTTAGAAATCACAAGCTATTTTGAAAACTTTCCAACCAAAATCCACATGTAAGCTTACTTATATAAGAGAAAGTTTTAAATGAGATTTCTTAGTAAAAAAAAGTTTTACATAAGATGATTTTATGAGTTATATGGAGAATCTTTTCATCTATTACTTGACTTATTTTTATGTGAGAGATTCATTTTCATTAAAATATAAATAATTTTTGTTTTAAAAATATCTAGATGTACTATCTACCAATGCACTGTGGTTTGGCTATTTTAACTTATCATTTAAATAAATTTAAAAATAAATAAAATTCATATGGAGATAGTGATAATATTGGAAAGAAAAATAAGAGAAATAAAAAATCATTATGTCGGTGTGATTTATTGTATCCCACGTAGTAAATAAAGAGTGATCCTTGTCAACAAAAGGTCTTATACATTAAACTTACTAAACTTCGAGTCATCAAATAAGTATGATTATGGGATAATCTCAGTAAAAAGATAAATAACTAATAATTATCTTATAACTATCCTAAAAAGATAATTATGGAAAGATAATCACAAAGTTAAAACAAGTTTATTTATATGGGTAAGAGATATGTATTAAAATGACTCTACTCATATATATATATATATATATATATATATATATATATATATATATATATATATATATTCACTAATGTACACAATCACACAGCTTAACTTCTCTCACAAAACAGAAAAAACATAGTTAAACACTTTATTTCCTCTTCGTCATAAAACAAGACTTAGATCTCATCTATCTTCATCAGTCTTATTACTAACTTAAGTATCAGAACCACCCTCCACGATGGTTTGAGGTCCTAATGAGTTATTATATCTCATAGATCTATAGAAAATATTCTTGCTTATTCTCGACAAAAATCAGCATCGACATATAGCACTATTTATGGGAAACAAGTGTGTTTTATCATGTTGAAAAAAATTATTACTTTAGGGATTTTTTAACGTTATCCAATTTTTCATCTATAAAATATATAGGTATTTATAAAGAGATTGAGGACCTATAAGGTCTCCCAAGAGAAGGCTCACATCTATTTGATATATTATTTCTACAAACTCAATCCTATGTGCTTCTAAGAAAAACAATGGACCAATCAGCTATTTCCACTGCTCAAGCCTTAACCGACAATCATAAAGTCTAGCTTGCCATCCAAAAAATTGTTCATTTACCAATCCTTTGACTCTACCATGACTTGCTAGAGATGTATATCCTATACATATGCTTGATCAACTAATTTATTGCATGAGTATGTTTATATCTAGCGTAAGATGTTAGTTTTTCATCCGTAATATTCTTATTCAAAGTGGCATATTGTGGCTGCTGTCACAAGTAGGATTAAATACCTTCGTTAAAGGTTAAATGATTATACTAATATTTTCTACTTTATTTATCATCTTTTTAGATTTTAATGCAATGAATGAATTAAATCTAGTAAGCATACTTCTATGTTGTTCAAAATATAGATTGGTCAATCAGTAAGAAAAGATGTAAAATCTTAAGCAGATCTAGATTTCAAAGCTAAAGTTAATAACTCAATAATGGTTTTAAATTATTAAAATAATTTAGAACTTAAGAAATTAATTTATAATCATGACATATTTAAAAAAATTGTAAGCTAGTGGTGAGGACAGTCTCATAATTATGACACATTATTACTTTTTCTCTCATTCTTTCTCTCTAGAATTTATGAGAATGATTTGTGAGATAGACTAAAGTTAAAGCAAGGTAAGATATGAGCTTAATTGTATAGTTTTTATATTCTATTTTTTTATTCTTATAAATGCTTTCTAGTTTATAATTTTGTTTTGAGAAAGTACTTTGTTCATCTTTTGCTACATTAAATATATTATATTCTTTAGTTTTATATTAATTCAATGCTTTCCTTATGTGTAAATTTTAATTTATAATTATTATATTTATTTTAATATGATTTTTTTATGAATGTAAAAAGTTATACAAAGAAAAGATTGAGCATAATTAGTACAATATTTTCTTGCAAAACTTATCTCAATTTTTAACTAATATCATCTTTTAACTTTTCAATTAATTAATTCCATAAACTAAGAAATGATATTCCAAACATCAACTAACTAATTCAAAAATCAATAAAAATTCATAAGTTGTTTTCTCAATTCTCTCCACTTAATCGTAAAAAATGTATAAGATCATAAAAATTCTCTGGGTTATATACATTGAGCATACATCTTACCATAAAGTTTAGTAACATGCAAAAAATATTTTTGAAGTTATATTTAGTAATCAAAATAGAAAAAAGTGTCTCAAACCAAATAATTTGAAGTTAATACCTAGACATTGGTGCAAATATTTTCAATTGAACATTTCAAACATGTGATGCAAACTTATTTATGAAAAATGATTAAGATCTAAACATTTTTTTATAACATTATTTTAATTTGAATAATGAACATCAATGTATATCGAAAGTGTGCATAAAAATCGTGCATAGAGTGCCACCATCCCCAACCTAAATTTGATAGTTCCTCAATGTCACAAAAATAAATATGAAATAAAAGAGTTAAGGATAAAGGACATATTAGTGATGAAATTTTACATGAGAACTACCTCTAAGTTTATTTAGCTAGAGATGAGAAACATAAAAAAGTAACAATAGAAAGATAAAATAAAATAAAAGATAAGAGAGAAATAAAACTAGTTTATAGAAAAATAAAACCTCATTAGTGTAGGTAGATAGGAGATACAATATGAATCTCCTCGAAACACATAGAATTATATACATTCATATAAGTCTTAAACAGTTGTCCATTTACTTTGAAAAAAAGTTCATCGACTAGATCCTCAAAATATGGTTGCTAGTTGTATATGCTCATTTTATATTGAAGAATTATATATAACATAAAGATATATATGTTTTTTTTACAAATATTATTTGCTACACATTTTTTAACACAATATTTGAATGTTATTCAATCATTTTCAACATATATTTTTGAACTTACGTTGTTTATGTAAATTATATTTGTTTGGTGGTGGCATTCTGGTGTAAAAAAATACGGTGTTTGTATTTTATTTGATGTTCTGTCTGTCCTTTGTATTTTTGGGCATACATTGTTATGCTTTTCATTAAGGATGTTATTTATTACCATAGTGTCTCATTAGGAACTTTGTTTGTTGATTGTGTTGTCACATTGGGGACTCAACATTTCTCAATGTCAAAAACGCCTTTCGTTATGGTTTTCAAGCTCTCTCGTTAGTATGCTTTCCATGGAATCCTCATTGTCTCATTGAGGGTTTTTCGTCGTTGGCAACGAGGGGCCAATAAGGTGTTATTTTTCCTATTTGTGTGTTTTCCTCATTTAGGTGCCCGCCACACCCTCGTTGCCATGGGCGGTGAAGAAGGTAGGAATTTAGTTGATAAGCGTCCGAGGAGTTTGGAATTTCTTTATAAATTCCCCTCAATCCTCCTTGTTTTCTTCACCAGAATTAGGGGGAAGCTGTACCCTTTTGGAATTTGATTTCCCTAGTCCCTTCTTGGTCTATTTTCCTTTTGAGTGTTGTTTCGAGAAATAATGTAGTATTAGTGTGATGTAGGACTTCAGAGATGAGTCCTTATATTTCTCAAACACTAAGTTGAGTGTAAAAAATGTGAAATTAAATGAGGATTTCTTGGTATTCAAAATGATTGGTTGGCTAGTGAAGAGCCATATCATTTTGAGGAATCTTCTTCAGGCTGTGTTGACGTGTGTTAGATAAGTTACCATGTATCGGTTGATAATTGCTAGATTGTAATAGTTCCCATAAGAGAGAAGCCTATGTGGTTGTTTTTCGCATATCGACTAGTAGTTACAAGGATGCAACAGTTACCATAGGTGAGGAGCCTATGTGTTGGTGTGTAGTGTGTCGACTGGGTGTTGCGAGGTTGTAAAGTGTGTGCATGTTAGGTGGTTGTGCCATTAATAGTCGATTACATCATTTGGTGATGGAGATCCGAGAATGAGCTTGGATCTACTTGGATCAAGTATTGTGTTGACAATGAACAAAGGCAATATAAGAGTAGGTAGGGTAGGTGTCAAGACTAGTAGATGTATTAGAGGTATATTTCTATTGAGTTGTAAACTATTTTTTTTTCTGTTAGTAAATTGTTTACTACTGAGTAGTTGTCATAAGCAACCTGAGAATGTTATCATATAGATAGGGATATACGTAGGTTTATCTCACTACATACTATGTTATATATGATAGTATGCTGTGAGAGTACAATTATCATTTACCAAATATATTCATACATAAGACGTCTTGAAGTGACTGAAATCCTTTTTAACTTTTCAGTATGTTTTCTTGATTCGTATGTTGTATCCTATTTGCTTTCTTATGAATATTACTAGCTTGGACAAGAGCTTATGAGGTACATCATTACTATTATGTTTTTCGTATATTGCTTTCTCTTATATATTGGTTATTTTGTGTTGTGTTGAACTAAGCATGTTGTGTTTGTTGTATATTTCGTTGTATTATTCGCTTAATTCACGTTATAAAATTTGCTTGGTTGAGTTAAAATATAACTCGTGAAAATATTATATAGATCGGTATAATCATCCATTCTTCTAGTTCCCAAATTGTTCCAATATATAAAACTCTCAGTTTACATTGGTGGGATAGGGATACAATAAGAATGGTTATTTTTAAAACATGAATAGAGTTGCTATGAGAAAGTTAATAGTTAGTAAGCATTAATTTATCTTAACAAGAGTTTGTGTTCGAGGGTACTACCACTAACTACTTAATAGGAAGGAAAATTATTACCTAGCTGTCATCAACATAGACTAATTTCGCTTCTCCGTCCAAGAATATTTCTATAACATATATATGGAGTTAACGATAAAGTGATATGGAGTAGATGCTAACTTTCATGTATGATATTGAAATTATGTAATATATGTTTTTCTCTTGATCCAATTTGGAGATTACGTGATGTGTCACCAATTTTTGGAAAATGAAGGGAAATAGTTTTTTACAAAAATATGTTATTAAAAAAGTAATTTTAAGAAAAATAATATTTACTTGAAAATTTAACTAATAGATGATCTCTTATTTAATATGTTGGGAGTTAAAGGTGTGGAATGGTTTTTGATGGGTGTGTAGAATCATGGAGTATTAATGGGAAAATAGGTGTGGTTGTATTTGATGATAATGAAATTTGTTGGTTTTTTTAATACTTTAAAGACGACTAGTTTTACGTTCATGGTAAAATATTATGCTGCTTAGTTTGCAAATAAATTATAGATTTCAATTTTATTGCATTCAATAATTATTTTTCAAAAATTTCTCATAAATAACACCATTCAATGAAAATTAATATTATTATCATGTTTATGAAACTATCACTCAGAAGTTTTTATGAAATGGAGTTAGAATATAATTGATGATTTTTATACTATAAATAAAACTAGTTTTACTCTCATGGCAAAATGTTATGCTATTTATTATGCTTGTTAGTTTGCAAGTAATCAATAGATTTCAATTTTATTGCATTCAACTGTTAGTTTTTAAAGATTTTCTCATAGATAATATGAGTTAAATAAAAAAATAGTGTTATTCTCTAGTCTATCAAACAATTAATGAAGTTTTGTGCTAGGTAATTGTAATTGTTGTAGACACTTACTTTACTTAAATAGTGTGTGATGTTGTTACAGTAGGTTTATTAAGTATGAAATTTTAATTCACTAGTTTTTAATTAATATTCTAAAATTTCATTATGTTAACAAAATAATAACTTAAAAGTTCTTTTAATGATTTGACCGGCATTAACGACGGTAAGTTAATTTACTTAAATGTGAATTTATAAATGATAAAACCAATAATAAAAATGTAACAAAAATTTTTTTGACACCCACTTTACATTGTTAGATGACTTATATGTATTCCTACCAAATCTTATAATCAAAATATTTCCAGCATCACTGAAATACGTATATTTTCAAATTTAACATCATACTATTTTTAAGATTATACTTTCTATACTAAGAAAATAGTATGATAACTTAATCTTAATGGATTTTTAAAGTAATAATATTAAAGTGTAAGATGAGTTATTTTTTCGAACTCAATGTAATTAATTCTAAAAAGTTATTTATTATTTTTAAAATAAATAAAAATATATAAATATTTAATAAAAATAAAAATAATAATTTAATTAATGTAAAATATATTCTAAGTAACAAATAACAACCCTTCCTTAATTCCATTCTAAACCCTAGAAAGAATTTACTACGATTTGAAGGGAAATGTTGTTTTTTTTTTTTTTGAGCGAAATGGAATAATTGGGTCGAGAAATAGAATTACAGGTTGATTGCTCACGTTAGTCTTGACTCCAACTTCGAAAACAGAACTCGATATTTGAAACTGTAAAGTTTAGTATTTTGTTCGGATTTTGCACCATTAATGGCTGAAGCTGATAGCTCTCTTCGGTCTTGATTTCAGTCACCGTGTGTTTTGGGGTAAATGTGAGCTGGTTGATATATATAAAGGGCAAAAAATGTATATAAGAAAAATGAAAGCGGATTGACTGGTAGTTAAGAGTAAGGGTCGATGATGGTTGAGTTGAGACGGAACCCTAGAAAGATGAAAACTTGGTACTCTTATTGCGTCATTCGAATTTACATTTCAACGTCCCGCTGATATAGATTTCGAATAAACCCGAAAGAAATTCTCAGAAGGCATGCCGACAAACTTAGATGATTCGTCTACGGCTTCCAGAGAAGCAAGCCTATCTTCTTCAGGGAACCAAGCTGATCCTCCCAAACCAGCAGCTAAGAAAAAGCGAAATCTCCCAGGAACGCCAGGTTTGAAGTACTATATTCTTACTGATTTTTGTTTAGAGTGATACAATTTTCGGGTTGAGGTTTGATTTTCAGTATTTGACATTTGGTGGGTTGCGTGCAGATCCAAACGCGGAGGTGGTTGCTCTGTCTCCGAAAGCCCTATTGGCTACAAACCGATTTGTATGTGAAATTTGCAATAAAGGGTTTCAAAGGGATCAAAATCTGCAGCTTCATAGACGGGGTCACAATCTTCCATGGAAGCTTAGGCAGAGGTCAAGCAAGGAAGTAAAGAAGAGAGTCTATGTATGTCCGGAGCCTTCATGTGTTCATCACGATCCATCAAGAGCTCTGGGTGATCTAACGGGGATAAAGAAGCATTTCTGTAGGAAGCATGGTGAAAAGAAGTGGAAGTGTGACAAGTGTTTAAAGAAATACGCAGTTCAGTCAGATTGGAAAGCTCACTCTAAGATATGTAGCACCATAGAATACAAATGCAACTGTGGAACTTTATTTTCAAGGTTCGTTAAGCTTTTATTTCTTTTTTCTGTTTATCGTTTTTTAACTTTATATTTTGGGGATTTGAGTTGTTGAAGTTGCTTTTGTTTCTCTGTAGGAGGGACAGCTTTATCACGCACAGGGCCTTCTGTGATGCTTTGGCAAATGAAAATACCAAAGCTACTCAGACTGTTGGGAATACGAAATTGGAACCAGAACCAAAGAGCCAGGGCCAGAGCCAGACAGGTATTTCATCTCCTCCTCCTCCAGCGAACCCTCCATCACCATCAGCAACAACTGCTGCAGCTCTATTAGCTCCGTCCCAATCAATTGGCGCAATATCTTCAGCTCGGCCTATTAAAACTCCAGGTAGATATTACCCAAAGTCGGAGTTTAGGAATTTGGTTTGTTACTATTTTTTGTTTCTTGTAAGAACATATGGTACTGATCTGGTATTGGAGTTTAGTAGTTTTGTCTGTTACTGTTTTTTGTTTCTTGTAGGAAGATATGGCTACTGATCTGATATTGGAGTTTAGTAGTTTTGTCTGTTCCTGTTTGTTTTTTTCCCTCCCCTCTTCTAGCAACATATGGTTACTGCTCTGAGTTTTGGTTGCTAATTAAATTCGTAAGCTGTAGCCTGTTCCATGATTTTTATTAAACGTGTCTGGCACTCGAATTCTGCAGTCTTAAAATGAGATATGTAATTCAAAGGTTTCAAGTGGAGAAAAGTAGCTGTAGAGAAAGGAAACCGATATGGCTTTCCTTTTCTCTTTCCCTCTGAAAGGCTTTCAGGACGCATAAATTGATAATTTAACTTTCTTTTCCTCTAAGTTTTAGTGATCATTTATGTGTTTTCTTTTTTAATTCTCGGATATTGCTATTATACCAGAGTTGCCAGAAAATCCTCACATCTTAGAAGAAGCACCTGCTGGCCCGAACTTAAACGTAAGCCCAAATGAGAAGTATAGCAGCATTTCTGGTTCAAGCAACAATGGCAGTACAAGCAACCGCGTATTTGCAAGCTTATTTGCTCCCTCGACTTCATCAGCAGCCTTGCAGCCCCCTCAACTTCTTGGACTTACTGGCTTAATGTGTTCTGTGGCACAGCCAGATTGCCCAACTGATGTAGTTCCATTGTCTTCAATAAAATCAATATCCCTTGGTCTTTCAACCAGTCAAGGGTCTTCCTTTTTTGGGACTGCAGGGCAGGAGCACTGGCAGTACACACCACTACCACAGCCAGCCATGTCTGCTACTGCCCTACTTCAAAAGGCTGCTCAAATGGGTGCTGCAGCAACAAGTACCTCATTGCTGTGTGACTTTAGCATCTTGTCCTCTTCATCTTCGTCCAGGCATGAAGATAATTTGCGGTGGTCTGGGCGGCAAATAGAAACTGATAGTTCCTCATTTCCTGCAGGGCTTGGGATTGGTCTTTCTGTAGATGGAAGTAGTGGACTGAAGGAATTAATGATGGGAACTATTTCCATATTTGATCCAAAACAATTCACCCTTGATTTTCTGGGGTTAGGAATGGCTGGCGGTGGTAGTCCTAGTAGAATTACAAGTAATGGTGATGGTATAGATGTAGCAGTTGCAACATCTTTTGGTGGGGGAGAGTTAAGTGGCAAAGACATTGGACAAAGCTCATGATATGCAAAACAAAGGAGCAATTCGTCCTCCAGCTGACACAGACATGTTGGGGAGGATCAGATGGCCAATGTTAAATGATTCTTTTATATCTATCCCAGACAACAATTAGTCTGATGTATCTCTTTAAGCAAAGATGTTATACCTAGATCTGTATATAGCCATATTTTCTTTATTTATGTATCAGTAAGAAATCCAATCTTTACTGTAAATACTGTTATTGAAAAAATAATTCGTGATTGGATGCCGTACAATTGCATTGCATGCTTATCGCAGTGTCTCATCTTGAATCCATCCCCAGCAGCAAGGTTGGATGGATCTTTTACTTCAACTTTATAGGCCTCATGCTCCAGTGATTGGATCTTATATTAAGCTGGTAATTTATTTCATTAAATTTTCACCATGTTCTTGAATTGGTTCAATTTTCTATTCTTATTCTTCAGATGCCTTGCTTTGGTTTGACAATTAATATATATTTTTAGATAAATGCATTGATTCTGTACTGAAATTCAATCTGAATTTGTTGCTTGTATTGGAATGTGATTCTCTGTCACAAAATGTGTAAAATAAATATGGAATTATATGTATCGTAACAAGTAATATAATGATAAGAAAAGATCATTTACATGGAGATTATTTTATTAGAAACTAATTTTTAAAACTAAAAATTAAAAAAATTAAAAGTAAATAGTAATAATTAATTAAATCAAATTTAGAAATTAAAAAGATATATGAAAAAATATCTAAGAATACTTAGTCTCTAAATTTTCTAAACATGCGAATCACTAAAATCTTCCAAATATAATTATTAATTAATTACATGATCAATTAAATCTAATCTAGTATGTATTCCTCTCTCAAGTAAACTACACACATATATAAGAATCATATATCTCTGCCTAAAAATTATGCCTGTTATTTAATCAAGATAAAAAATTAAATAATTATCTCAAATCTATTTAATTGTTTCTATAGATAAATTGTTGACCAAACAATTAATAACAAAAAAATTAGATTAAATAATATAATTAAATTTAAATTATAATTGTGGTAAAATTTTAGATCACCACTTTATGAAAATTGGGTTCATAAGATCCCTAGATTAATAAATTAATTACACATAATTGTGTTTATAAAGCTTATATTTTTCATAAAGAAAGACATAAAATTGATAAAAGAAAAAGAAATACAATCAACCTCTTGAATTATAGTATTAATCTCATCTTGAATCTCCACCAAAATTGTGTCGTCTCTTGAATTTTTTCTATATTTTTCTCTTTTTAGCTCCAAAAAATGACCAAAATTATGCTAATGGAGACCAATTAGGGTTTATGGAGTGATTAGGGGCTTAAATAATGCTCAGGTACGATCTGGACAGTCAAATCAACTTCAGAGGCTACGATCAAAATAAGCAAAAATGATAGTTCCAGCCAATCACAGCGCGACATGTGACATCATAAATTCATTGGGCGAATCAGGGAGTGACACATGACAGGGGACAGGTCAGAGTCAACGCTCGTTGAGTCAACGACACATGGCACAACATGATTCGTAGAAATAGATGGCGTGGCACATTAGTGGAATGTACGGAGTAATGGCGCATTAATGGAATGTACGGAGCAATGGCGTAGTGACATATGGCATGAAGCGTTGACCGATTTCCTAACTCGGATTGAATGTTGTGTTGACATGTGACACATGTTTCATCCCTTCACACACAACGTAATGTGATTCACTCTCTATGCTTACGTGGCGTTTGTGTGGCTTGCCCAATCAGCTCTTATGCTTGCGTGGCATGCCACGTGGCAACTACTAATTGGTCACGCGTTAAAAATTCATAAAAAGTCCAGAAAAATTCCAAAAAATTCCAGAAATTATATTTTCACCCATTTTCACTAAAAAGTTTATATTTTAATTTTTTGGCCATAAAAATGATATTTATTAAATAAAATAATTAAATATTAAGTAAAAAGTGCGCTAATGACTCTACTTTCATAGATTCATCAGAATGCCATTGAAATGAGCCAAATAAGACTTGCATAGAACAAGAAACATAGGAAGAAGTAACAAACTGATTCATTCACTTGATAAAATAGAATACATCAAATGATTTTCATGAGTAGTGTTATTTATAAAGACACAAGTAAAATGATTACACCTAAAACTGATAACAATAGACTATTACTTAATGTTTCTACACTCTTCATAACAAACTTTGCAACCGAATATAGCACATCACTTTAGCAATGATTGGGGTGCATCCTCTTGGCAGCTTTGCAACCTCTACATAAGGCAGTTTTGAAGGCACATGGGAAGAGATTTTATCTTGAATTTGTTGGAAGTGAGTGTGTTTAAAGTGTGGTGAGTAATGTTATCTGATATACATCCATCTATAGTCCCCCTCAAATTGAGTGGTATAATCATGAAACATTTTTCCTCACAAAGGAACAAAGGAAGCCATAGGCAAAGATTTTGTAAGCAAATATGCTAATTGCTTAACAAATGGAATGTGTTGTATCAATAGTTGTTTATTAATCATTTTTTCACGCACAAAATGAAAGTCCAATTCCACATGTTTCATTCGTGAGTGAAGAATAGGATTTTGAACTCGATGCACAATACTTAGGTTGCCACACCAAATCATTGGAGAGTAAGGTAGCAAGACTTGTAATTCAGCCAACAAAGCTTGAATCTGTAAAATATCAGACATGGCATTAGCTAAAGCATGGTACTCAGCTTCAATAGTAGAACGTGAAACTAAGACATGTTTCTTAGAAGTCCAATTGATTGGATTTGCACCAAGATAAACTACAAAACTTGAAGTAGACCTTCGATTATTAGGACATGGACCCATGTCTACATTAGTAAATCCATGAAAAAGCATTTAAGATGAAGGGATAAGAAGAAAACCATGACATTAGGTACCTTACAATTACCTCAATATTCATTTTATTGCTTACCAATGAGGGTCTCTAAGGGCTACCATAAATTGGCAAGCTTTGTTCATAACAAATGCCAAATATGGCCTTATAACAGTAGTATATTGCAAAGCTCCCATAATACTTCTATAAAGAGTAGGATTAGAAAACAATTCACCTTCAAAAGCTGAAAGAGTGCAGTTAGATGACATAGGTGTAGATTGATCAAGTTTAGCTTTAACCAATAACTCCTTAATGTACTTTTGTTGTGTGAGTAACACATTACCATTTTCAATTTTGTTAACTTCAATCCCCAAAAAATAATTGAACATGCCCATATAATTCAAAGCAAATCAAGTGTGTAAAGTAGAAATGAGAGTTTATATTGCACATTCATCATTTCCTGCGATGATAATATTATCTACATAAACCAGAAGATAGATAACAATAGTAGATGAGATTTTAAAGAATAATGAAAAACCTACTTTGGACCTTCAAATCCCATGAGATAAAGAGTTGAGCTTAAGGTATCAAACCAAGCATGTGGTGCCTGTTTTAAGCCATAATAGCTATAAGGACTATGAGTGTTGGCCATTTTTATAGATAAAACATTTACATTCAATCTTATCTTATCTTTAAGCTTGCTATCAAGTTTTTCAAGAATATAAAGTTTCTCAAGAAAAACCAAAGAAACACACAGATTTTGGATAGTTATAACTCTAGTATATCTTTTATAACTATCACATAAAGAATTTCATACATGTTTAAGTGTATTTCATATAGGATCTTGATTGGATAAATTCTGATATTGCATGATAAGGGTATTAGCCTATTAAGATCGAGGGATCAATATTCTGATATTGCATGATAAGGGTATTAGCCTATTAAGATCGAGGGATCAATCCTCCTACTAGACAAATCAATCCCATTATGGATCGATTTGTAAGCGATCATACTTTGATCCTTTACTCTCTGCATAAAAAACTAAGCACACCTTCATACATAAAAGGATTGATCCCTCTTATAGACGGATTGATCCCCCTATGTTAGGTAGGCATAACTTATTTTTAGGAGGGATCGATCCCATTATTAGGAACTGAAGTATTTTGTCCATTTTGATTAATTTTTTAATCCCAATTAGAAACCAACTAGGCTATTTAGGTTTCTATATATACATCATTCTTCTTTTGTAATTACATACATAATTACAGAGCAGATGTTTAGGAGCATAAGGTTTAACAATTATGTTTCTTTTCTCTTTGCACCTCTTTAATTAGGTTGAACTTCATCTCTCTATATATTTATATATGATTATGCTAATATAAATCTGAGCCTATTTGTTTCATATCTTTCTTATTCATATAGTTTTTCTTGATTAGGGTATTGAATATTTAAATCAAATAATTGTATGAGTGATCATGATTTTTTGGATTTAATTACTAAATTTTAAAGAAGTCATTTTTATTGAACTTGTGCTTAATCTTATTATTCTAGGATTTACTAGTTGATTTGGTTTATTTAATATATGTTTTGAATCATATAGTTAGGATTATTTATTATTAAATTTGTTCTAGAACACATACATACACTTGTCTTTTTTTATGCTAATCCTGATTACAGTTGTTTCGTGAATGTATCTGATTGGCAAGGATCTGATTAGAATATTGGTCTGAATACTGCTCACACTAATCTTACAAAATGTGAAAATAGAGCAAAGGCTCATAAGTTAGGTACATTAAGGGAGTATCCTAGGAAGGGTAGCATAAGATTGAGTTTGTACTTGTACGTTTGGTTTTCATAGTGGAAAGTTAGGTGTCTAATGAACTGGTGGTTTTTCTCTTAGGTTATGGTTATGGCCTAAGTGGTTGTTTCCACTTAAAAATATCGTGTGTTATTTTTTAATTTCCATACTTTACTATTTTTACACAATTGTATGTATGGTAGCTTTATTTAGGTTATTAAATTATAAATTGGTAAAATTTGAAAATAATCTATTCACCCCCTCTAGGTTAATTACATACATATTTTAGAGCTTTCAATTGGTACCAAAGCTAATACTAGATACACTTAGTGTTGCTCTTATGAATTTTTATTATGGATCATTTTATTAAAGGTTATAGCTCAAATGATGAGGAACTTGAATATTCTTTTCTCTCTAAATATAACGTTAAAAGTTTTAAAGAACTATTTTTTAAATGTCTTATAGCTATAGAAGAGAACACTAGTTAAAATGTAAAAAATAGTAAAGCTAAATTAACAACTTGAGACACATGAAAGATTTTCTAATAAATTAAAATAATAGAAGAATATTTTGCAGAAAAAAAATAATACTTCAATTTGAGTTTTGCAGGTTTGAAAGAAGAAAATAATAAGCTTGTTACAAATAATAAAAAATTGGTGTAAGAGCTTAAAGAATCATATGAAGCAGTTGAGAGACTTACCTTTGAAGCTCAACACTTAGATAAAATTTTGAGCATTAGTAAGCCATATGGTGATACACTGACCTTAGTTACAAGCATAAGAGTTCCAAAACTTCAATATCAAAGACCACATTTGTAAGGCCTTCTAACTCTATTGCTATTGTTACTAATTTTGCACAAACAACCACTATACCTTTAATAGAAAAA